>JAIUSX010000021.1:10000000-12400000 GCA_026573805.1 Hesperophylax magnus
TTTTTAACAGTTATGTAGAACTCTCGTCCAAAAAAGTATACTTCTGATTTTCTCTTATTAAAAAAATTCAAAACTACCAAAATTTCTTCCGAAAATGTAAGATTTGAAAGGAGTACTTAAAAACCTATTTACTTATTTATAAAACAGATTTTTTTATCTCAAATAATGAATTATGCAATTTTTCCAAATAAAACTCACTCCCTCAGTGACAATTCTTTTATCGAACTTTGTCAGGCAGGTAGGTATCATTTGTATACCAAGAATGTCCAAAAAACATAATGATTTCTTTTTGAAAATATAATCTTTTCGAAGCCTTAATTAAAACGGCTTCCGTCTCGAAGCGGAAATGGAACGTACAAACAAATATACAGAATGAATTAAAAACGGTCAAGTTAAACCAGGACTTCGCTAAGCTTTACTCGTATTTTTTCTGATTATTTGCACAACATAAAACAATAACTGTTTTTAAATTTTAAAAGTCAAAATCAAACTTTTATCATTATAGAAAAGTGAGGAAAAAACGTTGACACTTAACTCTAATTCTTCCAATAATCTTTTGTATTCACCACTCGACCGATTGGTGTTATATATATATATATATATATATATATATATAATGATAAAAAGTATTTTATCATCTTTTTTGTTGTTGTAATAAATAGATATAACAATATCTTCACTGAGATCTCCCTTGCTGAGGATTTCATTTAGATATGATTAAAAGTTAGTAGTATGGATAATATAGAGTAAAAATAATTATATTGAAAGTGTTTTTTCTGAAAAAATTAAAAATATATTACAAGGTGTTTTTTTATTCAGTTGAGTGGTTTCTGTTTCGGTCTGTATTTGGTGTCAGTATATTTTCTATTTCTGATCTCCCTACGTAATATACATTTACCATATTATTTGATTAATATCATTCCTCAAAATATTATCATGAAAACATACAAAACGGCCTACGGCGGTTTAAAGCCAATGAATCCACATAGATTTTACCGCTTATCCCATATGTTTAGGTTCTATAAATTTGATACATGCAAGCGATCGCTCAAAACTTTTTTCCAAACTTGGCATAATATACCAAAAATCGCTCAAGTGGGTATCAAACAGAAAACCTGAGTAATGTTTTAATATTTCCTGTTTTATATAGAGAAACGGATGTTGACTAAATTAACATTCGGGTTTTGTTTAATCAAAAGTTTTTCTTTGTGTAACAATCCTTTTTATAAAGTTTTAGGGAAGTCATTATTTATATAACAAAAAACCTTTATTCATTAACTTTCAAAGTCTCGGCTAACAGTTTTAAGGAGACAAATAATCTCACTAAGTAACATCGTGAGTAATCCATTACAATTTATTAAAGGGTGACCTATCTACTACCAACAATATTAATCATAACATAACATGATACTTCGTTGTCTTCCAAAATTATTCATCTTTTTAGTAAATTTATCACAATTTTCTAATATATACTATTAATGGTTTAAATCCAACTTTAAAGCTAAAACAATCAACTCTTTCAATACCAGCGTTTCTTCCTAAGGAACATGAATAAAAAAACACTTTCAATACTAAATTTCGTGACAAATACCGAAAAAATTTCGTTTTAGACTTAATGTTGGCATGGTGTGGTGCCCATTATATGTTTAATTTTTTTTTTTCGTAATACACTATACGATTTTTTTAATTAGTTTTTATGAGTTGGATGATTCCTTTAAGAATAAAAAAAAATACTCTTTGTGGTATAAAAATAAATAAAAATTTATATGAAAAAAAAATTGAATTTTCAAATAATTATCTTATTTGTTCTCAACATACAATATGTTCTATTTATAGAAATAAAAGTCCGGTACTGAGAGGGTCAAATAAAATTATCATGAAACACTATAAAATGAAACACTGCAACTTTGTTAACAAAGAAAAATAGTAATTTATCCATATAATTACTGCACGACAGTTCCAACTAACCGGAGCCATAGGGACTATTGGCCAGCTGGAGGAAGCGGGATGACGAAGGAGATGGTGGAAAGAAATTTTGGGAAGATCTGGGTATTTATTAAAAATCTCTTCAAAATTATTGGTGATCCGGTTAAAAACGGGATTGCAAGTCATTTCCTGATAAACTTTTAGTATATTTCTAACGTATAATATACAATGACGAAATGTGAAAGGATTTTTATGAACCCGTATTCCGACATCATGATAATGCGTTCGTATATCACTAAAAGTTTTTTAGGAAACCTATCAATTCATTCGTTAAGAGCCTGCAGTCCCATATTACGAATAATTTGCAAAATTAGCAAAATTCAATTCCACTAATTTAAGCCTAAGTCTAAGTTTAAGCCATATCATATCATATCTCTTAACCAGTTCATGTCCGATCTGACGAAGGTACCTAAGGTTGTGTCGAAACCAATTGGCATGTTGTTTAAAATCAGTGGTGATCTCGAAGTTTCAGTTTAAATAAAGCAATTATTCTCCTCGATTTTAATCAGGAACATACATTTTTAATTAACATTTAGTAAAGTAAATATTAATCATCCCTCTCATCTTAATGCATGATTTAAGTAAAGCAGAAATCTTTATGACATTCATCTCAAACGAAATGAAATCTCGTACCATTTACGCTTAATTTGCTCGCAACCCTTTGGCTTAATGTTTATTAGTATCCATTCTGCATCCGCTTCTGTCACGCAATGTTCCTTCCGCCATACCTATTCAAATTTCACCGGGTGAATCGTAACAAACTACCACTTTTATAACTTTGGTGATTTTTTGATAATAGTATATTCCTCAGCAAGGTTGTATTTTTAATTTTTGACTGAGCTTATAAAAGTCTTGTTTTAACTCGACCGTATGGCATTTCATCTGTCTATAAATTTGTTTTTTTCTAAAGTCAGTATTAAAGCAAGCCTTACTTTGACTACGTGGCTAACTTTGACTTTTTATTTTTTTGAAATGTCAAATGGTCGTATTTATATGAAATTTCTTTGCCAAATTTTTCATTATATTATTGTACCTACCTGCTTGAACAAAGTTTTAAAAAAGGATCATTATTGAGGTAGTGACGTTTCTTTGGACGAATTGTATAATTCCTTATTTACAAATGATTAAATTGTCCGGTCCGTGGCTGAGTTGAAATCGCGTTTGGGTTCTACCCAGGCGTATTGTGTTGACTTCCTCGGCTTTTCAAACGTTGTCAGTTTATTCGTAACCCGGGAATATTTTGACTATTTTTTTCAGTTTTTTCATTAATCTCTTTCAGCCAGATTTTTAATCTTTATTTGTAATACTTAAAAAGTAGTAAAGATACAAATTTGATTTTTTAATTAAAATATTTTTTTCTAATTTATTCTCTTATTTACTAACTTATTCCTCGTGAAATTTACACAAAACAATTCGTGAAAATAACGATATTTTCAGGCCGCCTTGTTTTCAAACGGGGATGTTTTACCCGCGACACATAAGCATAAAGCAGGGGTGACTCTCTGGAATGCGGTGTGTTTAAAGACGAAGGAAGCACAGCTGACGAATATGCAAATAGCCTCACTACTCTACGAGCGCCCTTCCTTCCTACACCATATCCTACTACACTCTACACCCGCAGCCTTATATCCCTCCTTCACCACCCAACGCCATCTAGTTTCTTATTTAACCTCACCCTTCAACTCTTCTTTAAGAGTTCACTGACTTATATTAATTGAAAGTCTATTTAAAAACAAATTAGTGGATTTTTAACATTAAAAACGTAGGTGTGCATAATTTTACTTAAATTTTAGTTGTTTGTAGATAAGTTTAAGCTTTAAAATTATAAATACATAGTATTACATTTAATGTTCTTTAACGTGGTTCTTACAGCCCGTTTTGAAATTATTACTTGTTTTGGTTCTTACAGCCTGTTTTGAAATTATTACTTGTTTCGGTTCTTACAGCCTGTTTTGAAATTGTTACTTGTTTTTGTTTTTACAGCCTGTTTTTAAAATTATTACTTGTTTTGGTTCTTACAACCTATTTTGAAATTATTGCTTAATGTGGTTCTTACAATATATATTTTGAATGTATTGTTTAATGTGGTTCTTGCAACCCATTTTGAATTTATTGCTTAATGTGGTTCATACGACCCATTTTGAATTTAACATATTTTTAAAGTATTGCTTAATTTGGTTCTTACAACATATTTTGAAAGTATTGCTTAATTTGGTTATCACAACATATTTTGAAAGTATTTCTTAATGTGGTTCTTACAACATATTTTCGATGTATTTCTTCATGTGGTTCTTACAACATATTTTGAAATTATTCTTTAATATGATTCTTACAACCCATTTTGAATTTATTGCTTAATGTGGTTCTTACAATACATTTTGAATGTCTTACTTAATGTGGTACTTACAACATATTTTAAATGTATTGAATGGTGCGTTTTTTATGATTTCCAGCAGCGCATTACAAAAATGTAATATTTCATCCCTTTGCGGAATAAACTATTTTCCGTATTGGCTTTGTTTTTAGATTTAATTCACAAGTATTGTAAAAGATTAGATATCGATAACCTGACAAAAATTTAAGCTTGATCATCATTTTATGCTCAAAAAGGACTATAAATTACTGACTGATAAAATTTATCAAAAAATTTTCACAAACTAAAAATGAGTGTAAGATTTTAAAATTATATTTCTGAATCTGATAATTATCCTTAAAACGTGTAATTTTCAACAATAAATGGTGATCTTAAAAACTGCACATTCTTAAACGGTTCCAACTGGCTACAACTTCATTATGACATATAAACCGCCAATGTCTGGTAAGACTGCTGTCACCAACGTCCTTCGGCGTGACGTCAACGCCGCTGAATTCACGAATAAAAACGAACATGTCGTTATGGCGGCAAATCTTTCAAATATTCATGTTTTATTCTGTTCGTATCATAAATATAAAAGCTGAAAGGCCTTTGTTTATGTAAATGAATAAATTCAAATATATTTTACATTATTGCACTTATTCAAAATTTCGATTCGTAGGTAATACTTCAAAATTTATCGAATTATACAACATCTTATCTATAATTATTTTAATTACCATTTTAAAGAGTTTTTTCTGTTGTATTAGACAAAAAAATCAGCTTTGCCTAGCATTTTGCATTTGCATATTAAGAATTATAGATCCGTCTAGTGCAGAATTGTATCATGTTTGAGTTTTAATAATAAATGCCAACAAAACTCCTTACTATTCAAATAACTTTATGAATCCTAAGTCCCGCGTGAGATGCTGCCAGAGAATTGTTTTCTTTGAACTCTTTATAATCCCTTCCCCGCCTTCAATCACATTGTCCCCCCCTCATCACCTCCGAGATGATGTATGTATATCCCGGGTATTTATCAGTAAAAACCTCGCACGTAGGGCACACGTGCGCCCAGAATTTATTATAATCCTTTGGCGTATTGTTTTCGTTAGCTTGAATCGACGCTTCGGGAAGGTTTTAGAAGGTTTCAGAAAGCTTCACAGGTTCGCGAAGTTTCTGGCACATTAGCATGCGTGCAAGGCGAATCTAAATGTATTACCACATCCCGGGAGAGGCTGATTTAAACTTTCCAGTTGACGAATGGAAAAAGAAACAAAAGGCTTGGATTATGTTAAGGGTGGGAGGTAGTGGAATGTGGGGATGGGGTGGGGTGAAAGCCCTGGTGGAATAATACATTTAAATTTATTTTCTCATTATTTGGATTTCCACATGCGAGTGTGTTTGAATGTGTATCAATCACTTCACAATGAACTGTTTCGCAAATGCTGCCAACAAATTGTGGGAAAATGTGAAGATGACAGTTTTTCAAATCACTTAGAGATTGGTTTATCATTACAGGCCACGAGGAAACTTTAAAAAACAAAATCATATTTTAGTATTCTAATACACTAGATTAACTTCTTATTCAGCATAATGACAGTGTACCTAAGACAAATATTCTACATACTTCAAATTTAACATGGGTATACAAATTTATGTCTTTTCAATCATGTTAATTACCGCTGGCTTTTTCTGTGGTTTTTGACTATAAGAGTCAACTTTGGCGTACATTTTGCATTTTTTCATTTATAATTGTAACATGTATAAGTTTTAATAATAAATGGAAACTAAACCCTATTCATTATCGCTGTTATTTTTTACTTCAGTTACTTCATTATTATTTCTTAATATTACCTAGCCATCATTAAATTTTTTAATAAGCATGGCATTACCTAAATCCATTCACAAAGATGAACATTGTTAATATTGATGTATATTGAGCCATTATTAATAGTAATAAGTCGTGTAAATTTGCACATAGCCAGTTTTGCAAGATCAGCGATAAAATAAAGCATTTGACTTTAAAATTTCTCCATATGTGTCTACCAATATGTAATGTACTCCAAATCGTATTTTTCCGTGAACGTATACATGAATAATAAATTGAATAACATCTTCCAAAATCGCTTTGCAAATTAGAATAAGACTCGCGTATTTTTGTTCGGGTTAGTTCTTACTCACCTGCTTTTAGTTTTATGAATAATGCAGCACTATTTTAATACTGCCCTTATAAACATCAATAGATTTTTTTTTGCTACATCTGCATAAGGTTACATTTTGATAATTAACAACTTTTATTTTTTTGTTTAGAGTATTGGAGCTGTCGCCTTCGTAAGCATATGTTTCGGACTGCCTATATTTTTAAGCAGTCGATTTTTTCGGATTTGCATCCAGGCACTTTTAAATTCCATTAAAAGGATAATTATGTCTCCTTTGTGGATTCAATCTTCTGTTAGCTTAGTCCTTCTTCATTACACTCGCAACACTTTCAGCTAATGAGAGTACGGAGATATTAATTATGTTCAAGTAATTCGTAAACCAGGACTTTTGCTTTTTTTAATTTTATAGATTGATAAGCGACAACAGCGACTTAGTGTATTTTGCCGTTGTGGTATGAAAAATATATTAATATTTAAGTTTTATTTAAACAATTTATATATGTTTAGATATTCATATCTAGAAGTGCATTATCTCCAACATCAATTTATTTCAGGACGTGTAAAAAAAAAAAGAATATCACACCGCCCTTTTGCAATCACGGCCGTGTTCATAAATTAAAAACTGAACGGAAAAGCGGGAAAATAAGGGAAATCTCCGGGCACAGGCGGCCCCCTAAACCCTGCGGGATATTTCTTTCTTTGCCGATTAAAACTTCATTATATCACTTGAGCTGATACCGCCAACCCTCGCTACCACCCCTCGTCCTGTGGCAGCAAGCATCCCCTTCTGCTTTCGGCCAACAGCGACACCCGTAGACCTACCCAGCATCCAATGTACCAACCCCGGGCTACCTTACTTGATCATTAAACCACTCAACTTTCTTATGTAAGTAGTGCTTGTTTTATCATTAAAGTGGATCTTTTAATATTACTCAAATGAGACTTATAAACTAAATTCATTCAACAAAGCTTTTTTCATGCACTCAAGGACACATACAATTTTAGTATATTTAAATTCAAGAATAAATTATCAAGTACCTAACTAAATGTACGTAATACTAATAACAGTTTACGAAACGTCCTTTATTATGGCCTTGTCTTATGGCGTATTCATTTGACTTTTATTTGCAGGTATCGCGATAAGTCAAAAAAATTCTACATTATTTTAAGTTATCATGTTGATTCGTTATTTAAATGACCTTGTGAAAATCTCTATACATTTGTATCTTAGAAAATTAATAAAAACAGTCTTGAGACTAAATTTAGCTACAAAATATGCTCTACAAAAATAATTATTGTGGGGATTTAAAGACGCTGGAGTGCATTTACACAGTTTAGAGTGAATTTACACAGTGTAGATTGGATTTACAAAGTTGAGAGTAGATTAACACAGTGTAGGGTGAATTTACACAGTGTAGAGTGGATTAACACAGTGTAGAGTGGATTTACATATTTTAAAGTGGATTTACAGAGTGTAATAATAGTAATAATAATAATAATAATAATTGGATAATTTGTAGAGCGCCGTTTTTGGATTTACACAGTGTGTAGTGGATTTACAAATTGAAAAGTGGATTAACACAATGGAGAGTAGATTTACACACTGGAGAGTGGATTTACACAGTATTGAGTAGATTAACACAGTTAAGAGTGGATTTACAAAGTGTAGAGTAGATTTACACAGCTTAGAGTGGATTTACACAGTGTAGAGTGGATTTACACAATACAGAGTGGTTTTACAAAGTGTAGAATAGTTTTAAACAGTTTAGAGTGGATTTACACAGTTTAGAGTGGATTTACACAGTGTAGCGTGGTTTTACACAGGGTAGAGTGAATCTCCGTATAGAATAGTGTAATTTCACTCAGCCGCTTTCCTTACTAAGCAATCATTCATCCGTGTATCAATTCCACAAACGACCGAGTGAAATCACTGAAGAATGGTTCATAAACTAATTATCAAATAATAATTATATTCTTCTATTTATAAAAATCATCAACTGGTTAAACTTTTTTACTGCATACAGCTTGCGAAAGTAAACAGATTTTTTTCGGTTTTAAAGGCAACTTAAAAAAGCTGAATCAACCCCTGTGTCGGTTCAACCCCTCCCACCCCTCCCCACCTGCAGAGGCGAAGGGGTGGGGGTGGAAGGTGCAACCAGTCCCAAAGAACAAGGTAAACAGATGCGTTGGGTGAAATAACTTTTTAAAATATCACCATCTGTGATTTCGGCGTAATTTTATTCCTTGCATTTCGTATTTCAATTTCGGGGAACGCTCTTAAATATTGGCCCATACGATTTAAATTATAATTTTTAATAATATAAAAATCGGATGAACATATATTTTCAATTGGGAGTTAAGGTATTAATAAAAAATATTTTCTAGCTACATCTATAGTTTGTAAATGTAATATATTTTACCCTGAATTAGAAACACGGTGTATCAGATATAAGCATCAACATGATTATTTCTTATATACTTCTATTTGAATTTCTATAATTTTGAGAATTTATATAATTTTTGTGAACGAATGAACGTTAATCTTGGAAGTGGAAATTAACCCACTTCCCGAAATCTGATCAAGTTGAAACTCGGCAAATATACTCGTTGTCAATGTCAATGAGTTTATCAATTTACGACGACAATCACGCAAACAAGCGGACCTATATGCATTTCTCTGTAATTGGATGAAATTACAGCAGTTAACGTTAGTAATAAACGTCAGTCCTACTTGATCTGGAATTGGCTCAGTTGTTAACGCGGTAGGCTCCAGTCCAAACAACAACAAAAAACAGTCCCTGTGGAAGAAGGATCAATCCACAAAACAACAAAAAAGTTTTGTATTTTTAAATACAATATGAGGTGACAAGAATAAAATAATATAAATAGACACCGGATTTCTATGGTTGACTAAATTTCAGTTTAGTAATAAGATGAGAGTATTCTTCTCATTTGCATTCCCCACTTCATTCAACCTCTCAACGATCCCCAAATTAACATATTTCTATTGACACTGGACAATTGTAACTCTTATGTAGGTAATAATGAAAATATGGAAAATTACTTAAGAATACATATGAGGGAAGTGTTATTATTAGAAATTAATATCTTTTGATTGCATGAACTATTTTAAGAGTTGTACGAAGATAGAGCAGTTAGCATTTAATTCGCATGCCACCCTCTGCATCCCATTTGTATTTAAATACATTACCGGATTATTTAAATTACCGTTTAATTTATAAACCGTACATCCTTCCCACCAGTGGCGTATCGCGCAGGAGCGTCCTCCGCCGTAAATCAGGGAATTTTCCGCAAAAAGTGGCCGCCTTGTGTCGGAGTGCGGGCCGCCATATTGCGTGGCTTGGGCCATTTGGCGGGATAAGAAAAAGGGAATACCGTCATTAGCTCATAATTACTGTAATTAAAATAAACAAATAAAGCGATAAAGGAGGCTGGCGCGTGAAGGGTTGTCTCCGTCACGAGCCGCGAGCTGCCCGCGATGATTTACTCTTTTCTTGGGCGACCCACGCAAGCAACGCTGTGCTGCAAAATTATGAAGGACCAGATTTTTAATAATAACAAAAAATATTTAAGATACGACTCGCAATCATCTGGCTATTTTCGGTAGTCATCAATATATTACGTTTATGGAAAAGCGCTTAAAGGTGCGGAGTGGAATCAGAAGAATGGAAAAAGTGTACTGGAAAAGTGGAGTGGAAATTAATAGTGGAAAAAAATGGAAATAGTGGACCTGTTGACCGTGGAAGCTGAGTAGTATAAGCTCTTCCATTCCATAAACTATAATAGTTTACGTGGTATAATTAAGATTAATGATGTTATTTTTATGGAGATACGTCTTCTTCTCACGAAGTGCAAAATAAAACTTGTTTTAATAACTTTATTTTTAAAAATCAAGATATTCACTTTATTCAAAAGCTTATAATTCCAAACCAAACATAACCAAAATATGATAAGTAAAATTAAATATTATACACGTTCTTCAAGAATTATCCAAAAATAAATACACGCACATATAAATGTGTGTTTTCATGTTTCAATATATGTTTGTGAAAAAAAAAAAAAAAAAACTTTCTACTACAACACATAAATACCTGTCACACTTAATCACAAACACGTAAACACCTCAGCACAGGTTCTCCTAGTGAGGTGTTCACGTAACATACAATATCACCCACACACAGTTTTACAAATATCAACCTATGTATATGTATATGTTCTTAATTTTTTATATTTTTTATACCTTTTTTCTGTACTTTTGTCTCTGTACTACAATATAAACCACTGTATTCATTTGTAAAATGTGTATTCAAGTATAGACATAAATAAATAAATAAAATTCCTAAATAACTCATCAAAATTTATATTTTTCTATATATTATTATTTATACTCCATCTTTTCGTGAGCTTTTTAGTAAAACAAAGCAGCCAAAGTAACGCGACGTAAAAATAAACGTATGAAACTCTTCACATAATTCTAGTCAAACGAATTCATTAATTTAATACCTTTAACCCATTAGCCAACCCTTGCTTTCAGTTACCGCAATGAAAAATAACTGTGACACGTTTAAACTGGTACAATTATTCAGGTCATCTGTTAAAAAGGCTGCATTTTAAAAACAATGACACAAAAGCTCATCACCTTAAATTTGTCTAATATAATAACCATGAAAGAATCCGGCTTTCATCAGGGTTGTCCCAAGGCGAAGTCTTATCTCGATTATTTTTCAAATCGGTTGGTTCCTACCAAATCGTTCAAATTCACGCAAAAGCGCTTTCCTTGAGTTCTGTAGTTTTATATAGTTTAACCTACAAATTCCGTACATTTATAATACAATCTTCTCTGAGATTTAGTTGGCATGCTATGGGAAGTATTCACGTAAAAGAAAAACAATAATAAAAACAAAATAGCTTATTACGTAAGAGTAATGTTTTTGAGGAGGCAGTAAGCACAACAAATTAATGATTTGTGACAAAATGGAAACTAAACACCTTATCACAAGCTTATGTGGATGAATCATTGCAAAACGGTGAAATTTTGCATACATTTATAATATATATGCAAGTGCAGATCCGTGAATAAACCACGGGATATTATAATTGCATGATTTGTAAATCTCAAAGTATTAAAAACATATATTTGCCTCAGTATGAATGGCTTTTAAAAGAATAAATTTATCCATCAAATGTTAGTAAACTTAAAAAATTACTACATCTATCTATGATATTATAAAAAATACAAGACACGTTAGATTTACACTAATCGAAAAAAATGTATCTGCGCTTATGAAAAGGATAGCCTTTCAAAGAATATTATATGAACGGGCCGGTGAAGTATGTTCACTAGACCTAGTTCAGTGACACCGGATGCGTTGCCATAGTAACGTATCTTCTCTCTATAAATTCATGTTAACATCCGTCAAGCATTTGAATAAAACAAAAAACCATTTTGAATAAAGAATTATCAAGTCTTAAATTAACGTCGGTACCTACTTTATCGCCTATCTGATATTATTTTTAATAAATGCTCCACACAGGAGACCCTAGGTTAAAATAATTAACCACAAGGCCTATGTCATCTTTGCGGATGCTGTGTGAAGGGTTTATTTAAGAAAAAGAAAGAATGGAAGGAAAGGAAGATCTGGGAAGGAAACACATATGAGGGGTGAGTGGGAATTTGGGGGTCAGTATGTCCAGGAGTAACGGACGTTTGAATTCATCTCTCCCACTACGGTGAAGGTGATGGTTCGTGATAGTTCAATCAGTATCTCCAAATCTGACCAACCACACAACAGGTGGGCAGACGCGTCCGCCGCCAAGACCTAGACAATCCTCACCCACATGAACCCGGGCGACCCTGCTAAGTCACCAAATGTAGCGGACCACTTCATCCAGGGAATGATTCCCGGGCAACCTTCCAAATTAATATGATGAGTATTTCCACTTTTCAAAATTACAAGTTCATTTATTTTGAATAATGTTACGCATTACGCAAAAATATTTCACATTGCATACTCACCCATGCACCAACATAAAAAAAATATTATTTTTTAAAGAAATATTTTCAACCCTTCAATCATTGCACTTTCATTTTTTTACGGACTGCCAGCCAAAACAATGTCCCACCGGAATGAATAATAAACGCCACTTCCCCCAGTCGTATTTTTAAAAAGCAACGATCATGACCCCTCTGCGCGGCCCAACTTAATTACGCGCCTTGTTCCCGCCAAATGAAAGCAGGACTTAACGCCTTGTTTGTTATTGTCCTCGGCTCCAAGATCACTCCTCGTAGAGGCCTTTACTTTTATGGAGGCACTTTAAGGCCGCATTAAAACAACTTGCTGTGTTTCCGCTGATGAAAATATAAACCTACCGCTACGAGGAAACTGTAATATTTGTTATATAATACTTGAATCCAAAAAAAAACAATATTTTTTTTCATATACCTTTGATGCCCTCTCTTGGTTTGGCTTCACCGAGGCAGTCTTTACTTTGCTAATTGCAACCCGAAACAAGTCTCAAACTTCAAGAAGAAATATTTAAATTGCTTGATATTTGAGACGATGAAACAAATGTTGGTCTTTTCTCGAATCTGCGGTAAGTTCCAGAGTGGAAGATACTCTCAGTATTGCCCTGGTGTAAGACCACTATTCAGAATTGAAACGATGCTTGAAATGGCTTTAGCCATGTTTTGTGACCAGATCTGAATAGCCAGGTACTCCACCGCCTTCCTCTTCTCCCATCGCCTTCTCCTCCTCACAACGTACCCAATAGGGATGCCATAGTCTCGCTGGCTAGGAGCAGTTGGGACTGTTGTCCGGTATTCATATAAAAAACCTGAGGCAAGACATCATTCTTCAATTCTTTGAATCATTTATTAACTAACCTATATTTTTATTACTTTTATTGTTATTTTTTGTTTTATTACTAATATTTTTTGTTTAATTTAAACAAATGTAAAAATATTTTTGGTGTCCTCTCCTAAACACAAGCAGCTGCTTTATTAGGAGAGTGATTGAAATATTAGTGTTTATATTGTAAAAAAAATTGTAACCTTGTTTATATGTTTCAATAAAATAAAAAAATAAAATAAAAATCATAGGGCAGTCTTCATCCTGCAAAATAAAGCTTATGAATTTTAAGTATTTTTTCAATAATAACGTGTTTTATTATATTTTTTTGTAACAAATAGATCTAATGATATCCTCACTGGGATCTCCCGTGCTGAGGATTTAATTTTTGGTGAGGCATCTTGTACTAACTCTTTTTTATTTGAACGCCCAAAAGGCTTTTACATTTGATATAGTAGGTTCATCTTTGTAAGAATTTATAATGAGAAATAATAGTCGTACGAAAGTCCTAACTGATCCCAACCGTCTGGAACCAGTGAGGCGATGGCATCCCTAATTGGGATATGTTGTGAGGGTGAAGGTAGTGGAGAGGGGAAGGAAATGGGAAAGAGGAAGCTAGGGCCATTCAGATCTGGTCACCAAATATGGCCAAAGCCATTTCAAGCAACATTTCAATTCTGAATGGATGTCTTACACCAGGGCGATACTGAGAGAATCTTTTATTCTGGAACTTTTGATAGTGAGTAATTTGTGAAATAACTAATCAAATAAAATTTATTTGCGCACGCTGTGTTTTCAACCCGCGACCTCCAGCTTGCTAGTCGAGAACCATACCCCTCGACAACGGAGGCCGTCAAAAATAAAGGAAACAGATTATATAAATAACGCAACAGTTGGTAATACGCCAATATCCTTAAAATAAACAAATTAATACTAATCAAAATAAACAATGTATTAAATTAAATGTTGCATACGGTTTTTGACGATATAGAATAAAGAATAACACACAAGTGCCTTGTGATCGAAGCTTAAAATTTCAATACAAACCTCTGTGTACAAAGTTCAAATGGAATGGAAATCTACGATTTCAGGTGAATGTAAGTGAGATGGAACGCTGGGCTAATGGGCTAAATTTAACATTTGTGTCCTTCCAAACCTGTATGAAAGGCGCTTCTAATGTGATTCTTTGTTCTATGCATCTAAGTCATTTAAATGTTTGGTACCGAGAATGGAAACTTGACTCTTGACATGTATTTGGGGAATGTGAACCATTGTTGGAATGAGGTATATCATATATTAGTGGATCCCCGCAATGCTTTGCTAATACTTATGTCTCTCTCAGGCGCCTCCGACTTCTTCCACCATTCTCTACTTTATACCACGATTTTACTGATAAAAAATTACATTACATCGACTTTAATTCGACTCTGTCTCTCATTACGCTGCAGAGATATTGCGTTCAGTATTCCTTGAGCGTCTACTTCTCCCATTTAAACATCTCTAAACACTAATAACAACAAACTTTTAAATTTTTAACGATACTGCTTTTCGAGTCTTGCGAGCACAAACTTTTTCATATAATTTTTATAATTTTCATCTATTAATATTAGAAACCAGTTAGAATTTAACTCAACCATTTGGAATTCATTTCATAATATAAGACGAACTCCTGCCACAAACCGCCTTTTATATAGGGAAGTTAAAATTTGTGGTTGTAGGTATGTATTTTTGGATAAAAAATTTCCAATTCTTTTTTTGTTTCCAAAACTATCCTATATTTCAAGCTGGAACAAACCATACACATTCAAAAAAAATCATTGAAATCGGTTGGGCGGTTTTGGAGATTAGCGTGTGCGAACACAATGAGACGTGATTTTCATGTATTAAGATAAAACGTAAGATTTTAATGTCTGATCATCTGATCTGATGTTTAGGTTGGTTGATTACGCTTAGATTGATTAAATACAGTAGGTCAGAAAAAACAAATTTAGAGTTAAAACAATTTAAATACCTGTTTTTTTCTCCATCTCTATGGTTTATCTATTGTGTAAGCTTGCATGTAATATCCCATTATGTTGCCTTCTTCTATAGGAGGTTGAACACCATCAAGGAATTCTTCGTCCTCGCCTCAACGGGACTGTCAGTGTTCCACCAAAAACTCTCGAACGGTCAGCTCTGTCATCATGAAATCATCATGTCATCATCATGTTATTTTTATTGAAATTTCTGGTTACAAAGTCTCCATTACGAGATATAGAGGTTTGAAAACTTCATCCAGTCAAGAATAGAGAATAGTTTGACCAGTAGAAAAAATATAATCTTACTAATAAAGATTCCCTAATATGCCACTGCAGCGTTGATATAGCTATACAAGGAAGAGGGCCATATAATATTTATCTGGTTAAAATCGTTCCTCATAATAATACTTCCACCAATTTTTTTTGGACTTAATCACTTTGTTCCAAACCTCCAAAACATGGTAATTTTCGCATAACGCGTTTTTTGTTGACTTACCGTTTCTTTAGGTATCATAAATTTTAATATTTGTAATTTCATTGACTCCGTCTATTTTTATTTTCATCGAAATCTAACCAATTCGATTATGCGTCCCGCATTTACTTTGGTAAATCGATATTTCGATTTAAAAGGATTCGATAGTGCTGCAAATGGATGTTACTGCTTTAGTACACTTTCATTATGCGACAGATGGTTATTTGTCAAACTTTTCAAAAACACGTTAACAAATTCGGGCATTCTTCATATTGCCTACACTATACCGACGATATACTGACGGGCTTGCCGATATAACCTAAAAGTTACTAACACGGCCGATATACGCGTTCGCAGCGATTACGAGTAACGTTTTCCACCATCCCAACCTTACACGACCTTATAATATTTACACTGCGATTATGAGTAGAACGGATAGAGTTTTGGAACTCGGACGACGCCGGGTTACTACCACTACATATTGTTTTAAACTATTTTTATACGTACTTGAATAAGCACTCGTGCTTTCAACTTTTAAGTTTTAACTGTTTTCGTCATACATTGTAATATAGCCGACAAATTGACTTGCTCAAGCTCGAGGTAAATGATCACCGCCCGTGCGGTGGTAAAGATCAAACTTTTTTTCTCCTCGCTAAGGTGACAAATAAAGAATTTGCATTTAAATAGGACATTTCCATCTGTGATGGCTTCCCCCGCTCACCCATCCATCCCGCGTCAGACAAATTGATCTGTTTGAAAAATGTCGGCGGTAATATGCACCTTACCGCCAAATCGTCGGGGAAGAGAATAGCTTTTAAAATGGTTTTCATTTTTAAACATATCAAGACCAAAATAAGACAAAATTTTTAAATATTTCTGTGTTCAAGGTATTCGGAAGTAGAGGGCACTAACTTCGGGAGATGATTCTACATAATTGTACAAGTAAAAAAGATAGTTAATAATATTTAAAAATTTCGAAATTCAATGGAAAAAAAGTTGAAATTATTGTCTGTATGGAATATGAGAAAAATTCTTATACAAAAAAATATGTTTGTATAGTTTACAAATAATGAAATTATGATGAAGTTTTTTTTCTTCTTCTGCCATCTTGTAAAATCACCTACCGAAGTTAGTTCACTCTACCTCCGGACAACCTGTATATGAATAGCAACATTTACAGTAATAATATAAACGACCATTTTAATGTAAAAACAGCATTCATGAATAACAATCCTGAGTGGAAACCAGACGCATTGCCTACTCAGCCACTGACCGTTCAATTGCTATGATGTTTGATGTAAGGGTGTCAATGAATAACTGTTGATGTGTTTGTTTTACACGATAACATTAATCTAATAAAGTTATATAGTTCTACAGTAAAGCCTTGATAGTCCGAACTAATGAAAGACAATGCCCATTAGGACTCGCAACGCGTTTGGATTATTATTGTATGGTATGTCGGATAGAAAAATAAAATGAAACAGCTGTTTGCATAGGAAAATTATGTTTGATAAACTTCTTATATACAGGGTTTTCCAATAAGAGGTGTTATTTTGAATAGCCCGTTATTTCAGTTGATGTTACTTTTGAAGCTGTCATTTTTTAACATTTGACAAGTAGAAACTACGCCATTAATAAAAATGGAACGATACACGCTTCAACAACGCATTGAAATTATTGAAATTCATCTAAGTGAATCAAATGCAAATCATCAAGAGTGATGAGGCCCATTTCTACCTTGGTGGCTTCGTTAACAAGCAAAATTGTCGCATCTGGGGCTCATAAAACCCAAGAGTTATTATTGAAAAGCCTCTCCATCCTCAACGTGTGACTGTTTGGTGCGGTTTATGGTCCGGCGGAGTCATTGGACCTTATTTTTTTGAAAATGAGTCTGAAGCAACAGTAACGGTGAATGGATTGTGCTATCGAGAGGTGATCAATGATTTTTTATGGCCGAAATTGGATGGTATTGATCTGGAAAACGTTTATTTTTAACAAGACGGCGCTACGTGCCATACAAGCAACAAAAAATATTGATCTTTTACGATTGAATATCAAAATAACACCTCTTATTAGAAAACTCTGTACAATGAAAATGCAGTTGCAGGAACACCATATTTCAAACTATCCAATATCCTTTTGCACAATGGTTCAATTTTTATGTCTTCGTTTTGGCATAGAAACCGTGTTTATAACCTAAAACATCACGTGACGCATGTGCAGAATGGAGTAGCGTAAACACGGCACAAGAGCTCTTACCATAAAAAAAACTACCCACTAGCTTATGTGGAGAGCATTTTGGTCCACTGTTTAACCATACTGTGACGTAGCTAAGTTACACGACAAACAAATGTTGGTATATGAGTATTCGTTTACCAACATTTGTTTGTCGTGTAACTTAGCTACGTCACACACACCATCGACGAGAATAGAGGAAACAAAAAAATAATACGCGGCCATTGACAATGTTATTCTTGTTCGGAGCCTGCCCTATTCATTAGCTTTAAATTTTTTTTTAATAAAAATTCAAATGTTTGAAGCCTCGAATTTTGATATTTACTCAGTTACATGTAAGTATTTTTATTTCAGCGAGACAATAAATTTTAGCTACATAATAGGTTAAATCATCAATTCGGCATCACAATACGCACAATCCTGGCAAGAACAAGGATACATAATGAGCTGGAGTAGTTGTTTAGTACGAAGAAGTCCCCTTGACGCACTCGACTTCCTCAGAAGTGAAGGCGGGAAGACGAGAGGAGTTGAAGCCCTGCCCCTGGGCCTATCTTCTGCTTGAATACTCCGGGATAGTCGCTTTCCTCAGTGAAAATTGGATGATCGTACCACCCTGCCTAGAAATTATTTATTAAGAAATGAAACACTAAAATTCTTTTGACCAAAAATATATTTTATGGTCATGAAATGAAATCATTGACAAATTAAAAACGTTTTCCTGCATTGTTGTTAATGTTGTGTAATGTCGTGTCTATATGTCACTTTTGTGAATTAAAAACCTCTTTTTATCGATATCGGCAGCAGAATTTGGATTTGCTGGTTCATTCCAATCAACTGTAATACTCATTCCCACTCTTCCTGAAAGCGTTAATGCAGTGGATTCATATATTTGTTGGATGTGCCCACATTTTCGTTTCAATTGAGGCATTTGGCCGGTGATATTGTTGATGAATTATATGTAAAATAAAAAGTCTTCTCTTCTACTAACCATTTTGCGTTGTGCGAGTGAACATCGTCATAAAGTTGGTAGATCCTGGCGTGGGATTTGATCAGGGAATGTGCTCACAGGTAGTCAGCAATACTTAGAAAATTAACAGATATTCTTAATACACCATAACTTCACAAAGACGTGTAATTATTTTCACGAAATTGTCATAGAATGTTTATATTGATTTTTTCCTGAGAAATTCAATTCAGGAGCCTATCCGGCACCTCCACCGCCATATCCTTGCTGGGATACTACCGAAGGTTCATTTAAAAATAAACCATTTTTTGACTATCTCCGAATGCGTTGAAAGCAACCCGACCTCCACTATCGGCATACTGCACGGCCATACTCCACGACCCACAAACTGATGGACATCTCGCCGTCATAGATAACAAATATATGCCAATATCTATAGTATCCATAGATATGCAAATATGTAGACAGTTAAATTCTCATTCGGAGCCTACTTATCTATACACCAAAAAAAACTTAGAAAGTTTATTCCATAGATTTTCAGAATTTTTCATTGTTGGATATAGTTGGGCAAACATATGACGTCACAATATTTCGGTACCAATTTTCGATCGGAGTTATACCCCCCTGACAACAGCGTGGCTTCAAGTTCAAGATGTCAAACAAAACCACCACAGATATCCACTCATCCAGTTCGCAGCTGTGAAAATTCAAAGTTTTTCATTGGATATTAACTTGATGACGTTTCAGACCACAGAGATTACCATGTCTTTTTTTGGGTTTCACTTTTTAATTGGAGTTATACCCCACGGGTACTACAAAAAAACATCGTATGAGGCACAATCCTCGGTATGAAGAATGGTGGGTTTGTTTAGCAGTTTGTATTATAGCGACGTTCGGTTTAGCTTGTGGGACCGATTATCGACGCTCTTCTGTACTTACTACAATATTACCAATATGAACATTGTAACCTAAAAACAAAAGCATTAGTAAACAATAATACAAAGGGAAATAAATATTATAATAATTCAAAGCGCTTGTTTGAATTATTGTTTAACATGTTAAAATTATGTTGGTGTTATTGTTACCTGTAAGTTTTGAAGGGCAAGACAATATTTATGAAACTACAAGATTTTATTTTCCTCAAAACCTGCTTTGGCATCGATAAAAAATTATAATTTCCCTTTGTAATTAAAATCAACAAATGAAAAACAAAGCCTTTTGTACGAAGAGTGAATTTATTCAAGGTAAAAATTTTCAAAGAATAAAATTAATACTGTTATAATCTAATTCGATGAGCCTCAAAGCGCCAATATCCGCGTGTTTACAAACCATAATCTTTATTTGGCCAACTAACCGTCTTGCCCCTCCCTCCCCCACCGATTCTTTTATCTCGGCGGCCGCAAATAATCGGTGAGTTTATTGAAGATGATAATTGATCGGATGCTCAAAGGAACACCTCAGGGGTAAACAATGGGGGGCCGGGGGGTGAGATGGACCCGATTCTTAGGGGCTGGAGTAGGGGCGCAACGGGGCAACCGGGCTCCTCGGTCCCCGGGGCCCGAGCTTTGTTTTCCTGGCCGGATAATTTCATTAGACAATCCCCTTTAGCGAGATTTCTTTGTGGAAAGCGAGCCGAGTGATTAAAAATATCTTACTAAATTATAATTGACGGTGAGCGCTTTCTACACTTTGTGATTAACATTACGCCGAGGGCCGGATGAATATCCATTATATTTTTTCGTCTCAAACGCTTTCTTAATTCTAATCTCATTAAGACAAAAAAAATTTCACACCCAGTGCGTTTTTTTATGATTTTATTTTATCTTTTCATGTTTCAATTTGATGTGGACAACGAAATACAATTTTCTCACTTGAAAGAGAGATTAATCTTCTTTTTTTATAATATATATTTCGTCATAACATTAAAACATCCATTATAAACTGAAAACTGTAAATGTAGGAAAATATTTCCTTGCGTTCTGGCCTCCATAAATTTGCCATGATCAAAATATCTTATCATTTATCTATGGTTGTAATTCACTATCCTCTCGATAATTACTCTTTTTAATACATAAATAAATCAATTCTCGTAATAGGCAGAAAACTTATCCGGTACATTTAGCCACTATTTATAGGTTTGTGTACCGAATAGTAAACTCGGACTTTAATAAATAAATCGTTAAATCTAAAATATACATAATCTATAGATAAGACAACGTATTGATTATTATTTGGTATTTTTGTCAATTTTTAAAATCGATTAAAAAATCAATTTTTAAAATCGGTTAAAATTATACGGCAAAACCAATGACTAAATAAAATACCTAAGGAAAAATGCGGTTCTACAAGGTGATATAAATATAAACAAAATATTTCACGAAAGTATGATTTTAGGTAAAAAATTTAGCTAAATATCCGTTGCATAATTGCATCATGAATGACGTCGTAGACCGTATAAACCCAAATCCATGTGGAATCCAATTATATATAGCCATAGAATACAGTGGATCCAATCCCATGGAATAGAAGACAGTGGATCCAATCATGGTATATGGCCCGTGAGGCGCCTCCAACGGCGGGAAACTGAAATATATGTCTCCGTTCTTGATACTTTCCATGGAACGAGTTATATCTGGCTAACATATCGGCCATTTTATTTTTGTATACTTTGCGTTATGATACCGCAAAACTTTTGCGGTATCACGATATTATTCACGATAATCTAAGAAAAAAAACTATTCAAATTTTTCAAACAAAGAAATTCTAATTATAAAAAAAGGTATTAAAATTGTCTAGTGTAATGGCAGCTTTATTTTTGCTAGTCGTAATATACATGTTCGGATAACATCTGAGGCGCATTATGCCTAGTAATAGCGATTAATAATTTATAAACATGTTGCAATTATCGCTGAAAAGATAAATAAAAGAGTAAATTCAAAATCTACGTTATTTATTTTCAGCGAAAAAGATGACCGAGCGCGAAGAAATTATATAAATAAGGGTATGCTTATACGAACGCTTTTTGAAACGCACAAAAAGAAATTCATGCTGTTTTATTTGGGCACTGGAGAAATTTTCATCCAATTTCAACAAAATCACAATTTCAACAAAATCACAATTTCAACAAAATCACAATTTCAACAAAATCACAATTTCAACAAAATCACAATTTCAACAAAAACACAATTTCAACAAAATCACAATTTCAACAAAATCACAATTTCAACAAAATCACAATTTCAACAAAATCACGATTTCAACAAAATCTCAATTACATTTTCAATCACCCCACAAGGCTGGACAGAACTTGCGTGGAACATGTTATATATACCGATATTAATTGACATATTTATATTTTCTTTACGACTTTGCTGGACACCAGATTTACAAGTTTTATGACATTTTCCGAAGATCACTATTTACACATGCTAAAAACTAAAACAGTAAGGTAAAATCAATGTTTCCATTCATTTCATTTGTCGATTAGGTGTAAAAAATTAATTTATACAAAATACTTATTACCATTTCCTGAAATTAAATAAAAAAAAATTCTTACCAGCATTACAATAGTCGAATGTTGTACTAACAACCTTTTCTTGGTAATGTACGAACTTACATACAAATTAAACACACAGGTACTATTTACATTTCCTTGTCATAACTACTATTCTTGAAAATATTCCAATTTCAAAGTTTATCCTATCTACAAGACTGTAAGGCATTTGACTCTGACAGAATTAATATAATATATCTAAATAAACCAAAATACTAAAAAATAAATGTATTTCCACGCGAGTCGCCAAAAAATGTAGGCAAGAAAATGTGGCCAAGTGTCAGCCTAAAAATATCACATGTGTTGAAAACAAGAAGAAATCCTTTGTTTGTATTGACATGCCCATAACCTGGTTACAGCCTCGTAAGTTTTATTTACTTCCTTCCGGATGGTTCCCCTTCTCTTCCAACTATATGCACTGTCCTTACTACCCAATAACTATAAGGGGCTGAACTATCCGATATAAGTGAATGGAATCTTCTATTACCGTGTTTAAAAACATTTCTGTAATGTTATTTACTCCTCTTCTTCTATGATGATATTATGTATATGGATTGAATCAATGTGTTATTATACTAAATTATAATCCAAATATCCTTTTATTAACTATAAAAAGAAACTGAACCTACCTGAAACTACATCAAGCATCAACAGCAACAAATGAAAAAATATCGTGGCTATTAATATATGAGAAGTTTTTGAGTTCTGCTCTTGATTTGATTTTTTTCAAGGAACTAAGTGTAGTTATTGTTTTTTCTTGGACGTTCATTTAATAATGGCAATTCAACACTAAGTAAATTACAGTCGACAGGTAAGGAATAATAATTCTTGTAGGTAGAACTGGTATAATTCCTGATAATATTACAAATAGCCTTAACTGTTTGTAAAGACATGTTGCCTCTATGGAATTTTTAGACGCGTGCTACAAGTATACATGATAATCCGAATGCGGCATTTTTAAAATTTGTAGCACATAATCGCACAACCAGAAATGGGCTTCACTGAGAAAAATGTAGTATGCCTCTTGTCGTTTAGTGTTGCCTCAATGGAATTGCGCTTTTACAAAAACTCAACATAAAAACTTACGCAGAAAAAAATATATTTTCTCAATTTAATGAACAAATTAAATAAAATATGCGTTGACATTATCAAATACCTGATTTATTCCCCAGTCACGTTTCTTTAAAGCTTTTCTTTTGCAAAAATACTCGTGCTATTTAATTACACAATTTTCATTGAATGTAACCCTTTCAGTATTTCCTACCTAATCAGTTGTAAATTCCTCTCAAAGAAATGAAATAACGGCATAGTTTCCGTTTTTAGTAAGCATTCATATCAAAACCACTACTCGTTGTTATTTTAAGGGCAAATTCTTCAAGGCTCTTAAAATATCCGTATCGATAGCCATTTTTGTAGGCTCGGTCCGTATTTAAAATGCTGTGTGTGGAGGTTGTATGAAGAAAATGAGCAGTCAAGGGCGCGTGGGTCCTCCACAATGTAACTACCCTCAAGCCAACCCTCCCGAGGGGCGGTTGAGTGAAGGGTTGAAGTTGACTTGAGTTAAGAATGCTTTGCTTTTTTATTTTTATTTTTAATTCTCCAATTCTGGAGCTTTTTAGCTCGGCGTGCAAAAATGGCATATTTCATATTTCATTTCGGAGTGTAGAACATTTTAAATTTGTTAATAGGATTAACGAAAATGTGATTATTAATTTTTCAAATTAAGGGGGAGATATTTTTATTAATTTACCTAATATTTAAATTATATATTTGCCCCTCATTTCAGAGAGATTACCTAGTGTGGGTCAAGCAAGAATCACGTTTCGGAATGAAAAGTTATTTGAAATAAAAGTCACGCTATATTAATTACCAGACTTGATCTGCTAGGTACATTATTATATGAATACTACAAAAGAACCTATTGTGTTCGTACAGACAGGTCTCCAACTCGTCTTGGAAGGAGTTAATAAATAATGGGTTATTTTAGATAAATCAGGGATTTAATAATACTCCGCGTATAATAAAGGTGACTCGATAGTCGACCTAACTAGTAGCTGGCTAATTGAAATCTGAAACAGTAAGTTTCTCTGAGAGCCTACCCACTGGCCCTGGCGACTACTGACCACTGGCTCCATCTTATGGACTACCACGCAAGCTCTATGCACTGACATCTGTGCGTGCATCTAAGAAGCTCTTACTTCCCAACAGAGCCATAAACTGCCTGTAAATTATTGGGACTACGGCGTCCTAAATTGGAGCATATTGCATGTCTAAAGGGAGTGAGGAGGAAAATGATATGAAGCGAATGAAGTACTATTCAGATCTAGTCACTAAACACAATTCCAAGCAACGTTTCGATTTCGAATGGTGATCTTTCACCAAGGCAACAGTGAAAGCTTCTTACAACCTTTTCGCCTCCTTTACCCTCCCTAATTCTTTCACCTTTATTGCGTTTACAAAATCAGGTATTTTACATCCTTACTTACTTGTAAAAATTGTACAATATTACCTTTTTACTTTAAGTTTTTTTTTTTTTAATTCTTAAGTTTATCTATCTAACATCATAATTTATCTAACATAAACATAAAAAAAAATAACATAATAATATGTACGCATGTATTTTTTGATAACGTAATGTCATTTTTTTAAAACGAATAATTTATATTTTTTTACCATTATTTTTCAATGATCCTATACAAGAGCACTCTTCGCAACCCTTTTCAACCCCTTCTTCCCGCGGTGTAATGAACAATGTTATGCATAATTGATTCTCCGATAGGAATTCCTCCTTCGCCTTAATACAGAATCCGCAGCAAAAAGCAGCCGCGCAATCTTCACTGCCTATCCCCACTGCCAATCACCACACGGCCTATGGTTTATACCCTATACCCCCTTTTTAGGGCTGCCATTTTGTAATAAACAGCGATGTTTATGATCAACCGATGATTATGAATTAGGAAAAATGTCGATAAAAACAAGTTTATAATGAATTTATGTTTAATGAACTTTTAGTAATATATATATATTATGAAGGCAAATTCTGGTGCATGAACACGATTAGAAATTTACCAAAACTATTTTCAGGAAACGGCCTGCAATCCCGTTTTTAACCAGATTACTAATAAATTGAAGAGATTCTTAATAAATTAGCAATACTTTTTTTTCTCCGTGTTCAAATGAATAAAACAATTGTAGCTCCACACATAGACTACTTGTCTAATATTATTGATAGTAGGTAGCTTAAAAATTTCCAAATAATCCACAATAGAGAAACGACAGATAATTTTGAGTGTAATAAATATGAATTAGGACGGAAAATACTTAAGGAATTAGATTCTTTAACTATAACGTAAGTTCATTATCACACCCATATAATGTTTACTCCCACCCACTTATCAATTTGGATATCTCTTTCATGTATTTTGTCTCTGTCTGGTATATACTCTTACGGTGACCGGATAAATCATCACAATGATAATTTATCACATCTTTAAAAAGTTATATAAAGTCATGGAAAGTGATGAAACAAAAACATTATTAACTGGGTTAAGTAGGTTAGGTTAGGTTGGGTTAAGTAAGGTTAAAAAAAAATTTCATCGATTCTAATGACTTTATATCACTTTTTAAAAGTGTGTTGAATTGTCACTGTTGAGTTATCATGGAACTCACTCTTACATAATATGTTATATTCTGTCTTTCTCTATCTTCCTATATATATGTGCATTATCTGTCTTAGTTTTTAGTTATTAATAACATCCTGATGAAGCTTGACTAAATCGAAACCGGTAGATTTGATAATTAATTAAAAAACTCGTGGTTAATAAACAAAGTATTTTATTTAATTAAATATAGAATGTCTAACCACAAATTAATTGCTTCCTACGAAAAATAAGAAATAATACATTAGACATAAACTCTGGGTTTGGTATATTTAAATAATTAGAGATGATATCAACTTACAGCACTGTTGGAAAGGTTAATGTGATACCTCAGAAGTATTCCAACCACTCAGATCTAGTGGAACTGTGGCAAAGCCATTTGGGGTACGTTTTGAGTTTGCATTTAACCTCATTATTTATGTCAGTTTCAGATCAACAGTTCACTCTAGAAAAATATTTTTTGTAGATGTTCAGTGAAGTGTTTTTCCATTTTTTTATTTGAAATTGTTTTCATTTTAAAGTCTTCCACTGAAAAGAATCAATTTATCAGGGAAATAAAATTACTGTAAAGTAACATTTCACAAGAACGTCCTGTCTGCACAGTGTAAAAACAACACTTTATCGCCACCTGGTTGGGCAGCGTTGTGAGGCGGATCAAGGATCTGATAATTTTTTAACTCAATATTCTTTATGAAAAATATTTTCTTTACTTGATATGGAATATTCCGGTCACACATAATATCTCTCTGTCCGTTTCTGCAATCGATGTTTGAGCTTGATCGATTGTATTTTTGTTAAGACATTGATCGATGTTTACTTTTAAATTTATCACTAAAAATTTTCTGCTTTTTGCTTCTTATCTCACCCCTACCCTAATCAGCCCAGTCGCACATTGCGATGCTAACTCACAGGCAAGCCGGCCATAAATATACGATCAATTTTATATCCAACCGTCTCTGCTTCCGCCTTTTTTTAATTTCTCTCCCCTCGGCGTAAGGGAAAAATTCTCCAATAAAAATTATTCAAATAAAAACAATTATGTAAGATTTTTATTGCCGAGGTTCGAATTGGGATTCCCATAAATTAACATCGCGGTGCTTGAGAACAATGAATGATTATATTTTTATTACCTTCTCAGGGGACTTGAATGATGTCTGTGGAATAGTGATGTAAAACGATTGCTCAATTTTTTAAACATGATTTTGAAAAAAAAAATTGGTCATGTTAAAAAAATTCAATTAAAAAGTTATAAAAATTCTATAAATTCATTGATTTTTAATCACGTTTCACAATAATTTTACATGTTTTTTGATTTTTCATGTTGTTTGTAGAGAAATATATAAATTTTGATACAAACATCAGATATTACTACAACTTTTAATTACTCCTTTTAATTACATATTTTTTTAGCAGAAATATTCATAAATAAAATAAGAATTACTTTGGAATATATTTAATTTTTTTTTAAATAACCTCAAGGTCGCTTTGCAGGAATTTAACGAAATGGTGGCCAATAAAAATCAATTTTGTGTATTCAACATTTCCTATATAAAACTATTAGTTTTTGATGTTAATATTGCAGTTTCATTGGGCTGCAGAAATACGTTACAAAATGCTACCTTTTTCTGCTTCAATTTGAAAATAAACTATCACGCACATACAAATATAAATCGACTGCATAATGTTGGTAATAAATAGATTAAGGGAATGTTGTCGGCAGATGTAGAGATTTCGTATTAGTGATGAAAACATTAATCATAAAAACTTTGCTGAAATATACCAGTTTACCCATCAGAAATTTTATTTTTGTATGGTTATATATTTTTATATTTCATTTTATAACGTATTTTATATTTTACCATGGCATATTTAATTTGCTAATTTTATCATTTCATATTTAATTTGCTTATTTTATGTATTACCGTTGTACTATTTTTTTCATTTAATTTGCTAATTTTATATTTTACCATTGCATATTTAATTTGCTTATTTTATATTTTACCATTGTATATTTAATTTGCTAATTGTATCATTTCATATTTAATTTGCTTATTTTATATTTTACCATTGTATATTTCATTTGCTAATTTTATCATTTCATATTTAATTTGCTTATTTTATATTTTACCATTGTACTTTTTTTTATTTAATTTGCTAATTTTGTATTTTACCATTGCATATTTAATTTGCTAATTTTATATTTTACCATTGCATATTTAATTTTCTAATTTTATATTTTACCATTCAGATGAGTTTAACTGATATTTTATGCTTTGTAACTATTTTATAAATCAATAACATGTACATACTTGCTTTAACATTGTTACTATAACAAATAGTTAATACAATTGTATTATATTAACTTCATATTTTATAGGGATATAATAAATAAAAATAAACTACATAAACCAATCATTCATAATTACCACCTTAACCACATTCTTCTTCAACAAATTGAAAAAATCAGAGACCTCGGAGTATTACTTCACTCTAAATTGCTCTTTAAAGATCATATTTAACACATCTTAGTAAATCCTACGAACAAATGGGCTTCATTCTACGCATCACAAAACCATTCAATAAACCTTTTACACTACTACATATGGCATACGTAAGATCTCATCTCGAATTTACATCTGTCATATAGAACCCTCAATACCAAACTTATTTTAACCTCAATGAAATTTTGAAATATCTGACCATAGCTTTGAAAATCATCAGTGTACACCTATTACCCTTTACGATTCCCATTGTTTAAGACACCATAGCATTTTTCACCTGAATATTTTCAAAAATAATATCACCTATTTTAGCTCTCTGACCTAAATGTGTCGACTGTATAATAAGATTGGGTGTGCTGAAGTAGATATTTTCGTCGATAATTTATATGGATTCAGAAAAAAAATTCTGCTATTGTTAAAAAATATGTTGCACTGATTATATTATGTATTACTTGCGTCTCTTACTTTTCTTTAATATTTGTGTTTAATGTATATTTTTAATTTTTATTTTTATTTGTGTTATATTTTAATCTTTATTTAGGTATATGAAAATAATTGTGTCCTATGGCTGAGTAGATTTTGGTAATTGTTGTACCTATTTGTATATTAACTAAGTTTTTATAACCGGATTGTTCTCACGTAAGTGAGATCGTCTGTAAAAACCCAGTATAAATAAATAAAAATAAACGAATGATGTACTGTTTCTATACAAGATCGTGAATTTTATTTTTTTTATATTTACTCCACACAGGAGGCCCTGAAGAAAATTATTTCCCTCAGGGCCTATGTCATCTTTGGGGATGCTGTGTGAATAGCCTTATTGACTCATTAGCTCTATAAGAAAAGATCACATGCTGCCCTGAACGCAATACCAGATTGAATACCTCGTTTTACGTACAACATTTTAAATTAAAATACGCCCAAAACTCTTCACTCGGACGTATCTGCAAAACTTACAATACCCTAACAGATATTTATATTTTCCACTGTACTCTAAAAGCATCTAAAAACAAATTAACTTACAATATACCTAAATATACAAAACGATTTCTTTTTATTGTTCATCTATTTTTTCATCTTCCTAACCTCTAACTATAATAAATGATTTTAAATGGAACTTAACCGGTTTTTTCAACATACATTTAAAATTAATTCACATTTACATATGTTTCCTAAATAACTTTTTTTTTTTAAATCTGATAAGTGAAAAAAAATCCGGTAATCCCCAAAGATAGCAATTAAAAAATTCACCCCATGAAAACGAACTTTTTTTTTAGTATAATTTAAAAATGTCTTTTAATGTATTAAAATTTTTTAATTTCCTTTGTCTGAGGATTGAACCATCTTACCCAGGAACTGGAATTGACGACTCTACCAAACTAGCCAAATGCCGATCAGGTAGGACCGACAATTATTTTGTGCCTTAACTGCAGTAATGTCATCCGATTTCAGTGAAATGCGTATATATAAGCGTGTGTGTAGGTGAGTGGTACCAAAATTTGATAGAATGCATTGTATTGGACGATGGTTCTATTTGATAGAAAAAAACGATCTTAAACGTAATACTAAAAAAACATAGACTGACTGATACAGACCAAATATTCAACAGCTGTGACGTACTAGATATACGCCAATTATACGTTAAAACACTTGTTACGTTAGCGTTTAGGCCATGTAATATACTATAGGTGTGTTACACAAATAGTCATCGCCGCACAAGCCGGCGGCAAAGCTTGATACTCCAATCCTTCAGGGTGTGGATTATAGTCAATTTCCCAATTAAAACAAGTCTCTTGTTATGAAGGTTTATTATACAGGTAATACAGGTTATCAACAGATCTACAAAGGTTACATAGCTTTTTAAGGCCTAACTAGTTACTTAGGCAATCTATTGACTCTAAGGGCTCTGATTGACAAGGTATATTATGCGCTCACGTGTAATTTACGGCGGATGCGGTGAGACGGTCGGCAGGGGCCATGGCAGGTGCCAGGCAGGGTGCAGGACGGGTGCAGAAGGGCGGCCACGAGGGCACACCACGCTGGACAGCAAAAGGTGCGCCAGAATGATGCGGGGCTGATGCAGAAAGGCGGCCACTAGGGCACACCACGCTGGACGGCAAAGGGACGCCAGGGCGGCGGCCGGAGTCGCAGAGACGATGGAGCAGAACGGGGGCACTGATTGGATGGCCAAGGGGGTCCACACAAACAGGCTAGGGCGGCAGACGCCCAGGGCTGAGGCCGGGGTCTACAAGTTCACGATCTCAGCCTGGGGTCGACGGTAGGTGGGGCAGCTAGCATCACAGGGGTACGAGGTTGGCGGCGTGGTCAGAGGCATGACCCAACTATACAACATAAGGTGCTGGTGGGAGACATCGGCAGACGGAGACAGGACCCAACTATATAACGTAAGGAGGCTGTGGTTCTGAGGGACTGGCGGCACACATGGTGAAACAAATCAGGCCGGTCCATATCTATGGCGACACCAATTTCGGCGGCGATGGTAACTCGGAACTAACACATTGTGTTGAGATCAGCGGGGTCGGCGGTCAACTGGCGCGTGGGCAGCTAGCCGCAAGTACTTGACCTGCGTTGGTCCTCGCTGGGGGGGGGCTTGTCCCACTCTTTGGCGCGTGCCCCATGCCCTTATAAGGACACGAAGTACATGATTGGCTGTTAACCCGCGTGATCGTGACAAGCAGAGATATCGCGGATGTACTTGTATGTATTGGTGATCTAACACGCCATCAGTGCGTGGTTCGTTTCCTGCAATCGTGTGGACATACATAACTTTGCAGTTAGCTCTAGCAAGCTTTGTGCAAACATAACACTACCCTCCTTGTCGATGAAAGAAGATCCCAGGCAACGTGGCCGAAGCAGGGCAACGTCCTCTTGTTTGCCGTACGAGAGGTACAGAGCTACCTCATTTCACAAAGATTTAAACACTCCCTAACGAGCCAAAACAAAAATTTAACTACCTGAGAGCCAAGTTGAACAATCCCTAACAAATACACTGAACAAGGGTTGCCAAACCTCTTTCAAAAATAATTGCAGAAATGATCTCCAAGGCGCGATACAAAACACGCTATGATTTACATACACAACTTTTTTCCAAACAAAAAAATACACATGGCCTTCTTCCCAACAGAAAAGAATACTCATCACCTTCTTTCCAAACAAAAAGAATATACCTGGCTTGCTTTTTTTTTCTCAAAAAAAAAGACAATACCAAAACAACAAATGTAGCATACAATGTGGTATTACCGAATGGATGTACACAATTTACCACCAGGCCTACACTTTCCATCAAACCACAAAAGAAGAACAATTAACAATGTTCACAATTGTACAATGTTATACAAAATGATATTCTGGTTAGAGAATATTATACGCTTATGCGATTGACCAAAATCAACCCATATTTCGCGTTTTTTACAATGAAATTCTTAAACTATACATGTTTTTTTTTATACACAAAATTCCTATTATGGAATGTGTACGCTGATTATATCATGCGATTGATCGAAATCAACCCATATTTGCGTCTTTAACAATAAAATTCTTGACACTATACAACACAAGTATCAATACACATGTTATGTTATTTCTTATTATCCATTGATAATTTTGAAAAACGGAAAACAACAAAAATTCTACTCAAGATTTTAACAATATATTCTCATTTAGTCATGGTTTGTCTGGTTGCTAATAATTCTTAGGCATATAGACCAATCCTCTCGTATCGCATATTGATTATACAGGTCAACGCTACCAAGACCTACCATGTAATTAATTATAAGGCTAATATTATCCTATGACATTTAACGATTTATTTCCTATAAACCGTACAGCGCTGTACCAGGTGTTAACAAGAAACACCAGCACGTCGTAACGAAAACGTTCGACAAAATTTTCAGAACACTCATAAAGTGTTCTCACCAAATGACCAGACAAAACCCAAAATGACCTTAAGTGCAATTATTAACCCAATTCTTTGGTTAAGATTCAATAATGTCCCAAAATGACATAAATATGCAACCACCATTTGTCCTTAATGACCAACAATTTTAGATTTCCAAATCTAAGACATAATTACGTTATCTTTACAAAAACTATTTCTTCTTACCGGGTATATATTATAATTCATCTTTCTATGAGAACATACACACCACACTTGACATGGCGTAACACATATTACAATTACACAATTTTATTTCGTCACGACTTTATGAAGGACTTTACACGTTATTTCTTTTTATTGATACCGAGGCAATCAAATACGTGTTTACAACAAAAAAAATTCACACCATAATTGACATGGCATAACATATAATATAATTACACAATTTTATTTCGTCTCAACTTTATGAAGGACTTTACACGTTATTTCTTTTTATTGATACCGAGGCAATCAAATACGTGTTTACAACAAAAAAAATTCACACCATAATTGACATGGCATAACATATAATATAATTACACAATTTATTTCGTCTCAACTTTATGAAGGACTTTACACGCTGGTTTTTTTTTTTACCATATTGATACCGAGGCAATCAATTACGTGTTTACAAGAAATTACAATACACAACCCATAACCAATTAATAATTAGTTAGGGAACAATTTACACAATTATAATTTACAAACATATTACATACCACTCAACAACTACTGTGTGTGATAATTCAATCTCTGTTATATAAGACTTATTCGAGTCTTTTTAATTTAAAAATCGAGAACTACATAATCCGATTTCCAGAGATTGACTTCCTTAAAAATAACGACACGTATTCACTACGCAAGAAGGAGAAAAGAAAAAAAATTCCAGAAAAAAACAAATAATTGGTATGTAACCAATTAAATACAAAAACATTTGACATAATTTTCTATATAAGAGAATGTCTGAACAAAAACCACATACGGGGTTTCTCATTTGAACTATACAATTTATAACACAAGATATTTGAGTTATATTTACAAAATGGGTTCCTAATCTACCACTGATAACTTTAAGTGATGAAGAACGAAATCATCACTTCAAAAGTACAGGACATTTCTTACGCCGTTTCCTGTCAACGAAAAGAAGATTATATATACAAATATAACCTTAATTTGTACTAAAAATTGGTATATATTCTTAGTACAATAATTCCACGAAATATAAATTAAGTTTATTTTTCGGTCCCGGGCAGGATATTGAATGCTTAAGGCGGTTTTTTCCTTACTATAATAAAAAAAATTCCACTAAAACTTAAGGTTCTTGAATTTAACCCTCAATCAATGTAACGTGTCGTGTTTCGTAACGAAATATATACAAAAATGTATATTTTTAAATATAATTTTATATAACTTATGTAGTTACTTCATAACTACAACTTATATCTTCTATATCACAATACTCATTTATTGTGATAAAAGTGTCTGAGTTTTGATTTATTGTTATTATTACTTTAAAACGAGTTATAGTTATGGAAGAGAGAGATGAAAAGAGAGAGAAAAAAAAAAAATTATATATTGTATTTCTATAAGATGTCTGCTAGCTAGTCAGAATCTCACAGAAACACAATAAAATAAACAGAGTGACTACTATGTCAGCCAAAATAAATGTACTCAAAGATTCATGACGTCTTTGAGTTATAAACATTGAATGACACATAGCACCTTGTTCATTTAAATAATATTATTAGAAATGCACGAAATATGTATTATAGTTTACATATTATATCGCCTTAAACTGGGTGCGAGAATAAACAATATACGTATCAACATGAACGCGGCGACCTTTGACGAATTCATATTTATTATTATTATGCGTAAATATTGTCTGTTGCGACGCGGGAATGGATCCTTTGTCGGTATTTTTAATAGACGTGACTTATTAAGATATCTCAAGTTACTGCTCGTAGCGTGTTTTATATTTTCTACCAACAATTTATTTTCTGTGTAATATTTTTTGTTGCGAGTTTTTATTCTGTTCAATGATTTTATTTTCTGTTATAATACTTTTGCGGCAAGTTAATAATAATAATTCCTTGTCGTTATATTATTAACAGTGAAATTGTTAACGATATTTATTCTCAGACCGGATGAGCAAAGTGATTTTAATTGTAATGACCGCCGTTGCCTTTACAAAATTTAAAATTCTACTAATATTGTGAGGATCCATGGTTTAATAATGGGAACGACCGGTAAAGTCTATGGATCTTAATTTAAAAACAACCAATACGATATTTATTAAAGAATGTGAAATAAAACAATAACTGAATTTAATCCTATCGCAAATTGACACTTGGAAGTTCTTTATAGTATTTGAATTATTTCAACTTATTATAATGAAACAGATAAGCAAAGCTTAACCTGACAAAAAGAATTATTTCTATACGAAACAATTAAATTGCATTTCAAAATTGAAATAACACATCTATCTCTCGGAAACATCCACATTTAACATTTATTACGTCGTAATTTCTCGTATTTGTTTATTACGTATTTAGTAACAGAATGTATTTGCTTCACGCTTCCGACGGCACATTCGTATTACAAACACTCCCGGATCAGAAATTGAATTATAACACACAGCTGTGGGAAAAAAAACATTAATATTATAGTAAAACATAGCAACAAAAGACGTATTTTATCGGGCTAATTGACTATCCATGTTGTGGCGCCAGTGTTACGTTAGCGTTTAGGCCATGTAATATACTATAGGTGTGTTACACAAATAGTCATCGCCGCACAAGCCGGCGGCAAAGCTTGATACTCCAATCCTTCAGGGTGTGGATTATAGTCAATTTCCCAATTAAAACAAGTCTCTTGTTATGAAGGTTTATTATACAGGTAATACAGGTTATCAACAGATCTACAAAGGTTACATAGCTTTTTAAGGCCTAACTAGTTACTTAGGCAATCTATTGACTCTAAGGGCTCTGATTGACAAGGTATATTATGCGCTCACGTGTAATTTACGGCGGATGCGGTGAGACGGTCGGCAGGGGCCATGGCAGGTGCCAGGCAGGGTGCAGGACGGGTGCAGAAGGGCGGCCACGAGGGCACACCACGCTGGACAGCAAAAGGTGCGCCAGAATGATGCGGGGCTGATGCAGAAAGGCGGCCACTAGGGCACACCACGCTGGACGGCAAAGGGACGCCAGGGCGGCGGCCGGAGTCGCAGAGACGATGGAGCAGAACGGGGGCACTGATTGGATGGCCAAGGGGGTCCACACAAACAGGCTAGGGCGGCAGACGCCCAGGGCTGAGGCCGGGGTCTACAAGTTCACGATCTCAGCCTGGGGTCGACGGTAGGTGGGGCAGCTAGCATCACAGGGGTACGAGGTTGGCGGCGTGGTCAGAGGCATGACCCAACTATACAACATAAGGTGCTGGTGGGAGACATCGGCAGACGGAGACAGGACCCAACTATATAACGTAAGGAGGCTGTGGTTCTGAGGGACTGGCGGCACACATGGTGAAACAAATCAGGCCGGTCCATATCTATGGCGACACCAATTTCGGCGGCGATGGTAACTCGGAACTAACACATTGTGTTGAGATCAGCGGGGTCGGCGGTCAACTGGCGCGTGGGCAGCTAGCCGCAAGTACTTGACCTGCGTTGGTCCTCGCTGGGGGGGGGCTTTTCCCACTCTTTGGCGCGTGCCCCATGCCCTTATAAGGACACGAAGTACATGATTGGCTGTTAACCCGCGTGATCGTGACAAGCAGAGATATCGCGGATGTACTTGTATGTATTGGTGATCTAACACGCCATCAGTGCGTGGTTCGTTTCCTGCAATCGTGTGGACATACATAACTTTGCAGTTAGCTCTAGCAAGCTTTGTGCAAACATAACACACTACTAAACTACATTTTTGATAAAAAAATTTCAACATACACAAAATAACACTAACAGACCAGTTAGACAAGCGTACAAAGAAAACATAAAAACTCCAACAGTAAATTCAAGCTTTGGACAAAGACACTACCAATACCATGCTATAAAAGTTTTCAACAGTCTAAAAATTGAAATTATAATTGAGGAAAATAAAAATAATTCACACACAAAATTACAAAATGGATTAAACAACAAAAAAGACAATATTACCAAAATGTCATAGCATAAAATAAAAATAAAACCTACACGTAACACACAAAACCAATATAAACACACATCACTCACAAACACACAAGATTATATATTAAATGTATTATTTTATCTTTTATTGTAGATTGTATTTAGATTATTTTCATATTATAAAATGAAGGCCTCAGCACGGGCAAGCCACTCAGTGAGGCCAACATTACTGGAAAACTTTGAAATGTAAAAAAATATTGTACCAAATAAATAAATAAATAGAATGCATTGTCTTGGACCATGGTTCTAATTGATAGAATGCATTGTCTTGGACCATGGTTCTATTTGATAGAATGCATTGTCTTGGACCATGGTTCTAATTGATAGAATGCATTGTCTTGGACCATGGTTCTATTTGATAGAATGCATTGTCTTGGACCATGGTTCTAATTGATAGAATGCATTGTCTTGGACCATGGTTCTATTTGATAGAATGCATTGTTTTGGACCATGGTTTTATTTGATAGACTGAATTGTCTTGGACCATGGTTCTATTTGAAAGAATGCATTGTCTTGGACCATGGTTCTAATTGATAGAATGCATTGTCTTGGACCATGGTTTTATTTGATAGAATGCATTGTTTTGGACCATGGTTTTATTTGATAGAATGCATTATCTTGGACCATGGTTCTATTTGATAGAATGCATTGTCTTGGACCATGGTTTTATTTGATAGACTGAATTGTCTTGGACCATGGTTCTATTTGCCGAGCGTCTTGAAAGGGGTTATTTTCCGCTTCCAAGATTTATATTCATTTATTACATTAACTAATGTTTGGCAAACTGTATTTTTAATCTCTAAAATATGATATTTTTTACAAGACCGTTCAATATTTTAAAATCAGTCGTGTTTTATGGCGCACCTTGCATCATTAATAATGTATGCTAACCAAGAAAATACGTCTCAAGAAAATTTTAATCTTGGCTCCGAACAGCGACCACCTTTTACATTTTGGGGACGCCAAATGAAAAATTTAGATTGCATTACCTTCCGCCCCCGTCTTCTTTCCCTCCCTCCAGCAACTTCCAACCGACGGGGGGGGCGCAGACCCTTGGGGGGGCCCTTCACAGAAGCGACTGCAAATCAAGTAATTAGCTCTCCCCACTGCGCGCCCAGAGGGATTCAAATGATCGTTTTAATTTTTAGAAGTTTTCGATACATAGGTAGCGTTTGTTTTAGGAATTTTGTAGATAAAAACAAAATTTTGTGTAGTTTTTAAATGAGTGGGATAAACACCTGTTCCTTTGGTAGCAAGTATCAAAAACTAATACACAAATAATAATTATTAAAAATACTCCTGAAAGTTACCATTACTACTAGATCGAAAGAAAATTTTAAAAACTGGTATTATAAAACTCTACTCAACTCTAAAGGGAAAAAAATAGTACCTTACTGATCAACACACCAACATCACAAGAAAGAAACGTCAAACCAATTTAACATCCCTAAAATTAAAGACATCTTTTGGTCAGAAAAACCATGAATTGCATGCCACAAAAATATATAATGCTTTTCCAAATAAAATTAAATATACCATGGAGTTTAAAACCACATAAAAAATTGCTGGGAAACATTAAGATGAGGAAATCATAAAAAAGTGAAACCAATACAACAACTTATAGTCAACAAACATGAAGATAAGGAATCAACAACATAAAAATGAGGTCTACAAACTTGTGAAGACGAGGAAATCAACAAACATGGAGATGAGGAAATCATAATGGAACTCCAACACAACAACCTACAATCTCTAATGGGGACTGTAAATATATATATATATTTTTTTTTTTTCAGTAATTTTCTTTTGACTATCACACTAGGCTAATGCCCGCGTTATGATTTATATATTTTTTCTACTTTAGTTTATTACACTTTTGTATTATACAGTGTATCTTTAATAGTCATTAATAAATAAAATATTAATAATAATAATTTGCTTAATTATTGTTTAAATTTTCATATTTGTGGTATGTTAAATATAGTGTAAGATTTTCACGGACAAAAGAATTATTTTTATTAATTTTTGGGTTACTGTGCCATGTTGGTTCCCTCATTTTTCTCTCTTTTTGCCAAAATTCCGGACTGCGTTACAATGTTCTTTAATATGTATATGGCTAAAATTTTAATTAACCAACAAAAGATGTTTTTTGCACATTCTTAAATATTATAATTCATTTTTGTTATTTGTTTTTGGGATGTTATGCCGTGTTGCGCTAACTCCTTCTTTAGCCGACGTTTCGGACATCGTTGCAGTGTTCATCATCAGGGCAGATCCGGTAGATCCGAAGATCTAATAAATCTAATAAATCTACCGGATCTGCCCTGATGATGGACACTGCAACGATGTCCGAAACGTCGGCTAAAGAAGGAGTTAGCGCAACACGGCATAACACCCCAAAAACAAACAACAAAAATGCTTTTGGCCGTGAAAATCTAAAATCTTACATTATAATTCATTTCTTATCATACGGAAACCAATTACTAATAAAAAGAGTTTCATAGCTTTGTCTATTTTGAAACTTCAAATAAAGTTGGTATTCCTTTGTTAAAATAGTAATATAAACACTAATCCCCTTACTTTTAAATGCGGTGTAAATATTATGCGGCGCCTAATGTCAGAATAGTGAAAAACTTAACTTATCATGGCGTTGTTATATTTCAAACTGTTTTAAACAAGGGTCAAGGAAGGCTGTAAGAATCTAATTAGTAAGACGGAAATAATACGTTGATTAATATTATGGGTAGTAAATAAGTAATTACATTACTCTTAAAATTTTACTGTGCCAATTATCTAAGCAGACTAGTAGATTATATAAAGTTTTAGATGTAATCGTGTAGGTATATAAAGTATATTTTCATGTTCAGGAAGAATCTAATCATACAAAAATCCTTTTTAATATTTCTATTTTTGAAACTGACAATTCATGGTGGAATTTCATTTTAATATATTATAATAAAACAAATATAAAACTTTTTTTCAACTTTAATTTTATTGACCTTGAAGATTATCAAGATTATGAAAGATTTATGCGTAATCTGATAGTATTAATACGCTTGCGTCTGGACGATGTGGGCCCTGTGATTGGTCAAATTCAAATTGTGTTTAAATAAGACATTAAAAATTAAGACACGATTTCATACTGAAATAGAATCGCCACATGTAATACGATATTTCTTCAAAAATATCGTTTCTGTTCATATAATTTTTGGATAATATCGAAGAAAATATGTCTTAGAAAGTTTATAATTCATTGGATTAATTACATTACAGTGAAAATTATCCACAATTACGTGATTACATTTGACGTTTGACGAAAAAAGCACGCGTTAATTCAATATGGCCGATACCCGATACGCAATAGGTGGCCGACAGAGCGCACCTCTGGCGGTGTAAGAAAGAATCAAGACTGGCGCGTATATTTAAATATGCAAAATTACTTGAACATCAAGCGTTTAATAATAAGATTTCTTCTGGAAGTTTATTTCAACTTTGCAATGGCATTTTTCATTATTATTTATAATTTTTTTTTGCTTATTAATTATATCTGATTTTATATTAACATGTTTTCTAATTTCTAAAATTTCAAAATTATTTATTTGCGATGCTTTAATCCTGAGTGAAGTATTTTAAGACCTGAATTTTTATCGAAAGTGTGATTCAAAAGATGATTTGCAAACTCAGATTCACTATTTCCATTTAGAACCCTGAGATGTTTTTTAGTTCTGACTTCAAAGTTTCTATTGGTTCTACCTTTGTAAAATAAATTACAATCCAGCCCAATTGAGTTTATAAACTCCTGATTTTTTTGTTTGATTTTCGCCATCTTTATTATTAAGAATATATTTATTCATTCTGTTATTAGTGTAAAACGCCGGTTGAATAGTACCAGGAATGTTTATATATATATAATTTTAGAAGTGTCGTTATCCACAAACAGAATTCTACGCCATTGTTTATTTATATCTTAAGAAATAGGGTAAAAATACCGTTTTAAGATAATATGTTTAATTATTTTATTTAGTATTTCAACCATCAATTTAATAGAATAACCGTTATTAAATGTTATTTGTCTTAGGAATATATTGTTTTATGGTTATATGCAATTTTTTTTTCAGGTCTTAAAATACTTCACACAGGATATAAAGCATCACAAATAAATAAATTCGAAATTTTAGAAATAAGAGAACATGGTTATAAAAGTAGATGTAATTAACAAGATTTTTTTTTTCTAAACTCTCTTTTAAATATTTTCCCACTTAACTGGTCTTTCATATTGTAATTCCTAATTCTTACAAACCCAGCCTACTCTTACCCCTCCCCCCTCCTTCCACTTCTACTTTCCAATTGTAATCTATATTTAATTTTTGACTTCGGTGTATACTTCGTTCATGAAACATGTATTGGTTGTATATAATAAAGTGAAGTTAAAAAAGTTATTTGTTTTTTAATAAAATAAAGTTTAATCGGATAACATTATTTTATCTATTTCCATTGTATATCAATGCATACGTACATAATAAAATGTAAACATTATATTTATTTATTAATTGGACAATTTGCATAGCGCCGCTTTTGTGAGATTTCACCTCAGGGGCGCTATATTGTAATAATCTACCTTTATATATAGATTTTTACTCTCCTGATGAAGGTGTATATATAATCTAACTTTAAACTTTATTAGATACAGTAACAGTTTTAGGTAAAGAATTACCACCAGTTGGAGTAAAATTCAACCCTTTTAATTAAACCGACTGCTAATCTCATCGCACAATTACCCTCCTATTATCCATAAACACGGGTACATTTAATCAATATGTAATAATCTATTATTTCAGTCAACATTGTTATAACTATCTTTAATTATTGTGTCAAACTATACGATATTGATTCAACTTATAGACATTGACGGTTGTAACACATATTTAAGCACTGCAAGTCTCCTATGAGCAAATTCTATTAGGTACCATAACAGTTAATATCAGTTGTAGACATGTAGTCAATAATAGTGTTTCATTTGAAATAATCCATCACAAATACCTACGTAAAATTTCATTTATTCAAACAACTGTCATTCTTATTATGCCTAAATTGAGCATGTTATTATTCATTAACTCCTTCCTGTTCCGTGTTTTAACAATATATACTCACCCTCTCTCTGTGAATGACCTAATATATATCTATTAAATGTAACTGTTGTTAGTATCACTTAAACTGGGCGCAGCCCAACCAAGTGCCGCCCGCAGGGCCTAGCAGCAAAAACCCGAGGAGCGGGTTTTTAACTGCTAGTTTATATAATTGATTAAAAACCCTCGTAGACCACCCCTCTCCCTCCCCCATATGTTATGTATTTAAACCGTAGACTAAGAATAATTTGTACCAGTCTGAAGATGGCTTTAACAAGCTGAAACCGGTTACGGTCAATGTTCCGTCACGCCGATTTGCTTTGACAGGCCGTGTGCTGACTAATAGTACGGTCAGATTTTGAACTGTACGGTTTGGAATCACACATGTCAGCTATAATCACGGAGTGCCGTGAGCCGTACTATCGCATCAAAACGTTCGTCCTGTCAAAACCAATGTGTGTACTATCGCCGGTTATTTATCGGAATAATCCCTTAAACGTATTTTATCGCAAACTATCGCAATCCAATTCAACATAACGAGTGCTACCGTACAATGATCACCACGTTCCAGTGCTGACAGACGATTCTCGAGATGCAGATTTCGTGCGCCACCCGGTAAGCTGACTGTGAATTAACCTTACAAATTGTGTTCTCGCATTCGCCTGTCATAAGCCATAGGCGTTATCCATGCTTTATCTGTGTGGAATAGCCCTTTAAACTACGGCTATCCCAACCCTTGTTCGTTCCTTGAACAGTATATAAAATTAACGTGGAAAAAAGTTTGATATTTGTTTTATTATAATATATTAAAATCCTTTTTTTAATCATGTAAAATCGAAGACACATTTAAAACTTTAATTTCAAACTATTTAAAATACTTATAAAAATGAAAGCCACCACAAAAATCATAAATTATTTCCCTCTGGCCATATAAGTCAATAAAAGAGCCACGCACCCTTATTCGTACAATCTCTCATCTCACCTTGCTGGACCGGCGGAGGCTTTAAACTGTTATTTAAGTTATCACTTGGAGCGAGTGCGCTGCAACTCTCAGCTGTCTGCGTAATCAAGATTATGAAAGATTTGTGCGTTGGCGCAGTCCGGCGTGGCTTAGCGAAAGGCGAAGGATTTGATTTTGAGTCCGGTGGGTGGTTACACCAGAATTAGACAATAAATTTCTTGTTTGGTTTTTATTATGAAATATTTATTTTTTAATTTTAATACGAGGGGAAAAATCGCCACGTGACAAAAAAATTGCGAGTTAATATCGCTTTGTCGATTATCTTCTTCTGTTATTCAGATGTAAAATACATTATTAGTACAGGTTTATAGATTAGTTGTGAACAAATTCGATTTTTCTGTTTTGAAATGTATAAATTGGGTCCATAACATCAATAATTTTATTCATATACTATAAAATTACATTCACATACCGCAATTTTCAGTTTTTTTTTCAACCCAAGTTTTCAATTCTAATAGCTTTTGCTTTTTGTAACGTGCATTTAATAAGATAAAATCAATTAATACACGTTCGATTTACTTAAAATTGCTCCCACAATGGAATTTAAATAGTAGTTAAACTATAAAAGTTAAATAAACAAAATAAATTAAAGGTTATAAACCCAAGATAAAAATTTCAATTTTTTGTATATTTTTCTTCAGAATGTTAATCTCTCCTCTATTAACTTCAATTCGTTTTTTTTAAACTCCCTGTCATCCGCACCTTGATCTTACCCGGTGCATTCTCCCTATCCACTATAGTTTATCTTCCACAAGTTTTCCGGAGGAAGTGGAACCCACCCCCGCCCCCCATCGGTCCTAAGTCACTGCCGACTGTGAGGATAAAGAATCTTGCGCCAGTATACCAGTATGTCAGCATTTTTATACCCTCTGACCTGACCATTCAGTTACCCACATGATTAGTGGACTGGGCTACCGCAAGAGTTAAAAATAATATCTCTCTCTTATTAAATTTGCGTTACTTTGTAAAATTACAGAAAGTTCTAATTAAATTAAATTCTACCAAAATATGTATTTTACACAACTTTTCAAGTTATAATTAGTGTTTGATGCCCGATTGGCATTTAAAATGGACTGTACGTAAATGAAAAGAGAAGACCAATCGATCGTGTTTTTATCACAAGGAAATACTGGGAAAGAGGAAAGGAAGTCTTTACCTGGTGATGATGTTAATTTCCTTTGACTCCTGCAAGTTTCTTGGGCATTCCATGGGTCACTTTTACTAATACTCTGTTTACATTTCCTACACGACAATTTTGAAGTATTTGCATTATTTATATAATAACATGCACTTTCAACTACGATAAAAATTAGAATCATAAAATAAATTACCTATGTGTGGAAAAAACAAATTAATAACAATTGCGTTGGTCTTCTTTCTTGGGTTCTAGTTTCTTCCAAGATAAGACTTAGGAAATGGAAGAACAATGAGCGTAGTTCTGTTTACACATTACCGTTTAGCATTTCGCATGTTCATTTGTTTCAAAATTTATGTAACTTATAGTAAAATAAAAATAAAAACAAATTGTTTATCTTGGTGTTGCTGAGTTTTTACCAATACGCACAAAAGTCGAATGTATACGGAGTAAAATAATCCTGTTAAAAAAGTGATAACATGCCGATTTCCTGATAAAATATTAGTCGTTCAGAATATATCAAGAACGCGTGTTCTTTTTCTTATAAATATCAGTATTTCAATATCGTTATATAATTTTTTATGAACACGTGTTCCGCCGTCCTCATAAAATATTCGCTTTTGACTGTTACTTTGTTAGGAACTCTGTTAATTCATTATTTGAAGGCCCGACAGGAAAAGTAATAATTTGACCAGACTTTTAATAAATTCACAGTATTTGAAAATCAGTAAATTTCCTCCGTGTAGCCAACGGAAGCATTCACTATTCAGCCCTTAAATCCGCGAGGGCGCACTACCCGCTACCCGCTACCTGCTACCTGCGTGCTGCGGTCCAGATTATATCTTGACACTTGATGGATGAATGGTTATTGGATCTCTACATTTTTATCATATTTCCCGTCTCGGCTTTGGTGCGCTCCACACTTGTATCTCCGGCGTCGCGAACCGTTTCCTGTTCATGCAAAAATCCACCCATGGCGAATGTGGATGATATATGTCCGGGCCGATAGATATTTTCTCACTGAGCGGATAGTCAATAGGGGTGAAGTGGAGTATCTTGTTTGACTTTGAAATATGGCGAGGCCAATGTGAAGTTTTGAGTGTATCTACCAGAATTGCATTTCTTGCAAGTTTGCTTTGAATTTATCGCCACCGGGGAAAATATTATATGAATTTTACGACTTTAAACAAATCTGTAAGGTTGTAGGGGAAAATTTAAACCTTTTTTCATTATTAAGTTCAACCCTAAAATCATTTTCAAAGTAAATACGAGGTAACTTGTTTAAATGATAAATGGAATCCATTTCTAGAAGTAAGTTTCGCAGCATCCCAATGGTTAAGATGGTCGTCAGTGAGATGAAAAAATCTTCCCATAACTGACTCAAAAATATTCATTTCGGTTGTGACTCTGCCTGTAACTCCGGTTCGATGAACTCTAGTACTTTTGCTTTGAAATTAAGTTATAATTATTAACAGCAAAAACACCAACAAAAAATATTGTGAAACTTTGAAAGAAGTGTTTATAATTAAATATTTGGGAGTAATAATTACCTTTATTAACTGAATTTTTCTCAAAACAAGAGACAAATAATTTTAAAGAATTCTTTTTTGGGATGGATCAGAAAAATGTATACAACGCATTAATTGTGGGTACAACACGTAAATATTACTGTAGCAGCATTATATTCTTAGCTAACAATGCAAATTATGAAACAAATTACTATACCACAAATAAAATAGAGCTATGAGAGTTAAACTGAAAATTGATGTATAAAAATCAAGAAAATGTTGAAGGAGTTGATTATCTTGTCATTTAAAGAAAATATTCACTTCGACACTATATATTGATATACTACAAAATAATTAATGGCCGCATATCACCCTTATTTTTGAGAAAAATAGAAAATCTGCAGCACAACATATACATTAGACGAGGAAAGGGTATCAAGCGAGACTTCCCTTAAAAAAATCCCAGTAAAAGTATTTTGCGATATACGAAGAAAATATTTTTGAAAAAATTGTAATTTAGGTAACAAAATTGATTTATTAATTTGTACTACTAAAATAAAAATGTATTTATTTGAGCATTGTATCTATTTTAAAACAGTAAATTAAAATTAATCAAATAATCCTTATATTCTATCCGATTCCAAAATATGAAAATAAAACTCAACCTTTCACATTATTTAATTCCTTGGAGGCAGTGTTTTAGTAGCCTTATACCTGAACACGGGGCGTTTCGTCGTGAAAATATTTTTATACCATAAAAAAAGCATTTTCCCGTAAACACCATAAAGGATTCCCATGAACGCTGTCAATTAACGTCACGGGGTGCATACGTTTAGCAGCCGGGAGCACTTTTATCATTCATAATATTTGCATAACCAATAAAACTGGCACTTTTTACACAAGCTGATGATTACACCTAATCCGTTGTTCTCCTGGGATCATTTTAAGACTGGCTTGAATGGCTGTTTTTCTAACTAAAAAATCCTCTGCCTCTTAATAAAAAATCTAAGATTACAGATACTTAATGCAAGGGAGGTCCGTGGTGAATTTTTTTCGACTCATTTTTGCGCTAATAATTCAAGAATATTTTAAATTTATTTATTATAATTAAAAGATATTTTCGAACTGAAAAGGTTAAAATATGCGTGTAAAATTTTTATTAATTTATACTTTTCGTAAGTTTTTGTTATTTTACTATAAACTTATAGCTCATATGGGTTGGATTTAATAAAACCTCTCCAAAAAAATATGTTCAAATTTTTGCATCAGAATTCAGAAGCAGACTTGCGAAGAGGGAATTTACTGCGGATAAGGTTAAAGTAATATTAGATGATCCCTTGACTGAAAAACATCAAGAAGTTGATCAAGAACGATTGTAGGAGGAAACCAAATGGAATGTATTATTTTGATTATCCAAGAGATCATATTTTATCCAAGATCTCGTATACAACAATCAACGAAACTGTACAACATATATATTCTTTAAATATGATTTAAGATTGTCACCGCCAAAAGCATTTTTGCTATTTGTTTTTGAGGTGTTTTGCCGTGTTGCTCTAACTCCTTATTTAGCCAACGTTTCGGACAGCATTGCAGTGTCCATCATCAAGGAAGATGTGTTATCTGAGGTTTTGGTGAAATGTGAGCTTATGTATGAGGATGTGATATCGTGTTGCCAGCTCCAACCCTTTGAGCTAACATTAACGTAAAAAAAACCAAAAACAAATAACAAATATGTATTCTTTATTTATTTAATAATCCTTAATTGACAAGATAATGATTAATACTCTATACAGTACTCTTAAAACTTTATTTTAACGTTAATGATGACATCATTATTTACAACTACATAAAATATTGCACTCAGTAAAATTTTGCGGAAAGTTTACTCTATTTCGAATGATTCTGGTGGTTTCCTAAAAAAATATTACGTGAATAAAAGATTGATTATTGAACATGCCCTTTCCAAATCAGTGATAGTTGTTATCTTGTAAACGATTCGCAGGGAAGTAAAACAAACACACAGCGAACACGAACAAATCAAAATCGAAATGTATTCTAGCCACGCACGCCCCTGTCCACGTCTCAATTCCCTCGTTTCTTCCTTGCAGTCAGCTCACAACACCCTACGGAAAATACAGTTTAAAAAAGGGGCGATTCTTATCATGTAGCTTCTAATTTACTTATTCCAGCTTTAAAGACTTATTTACCTTTAAAATTGTATTGTTAGTCCCGAGTGAAAAAAAGCTAAGTTCTTACAGCAGGAAATAATAACATTGACAATATGCAGGTCGACAATAATTGTCGAGATAAGATTCCGTAAAGGAAATGACTTTTCATTATTTTTCGACGCATAAAGATATTTTTTACAATTTATCCACCCTCTCGTTTATTTTCAGTTAATTCCTCGCTTTTTTGTTTGCTAAAAGAAAATAAAAGACTGTTTAATTAAAATGGAACGTTTCTTGCTTGCTTCATCATATGAAATTAAAACCTGTATAACTTCGTTTACTGAAAGCAATATTGCTATAGCAATTTGGTTTTAAGGTGAACTTATAATTATTACACCCTTTTCCATTTATTATTATTATTTTTATTCATGTACATTGTATTTAACATTTCAGATTGTATTTTAATATTACCTTATTAGTTGTAATAGTACAGTTGATGCATTTAGTAAAAATGCCAAAAATTTTGCAAACTCACTGTGGGTTTTAAGAAATACGTCGAATATGTCATCTACCGTGTTTAGATAGCAAGTCGCTCTTTCTATCGGTGAATTTCGATATAGATTTGAATGACACGCTCTACAATACATGTTGTGATGACGTCCGCGAAACTTAATAGGTTGATTTGTCCCAGAATATTACTGTTTGCACGTGACGGTTGATTAAATTAAAGAAAATGTTTTAACACTGCAAATCATCCATGCGTTTCTAGTTAATGGGAGTTTATCTTACCGAAAATAAGATGAGATGGATACAAATAGGGATTCGTTCCATGAAGAATAAAACGAAATATTTTTGTGTATTCTTTCAATGTTTAAAACGTTAGGTGATTCGTCCGGACCCAAGACACAACCTTGAGGAACTCCAAAAAAAACAAATAATTCAACACTGATTGTCAGTCTTGTATATTATACATTTAAACAACTCTAACTCCTCATTCTTTCTCTCTTCTATATGAGGCTGGCTATCATCAAACATGTAGATTTTGAAGGCATGAAGGATTGAATCTTCCTCTACTGTGTCTAGCAACAATCTTCTCCAGCATATAAAGAAATATACACTAACTTAAATGTATATTTTATAATAAAACATAAAAACATATTATATATCTATTATAGATATAAATCATTGCCATATACTACAGTCAAATATTAGTAAGTTTAGAGATTGGTGCGTTCAAAATAATTTATTTTTAAATGTAGCAAAGTGCAAAACCTTGACTTTCTTCAGAAACAAAAATCCTGTTTTATTCGAAAATTCCATCAATAACAAAGCTTTAGAAAGAGTCACGGAAATGAGAGATCTTGGAATTATTTTGGACGAAAAACTAAGTTTCACCAATCATATCCATCAAATTGTGAACAAAGGTATGAAAACACTAGGCTTCGTATTAAGAACAACTAAAAACTTTAATTCTTTACAAGCCATTAAACTATTATACGTATCTCTAGTAAGAAGTCTAATTGAATATAACTCAGTAGTTTGGTCTCCATCTAACAAAATTCACATAAACAACATTGAGCGAATACAAAAAAAAAATTACGTTTTATAAATTTTAAATTAAATATCCCTGTCGAAGACTTAAAATACAATTTCTTATTAAATATTCTATTTTCTAAAAATACATACATTAGAAGATAGACGTAAAATAAACGATTTAACGTTCTTATTCAAAATACTTAACTCTAAATTCGACTGTTGTGAACTCCTGCAACTTATAAACATACATACACCCACAGTAACAACACGACAAAATACAATATTCTACAGCAGCACACATAAGCGTAACTACATTGCCCACTCTCCGATACAACGACTTCACACCATGGGAAATCATTACTTGGGTGATGTTGACATATTCAATACCAACTTGGCAAGTTTTGTGGATCATTTAAAACATTTATTTCAACAATACTCATAAACGCGTCATGTAAACCTACAAATAGCTGTAATTTTCTGTTTTTGTTTCTTGTGTTTGTATGACTTGTTGCATAGCTTTTATCAAATGTAATTTTATTCTTATTTTTTTATGTTTCAAAGTATCTGTCAAATTAAAATTATACTACCAACCATGAAAAAGCCCTCTGGGCGTTAAATAAATAAAAAAAAAATATTTATCAAATAGAAACGTTCTTAATTAAAGCAACAAAAGCTCTCGAACGGTGAATTTGAGGGTCGTGATATTTGCAGTATTTACCACGTATTTTTCAAACTGTAAATTTGAGTAAAATACAACAAAATTTCCATCTAGCTACGGGTTTATGATATATTGATGACTGTAAAAGAAACTGTTTGTAATATTTCTTATTCTATATTATTCAATTCAATAATAAGTAAAACAACCGGAAACAAACGTTCAATTTCGGTAGAAGCCGCACATCACTAGTTTTAGATCGGTGCAACTTTTGCAATTATCATTTGCAAGTTTCTAAACAATTGTTTGTATGTTTTGGAACCTTGAATCTTGATCTTTGCCATCTGACGGTCGGCATTCCATGTTACAATCGATCGCTCTCAGCTGTTTCATCAGCGCCCGTCTGAAAATGAATGGCCGAAACTTCTAACTACTTCTTCCAACGAAAATAGAAAATTGCAAAGTTTTCAGTTATATTTATCCAGAGGATGAAGTTAATGATTGAATCGTGGTATCGACCCCTTTGCGTTTCACAAATTTTTTATATATTTTTTTATAAAACTTTCAGTCACACTATTAGCAATCTTTGGAAACTTTCATTTTTAGTTCAAGGTCTCAATTTAAACTTCTTTTTTACAAATCGTTCTTACAGTTCTGCGGTGGCGCAAAGTTCCTGCCCTACATTTACATCGATTTTTGTTCATAGTTGTTCTTCTCGCTGTGTTTTCATTCAACAATCACTTGTTTTTACGTGGCGTATACAAAACGGAGTAGTTAAAATTCCTGTAACATTACAAGGATTCAACAACAAAAAGCATATTCCTACTACATAGTACTGTTCATATTTTTGTTCGCCTTCATTTTTAAATCTCCCACTTTCTCCGTTCTACCACCTTGTTCCAAAAGCATTTCTTGTAAATTTTGATGACTTACGACTGCAAGATAATATTCTCCTTCCGCAAAATACGACTCGGAAGTTTTCATAATTTTTCATTTTAAAAGAAAGCAACACAATTGGCGGTTTCTAGAAACGCATTTCGGCGGTGTATTCTTATCAAAATCATATCTCGCCAGTGGCGTCGGGGGAGGGGGCTAGACGTATAATTAAACAGTCAGAAGGGAGGCTGATTCTACCCCTGCTCCTGATCTCTCCTGCAACCAGCGGAGGAAGCTGCACGTGTAATATCACGCCATTTTACGTGGTAATACCGCCATCCCTGGGGTTGTAAGAAACGGGTGCACATCCGACTGAGATGCTAATGTTCTCGCTCGTAAAACAGTACTGATTCGACTGTGTAAAACGAATGCACATGATTATGAATTCTGAATGTGCTGTTACAAGATTTGAATATTGTTAGCATACGTCGAAAGCGACGCTTTAAGAACAATGTGTGGTTTTAATTATCCAAAACATTATACGGTTTATGAAGATTTTGCAATAATATTTCAGTAGTTCCTTACAGTTTTTTTTCTTCAGAAATCTACAATTTAAAATTTTTTATTTTATTTTAACAAAACAAAACTGAACTATTTTAATTTTTCAGTTTTAACACATTGTTGAATATCAAAAACGGGTGCAATACTTAAATTTCTCAGGACTTTGAAACTTTTAATTCATTAGCCTACTGTACCACTTTTTTGGTTCTAGTAATTTTTCTTATGCGTTCCCGTGATCGTTCAACACCTTCTAGTTTAAATATCAGTAATAAATTATGTTTTAATTATACCTGTAAGTAACTTGGATGGCGTTCTTATTTGATACAATATCACATACACACACACACTCTCACCTCCATAAATGTTTTAAAATGCATATTTTAATGTTAATACTGCACAAGAGTCCCAACTGCTCCCAACCGTCTGGAGTTAGTGAGACTATAGCGTCCCAAATTGGGGTTTGTTATGAGGCTGTAGGTAGTGTATGGAGAGGGAAAAGAGCTGGGGAGGAGGAAGGTAAGGGAATATCTGGCTCTTGTCATCAAACGCAGCAACAATGATTTCATTCAAGATAAATTTATAATGGATATAATATAGGAATTATTTATTAATGAAATAACATGACCACGAAAGCCGTCAATAATCCTTAAATTAAGCAATTATATGTATTTGTATACTTTTGTCTTATAATATATTGCATTCTAAGACATGTTAAACGGGATGGTTATAATAAAATTGCATTAATTCTTTTATAAAGCTGGTACACTTTTACGTCAGCTTTCACAACGTAATGAACATATTCTTCTAAAAATATAAAGTGAATTTTCCATTTTCTACTAATTGCGTATCTACTTTAAGTGCATGGATCTAAAATGAAATTATCTCCCATCAAGGCCACAATGTAGGTACTATTTTACTTTATATCCATTATCCTAAAACCTCCACTTTGCAGCCGTTCCTTTTAAAGCCCGCAGGCTATTGAGGCAAGGGTTGAACTTATTGCTGATTTCTTCTGTGGCTCTAGGCTAGCGGGGATGGGGCGGGGGTTGCTCGGAGGTTTCTACGCGTTACGCGCACAGCATTTAAGATATGACGCTGTAAAGACTTTACGACTGAATTTTCTTATGCAAAGTGTTGCACGGTGAGATTAAAGCGGCGGAATTAAAAAAAAATAATTACTAATTTGCAAGATAAATTTATACATTTTACCTGATATGGGGGATGCTTCTTATGCGTTAAAATATGAGAAGGGAAATAAAAGACTTAAACGTTAATAAAAAAAAATATTTTATATTTTATCCGACTTTATCAGGATAAGTTTGATGACGTAAACCACATGCACATTTTCACTACAAAACGGAAAACTTGTTAGTTCACGTTAGCCAAAACTATAGTACCGCAATATATATTAACACAACTCGTTCTTTTTTCACTTTATGTATTAACGTAACTATTTTAATCTTGCATCACGAGCTATGGAACGAAGAAAAATCCATTTAAGCGCTAGTGTAATTGGTTTAATATTTAGAATAATTGTAGTTATGTTCGGTATTCTTTTTATTAATAAGTAACTACGAAATTTAGCTGAAGCGGTTTTTAATAATACATCCAAAAACAATAAATAAACGTAGACAATACAACAAAATGATTTACGAAAGGAAGGTTCGAGAATGTTCCGAAGCGCGTCACGTAGGCAAAATAATTCGATCTCGATGTCGCGGTTGCTGGTACTGTACTGACCATTTCGTTCACGTTGCCGCTTATCTAGGTGGAAAATAAAACATTCTCGAACATTCTAGTTGCTACAGAAACAATATTAAAAAAATAAAAGAAAATCCAAGAAGCTTGTTTGGAAACTTCTAGAATAACGTTCGAGTCAAGTAGTGGCGTACCACTACATAATTATCTAAACTACAAAGCAAAATTTAGAATAAATCGCATTTTATTTCGAGCAATGCTGGGAAGTAACTTTGTACTATTTAAGAAACAGTTAAGTGTTTTACAAAATTTAAAAAAATATATATTTATATATGATATTTGTGGTGTATTAAAAGTCGTTATTTGAATTTGAGGTAATTAAGTAACTGTTTAACAGTGTCTAATGGTATTTTTAATTGCAGAATTGCCGGATCAAATTATCAACAATGTTGGGTTACTGTGAAATTACATCGGTGTATCTATAAAAACACCAGCTTAGTACCTGCGTGAGATTAGTTCACCATAATTATAATTAAATTCTGGGCTTAGTTCAGTGTTACGCGCTTACACAACCATTATAGTAATTTGGGGAATGATACCAGGGGATCATGTATTCGTGGGGTAATCGTAATTATTCAATAAGAAAGACAGGACAGGGGAGAGGAGTGGCAGTAGATCGGCCCGCGGGGGGCGGGGGTGCCATCGGATGATTGATCAGCGGGCTAATTGGATGATCGATGGGCCCTCTCCTCCCCTACCACCCCTCTGATACCCCCGCGGAGACTTGGAGGTCTCATAAGTATAAATATCGCCCCCCGAAAAGTAATCTCCTATCATACAATGACTCCCTGGTACACTGGTACAGATTGAGAAGTTATAGATTGTCTACGAAAAAATTCCGGCTAAGAATATAATTAATTGACTCAAATTGAAGTTAACTACTGATTTGTACGATATGTGACCAATCGAGTTTCATTGACAAGAATGTTAAAGTAAATGCATTAGTGCATGTTAATATCCTCGTGTCCATAGTAATTCTTCCCTTCTCGACTCTCTCCAGCCTCACAATCTACACTAAATGATCCCCTTTTTAAACAAATCGCTCGCGTATCAACCGATCTGAGGAGGTTAATAAACAAGTATCGGAGCACATAAATACACTATTGCAACATTTATAAGGAACTGTACCGAATTCATTGAACTCTAAAAACCAATGTCCACCATTACGCAGATTCAAAGAATTCACTGGATGACGACCGGCAGCAGTCTGGAGGATCATCTGGATAGAGGAATTTCCCAAGATCACTGACGAAGCAAATGAGTTCAACAGAGGGCGTTAGAGTTTTGATTAGATTCTATGACGCAATATTGGAGTTCAACGGAGGACAAAACTCGCCAGCGCTAGTAGTGAGATAGGGGATTTTTACTGTATAGGTCTGTATATAGCACCATGCTTACGTCGGTTGATAATACTTACTGATATGAAATATTGTTATTTTACTAAAAAAAACTGGTCAAATTATTCGTTTTCCTGTTAAAAATGGTACTGGAGGCCTATAACAAATGATTTGACAAATTTTATAACAAACTATCTGTAAAAGACGAATATGATACGAGGAATTCGGCACACGTGTTCTTCCAAATAATAATAGTTTCGCATCTCATCCATTATATTTATTCGGACAAGGGCACCTGCGTGAACACGTGTTTAGATGTTTTCTGAATGACTAATATTTTAAAGAGAAATGATCAGGCAGTCACATTTTCAACAGTGATGAATAAAAATCCGTACTCAGGTTTCTCCATGTAGATGAATGAATTAAGAACTATAGTGCTACGCGATTTGCCACGTTTGCTACGCGCTGCCTACGCTGATACTGATACACCGGTCCAGCTCGTTAGCGTTACATCGTCAGCACTATTTCTGTCCTAAGGAGTAATTTTAATGAATGTAATTCGGTAGTTAAGTAATTTATTTATTCAGTCAAATAAATACACTCGATAGATGTGTTGTCACTTCTCCACGCCTCAAGGGCTGATACCAAATATGGAGCCATGACAATAATCTGACTCCCACAGTTAACAATGGTTATTTAGATCTGATAACAGATATCTTTGACCTTAGTTTATAATTATTTGTTATTCTACAAGAGTTTTTAAGTTACATCGTTTTAACATTTTGACAATATTCACATGTCTTATTTAATATTCAATGAACATTATTATGTAGTGAGTTATTGCATAATAATATCTCAAATACTTCTATTCCCTCTGAAAATGACATCAATGATGAGTCTCTGAAATGACATCTAGATAATAAATACAGCCCCTCAAAGCTATCGCGGTGGAGAAGGAAATTAGCTGATGGGAGACCTACCCCCTACCCCCCTACCCACTTCAACCCTTTGGAAAGCCGTCTTATCGTGATCTCGATTCGCGTCAAATCATTATTTATATGGGTAGGTGTTATGCAGCTGTTTTTAACTTGTATCTTAAGATATATATATATATATCATGTTTAAAAATGAAAAAATAGTTTATACTATTTGACTAAGCCTTGCGAAGTAGTGCTTTAAGTCGACCGATTTGGGTTTCGTCTGCCGGAAAATTTATTTTTGCGTTCCATTTCGGTATTTTCAATATGGTGGACGCTTTGATGGTTCAGTAAAAGTTTAGTTTTCAAATCACTGTAAAATCCCTTTTTTAATTATTGTATTTATACTACCTACCTGCCTATGCTTGAAAAAATAATTTTCATTTAGATAGTGACGTTTTATTAGACAATTTTTGTACTTCTTTATTTAATTTTTTTTAAATGTTGCGTGAAATATGTATATGGTTAATAATTAAGTAGGAAGGTATTAAGTACCTACTTACAAGTCTTGTGATTTCAGAGGAAATTTTATTTACGATTTATTAAATAAGAGAAAATTAGAAACATACGTTTTGCTCACAGAACTAATACTTATCAACGTTATAACTGAAACAGATCGTAACCATTTGTGGTGTAATTTAAAAATATATATTGAATTAGTTTTGACATAATTTTAAAGACTTTCTTTAGAATCTCTTCAGAAAAATATTAAAAAATATTTTTTTATTATACAACAAAGTGATATATATATTTGAAGATATTTTCAAATAAATAAATTTATTCTTTCGTAACAGCTGCACTGGACCAAAATAATCGGAAATTATTTTTTTTAATTTATTAACCAAACTTTATTCAAATCAAAACCCTCTTAAGATATACTCCAGTAATTATAAATTATCCTCTTAATTACGTTATTTCCTTCTTAAACGTCCTGGCGGTGACGCAAATCTCTTCACATTTACAAAACACCCTTTTCAACATCCGATCCCAGCGAAGTATCTCCGTGATGAACATCTACTGGAGATAAAATCCTTCACCCCTCCCCCTACCCCTACCGCCACTCAACCTCCCACCCGCCCCTATAATGCTTCAAGCTTCCGCTATTCATCAATTCGACATTAATAGGATAAAATTTCGACAGAACACTGCCTTGGTAAAACTACAAAATCGAGGTACTGTTTCATATGAAATACAAAACCAAATTTAGCAAACCTTGCTACTACGAGAACAATGGAACCACCACCAAGATCTTCAAAATAAGACTTTTGAAGATCTTGGTGGTTTGTTTTTAGTATTTGTTTACATGATTATTGTTCAATAATTAGATAAGTATAAAATTATCACTCTGTTCGCATTAGTTCGGAAAGAATCTTGCAATTACAAATCATAATAAAAATGAAGATAATGTTGGTAGTTCTTAGTCAAAGTATGATACAGTTAAATATGAACGAAGGAAATAGCGTCGGATTAGCTCAGTGGTAGAACAGAGCCCGGGTAAGACTAAGATCCTGAATTCAATTCCTAAATGCGACCGTATATTTCTCCCTATTTTGTTTTCTAAATTTTCGTTTTAGAATCGCTAATTTTGTCTTCAATGATTAAATAATATTTGTGCTTTTTTTTAAATGTTGTAATTTTCCCAGTTGACTGACGGTGTTCATTAAAGATAATTGTTTATCGTCTATAAAATTAACAATGTTTTTGAAAGGCAGTGTTTAGTAATGAAACAGTTTTGAAAAATACCTACCATTTTTCCATCATATACTTACTATCCATTTCCTTCCTTAAAAACAGCCTTACCCACACTTGGAAAGTAGAAGATGATTTGTTGCATTGTAAATTGTCGCAAGTACAACATTCGAATTCGTGTCGTGTAGCAAGAAGGTGCAATCGTAGTGTCCTTGTCGTATTATTCATGCTTTGTGCTTGGTTTGCAAATATCAAAATCATATTAAAGATTATCTCGTTTCGGAGGAAATTTCACCCCGTGAACAGTGCAAGTTCGTTGAGAGCCGTATTGCCGGGATTCTTGGGAATTCAAGGTAGGCTGTGCCTTCATTCCACTTTTCCCGTGATTTTTCAAAACCAATTGAATGAGCTTTACATTGTCGTATTTTTATTGTGGATTTGATTTACAGTTCATTTACGTGTAATAGAACACGTTACAGGCAGTGATCCTGACACAAATATGTTTAGCTTCGCAAATCCCACAATAATACTATCCCGGGATTTTTCATGAATCAGCGTTAATCATTATTGTACTTGTAATTTAAACAAGTGAAATGTAACGAAACGACATTATGTAGTACTTTGCAATAACATTAACGTGTGTCTAATTTATTATTTTCATTTCGACAGTTTAATTCATCATATTGTTGAATAAGATTTCCATTTCAAAGAAGAAAGCATCTTTCAGTGAAAGTTTTGTTATTTTTCTGATTTCAATTACATGTCTCGGCACTCACATATCCTCGAACATGAACACACATCATTGGTTCTTGCAGGGTCATTTCTTCAGTGGCTCTGAACATTAAGCCCGCTTCACTGAAGCGCATCCTTCCCTTAATACGTCACATACGTTTTGCGTTTCGCGTTCACGTTTTACGTTTTCGGGAATAATAAGTCGGCGTAGGTATCTAGGTTCCTACGTATCCGCCGCTTGTCGGTGCAGCCATTAATTTTATTAATATCGGCTATGAATTTAAAAAATGCCTTCAGTATGGAATGCATTAGGGTTTAAAAGGATTTTTCGGCCATATTTTAGCCTGTCGCCGAGTCGTGTTCGCGAGACCGTGTTCCTTGCTGGCATGGCGGGAGACTGGGGAATTCTCGTGTGACGTATTGTATGGACAGGGGAGATGTGTTTGAGGGTAGTGAAGTACTAGCTGCTTGTTTCTACCTTTATTCATTTTTTAATTCAAGGCTTCATTCAAGGTTTTGAAAATATTTTTTTTTCGATTATGTCAATACAATTGAAAATTCAAGATTTGACTGCCCTGATGCTATAAATTTGCTGTATTTACATGTACCTCCGAAGCATACTAGATTTAACAAATTATATATATATATTTTTTTTTTATTGTTTATACATTATTTTACAATATTTCATATTCTAATTCAGTAATGTTGGCCTCACTGGGTTGTTTACCCGTGCTGAGGCCCCCATTTTATAATATAAGAATTTATACATTTAAAAAAAAAACAACATTATAATAAAGATAAATTTAAACTAAAAATAAAAATTAAAATATAATTTTCACACTAAAAAAAAAAATTTAAAAGAGAATGGAAATCGGCATTTATAATGATTTATGTGTTTGTGCGTGTTGCGTGTTTTATATATTTTTTGTGTTGCGTGTATATGTTTTATTCTTTTATGTTATAGAATTTTGGTAATATTGTCTTTTTTGTTCTTTAATCCATTTTTTTATTTTGTGTTTGAATTTATTTTTATTTTCCTCAATTTTTGTTTCAAGTGGAAGACTGTTGAATGCTTTAATAGCGTGGTATTTATGGTGTCTTTGTCCAAAGGTAGTGTTTACCGTCGGAGTTTTTATGTTTTCTTTGTATGCTTGTCTGACCGGTCTATTAGTGATATTTTGTGTTTGTTGGGGTTTGTTTTTTTGGTCGAAAATGTAGTTTAGTAGTGTTTTAACATATAATTGGCGTATATCAAGTACGTCACAGCTTTTAAATATTTGGTCTGTGTCGGTTAGTTTATGTTTTTTGAGTATTACCTTTAATATCGTTTTCTGTGCTATTTCTATTTTCGATTTATATTACAACAATAGTTTTGTTTTCAATTTCGTCTTGGAGAGAATACGTAAATTGGGCAATGAACTCTTGGAGGATTGTGAATTATCGCCAATTTAAATGGATTTTTGACTGAATGATTTTGTGGTTATCCAATCCGCAGACCCAAGGTTGCGTGGTTACTCTCGGTGCGTAAAATCAGAATTCGAATATTTTTAATTTAGTTTTATTTTAACAAACGTGACGTAACGTAACGTGAGTACAATAATTTTATGAAAAAAAGTAGATCGCGTACGTTAGACGGAATTTAGGGCTAAACCGGCGGCTGAGACCACTGGAGAGAGAATGAAATATTTTCCGCGCGAGGTATCGCGCGCGAGTTTACAATGATACCAGTCTCACATACATGTAGGGAAAAATAAACGTTGTTATTATTTTTGGGAGATGTAAACTCCCTATAATTTACCCTACAAACTAATATATGTCGCTGATATTATCGATTTAAATTTTGACGCATTCAAAGCAAAATTAGTTCAGCACTTCTTAGTTAGTGTAAATAACGTGTAATTATAATACATACATATACTTACTTAAGCATAAATATGAAAAAAATATTATTAATACTTATTCACAATATATTTTTATTTATATTTTTTATTACTTGAAGATAAATGACAAGGGTCGTTAAAATTAGTGTGATAATAACATCACAAGTATATTGTATTTCAAGATTTATTTTTAAAACCTTTTTGGTTTATGTTATATTGTTATTTTCAATTTAATTTGTAACCGTTGTGTAAAAGTCTAGTAGGACGTTAATAAAAATAAAATAAAAATGTTGAATCCGTCAACACTTGAACATAAACAACGTTTTTTATTGAACTATGTTCACCTTTCAACAAGGATAAATGTTTTCAACAACCTACTAGTGACATTTCGTTGCAAACATGACTCTTTCTTCTGCATATTTCTTTTTAAAACTAGAGACATTTCGTAACAAACATAACTCTTTCTTCTGTATATTCATTTTAAAAACGTTATTTACGCGATAACCTCAGTTTCGTTAGATATTTTAATAATTTCTATAGTTTTTAAATTTCTGATAGTGAAAATTTAATTTTTTATTTTCGTCTAATACTTCAAAGGATTGTGGGTATGAAATGATTATTAATTTGAGAAAAAAATATATTTTAAAATAAAGTGACCGCAAAATTGTATTCCGCATTATCCTTGTTTGACGGCCGGCATAGTCCAGTGGTAACGCATTGGACTGCCATTCCGAAGGTCGCGGGTTCGAACCCGGCGTGCGCAAATAAAATTTATTTGATTAATTTGTGTTATTTCACAATTCACAATTAATTAATTAAAATAATATATAGTATGTTTGCGGCACGTTCCAGAGTGGAAGATACTACCAGTATCGCCCTGGTGTAAGACCACCATTCAGAATTGAAACGTTGCTCCAAATGGCTTTAGCCGTGTTTAGTGACTAGATCTGAATAGCCAGGTACTTCCCCACCTTCCTCTTTCCCTTCCCCACTCACCTTCAGCCTCACAACATCCCCCGATTGGGGATGCCATAGTCTCACTGGCTCCAGACGGGAGCAGTTGGGACTCTTGTGAGGTATTCACTATAAAAAAAAAAAAAAAAAAAATAGCTTTGCCCACTAGGCTACCGACAATCTTATTTTAAAACACAACTTTTTAATATTGAAACAACGAGGTTAATCCAATAACTACCATTCGACGATCTTCGCTGCATCACTTGTGAAAGGCAACAATCTTTGAGAGGTTGGAGCGTTATGAAAACAGCAAAGAACTTTAATATTTTGGTGAACAACTTAACAACAAATGGCAAAAATCTTTGAGATATTGGAGGGGTATTAAAACAATAAAAATCTTTTATATTTTAGTGAACAACTTAACAACAAATGGCAATAAACTTTAAGATATTGGAGAGTTTTGAAAACAATAAAGATCTTTTATATTTTGGTGAACAACTTAACAACAAATGGCAACAAACTTTGAGATATTGGAGAGTTATGAAAACAATAAAGAACTTTAATATTTTGGTGAACATCTTAACAACAAATGGCAACAAACTTTGAGATATTGGAGAGTTATGAAAACAATTAAGAACTTTAATATTTTGGTGAACAACTTAACAACAAATGGCAACAATCTTTGAGATATTGGAGTGGTATCAAAACAATAAAGATCTTTAATATTTTGGTGAACAACCTAACAACAAATGGCAACAAACTTTGAGATATTGGAGAGTTTTGAAAACAATAAAGATCTTTAATATTTTGGTGAACATCTTAACAACAAATGGCAACAAACTTTGAGATATTGGAGAGTTATGAAAACAATTAAGAACTTTAATATTTTGGTGAACAACTTAACAACAAATGGCAACAATCTTTGAGATATTGGAGTAGTATCAAAACAATAAAGATCTTTAATATTTTGGTGAACAACTTAACAACAAATGGCAACAATCTTTGAGATATTGGAGTGGTATCAAAACAATAAAGATCTTTAATATTTTGGTGAACAACTTAACAACAAATGGCAACAATCTTTGAGATATTGGAGAGTTATGAAAACAATAAAGATCTTTAATATTTTGGTGAACATCTTAACAACAAATGGCAACAATCTTTGAGATATTGGAGTGGTATCAAAACAATAAAGATCTTTAATATTTTGGTGAACAACTTAACAACAAATGGCAACAAACTTTGAGATATTGGAATGGTATCAAAACAATAAAGATCTTTAATATTTTGGTGAACAACTTAACAACAAATGGCAACAAACTTTGAGATATTGGAGAGTTATGAAAACAATAAAGAACTTTAATATTTTGGTGAACAACTTAACAACAAACGGCAACAATCTTTGAGATATTGGAGTGGTATCAAAACAATAAAGATCTTTAATATTTTGGTGAACAACTTAATATCAAATGGCAACAAACTTTGAGATATTGGAGAGTTATGAAAACAATAAAGATCTTTAATATTTTGGTGAACGTCTTTGTTACAGATACTTTCATTTAACTTCAGAGTATCCGGAACTTTTTAATTATTTATAAATAATGACTAAACGCGATGATCAATTTTAAAATACATATTCAAATGTAATAAAATTAGTGCTAAATGTGTCTTATGCGTGTAATATTTTTTATTCATAAATGTAAATACTGTTTTCAAACTGCACATCTAAAACATACATCACAATTCTTCATAAAAGCAATATCAGAATATTTTCTATCTCGGCTCACAACCAACCAACACTGTGTTAAATATGATCCAAAAAACAAGCAGAACCAATTAAAGCGCGCACCCAGCGACAAAAAGTGTTCAGCTGTTTCAAAGCAAATTGTTCTGACTATTTCCTTTTGTGGAAGTGGTTCGGACTGCTGAGTTCGCTGGGGGTTTCAAATTCATGCATCAGAGCTAGCAGACTCGGGCTGCATACAAAAACTGTCTAGAAAGTTTTGTGCCTCTGCCTGACAAATGTGTATTGATCGAAACTTGGCACTAAAGAGATAACCATCTCCAGAGAGGAATCTGCCTCCACTCTCCCGTGGGTTGCTCCAAATGATGCATTGATATTTTATATGTTCCGTATGCGGAAATAATATTGGTGTAGTAGATGTAAACCTGGAATTCTTTATTCCAGATTTTTGTACTTTAGATTAAAGTAACGGTTATTTTTTACAACATACATAATCATTGAAGACAATATTAGCGATTTCTAAACGAAAATCTGAAACAGAAAAATCATAAAAGAAAACGGTCACATCTAGGACTCGAACCCGGGACCCTTGCCTTGCCTGGGTTCGAGTCCTAGATGTAACCGTATCCTTTTCTGATTTTTCTGTTTCAGAGTTTCGTTTAGAAATCGCTAATATTGTCTTCAATAATTAAATATTACAATTTGAGGTTTTACTCAATAAAGTTATTCCAAAAAATAAACATACGTTATCATCATCAACCATTTTCTATGAATTTGTAGTTCTGGGAATAGTAGATAAGTAACTTACGTTTCTAATTTTATCATATTTTAAATCTAAACCGCTATTTCCTCAGAAATTATAAGATTTGGAGGTAGGTACTTAAAAGCCTACCTACTTAATTAATACACACAACGATTTTGTTTTTTAAAAACTCTTATATGCTGATTAAGCTGATTCTAAATGCGTAATAACTTACTTGTATTTTGCGAAATTATGTTTTAGTAAATTTTACTTTCTTACCAGATGAAAGAAGTATATAATCTACCCAGAATATCTACATATATGCACAAAAATGATTTTGAATCATGACCATCGACTACAACGGCGCACGACAGGTTAAAACGGTTATCAAAGTAAGCTGGAAAGTAACAAACACATCCACTAAAGATGATACAGACTTAACGTTAAATGGTTGAGTAGTCGAGTTAAAAGAGGGCTTCGCTACCCCCAATCAACTAAATGAAAGCCTCCACAAGCTTCTTCCTCTTTTCGTATCTATTTAGTGCTTGCTTAGAACGTGCCAATCAATAAACAATAAATTCGTACTTTGAAAAAATTTGTTTTCTTTCTACAGCTAGAATGGATCACACAGTATAATATTTAAATCTGTTTTTATTTGATAAGATGACATCCATATCAGCAATTAATGTTCTCAAAAAATGGACAGGTTCTTTTTTGAAGGTCGTCTAAACATTATAATATAACGGCTCTTTGGTTAACTTGAGCCTAATAAAGAAATTTGTTGGTTCATCGGTTTACCTTGACTTCTGTTATCTTGTCAATTATCTATTGATTTGTTGAAACCAGAAATTTATGCCAATTTCCCAAATGTTGCTTAGGTATGTGCTCAAGATATCATTTTCAAACTATCATTTACAGACCATTTAGACACGCTTACAAAAAAAACTCTGACGGTAAGCCCAAGCTTTGGACAAAGACACAACAAAAATCAGACAATAAAAACCTTTAACAAAATTTGCTTTTCTCGATACAAATGAGGAAATCGAAAAATATATCAGATACAAGTTTAAAAAAAATAATTAAAGAATATTAGAAAAATGTTATATCGTAAAATAATAAAACATATACACGTAATACACAAATACCATTACAATACACACTTCATTATATACAACCTTAGATCATAATATTTCTTCAGATAAAAAAAATAAAAATTTTCACCTCGGTTTTATTTGAATTTTTTTTTTTCATGTTGGTTTTTTTTATTTTATTTCAAATTATCTTTTAATTGAATTTCATTAAATTGTAAAATGGGGGTTTCAACAAGGGTAAAGCACCAAGCCAGGTCCACATTATTAAATAATGTTTTAAAATATGTAAACTTACTTTAACGAACAATTCATGTCATTTTACGTATTAAAAATCAAATGAAATTTAGGTCGCCAGAGACATTTTGAGTGTGGGTTTTTTCAGCTAAAATAACCAATAAAAATCTGCAGACAGTTATGTTCGGGATGGAGGGTCTATCGGTTGCTCGTCTCAATGATCAGAGACGTTAAGTGAAGGAAGAAAAAATCATTTGTTTTTGAAAAAAAAAAACCCAATAAAGTCACCGGTGACCAAAATTTCAGTCACATACTTAAAATATTACCAGTAATCACAATTCAGGTACCTACGTCCCTTAACAATAGTTTTTTCTCCATTTTCAGGAAGAGATAAATTGTTACCTTTGTTTTAGTATCAAAACCGTCGTACTTGTTTGCAAATGATTACAAAATGTTCCATAGCCATAAAAAAATACATCTCACCCCTTTCCCTGTTGATTTATGGCTTGAGGAATTGCTGAACACCGAATGCTTGTAAGTTGAGGGAATTCCTCCTGCCTAGTGCGGAGCTGGCACCGCGCAGCACCTTCTCATTAGAACCGTTACGGTAGCGCTTTTTGCTGCATCTCTCCCGACCACCCGACGTCACTACTAATATTGTAGCACACATTCCTCGCGTCACCTCGGAGGAAATATTTCACGGCGTTGGCGGGTGACGTCTTATGAGGTGGTGCTATTAATGAGGAAAAGTGCAATACTTCTTAGAGATTATTTAGTCACAATTTTGACGAGTGAGTGAGGAATTTATAAAATGGTCTTAAATTAATAATAATATATTTTTATTACAGTAATTATTTGGCTTAGTAAGCACAAGTGACAGTAATAAATTAATAATTACTTGAAGGGTGCTTGACAATAAAAATAATATCGTAATAAATATACTTGAAATGCTCGTATTAGATTAAAATAGATTTTATTTTATTGATTTGAATACCGCACAAGAGTCTCAACTGCTCCCAACCATCTGGAGTCAGATAGACTGGTATCCTCGATTGGGGAATATTGTGAGGCTGAAGGTAGTGGGGAGGAAAAGAAAATGGGGAAGAGAAGGTGGGAAATTACCTGGCTATTCAGATCTGGTCACCAAATACGGCTAAAGCAATTTCAAGCAACGTTTCAATACCGAATGGTATTCTTACACCAGAGCGATACTGATAGTATCTTAAACTCTGGAACATGCTGCAAACGTATTTTATTTATTATTATGAATGAATAAAATTTACTTGTGCACTCGGGATTTGAAACCGCGACCTATGTTTTGCTAGACGAGACCATAGGTCGAGGTTTTAAATCCCGAGTGCAATTTACTTGTGCACTCGGGATTTGAAACCGCGACCTATGGTTTTGCTAGACAAGACCGTAGGTCGCGGTTTCAAATCCCGAGTGCAATTTACTTGTGCACTCGGGATTTGAAACCGCGACCCGTGGTTTTCTAGACAACAGAGGCTGTCTGAATGATAAAAATATGTATTAAACTACCATTAAAATTATATAGGGTGTTTATAGATTATATTTTAAGAAAGTATTTCCGATATTTATTTATTTATTTTGTTTTAGGGAAATCAAAGGTTTTCACTGTGGTTGGTTTAAACATGTGTAATTTACTTAACTGAGAAACCAGTTATAGATTTCCTCGTTATACTAATACATTATCTCTTTAACGATGAAAGAGTATATTCAACAAATAACAGTATTGTGTTTAGAAACCATTTCCTTTATCAGCTGAATAAACTGAAAAATAATTTCATATTTCTTAAACCATATAAAAATCTAAATATTCTTTTTTCAATGCGCATGCATTTTACATATTTCATCTTACACACCTACTAGCTGAGAAAAATGCTTGGAAATGACTATTTGCGTATACAGACACACGGATACACTGGTAAAATCTGTAAATAAATTAAGGATGGATTGTTTCACAGAATTTGCACAAATCATAAAATTTCAACGTTTAGAGTTCTGTTAAGTTCCTATTCAATTTATGTTATTATTTAATTATAGGCTAGTTGCTTGACAGAACTGGAATAATAACAGAACTTATAAAATCTTTCACAGTACTTGAAAATTATCTTTGAAATTTGAAGAATTGTTCGATTTCTCTGTAACAACCCGTCCTGAATTTTTGAATTTTAACAATCTTTGAAACGAAATGAATTATCAACCATTTAAAAAATGTATTTCAAATGAGTTTCACTTTAATGAGGTCTAAATAAATTTTATTGAAAATACGAGTAAGCACAAATAAAATCGGAGTGACTTGAAACAAGCACTGGCTTAGACCAGCCCGGCATTATCTGGTTCCGAATTAGCCTTCTCCTGCAGATATTTCCAGGCTCCAGATATATCCTGTTTGCCCGCTAATTAGCGCCGGTACCTGCTCGGGGCAGTGGCAACGGACAGGTGGAGGGAATTTCCTCCGGAACTTCCCCGACTGACGGCCGGAAGTGCCACCGCGGCGGATTTTACAACATCCGCATCCGTCAGCCGCTACCTGCTACCTGCTATGGCGGAGGCTGAACAACCTGAATGAAGGTATACATGATTGGAATGAGAATATTTTATTGAATATTTGGCCAAAACTTTATTATTTGGTTTTTCTAAAAAACGTGGTGAACATTTTATTCAATTGATAAACGGCCGTGTATTTGGGAACCTTGCTAATTGAAACGTTAAATAGAAACTGGCGTAAAATAGTTCAAGGAAAGAAACATAAGATATGTATATTGCTTATCCTGTTAAAGGGAGTGGTGTATCTGTTGTGCAAACTTGAAATAATCAAAATTTCTCATTGAATTTCGGAATTTGTCTAGGGTATTTTAAATGTTCTATATTTTTCTTCATTTTTAAGATGTCCTCAAAACAAATACCATTTAAGAAACAAGATAAAATGAACTCTGAAATTTTTATACTTGAAATATACTTTCATATTTATTAAGTGCAATATCTTAATATCAAACATAAAAAAGGTTAAAACACTTTAACAAAACGTCGAAAAATTTCACATTCATATTATTTAAAGAATTTGCTAGAAAATTGTCACTTCACTTCTATCTCGTTCATAGAAATTACATTTGTACATTTTGGATTCATTTTATCACAATATAAACGTAGATTTTTAAACATTTGTACTGGCATTTATATTAATATTATTCAGCTTGTGTTATATGGAAACGAAAATCGTTAGTGAAAATAATATTTATAACTTTATTTGAATAAAAAGTTTTACCATCACTAAAAAATTATGCTGAACAATTTATACGGATTTTTAACAACCCTATTAATTACCCATGTAAAATTCACCAGAATCCATTATCATTAGCGTTTTTCGCTTATGCCATTCTAACAGGCCCATACAGGGTACATCTGACGTAAAAGTTCCAGACGCACGCAGCTAACATCCCTCAGGTTCATCCGTCCGTCCGTCCATCCAGCCGGGAGGGGTGCTCCTTCGTTCCGAGTAGTCGAGACGACTTCTTGCCATGTTGTCAGTCACGCCCGCATAGCCCGTGTTAATTACTAATTAATTGTTCAAGTGTTTGACTTTTAAATGGGAAAGTTAAACTGTGGCGGCCCACCCCGGGAACGAGGAACACTGCTAAACACTGCCGAGCGACCCTTCCCGACCGGCCGGACTTATAATTGTTTCTGTTATTAAATTTCGACCCCCTGGCCGGCGAGAAATGTCTAATTGTTTGCCCACCGGCCACTGGATCGTATTACAACCGTCTAAACGGCGGGTGTTGGTGAATTGGTGGATTGGCGACTAGATACTAGCGAACGATCCCACACGTGAAAATATTAACGGTCCTTACTCGGTTCCAGACCGCTACGTAACGTACTGGACTCAATTGCCATAATTCTACATAATATTTTTTTAGTTTTGGTAGCTTTAAATATCTTTTACGACAGTTATTAAGTTACAAACTACAAAAACTGATATCACATGCGATCCTGACAGATTTATGCTACTGAATCAATTGACATACTAGTAAAATAAATAATATAATTAATATTCAGTAACCCGCTTGCCTCGTAATTAATAAAACAAATGTTTAAGCATTCGACAGCCTCCGTGGTCGAAGGGCAGGGCTCTCGAATAGCAATCCGATGGTGGCGTATTTGATGAACTTGCGGTACGTTCCAGGGTGAAAGATACTTTTAGAATCGCCCTGGTGTAAGACCACAAATCAATTCAAAATTGAAACTTTGCTTGAGATGGCGTTTAGCCGTGTTTGGTGACCAGATCTGAATAGCCAGGTACTTCACCACCCTCTTCTTCTCATCTCCTTCCCTCCTCTTTATAACATACCCCAATTTTGGATCTCATAGTCTCACTGGGCCTAGACGGTTGGGAGCAGTTGGGAACTCTTGCGCGGTACTCACTTTAAAAAAATGAAAAACGTCGCTTTGTGATATTACATAAATAAACATTTTTGTAGTATCCTTTATTAATCGTTACTAAAATACGCCTACGATTTAACACGCAAAATAAAATAAAATTCATACATCTCTAATTAAAATTTCTTAATCTCCTTCAAGTCTTTCATTAAAAAGGACCGGATACTGACATTAAATCCATTCTAATTAAATCTAGACTTGCATATATACACGCCTATTATTATGTAGTTCACAATATATCCCGTCACAAATTAAAAGTTGGACCCTTAAATGACCCTCGACGAGCTGTGTCGTTTTAAATCAAAATGGCATAAGTCCAGTGAAGAGGGGGTTATCCGGACCTTTTTCAGTTAAACCTCTTTTTATCGTGTAAATCTGTACAAATTCACGTATGTTGGGGGATGTCTTCTTTTGTCACGTATTCTTAATTAAAGCAACCATCATGGAAGGCCTAGGAGCGGCACTCTGCTTCCTAGCTCAGTACCTACCCCTAGCGCTGTCCACTATGCTCGTGCACCCCAAGGGATGATCCTTCAGTCTGTTGCCAAGAGACAGACTTTTCATATTAATAACGTGTAGGGTTGTTGGTCACTTTTACATTTTAATAAAAATATTTTTAGAACAACGAATAAAATATTAATAAATATATATTTCTTTTAATACATTAAGTACAAAGTTTTTGCGATACAGCAAAGTTTATGAGTGATTCGTGATAATTAAAGTAAATTGATATATCTCTTCTGTAAAACTTTTTTTCTCTATAACTGCAAAAACTCTGGAATGTGCTCTATCATGAGCTCGGGGTCAACCCAACTACTTTCAGTTATGATCGTTATTTTCACCGTGAGTTGCGATGCTTTGAAATATCCATTTAACTATCCAACATTAGAAAGTTGTTACGCCAATATCTTTTTTTCATTCTTCTTATTGACCGAGCGTAGCTTAGTCCTATTTTAACTGTTTTGCGTTTCATCCGTCTGTAAATTTGTTTGTATATTCCGTTTCCGTTGAAATGGCTACAATCCCAGAAGAAAGTTTTAAAAAATAATTGCCGTTGAGATAAATTAAGAATTGTCATTCCTAGAACCAATTATATAATTTAAAAAACGATACAAAAATATGTGGGTAATAATTGAGTAGGTAGGTATTTACGTAAATAAGAAATATACTTTTTGGACGCATGGTCTACTAACTGTTCATAGAACTTCTAATTGTAAAATACACTATTTATTCATTTTGCAAACATTATTTTTAATTTAATTCTTACTTTTTATATTTATATTAATAAAAAAATGTTTTTGAAAAATACATAAATCACTTTTAAAACAGCATGATTCAATAAAAAAAATTTACAATTGCCAGTACCTTACCCATAATCTTCCTAAAAATTATGTACTAAATGTCACAGCCATGATTTTTAGAATTAAATAAAAATCCTTGAAATACTTGTGCAGAAATTACCAAACGACCGTGAAATCTTCAGAGTGGCGGCTCAACCCCAAACTTCCATCCCTTACGATCCCTTGACCACCCCTTTACTACCCCTGTCCCTCTCTCCCGCCCCTGTGTCCAGCTTGTTGAGCACGCCTGCTTGACCATTACGTGCCCCAACTTGGATTTTTATTTTATTTTTTCAGCGAATTCAAGCGGAAATGCCTCCGACCCACATAAGTTGCACTAAGAAGAGATTTATTTTGTATAGAGAATCATGCTTAGGATTTGGAAAGCACGCGTTCGTGTTTTGTAAATATCTCTCCATGAAAGGAGAATAAAATTGTGCACGAATATTTATCTGTGCTTGAAACTTATCTTTGATAAAAAAATAATTGATCTACCTTTTTGGTGTCTTTGGATCTAATCAATGGCTTAAAGTAAAACAACGTTATCTGCAAGAGAACATATCATTAATTTATTAGTATTGGCTTTTTTGTAGATAACGTTATTTTACTTTAAACCTTTAAATTGATTGTATGTTTTTTGTAGAAGACGTTATTTAACTTTAAGTTCTCGAAATGCAATGCACGTAGAAAAATGAATATTGATTATTTATTATTTATTAAGAATCCCTTCAAACTAGCGGTAATCTGTTAAAAACGTGATTGCAGGCCGTTTCCTGATAAAATTTTAGTAATTTCTAAAATATCGGAACACGTGTTCATTCACCGTCCTTGATAATATATAATGAAGAATTCCAAAATATTAGGATTTTTATGAACACGTGTTTTGACATCGTTTTAATAAAAGTTTATCAGGATACCTAATAATTAATTTGTAGAGGGCCTGCATTCCCGTTTTCAACCGGATTACCAATATATATTATTTAAATAAATTGTATTAATTAAATTACCAATATCTCCTTTTTCTCCGTGTTATAACTGTGGGATTTCATTCATGCTGTACCTCGTTAAAAAGCATAGATAAATCCGATTACACATTATATACAAATTCAGCAAAGAAACATATAAAAAATTTCAATAAAATAAACAGCCAAATAATAAACCAAGTAAAATAGGTAGGTACCTACCTGGTTGTCAAATTTAAGCTGATATAGTAGAATTTACATTCCTAGTAAAACTCAAGGATGCCCTAGGAAAACAATGGCACCGTCAAATACATCAAATATATGATTCGAGTCATGTTTAAAATAATGGTGTAACAGGAGTGCAATATGGATGAGAGACAATATAAAAATAAAGCGTGAATTTCATCCAACTTGTTTTTAAAATAAACGCAGTTTTATATTTAATTCACCTTTTTATTACAACTAGTATGATATATGATACTAGAGCAAACCCGTGAAAAACATTCAGATAGTCTAATTTCTTGAAAACTCACGTCTAATTTTGAAAATCATAAAAAAAAAAATATTTTGCAATAGGCAGGTACTTTATCGCTTGTCTGAATTGTTCACACAATCAGTTCCAATTTAGAAAATGACGCTTAAATTCAAAGCAGATTTGTGTTCATTTAGCCAGGACACCTGTCACCGAATTTTTTTAGAAGTTTATTTTATTTTTTATTTTGTTTATTTAGGAAAACCAACAGATTTTTTACATCTTTAAATAATTAACTTATAAAAAATACAAATAATATCTAATTATAGGTTTTCACTTAAAAAAATAATTATAATAACAAACTAAGGGTCCAGTACCCGTGGGCAAAAAATATTTACAGAAAATACAAAATACTAAATAAAGTAAACATAACATCGGATATAAGAACACAAGTAAATTACAAAATATCAATTTTATCCTCACACAACACCAATAATCACCAATATATGTATATACCTACAACTAAACTGAACAGATGTTTATAAAATGAGTCACTTGTAACTGGACAGGGTTCATATCAACAACATGATAACTTGCAGTATGTTATTAATTATTATTTAATAATAGCTAAGGTATCTATTTTAAATGTTCCTAAACTACACGAAAATATGTCAATACAATTAAAATTCTTACTGTATAGGGTACAAGCTCTGAAAATAAAAGCGTTTTGTCTGAGATTAGTAGAGCATTTTTGAAGATGAAAAAGTGACCTATCTCTAGTTCTAAAGCTAGGGACTCTAAAATTAATCTCAGACAAAAGGGGCGAACAATCAATAAGGCCACTGATAATTTTATAGAGATATATTATATCTGCGGAGTCTCTTCTAGTTTTTAATGGTATTAGTCCATAATATTCCATCGAGCTGTTAATCCCGTGGTTACCAATATTCATCTTAAAATTTAAATGATTGACAATTTTTTTTTGGATGGCTTCAATGCGCTTTACATAAATGTTATATTGAGGATTCCATATCTGAGAAGCAAATTCAAGATGACTACGAACATAAGAAAAATACAATATTTTAAGTGTTTGAATATTATTGAATTCTTTTCCAATACGGAATAAGAATCCTAACATTCTAAGGGCTTTCTTCACAATCATGTCAACATGCGCCTCGAATGTAAGTTTACTGTCAAGCAGAACACCTAGGGCACGAATTTGTGTAACCTTTTTAAGTACTTGACTGGCTATGTAGTAGTTATGTTCAAATTTTATTTTGTTTCTAGTGAAGGTAATCACATAACATTTTGAGGTGTTCATGTTGAGATGATTGATAATGCAGTAGTCATCAAGTCTATATAGATCTTCTTGTAATTTATAACAGTCAATATTAGAATTAATAGGAAAGAATATTTTCATATCGTCGGCGAAGAGTAGAATATTTGCATAATTAAAGCATTTTATGATGAAAATTGTGAACAGCAACGGTCCCAGGTGAGATCCTTGGGGCACACCTGAAGGTATATTTACAATCTCAGATATGAAGCCATTAATAGTTACTCCTTGAGTGCGCCCATTAAGATAGGAGACCAGCCATCGGTACAAATCCCCGTGAATTCCCAGAGCTAGTAGTTTAGATAAAAGAAGAATAATAATATTCATGTTTCACGTACTTAAATACACATCAAAATTATTTTAACATAATTGTTTACAACCCAACAACAATTGTATACATAACCTAATTGACTTATTATTCTTATAAAGTGCATTTTGATTTTGCTGACTAATATTTAGATTTTAAGCAGAGTTTTCTTATGTCTTTATTCTATTTTCTGGCTTTCGGGAAGGAGATTTAATACGTGTACACTCTCGTCGCCTATATTTATTTTACCACATTCAGTCTTTATTAAATTTGTGCATAAATTATCATGTTGTCTTGTGTAGTGTGCATATATTTGTGATTTTTTTTATACATGTCTTGTTCTGCGATGTGGATTTTGTAGTAGGTACATTCATTCATTATATTCTTACGGTTTTCTGATTTTCAGTAAATGCGTTTCTTGGTATACTTTTGGTGGGATATCTGGGTTACGGTTAAAAAGTGTTTTCATTCTTTATTCTGTATAATTTATATGTCGTTTAAAAACGTAATGTGTATGTTTCTCCATATTTCTATTGGATAATTTAGATGAGACTTAAGTATAATTAATTAAAATTGCAACAATAATATCAGGACTGTGTCATTTATATACTCGCATGTACTTAGATTACACGCAGTTTGCAATACGTTCACAGAAATTGTAGATTTGTCCAACTTCATAGAATATAGTCATGCGCATGCGTTCTACAAAATTTTACTTTTGATTACTAAATTATTATGTACATATCTTCACATGCTTGTAAAGCCCATATGAGCGTATAACATAAATAAGGTATACCTTTTTTTACTTGTGCTGTCAGAATATGAGCTATTCAACCAAAAATACCAATTAGTGTGATAATTTTATTTTGTATATTCTTCATAAATGATAATTGTTTATCGATATGAAGTCCCAGGTAAGTTTCACTATCTGAAATTTGTAGGTTTTACCTTCTATTTTAAACGGTTTATACGACGGCTTTTTTCTTTCTGGTAAGCTTAAGTGAGTTAGTATTTTTAATAATAATTATTGCTTATTGTGTTAATATTTTTTTTTTTGTGGATTACTTTAAAGTTTAGTGATAACTGACCCATAATAATTACTTAGTATTTTCAAATTATGTAACAAATTTATTTTATCTGTTTTTAAATCACATTCAAATTTCTATTATACCCATGCTAGTATCGCTTAAATTATATGACACAATTTTTTTAATGTTAAATGATAAATTTCAGGAAAAAATCATTTCCCACACTAAATTTTGTATATATCCGTTTAAATATTATGAAATAGGTAGCATTTATAAAGCCGTAGATAATAATTAACACCACCTTTCAACTGTGACATTTGCACCAAACACCAAACCCTCCCAGCAGGGATTCCCCATCATTTTTTTCCGGGGTCTCAATGACACCCCCTCCCCCTCTCGATGTCACGTGAAAATGAGCAAAAATCGGGGGAAATGGCGGTGAAAAGAGTGTCAGTTGCACAAACACTTGGGACTTTTTCTTTTTTTTTTCACCCGTCAAAGCTTAACTCCTTAGCGATTTGCGAGATTATCTTTTTTCCTCGTCTTCTTTTGATTTTTTTGACTGGGGTAGAGGACTAGAGGATGATCCCCGGCGTTGACGCGGCTTTGTCTCGATACAATGCCGCCTCTTGGAGTGTTTGAATAAAACGCTTAAGTAGCGTAGTTTAACGTAAGCGGTTATTTTGTGCTTTGGGAGTGTCTTAAAGCGTGTTAGCGTTATTTGTTTGGCTTTGTAGAAAACTTTAACATTAACAAATCAGTAGCATGAGGATTTAATAGATCTTTTATCTTCTTAATACATAAAAATTCCGCTTTTTGCGCTGGCAAAACTCGAAAAGTAGTCGACCGATATTCCAGAAAATTTCAAAGTTCGTTCTTATTAGTAGCAGGAGTGTTTAGAGAGTTTGGTTTGAATGGTAGAAGAAGTCGGGGGCGCCCAGGGAGTATTTAACGCAATATCTCTGCAATCTCTGTTTTAAACATCTATAGCTCATGAGATAAACTAAATTGACACTGAAAAGTTTATGTCTATTCAGCACAAGAGTCCTAACTACCCGGAGCCAGTAGGTTAATGAGGGCCGGAGATAATACGGGGGGAAGTATATGGGAAGAGGAAGGTAGAAAGTATCATGCTTTTCAAATCTGATCACTAAACACAGCTAGAGTCATTTCAAGCAACGTTTGACTTCTGAATGCTTCAAATTACTGTGCTAATTTCAAGATGCCAAAGTTCTCTATTCAAAAGGTATTAAGAATCCCTACGAAGGGATGAATATACGAGTACATAGAGTTGAATGATCTCAATGATTTAACTTTTTTGAAAAATTATATTGCTTTAAAATGAATTTACGAAAATGAGGAGACTTGAGAGAATTAGTGCACCACAGTGTACTCGCACTTTCTGCGGGAGAGTAATCCGTTCTCCGTGAACGCGTCCCCGAGCCAGGCAGCGTAGTAATTAAAAGTTTATAAGAGCTCCTTCCTTCAGGCCGTCTTAACCAATCGGCGCGCGGCTCGTGGCAGTATTACAAGGAATATCGCTACTGCATTATCGGTCTAGTCGTTTTAAATCACCATGTGCAAATATACCATTACACGTTTCCTAGGGTTTGGTAGTAGGAGACTTATTTATAAGTGAATATATATTTTAAGGTACCTACCTTTTATGTTGATTATGACTACATTGAGACTGTTTTGGAAATAATTTGAGACTAAGAATAAGTAATCGATCATAAATAATCGATCTAAGAATAGTTTAAGACTGCTCAGAAAATTGTTTTGAGATTTATTAGTACTTCTATGATATCGGTCCAAGAGTGTTTTAGGATTGGTACCTACCTATGGGATTTGGTTTGAGACTGGTACGGGACTTGATATTGGTATCGGATTTGGTTCGAGACTTTTTTATGTGAATTCCGCCCAAAATTTCTATCTGTAAGACAGTGGCATCCGTAATTGGGGTATGTTGTGAGAAGAGGAGGGTGAAGAGTATCTGGCTATTCAAATATGCTCACCAAACACGGCTAAAGCCATTTCACAGGGAGAAAACGTACTTATATGAAATATTGTTAATCTATTAAAGATCTGGTCAAATTATTTGTTTTCCTGTTATAAAAGTGACTGCAGGCCTATAACGAATGATTTGACACCTGACTGACGACGTGTTTAGATATAACGAGAATTTTCAACACTTTCTTGATTAAAAAAAATCGTACTCGTTTTTTCTTTGTGCAAGCGACGTTTCAATTCTGAATGGTGTTCTAACACCAGGGCCATACTGAAAGTATCTTCCACTCTGTAACGTGCCGCAAGAATACTTTATAGTATTTTTATTAATAATTTGTGAAATAACACAATTTCATCAAATAAAATTTACTTGCGCACGCCGGGATTTTAATCCGCGACCTTGTGATTGCTAGTCAAAAGCCTTACCCCTCGACCACGGAGGCCGTCAAAGAAGTATCTGGTTTGGATCGGTTTGGGTCAGGTTTGGGACTAGTTTGGGACATGAATAATTTGAGACTGATTTGAAACTAGTATGGAATTGGTTTGGGAGTGTTTCGGTGTAACTTTAGTGTGGATGGATTTTAACTACTTTTAGACTTGTTCCGGACTATTATTGCACAGTTAAACTGGAATCCCACCTGATCTTTGATCTTTTATCTATGATTTATCTACACTTCCTCTATTCTATTTCGTTCAAGCTTGCTCTATTGTATTGTCAATTCTATATAGAATAGAACGAACGTTGAAGATGATTCATCATTGGATTTATTTTCTATCGGGCGTTATATCGCATAGAAAGCCAGTTCTAATTGATCTATTTAATATATTCTATAAAATATATGATAGAATAGATGAGGTGGGAACGTGCCATTAGGAATTAGATCGGGACTGGTTAGAAACTGGTTTTAGAATCGTTTGGGAATATTTTTAGACTACATCCATAGAACTACTTTGAGAACGCTTTAAACCAGAAAGCATTAAGTTTATTTGTGTGCGACTGTTTGAAGAGTATTCCGGATCTGGTTTAGATTTACTTTGTACAAAAACAATTGTAGTAATTGACGTGAAAGCTTTAAGCAAAATTTTCATTATTTTCATGTCATCAAAATTTAAAAAAAAACATATTTTGCCAAAAAACAGTGAAATAAATAAGGTTAGTTTTATTTTTGATGTGCTTTCTATTGAGAAGCACTTACGCGGTAGGTACTTGTCTCGACCTTGAAAACCGTTTTGGCTGTAATGGAAAAGAAAATCTATTTAACAGACATAATAAATCTTTAAAATACCCCTCAGCTACCCAGTGGGCTCTTCCCTTAGTGCTAGGGGTGATCAACACCCCCTCCCCACACCACCCACTCCACCACCCACAATCACCAGTACTTATATACATATTATTATTACGATCCTTCCTTTCAAGGTTTCCCTTTTATCGATCTCTACATTTTTAATTACTCTATCACTAAGAAAGCTTTGAGATACTGTTTCATTGTGTTTTTTTATCAATTAGATTATGCATATTTTAAAACCAATTTATTGCCGGAAGGAAAATATATTAAATTCTTTGAAAATATATACATCCTTAATTCGAATAAAGACAAACAAACTGATACAATCAAATATTTATTGAAAATATTATATGAAGATGTCCTAAGATGTTCGCATGTTTTAGGAAAAGTGTGATAAGGTCATAAGTAGAAACACAGCATCGTCCTTAGATTCTCAAGTGCATACATAATAATATTACATCGACACGACGTAGTAACAATTTAGTGAAATGAAACGGATACTATATGAAGTATACTTAATGATTCAGTTAAAACAAAAAAAATACGATAATTAATGCAAGTTAAAAATAATCTATTTAGTAGATTATTAGTTTAACGAATAAAGCAAAAATTTCAACAAATAAAAATAGATTTTTATTAAGGACAACATGAAGACAACAACATACTTAATAAAATCACATTTTGATTATGTCTTTCACAATCCCAGTAGACTTTTTTGGCTTGACTGTATTTAACATGTATATATTTATATTTATATTTTATGTATAAGCTGTTTGTCTCTTACCTTTACCAATAAATAAATAAATAAGTAATATCCAAAGACAAAATGAATGTAGAAGGTCGACACTGCAAACGCAGTGCTTCGTGACTTGCATGGGGATAATTCTTCAACACTGGAATTGCAGGGCTCCGGCTCCTAAGGGTTTATTGAACATTTTGCAGATCATAATATATTCGATAATCAAATTGTTTTATATTTGGTTTGAGGTGAATAGGTTTTGGAAAAAATTGTGTAGGTGCATATAATTTTTATCCACTGTGTGATTTTTTTTAAAATTGTGTATCGGAGAAATATCAGCAGGTTGTTTCAAAGTGGATTAATGCACAACTTTAATTATTTGCCTAATATGATGGGCATTCGTTAGAATTGTGTTATTTTTTTGGTGTGTGAAAACTTATCTATAAGGTGGTTTTAAATTTGACAAGATTATTTGTTGTATTCGAGACGTTTGACCTATACCTCTATTACTAGATAAAAAAAAATAAAAAAAATGTCGCAATTATTCCTTTTTCTTATGTTAGAATCTGTCTTGGAATTGAATGCTTAAATCTGTAACCACTGATTGAAATATCAGAAAGGAAACATATTTTGTTTTATTTAGGGCGGTTTAATTAAAGTTCACTTATTTCATTTTGTATCTAAATCAGATAATTTAGAGTTGTTTCTGTTTTCGTCAGTGGACAACCTCCCTCCATCTTAATTAGGTATAGAATCTGTGGCGGACACGCGTTTATACCTTCCCCTTCCTCCCTCACCTACTACCTTCACACACTGTTCACTTTCACCCTCTCACACATGCTCTTGCTGTATCCCCTCACAAACATTCGTGCTTCGTGTGTATTTTATTTGGATTTTACCCCTTAATCCCTAGGAATTTCTTGCTCCCTCGTATGAAGTGAAATAATTCTTCGTTCATCAAGGGACAAGCTCTAATACGTGTATTAATATTAATGAATCTTGGTCATTTTTATTACTTCATTGGTCAATAAACTATGGTTCTCAATTTGTACTAAGAGATGCAGTTAGGTAAACTGTAAGTATTTAATTTAAATACTTACAGTTGACCTAACTGCAAATTGAGAACCTAACTACAAATTGAGAACCATTGGTCAATAAACTATGGTTCTCAATGTGTACTAAGAGATGCAGTTAGGTCAATTGTAAGTATTTAAATTAAATACTTTTTATAAGTAAGGTTTTAAATAGATTGTTAGATTAAATATAACTATTTAATTAGAAGGCAGATAAATACTTACTTTTCAATCAAATATGTTTATATTCTTGATAGTGGTATAGATAGATCTTTGGAATTCTGTATGCATATAATAAGTACAGTTTCATCAAATACTTGGTTTTGAGAATTTTTAAAAATACAATATTCAATTTATATAAATACTTTTACTTCGCTCAAGTGTGAAGATACTTTGAAAAAATCAAAGGTAAAAGACCGACCTTTCAGAAACACAATGTTGCTTGAAATGTAATACATTAAATAAATCATCAAAGTGATAATTCATCACATCTTTAAAAAGTTATATAAAATCATGGAAATTGATGAAGAAAAAACTTTATTAACTGGGTTAATAAATGGGTTTATTATGTTAGTAGGTTAGGTTAGGTTAGGTTAGGTTTAAATTTTATTTTTTTTCAACGTTTTTAACGACCTTATATCACTTTTTAAAGGTGTGTTGAATTGTCACTGTGTTGAGTTATCATGAAACTACATTTTAATAACTAATAATAATAATAATTGGATTACTTGTATAGCACCGTTTTTGTGCAAAATCACCTCAAGGGCGCTATACAAATTTATAATACATTTCTACATTATTACTAAATGGAGATAATATACAGTACAATACTTACCTGGTATGTCACTTGAAATTAACACTTAATTAACATTATCTAATTGTTTATTAGCGAAATTTAGATACAGGATTTAGGATAATTGGAAAATTGAATATAACTGGACATTCTCTTAGGAATGGAATATTTAATTTAAGGGTATGACAGATTAAAAAGGTAAGTTTTTTTTTTTTGGTTTTAGGCATTTCACCCTGAAAAGAGTGCTTTGTGAGGTAAGTTTTTAGTTTAGACCTGAATTCTGTTGGACTTGTTATGAATCTTAGTTCCGGAGGGAGTTTATTCCAAGCCTTCGGCCCAGATACTCCGAAAGCGCAATCACCAAACTTAGTATTTGGCTTGCGCTTAGGTTCTATCAGTCTGCTTACAGCTGATGATGTTGCTAATCTAAGAGTTGACTGCCTCAGACCAGTGTTTTCCGGGACGCATAGTTCAGAGATGTAGGGTGGGGCCATTTCATTGATGGATTTAAACACCATCCAGCACAGTTTGTACTGGATTCTTTCAGGGCACTTGAGCCAGTGAAGGTTACGAAGGTGTTCTGAAATGTACGAATATTTTGAAACCCCGGTTATGAGCCGTGCTGCTGCATTAAAAACTGATTGAAGTTTGTCAATTTGATATTTTGGAAGGCTGGCACAAATGCCGTTGCAGTAATCGAGACGTGAGACTACGTAAGAGTTGTTAAGTAGTTTTGTTGCTTCTGTAGGAAGGTTTCTTAGGACAGACTTGAGTTGTCTTATGTGAAAAAAACAGTGCTTACAGTCCTATTTATTTGACTTTTAAACAAAAAGTCTGAATCTAAATTGACACCGAGAAGTTTGACCGTTATATCGGTATATATACTATATCCGAATATATACTATATCTATAATAACATCTTGTACCTTGCTTTTTCTGCTTTTTGAATAGTCTTACTACCTCCTATCACCTAGGAACCTTTCTACTGTGTGGTCAACATTATTACTTAACTTACTAATTTCGTTTTTCGATACATGCACTCGTGCTGTGAAATATTTCTGTGTAAAGGAGTCTGCCCAGATAACCGGAGCATACCATGACCGTGCTATGACCGAGCCACGAATTACGGGAAAGGAACAAATGGTTTGTGGTTGCTTCTTACCTTTCCCAAGACTCCGTAATACGTAATTTTTTTCAATTTATCGAACTGTTAATATTCATAATTGGAACTGATAAGTATTAAATCATTTAGAGCGATAAAGCAGGTAACAACATTTTTTGATTTTGATTATTATTAATAATAATTCTTTATTTGAAATGTGTATTTCTTTATATTTATTTTTGGACTAAATTAATGTGTTAAACCTAATTTTGTTATTAATTGTAATATTTAACTATTGAAGACAATAATAGTAATTCTTAAACGAAAATTTGAAACAGAAAAATCAGTAAAAGATCCGGTCACATCTAGGACTCGAACCCAGGACCCTTGCCTTGCCGGGGCACCGCTCTCCCAACTGAACTAATGGGACCCTATCTCCTTCGGTCATATTTAACTTTATCATACTTCGAATAAGAACTACCAACATTATCTTCATATTCTCACCACACACTTTGATTGGTTGCTATCTATATGTATGATCGCAAGATTCAACTCGAACTAAATGCAATCTAGACAGTGTCTTGGATAAATATAACTTATTTTAATTTTATTGTGTGACATCTATTGACTTTTTCTGCAAGTCTAGGACTAATATTAGGTTATATTAAATTATAATATTATTATTATTGTTAGACAAGCGTACAAAGAAAACATTAAAACTCCAACAGTAAAATCAACCTTTGGACAAAGACACTACCAATACCATGCTATAAAAGCTTTCAACAGTCTAAAAATTGAAATTAAAATTGAGAAAAATAAAAATAAATTCACACACAAAATTACAAAATGGATTAAACAACAAAAAAGACAATATTACCAAAATGTCATAGCATAAAATAAAAATAAAACCTACACGTAACACACAAAACCAACATAAACACACATCACTCACAAACACACAAGATTATTTTCATTGTATTATTTTTTAATTTTAAATGTATTATTATGTATTTTTATTTTTAATTTTAAATTTATTATTTTCTTTTCAAAATTACTATCTTCTCATTAAATGTAATATGTAGATTAGATTTTCATATTATAAAATGAAGGCCTCAGCACGGGCAAGCCACCCAGTGAGGCCTACATTACTGGAAAACATAAATTGTAACAAAATAATGTACCAAATAAAAAAAAAATAAAAAATAAAAAAATATTTTTATTTTTGATTCGTTATTAAAATAATAATCAAATAGTTTGTCTCTTCTGTTATAATCCAATAACTGTTATCTTATCAATATGTCGTGCTGAAATCTAATCCCTATGACATGCAGTCACGTTAGTGCTGCACATTTATTTATTTAGTTGGCATGAACCACGGGTCATGTTAGAGACGTGTTTAAGGGTGGGTGTATCAAATGGTATTCCAGAATATTTCTCTGCCGTGTACATTTGCTCGCTTCACCCCAGCACTGGTGAAGGGTATTTTCCATAACCCAGAGGTCCAGAATAGCCAATAGTATCCCCAAAATAACTTTGCTCTATATTCCGTTTTACGAAAGTTTTCGATTTGTGTCAATCGCACAAGAGTTTGAACTGGCCGGAGCAAAGGGATCTAAAACTACTCATTTGAGGAACATGGTGTGACCAAAGTAAGTGGGTAAGAGAAATAAAAAAGGAATAAGGGTCGTTCGGGAAATACCTGGCTATTGTGACGAAATCTTCACCAATCTTAACATCATGTCAATTAAACAACTATATTCTAAAACTATACTCATTTACATTCATAAGTACAAAACCCAAGAAATAACAACAAACACGTACAATAGAAACACCAGATCTCATGGTCAAAAACTTATCCAACAAATAACTACTAATACAACTTTTGGGCAAAAAAGCTTCTTATTTCATATTATTAATCTCTACAGTAAAATACCACTCTCACTCAAAAACCTCAACATTATAACATTTAAATCTCAATTAAAACCTGGATACTTAATATAGGGAGATCTGAAATAGAAAATATACTGATATCAAACACAGACTAAAACCGAATCTACTAAACTGAACTATACAAAAAAACACTATCTTACTTATTTTAAAATTATTTAAAAAAATAAAAAATTATACTACATGATATATGTTTATAATTAAATTCATATGTTACTTTGTTGTAACATTAATTTTATTTCTTATAATTAAATTATAATATGTAAATGAAATCCTCAGCACGGGAGATCCCAGTGAGGATATCATTATCTCTATATGTTACTAAGAAAAAAAGACAATAAATCATTATTTTTATTATTATTATTTAAATCTGGTCAATAAACTTTTATTTATTTTTGTTATTGTGTTTAATTCGCAGAATTCCTTTCAAGTAAATCAATTTTAATAATTTTGGAAAATAATCGACAAACCACAGTTTTTCCTTGAACGCCGAAAAAGTGGTTATAATAATAATAACTCAAATACTTGCAGAACTAAAACTTAACTAACTACTGATGTTGTTTTTGATCGTTAGTTGATCATACTTTAAAATGAAAATATTTAAATAGGACGTACACTTACCATTTTAGGACAAACCTAAACATGCAGATAGTACCGTATGCCACCAGCGTGGGCATAATAATTATTTGCTTTAGGTTCTAACTACATTTCCCTAATGTCATTCCAAGCCAGGGCCATATTTTTCACTAAAATATATTTTACACCAGATAGAACCTTAAAATCAAACATTGTTAAATAGATTATTAAAATTCGTCTTTGCAAACTTTTAAGCTCGGAACGTGGTAAGGCGATGTTAGAACCCTATCCAACCAAAGTGACGAACTACAATGCGCCTCATAACAACAATCGACTGTCAGACACAAAAAAGGCAATTGCAAAAAGTTCAATGTGATGTTAGAACCTTTTAAAATAAATTCAGCCTGGTGGTAGAACGTCGCCATACAAGTATATACGGAAATACAACGCAGATGGTTCTGAAAATTATTTTGGCTATAGAAATGAGCAAAAAAAAAGGTTTTGCATTCAAATGTCATTTTTTTAACTATCACTTAGAGTCTTGTCAACACTTAAAAGTTAAAATTGTTTCCTTATGTGTGCAATTTTCAATATACAATTCAAAAACCAAAGGCAGTAACCGTATAGCTAACAGGAAATTCACCACAACAATTTGCAGTGCCCTATAAACTGCAAGTCACCAAGGAGTCATTTACGTTTCAAAATTTACCAAATAGACTGCACTCACACACATATGTGAGCTGAGGGCTGGGAATACCGCATAAAACTCCATCAAAACCTCTCACTCAATCTCACAAACGACGCATGCAACAGAAAGGGATGTTACAACGGATCTCTCAGAGGTCTGTAGCGTAAATGGGCACATAGACGCCGACCCTTGTTTCGCTAGAGTGGCCCTCGCTAATAACTCCTCACCTCCGTGATAAAAAAGATCCCAAGTGTGAATAGCAATATGCCTCGTAACGTTTGTTATCCGCCCGCGCGGGGTATTGGCTCCACCACTGGTGGTTATTAATGATCCTGGCCGCCCTGGAGGATGATGTAGGTCAACTACACCCCTGTCTAATATTGCAACTTAATATTGTACAATCTGTTTTATTCCTTTACTCTTTTGGCGTGTTTGTATCTTGCTGCAGACTCGTGGGTACAAAATAGTGATGCCATAGGTATCCCAAAAAAATTAAAAAAAAAAACAGGGTTCCAAAGTTCTGGGGTAAAAAAACACGGTTCATCATGTTGTAAAGGATAAACAAAAATCTTAAAAAAACATTTTCTTTTATATACAGGGTGTCCGGGGTAAAAGTGAACATATTAAAAGTCAAAAAAGTATTTACTTTTTTCGAAATTTAAAAAAGGGAAAAAATAATGTTGTTCAATGGGAAAAAAATCTAAAAAAACAACGGAATTTCTAAAAAAGTTATTATTTTTTTTTAATTCTACCATCATCCTCCCGAAGTATGTGCACTTTATCCCTGAACAACGAGATGTGCTATGAGCAGTTCATACTGTGTGGAATTGTTTTGCCCAGTGTCGCCGGTTTTGTTCACCAATACTACTGCACACCTTCGCTTACGCTAAGGTGTCTGCACTAATACATAGAACAGATTTCTGTGCGTACACGTCCCGCTACCGTTCAAAGTACCCTAATTAGGTAGTACTCCGTCTACGGTCCGGCGGCCAACATAGCATATCTCGTTCTTCTAATATCTTTGCCCTGAACACTCTGTATGCAATAATATTATTATTCAAATTTTAAAAGACAGTTTATTTATGAACAAGTTCTAACCGACAGTTTTATAAAGGCTACAGAAGGCGAAACAGCTGTCACACTTAATAATAATTACCCAGCAGAACTTTTTGATGGTAAATAAATTGTTTTTATACAAATTGAATAATAATAACATTAAATAAATTAAAGAAAACTTTCAGTTGAAATGGAGTTGTGCTAATTAAAATTGATAACAATAAATAAAATTATGTTTTTATTAAGTTTTCATAGAGAATTTTAAAATAAAAAAACAACAGTACGTTAGTCAATTATTTAAAATACTTTAAAAAAGTCAATCGTTTTATCATTTTCCTTTGGATAAGGAAGGCGACACATGATGGTTTAGCCTATTTCAGCATATCGGTCGACACACACTACCAATGGGAATGTATGGCGAGGGGTATGCTGAAATAGGCCAAGTCACGAAAATATGGCGCGCTTATAGCGTGGTCTGTCACAGGCATAATATGAAATAAAAACGTACCAATAAAAACATTAAACAGTTATTTTTTTACTGTTATCAAGTTAAATTTAAAAATATATTTTTCAGATCCTTTGACACAAGTGGGAGAAAAAATTCTCTCGCAACTCCAATAAAAAAATTACAATGTTTTAGTTGAAATTTAATAAAAATATTTTTTAGTTACCGGTCGAGAACCATGGTTCGACATGGTTTTTCAAAAAAACCGTGTGTAAATTTTTTCTTTTTTATGTTTTTTTTTAACTGTGGAGGTATAAATGACCCAATAAACCACACAAATGGCAACATCGGTACAAACAGAAAATGTGCTTTCAACATCTAACGTTAAACCAAAGCAAATTTCGTGGCATATTGGTAATATCCATATATACAGGGTTTGCCAATAAGAGGTGTTATTTTGAATAGCCCGCTATTTCGGTAGATGTTACTTTTGAACTGTCATTTTTTAACATTTGACAAGTAGAAACTACGCCATTAATAAAAATGGAACGATACACGCTTCAACAACGCATTGAAATTAATAAAATTCACTTAAGTCAATCAAATGCAAATCATCATGAGTGATGAGGCCCATTTCCACCTCAGTGGCTTCGTCATCAAACAAAATTGTCGCATCTGGGGCTCGGAAAACCCAAGATTTATTGTTGAAAAGTCTCTCTATCCTCAACCTGTGACTTGTGTTTTGTGCGGTTTATGGTCCGGCGGAGTAATTGGACCTTACTTTTTCGAAAATGAGGCTGGAGAAACAGTTACGGTGAATGGATTGCGCTATCGAGAGATGATTAATGATTTTTTATGGCTGGAATTGGATGGTATTGATCTGGACAATGTTGACTTTCAACAAAACGGCAACGAAACTATTAATCTTTTACGATTGAATATCAAAATAACACCTCTTATTGGAAAACTCTGTATTTAGTATATTATTTTGAAGTTATTATGTTTTCCGTTAAAATCATTCATACCTGCTTAACACGGCGACCGAGAAATTTAATTTAAAACAATTGATTTTTAGTCCCAGCATCCTTAAATGTCTTCATTTACTCATAAAAATGGCTTTATCAAGTTATCTCCATCACCTCAATATTATAATTTTTTAATGGAAGATTCATTAATTTTGACGCCATACTTGATATTGTTGGGGTCGCGTTCACTGTATTAATCGCAAGAAATGAAAAGGTTGAACTGCGGTCTGATTAATGGCATTATTGTTAAGCCATTATTCTTCCGGCCGTCACAAGCAAGCCTTTTCCATAACCTTATTATCAAAACGGACAAATTAATGAAATATCGATCTGTATTCGGGGGTTTAGAATCACAAGGGCCTATCTGCAAAAACATGGTTTTGAGATAAACGCGAAATAAAGATTGGAATCCTCGTATGCCCTACTGTATAACCAACTGATATGCCCATCTGTTTCTCTTAAGGCGATGCCATACGTAGTAATGCAAAATCATGTGTTTTTGGTTTGAAAATTTGGTCGCCTAGAAATGTTTCAGATGCTTTAATTAAATACTGCGAGTAGAATACATCTTGGCCTTTGAAATAATCGAGCATTTTTTAGATATGTCTTTTTATAAGCCCAGAAAAAAATAATGTATAAGGCCTATCTAAACTGCTTTAAAGTTCAAAATCTCCAACTTAAGAACCAATTTTCAGTTATGATTTTATTCCATAATGTGGCAAATTAAGTTATTTATAAAATGATCGAAAAAAAATTATATATTTATGCCTGAACATCCACAAATTAAATTAAAGGCACTTTTTGGCCATGTTTTTTTCATGCATAAATCAAAAGAGGCGGATGGTGTTAAGCGGGAATTTAAACCTTATCGCTATCTACGTAAGGGTTGTTATTGATAGCGGCTAAATTTAAAATATTACACGACGTAGTGCATCGCCTTAAATGCTGTATGTACGAGGTAGAACTTCGTGTCACTAATAAATATGAACGTGGCATTACCGAAACCAAGCTTAACTCAAAACACCAGTTTTTGTAGTTAGACTTCTGTGATCCTAAGCCCCGTATTAATACAGTACTTATATTAATGATGTTACATGCTTTAGCGGCAATTGGAGTCTGGTAAAATCAATCATTTTTTATTATATTTACCGTACCGTACCGCATAAGAGTTCCAACTATTCCCAAATATCAGTGAGACTATGACATTCCGGAATTGGGAGTGTTGTAAGGCTGAACGGAGTGGGAAAGGAAGGATATGGGAGAGAGAAAGGCTGGGAAATGCACCTGGCTATTCAGATCCGGTCACCAAACACAGCTCAAGCTATAAAACTACATTTCGATTTTAAATGGCAATCTTTCGCCAGGGCGATGTTGTAATATCTGGAACGTATTCTCTATGTATTGGACTTTTCTAATAAAATAATTTATTTTACAAAACTGATGTACAACCGTTTAACACACATGTTTGTGTAAAATTTGAAGCACATTTATTATTGTAATGTACAAGTATTTTGTTAATTGTCTTATTATTATTGAATGCACTTATCGTGAGTTTTCAAGAATTCTTTCGGTCCGTCAAAGATAAAAATTTACTTCATTATCTAGCAGAGCATTCGTCCGTTCTATAGGAGACTGAGTTTTTCTGACAAAGGAATCTTGAACAGACCTGCGTGCCTAGATATCGGCTAGTAATGGCTGTACGCGTAATCATTCAGATACAGCCGACATGTTATCTCTGTTATGTGGCGTAACTATCGCCACTATGTTAATATCTTAAAACAACCTAAACTGGAAAATAATTTACACTAAATAATAACTACACACTCTACTGAAATCTGGTGGTGTTATTGAATCTACAACCAAATAACAACACTACAATCAGTGAGGGGGTAAATTTACGATAGCGATTCGTAAACGAGGATCTTGATCGCTCGACCACGAAAGCCACCAAAGCGGAGTGTCATGTATTTAACTCATCATTAGGTAATATTATCTAACTCAAAGCTTGATTAAAGGTATGAAAGTCGTACATAACTGAGTCAATTTACGAGCTTGATTCTGTATAAAAAAATCTATTTTTATATGCAATGTTTTGAAAGAGTAATTTCCACATAAATTAAAATAAATTTTGCCCTGAATATCGCATCAACAATTCAAATTAGCTGAAAATAAATCTCAAAAAAGTGTAAGAGGAGCGAAAGACAAAGATTCATTTAGTCTGAGAAAATAAAACCTCCACTTCATTAACGCACCGCTGGGCAATTGTTTTCATCGGCTTTCTTCCGCCAAATTTGAATAAAATTTGTACGGGAGTGCTGCATAAATTAGCCCTATTCCTGTGGTAACCAATGTCTGAATCAAAAGCGACAAATTGAAGTCGATGACGTTATTTTCTACCTGGCCAAGTTATTCGGTCCGGTCGACAATTTGTCGGCAGATGTCATGTTAAGGAGGTGCCGGATTTAAATTGCAAATATGCGGTAGATGGGGCCAGGGTTCTAGGTCCCGGGTCCCGGCTCCCGGGGGATGCCGGAGAGCCCTAAGGGTCGAGGGCACTGCAGATGGGATGCAGAGTGGGGTTCACAGGCTGTATGCATGACGGAAGGTGACGATGTCAAGAATGCCTCTGTCAATCGACCTGATTTTAAAAGGTTTCCATTTAAAGGGGTTTCGGTTGGTATTTTACTACTTTGATTAAAACCAGAAATTATGTCAGAATTGGTATAAATTTGCACCGGGTGCACGACTTCGTTATGTAATTTCGCTTATTTTAACTTTATTGTTGAAATTATTACTGCCTAATGATTTAACACATGTTTCGAAATATTGCTATAATTTACTCTTGGTACATAACATTTTTTTGTTTGGAATTTCTACAACTTAACTATTTTAAACTCATTTCTATTATGGGGTACAGAGCTTTGAAATATCTATTTAACAAGATAATTGATTGACAAGACGTCAAATTGCTTGTTTCATATTATTTAATAATTCGACAAGAAACAACGTTATTGATCGGAACTTGGTCGAAGTCGTGTATTGACTTAAATTTGTTTATTTTATACCAGTGAAAAACCACGGAATATTATAATTGTAGGATTTATGAAGCTAAAAATATTTGCCTCAGGATACAGGAGACTTTAAAAATATGATCAGAAATTTACCTTTCGAATGAACACCTTAACTTTAACTTAAAACGTTAACTTGAAAGTTACGACATCCGTCAAAAAAATTTAAACTAAAAAATACACACATACATAATATCAAATATACAATTACTAATTTACAATACTTTGGTACGTTACGGTAATTTTACACAAATACACACCATCGAAATAATTATTTGTATAACAAAGTCCCTAATATTCCTAAAAGCCCTCCACAACAGCAGATAAATACTATTACGGACTACAATTTTTTTCTTTTTTTATTTGAGTATCGCAGAAGAGTTCTGACTGCTCTCAACTGTCTGGAGCCAGTGAGACTATGGCATCCCCAATTGGGGTATGTTGTTAGGTTGAAGGTAGTGAGAAAGTAAAGGATATTTGGAAGATGAATTTTGTTTAATAAATTGTGAAATAACACAAATCAATCAAAAAATATATATTTGCGCACGATGGGATTTGAACCCGCGACCTTCGGCTTGTTAGTCGAGAATATTACCCCTCAACCATGGAGGTCTAGGTCATTCTCTCATTATCATGTTGTCATCCTTATTTCTTTTGCTGATCTTTTTTCCCTTCCTGTCAATGATCAAAGATTTATTAAAACACTAAAACCATACAACACATCAATTTTATTTCACGCCGTTTGAACATCAAATTATGATCAACCTGTTGTGAGAATTACCTTCAAATTGCCAGGTTGTGGTTTCCTCGCTCCTGTGATACAGACTCCGTCCCTGAGCGGCCCCTGTCAGGATTTCAAATCAAGGAATAATAAACGTCAACAAATAAAAGTGAAGCGTTACTAATTACTACCTCTCAGCTCTCCTTGATATAAAATGTTTGAGTTGAAGTCAATGGCGTTAATTTTAAACATCCCACCACAAGAATGGGGAGGTGAGTGGCGAGACGGGGTCGCAAACCAAACTGCTTCGAAGATATATTATTCTTAAACGAGAATTTTAATGAATCCATTCATTTCTTTATCAAAAGGTTTGTAACATCTTTTTTATCATATGATTAAGTTTTTGATTGTATTGTATTTTGCTTTTTTTAATTCAAATAAAGAATGCTACAATTTATCCAAAGACACGTTAGCGACAATTCTTTTTCCAAGCTTTCTTCAGGCAGATAAGGAAAAATACGAATAGGATAGTCAAAATAAACACCACGATTTCACATTTCTAAAAACAGTCTTTACTGAATCATTAAAACGACCACCATCTTGAAACGGAAACGGAATGTAGGTAATGAAATTTACAGACTGACGAAATGCAAGACTTTCCCAGATAAATGGACTTACTTTTTATTGTGGTTGTCATCGACACAAAAACGGGATCATCTGAATATGCTTAACTTTTGATGGCTTTTAATTAAATTTGGGTGTACGATTTAATATTCCCTTCACACAGCATCCGAAAGATGACATTAATGTATTTTTCATGCTCTAAATTTAAAAAAATATATTTGCAAGCTTAGCTATAGAATATCCCTTGTTAGACCGGCATGGTTTTAAAAAGGTTTACTTGACTTGCGTACAAACTGGATGAATAAAAAATTACATAAAATTATACTTAATGGAGAGCTTTTAAGTATACTTCCTACTTCCCGGAAAAAATATATTAAGGCGATGCACCACGTCGTGTAACATTTGGAATCGGGCCGCTAACAATAACACTCCTTATGTAGATGGCGATAAGGTTTAAAATCCCGCTTAACAGCAGCAGCCGGTTTTGATTTAAATTTTGATTTGATGCAGGAAAAAAACCTCGCCAAAAAGTGTATTTTAATTTATTTTGCAAAGTTCAGGCAAAGATGTTTAAATGTTTTACGATCATCTTATGAAGAACTTAATTTGTCTGTAGAGATATATACAATAAAATAATAATAAAGGGAACGTAAATAGATTTTTTTGGTACATAATACAGCAAAAAAATGCAGTATTATTTCAAAGGTCATGTGTTCTACTCGTAGAATTTAATTAAAGCATCTAATATTGTTATTATTATTCAAAATTATATCCATCATGTTTTCTTAAATTTAAGTTTGGTATTCTTATCTGTCATGGATTTTATAAAATGCTCCCAAATTATGAATTATACTAAATGCAGTTCCATTTTCTTAGTATAATTTATTAAAATGCACACAAAAAGCAATGCTAAAATAGTAAATTCCCTATGCAAATGTGTTTTTTAATATAATTATACGTTCTGTGCACCTGCACCCGGCTAATGAATGAAGAAATCCTCCCCTTGCAGCCTCCCCACCCCCTCCCCCTTCCCGCAGGACTTTATTGGAAAATGCTCCCAGCCAACAATGTTGGCTACACACCCCACCCTAACCCACACCACCACCCTCCACCGCATAAACATACATCTTTATGCGTCAGCGCTTACCAATACGGGGGAGGTCTGCCTCCCAAATTCTTTTGTTTATTAGTTATGCATTAATACCATAGTCTAAGAACTCAAATGTAATCCAGTGGATTGATTGACTTTGAAACCTACGATAATAATAAATTTTTTATAATTTGGAGGCAGGTGTCTATAGGGATTATTTTATTATCATTTTATTGGGCCGATATCAAATGGAATTTTATAATTTAGTTGTTAAATTACTAAGAAAATGTAAACTGCATTAATTTTACTTTTGTGTAATAGTGAAAGAGAATAAATTATTTTTATCTTAAGATTATTTAGCCAAATTCATTTATATATTGAATTTCTAAATAATTTTCAACTTTTGCTGAATTTATTATTACAATAAATTTATTTCAAATTTCCTTTTGTTATTTTGATTTCTACTGGTTTTAATTTTTTTATCGGTTGTATTATATTTTTACATTTCGTTTTCTAATGAACATGAAATACAAAATATGAACTTCGGATTTATCTTAAAAAAAATAAAACTTTGAAATAATAATTCAGAAATCCGAAAAATATTGAGCCGCTTCAATAAATATATTTTCCAGAATTATGCAGATGCCATTGAATATTTCTGACTTCTCAGAAGCGGTCTCTTCAGACCCCCAATTTAACTCGCTGTTCTTAAATCACCCCTCCAATCCACCCCAGTCGATCGATGATAATTAATTATTTTTGACATTATCGCTATAAAATCCGTCTGTTTTCTTTTGCTAATTCATGGGCCAGCAGCGAAGCCTGGTGAGGAAGACGGAAACTTATATTGGCGGGCGTTTGCATTCAAACTTTTCATTCCAACCTACCCTCTTCAAAGGTTTTTTTTCTATTTTCAATTAAGAATATCGGGGCCGGATGACAGTCATGATGCAGCCGATTTTTATCGCATTTTTTACTTTACTTTTATTACGCTTAATTGAACATCCAAGCGTAGTATGCAAAAATCGTGGTGCGTTATTTTAAAAGAAAAAAGTTCCCTACTAGATTAATTAAAATTGAGGATGTTATCTAGGCTCCGAGCCGGCGGAGAAAATTTAACTGAAACATCATCACATTAACTGTATTTTAAAGGTGGTTGATTCAATCTTAATATTAGCTGGAAAACTTTATGAATATTTTCCTCATCAAACTGCAAAACTACGGGAGTACTTTGTAGGCAGGTTCACGTGCTAAACAGATATACCAAAAAAGTATAGATGTGTAGCGGTAGCTACTAGAAGTTTTGGGAAGGTTCATAAATGTAACCTGCATCGTATTAGAACCTACTAGTGAAACATCGAATGTACGGCGCATGTACCTACTCGCGATTTGCTGGTTTTTTCTCGAACGCATTAACCCTGTATAAGCGGCTACGTAAAGAAACCTAAGGACGGGTTGTTTCGGAGAATTTGAACAATTCATCAAATTTCAACGTTCATTTTCGGGTTCTGTGAAAGTCCTATTCAAGTCTGTCAGTAATTAGCAGCTACAGAGTCATTACAGAGTCAGATTAAGTGAGTACCCAATACGAGCGCCCGCCGCCAAATGATTTTTTTATTTTTTTTTTATTATGTAATAATTAAACAGTTTACAATGTATAATAATATTTGCTAACAATAATGATATATAAAAATTAGTTTTCATAATTTTTTTTGAATTTTTTTGATGTTTCTCTTTTATGGAAGCAGACGCTTGTGTTTAAAAGAGATGCTGAGTATCGAGATGAACATTATTTATGTAAGTATTCTTATTAATAATTTATGGAGTTAAGAATATTAAAAATATAAGTGTATATCAACAATGTACAATTTAAAGATTTATAACGTTACATTAACAACATTCAACAATGTACAATCTAACGATTTATAACGTTACATTATTTAATTGACGAATTTCGTTATTTTGATTTTTTACCTTGAAATGTTCTTTGATCGCTTTGAGTCTATAGTCTTAGGGTCTAGCTAGCAGATGTGTACCCGGTGTTGTTCTAGGACTTGTAATAATGTTTTAAAGTTGTGAGTTTTAGAGTACTTGACATCTAGGTGCATTTTAAAGGTGGAAATGATATTATAGTATTATAAAAGTAGTCTTTCTCGGACCTCTTCAACCATTCACTTCCAAGTCATAAATTTTTCTTCCACATCTTTCTTCGTTCAACACTTAGGTACATTTAATTTGACCACAAATAATTATTTAATTCATGTCATCCCCGAATTTGTCCAATATTAACTTCATGTAGTATCATGAAATACACATTATTACTGTTAAAAATTAATTCGACTCCCCATCATATCGAAACATATATTTTTTTATAAATAATATATTATAAGCTAAAAAATTAATATGTTATACAACATTAGTATACCTAAGCATCTATGTACACAATTTAGATCAGACAAAGCCTTCATCATAAATTGATCGCTTCAGATTAATTCCTCTGTTTTTCTCAGAGAATAACTATTGATTTCCGCTTCCTTTCAATATGAGATAAATTGGAAAATTTCCAGTATCCTGTGGTCGGATTGTAGGCATTGAACAGAATCCTTTATATAAACAAATTTAACGCTTCGTTTTCAAATCATCACATCTTAAACGGACAGCAAGAGCCTCCGAGGAAAGAAATACAACCCGAAAAATTCATGTAAATATCTATGGTACTTTGATTTTCCTTTTTGTCATGGGGGGTTGAAAATTACTTGCCACTTGCGTAAATCTTGCTTAATGTGGATTAAGCTCACAGTATAGCCTGTTCTACCGTACAGCTAATCACTTTTATTAGCCTTCCAGGGGATGTTGCATTACTCCCCACTCTTGCTTGCCCGCATCTACCCTTCGGAAAGTAAATTTCCTTCTACAGTAAATAGCCACTGATTTTTGCGATATTCGATATTTCATTTTGAAAACTTTACTATGACGTTAATATACATCAACCAATAAATTATTTATGCATGATAACAGATTCGTCAAAAAATTAAAATATTCATTTGAAAATAGACAAGCATTTTCAAATTAATTCTTTATTTAATTATTGTATAATAATTTTTTTTCGTTCTGTAATTGATAACTGTTCATTAGTGTGGTGTTCCTACTTTTAATGTCCTTCTAATAAGCCATATACTTGATTATAGGAATATTTCAATAGTGCTTTGGTTCGTCTAAGATTGCGTGAATGTTTAGTATCGTGACGTATTTACTATGAATTAATACCGACTCACGTCCATTCTATAGAAAGCTCTATGTTATTCTGAAGCGGAAGGATCACTTACTGATCACTTGTAGATCGACTAACATCGGCTATCTTAACCATTCGATTACTAGACCCCAAAGTCCGACAGTTGTCTCTGTCATCATGTGCTACTACTATTGACACCTATGGAGACACCTTAAAACTATATCAACTATACATTCTAACTTTAAACTACATACCCTGACGACATCTGTTGAGCGGCATTGAATCTACATATATTTACAAACACTATATATAGATAATGAAAGATTTTTTTCTTTTTTCAGATCTAGAAATCTTCATCAAGGATTCGGACAGTGGCATGTCAAAGGTAAGAACAATCAATTTTCATAAATACGAATAACCTACGTAGATAAGGAAGATTAAATACCTTAGTGTATTGTCTAAAGCAACGGCTATATTTTTATAACTAAGTAGTTAGACTTATTTGGTTCGACCGTCTTTTTCGTGTGTTAAAAATTACTATTTTCGTACTCGCAATTTATGCACTCCTTTTCTTTGTCACTATTCTCTAGCTGACAATTTTTCGGTAGTTTTTTTTGTCAAAATTTCCCAAGATTTAGTATTCATGTAAAAACAAGGTTACGAACTGAACTGAATGTAAAAACAAGGTTACGAACTGAACTGGGTTGTCCCCAGGGAACCGTTATCCGCCCACATACATACTTGAAATATTTTCTGCTATCTAACCGTTATGGAGAAAGCATTAAGGTGGTGTATGTATCGTAATTACAGGGGTTTTTGTTTAATTTTTAAAACGTTTTATATAATTTATAAAATTTCATGTTACATGATTCTCATGAACCAGTGAATTTTCCGCAAAAGATGCATATTATATACAAATAAACATAAATTGAAATTCATATAAAAATAAAATCTAATAAAAATAGATTATAAATGCATAGATAGGAAATGTAAAATGAAACTACATAAAAAGGATTTTCGCAAAATTAAACAAAATAAAGAAAGAAAACAAGATATGTACATTTTGTGAATTGACCTGAAAGCAAATGGAAACATCAGCGCCTGAAAAAATGTTGTTGTATATTGTGCACATCCTTCTAAAAAAATAAGGTTGTGTTTTGTTAGTTTTTGAGTGTGGAACAGTAGAAATGAATGTTTTCTAGAAGGTTTCAACAGCGTTGTTGATAATTTTTGCCACGAAAAGATTACTAACATTGTAACATTGTTGGCCCAACATTCAGACTTAGGTATCCAACCTTAAGGTGAAGATTAATGCCAAATCACTATTTTGATTAATCTTTATAACGAATTGGTGTACATTATGAATACCAAAATATATGTTTTAGATAAATTGAAGATTTTTCTATCGTTTCGCTTGAGTAGAATACAAATAAAAAATAAATTTCTCAGTTAAAAATATAAATGGACACTACTAAAAAAATTTTTTTTTTCAATAGAAATGTATGAACGCATAAAGAAAACAACTTTAAAAAAATACAGTATGATAATCTGTGATAATTTCACTTGATTAACTTTTTTGCTTTCTTATAAAATTATTTACAAAATAAATAAAAACCAGTTTTGTGCTTGAAATCGAACGTTTCTAGAGTCCGTTTATCAAGCGATTTTAATGCTTATTACCTACAATATAAGGTATACCAAGAATATACACATTTTTGCCTTTTTTGACTTCATTTTTATATCATGAATGTTTTGTCATTTCCTCGTCTTATCGTTATCATATATTTCTTAAAGCAACCTCCTTATTTGAAATCAATATTAATTTCATAATATTAATGAACATATTATCAATAAAAATACAAAGATTAGCTCGCAACTGATCCTCGAACTATTCGGTAGTAACGTTTTTGCCAATTAAGCTACCAAAATCTTTTTATTCAAAACCTTTTAATTAACAAATATATCCGCAATAATATCTGAATAATTGAAAAAAAATCATAAAAATGATAGAATTCAAAAAGGTTTTGACAGCTCAATGGGCAAATACGTTATTCCCGGTTAGTAGAGGATCCGAGTTCGAGTCTCGCCACCTTACCTTTTTTCTTTCTGTTTTCTTCATGTATTTCATATTTTCATTGAAATCATAGTCTTTTTAACATTCAACGAGCAGATTATTTCACCTTGGAACATGTTTTTTCGTCAATTTTCCAGACGTGAATGTTTAGGTAAGAGATATCTTGTACCTGTGCTTTTTTAATGAAACAAAGGGGTGTATGTTTCGTGTGTCTCCGTGGCATTACTAACAGCACCTCAAACCTCCTACAGAAATCATCACGCCATCAACGCATTACCACTGGTTTTCACCGAAGGTTCCACCTCTTCAGGCTTTACTGTTGGGGTGAAATAAATATCGTGACAAAGCTCGAGCCCGTGAAAGATTTGCAGGCAGCTCTGCTTAAAGATTTTCAAAAATTATGAACCATTTATACGGGCCAATTTGTCGTTTTACTAGATTATACATTAAGAATTCGTAAGATGTTTTTCTTAAAAAAGTGTACTTTCTTTCAACATTTATTTTTTATATAAAATACGAGTTTGAGGAAATAAAACTCATAATTGATGTTTTTTTGTTAATATAATTTAAATTGGTATGTACGGCATCCAAAAACTAGTAGTATAAGCGGAAAACTGGTTAAATCACATAGAAAAGCCAAAAATAAACCTTTTTTTCTATCCGAGCGTTTCCATTTTTCCTTTTCACAACAATTTTTTTTTTACATTAACTCCACATAGGAAGCTCTGAGGAAATCATTTTTTCTCAGGACTTATGTTATCTTTGGGGATTCTGTGTGGAGGGTATTTTAAAGGAGAGGTAGTAGTAGACATGGGTCATGAAGATACACAAACGGTCCCATAGCCGAGCTGTTGAACTCAAAAACGAGACGTAGCGAAAGGTTATTGGCGTAGTGGAGGTTATTTTGGAAGAGAGGACGTAGTAGGCAATGTATGCATGGATCACGAAGATACACAAACGGTCCCATAACCGAGCTGTTGAACTCAAAAACGAGACGTAGCGAAAGGTTATTGGCGTAGTGGAGGTTATTTTGGAAGAGAGGACGTAGTAGGCAATGTAGGCATGGATCATGAAGATACACAAACAGTCCCATAGCCGAGCTGTTGAACTCAAAAACGAGACGTAGCGAAAGGTTATTGGCGTAGTGGAGGTTATTTTGGAAGAGAGGACGTAGTAGGCAATGTAGGCATGGATCACGAAGATACACAAACGGTCCCATAACCGAGCTGTTGAACTCAAAAACGAGACGTAGCGAAAGGTTATTGGCGTAGTGGAGGTTATTTTGGAAGAGAGGACGTAGTAGGCAATGTAGGCATGGATCATGAAGATACACAAACGGTCCCATAGCCGAGCTGTTGAACTCAAAAACGAGACGTAGCGAAAGATTATTGGCGTAGTGGAGGTTATTTTGGAAGAGAGGACGTAGTAGGCAATGTAGGCATGGGTCATGAAGATACACAAACGGTCCCATAGCCGAGCTGTTGAACTCAAAAACGAGACGTAGCGAAAGGTTATTGGCGTAGTGGAGGTTATTTTGGAAGAGAGGACGTAGTAGGCAATGTAGGCATGGATCATGAAGATACACAAACGGTCCCATAGCCGAGCTGTTGAACTCAAAAACGAGACGTAGCGAAAGGTTATTGGCGTAGTGGAGGTTATTTTGGAAGAGAGGACGTAGTAGGCAATGTAGGCATGGATCATGAAGATACACAAACGGTCCCATAGCCGAGCTGTTGAACTCAAAAACGAGACGTAGCGAAAGATTATTGGCGTAGTGGAGGTTATTTTGAAAGAGAGGACGTAGTAGGCAATGTAGGCATGGATCATGAAGATACACAAACGGTCCCATAGCCGAGCTGTTGAACTCAAAAACGAGACGTAGCGAAAGGTTATTGGCGTAGTGGAGGTTATTTTGGAAGAGAGGACGTAGTAGGCAATGTAGGCATGGATCATGAAGATACACAAACGGTCCCATAGCCGAGCTGTTGAACTCAAAAACGAGACGTAGCGAAAGGTTATTGGCGTAGTGGAGGTTATTTTGGAAGAGAGGACGTAGTAGGCAATGTAGGCATGGATCATGAAGATACACAAACGGTCCCATAGCCGAGCTGTTGAACTCAAAAACGAGACGTAGCGAAAGGTTATTGGCGTAGTGGAGGTTATTTTGGAAGAGAGGACGTAGTAGGCAATGTAGGCATGGATCATGAAGATACACAAACGGTCCCATAGCCGAGCTGTTGAACTCAAAAACGAGACGTAGCGAAAGATTATTGGCGTAGTGGAGGTTATTTTGGAAGAGAGGACGTAGTAGGCAATGTAGGCATAGATCATGAAGATACACAAACGGTCCCATAGCCGAGCTGTTGAACTCAAAAACGAGACGTAGCGAAAGGTTATTGGCGTAGTGGAGGTTATTTTGGAAGAGAGGACGTAGTAGGCAATGTAGGCATGGATCATGAAGATACACAAACGGTCCCATAGCCGAGCTGTTGAACTCAAAAACGAGACGTAGCGAAAGGTTATTGGCGTAGTGGAGGTTATTTTGGAAGAGAGGACGTAGTAGGCAATGTAGGCATGGATCATGAAGATACACAAACGGTCCCATAGCCGAGCTGTTGAACTCAAAAACGAGACGTAGCGAAAGGTTATTGGCGTTGTGGAGGTTATTTTGGAAGAGAGGACGTAGTAGGCAATGTAGGCATGGATCATGAAGATACACAAACGGTCCCATAGCCGAGCTGTTGAACTCAAAAACGAGAGGTAGCGAAAGGTGACCCGTTCTCATGTGACAAAGTTTGTCACATGCGACATTTAACGTCAAGCGTGTACATATTGATGACATTAGTTTCTCGGAACATCTTCCATTGAAATATCGGTTGAACAAGGACAGCATACCTACCTGGCTCTTGTGCTCTAAAGATTACAATACGTTTGTTAAGCGAGAGATTTAACAAATTTTTGGATCCTGGTCTACGTTTCGACTCATTAAAGATATATGTTAAAGAGAGAGATTTTTTTTTAAATTTAACCTAAAAGTTTAAATTTCGGACTCGATTTACTTAAAAATGAAATCAAACCAAAAAAAAAGTAATTCCATAAATCGTCTCCAAATTTGATGTATATTCACCAGTTTACCGCTTGTACTACATATTTCCGGACACCGTGTATATTGAACACACATGGAGCTAGAAAGAAGAATAAATTTTTCTGAAAATTTGCTCTGGATTAAATTTGAAATTTTAGAAATTCCTCGTACATTTCGTTAATTGCTATCCCAGGACACGTATTCCAATGTGATTACTTGGCAGAAATCTGCATTATGATTCAACAATGGCCCGGGGGTGGGCGGCAGTGGTGGGCGGGAGCAGGGCGGGGGCCCTCACACATCTCCTCGCGTGACTCGCGGCCAGACGCGGTCACGACAAGGGACTTTGTTTAATCAATACGGCCTCCTTTCCTCCTTAATATGTGTGGTAAGTACAAGGTACAAGGTACAAAGGTACTCTTCCCACCGTACCCACTGTACCTAGTGGATCTATTAACTGTGCTGCGCGTGTCCTTCAGTCTGGGACTACCAGAATGTCCTTTTGTCTTTCTATGGTTATTTGATCTGCTGCAATTAAAACCAAGCTCATGCGATTTTTATTGGTTTGTCAATAGCTAATTTTTTTAATTAACTTCAGTCATCTTTGTTTTCGCAATGTGAATATGAATAAATAGTTTTGTCCGTATAAAAAACTCAATTCTTTCCAGATAGGCGTAAAAATACAGTATTGTATTGAATCACTGTTACAATATTGTATTGAATCACTGTTACAAAATTTTATTTGTATGGCGTTACCAGAATTGGGCCGATCTATTAGAAGAACCAGTATGGCGGTCCAATTATCGCAACTTGTTGTTCTTTTATAATTTATTTTTTTAAAACCACTTGCAAATATATATAACAATAAATTATAGCAGTAGGTAATTAATACATAATGCTCACAAAAATAACGCAAATAAAATAATTATTAATATTTTATTTACAAGTAAATGTCCACATCGTAAATTTTGTACCAGGAGCTCCGACAATATACTGACCGACGTACGTGACACTTCGATAGAAGTCGCAAAGACACTGAGAGCAGACAAGCAAGTCGAGACGGGGTATTGCTTGCTTTTTGGTATGACCTTGGATTATTAAAACGGATAGTTTCTGAAATAATGAAGTGGTCCATTCATTGCAACACTCTATTGAAGCAAACCAAGTCTACCAAGCGAAAGACCAGCATTTAGGATCGAAACATAGCTTTAAATGGCCTGATCTGAATAGCCAGGTACTTCCCCATCTTCTTCTTTCCCATATCTCTTTCCTCTGAATTACGTTCAGTTTTGCATTATCCCCCAATTGGGGATGACATACTCAACTCTAACTCCAGACGGTTAGGAGCAGTTGGGACTAATATATACTTTTGATTACCACATATCTATTAATTACAGTTCCATCTAATTAAAACTAAACTAAAAATATATGTTAAGGTTCTAACACCGCGCAAAATTCTAAATTACAAACCTGAGAGCTCCGATACTTGAAATGGCAAATCCTCTTAAATATACGGGTACAAGAGCCTCGTTTAATTAATGTCGAGCGAGGAACAAAAAAAATCTCTTCCAAGAACATTCATGTAAAAAAATAAAGCTTGTCATTAAAAGTTTTGAAAAGTCAACGCCGCTTTGTAAATAAATACGTAAAAGCTCTGCATCATAACGTGCTTAGTATAAATAAGTGTGACCGTTTCGTATTTCTCATTTCCCAGGACAAAGTTGGCCCGACTTTTCAGCCTTTGAGTAATATAATGACATGAATCAAGACGTTTTTTTTCTTTGAATTTTTAAGTCCAAGAGTTAAAAGTTTAGTATTTAATAAATTCGTTGTTTTTTTTTCTCAAGGATCAAACTTAAAATTGAGAATTCTTTGAAATAATTTATTTTAACGAATGCAATCGGCCATGATTTTTCATCCAACAATATACATTATACCTACTACATAAATGACATTGTTCCGTTTTCTCAGTACAACTCTTTTATTTCTTTCCACCAAATGGAAAATACTGCCGGTATCGCCCATATATGCATTCAGATAACCATTATATCAGCATAACAATTGATAATTTAAAAGTTGCTTGAAATAGCTTTAGCCGTATATGGTGACCAGATCTCAATAGATAGGTACTTCCCCCACCGTACTCTTCCCCATCCCTACTACCTTCAGCCTTAAAACATACCCAATTGGGGATTCAATAGTCTCTCTGGCTTCAGACGGTTGGGAGCAGTTTAAAACAAACCTGGTAAGGGACAAAGAAACCAACACTTATTGATATTTTAAGGAAATTATGTGACAATTTTACAGTAGCTCTATATTTTATGGTGGAAACACCCAGTGATGTGATAATATTTTATGGTGGAAATTCCGAGTGATGTGATAATATTTTATGGTAGAAATACAGAGTGATGTGGTTGTATTTTATGGTGGAAATACCGAGTCATGTGATGATATTTTGGTTTATTAATTTCCAGACAGAAAATTATCAAACTGTAAAAATGCTAGAGTTTTTACTTCTAGAGCAGATTGTTGCATCAGATTTCGAACAAACACACATCGTGATCAATTATTTACTTTTCATAAAATGTAAGTCAATAATTCCTAATAAAATAGTTCGATTACTAAAATAATTCATCAACTGAATCAAAAACCCTCTTGAATAAATCCTGTGAGGATTAATAAAATTGATTTCTAGTTCGAACTTTCCATTGAACTAAGTTGATAATGGTCCTGTTATAATGTCGCAAATCGCCTAAGACAAATACGTACAAATACGTTAAAGAGAAAAAACACCGTCAGGGAGGAAATTAAAGAAAATTTTATTTCCACGTGATTCTGGTAGATTAGTCAGTTAGTCAAAATGTTAGAACGGTGAAATGAATCAGGATGCATTATCAAAATACATAATACTTGATAAATTACTACAGAATTTATCAGTAGTTACGATGATTATTTAACAATTGAATATCCTGAATTGGAAATACAAAGACACAACCAATATCATGAAATAAATAAATTTTAATACATACCACTTTGTGTAACGATTTTCTATAAACTGCCTATTGTAATTAAAAGGGTACTGTGAAGGTACTCGGGTTCCATATCTTTTGAGGGTAAATGTTACGTACGTTATAATCTATGCGTTCATAGGTGGCGTTAATTTAATAACTCTATCAAAATACATTTTTTCAAGTTAAGCTTTAAAATATTGAGAATATTTTAAAATATATAATTATTGTTTGGGCCCGTACATACGCAATTCGAATATGCATAAATAGTTTTGTTCATAGAAGAACTCAAGTTTTTACACAGACAAAACTTACTATACATATTACTATTGCGTGCCCTTATTTTTACTGTACTATTTAACCTTAACAGTGCAAACGAAACACAGGTTATAAATCATCGCATTCATAGGTTATAATATTTTAGAAAATAGCACTTTTTTTCACGAATTTTTTAAATATTAAGATGAATAATTGTTTGTTGTGTACATACGGAATATGGTTATAAATAAATAGTTTTATTTTTATTAAAACTTAATTCTTTCGAGAAAATAATATAAATACCATATTTTATTGACACAGTATTGCTATTTGTATTCATTTCTTGAAAGAATTGAGTTTTTATAAGGAAAAAACTATTTTTTCATATTCATATTCCATATGTATATCCGCCAACGAATAATTCTTCTCAATATTTTGAGACATTACGTCCAAAGAATGTTTTTAAATAAAATATATTGATTAGCGCCATCTATAAACATGTAAACAAGATTAGCTTCGATTACCCTCAATAACGCCTTACTAATAAACATGCGAAAAATTTCACACATCTGTTATACAACTATAACGTACGGTAAATGGTTATTTATCAATTGTGTATAATTCAAAATACGTTTATTAGTATGGGGGACAGTTTGTATTTTTACAAAATATTTTATTACAGAATAAGATTATCTCTGTATGCAACTGTTGAAAGTCTAACACACAGCAAGGAAAGGCTTTTGCTATGTTTCGTGACTAGATCTGGATAGCCAAGTACTTCGTAAATCTTCTTCTTTCTCTTCTCCGTCTCCTCAATTGATGCCACAATTCCACTGTCTCTGAGCAATCGGAACTCTTTTATTGTTATAAAATTTTTATCGTTGTAACATAACATTCTTCCTAAAATGGTTACGTTTCCACATTCAAATTGCATGAGACCCTTTAATTTTCCCAAAACACAATGTTCCAGATATATTCATATTCTCCGTGTGCGTTTTACGTACGATTTCCTCAATTCGAGAAGCTCTCGAAGTTCCTTTATATTATCATGTATCTCGTTAGTTCCCGCACTATAATTTATAGTAAACGCTTTCCGCCGTGGCTACGTGGAATGTCGTGCAGGGAAACACGTAATAGTAGCCGTGAAGTTAGACAGTCTCTTTTATGTAATGCTCCTCGTGACGTCATCTGCCACGCGTGTTCACCACGCACGTCATTGCGTGTGTGTATTTTGAAACGTTTCAAAATACAGTGTTGAAGCATTATATTGTAATCGAATGTTTTCCTTTTAGTATACGAACTGCCAAAAATCATTTAGAAAATTACGTATATGTAATTGATAAATCAACCGTTTAAACAAAATAGTGAAGTCTCCGTGGTTTTTAAAAGTTACGTGTTATGTTAAAGTTTAATAGATCAAAGCTTCGTAGCTCCTGAAATCTGAGTAGTTCTGACCTACAATTCTTCACAGGTCAATGTCTTGACACAGGCTTCTGCTTTATGGAGATTGGCTGACAACATTTTTCAAAAAAGTTAAATATTTTATATCATTGAAGAAAAAGATAATACTAATAAATCTAAACCAAACATGAAAATATACAATTCTCAGAAAAATAAAGAGAGTAAAAAAAAATTTAAAAATTGTTGCATAATAAATAGGACCCAATGGTCAAGTTGGTTAAGACCCTTGTGCCGGTAAGACAAGAGATCCTGGGTTCCATTCCTAGTTGTGACCGTTTTCTTTTTATCTTTCTGTGTTTTGTTCTGTTAAATCTTTCATTTAGATTTATTTATATTATCTTCTTCTTCAATTATATATATTACATATATCTAAATATCTACCATCGGTATCTAAATATTTTATCATTACACTTATCACAAACATCATTGTAATATATTCAAGGAAATTCGATTACACGTCGCTACCTGCACCTTGGAACACAAATTATATTACAATTAAAATGCAATTTATTCAAATCCCATCATATCAGAGTTTGATAATAAAGTTATTAACAATGACACGGATTAGAAAGCGTCTTTTAAAATCTAATATTAATATTTTATCCCATACCTTATATTGTCTGTCCTCAATTTATTTTGATTACATGACTTGTGTACCCTTTACGTGACGCTTTTGGACATTGCATCAATCTCTTACATATTAATGTTGTGTAGTAGAGACAGCAGTTATCATTGAAAACATATAACAGCGCTACGATATACTAAAGGAGTTATTTAATAGTAGGTTCATATTTCATTTTAGACAAAAACGACCAACAACAGAATTATAATTAATGTTGTAATTTCTCTTAATTTCGAGTTTGTTAATTGTAATGATCTTCATATCAGTCGTAAAGAGAAAAACTGCAATATTAATAAGGATTAAATAATTTCCGTGAGAAAATCTTCTCAAATGCGCTTAATAACTAACTTAATTTGTACATTTAACCTATTCCCTACCACTTAAAACTTCGATTTATTACTAGTGCTTTATAACTGAGATTAATAGCTAGCGACTTACAACTAAGACTTACAAGTGACTGAAAACTGTAAGGAGAAAGCTTTTTTCTACTACTTTTTAGCTAAGTCGGTTTAAAAGGTTTATTTTATCACAATAAAACAATATTTTGTGGTAGACGTGCTAAAAAAGCGTATCGGACTATGTAGAAATAGGGGAAATATCTGTTTTTCAAACAAAAGGGGTAAAGACTTTGTACAACACTAAACTGATATACTATAACTGAAATTATTGTGATCGATTCACTGATAAGGGTAGCTAATTTACAATACATAAGTTAATAACTAACTACTTTAGTAGTAAGTAGGAAGTTCACTGTCGTCAGATACCTTTTCAATGTCTTGTATTGGGAATAACAGCAATTAATTATCGTTTCCTTTAAGCGCATGAGATTTGTATATTTTGAAGTAAAGTCTTTATTTTTCCAAAATAAACATAACAAAGCCATATGTGTTCCATTAAATAAAGTTGAAACAATTTAAATATACTCCGTATAAAATTCTTAAGTCTCTTTTGAGAGAAAGCATTTTGGTCAAACTTGGTGAAGATGATAATTGAGGACCGTTTTTTTCAAAATCCGCTAACCGCTCAATGCAAAAAAAAACATACTTTTTAAATTATATTTGCTGCTTTCGAAACGCATCGATTTCTTCCCGCTGCAAATCAGCTGAAAAATTAAAATAACATTTATTTTTTGGAATAACTTAGTGAGTTATTAGTTACTTAATTTTAATATTTAATTATTGGAGACAATATTAGCGATTCCTAAACGAAAATCTGAAACAGAAAAAGATACGGTCAGCTTGCCGAGTCAAGGGCAAGGGTCCTGGGTTCGAATTCTAGATGTGACCGTATATTTTTTCTGATTTATCTGTTTCAAATTTTCGTTTGGGAATCGATAATATTGTCTTCAATAATTAAAATAAAATTATCGTTTTTTTTAAAAACACGCCATTTGTCACAGGTTTTTTTTTAAATGTTTATATTTTTTATGCATTGAACATAAGGTTTAATTAGGTAATAAAAAAATACGCTCTGTTAAAAAATTCAATGCAATTTTCTATTTATATACCAAAATAGAATCGAGTTTTTTAAAAACGCAATATTTCAAGTCAAAAATCAAATGATAAAAACACAGTTAAAATTGCCTTAAAGCTTAACCAAGATAAGAATATATTAATAATCATTAATGCACATAGTTGTAATTCACAAAAAAAAAACTCTCTCCTGAAAATGTTGCAATTAGCGTTTAGCGAATTTGATAAGAGGGAATAAATCGAAATAAACTCCCTTTTTCTCTAAAACTACGAATAATATATAAAGGTTCCCTAGATGTATCATTGTGACAGTTATACTACGGTTTCAGGTCCCAATTCTGTTATAAATAGATTACAAACGATTTGGAAATCTTATGCTATGTTAACTGATGATTTTACTATGTTTTAGCAGTGTATATTTTAACAGTTTTTTTTTTATTTCTTCTTAATTTCTATAATTAACTTTGTACTAATATACAATAATTATAATTTTTATCTTACATTTTTTCTTTTATTTCTTTTTTCTACATGGTAATATGACTGTCAATAACTATCACGTATGAAAATGGCATTTTTGCCGTTAATTCTAAAAAAATAACCGCTATGAAAAATGGTGCGAAGACGAAGAAGGCCTCTTAAAGTAAAAAATGTTTCATGTAATATATAATGGAATTTCTATTTAAAGATTAATCTTCTCCACCGCAATCTCCATTCACCATTTGGAAATCTGCATCTTGAAATCTCCACGACCAGAAATAAAAGCACAAAGATAACATTGAAATAAATTAGATTCACTTTCCTCAGAGTAGTCGTGGCTTCTTCGGGAGCGATTTAGCATTGCCAATTTCGGTCTCAAATCGGTCATTATTATTTCAATAAGACAGCCGCCACGAGGGTTCATTTAATAATTGATTCTGCTGTTCTACAGATAAAAATAATATTAGCATTGGGAGCACGAACCAGATGCTGGAAACAGGCGCATAAATGACAGTGGTTGTCCCATCATTTTAATCTTACAAGATGGTAGGTATTTCACCATTTTTATTTAAATTAATTGCACATTGCACTTAGAATTGCCATTTTTAAACTAATTTGAATAGATGTTTCTAACTTTTACGGCATATCGACCGTTATATATGCAGTCAGGAGGTCCGAGGATTTGTGTGTATTTCCGCATCGAAATAAAATCAAAATAAATGGAATATTTCTGAACGTATCTGAAAATTAAAAACTGATTTTGAAAGGTGATAAAATACACTTCTAAATGTTATTATTTAGAAATAATCGAATAATTTTAAAAATATTATAATTATTAAATCCTACTTGGAAAGGTTTACTAATGATTAACTAAACTAAAATTACTAATAACACAGATATGTTACTAGACAAAAATATTAAAACATTTTTGCCACCTCACTTTTTTCTCGTTTCATAAAAAAAAATTATTTAAAGAAAATTTTTTTTTTTTTCAAATTGCGGTCGGAACTTTTGCCTTCATAGAGATATACATTTTAATTCTACTGTGGTTAATTTCTGGATTTGAATACAAAGCGTAGTGTCTTTTTTTTTGTCTACCACCGTTTAGTTCATATTCCTCACCATGACAATATACGTTTTTCCCCAAAGTGAACAAATTGACTCTACAGGTAACAGCTGTTTGTTAGGAAAACCGAACAAATTAGCCTAAGGGGTTAATTCATCGTAATTTTTATTTGGTGGGATTTCCTAATAACTAGTATGCGCTTTCAAGCCAAAATACGAACGCAAATGAATTAAAGCATCCTGGAGGTTATTTTGTTATCTAATTCAGCGCGATTTACGAAAAATATTTTTATCTTTCGGGACGATTTTCATTGACCACTTTCTAAATCAACAACAAATGGTGTTACTTTTATAATGCACATCAGGTACCTTACTTGGTTTTTACATTCCCAGCAAAGCGGATGCCGGAAAAAATATACAGAAGAATTTAATTGTTCTCATCAGCGCCTCAACATAAATAAAAATGTATTACTTAATTTTTGAAGAAAATATTAGCGATTATTAAACGAAAATTTTAAACTGAAAAATCAAGAAAAGATAGGTCGCTTCTAGGACAACCTTTTACAAAGTTTTCTGTTTCACATTTTCGTTTAAGAATCGCAAAAATTGTCTTCAACATTTAATTATTACCATTTGAGGTTTTAATCATTGAGATATTTAAAAAAAAATTAATTCATTAATTTTTTACATCTATTTATAAAAATTGCAACAAAAACAGGCCCCTCATCTCACTAGGGCAGTCCTGTGCCCAAATTCAAAAGTAACATCATGACAATGATATAAACTGTTCAATGCGCATACAAACACTCGCATATACACACACCTATACACTTTAAATGTCAGCTGGTAATTACTGAATATACAAACCACATATGAGACATTACAAGGAAACATTTCATAGGTATCCATTTTCACAAGACTACCACTTTGTTGTATTTTGTTGTTGTTGTTTTAAACTTAACACAACTGATAAACAATCATTTAACCTAAAGTATGGGGGTTATTATTTTATTCTTATATACTGCTGTACACCCTTATTGGACGGTTGGTATTTATTCATAGTTATTTTCTTGCATTTTTTATCTCTCCGTTCTTTACATTACAACTTAAATATAAATAAAACATATAATTGCAAAATTATTTTAAACTTGCAGTACACGTGGGAAAATTGTGAATCTTCATCTCATTTGCAGTCGATTTATGGTATAATTTTTTTTTTTTATTTGAGCTTTAGTTTTGAAGTGAATCGAGTATAAGCCTGATTTTGTGATCAATTTTTTTTAAATTGGTGTGCTAAGGGGTTGATATCATATTTTGAATGTCTTTTAAAATGCATCGAAACGTAGACCCGGCTCAAAAAGTTTTTCGAACCCTTTAGTTCCAGTAAAAAAAAAAAAAAGTTTTCTCCACACCATGCATAGGTTAATATTACATAGGAATTATACCTTTCCGTTAGTCAAATACAACTAATAATTTAATTATCTTCTTCCAAAACGACATTTCTTTAAATTCAATTGTCCGATAGCCTGAAGGAGAATCCCACTTTGAACGCAGTCAACTCTCCTCTCCTACAGTCCTCTACATATGTTCGTTCGTCAGCGGCGCTTTGTTTCTTCTCCACCGGGGAGATGGCGGCTTATTAGAAATGCAAAATTTCCCATTCATATTCAAAATTTTATATCCCGCGGTGTGGCAGGGCACTAATTTATTCAGCCTCTCGGGTCGATGTCCCCCTTCCCCTCAAGGCGCCCTCCTTGCCCTGTAGTCGCCCGTCTCCTTCGTCCCCTAAAAGCGCCCGGCTCCTTTGCGCCTGCCGGGCTCCTTGGCTCCGAGGCGCCCACCGATGTCAATTAGCGCAGGACACGGGACCCCTAGAGCCGTGGGATGTTGACTTGGGGCAGTAAGGAGTCCCAATGCAGCGTGCAATTTGACAGGACCCGCGCGTGTAGAACCTCAATTAATGCTATTATAATGTATACACATTGAATCATAATACATTGGTACATCGTTACACCCGTTATTTTAAGAACATCTCAGTTTCGGTACACAATCAATCCAAAATGAAAAATCATACTTAAAATTATCGAATAACAACAATTTTAGATTATTATATTCCAGATTAGATCTGAATTTCTTTCTATCACTATTCTTTCAACAAGGCTTGGTAGAATTCAATGATAAAATATTATAAATTGATCTTACACTTTACAAATAACACCAAATTCATAAAATTCCACAACTTCAACTCCCTTCAAATTCGACGTTTAATTTAGGATTTAATCAATTTCTTAAAATTCTGAGTAATGGCCTGAACTTGCTTTAGCTGACCAATTTTGTAAAAATTCACGTACTTTCAATACCAAACCAAACCTATCTCTATCCAACGTTAGCCAAAAAATCTTTTTAGCATCCATTTTTTATGTCGTGCAATTTATCTTATAGTAAATTAAATATCTGTATAGTAAATTAAAACTAAATGCAAAAACGAAAAAATTTGGGCCTTAACACAGACATTAAATGCTTTAAATAATAACAGAAAAAACCAAAACCTTCCATTTTTAATCAGAATTTACCTTCACAACTGATGGCCATTAAAGCATTGTGTCATGAAGGAGGCTTGGGTTCACTTCTCGGGCAACGCACAAAAACAGGAAGAAGTTTAGTTGACTCTAAAATTGTTGGATTTTAAAAGTCGTCAACTTTAGAACCCTAGTTTTAGAGTGAGACGGCAATTGAAAATTCTTCATATATGCAGTAGCGCGTACTCATTCATTATCTTTCAATGTATCCGTTTTAGACTTTAGGTCGTCAAATTGATCGTGTTCAAAAAACTAATTATTAACTAAAAATTTATTCTAAATCCCGCACTCAAACCGACTAAATAATATTGGCGCAGCCGGTAGGATATAAAACGGTAGTAAAATCCAAAACTTCAACAAATAACTACTGTAGAAGGAAACAATATTAAAGATACCCTTGCTTATGAACCAAAAAATATATTAATGATTTTGGTTTTTTTTTTGGAAGTTGGAGAATAATTTATTAATAAGAAACATAAAAATTATATTATTGAATTAAATTGATTTAAACGGATTTGAATAACATAGCTACGCACCCAGTATGTTTTAACATTGGTACTGCGGGCGGGTGTTCCAAATCAGTACGAAAAACTTTTTGGAAACTTTGATACCATCGTTGTGCACAAATACAATCACACTGGTTCTCTTTAAAATGATTTTCCTGTACTTGTCTATGTAATTTACTGTGACACCTATGATTTTTTTTTTGTTTTAGTTCGATTTAAAAAGAGTGAATAGTCGTAGAAGGTTTTTATACCTTTTTTTTCCGCAAAAAATTCCACCAAAATTCATGAAAAAGCTCGCTTTTTTCCGCTAACATAACTGAAAATTCACCATTCCTCGGTTGGAATTCACGTGAGAGCGAGATTATTCAAATAGGGAAAAACGCCTCCCCATCCGCAATATGACAGCGACTCAATCACTTCCGATAGCCGCGTAACAAATGCCCTTCAAATTGACCGATACATCGCGATTATTCCACTTCCGGCTCCTACCATGCGGCCACCCACTTCCGCCGGAACTCGGCGTTTCCGCCATCAGTTTATCTCGCCGCGGAGAGTGAAAAATGGCCGCCATCAATATAGCCTCATTGTCTGTCCGAGATCGGATATCCATTGGTCATTGGTGTTCAGTACTTACGTCAGACATATTGACCTCTGATGGAATACCGTAATTTATCAAAGGGAATTCGGATGGGTGAAATAGTAATACGTTGGGAGTTGTAATCTCCAACAAACGATATTTTCAAAAGCCACGTGCATTAATTTAGGGCTGTTCATAATGTATATATATAACATACCTACCCATTCATCCAGTGTGACGTATTTTTATGTCTACATAATTTTATTAATAATCACCAAACAAACCATTAGTGAACTGAGTTTAAAGTGCCCAATTCTTCTAAATTGTAGACCGCGCGTCAAACCAGTGAATTTTTATCGCGTGAAGTGGCTTGTTTTAGTGCTTTTTTACCTACATTTCTAAACTACCTCGAAGTGTCAAACTGCCCTGAAGTGTTATCTCTACCGATTGGAAAAAATCATCGGTTGTGACGCTATAGTGATTAACGATTACTATCTTAAAATATTATTAGCCATTAAAAATCACTTTTTACGTAAAGGCTGTGTCAAACAATATTATAATGAATACAAAGTGCATTATTTGTGAAAAAGACATTGACACTCCATCGGACTTCATAAGCTGTAGTGTCTGTGAAAAAAGCTACCACCTTGGCTGTGCTGACATTACTGAAACGACACGCCGTAGTGCAAGGAGTTTGCAGTGGAAATGCAAAAAATGTATTAAAAATAATAAAAATATCAAATCAAAGCAGGCGAATAATGAAATATCATTGAACAACGAAAAAGAACCGCCATCTATCGCCATACAAGCAAAACAGTTTTCTCAAGCGCCAAAACCTGAACTCGCAATTCAAACAAACACAGAAAGCTTACCAACCTCAAATATAGATGGAGCTAATGGTCCATTAACCTCGCAACTATTTTTAAATGAACTCACTGAATTCAAATCAACCATAATGAAATTCGTGGAAGACAAATTTGATTCATATGTAAATAAATATGAAGCTCTCATGTCACAAAATATCGAATTAATAAAAACTATCCAATTTATGGCAGATCAACAAGAAGACTTAAAAAAACGGATAAATACTATCGAAAAAGCACAAGAAATAGTAAATGATGAATTAACTGCACAAAAAAATCATAATAATATACTACTCAATACTATTTCTAAGCAAGAGGAAAAAATTGATAAATTGGAGTATTTAAGCCAAATCTGTAACATCGAGATAAGAGGTGTCCCGGAGTCAAACATTGAAAATAATGCAGAAGTTCTCAAAAAAATCTGTAATATCATCAACTACGAAAATAGCGACGTGCATTCTGTAATTACAAAAATAAACAGGATTGGACCGAAGTTCTCCGACAAAAATCCAAGATCTATCGTGGCGACATTCAATACCATAACATCGCGGGACGAGTTCCTATCCAAATTCAAATCTTACAAGAAATCCACTACTAATGTGACAAACCAAATAAATACAAGGGACCTAGGATTATCGCAAACCGCCAATCACATTTATATATCCGACCAATTAACTCAAAAAGGAAAATTTTTGCTATCACAAACAAAAAAATTTGCTAGAGACCATAATTATAAACATGCTTGGTCCAGAGGAGGGCGCATTCTTTTGAGGAAATCTGATACATCCAAGACAATTCCAATAAATAATATTGCTGATTTGGACCGTGAAAAACGTCAATTACTGTGACTAATGATACAAATTACTGTGCTGCTATACCACTCCACTATATTAGACATTATTGTTTGTTTTATAATATGTTTTTATCCGTTATTCAATAATAGTCAATATGTATTCTCACTTTCCCTATTGGCTACTTTCGACAAGAAAAAACATACTCAATATAATGTACTCGCTCTCTACCTAATATTACTTTTATCTAGATCGAAAGTTTTTTATTTTCGTTTTATGAGTCATAACACCGCCATGATATTGTACACGAGATTTAAATTATTCTTATATTATCTATTAAGTATATACATTAATGTTTGCTTTATAATATGCTTTTATCCAATATTTTATAACACTACATATGTTTTCATACTTTCCCTGTTAGCTACTTTCAAAAAGAAAACACATATTCAATATAATGTACTCGCTCTCTACCTAATATTATTATTAACTAGATCGACTGTTTTTTATTTTTGTTTTATAAGTCATAACACCACCACGATATTGTACACGAGATTTAAATTATTCTTCTATAATCTATCAAGTATATACATTGATGTTTTTTTTATAATATGCTTTTATTCACTATTTTATAACACTATATATGTATTCTTACTTTCACTATTAGCTACATTCGACAAGAAAACATATACTCAAAATAATGTACTCTCTCTCTACTTATCATTATTATTATTATCTAGATCGACTGTTTTTTACTTTTGTTTTATGAGTCATAACACCACCATGATATTGTACACGAGATATAAATTATTCTCCTCTCATCTATCAACTATTTACAGTAATGTTTACTTTATAATATGCTTTTATCCGTTATTTTATAACACTCAATATGTATTCTTACTTTCCCTATTGGCTACTTTCGACTTATTAACTTTCGACAAGATAACACAAACTCAAAATAATGTACTCTCTCTCTACTTATCATTATTATTATTATTTAGATCGACTGTTTCTTCTTTTTGTTCTATGAGTCTTACCACCACCATGATATTGTACACTAGATATAATTTATTCTTCTCTCATCTCTCAAGTATTTACACTAATGTTTGTTTTATAATATGCTCAAACTCCCGCCATGCAAGTATAAATACAGGCCTAATACTCAGTGATCTTATGACAGCACCTCCTAATAAATCTAAATTAAAATGATCTTAAACGCTTACTCGGAGTTAGATAATATTGGGGACCCAAATACTGAAATTATCCTAGAAGGTACTGATGAACTCAAAGAATTTAACTGGAGAAATAATAAATTTAATATTGTACATCAGAATATCCGCACAATGGAAAATCTTGACGATTTTCTTCTATTCTTAGATAATACTAAGATGACTGTGAGATTTCATATAATAATACTGTCGGAATGCAGATTGAATGATTCATATCTCGCAAAACAAATTACAGGTTATCATGAATACCACACAACACAACATTTGAATCAAAACAGTGGAGTGGTAGCCTACATTAGCGATGATATTCACTCTCAAGTTCAAGAAATTCATATCAGTCAATCAAACTGTCTAAAAATAGTAATTAATGGACATCTATGTATTTTAGCCATTTACAGATCACCATCATTCACTGACATTCAGGAATTTCTGGATAATCTCGTATCTGAACTTAAAAAATGTAGTGATTTCAAACAACAAATAGTAATGGGGGATATAAACATCAACACCTACGGAAATATACACAGACAATGTCACGATTACCTATGCGCCATGGCAGAAAACAACTTCGCATTAAATATTAAAGCTCCTACCAGGATTCAAGGTAATAGCAGGTCATGTTTAGACCACATAAATACCAGAAATATTACGGACTCCACCGCATTTATTATCCACAATACAATAACCGATCACTACACAACCGCAATAAGCATTCCGGACACATCCCATAAAAACCAAGTAAAAACTAACCACTGTATATCAACTATCTGTTATGAGGGACTAATTAAAGATCTGAATGGTGAAACATGGCAAGATTTGTGTGAAGTGACTGAAGTTAACAGTGCATTCAATTTATTTATTAGCAAAATCGACAAGTACATAACTAAAAATTCAACAAATAATCTCACTGCACATAAAAAAAACAACTTACTCCTTGGATCAGCAGGGGTATTGTAAAAGCCATACACAAAAGAAATCACTTACACAGACTGGCGACAAAAGACCCACAGGATACTCTCAAACAACAGATTTACCGTAGGTACCGTAACATTTGTAAAAATGTTATGCGTAACGCTAAAGAACGGTACTATAAGCAACAACTCGACCGAGATACATCTAGCAAAAATATGTGGAAAATCGTTAAACAAATTACATACACTAAACATAAAACTGAACTCAATATTAACGAATTAGAAATTGGGAATACATCCATCATTGATTCGGACATAATTGCGTGCCACACAAACCAATACTTTACGATGGTTGGGTCTAAGCTTGCAGAAAACATCTTAAGTGTCACCAAGGAAACCGAAGACTCACTGGCATTGTCAATAGAATCAAAACAAAATCCTTTTTCATTTAAACTCACACCTACGACAAACGAAGAGGTTTTAAAAATCATTGACAGTCTTAACACTACACACTCTAAAGGTCCTGACAATCTAAACACATTTATACTTAAAATCATTAAACACAATGTAGCAACGCCTCTATCAAACATTATCAATAAAAGCTTTTCCTCTGGGATTTTCCCCGATCATCTTAAAAAATCTATAGTAGTACCAATCCACAAAAGTGGACCCAAAAACCAAGTTAACAATTATAGACCAATATCTCTGTTGAGCGCTTTCTCAAAAATTATTGAAAAAATCTTTAAAAATAGATTAAGTAATTACATAGAGAACAGAAAACTTTTAAGCAAAAATCAGTTCGGCTTTCGATCAGGGAGAGGTACGGACGACGCCATAGCACAACTCACAGAACATATTTCTAATAATATAGATCGTGGAAAGAAAAACATCGCAATATTCTTAGACCTAGCCAAAGCTTTTGACACAATTTCTCACAAAATACTCCTCAAAAGACTACAAAATATTGGAATTGTAGGTATGCCATACGAATGGCTAAAGAGTTACCTAGCAGGTAGAAGCCAGCAACTCAAAACTGGTAAAACTTTGAGTAACTCACTAGGCACTAACTTTGGTGTACCACAAGGAAGCACATTGGGACCCCTTCTATTTATAATCTATATCAATGAGTTGTGCGAGCTACCAATCGATGGTGAAATTATTACATTCGCAGACGATACGGTAGCTATCTTTGAAGGAGATGACTGGACTGACACACACAAACTTGCTGAAAGTGGAATTAATATGATAAAACAATGGCTCAACAAAAATCTACTAACACTGAACACTTCTAAAACCAAATACATGAGATTCAGCTCAACCATAAAGGGACAACCTAGTACAACACACACAATAAAAACACATAATCATGACTGTAACTCCTATAATACTGAACCTCACTGCAATTGTGAAGATCTTGAATGTGTGAAAAACATCAAGTACCTAGGTGTTATAATAGACAATCATCTTAAGTGGAATTATCACATTGACAATCTTACAACTAGGGTAAGAAAACTTACTCACATTTTCTTTGCAGTGCGAAACATAATTAGACAAGTAGATCTTAGAAAAATATATTTTGGACTGTGCAACCCCCTCTTAATGTATGGTTGCATTGGCTGGGGAGCATCAGGAAGATCAATTCTAGATCCGCTTATGAAGGCCCAGAAATCAATAATTAAAGTCATAATGCGCAAACCATATAGGTTCTCTAGCGATGAGCTCTTTAAACAATTTAATGTACTTGATGTCCGTCAAAACTATATAAAAAAGGTTATTATCCATGTACATAAAAATCTAGACAATATTAATAAAATTGACCATAAACACATCACAAGAAGCCACACCAGAAATGACCTTATGATCCCAACGAGCAATACGGCAAAGTACCAAAAGACACACACATACTTGGGACCTAAATTGTACAACAAAATCCCCCCTGAATTAAACATTAAAACTTGTAATATTTCATACATAGGCCCAATAATAACTAAATGGTTGATTGGACTGGGCAGAGGAGAATCTGAAAAAATGTTAAAAAACGTCACGTAATAAATAGACATAGACTAATCACACACTATATATATCTTCCATTATTCTAATTATTGTTCATACACAATGGAAACATACACAACAGCTCAAGTTCGACTCTATCATAAGATTGTAACGATTAAACATCACAAATTAAAACATTAATGAGATATATTATAGACATAGACAAATCACACACTTACTTTCATATATTTTTTGGTTTCTTGGAACGGGCAATTTGCCTAGTTAGGAATCAATAATTTCGACCTGATAAGGTACAATAATCAATAATCACAAAATATTTTAATTATAACTTGTATCATATTGTACTGTGTGTAAATTTAAATGAATAAATGAATAAATAAATAAATAGAACATTATAATGTTACCTTGCAAATACCGTTTCATAGAACATTATACTGTTACCTTGCAAATACCGTTTCATAGAACATTATACTGTTACCTTGCAAATACCGCTCCATAGAACATTATAATGTTACCTTGCAAATACCACTCCATAGTTCATTTATAAATAAATAAGCCAAGACCTGGACAAGAATCATAAGAATATATTTTTTATTATTTTCAAATAATAAGGACACGTCAAGGGAACCTATAAGAATTTGTAGAGTATAGTACAATTTGTAATTTTTTCAATGTTTTGTACTTTTACTTTTGTAAAAAAACAGGGTGCAGAAAAAGAACGGATAAAATTCAATTTAATAGAACACCCGTCTTTTACAAAATGTTGTTTTTTTTCTGACGTCAGTTTTAACCATTGCACAGTGGGCAGAGATAGTAAAAATGTTACGGTTGCAATCGCAAATGGGACTTAATCGCAAATTAAACTTTTAGTCTTACCGAAACAGGCGTCTCTTCCAATTTGTTTGAGTTTAATAAAAAAAATATGAAAATAAAAAAATTTTGAATTGTAAATATCTAACTCCTTCCAACCGTCTAGGGAGTAGTTGAGCAGCCAGTGAGACTATAACATCCCCAAATGAGGTATGTAGGCTGAAGATAATGGCGAGGGAAAGAGATGGAGAAAAAGAAGGTGGGTAAGTACCTGGCTATTCAGATCTGGTCAACAAACACGGCTAAATCCATTTCAAGCAACTATTCCGAATGGTGGTCTTACGCCGGGGAGATACTAAGGACGGGTTTTTTCAGAGAATTTGAACAATTCATCAAATTTCAGCGTGCATTTTCAAGTTCTGTAAAAGATTTTATCAAGTTCTGTTTTTATTTCAGTTTTTTCAAGCAACTAGCCTATAATGATATAATAACAGAACTTGAATAGGACTTTCACAGAACCCGAAAATGAACGTTGAAATTTGATGAATTCTTCAAATTCTCCGAAACAACCCGTCCTAAGAGTATCTTCCACTCTGGAACGTACCGCAAAAATACAATATATTATTGTAAAATCAAATAATATTTACTTGCGCACGCCGGGATTGAGATCGAGATTGCTAGTCGAGACCCTTAGCCTCCGACCACAGAGGCCGCCATAAATAAACAATAATATAAATAAACCACAGTGGCGCGAAAGTATTAATAAAAAGTAAGAAACTTTAATGCTACGATCGTAATCCTTCCGCTAACTCTAAAACCTATCGCCCCTCTAATGACAGTAATTATGAATCATTAAAAAGACAATCATTTATTAAACTCCATACCCCTAAACTTTTGTCATCCCCCTCATCCATACTCCCCCCAATCAAACATCGAGATAATATATTTATTTTCGTCCACGAAGGCCGTGGGAGGGGCCGTCAAAAAGTTTCGTTATAATCGCGAACAGGTTTTAACGGGGACCCGATCAAAATGGATTATTCAGGTTAATGAATGTCATTCCGCCGTAACGAGTGTGTTGACTTTAATAGGCAGGAATTATTTATCGAATCGGAGGGTAATATATAACTTTCGACCACATTTCACTAATTTGCCGCGAGGCTTTCAACCCTTTTAGTGAAAACTCTTCCCTGTAAGGGCATACTGCTACACTTCAACTGATAATGTAAATAAAATATTACATATATGCATTTAAAAATTTAAATCATAGGTACTCTAAAATAAGAATTCATCACAAAATTTACAGAACAAGTGGCTGCTACGAGTCTAAAGTCCAAAATACGTTCACTACTTAAATCTAGAAGTAATGTTGTTTAAATCTTGTTTTGTTTCTTAATAATTTATTTACCTTAATACTAACATATATATATAATTGAACTAGAATTCCCTCACAAAACACAAGAGCATTGTCTCTTTATGGTAAGGAAAGGCTACTTTAATTTCTATTGTTTTATATCTTGTTTATATCTATGTAAAAAAAATTTTTTTTTCAAATTTTAAATAAAAAAAATTTTAAAAAAGCAGTTTTGTGCTTCTTTTTGATCTATTTCAAAACATAATATCACTGTTTTTTTTTTTTCAAATTTAATGGTTAGAAATAATCATTAAAAGTAATTTCTGTGGTGTATCTCTGTGAACCTCCGGTTCAATAACCTCTAGCGCTGGGATTTGTTTTGATTTAAAAAATTGGAACTGATGGAAGTTTCAGATAAGCGATAAAATATTTTATTAATTAATAATTCTATATTTTACATTTTTGACAGACGTAAATTTCACTAACGGCTCTTCAAATAATAATAATCAACACTTTTCCTGCATTTCTACAGCCCTACCTTAACCCGCCTCACAACACTGCCCAACCGGGTGGCGACATTGTTCCCCTGTATTTACCCTGTATAGACAGGGGCGCTCTTGTGAAGGGTAAAATAAATAAAGAAAAATTGTTCTAACCACTGTTTTATTTTATGTCAGTAAAAGTTGTCAAAACTGAGTGTTGATTATTTTTTTTATTTACTAACGGTGCTCATTCGAAAGGTTTATTTCTGATTGATTCAAGTATCAGGTTTACTTGATAATGCACTGACAAAATGAATATTGTAAATTTATTAAGAATCTCTTCAAATTATTGGCAATCTGGTTTAAAACGGAATAGCAGGCCGTTTCCTGATAAGCTTTTAATAAATTCCTAATATTTCGGAGCACGTGTTCAAGCACATGCATTTTCCTTGAGAATATATAATGACGAAATCCAAAAATATTAGGATTTTTTTAACACGTGTTCCGACAATGTGATAATACATTCGTATTTTACTTAAAGTTTATTTGGAAATCTATTAATTTATTCGTTAAGGTCCTGCTATCCCGTTTTTAACCGGATTACCAAGAACTTGAAGAGTTTTTAATAAATTAGCAATACTCATTTTAGTCCTTGAGCCATATTTTCCTCGAGCGTCGATTACCATTCTTATTTGAGTCATATATTCTTTTTACACTCCTTTCTTCGTTCATCTGCTCTACATGCCCAAACCATCTGATCGACCCTTTCTTAAACTTTCTCATTACGCTTACGTTAGCCTTGCAATATTCTCACATAATCATAAATGTGTGGATAAACTATAAAAAAACATTTCTATTTTTATAAATTATTAATAGTTTCATGATAAGGACTTAATAACACCTGCGTAAGGTAAAAAGTTTAAATATTATATGTGAATTAGTTCCCTCAGCTTTTACATTTGTAAATTGACCATTGGGTTCGACAGGTTGAAATTTGAACTTCTATTTGACATTTGAATGGTTTAATCGAAGGATAATGTCAAAGTAAACAGCATTTGTCTGTTTAAAGTTTAATCTAATGGCTGGGTATTAATATTTGTGTAACAAACCACCAAATTCGATAACCTTCGTTAATAGTGCGGTAATGGCTTTGTCTGTAACATTATCAAACCTGTAACCCATTATTGAAATAATACAAAAATCTTTATTTTTATTCAAAAAAATATCAGTCAGTAAATAAAAGATCGTCAGATGCTATGAAACTGAAATATTTTGTTTTTCTCTATGTTTGCTCGTTTTTGTTCTTCAAACATCATCTGCACCTAATGTGTTCATATATTTTTAATTTTTTTTTGTTAAAATAAAATTGTTAAAATTTATTTTTTATTTAACCTCGGAACATGGATTTATTCCTGAAGTCCTGGGAAGGCTCAAAACGCACAGACCACCCCTTATTACGGAGGCTTTTGAAATTCACAAAAATCCCATTAATATTAATCAAGACAACGTGGCTAAGCTCAATAGTTTTTTTTACCCGGCAATTGACTGCTACACTAAAACTAAACGCAGAAATCTAGTTTAAATTTTTCTGTAATACCAACTAAGCAAACACTTCACCACAATCTTCTATTACACATCTGCTCTAATGATCATCTGATGCTGTAAACGTAGGCTAAAGAAGAAGGTAGCCTATCGCAACAAAATACCCCAAAAATTAATAACTATTAATATTTTAGTTATCTTAGTAGATGTTACCAGTTTCAAACGGTTATTTTAGTAGACGTGTTCCCGGCATTGCTAGGGGTTACGAATGGTTTGGAGTAAAGTTTTGAGGTTGAGAATTCTGTACCTGAAAACTGGGTCCATTTATAAGTGATAATAATATTATTCTAAATATTTTAATTTTTTTGTTTCACTTGATCTTGCCATATCTTCCTCAAGCGTCCCCAACTTCCACCGTTCACTACTGTATAACACATTGTTACTATTAAAAACCACATTATATTGACTTTTATTCGACTCCATATCTCAATACAATGCAGAGATAATGTGTTAATTCCTTGGAACTTCTTTTACCATTGACACCAATAAGAATCAACTTTGAAGTTTTCAGTGAAATCAGTCTAGTAGTTTTTGAGTCTGTAGTGGACAAACAAAGAAACATTTATTTTTAAATATATATTTCTGAATTCTTAAATGTTCCAATTTTGAAATTCTATTAAGGAAGGGTTAAAAGTGAAAATGCAACCCACTGCATGTCTTAGCCTAGTGAATTTCATAATAAAGTCTCGTGCACATTAATTGCGCAAAATACCAAAATCTGCAGCATTTAATAATCGACTGAAACATTCCCGAACCCTTTCCACACAAGCACAAAAATCGCAATCAGCCGCCGGGTGTTGGCGTTATTATTGAAATTAAAGCCTTGCCGATTATTTTATTAGCCCAATGGGTAGGGGAGGTGGGGGCAAGTGGGTGGCGAGGGTGGGTGGTAAACATTCCAGCTGATAAGCCCTCGGGCCGCTGCTAGGCGTAAGAAATGTTAATTAACGGATCCATTGTTCAAGATGGCGCCCAGTTTCACTTCCGCAGCACTCGGTCCATTTTTATGACGCAAGTTATGCATTTTCGAGATTTCGTCCCTCCGTCTTCGTAAGAACGGATTTAATGATTTTAAATGCGGAATCTTTCAAGGATTTCGGGAGACTTGGACGGACTGATGTAATTATTTATGATTCATAAATTTATCAAATATTCTTGGGACAAGATTAAAGATTATTTTTCATGTACCGTAGACAATTTTCACTGCTAACACACTGTTTCTGATACTACAGTATGACTGGATTCTTTAAATTATTGCAGATTCTTTTTATTCTTTGTAATACAGGATTTTCCAATAAGAGGTGTTATTTTGATATTTAATCGTAAAATATCAATAGTTTCGTTGCTTGTGTGGTACGCAGCGCCGTCTTGTTGAAAGTAAACGTTGTCCAGATCAATAATATCCAATTCCGGCCATAAAAAATCATTAATTATCTCTCGATAGCGCAATCCATTCACCGTAACTGTTGCTCCAGCCTCATTTTCAAAAAAGTAAGGTCCAATGACTCCGCCGGGCCATAAACCACAACAAACAGTCACACGTTGAGGATAAAGAGGCTTTTCAATAATAATTCTTGGGTTTTCAGAGCCTCAGATGCGACAATTTTGCTTGTTGACGAAGCCACCGAGGTGGAAATGGGCCTCATCACTCAAGATGATTTGCATTTGATTCACTCAAGTGAATTTTAATAATTTCATTGCGTTGATGAAGCGTGTATTGTTCCATTTTTATTAATAACGTAGTTTTTACTTGTCAAATGTTAAAAAATGACAGCTTCAAAAGTAACATCTACCGAAATAGCGGGCTATTCAAAATAACACCTCTTATTGGATAACCCTTTATTATGAAATTTTGGCAATTAAATAAAATTAATATTTGAATTCGTCTTTTCTCTCTCCATAATTATGATACGCAAATCTCCATTTTACGAAATGATAGCCTAATGAAACATTGAAAAAATACATATCTGGTTGGTTTGCAAGATCCGATAAGATCTCAGTATAATATATAATAAAGTAGAATTATACGTCTATATATATAACGTAGTTTAGTAATAAATTCACTATGCGTTATACGGAGAAAACTGACTGGTATGAAAAAAATCTGGTGAAATTATTCGTATTCCTGTAAAAAACGGGATAAATTCTATAAGCCTTTAGCGAATAAATTGACAGGTTTCCTAACAAACTGTCGGTAAACATGAATATATAATGGGGATGTCTGGGGATGGAGATGCTGCTGCGTGAACACGTGACCAGATATATTCTGAATGTACTCATAGTTTGTTGGAAAATTGCGTACCATCACGTTTTTAACGCGATTTTAATAAATCAGCCATACTTATTTTTCTCCGTGTACATTCCCGTTCTTAGTATGCGATTACATTTCAAGTCATTTTAGGAATCGAATTATCTATATTAAAAAAATCTTGTAATTTAGTTTACAGAAACAGTAAAATGTTACTAAATTACTCTTCAAATTAGGGTAAAAACAAAAAAAAAACGTACTGCTTTTAAACAAGTGTCTTGTCTTTAGTAAAAAGTATTTGTTTCTTAAATATGCGTCAACCATTTAGAATGCCTCATACAATATCTGCAGTGAACTGGACAGAATTGCATTACCTACACAGAAGTGCTACTGCGTACTAATATCTGTAAATAAATTTGTTCCACTATTAGAACGCGACGAGCGGTGCGCGTAGATCGGAATCGGTTGTTCTAGTTAGAGCGTTACGAGAGTTGGAGGTCAGTTAGAGGTCCAAAATCGGAACCTATTTTTTCCCTTTATGTCTCATCTAAATATAATAGTTTCTCATGGCTTTAATTTATTATTTTTCCATTTGGTTTTTCCAATTCTTCTTTGATATCCTGTAAAGAAAAATTGTTTTTACCCTATGTATGCGTGCTATTTTATATATCTGTCAGCGCCCAAAATCACGGGATAGAATGAATTCTTGAAAAATCCCTTCCAATTTTTATAATAACATCTCAACAAAATATTATATAATGTCAGAGTTCTTATTATATTAATTTCAATTTTGATATCCTGACACGTATTTTCAAATAAAAAATCAAGTTCATTTAATTACGTAGGATGCACGGACAACCAAAATAAGTATTTTGATGATTAGTGATAAACATATAGTATTTAAACTTAAATAAAATTATTTTATTTAAAAGATGTTAGGTTAGGAGAATTATTTGATTTAAGAAAATAAATAGAAAAGGGGTAAATAGTTAACAATTTAATAAATCTGGATACATTTACTGTCGATGGCATCCGTGGTCGAAGGATATGGCTCGTGACTACGTATCAGGAGGTCGCTGGTTAAAATCTCGGCGTGATCGAATTAATTTAAAAACTTTGAAACGTAACTCATAATTACATTAGCCTTGTTTGGTGACCAGATCCGAATAGTCAGGTACGTCCCCACCTACCTTTCTCCCGTCTCCTTCCCTGCAGCCTCACAACATACCTCAAATTGGGATGCCAAGGTCGCATTTGGCGTGCGGCGGTTGGGAGCAGTTGGGACAGTTCATAAAACATTCATTATTCACATAAAAAATAAACATTGATATTGGTAAAAAAAATCCACTAACAAAATATCGGTACATTTAAAAATCTAGAGAGGGAATACTCCCCTGCGATTTCTTCTCATGTGAATACGGTAAACCTATTAAACGCAGAAAAGGTAATACGCGTATAGAACAATATAACACGATCTGAAGGCATTGTATGCAATTTCCTTAGCTTGTTCTAAGATCGACATGCCTCTCACCCTCACCCTTCACCTCTCACCCCTTACCGTGGGCTGGCAGCTCATCCCCTTGCAAACCTCCCCTTTGCATGTCGAAGCCTTCGAACCGCAAGAAATTATAATTTTACCGCAAGATTTTATTGCCTGTCAAATAAAACATAGAACTGCTATTGCAAATATACCCAGGTAAATTAATTAACAGTTTTTTATACTGAGTTACACTCAAAATATACAGAAATTATTGCACAAGTGAAACCATACTAACTGAAGTAACTTACGAATGACCGAGTTTCAGAAATTGCTGTTAATGTAATTAATATTACTACACTTTTACCAGTGAAACATAGTTAGTCATCCAATAACATGTTTCGAACTTTTTTTGTTATTTGTTTTTGGGGTGTTATGCCGTGTTGCGCTAACTAAAAAATACCTACGCTATTTTAAAATAACACATCTGCCCTGATGATGGACACTGCAATGCTGTCCGAAACGTTGGCTAAAGAAGGAGTTAGCGCAACACGGCATAACACCCCAAAAACAAATAACAAAAATACTTTTGGCCGTGAAAATCTTAAATCATGTTTCGAACTTATTTAGTTTTGATTTTACGGCAACAATATACGGATTATGCTACATTTTTTTAAAATCATTATCTTGTTAAATTATGCGTTTGAAAAAAATATTTTAAATAATATAGTAAGCATGATGTGATTTCAAACTTTCTTTTCACTTTTTTCCGCCCGAAAGATTTTGTACTCATTTGAAAATAAAACTTTGAAATGTACATATAAATCATTTTTTAAAAAGACATGTTTGAATGTTTTTTGTGTGCACCTCTCTCGCCCCGCAAATGCCCAAATATATTAGAGTCGTAGTGACATTGATCAATTCCGTTTAAATGTAGACTTGCCATTCAATTAGACGATTTCCTTTTTTTGTTTTTTGTTTCATTAATAGTAAAATTGTTACTAAATAAAAATATTTTGTATTCATCCAATGCCCAACTTCACAGACAAGGGTCTCTTTAAATGATTTACTTGTACATCCAATGCCCAACTTCACAGACAAGGGTTTCTTTAAATGATTTACTTGTACATCCAATTTTACATATCAAGCATGTTCGTGATCGCAAAAACTTAATATTCACCAATAATTTTAAGTATTTTATTTTTCAAAGTCTTTCGTTGCAATGTCAATCATCACGCGTCCGATTTGACAAGATCATGACGGTTGTCCATTGCGCTGCATGTCCTGACGCCCTGACGCCCTGATATCCTGGCGTCCCGACGTCCTGACATCCTGACGTCCCGACGTCCTCACCATACCCGAGTTCCCACACCTGCTCCAGTATTCTAGTACCCAGTATGGAGTACAGCGCGGCCGGGCAAGACAGGCAGGGGCCCTGCACCGCCCCCGCGGTATGCTAATCACCGACCGCCTGAATAATTAATTGACATTCTTTGCCCTCCCTTACCCCCACATACCCACCCCACGGGTAGGCTGCGGGTTTGACGGGGCTTTTCTTTTAAGCGTGAAAGGCCATTATTTCCTCCGCAAGTTGCCGACACTTAAGGAGGAGTCCTTATATCGCTCTTGCGAGGATTCTATCCTACCCAACCCAAAACATCCAACAGTAATAAGACCCCTCCTCAAAGAATCCTTTGGAAACACTTTGCTGAAAAACTGATTCGTAGTTTTCACAAACATTTTTTTATGAATTTTTTAACTTTATAAGACACCTTGCAGAAAGGTTCTGAGTGCAAAATGTTTATGGCTTTCATGTTTTGATTAGTACAAGTACCTTAATGAAATGCAGCATTGTAAACCAATGATTCAGAGTTAACAGGATTATCGCATTAGAATTGAATTGTTTGCAGCGTTAATTTATTTTGGAGAGATGCAAATTTGCATTTATTTCGTGATACATTGTACAAAAAATTCAATTGCAGCCAATTAATGTCCAAAAATGTAAATATGCATCTAATGTTAACCGGTTGGTGGCTGAATTGACATCGCGTTTGGGTCCCACCCAGGTTTGGTGTATTCAATTCGTCGGCTTGCCAAGTCCTCCATTACAACACAAGCCAAATTTTCCGCTTACTGTGGTGGTAGTAGGAGGTTGTAAAATATTGTTAAGTTATTCGTTACCTGGGAATGTATGTCTTTATTTTATTTTTTTAAATCTTACCTTACAAAGATGTAGTACAATTTTAAGTTCAACAAATGTATGTTGATCAAATCATTTATGTACAACACTGTTATTTTTGACAAATGTGTGTACAAAAATGTAAGTCAATTGATTTATTTAAAAAAAGGTATATTAAAAATTAAATCATAAGCTGCTCATCCTACAAGGTAATTTATTTGGCGAGATATGCGGCAATACAATGGAAGTAAATAATAAAAATGCATGTAAACTTAATATAATATAAAAAATAAAAACCTACAAAAATATTCACTACGGTTATTACAGGTGGGTAGTACGTTTAAAGTTGACAACAATAACATTCTCCTAACTAAATAGTATTTTAGGACGACCATATTGTACCGCACCATACAACGTACAATTAATTTTAAAATGACAAAATTTATATCCAAAAAATAAGTATGCACGGAGATAACTTACTGCTATGAAATATTGTTAATTTATTAAAAATCTTGTAAATTTATTCGTTTTCCTTCAAACCGTTTCCCTTTTCAAACGGAATTGGAGACAAATGTCACAACAAACTTGATAGTAAAGCACGAATATATTATGAGTAAATCGAAACACGTGTTCTTGAGCATAGTAATATTTTCGCATCTCGTCCAATATATTTATTCGGACAAGGCAACACGCGTTCATATATATTCTGAATGACTATTTTTTTTTTTTAAACGGCAGCCAAACAGTATTTTGAGATTTTTTAAAAGCCGTACTCATATTTCTCCGTCTGTACAAAAAATTATTGTTCAAAAATTTGTATAAATAACGCAAATTTATATATGTAGATATAATCAATTTATGCAAAGCAAATGTGTCAATAATTACTTTTATGAATAACGTTAAAAGCGTTAATTTCGTTTCCAATACCAAGAAATAAATTATTATAAATTAGTTTAAGGGTTTATTGGTTCTTTTGTAAACCTCTCTAGGGTACTGTTTTTGATGTAAATGATAAAAAATATTTATTGTTCAATATCAATCATGTCTAATGAAGAAACCATAGCGGAAGAAGGTATACCTAGTTACTCTGGGTATGTACCAAGTCTTGAATAAGTTTGCTTTCAGCGAAATGCTTTTCACATTTTAAATTTCCTAATCAATCACTAAACGCAATACGTCACGAGTAAAAACTCAATTAGGGGTAGAACAACAATACAGCCAGCGTGAAACGGGATCTACGTTCAAATTCAATCAGAAGCAATCCATTACCGCGAGAAACACATCGATATTCAAACCTCATCCCCTTGGAGAAATCCTACAAGCTCCGCCATCTAACTGACGATCTTCAGATTGTTCTGAAATCCCCAACGAGATATCATAATAACTCCGAGGTAAAAATGGAAAGAAAACGGGATGCAAAATGAAGGGAGAAAGTGGAAATATTATTTACATGTTGCGCCAGTACAAATCGCACTATTCGCATATTTTTACAATATGGCGTGTTCCTACCCGAGTTTAATTTCATATGATACCACTTTACAAAACTTTGTATAAAGTTTATACAATGGCAACGCCACCTACGCAAATCTTAATAATTTAATTATTTTGTTTATTTTTCAGAAAAATGTAAATATCATCTTTACTTATTTAACTATAATTATTACCTAAATAAATACAGTTAAATATTACATACTTTTAATTTATTGTTAAATTTAGGAAGGAATATTTATACAAATATTTTTAATGTCATCTTGAAGGCAATCATACCAATTGTTCTCCTCTTCCAATGGATTGCTTGTAATATCGTGTACGTATGGTGTTTAAATGTATGTTATCGTTGAGTGAGTTTGAATTATCTTGTCGCGTATGGAGCATAAACCACTTCTTTCATTTCATTTTCTTGCAACGATCATCAACTTTGTTTGTTACTTGTTTCGCGTTTAATAATAAATTATTAATATCCTTTGAATTTCTGTGTGCATTTCGTTCATTTCTCAAAAAATCCTCCATCAATAGCTTTCTCACCTTTTGCAACTTTCTCATCCGATCGAAGCCCAAAGTTCTCTACAAGTTTCCCAGATAAGGACGACATTAGATTTGCGAAATTAGGAAAATCCATTATATTTATTAATCATCTTCATACTGCAAAATCATCACCACAACATAATTTTATGGATAAAATTTGATTATAACAAATTCGAAAAAGCCTCCGTATGGAAGTTTTTATAGAAAGACACATTTATATAATTTTACATAAACGCAAATTATTTTAAAGATGACAAGTTTGAATGAATTTGTGAACACCGATAGTATCGAAAGTTTTTTCGAACTAGGTTAGAACACTGACACGCAGTCTCTTCTTACCCGAAAATTTCCAAAGATACTGGGTGCGTAGTTAGCGATGTTTATTGATTCCGATTACATTTAGTATACAGTAGGTCAAAAATCCTCCATAAACGCCAATTTGCAGAATTTTTAGTTTTTGTACCACTACACAAGAAAAGGCCTCTTTAAATCAACCTATCTAAATATTGTAAATTACGCTTAAAATATCGTTTTTTCCACTTCTTACGTCTCAAAAATTTTTTGTGACTAAATTCGTTTCAGTTTTTCTTGAACCACCGTTTACGGTAAATATATATATTCCAGGGAAAGAAATAAAATCCAGTTTGACGGATAAGAGAAACCCCTCTAGATGATTGATGCTGGGTAGGGCGGCCGCAGTTTAAAGCGCCCGCCATTTAAATTCCCAATGCCGAAAATTGAGATGATTGTTATTTTATTTGAGTTAATATTCCGCGCCCCTGCCCGCCCGACGCCCGACATGGCGGACCCGGCCCGATATTATTAGGCCTCCAGATTAATTGGCCCTGACAAGGAACTGTTTCTATTTTGCGCATTTCTCGATCTGACAGACGTCAGTCGGGAATATTCCGGTTTATTTGCGTGTCTTTATTTTAAGATGCTAATTAATAATGTGAAATATTTCACAAATTATTTCCGGATTTTAATCAGAATCGTGGGATGATGTAAAAAAATGATGTTATTTTTTAACGTTCATTAACATATCTGGATATGTTTTAAAACTATATATGTGTGAAGTTAGTAAAATAAAACGTAGAAAATTATACGTAAGGCTAGTAAGTTATATGTTAAAACATGAATGCTAAATAAAATTGACTTGTACTTCACAAATATTACAATAATCAAACGTATCGTACTATATCCTCTACCCTCTACTCTCTAGAGGTGGGAGGATTTTCGATTTCTTAAACGAAAACCTGACCTAGATATAACTTATCAATTAAGTTATTTTATCAAAAAATATTACACCTATTAAAAAACTCAAAAATTAAAATTAAAACTGCATTCTAGTCATTTAACTTGTCATAGAGAATACCTCCCAGTATTTTCCTAGACATTTTAGATAAACCAAAAAAACTATACAACTAAGCATTTTGTCGTGGAGAATCAACAATTAAATATACTTATTACTGGAAATATTCCTGCGTAATTAATTAAAAAAATTATAATTAAATTTTAGAAATGGAACTTATGATTGTGTTCATTCAGACAAGCGCTTAAGTAGCTACTAATGATTAGAAAATTATTTCTTTTTTATTTTATAATAATTCTATATTTGAAATGCGTATTTTTTTTTCTAAATCTTTGATGGGTGATTTTAAATTTTACCAGCGTTTCATTTGAAAGTTAAATTTTCTGATATCTCTCTAATTTGTCAGCAAGAAAATTGGTAATATCTGTTTTTTGAAAAGCAATGTTATGCTGAGGGTAAATTTTTTTAGCTTCACAGATCCTACGTTTATAATATTCTGTATTTTTTGCGGGGCTGTAGGTACAGTATGAAATATTTTCAATGAAATGTTAACAAATTTGAGCTTTGAAAACTTGGTCAAAAAATGATTAGGAAAGGTTAAATCATCTATTTTCAGGTCGCAACGCTATTCTGGGCTACGGCGTTTTGAAATATCCATAAATCATAATGCATGATATTATTATTACAAAACATAAGTTTTTGTTAATACAATTTTATGTATAAACATAAAATTGTATTTACAAAATCATGAAAATATTTTTGAAATCTTAAAACTCTTTTACATAGGATCATAAGGTTTCAAAGGGGACGTAAATCGCTTGTTTAAAAAACCAATTAGATACTCGTACATCAGCATGTGAAAAATGCGAATAAGCGCGTAACGAAATAACATGCGAAAAGTTACCTTTACAATAATTCGGAGGAGTGGGGGCGGAATCCGCCCTGCGCCCCTTTGCGAAATTATGCAAAACAAGAGCGGGCCCCCGCAGCGCCCCGCTAAATGGCTTTTGAATTTGATAGCTCAAGATGTCTCCAAGCCACGCGTGGGCGTAGCACCCCCGCCTCCCCTCGCGGCTCGAACGTCTTTGAGGTAACGTGTGCCGATTTGGGAAATATGCAGTTAACGATTGGGGAGGCGTGGGACAAATGAGACAGACTTATTGAAAAATAAATCTATGGGGTTGAAAATTTTATTTTCAGATTTGAAACGAAATTACGTAACGATATTTTTTTAGGGAAAAAATCTATTTTTGTGTACCTAAATATTGAAAATATTATATGGAAGAATGGAAATTAGATTTTTGTTATATATTATTACTTGTCTCAGGTTAACATAGTTTTTTTCTAAAACACGATAATTTGGTTCATAATGAACATTTTTAGAACAAGTCCAAAATTTGCTCCGATTTATACAATGGAGCTGGAGTTATTACGAAACTTCATCTAAAGCTGTCTTTGGCCTTTAAAATAAATTCTTCTGAAGTCGGTTCCTCGTTTCTGAGGATCATAACCCCCACTCCAATTTGCCTATAGGACAAGTTGCGTGGATAGAAAGGACACTGACGTATCGGATGCCAGTGGTAGTTAGTCACTCTAGTGCATTGGTGACCTTTGTTTGCATCACTTTACCAGTAACCATGAGTTTCTCTTGGCTCGATTCCTCTGTTTGGTGAGCGAGTATCTTAAAATGCGCTTTATGCATAGTCCAGTGGTAACGCATTGGACTGCCATTCCGAAGGTCGCGGGTTCGAACCCGGCGTGCGCAAATAAATTTTATTTGATTAATTTGTGTTATTTCACAATTAATTAATTAAAATAATATATAGTATATTTGCGGCACGTTCCAGAGTGGAAGATACTACCAGTATCGCCCTGGTGTAAGACCACCATTCAGAATTGAAACGTTGCTCCAAATGGCTTTAGCCGTGTTTAGTGACTAGATCTGAATAGCCAGGTACTTCCCCACCTTCCTCTTTCCCTTCCCCACTTACCTTCAGCCTCACAACATCTCCCAATTGGGGATGCCATAGTCTCACTGGCTCCAGACGGGAGCAGTTGGGACTCTTGTGAGGTATTCACTATAAAAAAAAAAAAAAAAAAGGCAGACAGTTAATAGTATCATTATTACAGCCTATTGTTGACGCCTAGATCTTTATGGTTATATTAGTGCGTCTGACTGTCCATGGATTAGAATGTTTTTCCAGCACCTCATTTAGAGAATTATGAGGGAAATCAGACCTCACATGAGTCTTCTCTTGGTTGACTTCGTTATTCCTCTGTCACTCTATATCTTATGCAGCTTACTTACGTCTTTTGTCATGCAAATCCTTCTTTTCATAGCCTCCTTCGTCTATGTGTAGGCTAGGTATATGAAGTCATTCGCAGTTTATGAAATTATTTGTACTTAAAAAGGTGAAATGTTTTTAAATATTTTGATAGTTATTTTATATTAAGAACTAATATTTTATTTCAAATATAGTTCTCGTAAGTATACGTGTTTTGTTATTTTTGCTGTCGAAATTCATTTAAATTCATCAAATGGAATAAAAAAATGCTAATCGTCGTTCAAAACCGAAATATTGCGATGGGATTAATTTTGATTGGCGACTAGATAATAATTGATAATTCTAATAAATAGCTAATAACAATGGCATACGCTTTCTTTCCACCATTCTTCCTCTCCTTCACTTATTTCTCTAACACCATTGAAATATTAGAGAACCTAACTATATAATTTTTTTAAATAATTAGTCGCCTGAAATATCAATACAAATTGAAAATATCTCCCGATTAAATATAAATGCCAACGGGAATTGAACCCGTACCTTCTGATGTCCGGTCAGGTGCTCTGAAACACTGAGCTATGTCGGCTTATTTCCAACCAGCCAAATAATTCTATATGTACTAGTAACTCAATCAAAAATTACTGCTTATTATATTTTTTCATCTGTAAACAACAAACCCCATTGGCGGCATTTATTTTTACTCGTGAGATATTTTCAATTTGTATTGATATTTCAGGCGACTAATTATTGCTTATAATAATTTGTTATCCTATATGCTATGCATAAAACCTTGTCTTATAAATATTAGTTTATCATTAAAAATAATATACAATTTTTATTTGGCAACGTACTTCTCACTATCTGTTTTCTCGTATCTGTGCCAAAATATAACTGACGACGAGCACTTTTGTATGGTATTCATATTGATCTTTTTTTTTTTTATAATTAAACAGTTACCAATGTATAATAATATTTGCTAACAATAATGACATATAAAAATTAGTTTTTACAATTTTTTTTTTGAATTTTTTGATGTTACTCTTTTATGGAAGCAGACGCTTGTGTTTAAAAGAGATGCTGAGTATCGAGATGAACATTATTTATGTGAGTATTCTTAATAATAATTTAAGGATTTAAGAACATTAAAAATATAAATGTATATCAACAATGTACAATTTAACGATTTATAACGTTACATTATTCAATTGACGAATTTCGTTATTTTGATTTTTTTACATTGAAATGTTCTTTGATCGCTTTGAGTAGGGTTTTGTCGTCTTCGATTTTTCTGATATTATCAGGTAGGTTATTAAAGTATTTTTTGCCTAAAAATGTGTAATGATGTTGTGCAAATGAGGTGTTACATTTTTGTATTGGAAATATATGTTTTTGACGAGTACATCTTTCAATTGAAAAACTGTGATTTTGTTTTTCTTTTATTATTTGAATTATTATGTTTTTTCGGATAAGATCATTAAATTTTAGTACTTTAAATTCTCAAATATAAGTTGACTTGGATAATCTCTCGGTTTTTTCAATATTATTTTAACAATCAGACGCTGTACAATTTCAATAGGTAGGAGATTAGTTTTGTATGCGGATTCCCAACTGGTTACACCGTATTGGAGATTCGATTGTACTAATGCGTAGTAGACTGAAGTTATTATTATTATTATTTCCATTATGTTATATCAGGGGACTTGGTAACATATAAGTAAAACATTTAGAGCTGAGTAAATTAATATTTATTTATTTATTTTAATTAAATCCATAAATAATTTGATTGCGTTTCATATTTCCCCTCGGGTCCTACCCCTTGAAGGCTCCAGTGAAGTACCTACTTGCGACCGCGGCATCCTCAGTACTTACCCATCGCAAGTGTTTGCCGCATACACACATCACACATTACACAATATGTATTCACACAATTACCGCCTTAGTCCTTATGTGATTAAATGCTCCTGTCGGCACACATTGTTTATTGGCGCAGTCTCGTCACTAGATGTTCGCTTCGGCGGGCGAATGCTCTATTGGAATAATTTAATTGTTGGGGTAAATTCATTATGTTGTCAAGTAAAAGAAGAACGAACTTTTTTCAAATTTACGCGTACCTGCCTAAGATTTTTTTTATTTGAAAGCCTTTCAAACCCGAAGCTTAAAGCTCTAAGCTCAAAGTTCGAAGTTCAAAGCTCATCAAGTTCAATTATTTAGTTGCTTCGAAAAATCTGTTTCATAATTATATTATATTAATTATATTCAGTATAAAAAAATAAAATAATACACGAGAAATCATATTTTCCTTCTGTTTTGTGATTTGTGTCTCATTAAAAATAGTTGTTCAACTCTTCAGGCCTAGGCCATGTTTTTACTGAAGTATTACAAGTACAATGCAATAAATCAAAATAAATATAATTTTTATGAACATATCCGAAAACTAAAAACTACTTTTGAAATATGATAAAATATACATTAAAAATCGCCCACTTAAAGTTTTTTGTAACTAAAATTACTGATAGCGAGAAATAAATTTTAACGTTATAATCATCTCACTTTTTTGTGCCTTCACTTCTGCCTTCGGAACCTTTGGTTTCATAAAAGTGCATATTTTAAAACTTATGTGGTTGCCTTTTTTATTTGAATATAAAGTGTTCTATTTTCACTTTCTAACACTGTTTAGATCATACTTCTAACCTCGTCAGCAAGGAAGATTTCCATGAGACCATATGACTTATTCCCAAAAGCGAACAAATTTACCTGAAGGGTAATAAAATTTATTTGCGAATACATATTATTTTATATTAGTTTATTGACTGAGTGTATGTGGAGAAGTCCCTTTTTAACTCCACCGTTTGGCATTTCATCTGTCTGTTAATTTGTTTGTGTGTTCCATTTTCTAAAACCTCTTATATCCACTTTATTATTCAAGCAAACCTTACTTTGACTAGATGGCTAACTTTGACTATGGTTCGGTAAGGATTATTTTTACACATTTGTTTATTATTTGGACTTCCTTGTTCGCATTTTTACAATATTATGCAAGTAAAGAAATTTTTATGTAATAATTATCATTGAGATAGTGACCTTTCCTCAGAACAAATGTAAAATTGATAATTTTTTTTTTTTTAAATGTTACAAAAAATGTATTGTTTTTAATTAAGTGGGTGGATATGTACATAAGTACCTACTTATAAATCTTATGATTTCAGATGAAATTTTTGTTACGATTTTTTAAATAAGAGAAAATTAGAAACGTACTTTTTTGGAGGCGAGGTCTATTGTTCACAGTACTACTTACTAGATATCTACGCAAAAAAAAATAATTTATGTACACCTTTTTTCCTAACCTACAACGATAAATAATTATTACACGACAAAATGTACCAATCTACTGCAAGTTTATACAGTCTCTCTAGAAACAGTGGCAGTCATATACAAGTCTTATCATCTTGAGACAGCCACCATCCGAAATAACCACTTTACTTTACAATGTCCCGCTGAGGCATTTGCGTGTACACTAATAGTGTTAAGTGCCCTACAATTCTCCTGTTAACAGTGGATTTATCGAATCAACTATTTACGCTAAATGGCAAATGTTAATGTGGCTTTGAAATAATTTTGAAATGGGAGTGATGTATTTTATGGTTGATACAAGATAGAGTTTCACAGAACTCATGAGACATTCGTCACGACGGATACGAAAATCTCCTACTGCCACTAAAATATTCCTTGTGTTGTTATGGAGAACTTAGCCAGCCGAGGAATAGAACGTGAGTGAGACCCAAACGCGATGACAACTCAGCCACGTCCGGTCATAATGCAACTCTATTCGACACAATAAAAGAGTACGAATCAGAAATATATTATTGAATTATTTATTTATTTTTGAAACATTCGACATTCTGTTATTTCCAGAGTGGAAGATTGTCTCAGTATCACCCTGGTGAAATACCACCATTCAGAATTGAAACGTTGCTTGAAATGGCTTTAGCCATGTTTGGTGACCAGACCTGAACAGCCTGGTAATTTCCCACTTTTCTCTTCTCCATTTCCTTCATGTCCCCACTACTATCAGCCTCATAACATACCCCAATTGGGGATACTAGAACATTTGGGAGCAGTTATTTAATCTGCTTTGATCGTTTTCTCGTATGATTTGTGAGAATAATATTGTTGGAAAAAAATTGTATGACTGACACGATTTAATTTGTCGATACAAGACTATGAAATATACAAAAAAAATACTACAAACATTATCATTCCGAAATGTATCATATCTGAAACATCAAAAAAAATCGTGAACTGTGAGTTTTTGCGACATAACAATTTTACATCTTTTCCGATATAGATTTTCAACACTAGACTTTCAACTTTTTCGAGAATTTACTACTTAAATCTTAGTTATATATCTGGACAGTAAATCAAGGATATTACAAAAAACTGACCGAAACACGTATAAACATAAAATAAACTCATTTTATAGACCATCGACTATAAAGTATTTAAGGCGTACAAGGGTCCTATTCTTCACTACATCCATAATTATCAATGTTTAACTCGACGAAATTTTTTGTAATATTTAGGAGTCACGTTCCTACATAAAAACGCGTTCTGCTAAAAATGAATATGGAATTGAAGACAAATTGATACGCCCTCATTCATCATCCGGGGAGACTTATTCGTACCAGGACCCTCGAACCTTCTCCTTTTCCATCTCCACCCTTCGCCTCCTTTCCTCGTCTTCCTCCTTGTCGTATTGATATTAAACCCGCCTTTATTCTAAACACGTATGCGATAAAACATCCTGATTTCCATTTTTCCTTTTCATCGCCGCAAAAAATGAACCAAATTTTATGAAAAAGGTTACATGAAATATGATAAAAAATGTTAGATATTTTCTGCTTGTACCTATTATATTAGTATATTTTTTTAATAACCATTTTTAGTTCCGCATCTCTGTGCAAGTTTGCTTTAAAGAGAAGCGTAGTATTGTAAATTGTAATTTGAATATAATCGATTTCAAATATAAAAAGCTTGTATCCTTAAAGCTTCGCGTAAATAAATTCAATTTGAACCGAATTAAATATGTAAATTACTGTAATATCTTGAGCTCTGGGTCCTGGAAAATGAACTGCTTTATCTTTCTGGATTACGAGTTCCACGTATAACTACTTTTTAGCTTTCAGCTCACATCCTTTTCGTCATTAGCTGTAGAACCGTCAAAATAATTATATGATATTCTATTGAAGCGGCATTAGTTCAAAAAGAAATAGATTTCGAAAAATAGTGGTCAAACCCGGGTGAGTGATAACTACGTAAGTACTTATAATTTGAAAATATATTATATTCTGTTTGAAATTGTTTTAACTTTGCTAGATCTGAATTTCTGGGTACATACTCTTAAACACCTCTTTTAATTCACGTTCACCTTTACTTCCCCCATTTTCATTCCTCCACACATCGTATCTCTATAATTGCTGTAAAAATATGTGTTTTCATGGAAAACTTAGTCACGCTGCTTTAATAAAAAATATAAAATAAATATCTTCAATTCATGCCTGCAAGTGAGGTTAAAAATTGAAATGTAAATAATAAATAATGTAGCCGAGCAATGAACTATCATATTTAAATCACTGTAAAAAATGAACTCACCCCTATTTCCACCTTTGCCGGACCAAGGGCGCACTATCTACCCGACCATCCCCTGTAAATAATATTTATTGAAGCCTCGGTGAACTACCCTCACAATATGTTCCACCATTAATCACACTTTTCTCCGGCTTTCCTTCGCCTTGGAATTCCGCCTATTCCTATGTGAAAAAGATAATTTAATATGAAGTCTTGCTTAAATATATTCCATATAAAATGATGTAATGAAGATATGCACGAGCATGGTGAGCAGATGTACGTAAATCAAATCAAAAAAGATAAAATTGTAATACTTTTGTACCCGGTAACTAAATGACGGAAGTAGATTTTTGTGCTTTTCTGTAGAAAACTAATATTTATGTTTCATCTGGTTTCATCAAAATTTAAACTTTTTTGTATTATTTCTTCTTACAAAAAATAGACGGAGGTTGTACGTAATTTTTTTTTGCAATAATAACAACTAGCAGGTAGAAACTTTGATGATAACGAATTGTCCAAATGAAATATTTGATGATATTTTGCACATTGGTATTGTCCGATTTTTTTTAAATGAATTTCAGGGTTTGTAAAATAAAGGTGGTTCAGCAAAACAAAGATTTTCCAATCGAATTACCAAATTTGTACCATGGTGATTGTATTCGCAATAGGCGAATCAAGAGTGGACTGAGAAAATTAATTGTATACTTGGAAGTTGACACAACTATGGTTGGAGATGGTGAACATGGAGTAAGGAAGGAATCTCACTTACCACTTTGATGTTCTTCAAAGATGTTGATGGTTGGTTTCACTCACAGAAGATATGATTTATTTCATGCACAAGCTTCCATAACATCCAGGTTGGATACGAAAGACACTGAGGGAACCGAATATATTCACTGCACAGGTTTTCTACCCTGAGTTGATATCAATAACAGCACTGAACACAAATAGATATTTAACAAACAGGCTCCATCAATAAACTGCTTTGACAGTCGCTTTTATTGTTGCAAAATGTCAAACACACACTTGGGTATAGTCGGATAGTGACAGGTACTTGTAGATAAATAGGATGGAAAAAATTGCAAGGACAATGTTAATGGAAGATTAATAGTTGCGTCAACAGTGATATTTCGGACATTTAAACTGTCCGAATTGACAAATTTGCATACATATCCGTTTCTTAACCTTTTCAATATTTATTTTTATTTCATTAATTTACTAAATAAAAATCTTCTTTGTGTGTATCATTGGAACGTAAGTAAAAATTTAGTATCTTAATAAAAAAAAAATATTTTAATTGAATATTTCTATCCTTGACGAATTAATACTTAAGGCAGGAACGACCCGATCGCACGAAAAATTTCTTAAAATTAATAAGGGACCACTGTAGGATTCGCATTTCACTACAAACCGTGCGTCCTACCCACTGAGCTTCGTCCATAACTAGCTGCCAATAAAATTTGGCAAGGATCAAAAAAATATTTTCATACTGGAATCCTATAAATCTCGTTTCACCCCTGTATATGAAAAACGTCTCCTACTCTGAAGGCTTCATGGCGAAGGGCGCGAATCGTAAATCCCAACGTTTTATGGCCGATTCATAAAATTCATTCGGCCCACACCAACTCTGGGCGGGGGCGGCCTCGGCAGTTCCGTGTATTCATATATTATGGAAACCAGAGCTTCAAGGCTACACGTGATGCTAAATTCAGAAGCTGAGTTGATACCGACTATTTAAATTATTTGTTTAAATTAGTAATGCTGATGTTTGTTCAATTTATTAATAATATACGCCAGCAGCAAATTATTTATTTAAATTAGTAATCCTGATGTGTGTTCAATTTATTAATAATATACGCCAGCAGTAAATTATTTGTTTAAATTATTTTTGCTGATGTTTGTTCAATTTATTAATAATATACGCCAGCAGCAAATTATTTGTTTAAATTAGTAATGCTGATGTTTGTTCAATTTATTAATAATATATGCCAGCAGTAAATTATTTTTTTAAATTAGTAATGCTGATGTTTGTTCAATTTATTAATAATATACGCCAGCAGTAAATTATTTGTTTAAATTAGTAATGCTGATGTTTGTTCAATTTATTAATAATATACGCCAGCAGTAAATTATTTTTTTAAATTAGTAATGCTGATGTTTGTTCAATTTATTAATAATATACGCCAGCAGTAAATTATTTGTTTAAATTAGTAATGCTGATGTTTGTTCAATTTATTAATAATATACGCCAGCAGTAAATTATTTTTTTTAAATTAGTAATGCTGATGTTTGTTCAATTTATTAATAATATACGCCAGCAGTAAATTATTTGTTTAAATTACTAATCCTGATGTTTGTTCAATTTATTAATAATATACGCCAGCAGTAAATTATTTGTTTAAATTAGTAATTCTGATGTTTGTTCAATTTATTAATAATATACGCCAGCAGTAAATTATATGTTTAAATTAGTAATCCTGATGTTTTTTCAATTTATTAATAATATACGCCAGCAGTAAATTATTTGTTTACATTGGTAATGCTGATGTTTGTTCAATTTATTAATAATATACGCCAGCAGTAAATTATTTGTTTAAATTAGTAATGCTGATGTTTGTTCAATTTATTAATAATATACGCCAGCAGTAAATTTTAGGTGGTGAATAATCTAAAATTATTAAGCCAAACTTGACGAAATGCGAATGTAATCGAAAAATTTAATACATTGTAAGTTGTCGTTCATTTCCAACAAAACTTAATTGCGGGTTGATTAACATAATATGAATAATTCATATAATTTCAAAGTCGAAATTCAAGTTTTGTAAATGTTCTATTCAAGTTCTGTTATTATTTCATCTTGGATCGGTTGTTTTACAGTACGTGAACAATACGACTTTTACAGAACCAGACAATTAAATTTGAAAATACAACCCATTCCAAAAGCTTAGAAAAACCATGTTTTCCCATTTTCATTGAACAAAATCGTCATCGATCAACATTTCCTATTAATTTTATTCTATAGAAGAACGATTCTTTTGAAACATAAGCAATTACTAAAATCTTTTCGACTATTGATTTTTCGATAGTAATATTTTTAATAGATGAATTAACTCTTTACTGCTAAACATGCGATTTTGTAACCATCAACAAAAATTGCTTAGCAATTTCACAAAATTATCTTAAATAGCATTTTTTCGTTCCGTAATTTCTCCTTCCTCTTTTACCTACCCGACTTTCTATAATCTCACATAAATTTCTAATATTGGAGATGCAAGAGTCCCACTGGCTTTGACCATTTGGGATTATTTCCTGCTAACACATAAAAATAATAAGAACTCTTTTAATCGATTGAATTAATAACAAAAAAAATATGCTTTCGACTAGTAGTTCAGTAGATGGTGCGTCCAAAAATGAATATTTAAATATATTCTCTTATTTAATAAACCAAAACCAAAATTTCCCAGGAACATCGTGAGATTTGTAAGTAAATACTTAAACACGGAGAAAATTTACTGATTGAATATTTCTAATTTACTAAAAATCTGGTCAAATTATTCGTATTCCGGTTAAAAACGGGACCGCAGGCCTTTAACGAATGAATTGACAGATTCCTAATAAACTAAATGTACTAATATTGTATTATGAAATGGCTCGCCATCACGTTTTTAACAGGATTTCAATAAATCAACCATACTAATTTTTCTCCTTGTACGCTACCCACTAAATTAAAAACCATTTAATATTTTGTGTTACTTTGATTTTATTTCCCATTAGGAATTACAAAATTTTTCTAAAGAAACCTTACCATTATCGATAATTTTATTTTCAAACTTTCTTTTTTGTGTAACATGATATTGAAAAGCTCAGTGAAAGGTAGCCATTGGGTCAAAATAAAGCTTGCTAGACTAATAAAGTTGATGTAGCAGATTTTCTAAGCCGGAAATGAGCAGTAGTACAAACAAATCTACAGACAAATGAAATGCCAAACGGTCGAGTTAATACAGAACTTCGCCACTTTCAGTCAATTATGTTACATGGAGTTAACAAGTAGTATTTTATTATGAGATCGAAAGTTGATATTTTGAAATCCATCAATAAAACGATTGAAATCTTAATTCCCCAGTCAACCATCAAACCCTCCTTCCAGCATGTCTCGGGGAACAGCGAGGGTTGCTCACTGCTTAGTCCTCAGTCCTCAGTCCGTACCCCGCCCCTGTGACAGAAATAACGTTTGCTTTACAGCCACATTTTACAGCTTTTATGCATATTTGATGGCCCCCTATCATCTTTACAGCATGCAATAGACATTTCACACATACTCTTTGTGCGATCGGGTCGTTCCTTCCTTAAGACTTAACGACCCTGTTGAGGGTTGTGGGAACTTCGAAAACAATCGAATGATACCTAATAAAAATCAATGTTATTTTTAATTTTTAAACCACTATATCTAAGTGAAAATCCATTGCGACAATAGGTTTTATTAAGTTAACTTTTACCAATGTCAGTAGCAGTTGTGATACCAGACTATCTTAAAAATATATATTTAACCATTGTGGAACTTATGTAAGAAAGTATTCATATAATTTTATTTAAAGGTTGCTTCCTCCTAATTTTTTCGTTGTTTAAGACTTTTTTAGTTTTTCAGTATTTCGATAAACCTAATGTTTTCGTTGTTTATGTTTTTTTTTTGGTTTCGTAAAATATTTCAATTTTAACGTTAACTTTTCTTTTGTTTCAGATCGAAGGCCATTTTGGTAAAAAGTATACAAACACGTCGTTTCTACTTGAGAGTAGAAATCAGGGGTAAGTTTATTGTATTTATTTTTACGATTTGATCAAAATAGAAAATGTTCAATTTTATATAAATGTATGTATGTTTTCACTGGTTCAATGGGTGCTTGGTTATCATTTTTGACTCCGGATTTTTTCTAAACCAAGAAAATTCTTTACAGTCACTATTAGATACAACATTCCGAATTTCTGTAACCCTTGAATGCATTATGTTTTTAAGCTATTAAAAAATACACGTTGTTTTGAAAAAGTAATTATTTGTAATTCCCCCGATAGAAGAAAATCGGAAAGTTTGCTAACGAAAATCGGAAACAAACAAAAAAATACATCTTCTTCTGTTTTTTTAACATGTTATATGTATGAAAAAATCAGAGTTTCTTTAAATACTAATTAAGATATTTTTCGGAAGATTTACTATGAATTTTAAATAAGTCATGCTTTATGGAATATTATCTCTTATCGCCTTTCAATGCAATCGTTTTATTAATATGAGGGCGCTTTCTCTAACATTCGAATTAACATATTTCCCTATCAAACAATCTTCTTTTTGAAAGCATACTACGGAGTCTCAAATTCAGTTAAAATAAAAATAACACATAACCGATCATCTTGTTAACAGTTAATTTCTTGATTTAAATGAATATAATGATTTTTAGACCACAAACCTTATTTTTGTGAAAAATCACATAAAAAGCATTTAACGGTAGGTCGTATCACCAATGTGTCACAAAAACGTTTTTTTATTACTGGATCACTGTGAATAGTATTCTTCTCGTAAATTACAGGTGAGTTTAATGAATTCCAAAATCGTATCCTATTTATGTACGATGATGAAAACACAAAATGAAACCATTCACATGCAGGGCCCCGCTCTTTCGCCATAAATTAGAAAGAATCTCATTGAAATTTTAAGTAATATTACTCACGGAACCTATAAACCTTAAGTACACCTCCGTACCGCAAGTCTCGCAGCGCCCCAAGATTCCGGAGAGTAACAGGCGTCGTTCAAAAGGCAATGTATATTTATTTTTCATGCTGCAATTTGACGGCTTCGCGCTAAGGTGCTTGGCTAATTTCCTCTGTCCCCCCTCGTGAGGGAATTCTCATTTTTATCGGCGTTTTTGAGGAAATTCACCTGGTCGCGGGATAACCTCACTGCGACGCGGCTGTTGCGAAGTGCTGATAAAATTAGCTAATTTATGAAAAAGAGTGGAAAAATTTTAATTCATAGGTTTTTTGAAGAATTTTATAAAATTTTACGTGATATTATTTGAAAAAAACATACTTTTATTATATCCTAGTGAACCCTGCAATACTTCCGTATTGTGTGCCACGATTTTACTGTTAACAAACCACAGTACATCGACTTTAATTTGGCTCCGTGTCTCAGTCCGGTGCAGAGATATTGCGTTAAGTGTTCCTGGGGCGTCTCCGACTTCTTCTACCATTCAAAGCTCTATCATAGAACCTTTGAAATTTTTATCAATATCGGTCAACTACTTTTCGAGTTTCGTGAAACAATTATGTTAGTTTGCAGGCTCAATTTGTACATATTAAGATGTTTTTCCCCGGCTGCATACTAGTTTACAAAGTCCTTTTTCAAAATATATTATGCTACCGAATAACTATCCTAGATTGTAAAATAAATAGGTGACTTTGTTTTCAACAGTTAAATAGCTAATATACAAAACTTTGTGACACATGAATTTCAAGAGTCAGTCTTTAAGGCGACATTAGACTCGAATAACGGGGGTTTACTCGACGCTCACATTTTAATTATTTCTCACGAACATATTACTAAAATCTTTTTTTTTTCTAGAGGGATCTCTACGGATGAAAGTTATTTATATTTAAGATCAATAAAAACAGGACTTTACCATTCAAATATTTTATGTTAAACGGTTTGAAAATTTTACTAAACGTTTTTCAACTATGAAATTAGCGTAAGCACCCGATATTATTTTTCTATACGATGAATTAATAACTTCCAGAAATAATTTAAATAAACCCCACGGTTCTAGGCCTGCTAGGGCAAAGTCGACCGTAGATCCATCCATTGCACCGGACCGTGCGCCAAATATACTTTTTACACGACTTCTTCGCTTATGTCGTTAAGACTCCTACTTTATTTTAGAGATTTGATAAGGCAAATTCAACCGCAGGTCTGTCTAATACACCAGGGTCGGACGACGCATATTTTTGTGCACGGCAGTTTCAGATTCGTCGTTAAGATTCTGGCTTTACTTAGGGTATTGTCTCGTCTTAAAAGCTGCCAAAATTTCCAACACCAGAGCTAAACAAGAATTTAGTCATTTTAAAGGGGTTAGGATAAAACCTCACACTTTCATAATTAATCAAATACAACAAAAATCGACGATAAAAACCTATTTCTCTTGGTAAACAACAAACAAAACATTGGATCAATAATTTTTACGTCTCAATTCAGAAAGAAAAAAAAATGTTATGAAATACATATTACCATTACCGAATGAAATATTTTATATTTAGACTTTTCGGTGCAGTTCCTTCTCTCTGAATCCTTGAGCCATCTTTTTGTATCCCATCAGTACGCACTTGGGACTTGAAATCCGCGACAAACTTCTTTCCGCCATTAACTTGCCCCTAACCATCGCAGAAGAATATTATAACGCATGCTCGTCACCTACACCGTGGCTATTAAATGCATAATAGCAGCTGCGCATTTTAAAAAAGCGAAATTAATAAAAATGAAAAATTTTGAATTCAGTGAGTGAGAAATATTCAAGAAAATTAGTATAGGTATCAGATATAGTGATTACAAAAAATTTTACGAACACGTGTTACTGGCTACTTCATTTCGGAGGTTGACATAATAGTTCTGGGTCTAGAGTCAAGAATGCAAAACTTTCAGCCAATGAGCAATAATATTTTTAATTAATCATTTTTTCAGAAGCTTATATTTCATTTCACTACAAACATTATTATGTAAATTTACTATAACATTATTATGTATCACTAGTTTCTTTCTTTTTCAGGTTAATAATTTAAACTCTGTATTACCTACTCTCTTTTTTTTCAACATTAACGAGATTTTTTTCAGATTCTATGCCTTCGTTATTTTTTCAGATTCTATATTACGATATGTGTTTATTATTTTGTTTTACAGCAACAATGCAGACATGGCAGAATTCTTACTCCTCACTTTATACGGTTATTATTTGAATAGTTTGACTAATTCCTTATATTTTCAGCATGCAAAGCGACTCACCACCTCCGAGATCGCCAAGAGTTTCTTCTCCCAACTCCAATTTCTCTTACGACGGGTCCAACAAATCCCCTCCTCCCTCGACCTTACGCTCGCACAGCCCAGGGGAACCGGAAACTTCAGGAGGTAAACGTCTTATTGCATACATAAGAACTTATTTCGACAAATTATTTACTGAATGACCCCTCTTCAAGTGTCATAGAACTTTCAATACACTCATCAAGCCCATCATAATTAGTTATGTAGAATTAAGAAGGTACTTTTGACTGTAAATGAATTATGTACAGTTTACCTAACGTTGCGTTATTGGTTGAACAAAGGCTTCGGAAGATTTATCATGTGCGTATTAAACGTGATCCTATTCTACTGTATCCAGAATCCTCGGTTAAACAGTAGGTAGATAGTTAATCCATAGAGATTATTGTCGGCCACTGTGTTCAGTGCACCCTTATCTTCTAGCTTCTCGTACAGAGACAGGGAGGGTAGGTGATCAAAACGCACCCTGGAGAATATTGATTTTAAAGCAACTAAACTAGGTTTCACCAACTAATGCTCTTCCGTGATAAGCAAGCTTCCATAGAAAGCAGCGGGATTTGCAACGAGCAGCACAGATAAACTTTTAAAATGACTTTCGAATCTTTTGAGCTTTTAATCGGTGAAGTTGTTCAGACAGACAGTTCGGGCACAATCCTCGAAGTGCGGCGGCCCACAAACTTTGTTTTACAGGACTTTTCTTCTTGTTTCAAGGTTGACTCTTAAAACAAACCGAGTTCATGAACTCCGCCAACAATTTACAAATTCCTTTATAACAACTAACTACTTTTAATAGTGAAAGTTGAACTCGGGTTTATAGATCTTAATCAAATTCGCGTCGGGAGTTTTTCTTGGGAAGTTTCACCATTATGGGAGCGTTGCAGCGCCCGACTCGCCCAACTTCTGCCAGACTATAAACAATTGGAAGTTGTTTCCCAAATTTTGGTAACTTACGGACTATCGATCCAAGTTTTTAGGGTTTCAAGGCCACAGCTGTTGGGTGAATATCCTCTACTGGGATTCTGCATATTTAGGCGGGAAACTTCGATGCATTGTTTACACTTTTGATGATGTAACTTCTGTGCGAGGAACTTTCTCGTTGTTTGCTTGAATCTCTGTGCGTACTGGAGTTTGCATGCTTTTTGAACTTTGTTAATGTCAGTGCGTTGTTCCCTTAAAACATTTTTTTAAGAGATTAATGCACTTTCTTGATTAAAATAATAGAATAATAATTATACCGTGATTTTTAATTGCGTCACCTGAATCGGAAGTGACATCTTGCAGGGGTGTATTATTTGGTACTCCGTGATTTCATCCCCCCCAGTCTTGCATAGAAAGCTAATTCCGAAGGACAGATTGTCAAAAAATCACTAGCTTACGGCGAAGCTTGTCACTATTCTATGACGGCATGCCTGTTAAACCACACAAATATGTCAAATATTTCTCAAAAGAAAATATTCATAAACTTTCTTTAATATTTTGATGTTATCTAACAATAATATTACCATACATATATCTACACGTTTCTTTCAGACATAAAAAATTAATTCTATCAATACTTCTATGTTCATGTTCAACATTTCTGCTTTCAAAAGATAAACATCACCTAACTCAGAGAAAAAGAGAATCGATTGTAATAGTGTTATTGAACCATATAATATCGATTTATTACATACATATATTTTTTATGTGACGCCAAGCCCAATTGTTTTCCCATACCTTTAAGTATAGATTAAAGGTACCCTTAAACTAAATCAAAGCATTCCCTTGTCCCCCTGATGCGACCACTGCCCTTTCAATTTGTTTAAGTGACATTGATAGCTTTTGTTGAACGGATAATAAAAAAATATCACACAAATTGAAAGTGTTTTTTGCGATCGCTTTTTTCACATTCTGTTTAATCCTGTCCTTTTTACTTACCCTGACAGCTAAGGACAGTGCGAATGGAAGATGATTGGAAGTGAAATGGAACTCCAATATGCTTTTATCATAGCGTGTTCGTACCCACGATAATATTGAAATTATATAATACGGTTACATCAATTTCTTCAACACCAAACTATTGTTTTTAAATCTATGTTTAGCGAAATCGTTAATTTTCAACTGATTTTATAGGAATTTAAAATTGTCGCTTTCAGCTTAAGTTCGTTTTTAAGTACCTATGTGTTTGCATTGGAAAAAAATGTTAGAAATATGAATAGACATTTTCCTGTATTAAAAATAGGACTTGTAGAAATAAATCACCGTACGACCTCCATAAGCAATCCCATTGGTTTTTTCATGCTATTGAGAGCGCAAAAGGACACAAATCATCCCTCTGTCGATGCGGCGTGTTGCTGCAACCCTCCGCGCGGCAGCACTGTACGGCTAGCTGTCTACGCCACGGCTCCTAGGCGCTACGATATCTGAGATCGGACCTACGGCGTAGCCTAGCTTTCCCCGTTTGCTTTCTTTCGAACGCACCCGGCGCGATGAAATATCTCAAGTGCTGTGACTTTTGTTTTATGAGTTTATTTGAAGGCAATTTAATTGAATTGGGATTGGTTATTGAAAAGCTCAAATCGCTTAAGCACTCAACATCTTTGTTTCATCAAAATCAGCTTAAGTTAAAATATATAAGTGGATAGTACTCAAACCAAAGATTATTTAAATTCACTTATTTTTTTATTATTAATTCAAAAAATGTTATTAATTCTCATTGTGGATTCTACAGACGACATAAAAAATGATTTTCTTGAAAGATATCTTCACGGTTAATGGCAATCATCATAACTCGAAAAAAATACGAGAATAATAAGAGCAATTCTATCTACGATTAACTAAAGTGTACGTTCTCTAAAACTGTTACATATTTTCGATCGTTTTCTTGTGTTGGAAACTTAGCTATGTATAACATTGATGTATCTTAAAAGTAAAAAGCAGTTAAAACTGCGTTATTTTTTAATGTAGGCAGGTGAATAAAATGCTTGATAGATTATTTCTTATTGTAAGATGTGTGTTTTCTATTATCTAGCCATAGTCCAGCTCCATGGCTCTGCGGCTCTAATTGCTCCTCTTGTGTTCCTCCGGTGGGAAGTCCCCTCCACCGTGCTGGCTAGGGGCGGGCTGCTGCGCGCGCAGACCCCGCCCTCGGGGCGCTGGGCGGGGGCGGGAAGTGGGGCGGCGGGGGTGGCGCGCGGGGGCGGGGGTCGCAGCAAGCCGCCCTCACTCAGGCCCGCGCCTCCAACGCACCGGGACGTCGGCTCTAAGCTCCGTTACAATTACCAATATCCCTCTGCGTAAAAGTTTTCAAACCCCGTCACCCACTTTTGACAAAGTTTGGAACTGCCGCGGCCGATCGATACCGTTGGTGTATTGCGATTTTGCGTGGTTTACTTTTTTCCTTCACACAATAACTAGAGAAAGTAAACATTGAAACGTTTTGAAGATTGTGTGGGCGGCGTTTTGGACTGTATCTGAAAAGTGTTATGTTTTTCTGAAACATAGAAAATCGTCTCAGATATTTGCTGATTGATTTCACCTCTTACATCTGGAACTTTAAACATTGAAAAACCTCTGCATCTACAATTAACATAGAAGACATGTAGCATTTCCGTGCGGATATGTCGCTTCGCACTTGTGGAATTCTCCGAGTGAAAAGACTATAAAATACTTCAAAAGTCCTCCTGCAAGTTTTAGATCTAAGTGGTGAACCGTGAACTGAACAAGTTTAAGTGAATGATGAACACTCCGTCTTCAGTTCCTCGGGCCCTCATTGTGGCTACAGCTTTCCAGTGATATGTCTGCCATGGTCAGACCTTTGTGGTGAGTTCCTTTTTCTTACTCTTTTATTATTTGTCTTCTATTCTATTTTGCATCCGTCTTGCTAAAACCCTTTATTAGTGAAGTCCCGTTTTAAGTTTTTTAAATAGATTATTATTGCTTTTTTAAATGTATTCATTATGTTTAAAATTAAAAAATTTGTAATATTCTTTACTGCACGGGGTCAAAAATTGATAAATGAAAACAGGATTCAGCAATAAAACATCAGAATATTTCCATCAATTTACAACCATTCTAAAATATAATAAACTCTTCAAACCAAATTAAACAAAGGATTGTTTAAATCGTTGTGGCTAATGAAATAAATATGGCGGTCTTGCTTTTTTTACTTGGGATTTGTTGTTTTAACCGAAACAATTTAAGGTTTTTTTCAAATACTATAACTATTCAATGAAATAAAGTTTATTGAGAATACAAAATTTTCCCGCTCGTCTCCTTAACTTAAAAAGGCTTTTACTTTTAAATCACAACGTCTTGTAAATTCATCGCGAAACTCTTCGAAAATATTTAATACGCTTTTACCTATACTCTAACTCCAAATAATACGATACACCGTCATCATCGGCCAAATTAACCCGTGCTCCGCCGTTAAGCCGAGGCAATTAATGACTCTACTTAGCGTATGAACACGAATAAACCAACGCAAATGAGTTTGAATCTCGTTAAAGCTGCCGTTACTAAGCTACTGATCACAATGTCAACCCAACGATCCAGTCCTTGCGAGTCTAAGTAACTGAATAATCTAATATAACCTGAGACCGCCTCAGCTCCCGACCCCTGCATGAATATCGGATGAACGGAAGTCTGGGGAAAATACTACCCTATTTTGTGAATGAAATTCTCCCTCACCTGTCTGCCGTAAAGTGGATTTAATTCTGACTATCTCGATGAATTTATGAATCACCCGTGTGTTGGCGTAGGTTAGAAAATGTTGCGCGTTATTCTGACGCTTGAAACAATATAACTGTTAGTAAATTCTATTTTCTAAAAGAGTGATTTTATAGGTATTTTTATTTAAACATGTAATATTTGTAGAGGATATTTTTAAAACGGTTGTTTTTCAATCAATTACATGTCGTTTTTATTTTAATTATAATGATTATTGCACTATGTTTGATGGAAGGACATATATTCAGCCACTAGTTAGATAGATAACTGTCTAATTAATCTTTGATGTTAAAATCTTAGAGTTCCGTTATAATGCACTGATTGTACAGAAACTTTATGTACGTTATCCTTGTTTGCAGTATTAATAAAATTACTTACTTGCCTACAGATAAATCCTGATTTCAGTTTTATAAGGACATATAGTCGATCACTAGTTAAATAAAAGACCATCGTTAAACTTTTATGATAAAATCTAACAGTTCCGTAATAATGTATTGATTGTACAGAATCGTTATGGATGTTATCCTTGATTACAGTTTTAATAAAATTAGCTGCATTACTCACTTCTTTGCAAATAAATCCAGATTTCCCATCGGCAATGCAATAAAACGTAGCTTGATGATATTAGCTATCTACTAATAATACTTCACGTCAAATAAACTCTTAACTTAATGTATTTTATCCAATCATATCATTATGATCGTCCATGTCAAAAGAAAGCACAAGAAGGAGCGATTATCCTAATGCTCCATTTAACGCACATAAAGGCAAGAAACACAAATTGACTGCTACAAAAAATCCGGTCATATAAACATTTCACGGTCAGTTGTTCCTACCCTTTGTAATAATTCACGAGTACTTTCCTCGAGAACCCCCATACGTGATGGCAAAGCCTGGGAAGAGAAAAGCCTGAATTCTGTGAGCGTGCTAAGGGTTGTAGGGGAGGCGGAATTCTCCGGGGATCCCCCAAGGAAAAAAAGAAACCCTCTTTTACTACCCTCGTGACTGTTTACTTATGGGGTTGCCGATACGCTGCTAGAAAATTAAAACGTTTTAACTTTGTGATTGCGCTGTCTTTTGATATATTTAAGACAAGATGATATAGGTAATCAATGCGGCATCTATTTGTCTAACGTCAACAGTTTGAATGAGAAAATATTTACCTTCTCAGAAAGAAACTCATTACACAATTTATTTATAATTTTAAAACAAAATACACAATTTAAACTAATGATTAAGTTATTTTACACGTTACCTATACTATATGAACAATTCTTAGTATCTGAGTTTCACTGCATCAAAGATTCGAATAATAATCACGCTACTACTAAATTAATCATTTTTTGGCCAGTATTATTATCATAGCAACCATTTCTTCCTCTGGTGTTAAACAAGATTTTTGAAACAGATAAATGCTAGAATATTACCGCTGACTGAAAAAAAGTACATTTCTTTAAATTTTTATAAATATGTTAACTTTTTTCTTATTCCGCTGTAAATTCAAAAATACATTTTTTTTCCATAATATTTATGATGTTATAATGCTTCTTTAACATTTTCAGGCATTGTGAACTGATAACTAAACCTTTTCATTAGTTAACACGAGAATACAAACAGTAACTTGTAGTTCGGTTTTGACCTTTTAATAAATTGAACTGATGAAATTAAGAACATAGCATTTCTCAAACTTTACAAAACATCGAATCAATGGCGTTAAAAATAATCATCGTTCTTAAATGAAATATATAGATAAATTTAAAATCATTTTAACTGAAATATTTCTAGGCTGTTTGCTAGTATTGTGCTTGCTTTATAATATAATCGCTTTTTTCGATTTTGACGATTCAAATGTACATCTCCTTAAGACGCTGAATTAAATAGCTGAGTATAATGATGTATTTGGGTAACATCTTGGCGCTGTGACTGAACACAAGTGTTGGACCCAAATCCCAGTCGCGAGCAAGACGGGATTGCTAGAGCCGGGGTTGGAGCTATCCCTCGGCTTAGTAGATGGATTTAGGGGTGATTTACAGCCACGCAGAGAGATGTACCAATCCTTGTGAGGGAATTTGCAGAAAGAAAAGTTATAACTTCTTAATCTTAGCTAAAAGGAGATATCTCGATTATGCCAAATGAAACATTAACTATTTATTTATTTGAACAATCACAGTACATTTTACTACAAGTTATATGGTTCTCAGCATTAAATCATACATAGATAATGTACCTGTACCTTTACGTATGTCCTTAAAATATCTTAGTAATTTCGTCTCGGAAGAAAATTATAGTTCTTAATCCTTTCTAATGATGTATGTATGAGTATTAATAATAAAGAATGCTGAATAGAAAGTGGGTGGAGGGATGAAAAATACATTTTAAATGAACTTGCGAATTGTAATATTACAATTTTAAAAAATTTAGTTAAAATTGAGTGAAAATAGTTTATCATGCCAAAAAAAATAATAAATTAGTTTTACACGTCAGCGAAGAATCATGAAAAATTTCTACGTTTTGCTATTTTTCTTAGTTGGTATTTGTTAACATAATTGTAAAATAATGTATTTTCGGGAGTAACAAAAAAGCTTTATTTCATGATCTTTTACGTAATGGAATGAGCACAGCATTTATTTCGAGTTTTCTCCTTGAAAGTGTTGAGCTTTCGAATATTCTTCGTTTTGTCTTATAAGTGAATATTTTCCAATCAGGAATACCTTTTTTTCAATCGTTTGATCCGAAAAGTGATTTAAAAAAAATTAAATCTCAAAACTCGGGGGAAGTGAAAACTCACTTAAAAAATATCTCTTTTGTTAAATATTTAAACGAACTTCACTTACTGACAAAATATTTTTCGTATTGGTGTAAGGTAGATTTTATTTGCAAGTTTCTTCTTCATTTTTGAAATCTAGCATATTTTGTAATTGCAATTAATTGCTGCGAATGATCATTTACATCTCTTTTTCTATCTTCTCATCTATTTTTTACATTTTAACTTATTCCACATTTCACATCACATAAAGTATTACAATGTATGTGTTTATTAAATTTATTTCCGCGGTTATACGCAGGCAATATATTAATTATGCATTAAAATAACTGCGTTGGTTGTTATATAAATACCTCCGATATAAACCAATATTTTATCTATCTCATAACTTTTGCGTCGTAAAATTTCTTACGAAGTATTTTCATCGGTTTTTTTATTAAACGGAGAAATCTTAACTTTTTAATTTCCTTATTTTAAAAGGAACCAGTTCCTTTGTCTGACTTGCGGGTTCTTTATTGTATCAATGTGGTTAATTGCTTAATATTTGAGGTGGTAACGCGCAAGCAAATGCTATTTTACCTTACCTGTGGGCTTTCATTGGAGAACGAGTCGAAAATTTAACAATTGCGTGGATTTTTTTCATTGTTAACAAAATACGCGGAATTCAATTAAAATTTCTCATTAAAAACTTCCAAGAGTATTCAGTAACGTTGTACCTAACTGCTTTGTTTTATGTTTCTGTGAATACGACTGGAATTCTTTCTAGGTGGATAGTCAAAGCATCTATTGTATTAATCAAATACATTTTATGTAACAAATATTTAAAAAATGAAATAATCACCTTCGTTAGTTGTTTTACGTAAATATTTTGTTTTTATTTTAAGTTATTGATTCACGGCTACTGTCTAGTGATATATGCTGAACAAAAAATATGTTACTATCCTAATTAAATGATTTTGTTTCGATAATTCAATATTTAAAGATGGCAATACTTTTAATCAACATCTGCATTGAAAACTTGACCAAATTTCATATGATTTCATAACATTGTTTTTAAATCATAGAAAAAGTAGATCGATTCAAATATAAGATTGCCTGTGAATATTCAGTTTAATATATTAACAAGACATTTTCTTAAATAAAGGAAAAGTTTGTTTATGACTACAGGGATTTCATAACTAAATATTAGTTGCCTCGCAATGCAGTAGTCTACGCATATGACATGTAGTCTTAGTTTGTGGATTTGATTCCCGCAGCAGATACTCTGGGTGTTGTGGTCGATTGGCTTTACCTAAATTACTGCGTAACCGTCTATAAGAGGTGTTATTTTGATATTCAATCGTGAAAAATCATTGGTTTCGTAGCTTCTGTGGCACGTAGCGCCGTATTGTTGAAAATAAACGTTGTCCAGATCAATACCATCCAATTCCAGCCATAAAAAATGTTAATCATCTCTCGATAGCGATCCATTCACCGTAACTGTTGCTCCAGCCTCATTTTCAAAAAAGTAAGGTCCAATGACTCCGCCGGACGATAAACCGTACTAAACAGTCACACGTTGAAGATAGAGAGGCTTTTCAACAATAACTCTTGGATTTTTCGAGCCCTGGATGCGACAATTTTGCTTGTTGACGAAGCCACCGAGGTGGAAATGGGCCTCATCACTCAAGATGATTTGCATTTGATTCACTCAAGTAATTTTTTATAAATTCTAATGCGTTGTTGAAGCGTGTATCGTTCCATTTTTATTAATGGCGTAGTTTCTACTTGTCAAATGTCAAAAAATGACAGCTTCAAAAGTAACATCTACCGAAATAGCGGGCTATTCAAAATAACACCTCTTATTGTAAAACCCTGTAGATTTACGTTGATGTAATGATTAAGCACTATTAAAAAAAAACACATAAAAAGTTATTTTTTTAAATTTCGATGGCGTTTAAATGTTCTAAGTACAAAACATATTTTGAATTCATTATAGAATAAAAACTAACTTCTTGTTAGAAACAATATAAATAGTATTAAACGAAATAGACGCTATAAGTATCAAGAATACTTCTTTAAACATACAATACATACATCTTCAATTATTTATAAGAATCTAGGTTTTTTTTGTAATTTACCAACTCTTACCATTTTGCTTACAATGATAAATACAAACTAGAAATGCTTTTCCTGTAGATTTGAATGAAAACCAAATGCCATTGATTTATTCCTTTTGGTTCCAGCCCATGTAAGCGCTCTCTCTCTCTCTCTCTTGACTTGCATCTCTCCTGACATAGTATATCGCCATCCTATTTGAATTTCATAATAATAAAACACAGTTTTCTATTTAAAAGTTAAGACTCGATTTGTCAGGCTTTTAGATGACGAAACACGTCCACATTGCATTTCTCGTGTCCTTCTTCATAGCATATCTTTAATAGACAATTTTCAATCTAAATATGAATAGTCAATACCCACGTCTTATTTTTTATTTTACTGAAATATTAATTTCATTTAAATTGTCAGCATTTCAGAATTGAATTTCTTAAGGTTTCTTTTCTAAGAGGTTTCTTCATAACAGAATTAAAGCGATGATATTTATACGGTACAAACTAGGAAAAAATAATCTAAATAAAGATATTCAATTATTGAAGACAATATTAGCGACTCCTATACGAAAATTTGAAAAATCAGAAAAAAAAATACGGTCACATCTAGGACTTGAACCCAGGACCCTTGTCTTGTAGGGGCACCGCTCTACCACTGAGCTAATGAAACACTATCTTCTTCGTTCATATTTAACTGTATCATACTTCGAACAAGAACTACCAACATTATCTTCATTTTTCTCGCCGCACATTTTTATTGGCGGCTATCTCCTAGATGAGACCGTACGTTTTTCTGATTTTTCTCTTTCAAATTTTCATCTAGTAATCTGATATTATTAATACTCCAGCGTCTGGACGGTGTAGGCCCTGTGATTGGTCAAATTCAAATTGTGTTTAAATAAGACTTTAAAGATTAAGACACGATTTCATACTGAAATAGAATCGCCACATGTAATACGATATTTATTCAAAAAATATCGTTTCTGCTCATACAATTTTTGGATAATATCGAAGAAAATATGTTTTAGAAAGTTCATGATCCATTGGATTAATTACATTACAGTGAAAATTATCCACAATTACGTGATTACGTTTGACGTTTGACGAAAAAAGCACGCGTTAATTCAATATGGCCGATACCCGATACGCAATAGGTGGCCGACAGAGCGCACCTCTGGCGGTGTAAGAAAGAATCAAGACTGGCGCGTATATTTAAATATGCTAAATTACTTGAACATCAAGCGTTTAACAATAAGATTTCTTCTGGAAGTTTATTTCAACTTTGCAATGGCATTTTTCATTATTATTTATAATTTTTTTTTGCTTATTAATTATATCTGATTTTATATTGACATGTTTTCTAATTTCTAAAATTTCAAAATTATTTATTTGCGATGCTTTAATCCTGAGTGAAGTATTTTAAGACCTGAATTTTTATCGAAAGTGTGATTCAAAAGATGATTTGCAAAATCAGATTCACTATTTCCATTTAGAACCCTGAGATGTTTTTTAGTTGTGACTTCAAAGTTTCTATTGGTTCTACCTTTGTAAAATAAATTACAATCCAGCCCAATTGAGTTTATAAACTCCTGATTTTTTTGTTTGATTTTCGCCATCTTTATTTTTAAGAATATATTTATTCATTCTGTCATTAGTGTAAAACGCCGGTTGAATAGTACCAGGAATGTTTATATATATAATTTTAGAAGTGTCGTTATCCACAAACAGAATTCTACGCCATTGTTTATTTATATCTTAAGAAATAGGGTAAAAATACCGTTTGAAGATAATATATTTAATTATTTTATTTAGTATTTCAACCATCAATTTAATAGAATAACCGTTATTAAATGTTATTTGTCTTATGAATATATTGTTTTATGGTTATATGCAATTTTTTTTTCAGGTCTTAAAATACTTCACACAGGATATAAAGCATCACAAATAAATAATTTCGAAATTTTAGAAATAAGAGAACATGGTTATAAAAGTAGATGTAATTAAGAAGATTTTTTTTTTCTAAACTCTCTTTTAAATATTTTCCCACTTAACTGGTCTTTCATATTGTAATTCCTAATTCTTATAAACCCAGCCTACTCTTACCCCTCCCCCCTCCTTCCACTTCTACTTTCCAATTGTAATCTATATTTAATTTTTGACTTCGGTGTATACTTCGTTCATGAAACATGTATTGGTTGTATATAATAAAGTGAAGTTAAAAAAGTTATTTGTTTTTTAATAAAATAAAGTTTAATCGGATAACATTATTTTATCTATTTCCATTGTATATCAATGCATACGTTCATAATAAAATGTAAACATTATATTTATTTATTAATTGGACAATTTGCATAGCGCCGCTTTTGTGAGATATCACCTCAGGGGCGCTATATTGTAATAATCTACCTTTATATATAGATTTTTACTCTCGTGATGAAGGTGTATATATAATCTAAATTTAAACTTTATTAGATACAGTAACAGTTTTAGGTAAAAAATTACCACCAGTTGGAGTAAAATTCACACCTTTTAATTAAACCGACTGCTAATCTCATCGCACAATTACCCTCCTATTATCCATAAACACGGGTACAATTAATCAATATGTAATAATCTATTATTTCAGTCAACTTTGTTATAACTATCTTTAATTGTTGTGACAAACTATACGATATTGATTCAACTTATAGACATTGACGGTTGTAACACATATTTAAGCACTGCAAGTCTCCTATGAGCAAATTATATTAGGTACCATAACAGTTAATATCAGTTGTAGACATGTAGTCAATAATAGTGTTTCATTTGAAATAATCCATCACAAATACCTACGTAAAATTTCATTTATTCAAACAACTGTCATTCTTATTATGCCTAAATTGAGCATGTTATTATTCATTAACTCCTTCCTGTTCCGTGTTTTAACAATATATACTCACCCTCTCTCTGTGAATGACCTAATATCTATCTATTAAATGTAATTGTTGTTAGTATCACTTAAACTGGGCGCAGCCCAATCAAGTGCCGCCCGCAGGGCCTAGCAGCAAAAACCCGCGGAGCGGGTTTTTAACTGCTAGTCGCTAATATTGTCTTTAATAATTAAATATTGCAATTTTAGGTTTTACTCAAAACTTATTCCAAAAATTAAAATGTAAATATTCTCTTTCTCACCGTTTAAATTTTAATAAACTTATTCTCAATATAGATGGTAATCAAAATAAGTTGCCAAAATGTAAATTAGTTCATAATATCAGTACTTTCGTGATGAGAGAGGAACAAATGTTCTAAGGGAGAGTAGATTAATATAGTGCGATTCGTGATGCGGCAATGGGGCGGGCTTATCCAATTGAAGAAGGGCGGCCGCGAACCACTAAACCAGAGGAAACCTCTCCATTATTATTAACAACGGGTAATTATACAGCCTTAGTTGCATCTCCTATCTTCAGCGCTTTGTGTGCAGGCGACTGAAAGACTTGTAATGTAGCAAAGACATTGAATTAAACGCTTTATATATGTAGTATTAAGCCTTTTCTAAGGCTTCCACTGAGCCGTATTTTTGTGTTCTAGAAATCATTTGTAAACCAAGAATCCAGCCGTATTTCGTAATGAATAATATATATTACTTAAATTCCTAAAAAAATGTACTTGTTTGTTGTATTTGATGCGGAAAACGCAATTTGTCTCGAAGATAATATTAAATGTCTACCTGCATTTAGATATTATCTAGTTTAGCGAAGCATAACTGCATTTTATCTCTCAGAATAAGGATAAACTCAATTACAATAAAATTGCAAATAAGATTTGCGTAACAATCATAGAACTGTGTATTTTCCTATGTTTGAACGTATGAACGGCAATCCTTGACTACACGTCATTGTAACCACCTTTATTAATGTCCTTTCAAAAATCTGAATCAAAACGTCGTTGGTCGTTGAAATTAAAATTAAATAAATTAGTATTGTTTTTCAATGTTTCTGGCTTTCGCCCTTCAAGTGTTTGCTAGGTCACAATTTCAAAATATGACTGGAGGGTAGTAGAATTGAATAATTAATTTTATTTTAGTGGACAGATATTTGAAAAAAAGTGGGTTCGATGCTTTTAATAAATTTCACCGTTGATAATGATTAGATCCATCTAGTATTGAAAGACAAACAAATTATGTTTTCCTGATTTATCTCAAATAGAAGTTTTTATTTGTGAATTCCGCACAATAGTCCCAACTGCTTCCAACCGTCCTGATCCAGTGAAACTTCGGCATCCCCAATCGGAATATGTTGGGAGGCTGAAAGTAGTAGGAAGGGAAATGACATGGGAAAGAGGAAGGTGGAAAGTATCTGGCTATTCAGTTCTGGTCACCAAACACGACCAAATACATTTCAAACAATATTTCAATTCAGATAAAGGATTTGAATTGTGATCAAGTTAAAGAATGTTTATGAAGTTCTATTGAAGATTTGTAAGAGACTGCCAAGCTTAAGCAATTGAGTATAGCCTTTATTTGTCAATCTTTTTACATCTAATGGTAGAAATAATTACTTAATTGAATATAAAAGTTTTATGTACTGTTTATGGAAGCGTATGTTCGAAACCTTCCGGCTGCGCTGCTGTTATACTGTTATATTTTGGTTGTAGACTGTACCACTATTATTATAATGTTCTGAGATTATTCTTATCGATGATATTCCGAGATTGATTACTTTGTGTATTGTTAACCGAGTACAAGAATTCGAATACAGAGATACGTATCCGTAACGTGGTTAGTAGTTGCTGGCTGAGATTTGAGAGGGAGATCAAACTAAAACATGGGCTTTTATACTACCACAATTTATCTATCTCGCTCTACACCAGCTGACTTTAAAACACACCAAAGTACTCCTCCATCCCTCACAATAGTAGATTTTGTAGAAGAATTTATTTTACTTCACCGCTTTGTCTATTTCTCTCACTTCGCAAAACGATTCCCCACTTGCCCTTTGCTTCTTGAATCTTCAACATCCTTAACCTTTCTACACCCCAAGCGAAATGTATTCTGGCGGAGACTATTTGCCTTCCACCTCTCCTCATTCCACCCATCCCATATGATTAGGGGTGGCGTTCTTCCCAGTTCCCACCCCAACCAAATTACCCCATACGGAGTCTGGTGGTGCTTCGCTCTGTGGTCAGGTAACACAGCCTCGGGGCGAGGGCTAATAATCTCAGAACTCACCTTGGGATTTGCAAAACCTGCTGATTTCAGACACTACCCCCCGCGATCCAACCCGCTTCCATATCGCTAATTATAACAAGAGATATACATGGAGGTAAAAGCTTGTACGGCTTTCACTGGAAAATCTTCCATTGTTATTCAGAGCACACGGTTCCACCTAGATAATTCCCTTGTTACGATGAATTCCGGCATTAATTGCATGCGAGGATTACATTTCTGCATTATTATTTGTACGAATATTGCAAGAATTTCAGTTTTTCTTAATTATTTATTTTTAATAGACTTATTAAAGGCTTATTGATATTTTTGGTTTCTTAAATACGTAATAATTGTTTCTTTTTCCTTTTTCCTAACAAATTAATAAAGAGACTCAAAGACTAAAAGCGGAAATATTATGCCGAACGAAGTAGAGTATATGTTTATTATCAACATAAAATCAAAAATCTATTTTTGGTTTTCTGTTCGTTAGTCCTGAGTGAAATCTGGTTCAATGAACTCTAATTTGAGTATTTGCTTATAATAACTAAGTGATTTTCAAAATTAGAAAATTATGTTAAGAATAAAGACAAGCATAAAGTAACTGGCGGTTCGTGAGTTTTTAAAGATTTTTTTCACTTTCTGGGAGCAGAGTACCGAGAACTGAAAGAATTCTGAAAATCTTAATGCAAAAAATGTAAAGTTTAAAAAATATATATATTATCAGCAACAACAACATCTATAATGTTGTATTTTTCAATGTAACCACTCTAGCACACTGAAAAGTCGCAGCCAATCACTGGCTCCTACCTACAATATAATATTTTTTACAAATTATTTTTTTTATCATTTTCAAAATTGCAACTTATTTGTCAAGAAATCAAAATATCCCGCGATTTGAAAGGGTATATTACTAGCGATGACGCTTGAAAAATCTCAGAATAATATAATAGAAAATTTAAGTGATATTTTCAAAATTGGAATTATAATATCCCGTGGTTTTTGACGAGTGTGCGCTAGTTATTAAATATGTTTTAATCTTTGGAAATCACCAGTAGTTACTTCAATCTAGTTTTAAAATACTATTTTGAAATATTGTTTTTATTTGTCTAAAATTGAAAATCTTTGAAACACAAATTTTGCTTATATTTAAAGTTCCTTGGCTAATGATGCTAACGATTGTTGAAAAACTGAAGTCAGACAGTACAAGCTATACAAATTTCTTGCAACCAGAACTCATCATTCGAAAGTTTTGACTACTTAAATATTTATGATTAGAAACATTTCACGGTACAAACGATTTGATGGATCAGTTTCCACATTCATAAATCAACTTAACTCGAATAACCCGCATTCACGACCCTATCGAGCATTACCGTAAAATCAAGCCTAATTGGATAATTACAAGATCAAATGATTCCATACTTAAGGGTTCCACTGTGGGGTGTAAGCTACAGAAGGCAAATGACATGTTGGGGAAGCATGCAACGCCACCGACCACTCAATGAGGATGTCATTTGGTCGTAAAATCATGTAGAACCAGTCATTAGATTCCAACAACCGATATGGGGTGGGTTTTCTCCCACGGTTAAGGGCTTTACCTGCATTCGCGTTTTTTTTTACTTGGAAAAGCAAACGAATCGCCACCTCTAGACGATTTAAAACAATAATTGATAATACTATTATTATTTAACATACTAATTTCAGTTATCGGAGCATGATGAGTGCGTGATTTAAAATTGCATTTCTTCGTAATGCGTAAAATTATCCATCAAGTTCATTCATGTTACGCTAAGGCTTCCACTGAGCGGTATTTTTGTGTTCAAGAAATCATTTATAAATCAAGCATCCAGCCGTATTTCATAGTGAGTAATGTAACTTACTCAAATTTGCAAAAAAATGTGGAAATTAAAACTACTTGTATTTTGTATTTGATGCCGAAAACACAATTTTTCTCAAAGATAAATTTAAATGTCTGCTTGCATTTAGGTATTATCTAGTTTTACGAAACATAACTTTACGAAGCATTCTATCTCTCAGAATAAGGATGAATTCAATTATAATAAAATTTCTTAAATACATTTGCATGACATATTTCAAATTGGAACTGATACTTATAACCCATATAAGAAAAGCAATAAATTAAGTACCAAAAATTATGTAATCAATTGATAATTCTTTATTCGAAATGTTTTTTCTTTTGTTTAAATATTTGACAGATTCTTGATATACATTATTAAGACAATGCGCCTGGTTTCACTGAACTAGGTCAAATGGACATACTTCAGCGGGGCGTTCATATAGCCATTTCATTCATACACACATATTCTTTGAACGACTATCCTATTCTTAAACATTTTTTGTTCGGTTTGGATTTAACGTGGCTTGTATTTTTATAATTTCATTGGATATAATGGTAACCGGATAAATCATCACAATGATAATTTATCACATCTTTAAAAAGTTATATAAAGTCATGGAAAGTGATGAAACAAAAACTTTATTAACTGGGTTATGTAGGTTAGGTTAGGTTAGGTTAAAAAAAAAATTTCGTCGTTTCTAATGACTTTATATCACTTTTTAAAAGTGTGTTGAATTGTCACTGTGTTGAGTTATCATGGAACTGATATAATAATATGTCATCATTTTTAAATTTAATAACGTTCGAAAGATAAATTGTTTTTTGAAAGGCAATAAATGTTTTTTTTTTTAATATGTAAATCTTTTTAGCTTCAGACATCCTATAATTATAATAACCCATTATTTTTCATGGGTCTGCAATGGTTTATAATATTTCTAGTAGTTGAGTTTTTAGACAATTTTGTACTAAAAATTAAAATAGTTTTATGTTTTTATAAATGTATGTATTTGTGGGCAAAATAATAGGAAACGTTGCAAAAAAATATAGATTAATGGGTTAGAAAGTGCAATTAATACAAATATTATGTAATTTTATAAAATAGCATGTTATAATGTTTTTTTTTTGTTTCTTGCTAAACAATTGCACAAAATAGAGGTTTTAAGCTAGTTCGGTGAACGCACGCTTTGAAATATTTTTCATTTATTAAAGTAAATTTAATTAAACTCCTTTAGAAAATAGTTCATTTATTTAATAGTACCTACTCTATTATTTTATTGTTTGTAATGCTTTGTCTGCTAATTCACTTTTTAAGATGTCTTCTTTAAAAACTAGTATTTACCTTATTTTTATTTTATTTTAAAACTCTTACATATTTCATGCTTTATTTTCTTGTATTTCATCTGTACAGTAACTCTTTTAAAATCACTTAAATTTATATTTGATATTGTATCTCCACTTAAACCATGGAAATAAGATAAAAATACTTATAATACCCACACTCAGGCTTCGCCTTCGTGGGATTTTTTTTTAATTACCTACGAACATTTATTACAATATTTTTATACAGTTTTCAATATTTTATGTAACTATCCACGTATGTATAAAAAAATCAATAATAAATAAAAAATAAATAAAAAAATACTCACTTAAATTAATAGTACCTACTAGACCTTACTTATGACCACAACGTACAAAATTTTCATACAAGATATACTTCTGTGTTCTTTTTTTCAAACGCATTCCAACTCGCTTTAAATTTAGTAAAAAAAAACAAAAGCAGTTCAAAATGTCACTAAGCCGCGTGTTCATCATGGATTGTGAATTTGGTGAAGATTCTCAATTGTATAGAGGTATATATTTTTTAATAAATTTAATACTTTACCAATATAATTCAGAGTATAGCATAATAGTGTATATTCTTTCCATCCATTTTTTTAAAATGATATGTGGATTGTGAATTTCATGATGTATCTCATATTACAGAAGTATTCATTATTTTAGTAAACTCTACGTTTAGTGATGTGTGCGTACCAAAAAATGTAAATGTCCGGATTTCTTTCTTTTTTTTTTTACATGAGATACGGATTGTGATGATTCTCATTTTTATGCAGGTACCCATACTTTGATTAACATAAATTTGACGTGTTCATATTCCAGAAAACATAATTTTCCAGCTTTCATATTATTTTCCTCGATTATTCGGTAAACTCGTCGAATTCCGCTGCATACAAAGGCTTTTAAAAAAAAAACAACACTTGATTTCAAATTAAATGTCTAATGAAAACAAATATTTAAGTCGGGGGTTTAAGTAAACATTCACAAAATATGTTTTTAGGGTGTTATTTTTATAATCTATACATATTTCCTAACCTTCAAACTTAAATTTGATTGAGAAAAAATGGAACTTCAATGCATCTCCCATCATAAATAATAATTTCTTGTAATTAAGTTGAAACTAATTTCTATTTATATTTTTTATGTATTAAGCGTGCAGCGGAATTCGACAAGTTTATGCATTATTCTTATATTTCATAAATTTTGTTGAATGTTATTTTTTAAACATACTTCAATGAATATTATGAATATTGATTGATTTTATTAATATTCTTCGTAGAATGTTGACTTACAACTCAGTTTAATCATTTTTATGATGCTCTTGCAAGAATTTCCGCTAAGAAAACTAATAATGATTTACATTATTTATTTTAATATGTGTTTGTTTGGTTTTAAAATATTACTTATTATTTGTTTATTTTTTTACAATGATTGTGTTTATGTTATTTGCTTGTCTTTAATTTGTTTTGTGTGTATAAATGTAGGTGGCATTGTTTATCTAGGGATCAAGTGGCCTTACGAAACCAGCTCCCACGGGTTATAGTGCGGTTCAATTATGTATTGTAACGTTTTGGGGTAGACCTCCTGCTCAAAGAAACAAAGCAACATTTTTTGCCAGAAACCTAAGTGCGGCTTAACTTACATTTTGTGTCGAGTATGATCTTTATTATTTCTGTAATAACGATCAACCGCACATAAATAACTGCCAAAGTACCTTTAGATAAACAATATTTCGCCCTAAAATACATTAATTCTCACTCCGCTCTTCCAAAAACACAGAAAGTCAATTTAATTTGAATAACGTACTTTATCGCGTATTTAACTACTCATGGTCTGTGCACTAAAACGAAAAATGTTGCTTTTGTTCTAGGTCCAGTTCGATCCCATCAACCCAAACAAATTTAATGCAATTGAAAAAGCGAAAGCTTGAAACTGCCAATGAATTAGATAAGACAAAGGTGATGGGCTCTGGGCGAGGGCGGGTAGGGGAAGACGAGGGAGAGACGGTGGGAGTCGGGGGAGACCAAATCGTGGGCAACAAAAGGAGAAGGAGACTACCCGATGAGGAAGATATCGAGGCCCCGAGTGCTCCTCTTCCACAGAAGAAACGTATCCTACCCCCGGGACTCACCCAAGTCGCCCACCCCAGTCCTTCCAGGAAACCTTCCAAAGATGGACACCCTGAAGCGGAAGATGATGAAGTCCTCATCAGAGAAACTCAAGCGGCTCTCAAGAGCTTATCGGGTAGTTGGCCGCACGAGCAACGGAATTCTCTTTACACCAGGCCGGAACACGAAGAATCACCTGCGTTTGAAAACCTATTCGAAGACAAAAAAGCCTGCATTAAAATGTCACCATCATCAGTTTCTACTTCTTCTTCTGGTAGCATGGACGCATCTAGCTCCTTAAAAGATGTTATTACATTCAGAGATCAAGTTGATGGTAAAATTAAAAATTCTTCTAAAGTAGATAGTAAACAATTAAAGCAAGTCAGGCGGGTGGAAAAGGATAGCGCCGCTTACAAAGACAAGAGTGACTCTCCAAAACCAAACGAAAAATACTCATCCGGATATGATCCTCCCGATTTCAACGAACTTGTAGATGATTCATCAAACGATCTCGAAATCGACATTTCCGAACAGAGTAACGACAAGGATGACGACGAAAGATCGGAAGGACGTCAAAGGAAGAAGTCCGAAGAAAAAAAAGATTACAACAGCAACCAGAGACTGTCCCTTTACAGCGCTTATAAAGCTGCCACTGCATCTCACCCGTTTTCATCTCAATCGGCATTTAAACCTCCGTCCGAGAGTGGAAAGCATCCAAGAGGACCCGCCGCATTGGGACCATACCCGGCTGAAGCCACGTTTGTCGGATACCCAGATGGCGTGCTTCCCATCCACCACGGAATAGTGTTGAGTGAAAACAAGCCGATCATCCCTAAGGCGGTTATTGACGACACTGTGAGGTCCGAAGGTAGCGGGAGTGTGAAGGAGGGTTTCGGGAAGAAGTACACAGTGTTGCAACCCGCCGGGGCTGGTTCTCGGGCCACGGCCCTGCAGGAGGCGGCGAGGGGGGCTCCAAGTGTCACCGCAGTGGCCGAACTCCGTCCCCCGCCGCCCTTATCGCCAGCTAGCCTCTCCAGAGGTGAGACACTAAATAAAACGTTGAAGTTACGATTCTTCGTCACCGTATACGAATCATTTATTGTTTTTATTTACTTTAATTACATTATCAAAAAATGTGTATATTCGTGAAAAATTGCCATCGTGTTTTTTAGAATGCAGGCTTGAAGTTAGAACTATGTAAAAGTCTAGTGTATTAACGAGGCATTCAGTAAATTTATTTTATTCCACTCGAGATTTTAATGAAAAAGCCGGAAATGCTAAATACTCGGTAGTCTTTATCGACTTGTTCCTATGCAAATCACTGAAAACCTTTACTTTGACTGTCACAAGGCCTAATTACGGTCCGCAGTGCTTTCCGTTTACCTTTTGATGTCTTTTAACGAGAAACTAAGTTTTACAGCTGCTTTCATTAGGGAGAGTATTCTCCTCGTGTAAAGGAGGCTTGCGTCAATATAAGACTCTTGACTGAGACTTGCAGACTATTTCTGAAATGTACATATTTATTATATATATTATATTAATGTTCTCTGTCTCTAGTTTATTGTCGTCATTCAATAAATTAGTTGCATCATTTAAATAATGATGTTGTAATTGCGACATGGAAAATTTATCCGTTTTATTTTTAGTTTATTTAACCTTTTATACAAACATTGCAACAAAATATTTGACACAAGAATAGTAGAACAAATAGAAATTTAACTGTTCAATAAAATACTTTTTAGTTGTTTGTCAATGAGTGCTTTTTACATTGAAAAAGCTTATTACACTTAGTTGGTTAGCGGTTAATTTAATTAAAATATTTGCATGAATATAATGTAATTTTATACACATATATATCTTTATTTATACACATACGTACAAATAATAATAGTAATAGTAAAACTTAAATAACAACAGTAAAATGTTTGGTATATCAACCATGAACTAGGTGTAATAATAATAATAATAATAATATGTAATAATACATACAACCCAAAAGAGATATAATATATTGAATAATTTGTATATGAGATAAAATAATAGTATCTTATAAGCTATTTATTTCAGTAAGTCTCCGGCTTGTTCTGTCTTACATTTATTGTACTTTCGGAGGTAACATAATAATAGTCGTGTAGTCTAGCATTCTGTGTCCATTTTGTTTTACTTATAATAATATTGTGCTTAGGTACGACTAGACCTTCATTACGTAAAATGAGTATTATAAGTTACTCCAACCTACTAATCTCCTGAAATAAAGATGAACCTGAAACAAAGAAATCTTTTTCTCTCGTTTTGAATCTTCTGAGTTTCTCGCAAAAAAAATGGTCATCCTGATCCCACTATTAAAACACAATTCTTGTATCTTATCCTAATCTTGCAAATATCTTTACTTCTGACGTTCGATGATCATTACATCGGGATTTTTTCAATAAAACATGCTTAATCTAAAAAGAGAAAGGACCAAACTTTCGTCGTCAAATAGCCCATAATTTTCAATAAAAAGAAAGTTTCGAAACTTTTATCTGTGTTTAAGGTTGTCACAAAACTTCTGCCATGGTCTTCATCGGCTTTATTATGTTCAGTGAATATTATTGTTTGTAAATATATTTATCACGATCTACTACCACCTTTCTTTTTCGATATTATTTCGGTGTTTACAAATATTGTTTCAAAACTTTTTTTATTATTTTCAAATACCATTTATCGAATAAAAATAGAGATAGAAAATTATTTATAGTTTTATAAACGCTTTTAAACCAACTTCCTTCAGAGGCAAGTTTCAGTCAAACCTCAGTGAATTCAAGATTAGAATAAGTACTTTTTTAACACGATAATTCATCGCTACAGATTTAATAAATGTATATAATAGATATAGCTCGTAGATATATGATTAAAGGTAATTATAAATGTTGTGAAATATTATTAGAATCACTGTTTTTTCACAAATAAAAAAATAAATAAACAACTTTAAGTTGACTCTGTTCCATGTCAAATCGAGCTAATGGGAAATATGACAACTTTCATTAATAAAAAAGCTAACACAATTTCCAAGGGGAATACTATGTCTGGAAGATGTCTTCAGAAAACTGTTTCTCTTTTGGGTTCTCTTTCCTTATACTAACATTGAGATTTGAAAAGCAAACACATTATTATTTTTTGGTAAACTAATGTTTTTAAGACAAGATTTTTTATGCATAGCACAAAGGGTAACAATTATTTTTACAAGCAATAATTGTTCGCCTGAAACACTCATCCACATTGAAAAATCTCCTGATAAAAGATACATGACGCCAACGGGACTCGAACCCGTGTCCCTTCGATTTCCGGTCGACAGCTCTGACCACTGAGCTATGGCGGCTTATCTCTTACCCGCGAAATTATTCAATATATACTAGTGTTTCATTCAACAATTACTGCTTGTTACATTTTTCACCTGAAAACAACCAACTTTATTTTATATGAGAAAGGCATTGTAAGTGCTAACTCTCTCACTAGATGGCGTCGAGACAAATTGTCTACATTTTTAGGCGAAATACTTGAACTTGTCAAATATTAATTATTATTTTTTGGTAAACTAATGTTTTTAAGACAAGATTTTTTATGCATAGCACAAAGGGTAACAATTATTTTTACAAGCAATAATTGTTCGCCTGAAACACTCATCCACATTGAAAAATCTCCTGATAAAAGATACATGACGCCAACGGGACTCGAACCCGTGTCCCTTCGATTTCCGGTCGACAGCTCTGACCACTGAGCTATGGCGGCTTATCTCTTACCCGCGAAATTATTCAATATATACTAGTGTTTCATTCAACAATTACTGCTTGTTACATTTTTCACCTGAAAACAACCAACTTTATTTTATATGAGAAAGGCATTGTAAGTGCTAACTCTCTCACTAGATGGCGTCGAGACAAATTGTCTACATTTTTAGGCGAAATACTTGAACTTGTCAAATATTAATTATTATTTTTTGGTAAACTAATGTTTTTAAGACAAGATTTTTTATGCATAGCACAAAGGGTAACAATTATTTTTACAAGCAATAATTGTTCGCCTGAAACACTCATCCACATTGAAAAATCTCCTGATAAAAGATACATGACGCCAACGGGACTCGAACCCGTGTCCCTTCGATTTCCGGTCGACAGCTCTGACCACTGAGCTATGGCGGCTTATCTCTTACCCGCGAAATTATTCAATATATACTAGTGTTTCATTCAACAATTACTGCTTGTTACATTTTTCACCTGAACAATTATTGCTTGTAAAAATAATTGTTACCCTTTGTGCTATGCATAAAAAATCTTGTCTTAAAAACATTAGTTTACCAAAAAATAATAATTAATATTTGACAAGTTCAAGTATTTCGCCTAAAAATGTAGACAATTTGTCTCGACGCCATCTAGTGAGAGAGTTAGCACTTACAATGCCTTTCTCATATAAAATAAAGTTGGTTGTTTTCAGGTGAAAAATGTAACAAGCAGTAATTGTTGAATGAAACACTAGTATATATTGAATAATTTCGCGGGTAAGAGATAAGCCGCCATAGCTCAGTGGTCAGAGCTGTCGACCGGAAATCGAAGGGACACGGGTTCGAGTCCCGTTGGCGTCATGTATCTTTTATCAGGAGATTTTTCAATGTGGATGAGTGTTTCAGGCGAACAATTATTGCTTGTAAAAATAATTGTTACCCTTTGTGCTATGCATAAAAAATCTTGTCTTAAAAACATTAGTTTACCAAAAAATAATAATTAATATTTGACAAGTTCAAGTATTTCGCCTAAAAATGTAGACAATTTGTCTCGACGCCATCTAGTGAGAGAGTTAGCACTTACAATGCCTTTCTCATATAAAATAAAGTTGGTTGTTTTCAGGTGAAAAATGTAACAAGCAGTAATTGTTGAATGAAACACTAGTATATATTGAATAATTTCGCGGGTAAGAGATAAGCCGCCATAGCTCAGTGGTCAGAGCTGTCGACCGGAAATCGAAGGGACACGGGTTCGAGTCCCGTTGGCGTCATGTATCTTTTATCAGGAGATTTTTCAATGTGGATGAGTGTTTCAGGCGAACAATTATTGCTTGTAAAAATAATTGTTACCCTTTGTGCTATGCATAAAAAATCTTGTCTTAAAAACATTAGTTTACCAAAAAATAATAATTAATATTTGACAAGTTCAAGTATTTCGCCTAAAAATGTAGACAATTTGTCTCGACGCCATCTAGTGAGAGAGTTAGCACTTACAATGCCTTTCTCATATAAAATAAAGTTGGTTGTTTTCAGGTGAAAAATGTAACAAGCAGTAATTGTTGAATGAAACACTAGTATATATTGAATAATTTCGCGGGTAAGAGATAAGCCGCCATAGCTCAGTGGTCAGAGCTGTCGACCGGAAATCGAAGGGACACGGGTTCGAGTCCCGTTGGCGTCATGTATCTTTTATCAGGAGATTTTTCAATGTGGATGAGTGTTTCAGGCGAACAATTATTGCTTGTAAAAATAAGCAAACACATCGTCAGGAAAATTGTCCGAGGACAGACATATATAATTAAGAAACTAGGATGCGTTGATTATGTGGACAGACATTTGCAAATTCATTTCACTAGTTCTATAGAATATATACGTCTTGTTTAACGACAGACTTTCGTATTCTGTTTGAGTTTAAATGCGCTGAAATGTTAAGACTTGTGTAAATATTCCAGTAATGCAGTCTTTAAACTGGTCTCATTTTGCATTTTATATGGGTCACAAACATAGACTAATACATCAATGGTCACAAATGACTTAATGAGAGTGTTGCAATACTCATTATGTAACTGAGTAAAATATTCAATTATAAATGTTTCTTCATTTTTACAAATTTAAGCATTCTATTAAGATTGGCTAACAGAAAATAGATTCTTAACATTGAACAAAATTCATAAGAGATGAAATAGAGTGACTAAATATAGAGTCTTTAAAACTTTTTAGGAAAAATAAATTAATGGTGATGCTTGACGACAGTTTTAGTTAGGGGCTTCTTTCTTGTGTGCATATTTGCAAACACATTTATTTATAAACAAATTTCTGTCTGTTTTCTGTTCAAGTTTTTATGAAAATTGTTTATATTTTTTTTTCTGTTCCGTTAAGGCGATAATGAACAAATATATTTTCAACTTTTGACCACTTATATTTTACATTGCCGTGGGCGTTTTAGTCCTTGTCCCGTGGGAGTGTGGGTGGTCCTGCCGTGGCGCGTGGTGAGGGCGGGTGGTGGTTGGCTGCAGGCGGAAAAGAAACGAAGCAAAAAGTAAGAGGCCAGATCCGCAGGGCGCAGGGCGGCGGCGCGACCCCGCCCTCCCCCGTCCCCCGCCCTCCCCGCCCTCCATGCCCTCTTCGCCCGCCTATCAGCGGCCCTGGGTGGGCGACTGCGGAAGAAAAATCGTTTCGGTTCTTTTTCTGTCTACAAAAAGAAACCGCAACTGTCGGCAAGTGGGTGTGTTCCCTGCTCGGTTCCTGCGCAGATCAGATGTCACCCGCCCGCCCATACCACTGCCCCCACCCACGTGTGAGCCTTCCTCCGTATACTGCCAACGTCTTTTTTTTATTACTGATGGGCTTTTCTCAGAACGCCCACCTGCACGAGGGCGGGGGCAGAACGAGGGGCGGGGAACGCTGTTCAATTATTTATTAGCGCTGGCACACGGGCTGGGTAGGTACTGCTACCTATTCATACATCATACCATGTAGCAAGCACAACACAACATCGTTAGGAACACTGCCTAATGAGCGGATTGAGGGTGTTCTTATGTCACAGTTTCTTGTACTACCCTAGTACTTGAACCAAACAATACGTATCACTAACCATATGACTTTCCAAAAATATTAGTCACAGATAAATAATAAAAAAGGTATCATTCTATTTGGATTATTTTCACGACTACCATAAAATTCTTCATGCGCACGATACGAAAGCTTTGTTCAACGCAACCTACAAACCTAGGGAAACTGCTAATTTGCTCGGCCGATGATTTTCAAATTATAATTACAAGACTAAAAAAGTTCTGAATTAACTGTTTATTTTTCTTCCAAATCTCGATTATGAATGACCCTTTTCATTGTTTTTTTTTTATTACAGAAGGTAACAAGTGCCCTACACCTGGTTGCAATGGACAAGGACACGTCACGGGGCTTTATTCCCATCATAGAAGGTAAACAAAAAAAAATCTTTAGTAACATGAAAATGATCTTGTTTCAATCGAAGAAAAGATCATTGAGTTTTTACTAATATCTGCATTTTGTTCAACAGTTTGTCCGGCTGTCCCAGGAAGGACAAAGTCACTCCTGAAAGTGAGTAAACTAAACTTATCACTTTCAAGCACAAGCACTAGAAATCATTTATGCTTTGCTTTGTTAATTTATTTTTGATTTCATAGAAAGTTTTATTAATCACAAATTATTTTTGCGGGATAGAGAGCAGTCATTAGACGCATTAGATAATTCGTATTGAAAATAGCATTATTATTATTTAGATTTCCTTGTACTGTGTAGTTATTTAATGTCATTTTTGTAGAATTTATTTTGAACTCATATTGTTTTTCATTTTTTGTTGTTATTTTGTTTTTTTCCCACCTGCAGTTCACATTCCTATCGCGGTATGAGTGGCTCCCGCCCTCCGCCATTGAGTATAACCAACCCAGCGAAGCAGGAATCACAACCTTCTGGTTTATCTATTTCTGTTCCGTTTACATTGTTACTTACTTCTGTATCACGTGTCAAATCGACGGAGTGGAACTAATCGGTAAAATATTATTATTTCGTATTTTTAGTTTTGTTCCATTGTGTTAAAACAACTCTCTACCCGCTGTGATGTGAAGTGTTATTTCTTTGGTTTGTATAATTTTTTTTTGAATTTATCGTTTGTTTTATTTTATTATTCTTATTATTTGCGTTTTTATGTTTTCGAGTGGTGTTTGTTCGTGAAATTAGTATAGAAAATGAAATATTTCAAAGATCAATCAAGTTAAATAAAATTTAGTAAAACTCTTGAAATTTTGAATTTGGTCATGTTGCAATTAAATGACAAAAAGACTCCATTTAAAATCATACATCCAATGATTTGATTGTAAGGTAGCACTCAGTGAGTTGTTGGCAGATCAGTTGAATTTGTCTGTGACCTGCTTGTGTCGCGCCCCAGTTGATTATACTCAGTCTGACGGGAGGCGTTGTGTGTTTGTGCGTACCCTGTAGTCCTGGCCCTGCACGAGACGATATTGAAGTGCCCCACGGAAGGCTGCAACGGGCGAGGCCACGTGAGCTCCAACCGGAGCACCCACCGCAGTCTCTCGGGCTGCCCCACCGCCGCGGCGCGCAAGGCTGCCGCCCGCGATCACCGCCAGCACGCCGCGCTTCTCCGCGCACGCAGTCCGCACCTGGCCTCCTCGGGTGAGTCCCCGATTCCCATTCCTTATACCCCATCCTCACTATCAAATCCCTTTTTCATAGTTTCCATCTGGAAGGTAAGAAAGATCATTGTCTAATTGTTTTAACCATTTGGCATTTCATCTGCCTATCATTTTTTGCGTTTTCCGGTTCAAGATGGTGGCCGTGTTAGATACTACATTTTTATCCCGTCAGAGTTCTCATGAGCGTGAATCCACTACAAGCTGTCAAATCGGATAATCTATATTATGATAAACTACCTGCCTGAAGAAAGTTTAAAAAATAATTGAGATGTGACTGTTCTTTGGACAAATTGTACAAGTTCTTATTTGATTTAAGTACCTACTTGCAAATCTTATGATTACAGAGTGGATGTTGGTTTTGATTTATTAAATAAGAGCAAATTAGATACATGTTTTTTTGGAAGCGAGGTCTACTGTTCACAAATCTACAAGTGTTATTTCTAAACTATTTAAACCAAATGTAATATACTGAAAATAAATTAGTTATGCCACCGTGTAGCGAAATATTATTTAAACCATCAAAATGCTTACTTAGAAAACGAACAAAATTGTTGTGATGAATCCAACCTAAAATAATGTGCATAAGTACTTATACTATAGAACTGTAAAATTAATTTAACCTCAGATAATTATTAACGGATGACTAACGACAATAATCTTTCTTTCGACCGTTTATTTAGTTTCATTTCTTGTTTTTTCTCATTTTGAAGTTTTGACCATAAGCCCAAATTTAGAAGAATTGTTATTAGAATACCAAAACTTCATTATTCTTCAAAATATTTATCTGTAGGTACTTAAAAGAACTCAAGTTAACCTTCATTTCATTCATGTCATTATGTCTTGTTAATCTACCATTATCATGAAGTCGTGTACATCACTAATGTTTCATAACAAATTGTTTGAACATTTTTTCAATAGGACCTTAATATTCATTTTATTAACGTTTACTAAAATTTATTTTTTCTTTCCTGCAGTTTCGAGTGGTCAGTCAGACTTTAGTCCGACCCGAGTGAGCGGTCCCCCTCTGGGACACCGTTACCCGCTCCCGCCTTCTGCGCTACAGGAGCCACAGGACTCCTTCTACGGGTCCAAGCCAAACAGAAGGCCTCTGAGCCCCGAACCGACTAGCCCTTTCCGGGTTAAGACCGAACCTAAGACAGACCTTGAATCCAGGTCCTGTCGGTCCACCCCGCCGCCACATCAACAGAGATACGACTACTTGAATCAAGACTCAAATTCTTCTTCAGTGTCAAGCATGGAGACTATGGCAACGAGGGGTATCCCCCACCAACAAGGGCCGCCCCCACCCCCAGGGTATGGCCCCCCTGAAGCGCAGCGCTCACCCTACGAGCACGCGCCCCCTCCAGCGGAAGACGCATACGTAAGATCTTATGCTCAGATGAATGAACTCGGAGGTCTAGCGCGTCCCGTGGTTAGCTACTCCACGGACATGTCTGGCAGAGGCTACGAGAGCCACAGGCCCTACGAGGGTGGCGCTGGAGCTTTCGACAGGTATGAGCCTTCCAACGGAGGAGGCGCTTGCGGTCTACAGCAGCGCGCCCCCTACCCCTACATGGCTCCCCTAGAAGAAGCCGAAAGATATCAGGAACACTCCCTACCCCCCGCGCCCCTTCTCAAATCTGATCACTCCGAACAGGAGCAGAGCACGGGACCAATATATCCCAGGTAATTCATTCTAAACCAGTTTAAAACAATAATATATAAATATTGTCCTTTCACGAAAGAATCAATTGAAAAATATTGAACACTTCCTTTTTGCTAACCTATTTTATTTCAACCCTGACACAACACAATACAATATGACAACACAAGTTGAAGATTACCGAGAAAAGAAATAGTTAGATGTATCTGGATGTTCCATTCAAATTGAGTGGAGAGTATAGAAATAAGCAATGAATCTTTGTGATATCTCGTCTGACGGCCGAACCTCTTTGCAGACCAATGTACCACTACGACCCCTCCACGGGCGCCGTGCCGCCGGGCTTCTCCGCCATTAACCTGTCCGTGAAGATTGCCGCCGCGCAGGCTCAAGCGCAGATGAAGGGCGGCTCGCCCTCCCCCCGCGAGGGGCCCGTCATGGACCTCTCGACGTCCAACATCACCTCCACTAGCCCACAGGTCAGAACACCACCCTTCTTAGTCTGACTCTCTACCTCCAATAATTGATTCACCATCGGATTACTGCTGAATTGACTAATTGACCCTTGTCAAAAAAATACTCCTGGTTAGTCACTAGACTTTCAATTATCATAGTCTGATCCTGTACCTCCTAAAAATGATTCACCATCAGATTACAGCTGAATTGACCAATTACTATTGTCAAAAAAGTCATATTTAGGTACTCATTAGACTTAATTACTAGACAAATTATCATAGTCTGACTCTTCCTCCTCAAAATGATTCACAATTAGATTGTCAACTGATTTAATAAAGGAGAAAAGTAAATCATTTAATCACCTTATTTCATAAGGCTCTAAAAATACCATTAACTTACATTGTCCCTAGATAATAATTACCATTTAGATAAACAGTCATTTGAAAAATGACAAAGTTTTTGTCAAGTTTAACTACTGCTGGGAAGATGTGTCGCGAAAACAACTCATTATTATGACTAATAAAGATGAATTTGTTTCTTGTCCAGGGTGCTTACGCGTCCCCGCAATACGGCGGGGGGCGCGCGCGGGGCTCCCCGGGCGGCGGCGGCAGTCCCCACTCGCACATGGCGGCCAGCCCCCAGGTGCCTTCGCCCCAGGGGCAGACGCTCGACCTGAGTGTCTCCAGGCTGCCCCACGGGTCAGTACCGCATGCCATCCTTGTTAAACAACCAACCAACCAACCTCATTGTTCACTTCCACCTCCTACAGAAACTACATTAGAGTGGAATGAAACTAGACAGTAGATAATAAACAGAAAATTGGAATAAAACCGCTCTATACTTATTTTACACTTCTACATTACACTCACAAATTACACATCTGCAAAATAGCATACATAACACCAGTATATATAAAAGCAAAGGCAGCAATATCCGCCAACCTCAATTATTATTTGAAAATGATAATGATTTTTGAGATTATTTCGACACCTAAAGTTCTCCGTTTCTTTTCTTTAAATTATGTCAATGTCACAAGAACTGTCTAAAGTTTGCTGTCTTTGCTTTGTTAGTCTTCAGTTTATAATTAGGTTCTCAGATATTAAGAATCTTCATAAAATACACGCTGCACCACACTTTTGTGTTTTAAGGCTGGAAATAGTGCCACGATGAAGCAACGCTGACGAGCTGGACCGATGATGGTCCTCGCACGCAGCGCATACTACAGCTCGTTTTTCTTTCACCTACATATACGCGGCCGACGTATGCGGCGCACTATTTCCAGCCTTAGTCTACACTTGTATGGAGAAATAAAGTCTAGTTCTTCTGTGCAGTGACGCGTGGTGCAGAGCGCGTGGCTTCCCCGGAGCCGTGGCCGCCTACAGCCGCGAGTCTACGCCTGACAGCGGCGGTTCGCACCCCTATCTTGACGCCTACCACCGCGACCCTGCCGGTAAGTCTTTCTGCATAACATTCGTTGGTATGAAGAGTTCAAAAATATCTTCATTGCAAAAGTGTTCAATTTTAAAAATGGTGGAAAAGAGATTGCTCTAACAACTAAAGCTTCCTACAACACTTTCAATACATTTTCGTTTTCGATTCAAGTTGTCGTCATTATTAATTTGTTTACATTACACACTCTTTCTGTAAAATATCTACCTTCAAAAATTCTTTGAATTTAATAAATATTTTTTTATCTCAATCTCAGAATTCCAAAAAGTCTTGATTTGAATCCGTTATTGTGACGGCGAAACTTTTCTAACGGAGAAGCTTCACAAATAAGTGGGATGAAAAACTTTTCAAAACATTCCGTTGGCAACAACATTTTTAGTTAACGAAATAGGACTTGTGTTGATACTTTGAGTGCTTAAAAACCCGGCCAATTGCTTTTTTACGTGATATTACATAAGAGTAATTACGTGAGAATGATGTGAAGTGAAGCAAATAGAGAGGAAAGACAGTGAAACCTTGACTTGTTCACAGTATTTACGAGATAGCTAATGCCATTTGAAGTAACCTTCAATTCTAAATCTGGATATCAATCATAATAATATTATATAAAAAGAAGATATTATCTTCTTTTTACAGTGACCTCTCCCTCTATAGGATATTAGTTGATTATCATCATGGCAAATTTTATAATCATAACTGATTTATTTTTATAAATGACAAATTTTCGACAGTCCAACTAAGAAGATCTCCCATTTTTGGACAACGTGTTCAGCATTTAATACATTTGCTAAATATTAATTCAGTATTGTTTGGTACTCAAATACAATCTGGTAACTATTCACAAGATAGGTTTTGTTGCCGGCCGTCCATTTTCCGTTTATTATATCCAAAGTTAGCACAATGAGCTTTCACGTTTCAAGCTGGAATGGCTCGCGGGCACGTTCACTGTGTTCAGGCCGTATTCTCTGGCCGGCGGAATTCCGGGCGCTCTTTCGGTTTTTAACCGTGGTCCGCGATAAAAATGTCGGCGAGCCCGATTTTCAAAAAAAGAAAACGAGACTTCCGCTTCCGGCGAGCGCAACAACTCCACACCCTGCCGCCTTATTATCCCGCGAGCCCGCCGCCCTTTCACGGCGACAGCTGATGGCATCCTTTTGCTTTTTTACGTCCACATATTGTTCGTGCACTGAAATGCAGAGGCATTATTTATAATATCCCTGTAGACGAACATGTAGTGGTTGGTCACATTATTACGTACTAATTTCTGAGATTTCTCTACATGGGGTAGTACCTACGGCTACTACCCGTGGCTCTATCCTACCGGTTTTCTTTTGTGTATATATAGAACTATCTACAGGTCAAAAGGGATCACATTGCTAGATGTTTTTTTCATACTGATTCTCGGATGGTTTGAGGACTCGGCAATTGTGGAGAGCATTCATTTTTGTATTTCAATGGTTATCTCCGTCACCGACAGCATAGACCGTTTTATCTCCTAGCCTGCATGACTAACTTGTCAATGGTCGTGCCGGTAGTGAATGCAATATTGCTGTTCAACAGAATTAATTCGGATATCGACATATTTAGCATCAATGAAGATGCCTTTAAAAGGCAAGTTAATTTACTAATAGTATACTATATAATGTACACTGTCTATATTTATATAATTCTCACTTACAAATGTATTTAAAAACCTAATAAAATTAACAACTTTGTACGTTCTAAAAATAATAAAGGGAATTGGATTGAATAAACGCGACGAAAATAAATAATAATAGAAAGGTTGTTCAGATGTCGGCTTTTCTGCCTCTTGTCTTCATATACCTTCCGGCATCCTGCTTTAGACACACACAGATCTCTCTCAAATGTCTTGGTACAAACCAATTGCAAAATCTCAAGCAATTGAGTTACATCTTTAATCCAATATTACCAAATTCTTAAACAAGTGTATCGGGCCTACATCTCAGCTGTCTAATTTTCGTGAAAAATCACCTAAAGGGGTACAAATATATGTATTTAATAATAAATACAGCTGGCTTACAACTAGGATTCATAATAACTAGTGACTTACATCTAAGACTTATTTCTAGTCACTTACGACTAATCGACTTGTCGTTAATGATTACATTATCATTAAATTATCGAACTTTATCTTCATCTCTTGTTACATATTATCGGAAAATAGAGTAACGCTCTTGTGTAAGATAACTAATGGTCTTGTTTCTTGCTTGTCTATGAAATATTTATTCATAACGCGATAGTAGTTATTATTTTCCTTACAAACAGCTCTCGTTCTCTTTATCTTGGGAATGTTGATAAATGCAACGCGTAGTATATTCCTATATAGGATTATTTAGTACCTACCTTTCTGTTTTTTTAGTATGCAATGTAATCTACACTTTGTGTTCTGCACTATTACAAAAAGGAAAATCAGAATGAAAAATTGAAGTATTCGTTAGGTACAGACTTTATTTGAAAAAATCATAACGCAATACCATTAATTCTGTAGTGCAGTACGATGATTTATCCAGGTAGGTACTTACTTTAAAATTATATAGCACTGCGTACCTACAGCCTAAACATAAACACCCAACCAATAACCGTAGGGGTAGGTTTATATTTGCAAAAAAACGTCAGAACAATGGTATGGTTCAGTTGGTAGCCGGGTGCCGACACGTGATCCCAGAGCCATAAGCAGAGCAATCAGCAAGTACCTACCGCAGCATCTCTGCTCTCCGCCCAACGGCCGGCGTTTGTTTACCTTTCTTTGTCATTAACCAGACGATACCGTAAAAACTCTATTGAAGTTCACAATGTTTGATTTGTTCGTCCCCCAGAGAAAAAACCCCGAGTTTTCACAACTCACCGGTTTTAACGTCACCATGATACAATTAATTACTTTTTTTGTAAAATTTCCTGTAGGTTGCCAGCCGGCGTTGCAGACGGATACCTTACAAAAGTTAATTTGTTTTCCCACATTTTTACTTTGTTTTTAATTACGCTGTTAGTGAGTCGAAGTTACGTAAGGTCCACATTACATCACACTAATCGATCCCTTCCAGACTTTGTTTATTTTAATACGTTATTTTACGTCAATTTATGTTTCGTTTTTTATTTCAATTAACTTGCGGTGATTTCGATACACAAAGAACTTTTCTTTAACAAAGTTGCATATTTTTCTTTCATTGAACCGTTTTCGTTTTACGTTTCCGGACAATTAGCTTCATTTTTTTCGCAATGTAAGATCGATTAATTGAAAATTTAAAAAATAGCAAGCAACCTTGCGTGCGTGTATAATATGCATAATACATGTTTTTTGAAACATAACCAGTGTTGAAAGAAAAGTTGCTTGAAATGGCTTTAGCCTTATTGAGTGACCAGAAATGTAGATCCAAGCACTTCCCAAACTTTCTATTCCCCTTCCAACCCCCGTCAGCCTCAATCGGGTATACCATAGTCTCACCAGCTTCTTGTATGGTAACTGACTTTTTTCTAAATTATTAAAATGCCTTTTTAACGCATTTGTTTTTTATTTGGAATTTAAATAACCGGTCCCACTTACAGATTCAAGTATTCTCGTTCCTCAAATACGGTAGGTACCGTCTCCCCATTCCTTTTGTTTTGGGACGATAGCTTTATGTTATGCAAAACAAAAAATGGTAAAAAATTCCAGCCATAAGGTCGCTGTAAATTATCAATACGGCCGTGGCGTATGGGGATGTGTTGGGGGAGGGGGGAGGGGGAGATTCCTCGGGGACGCCGGCCCTGGCACTGGAACGCGATGTGTTAAATTAAAACATCGCCGACTTGCAGAGAAAGGGGTACGACCGTACAGCGAGCGGTACCTACCTACGCTCCTGCCTCGGTCGCGCACAGAACCGAAACGAACAACCTTGCAGAATGACAAATAATATAAGTTGGCGCTGAAGGGAGGGCGCTGTGGTCTATAATAATATTTCTTATTGAGAAATTATGTAACTATAACTAAGATTACATATTAAGTGTTCATTTTATTTATTTATTTAACGCCCAGAGGGCTTTTACATGGTTGGTAGTATAATTTTAATTTGACAGATATTTTAAAACATAAAAAATAAGAATAAAATTACAATTACATGCTATGCAACAAGTCATACAAACACAAGAAACAAAAACAGAAAATTACAGCTATTTGTGGGTTTACATGATGTGTTTAGGAGTATTGTTGAAATAAATGTTTTAAATGATCCACAAAACTTGCCAAGTTGCTTGAAATAGTGAACATTTGTTTATAAATTAGGTAGTAAATAAAATTAACATATAACAATAATTTAAAAAAAATAAGAAAATATTAAATTTCTGTTTCTGAAAAAATAAGAAAATACACAGATTTAGGAAATGAGATTAAAAGAATTTGACATTCTCAGACTATAAAAATATTACCAACTTAATCATTATTTTTTTGGTAAACTAATGTTTAAGACAAGATTTTTTATGCAATAATTATTAGCCTGAAACACTCATCCACATTGAAAAATCTCCTGATTAAAGATACATGACGCCAACGGGACTTGAACCCGGGGTGAGTTGACGTGTTGTTCTTGTATTTTTTTGTATTTATTATGCTTATATAATGCAGTTGCATTATGTGGATTGACTATATGTGTGGAGTAGTTTAGTTTTTCCTCTGGGGAAGATTTAACCCGGTCAGAAAGCCGGAAAAATAGGTAGTATATAACAATTAAAAAAGGTTGAGGTTTCTCATAACCTACCTCACTAGGCTAGCCCATGTCGAGGCAGTTATTTCAAAAGTAAATTTAAATACATATGGATTTACCTACATTTATATTACAATATAATCGCTCAATAGTTTTGTTAGATCAATCATTTCGAATTTGGGTGTAGGCACCAACTTTTTACGACAATTGTATTGCCGGCAAGGTATATCCGTCAAGATTTTCGTATTACCAGTCAGGATTGCGCAAGATTCTCTTGACGGTGAGTTCGCTCGGCTACCGATATTACGACAATATTGCCGAGTCAAATCTATTTCCTTCTCGCACACATCATATGCGACTATGTTCGCTACCCAATCGCCATCAAAAATATCATAAATTTGAATGCGGTTAATATTAATAACTGATTTGGCTTTTTTATGTGTTTTGTGTTGCGAATTTATCTTATACATTACGACAATCGTGATAAACTATTGACGGGCAAGACAATAATTGTTCGTCAATACGCAATAATCGGCAATTTATCTTGCTCGTTTTAAAGGTTTGATTGTGATTTTAGTTTTAGTTCTTACTTCAAACAAAGTAGATTTTTTGGGTCATATCTGTGAAAGCCTAAAAGCCACAACCGCTCCTGCTCTCCCCCCGCGCCCCCACTATATATCCGCAGAGCCCTAATAATGGAATATTCACATTTCGCATATTTGATTTATCCCGTAAGAGTTTCCCCGGGGGCGGCCTGTTAACTTACCTTTTTTATTCCGCCCCAAACCCGGCCAGTTCGGGGTTTTTTCATTTCATAACCGGGATGATTATTAACATGCTGCTGATGTGCGTCCGCCATAGGCACGGAATTAAAACATGTTAGAGATTGCCACCGTCCCTTTGTGCAAACTGCTCCTATGAATAACTTTGTACTTTTCTCTAAAATATTAACATATTACGTTCATTTCTAAAATTTCACTGAAGAAAATTTGGAATATTATCCCCTTAAAAATCATTAAATTTCGCGTCTCAAACATTTCTTTGCTTACTTAGGACGGGTTGTTTCACAGAATTTGAACAATTCATCAAATTGAAAGTTGATTTTCAAGTTCTGTGAAGGTTCTAGTCATGTTGAATTATTATATCATTACCGACTAGTTACTTCGTTAAACTGAAATAGTGCCAGAACTTAGATAGAACATTCACAGAATTTGAAAATCAACTTTGAAATTTGATGAATTGTTCAAATTCTGGGAAACAACCGGTCCTTAGTTGACGACTGTAAAAAACTGAAGATGAATATCTAAGAACATGGTTTACAAAATCACTTAAAATTTCAAAAACAATCGTTCAGAATTTTCATAAGTTTTCCTCTGCATTGTGCAGGATTCAGAAAATATTCTAAATGGATGATTTCAAAGGTTTCAAGGAAGTGGGACACTTAGGCCTTTCAACTGCTCTTTCAAAGTGGTAAATTATGAGAGGTTGTAGATTATAAATGTGTATGTGAAAAAAATATTCCATTATTAAAAATAAATTAAAATAAAAAATAAATTCGCAGGAAAACGACTGAGTGAGATATTTTCATGTAATGGGATGAGAATTGCAGTAGAAATTAAACACTGTTACTGAAGTATCATACTTGTTTAGGTTACGCGGCTGCCAGCCCGCACCCCGGCTACGGCATGGCACAGCCCGAGTACCCGGGCAACGGGTATGCGCCCTACCAGTACCAATGCGGGGCCGCCTACCCGCCCGCCTACCCGCATCCTCCCGCGCCCGCTGCCTACAGCCCGGGCGCGGCCTGCTACTCCATGCCGCCGCCGCAGCACCTGCCGCCCCACGACAAGCAGCCCAAGGATCCGAGGTTTGTACCGCCCCATCCAACAATGCCTTCTCCTTACACCAGTCCTTATCCTAGCCTAACGCAATACCCGACGTTTGCGTCACCCCACCTAACAAACAAACAACGTTAATTGTCTTCTCTATCTCCTTACACCAGACCTTGCCACATCTGATACTTATCCTACAGGAATTTATTACCCTTACCCCATTAGCTTCATCCACCAAAGTGTGTTCTTCAACCACCGAAAAACCAACCTGAACTGTCTTCTACTACTCCTTAAACTAGACCAGACCTTATCACATCTAACACTATTGTTCTAGCGTAATTCATCAAATATCACCGAATAACTTCATCCACCAACGTTTGAACCACCCCACCCTATCGACCAAACATCCTAAACTGTATATCATTTTTCTTACACCAGACCTAGTCACACAACCCTTAATATCATGAAGTCATAATACGTTACTAAAATTCTGTATTTTCTTCGAATGAAGTAAGGAGATGCAATGAAGACAGATTCGATTCAAACGCGTTTGCATAAATCGGAGCTGCACGCAAAGCGCGATTGTTAGATAAACGAGTCATATTATATATAAAATAACGAATTATATAAAAATTATACACATTCCATATTATGTGGAATGCACTTATTTCAGCGCGTTTGCAAAAGGCGCGATTGTAAGGGGAACGCGTATAGGCGCGTTTGTCGTGCGTGTATCGGTTTGGAGCGATTGCACGTGGACGGTGCATAGGTTTACAAGTGGAGTACAAACACGAATACTTCGTCTGGACAGGGTCTATTGTAGTAGTGCATTGCATGCGAATCAATTTTTGTGGACTGTATCAATATTTTTCCTAACCTTTCAAATTGACACAACTATTTGGGAAGCTGGTTAACATTTAGTTGGATTTGGGAACTGACGTACCCCTGGTCCTTTAAAACGCGTCTTATGAGAACACGTGTAAACTTTTCTAGTTTTTTTAGCGACTCGATATTAAATACACTTTGAAGGTCACTTAACGTGTACAGAGTACACTGCGCAACTTTCCTTAATAGAGTGACAAGGTATAGTTAAAATGTTGCAATTGTCACTCAGTTGGGTAAACCAAACTGTCAGATAGGGACAGGTAGTTGGGTAAAGGGAATGCACCTAATAACAAGTACCTAATAGTGGTAGAACCTGCAGACAAGCCGTCATGTGGCTTCTATGCACGACTATTTTGTTGTTATATTGTTAAAAATCTTTTAATATCGAAATTTCTTAATAAAAAATAATGAAGAATTCTTACGTAGATCAATAACCCTTCATTGTCTCGATGCAATAAAACTATGTACCTCAAAAAACTTATGAATAAATGAATTGCGCAAAGTAGATTACGTAATGGGCGTTTAATTCGCCCATGCTGAGCAATAAATTAATCAGCATTCATCTGCATAGCGGAGTCGCTAAACTCCGACCTAATTCCCTTCTCCGCCTGGAGACGAGGCGCGAAGGTTAAATAAACAAATTGGAATCACAAATATTCGCGTGCATTTAGCGAGCACGCCACTCCATGCTCCTACTACTGCCTCCCTCTCCTCCTGCTGGGATGCATCCCCTCGCCGAGCTTATTCTATTACGCCATCCTAATCGCATTCGCAATATCCATTTTAAGCACATCTAAAACTCCTCTTGCCGGTAACACCTACACGGCAGCGCGGAAGCCCCGTTTTGTTAATTAAAGTAATTACTCTTCCTACCGAAAACGCCAACCTTTATCCTAATTGACGTGGAGCTGACTGCACTAGAAGGAAGGCTAGTCTTCCTGTCGCTACCTTTGTGCGCCATCGCCTGCGCTTGGTGTTTGGTGTTTGGTGCTTTACTTGGCTTTTAACCCGGTCATTTCAATTATGATCTAATATATTTTGGCAGCCCCGACCCTGGGGCCAATAACGTCTGAAGCAACTGGAATGCATGCCTTTGAAATCTGTAATGAAATTGTTTGTGTCACTATTTTCTATACATTTCACAACCTTCTAGATATTGTTATGTAATCCACCCGCTTATAATCTCCCCTTACCCGGAATTATGGACAGACCTGATTTATTGAGCCTAATCACCTTGAACATACTAGAATTACTCGATCGAAAAATATTGTTCATTGCAACAACAATACTAAGTCATTTAGATATTCGCTTGAACCTAATTGGCAATACTTTAGCAGAAATAGTAGATGTGCTCAACTGCACGGAATATAGTTACAAGAAGGCTATAATAGCTTACCTCAATAATATAAATAATCACGTTTAGTGTAATACTAATCCGTTTTAGACTCCCGATTCAATTCGACAATCTTCTTTTTGAGTTTTTTTTTTGTTTCATTCTTCAGCTTCTTAATAAAAGCTAAATTATAATTAAGTTTTATATATTTTTAAACCACTCAGTACACCGCCACAGCGAGGGTCTCTTTAAAATGGTTTACCTGTACCTGTACGCAACATATTATTGTAATACTGTGTTGCCTACAAACTAAAGTAACAGGCATGATTTTTCTATCAAATATTTCAATTTTTGACCACATAACGGAAATCAACATCAAGAATTTCAAAAATTTTGGGATAAATAACTAAGTTATCTACAAATTTTGCCTGAGAAAAAAATGCCTCTTGGCCTATGTCATCTCTGGGAATGCTGTGTGATGGGTATTTTTATCGAAATGAAGGAGAGGAGGTTCTTGGAAGGAAAACGTATGAGGGGTGGGTAGTAATCTGGGGTTCATAGTGTTTAGGATTGGCGAATGTATTAAACCATCCCTCCCACAAGGCGATGGGTCGAGACAGTCCGGCTCGAGGCTCAACCACTCTCTCCCGATTCGGCCCGCCACGCAGTAGGTGGACAAACGTATCGCCGCCAAGACCTCGACAAACCTCACCCCATGAATCCGGGCACCCGTGCTAAGTCACCAAATGTGGCGAACCAATGGCAGGGGTGTTGGTTTTCCGATAATAGTGGGCGGCGGTACCCACACCCGCCTCCCAAATTGATTCTGCAAGCTATCAAAAGAATACAAAATAAATATTTACGCTTAGTTTTAAGATGGGTATTACAACAAACTTTTTGAACTATAAACTATAACACTCTAAATTAATTAAATAATCTGACTAAGCGTAAAAGAAGGATTTTCACTAACTTTCATAATGTTCATAATATAATAATAGTCCCAATACATGAAGTTGGGACTTATTTGAGTATAGAAATTCTGAGACTAACTTCCATATTATAAATATGTGAGTAGTGTAGGTAGGTACTCCTCATTGTCCAGAATACTACTAATACTAATTGAACGTGATAATTGTGCCGAGCCAATAGACATCTTCAAGTTTATCATTTTCAATGATAAACTAATGTTTATAAGAAAAGGTTAAAAAGGCATAGCACAAAGAATAACAAATTATTATACGCAATAATTATTCGCCTGAAATACCCATACAAATTGAAAATATCTCCCGAAAATGCCGCCGACGGGAATTGAACCCTCACCCTTGACGCACGCTCTAGACCAATAAACTACGTCCGCTTATTCCCAACCCGCCAAATAATTAAATATGTTTTAGTATTTCATTCAACAATTATTGCTTCTTTTGTTGCTGGGGCAGTTCAGTTATGTATTAAAGAAAAAGGAAAAAAAACTGAATGTTAATGGAATTGTATTACTTTAATATTAATTTTAGTAATTATTCCCATGTAAAAGTTTAATAAGGAAGTTAATAAATTTATAAATAATAATGAACTTTTATAGTTCATTCGGTTCAAATGCGTTTCGAGCCGCAAACAGGATACGGAATATTACCATAAACATTGTCACCCAACATCACATCACCTCAGCGAGTTCAACCGATCACTTCCGCCCAGGTCGAGAATACTCGTACATTTTCTTAACTTCCGCTACTTTTATTTGTACTTATTAAATCTTTTCTAAGAAACAATAACCAACCGTAAAAACCTGCACCGCAATTCTAAACTCATCATCACCTCACAAGACCATAAATTATAATAATAGTAATATGCATTAACATCAAATTAACACCGTTTTGCTCTCCACACTCACAACAAAAGACCACGAGAATATTTAACATCTTACAGTAAAATAATTAAACCATACTTTCTACTACACACTATGCGATTTGTTCGGGTTATTTAATTGCATAGTGAGGAATTCCTGTTGAAAATATTTTGTCTTAAATTATGTCGATTTTTATAATGTAAGTTTAATTGTAATAAATAGTATGTAGTTATTCCTGGAAATAAATAATCGTTTTTTGTAATTAAAGTGTATACGCTTTGGCTTGACTCCGACCCTTTAACTCTCTGACGTTATCCTATCCCACTGGGATGGGACATTGCTGAGAGATTTTCAAATATGTATCAATTTATTTGTAAGAAACAAACAGATTATACAATACAAATATAGAATATCTACACATATGAAGTTAATGTTAAGCCAAAAAAGTTTATTATTTTAAAGTTGCGAGATAGGAGTTTTATTTTGTCTTAAAACTAATTTTAGGTAAAGGGGAGAGGAAGAGGAATATAGGACAAGGATAAGGATAGGAGATGCTCCCGATATATTCCATACTCCCAAATCCATTGGGGCCACTTAAAACTTTAAATTAGACCCTTTAACTTTAACTTAAGATGATAAGAATTTACGAATAATAAAAATACTTACGATTTTTTTTTTATATATATTTTTATTTTATTATTTTATTGGAATATCTCATTTGTGTCGTGATTTCATCAAACAATTTATTTGTAAACGTCATCAACAGCGAACAGTCCTTAACCCACACCGTTCGTAATAGTGATATTATTATTATCGATATGAAATCAAAGTGTGTCTAGAATTCAAATGGGTTATCATTGTTGTGCGGTCTGATAATCAGCTTTCCGGCACCGGCCGCCGGACGTTCACCTGACGAATTCGGAACTGCAAATCACCAATTAGCGCCGCATTGGGTAAATACATTATTCATCTGTGGACTTGGAAGATACCACGAGGTTGCTCGCCGCGGACACACTTGCTTGATTTTATAAATTCTTGGTGCTTCATTAAAGAAGAATATGATTTATACCAGTGAATATGAATTATTATTCACTTAGTAACACCCGGCTTTGCCAGAGTTTCCACATTATATATTTCGATTTTTTTTTTCAATTTCGTACTTTTGCATGGTAGAAAGATTGGTGGTAACTAATGGCAATTAAATTTATGAAGCCAATCAATTTTTTTCGGCTAAATGGATATTTCAAAGATCAGTAGATCATGGAACGTTGCAAGGTGAAAGTAGTTGCTTCGAAATAGCTAATTTCCAGAATTTAACGTTCGAGAGTTTCTTTTGCTTCGTGAGAAAATTTTTAAAAAAATCACCTTTTTTTCAACACCTTATGATTCTGATGGATATGCAAAGAGAAAAATTGCTTTCATTCAATGTGGACTGTTAACATATAGATTTTAATATTTATGTTTAGACGTTTGATAATAAAAATTATCAACAGTCACCAATAAAGAACAATGCCTTCTGTTTTATTATCTCTGACATAAAATACAATACAATACAGAATTGACTGACATTAAACAATAAGTATCAATTATTATGAGATAAGAACAATAAAGTTACATCTCAAATTTAATTTCTTACTTTCAAAACGGCTAAACTTTTTTTTTAAATTAACGAATTGCATAATTGAAGCAGTTTTTATGCAATAGCAAAGTTATGTTTTATAATTCCACATCGTCTACTAACTGCTGTCATTTTTAGTTCGTGAAATATACGTAACTACTGTCAATAGATAGAAATAACAGCAAGGTTTTTGAAATAAATCAAATAATTCAAAATTTCGTTAAAACAACTGGCAGATGCTATTAACTTCAAAGACTGAGTTAGAAAAAACATTGATTATGCAAATAAGTAAAGAACATAACAAATCAGATTTATTTTACAAATATTTTGTGGTAAATTTACCAGCCAAAAACTATACACAAAAAATGTAGCAATTCCGTGTTCTCAGTAGAAGCGATGCACTACGTAGTATAATATTTTAAATCGAACCGCTATCAATAGCACCCAAAGATATTAGTTCTTCTAATATCTTTGATAGCACCCCTTACGTAGATGACGAAGGTTTAAATTCCCGCTTAACACCATCCGCCTGTTTTGATTTATGCAAGAAAAAAACATGGCCAAAAAGTGCCTTTTATTTTATTTTGTGGATGTTCAGGCATAAATATTTAATTTTTAATTTGCCACATCATACAATATAATCATAACCGAAAATGGTTTCGTAAGTAGGAGATTTTGAACTTTAAATCAGTTTTCATAGGCCTTATACATTATTTTTTCTGGGCTTATAAAAAGACTTATCTAAAAAATACTCGATTATTTCAAAGGCCAAGATGTATTCCACTCTCAGTATTTAATTAAAGCATCTGAAACATTTCTAAGTGACCAAATATTCAAACCAAAAACACATGATTTTGAATTACTACGTAGTGCATCGCCTTAACACGATTTTTTAAAATGCCCGCAAGTGGCTCATTGATACATTGTTAATATTATATTATTTGTATTGGGTTACACGTTATCACAGGTATACGTAATGTTGTATTTACTTAATGGAAAAATAGTTGATATGACATTTCACGAAATGCGTGTACCTACCTATTTATGTAGCCACACTTCCCTATTTACCACGCCTCCGCTTTATCAACAAGATAAGCGATAAAATAATAATGGTGATTCCACCGCATTCATATCGCTGCAGTTGCAAAGATACTGAAATACATATTTTATATTTCACACAATGTTGACATTTTTCACCTACAACGTGACACGGATAAATTTGCAGTCTGGGGATACTAGTGCAAAACCAATCCCTAGATTTTATTATTTATTTATAATTTAACATCAAAATTAGCAATCAGTGTAAAATTGTAAATATAAATACAGTAGGGGCTACTGATACTAAAAAATAAACTCTTCATGGGTACCTAATTAATTTACGAAAAGCTGAAAACAGACAATTTAATTCATTTCATTCATTCATTTAGTTCGTTCTAATTCTGAAATTATCGGACTACATACAGGTTAAGCCCGGGGTAAAGTGAACAAGCTTCGAGAGGTGATTCTGCACGATGGTAGACGTAAAAAAGATTAATAACGTTTTTTTCGTACAAAAATATTTTCCATGCAAGAATATTATTTTTTCCATACAAATAATTCAACTATTTTACCTGAAAACTACCCTAAAACGTTAAAATTACGGAAAAGGGTATTAACTTTTTTACTTGTACTGTCATGTAGAATCACCTCCCGAAGTTTGTGCACTTTACCCCCGGACAAAGTCTTTGAAAGCCACATCTTTGTGAATGGTTTTTCGTGCATCCCTTTTCATGTTTTATCATTTGTATCACTTTATGTAAGTATTAGACTAAATCACAAAAGATTAAAAATATTTTGTCAGAATAACAAAAAATATGACGTCTTTAATTACTCTTCTAGCCGTCTGCATAGTTATATAAGCCTCAATAGCAATAAAACACAAGGAAATGAAACTTTATAAAGTTTCAGTTATCATATAAAAATATTATTACGTTATTGGTCCCGCGTTCTTTCAAAAAAATAATTTGATATCTTATTAATTAGTAATATTAGTATGTACATATTTATAGTGTGCTGGTATTGACATAACCTTAACGAACATGGTAATATTTGGGGCTATAAACTATAAAAGAAAAAAAGGCAAATTTCCTCAAATAGTTGGCTTCACCACAAGATGGCGCTAGTGGTGGTGTGTTCGACGTTCGTGTTGTGTTGTGTTTGCTCTCTATATTTAGGTGGCAAAAAGTTAGTCACATTTGGAGTGCGGTCGTCGTGGTGTTGCGTCGCGCGCAGTTTTAATTTTCCCAACAAACTATCGGACTCGCCACCGTTAAAATGTTTCAGTATAAATACAAGTAAGTTTTTAACCTTATATTTGGCGCCTCGCCACTTATGAGAAATTGCCCCATCACTATGTTCCGAACGTTGAATTCTCAAAATGGGATTTCTTAATCATTTTTCCGAAGATCTACAAATAAGAAATGCATTGTTTCCATAATTCGCAGCTAAAGATAAACACACGTGTGCCCAGTCATCGAAGAACGCAGTCGTTCATTGTTTTTATTCCTATCAAATTGCATTTGAATCTACCAGTTTGTGACCTATTTCGCTTGCGTGGGTATTTATTTTTCCAAATTAAATTCACGCTTGTAAACAATTCGTTAAGGTATCGAGGTTGCCAATAGATATTCAGAAAAGAAACTATTTGTAATAATGTTGATTTTGTATATTTTTGTGGTTTGTTAAATGAATATTTACCACCAATTTATCTACCGTGAGAAATACTTATAAAAATTTATTCAATTTCATAGTTGTTTATCTTTATCGGCTGTCCTCCATAAGTACGTTGATTGTTGTGTTATTATTATTATTTTTTGTAACTTGAATATTTACATTTGATTTTGGGTGGAAAGGAAAAAAAGATTAAAACATTATTTGAACTAAAACGTGATACCTGCGTAGCGCTAGCTGTGCACGATTTACTTGGAAGTAACCAAAATATTTGTCAATGTAAAACGGGTGAACGAATTAAAAATGTTTACGTCGTACTTGTTTTGTTTTGATCATATTGCAGCCACATGCCAATCTTTTCTTTTATAATTCACCAGCAACCAGCAATGCAGACGTTTTTTGTGGTTGGCTCATTTAAATGAGATCTAATAAGAAATCTGAAGAAGATAAAAAAATAATACTTTTTAGTTACGGTTTATTTTCTACTTAGAAATCTCGAATCTTGTCTGAACCTATGTTCTTCCCTTTATAAGGAAAAATACTGTTATTATGTAACTTTTGTGAATGTATATATATTTTTAAGTAGGTAAGTTATAACGGTTCGTCGAAGTCTTCAAAATATGTTAATCATCTTAGGTTTAAACTTTCGTTCGCCTAATATTGATTGTTGAACCTCGGATATTGAACCGGAGAAATAAAATAGCTTTCTTTTGAAGCACTTACAGAAATGTTTTCAATTTTTCCTATTCATTTTTTATTGACTGGACGTAGCGAAGTACTGTTTTAACTCGACTATCTGGCTGTAAATTTATTACATTACAGTTCGCTTCACCTTTTTATCCCGCCAGAGTTCGCATGTTCGTGGTTCCTACTATGAGCTGTCAAATCGGAATAACCAATATTATGGTGCCTACAGGCCTAACATAAAGTTTGAAAAAAAGAATTGTCATTGGGGTGGTAACATTTCTTTGGACAAATTGTATAATTCCGTATATGAAATTTAAAAAAAAATGTTACGTGAAATATGAATAGTTTATAATTAAGTGGGTAGGTATTTAAGTACCTACTTACAAATCTTATGATTTCAGATGAAATGTTGGTTTTGATATATTAAAAGATAAAATTATAAACATACTTCTAATAGTTATAGGTAGGTACGTAATTTTAAGTAGGCATTAATTAAATTACGAGAAATATATTTTTTTACATTTTCATTGATCCGCTGTGCAAACAGTGTCTATTCGTCTATTGCCTGGTCTTTTACCAGGTACCTACTTTGATTAGACGGTTTATGTATCTTCACACCTCTGCTCGTAACTTGTCTATTTCGAAAAATAGCAAAGTATGAATCACTACTAATGCTTGCCTTCAAACCAATCGCCGATCCGGGAACTTTACTGCCAAACCGAATATTTATGCTAACCATTATCTCGAGTTTATCTGCTAACAATGCTCAACTTACAGATAAGTGATACGGAAAACCCTTAAATTCTGAAATATTATAATACCTATCTACGTACTAGTAGGTACCTACAACAATATACACAATTTACATGGGCGAAAGTGAATAAATTCAGTCTTATGATTCTCAATTTGACACGGAATGATTCACGAATCGATTCACTCCTTTCAACTTTCTCACTGTGATTTGATAATTCACCTTACGCCTTCCAACTCTGTTCGTCGTTGGTCTCAACTTGGCCAAACCGTTAATTTTACTGATTGTACATATGCCTACATCTTTTTTTACAATATTAATTATTATCTAGATGAGTATGATTTAGTCGCATTGTAAATATTTGGTAAACTTTACAGGTGCACAAAAAGAATCACTTCAGAACAAATTTTTATCGAGAATAACAATTTTTTTATCGAAATTGACGTGTTTTAGATAGTGATTAGTCGGTTTTCGTTTGGCCATTAATATTGTCTTAAAAAACGACACCACTATTTATTACGTCTCTCTCTCTCTCTCTCTCTCTCTCTCTCTCTCTCTCCATTTAAATTTTAAAATTGAACAAACATAAAACACATATTTATAATGGGTAATGAAAGGCATTTACATGCCCCTTGAATCAAAGTGTTATAAATAATCTATCTAAATAGGTAATCTACCAAATCAACAAACGACATGCGTATAATAAATTGAGTATTGAGCATGAGTATTGTGGCAGCTGTTTGCGGGCAGGCCCCTGCAGCCCTGGCCTCAAGGACAGTGACAGGGACAGGGAGGTGAAGGGCCCTGTGCAGTGCCCCACGGCCAGCTGCGATGGCTCGGGACACGTCTCGGGCAACTACGCCACTCACAGAAGGCAAGCCTCGGGCTCTCAAAGCGTGGGCGCTGATAGTCAACCTAAAAATTATCAGTCAACTGCTTTCGACATATGCCTACTCCATTGGTTCCATCCCAGTGCCGCGCTTTCAGGGTTCCAATCTGTTTTGGTCAAGTCCTTTCATTGCTCGCTTAACCCTCTTTCTCTGCATTTTTCATCATGTAAAATGTTAGTTACATAAATACACCATTTGCACGACGTGATGGCTTTAAAATCCACCAGAAAACATAACACACACAAGCATTCCAATCCAGCTTTTTACAGCATTCCTTTCTGCTTTTCCCTTCATCTCGTCACCGAGTCTTCCCCGAGCCCCCGCCCCTCTTGACCGCTGTGTATTTACCCCTCAGTTTGTCTGGTTGCCCCAGGGGTGACCGCTCGCAGCTGCAGGCGCACTCGCAGGAGCTGAAGTGCCCCACGCCGGGCTGCGACGGCTCGGGCCACGTCACCGGCAACTACTCCTCGCACCGCAGTCTCTCCGGCTGCCCGCGTGCTAACAAACCCAAGAGCAAGCCGCGCGACGGACAGGACTCCGAGCCACTAAGGTAAGAACCAAACCTACGTGCTACGCCAAGGTCAATCCATTCTTGTATTTCTTAGAGAGGCATAGGTAAGGGTGACAACTAGGTGTCAGATCTATTCATTCGAAACCCTTTCGTTGCATTGGATCTTTGAAATGGTAATTCGACGACTCAGGTCGGTGGCAATTCAACACACTCTTGAAAAGTGTGATATAAAGTCATGAAAAGTGATGAAGAAAAGACTAGGTTAGGTTTGTAGTCCTTTTTTTCATCACTTTTCAGAAGTGTGTTCAATTGCCACTGTCCTGAGTTGCCATGAAACCCTTTGAAATGTATCATCATGAATAACAAATCTTCAAAATTCTTCTGAAAGACTTTTTTTTCTTCCACTTTTACATATTTATCTATTAAACAAAGTGTGATGGTTGCCTTTTTATCATTAATCATGCTTAAATTATTGATTTCTTTATTTTATGCTAATTATCTTGAAATTCCGTCGATGACGAATGAAAGGCCAACAATTTGGTAACCGATCAACTCAGGATAGTGGCAATTGAACACATTCCTTAAAAGTGATGAAAAAAAAACTAGGTTAGGTTTATTGACCTTTTTTTGTTCATCACTTAAGTTTTTTGTTCCGAGTTGCCATGGAACCCAACAAATTATGATCTGAAAATTTACCGTTTTCCTTTTGAAACTTGCACGCTAACACAGATGCCCCATTCCGGGTTGTGATGGATCAGGACATGCAACTGGCAAATTTTTGTCACACAGAAGGTGAGTCAGCCCTGACCTAAATTAAAACACAAGTGTGAATCTTTTGGTGTTGTAATTGTAAATGCTAATTACTAAACCTAGTGTTTATTAAAACGAATTTGTTATCTCCAAACTCATTTGCAAAGTCAGCGTTTCCGCATTACCATATTATGTGATATATTATATTATTTTGAATCAGGAAATATTAAATTCTTTCAAAGTGTTGTCAACGCATAGAAAGTAGATAGATTAGATAGGTTATTAATTTCCTACATCTTTGATTGAACATTATTTATCAATGAATTCTTAAAACTACTGATAAAAGGATTATCTCGTACAATTTTGTGAACTGGTAATCACGCCTCTGTTGATATTGTGAAATAAAATAGAGTTTTTCTTTCTCTATATACTTTAAGTGTCAGGATGCGTTGATTCATAACTTTACTATAAATCAGAAATACAATCCCCCCGCAATGTGCTACTATGTGTTGACTGTACAGTCGACTAATACTAATGACATTTGAACGCTCCAGCGCATCCGGCTGCCCGATCGCCAACAGGAACAAGATGCGCGTGCTGGAGAGCGGCGGCACCGTGGAGCAGCACAAGGCCGCTGTGGCCGCCGCCACCGCCATGAAGTTCGAGGGCGTGAACTGCCCCACTCCGGGCTGCGACGGTACGGGCCACATCAACGGATCCTTCCTCACCCACCGCTCGCTGTCAGGCTGCCCCTCCGCTGGCCAGACAGGCAAGAAGCCCAAGTACCCCGAGGAGATGAGCCCGTATCCCAAACCTTACCCGGGTAAGGAGGGGTCCTCGGGGACTGTAGACGACGAAGAGGACGACGACTACATCTGGGCTCGGCCGTGGGACGACGGCGCGTGGGGCAGCTGCTACACACGGTACCCCATGCATTATATCCTCAGGGGAGGGGGTCACTACTAGAGCCAACCAACCACCACTCTCATGGAACAGTCCATCTCCCCAACTAGCTCTAACACACACACACTCACTCTCACACACACATGCACACGCTTCTTGTTTGTGGACAACAACAGCCTTCTCCTCTCACATCTCACAGTACAAGGCCGACAGCATTATAAGTTTATCTTGCCTCAGTCAATATCTGTTCCATTTGAGATTTCTCTCATCTCCTAAAGATTGCAGTTTAATCACAAATTGCTCTAGTAGTGTAATCTCCTCTCATATATTGCATGGGGGCACTTTGTTGTTGTTGCAGAATGATTAAACATTACTAGCGCTGCCCCGGCTGTAATTTTTCCCCAAGGCTGGGCCTAATGTCTGACAGTCCCAAAATGGCGGATCTAGAGTGATTCAAGTAACGATTGATCAAAAGACGCCTGTTAACAAAGGACCTCTCCTTCCCTTATAGGCAAAATGAATACTCATTTCTTATAAAATACTTGGCGTGATCTCCTCAAATTTATTGTTATTGTTAGCTATTTCAACAGTCTGACTTTCTATTTCCTAATGTTTTGGGACTATAATATTTAAGTAAGACATAACGAAATATTACATAATTAGCCTTAAAAATATGGCAAGCAAAATAGAATGTATCTAATGCTCATCTACATAACTATTAACATTTCTGAATTGATTATCATAATGGAAAAGTTATGGTTGTGGATACTTTTATTTTACTTAGTTGAAGACATCTTTTAATTTTTGTAAAAAAAAATACTTGGTCAGAATAGATAGGTAATTTATTGTAAATGTTTGTTCCATTCTCAGATGTTTAACGTCTAAGTTTACTAAACAGGTATGGATATGGGTATGCAGCCTCCTAATGGTGGGGAGGATCTTATTACCCTAGAAGCAGAGATCACAGAACTTCAGAGGGAGAATGCTCGAGTGGAATCTCAAATGATGAGACTCAAATCTGACATCAATGCAATGGAATCTCACCTCAGCCATGGAGAAAGAGTTAGTTTCATTATCTTTTTGTTAATCTTAGATTGTATTTGTGTGATCATTTTTACAATTCATTCTTGTGCAATTTCCAAAATGTTATACAAAATGTATGCTATATTTTAAATATATGGGTACATGCATATATGTTTCTGAAACAAGTAGAATTGTTTGCAAAATTTATAAAACTGAATGTACTGTATTATTTTGTTCAAAGTTTACTCAATTCCACTTCTTCACAGGAGAATCAACTGATCTCGCACCGAAACAACAACTTGAACGAATATTATGAGAGCCTCCGCAACAACGTGATCACCCTGCTGGAGCACGTGCGTATTCCCGGAGGAGGCGGGGGTGGGGGCGGCGGTGGTCCTCCCGAGAAGCCGGGCCACGAGAACTTCGACAGCTACCTGAGCAAGCTGCAGACCCTGTGCGCCCCGGACAGCTACTGCGCCGAGGAGAACCGCCCCATCTACGAGACTGTGAAGTCGGCTCTGCAGGACTTCACGGTGCTCCCCACTCCCATATAAGGCTCAGCGGGCGACGTGATCAGCTCGCGCCAGAGTGGAACGCCGCCGTATGACTCTAACTCATGAATCTTTCTCTGAACTCATTCAGCGAACTAAAAGACTTAAAGCATCAAGTTACGAAGGTTGTGTTTGGATTGTCTCTGCACAAAAGTGGATCTCTCCGAGTGTACAGAACATTGAAGTTGAGGTATTGTGAATTCCAGAATATTGATTCCCTCTCATTCATTTTGGTGACCTTTTAGATGGGACTTGTACTTACTAGAAATATTATCCTGCCAAATGTTAATACCAAAAATTGATACTTTAATGATGTGACATGCAAATTTCGATTGTGGTAATACCGATCATTGTAAATTCTTATCTAATTGTCTAGTGTCGAGTGAAATTTTAAATGACAATTTTTTATGTTTAAAGTAATGGAAAAGGTATTAGTAATTTTAAGTACTTATTTTCATCCCGTGGAATGTTTTCTATTTAAGTAATTGTTTGATGTATGTATTAAAAAATGACTGAATTATTTCATTTCATGAAAATTTATTATGTTCTGTAAAAAATTTTAAGCGCAAACACAAATTAGATTGATATTTTAACTTATCAAAACTTAAGGCATGATATAATGTAAAGATTTTATGTTATTCATCCGAAAACGCAATGTTTTCATGGAAGTATTTTTACTTTTTAAAGCGAAGTTTGTCTTCATCTGAATGTATGAGGAATTATAACTTTACTGGTATGGTCGTTTATTGCACATTTAATGTTGTGTTCAAACGTTTCCAAGAGAAATTGCACTAAATTTCTTAATGAATTACAAGGTGTATTAGAAAACTGGTATATCCATACCAAAACAGTGATAAATGTTAGAATTAAGTTCTTAGCTTGTTATTTATTTTATAAATTGATTTATCAATATTTAAAGAAATTACCAAAAAACCAGTAAATATTTAGTGCGGTACTTGATAATATGCACACAATGATAAATGTTTTATGTTGAATGGTTAAGGATTCAAGAATATAATTTATTGTGTACACTAGTCATGAAAATGAAATGAATGCTGTATCATTTGGATGGTGTGTGTATATTTCATCTAGTCAATGTAAGACTTAATGAATGTATAAATATTTTGGTATACTTTAAGGTTTAACTCAGTTTATGGTTCTCATTGTGAATTGTATAGTAGATGAAGTATTAGGTGCTTGTATTAAATATATATTATATTATCTAAATTATTTCAACATGCAATTTATAGTTATATGAATCTGTGATTTTGTTAAAATATTTTAGTTAAAATTTAAATTTCCTCTAAAGTGAATTGATTGTTTCACATAATTGTTTAAATACTGTTTTTACATCGCCATTATTGTATCACTCAATATTCATAAAGTTTTACAAGCGTACCGATGTTGTAAATACTTCTTAAGTTCAATAACAATGTGATTGTTTTGTTGGATATTTGATAAAGAATCATAGTAATAATTGCATCAAAAGTTAGTAAATTATATAGTATGTACAACAAAATGTCATGATCAATCATGTTTTTAAAAACTATCGTATTTAAATATATTTACTGATGTTAAAATTCATTTTTACCAAATTCAAGTGAATCATCAAAATACTCTACTAAGTGGTTCTTTATTTGGAGATATATATTTCAAGGAGAAATATTATCATACATTATTTATGGTACTATTACAATTATTCACGCATTCTTATATAAGTTCCTGTACAAAATTATTAAAATATGTGTTGTTAACAAGAAATAATAAAACTTATTAAGAATGGCCTATCGTAGTTCATTTCATCAAACCTGAATGCTGAGCTTGGCGAGTGGTAAGTTTACTGTACTAGGTAAACTAAGCCCGTCATCACACTGCCACGTAAGCAATCGACATAAACCAAATGCTGTAAGACCCTACGCACAAACTTTTTCTTTTTCACACTGAACTGTGCTGCTGACTGTTACTGTTGCCTTACTCCATTTTCTGCGCAGGGTCTTACAGCACTTGATATATGTCGATTGCTTAGGTGGCCGTGGAACGACGGGCACAGTGGAGTTTTAGTAAACTTCAAGCTTCTGAGAAAGTCGAAATCACAGAAATTTATTGGGAACATAAGAATGATGTTTACAAAATAAATTATGCATCATGCACCACCTTTCGTACTGATTCCCTTTTTTCCTTGTCTTATAATAATTTATCATTTTGTTTTTTAAATCTCTTAAGATTAATTTAAAAAAATGATAATGAATGAATGAATGAAGGAATGATAATGAATCGACCAGAAATAGATTAGAGCAAATTTCTCATAACACGCCAAGCCAAAAAATATTTTTCATTAAATTCATGATCATCTTAACTTCTGGAATGAAAGAAAAGAATGTACAGACAAATCATTTTAAAGAGACCCCTGCTTGTGTAGTGGTGTATGGAATGAATCAAGAAAATAATTTAATTTAATAATATTTTGTTAGGAAGCTGAATGAAACAAAGAACATAAAATTAACATTGTCTAATTGAATTGGGGAATGTAAATGTTTTTAAATGTCCCTATGCATCCAGTATCTTTGGGAATTTGCAGGGTAAGAAAGGATTGTGAGCAGGTTTTCCAAACTGGTTCAATTAACTTATTCCATACTATCGGTGTGCATAAAAATATTTAAACATATCCTCTTTAAAATTATTTGCCTGTACCTAGTACCTACTTGCAGATATATATTTTTTTTATCGGTAACTAAAAAATATCTTTCTATACTTAAAATGAACTTCCACGATTTTTCAAAGACTTGTAATCCTTCTTCACTGTAAATAAACAGCCATATTATCATTACTAAAATACATGGACCTAAAAATCCTTTTAATGGGCTTCTTAGGTCCATGCTAAAATATAAGATTAACTGTGACAATATCAAAAAATGTCCCTCTAATGGAAACTGGTCGAAACTGAAACTGGTCATTTTGAAATAATACATTTTTGTAGTGATAGGACCACATAGGACCATGGAACTAATTCACAATCTTAGGATAGGACTGATGGGCTTGATTATTATTGAGATATCATTGAATTTCGAGTAAATCAGAAAACTAATTTTAAAATGACTTATCTACCTTTCAAAAAAAAACTTTATCCCTTAAAAAATGACTACCAAATCTGTATTTTTAAACAATACGCGTTAATGCATGAAATATTTCGTCTAAATAATATTTTATAGTAAAATAAAAATATTAAAGTAGCATAAAATAAAAATATGTATATCTAACTTTGTCTATAATAGGTAGGTATTAAAGAAAGCGATGAAAATACTCCAAACAAGGAGCATAGGGTCAAAGTTAACTATTCATCTCCCTATCATATTTTTTATAAACAAGCCATTTTCGATCCACACTTTTTTACAACTATTTTGACTGATTTTGCATTCACATAAACTGAAATATCTGAAAACTGGGTGCGTCACTTCTTGACAAAATAGATTAACCCTCAGAGAGGATGAAATACAACGCTCAATACAAAAATAAAAAATAAATGTAACTTGAATGTTTTTTCATTTCATAATTTTTTTAACTTTTTTTTGTTTTGACTAAACATATTTATATTGTACAAGAGAATGTATAATTTCCTCCACATCTGTCCTATGAAAGATATTTTACAAAGGTAAATTGATAAATTTTATATTTCAATTTGTATTACATTTTTTTTAAATTAAAGAAATTTAAACAAATTCCAAAAATTATTTAGAGTAATGGAATTCGATTACAGAGAACTTGAGTAAGCAGTTATTACTATTGTAATGTTTATGTCTTGTACAACTTTTTGTTACTATCTTTTGATAATGAGGTTTTATTTTAGAATAAATAATTACATACTGACAATTGGAGTTCACAAAAGTGTTTTTTTAACTAATTACTCAGTTTATCTATTTTATAGGCAATACATGACAATATTTTCCGAAAATACAGAATCCTTGACGGCAAGAAATTTTCGTAAAAACTTGATATACCAAAGCCTTTATAAAATACAATTAATTATTTATGTTTAAAATCTTTTTCCGGAATGGAACAACTGTCCCCTGTTTTAATATTTTCTGAAGTACTTACATGCGGTATTCACCAGTTCCTATCTATAAAGTTGGTAGCATTTTTTGCTATCGTATAGCAACATAAAACTAGCTGTCGAACGGTGTGTGCAAATTTTGAATCGCAGTCATTCTTCATAGATGCCGAAGCTGTTTTTCGAAAATGTCTGATTTTCATTACAGTCGTTTTGAAAAATCTTTAGGCTTATTGACTACGCGTTTTGTGTTTCTTCTACAAAAGGCCAAAGATGGAGTTTTGGATCTCAAAATCGTGAGTAAATCTGCATTAAACAACCACACAAATTATTCTGAATGTTATTTGTATCTGGTTTTGGGTAAACCACACTAATTTACTCAATTCTTATCGTTATTTTTACACCAGCTGGATGACACAAGGCACGAATAAAGTTATATTGGATTTCCAAAGTTTGGAACATATTTTTACATCCCATGTCAAACCTTTAGTTCCTAAACATTAAACATCCTTGACTAATCAGTCTTCAATGTTTATTGTTTGTTGTTCGATTATATTTATTTTGTCATAGTTTTGACGTAGTTGTTAAAAATGTTTTTGATTATAATATTCAACAGATATCAAAAATGCCACACAAAATAATATTATTAAGACATAACTACTAACTTTCTGCCAAATGCAAAGTTAGTTGAACTACAGTATAAAGGTTTTCATATTTCCAATTTATTAAGATCATTTTAAACGGGATCTACATTTCATATTCTGCCAATTATATTATTCTTTATCCAGTATACAAATAATTCCTACTAATTTAAAATAAATGGTTGAGTACCCTGATAGCTGAAATCTTATAGCATGTTATCAATACTTATTAGGACAGTATACAAATAATACTTAAGTCATCTTGTTTTTTATCAGTTTTAGCTTATTTATTTTATTTATATTGAAATTCCAAATGGGTGATTAGATCTTTCTGCAAACAAATATATATTATCTGTCTTAAGATGTTTTCAATCTTCAGATTGCAATATAAATTGAACTCCCAAGCAAAAATTCTCTATCCATAATTTCCGTAATACAACTAATGCAGTAAAACTATATAAAGTAGAATGCTTACACTGCAAAAATTTTTTACGCATAGATAAAATAATATTTAGATTACGAATGTTATATGAATAGGAGATCCATTTCTACCAAATCAAAAAGTGACCCACAAAGGTATGTCGACTGTTCCATGGCCCGTGGCCAGCTTTCGTAAATGTGTTTCATACATTCAACTCTTAAATAATTATCAGAAAGTTTTTTTACCCATTTTAATTGAAAGTTATATCATCATGCCTATATATGCATAGGTACATAGACATTTTTTTGTATAAACCACCTCACTACCTACCTAATATTATTTATTTTGTAATAGGCAGCTGATCTTCTTGCTGTACGACAAAAACGAAGAATATACGATATAACAAATGTTTTGGAAGGAATTGGACTTATCGAGAAACGCAGTAAAAATAGTATTCAATGGAAGTAAGTAGTAGTAGTATTTAAACAATGTATGTAACTTTTAATAAATAACCATGCTCTTGAAAGTAACAATGTTTTCAAAAAATATAGCCGAAAATTTTTTTAAATTATGTTAATGAATGTTTTTATATTTTCAGAGGTGCCGGCCCAGGACGCAATGATCTGGAAGTAGGGAAAAAATTAGGAAATCTGAAAAGAGAAATTACATATCTAGAGGAACATGAAAAAATGTTGGATTTGTAAGTGCAAAAACTTAAATAATCTTAATTTTGCTATGTTCAATCATCAAACAGGTCTTATTACAAGACGTTTGCAACCATCTCATTTAAACAAACAGTTTGTGCTGTACTTCACAGTATGAGTTGGAGGTCCTAACCTAAGAGTTGTATATCGATGCTTATACATAATACATGAGAACGATACTTCCCTCTATCTTATAGGTTATAGCCACCTCTGCACTGGAGTTCCAAAATGTTGGATTTGTAAGTGCAAAAACTTAAATAATCTTAATTTTGCTATGTTCAATCATCAGACAGGTCTTATTACAAGACGTTTGCAACCATCTCATTTAAACAAACAGTTTGTGCTGTGCTTCACAGTTTGAGTTGGAGGTCCTAACCTAAGAGTTGTATATCGATGCTTATACATAATACATGAGAACGATACTTCCTTTTAAACTATCTTATAGGTTATAGCCACCTCTGCACTGGAGTTCCAAAATGTGCGAGATCAGTACTTCTGATTAACAATAAATCCATCGTTAACAAATCAATTATTGCAATTTCTTATGCACAGACGAAATGTAAACAAGGTACTCCTATTTTCTATGTCAGCTTAGATTAAGTAGCAGAATTTTTCCCCTGTACGCCTCTGTGCTCAATAGAAACCATTGGTGTTGGTAGAATGAAAGTATTTTGTATTTCTGCCTCATTCTTTTGTATTACAGTTTGCCAGCATTAGTTTTGGCACCATAATTTAATCACTTCCTTCAGCCGCACCCTCTGTACCTGCGCACTTTCACAACATTATCCAATTTTCCCACAATCTTCTGGAAAGTTCTTCTGCATCTACAACTATGAAACTAGGTGATCCATTTCGAAGTACAGTAATCTCTCACTAATCCCCCAAAAACCAGGCAAGCGTCCGTTTAGTGAAAACGGCGGATTATAGTGTATACACACAAAATATGCTTAAATTTAAAACAGGTATTCGGTAAAAGAAAACAAAAATCGCTATAGTTCTTTCGTAAAATTTCAATGTTTTAAAGTTAAGGTGTTGTGTTTATGCTTGCGAGAAGACTCCATTTTGTGAACTTATTCAAACAAAAAACGTGGCAGAATGAAAGGAACAGAAACACATGCGACAGTTGCTGGAATGCAAAGAGGACTAACCAAATGTCCTAAAACAATGATAATGGACTCTGGTGACTGGTAACATGATCATCGAGAGCAACTAGACGGTGGTATGGTAACTGAGTGTTTAAGATTAAGAAAACCCTACCTGTCAGTGTACAAAGCTTGCCGCTCAAGACTAGGCATGCACACGTGAATTATAGAACTTGATTTTGTGCTTTCAACTAGTAAAAATAAATTCAGATCATTGAGCGGCGGATTACTGAGAGAGTACTGATTGTATTAACCTCTCAGAAAAGGACTTTTATTTACTTTGTGTTCCTTTGCGAACTGTCAAAACGCGAAAATTTTTGTGTTATTCACGAGTTTTGTTAAAAGCTTCATAACTCACGTTTTGGGAAACGTAGCCTCATTCTAAAAAATGTTTTGGAAAGATTATGAAATTCACTATCGTATTGTTTTGTTATACGTAAATATTTGCGTGTCTAAATATACATTTTCTGAAAACGTCAAAAATATGTAAAAATCGCTGACCATTATTTCAAAGCTGTGAAAAATGTACTTTTTTCTGAGTATCATAAAGAAATAACACTTTATATATTGAAGAAATATAATTAAAAACTATTAGTCACCTCAAAATATTAACCGTCCAAACTAAAATATTTTTAATAAATTATTTAAAAACGCAATAAATTATGAACGAACAGGATGACAGATTCAATCGACTCAGATAATGCACCTCAACATTCCATAGATATTCTTGAATGCAGACGCGTAGCGTTATTCATTATCGATACTCTGTTTTTTAAATCATGGCAATCCGTATACTAGTGATGGAAATAAATCGATTTTTGTAAAATCTCGCGCGTTTACGTGAAAAGACGTACTAATGTCTTGACCGCTATTATCATATTTACGTCTTTTGACGTTCTAATGTTCCGAGTGGTTAAAACCTTGTTATTTTTTGTATTTTCAGACATAGACTATGGATTCGCCGGAGCATAGACAATGTTATGGATGATCGGACGAACAACCACCTAGCATATGTTACAAAGGAAGATTTAGCTGGGTGTTTTGATCCTAAACAGTTCTTTGTACTCAAGGCACCAATCGGCTCCACCCTAATAGTAAAGAAACCAAAACTGAATGTAAGTGCTTGGTATCCCAAATAATATCTAACCACTTATAAGATAATCATTAACTCCTCAGACCTCACCCATATTTTGAAGTTCGGATTATGTCGGCTTTGCAATAAAATGTAAAATAAGTGGAATATTTCTAACGTATCCAAAAAATTAAAACTGTTTTTGAAAGGTGATAAATTATGCTTTCAAATTTATAGAATTTATTATTATTAGAAATATACAGAGTTTTCCAATAAGAGGTGTTATTTTGAATAGCCCGCTATTTCGGTAGATGTTACTTTTGAAGCTGTCATTTTTTCACATTTGACAAGTAGAAACTACGCCATTAATAAAAATGGAACGATACACGCTTCAACAACGCATTGAAATTATTAAAATTCACTTGAGTGAATCAAATGCAAATCATCTTGAGTGATGAGGCCCATTTCCACCTCGGTGGCTTGTCAACAAGCAAAATTGTCGCATCTGGGGCTCGGAAAACCCAAGAGTTATTGTTGAAAAGCCTCTCTATCCTCAACGTGTGACTGTTTGGTGCGGTTTATTGTCCGGCCGAGTCATTGGACCTTACTTTTTCGAAAATGAGGCTGGAGCAACAGTTACGGTGAATGGATTGCGCTATCGAGAGATGATTAATGATTTTTTATGGCCGGAATTGGATGGTATTGATCTGGACAACGTTTGCTTTCAACAAGACGGCGTTACGTACCATACAAGCAACGAAATCATTGATCTTTTACGATTGAATATCAAAATAACACCTCTTATTGGAAAACCCTGTACATATAGTTTTTGAAATATAAACATTTTTAATGCAAACATAAAAAAAGTTTAAAAATTGCTCACCTTACTTTTTTATAACTAAAATTACTTTCTAATAGAATGCATATATAAAAACATTCATTCTATTAGAAAAATGTATTACAAACGTTATTGACACTTCACTTTTTTGTCATTCATACAAAAATAATTAGTAAAAAATTCAGTATTCACAGTTTCATTTTCTTTTTTCAAATTGTGTTCGTAACTTTCGGTTTTATAAAAGTGCACATAAATTTTTGTTTTTTTTAGTAAATGTCTAGATTTGAATATAAAGCGTGGTCTTTTCTCTTTCTAACACCGTTTAGGTCATATTTCTCAGCATGACAGTAATGGAGATAGATAGAATGGTCTCGTAAACGATTTCTATGAGGTCATGTCAGTTGTTCCCAAAAGCAAACAAATTAGCCTGAAGGGCTAATCTACTTTTTTAAATCAAAATTAGTGTTGAACCAATCACCAACATGGCGCTAAGTCATGCAAAAGTATGTAGTAAAAGTATTTAATTTAACTTACTGGATCTGTGTTGTAATTTCCAAGGGAAGTTTTATTGTTTACATTTGACACGCATTTTTAAAAGCAGTTTCCAAAATATTTTTAAATGCTTGCCACCCATCGACCAACAAAGTCTAGACAGGGCTGTGGATGTTAAAAATGACACCGAAACCAAAATTATTGATTCAAAAAATTGGGTTACGAAAACATTTATCAAAAAGAAAGAGCATTATTTCGCAGTCAAAAGATCAAAAGATGCATTGCTTTTTACCTTTTGTTGGTCTTCAAGGACCAATTTTGTCTCCTAAGATATTATGCTTTCGAAGCGAGGCGACAGAATAAGATGGGGACTTTACTTATGAAATGACCCATTACTAGGCTGAATTATTCGGCCAAATGTGTGAGATACGCCATATCATGAGTTAATATATCGGATGTTGCCACCATTATTTGGGATTTTAAATACATTGCTGCCAGTAAAATACACAGTATCAACAGTTGACGTTGATAATTGACAGAAGTTTAAAATGATATGTAATGCTGCGTATACATTTGCGAACCGAAACGCGATCCGAGCCTCGAATAATGGCAAATGAAGCAACAGCAAATGGCACGAAACGCCGTTTGCGGTTGCTTCGTTCCTTTCGCAAATATATACGCAGCATAACAAAGTATAATATATAATATTCTTAAACATTTCATGATAATCTTATCTTTAAATGTGTGATCCTATATCTCGTATGTATCAGTGCTATGCAATTTCAACCAAAAGATAATCATGTATTGCAAACTTTAAAAAAAAGTTCTCGAGGAGATAAAGTTTGTGTGCAAAATAATCTCAAATAAATAATGCAATAAAAATCTACATAAATAATAATACTTTCTTGAATAAAATGAAGTTTCATAAAATTATGTTTTTAATTGTTTCAGGATAAGGATTTGGTAAAGAAAAAATATGAATTATATTTAAAATCAGTCAACGAACCCGCAGACATTATTCTTGTAAACCCTGACGAACCCAAGGTAAGAATTTCAACAATCTTTGTTTCTATTTATAAAACTCCTTATCTGTGAAAACCTGGTAAATACCAAGAGCATAAGAGTTTTAAATTAAAATTTTCAATGGACTGAAAAAACAAAACTTTTTAACAGGGTTAAAAAGAGAAAACACCACGCTTTATATTCAAATCTAGAAGTTAACCACAGAAGAATTAAAATGACATACACCTTTATGGAACCAAAGGTTCCAAACCCAATTTGAAAAAAAAATTCTGAATTTTAAAATTATTTTTATATGAAACGATAAAAAAGTGAGTTGATATCAACGTTTGTTATAATTTATCAAATTAAAAACAAAATAATAAAGAGAGCCATTGAAAAAAAAAATGTTTGCTTTTAAAATTTTAATATTTAAAAAACATATGTTTATTTCTAATAATAAAATTTGAAAGCATATTTCATCGCCTTTCAAAAACAGTTTCCAGTTTTCGGATAGGTTCAGAAATATTTTGGATTTTATTGCAAAGTGGAAATACTCAGACCATCTGACAGAATATCCCTGAGGCCTGAGGCTCTCTCCGCAACTCTTGGTATGCCGATGCAACTCTTGGTATGCCGATGCAAAAATTTCACTGCTCACCATCTGATTCTATTTTCTTCATAACTTATTTGTTTTTTTGTAATTTGTACCCTCTTACCAGATAATGTGTTTATTTATTTATAAGAATAGTATATAATCTACCATATATGTAGTGAGTGGAATGAGTGAAGAAAGGAGTGTAAGAAGAATATTTTTTTTTATTTTTTTTATTTTATTATCAATATAAAGTTTCTTTTACAGGTTTTTTTTTTCGATGTCTGTCTCACTAGGATAAACCTGTGTCGAGACAGACGTATTTGATACATTAAAAATGTTTACATATTTTTTGATACATTAAATATTTCACTACATTAAATGACATTGTGAAAAAGATAGAAAATAATAAATATACAATGCAAATGTTAGCAGAAGTCGGAGACGCCCGAGGAAGACATGGCACGACCAAGTGAATCAGATACTTGAGTTGGGCCATGTCAAGAGTCAGAATAATAGAAGAGTATGTATGAGACAATGTATGAATGTGAATGAGTCAAGGAGTGTGTGTGCCAAGACCGAGTTGTTTGGCGGTCCGTCCTCTCTGCCTACCCTTGCTGGGAAACGGCGTGATGGTTAGTTAATTAGTTATATGTATGTAGTTTCCCCAGAATAGCTGGTGTTTAAGAGGTTAAGCACGAAGCTTCTTACGTTGGAAATGTATAAGTTTAGTATTATTGGATTATCATGTACCTACTACAGTAGAACCTCGTTAATTCGAAATCCACGGGACATCAAAAATCAAATTTCGAATTAACGAATTCCCACGTAATTCGAAATTTTATGAAAAAAAAAATGCCAAAAATCGATTTTTTCGGCCGCCTCTTCAAATCCGGGTGGTATTTTAGTTGTAAATTCGTATTAATACCAATTATTTCTTTATTTTCGCGGCCGATTACCGTAGCGGCGGGCCCTTTAAATTCAGATATTCGTAAAAATGCTATATATTTACGCGTAAATCGAGATTTCACTGCCGATTTAGGTCGCGGCCTACCCTTTAAATTGAGATATTCGTAAAAATACGATATATTTCCGCGTAAATCGAGATTTTGCGGTAATTTTCCGTCGCGGCCGGCCCTTTATTTCAAATATCTGAATTTAAATTCGTAAAAATACGATATATTTTCGCGTTAAACGAGAATTCGCGGCCGTATTCCGTCGCGGCCGGCTCTTTAAATGCAGATATTCGAAATAAATTCGCAAAAATACGATATATTTCCGAGTAAATCGAGAATGCGCGGCCGATTTCCGTCGCGGCCGACCCCTTAAATTAAGATATTTGATGTAAATTCGTAAAAATATGAAATATTTCCGCGTAAATTGAATTTTATCGGCAGTTTTTCGTCGCGGCCGGCCTTTTAAGTTCAGATATTTGAAGTAAATTCGTAAAAATATGTCATATTTCGGCGTGAATCGAAATTTTTCGGCCGATTTCCGTCGCGCCGTATTTTTTAACTCGGATATTCGAAGTAAAGTTAGTAAAAATACGATAAATTTTCGCGTAAATTGAAATTTCGCGTTCGATTTCCGTCGCGGCGGGCCCTTTAAAATTCAGATATTCGAAATAAATTAGTAAAAATACGATATATTTACGCGTAAATCGAGATTTCGCGGCCGATTTCCGTCGCAGCGGGCCATTTAAATTCAAATATTCGAAATAAATTCGTAAATATACGGTACATTTACGCGTAAATCGAAATTTCGCGGCCGAGTTTCGTCGCGGCCGACCCTTCAAAATACAGATATTTGGTGTAAACTCGTAAAACTACGACATATATCCGCGTAAAACGTATTTTCTCGGCCCTTCAAACTCGGATATTCGAAATAAATTTGAAAAAATACAACATTCCAGTGTAAATCGATTCAGATTTACAAAATAATAATACTAATTAGGACGATGTATAACCACGTAAAAATACATTTTTCGGCGTTTTACCGCCACGGCTGACTTTTAGATTCAGATTTACGAAATATTATGATTTATTTTTGCAAAAATCAAATTTTTTCGAATTACACGATCAAATTTTCGTGCGCGGACAAAAATAAATTTCGAATTACGAATTAACGAATTTCGAATTAAAAAAAATTTTGTATGAAAAAATTTTTCTGCGGAAATTTTTTTGGCGAAAATTTCGAATTACGCGATTTTTCGAATTATCGGGGTTCGAATTAACGGGGTTCTACTGTATTGAATTGATTTTTCCCAAAAACGTATAAATTATCCAAGTATTAAATTAAATTTTTTTTTCAGAGAAAACGTAAAAGAATGTCATTAGAGGACGACAACGAGTCTTCGCTAAAAGATGAGTCGATGCCGGACGACAGTGAAATCTATAATGAGTTTTACGAACATTGTAAGTACACATTATTCATTAATTGAGGCAGAATCATTAGCCACTCAGTTGCATGTCGTTTTAGGAAAAGTACTCTGGATTGCCCCGGAACAACGACCGGCAGCATGATGCGTCAATGCGTTACCAAAAAATTACCATAATTACATTATTTTCTATGTAAGTTCACAAAGGTAGTAATTGTTTATCATAGTAATAAATTGGCAACATGAACCAATTTTTAGTTTATTATTATATATTTTTTTATCTTTGAAATAGAGGTTTTTTTTTAATTTTGCAAGATAAGTACATTATTTTTAAAATTGCATTCATTCTTCTTCTTTCGATTGATTCCAAAAGCAGGTATGGTCTGCCTGAAATATTAAAAGTTACAGGCCTTCAAATCTATGTGGGTAGAAAAAGCAACACTCTAACTTTACATCACTTTGTAATCTGCAAACTCAAGCAATACTACAAATGATTTATATGTAAATTCTATACGGGTAGCTATGAAAATGTACAAGTTTTCCAGTGAAAAAAATTCTGTGCGAAATAAAGTGCTTTCCATTAACTATCATTGGTACAAATAACGCCTCCTAAAGTTGTTAATTTTGCTGATTTCAGACAAAAAATAAATCATCAATTCTTAAATTTTTGGTATAAAATGAATAAGAAAACTACCTATTATACAATCTTAAAATTTACAATAATAATAGTAATTTTATTTAATCATTGAAGATACTATTAACAACTCAACGAAAAATATGAAACAGAAAAAGATTCAGTTGCATCTAGTAATTGAACCCAGGACTTCAGCCTTGCCGGGGATTAAAACTAGCTGTACCCAGCCAAGCGTTTCTGTGGCTCTGTCTGTATGTGCAGATAGAGAAACAGTTGCGCGTGTTGCTTTTATGTCCAACAGTTAGCGCTGTTTTCAAAAAAAATATGTTTTTAGCGGTCACAGGTGACACCTATATAATATAGGCATATAAAAAAGCGAACATATTCAAATGAAACGTTATGTCAAAATTTCAAATTAATCATTGAAGAACTTTCGGAGATTTGAAATTTTGAATAAACTAACATTTACATTTTTATTTATGTAGAAGATCAATTCTCGAGCAGGTCCAGTTTTCTGGACTGGGGTAATTTTGTGGGTACTGAAATCATATTAATAATTAATCTGTTATTTGATGTTTCTGAATTGAATAAATTGTCTTTATTTCCAGGTGGTTTGGTTCACGTCAGTAGCCCCATAGCCTTCAGTGACTACTCGTTCTGTTTAAGTGAAAGTGAAGGTGTTAGTGACCTATTTGATATTCCATCAACAAGGACCCATTAATGACTAGATTAAAGGTGGCAACTGATCAACATGTCCCGAGGGAAGACGTGAGTGCATCTGTAGCTGAAAAGATCTCCTTAAATTATTTTCCCGAGCCATATACACGGTACGGTTCACTATGAATATTCTTTGCAAAGTAATATGTTCATACGCCGATTTCATAACATTACGTTTCAATTCTGATTTTTTTAAAGTTCTGTTAGTAATCCCTCATACCACTAACCTAATCAGAAAGTCTAGTCTGTATCTTTCGGGTTGACAAACTAGTAAGTCGTAGTTTAACATTCCTTTCCTAAAATATACTAAAAACAGAGTTCATAATTTAGAATTCTCCGCAATACATTTATGTTTTGGAATAAATAATTACAAAATATATATAAGTATTTACTGAGTGTACAGCATAACACGAGCGAGGAAGTTATTAGCGTCGTAAGGGAAGGATTAATATGGATTTATGACGTAGCTAAACTGGCAGTAGGAACGTTTTGAAAGATACAGACTAGGCCTTCAGGTTTTTTGCAATATACAGGGTGTCCGGGAGTAACGTGTATTAACTTCGGGAGGTAATTCTACATGATGGTAGAAGTAAAAAAGATAAATAACTTTTTTCCAATACTAAAATATTTTTCCATAGAGGAATATTTATTTTCCCATACAAATAATTCAACTTTTTTTTTACCTTAAAATGTTGGAATTTCGTAAAAAGTTATTTTTCTTTTCTACTTTTAAAATCATGTAGAATCACCCCCCGAAGTTAGCGCACTTTACCCCCGTAGAACCTGTATTATAATAAAAAATACTTGGCCAATTTTCATAGCGCCATTTTTGTGAAATATCCTCGCAAGTCCGATAATAAGATTAAAAGCCAATGCAAAATCATGGGCTCGGTGCAATATCAATCTTTCTTACAAAAATTAATAATTTCCCAAAAAAAAATATGTCAATGGTCGGTAAGTTTAATACTGCGGAAGAACCATTTGTCTAAATGTTCAGAGGAGACAAAAACTTACAATTTTGTTAGTTAAAAAAAAAATAATTATGCAGTTTATGTTAAATTACAAAATATATACATATGTATTTACTATCATTGCGTCTATGCAAAATTGATATTACCAAAAGATTATTTGTATTCTGTCTCGGTCTTGCTTACTTCTTTACTGGTATTGACTTTAAGCAAATGCAAGCAGTCTATTGATGATTTTCAAAATTTGAATGCACCAATCAATGTGACTTGTGCCGTTCAACTGAAAGCGTTGAAAAATAATATTTTTAAATTATTGGCTCATACGCGGTATTAAACTTACATAGACCGTATAATAAAACAATGTAAATGTATTTAGTGAAACATTTACCATAGTAGAATTACACAAACTTTTAATAGAGTTTTCAATACTTCTTTTAAACCTCAATCCTCTTTTAGTGACCAAGTTTGAATTGAAAAGTTTGTCTGTTAGCTGTCCTTATCATTTTAGTTTGGGATATTTCAACTTCTGTTACATTTGATTCGACAATCGGCACCATTTTCTTCATTTTAATTGTGCCCGTTAAACGCTCATTATCAGCCTGTTCTAGCGTTTCATCTTCAAGCATAACAGTCATGCTGCGATGCTTAACGGCTTATCACAATTTGGTCAAATCAGAAATAGACGGAATCGGCATCTAATGTTGTTTGTTCAAATCATTTAAAATGTAGCTGATCATCCAACAAATTTGACCAAAGGTTGAAACATCCTCACCATGATTTTTTATGGTAGTTTCCAATTGTTTGATCCCATCACACGGCTTGTTCATTCTGAATACCAACTTCAATATTCCAGTTCATTCAAAGCTAACTCCTGATGTTAATGGTTAATAAGTTCATTTCTTCTGGCCGTCTCATTTAGTGCTTAATTTGTTTTTGTTACCTTTGACTGCTAAAAATGAAGGATTACTCTGTACAAACGCCATACATGTTTTCCTTATTTTTTATAACATTTTAAATGCGAGGCGTAAAACCATCATAGTACTTCATTATTTTTTGTAGTCTGTATTCTTGAAAACAATAATTGACTTATTTTGTTTACAAATAGATTTGAGAGCAAGAAGTGTTTGATTGAAATGTTTTAAATTGTCAAGCATGCACTACCACAAATAATGTTCTTAGACAACTAGGTAAATAAATTGGAAATTTAGCAAGGAAATATACATATAATGTAATGGCAAAACATATTTGTTTCAGATGAAACATTGATTTATGTATATATGTATAAGGTTACAGATTATATTTTGTGTTAATTCTTGCATTGCCTATTTCTGTTATTGCAAGTTCAAAAATGAAAGATTGACATTAATAATTTATATTGTAGACTTTTTTAAAGTAACTTCTGTAAAATAATTTATATAAAAATAAGGATTAAATATTATTAAGTTTTAATTGTTAACCAACAACCTCAATTTCAGTCATATTCCACTGGTTATAGCTAAACACGTAAAAACTTTTTATACAAGTAATTACTAATACAATATTATTATTATTTGTACTATCTACCAAGTTTTTAATAAAATTTCACGTATTTTATTAATATTAACCCTTAGGAGCCGGAGCCCTGCAATTGCAGTGTTGAAGAATTGTGCCCACGCACAGCATGAAGCACTGCAATTGCAGTGTCAATCTTATACATTCATTTTGCCTTTGGATGTTACTTCTACTGGTTTAGTTAGCCACAAAAATCAAAATGTCAATTTATCATGTATGGTATTTGCATTCATGTTGGCCTTAAAAAAATGTATTTTTATTCAATGAATTTTCTCTCCGATTCCTCTGGGTTAAGTTTCTGCAAGAATTACCTATTACTAAATCAAGTTAATTTTAGAAAAAACTTTTCTCCACTTAGCTAAATGTAAATAGGTATTTTATTTAACATATTTGAGAAAACCTTTTTGTAGTTTCTATAAGTTTCTCACTGTCAAAAGATAACGTTTACTGTTTTTTTTATATTATGTTCTTATACCACATTATTATTCAAATAAAAAATATGATTTTTTTATGAAATTTTCTTTTTATAATGCCTTCTTAAAATCTTGGATTATTATTGTATACATAAAAAGGAAGAATTTGTGTATTATGATTAACCTTTTTACCACATTTCTGATTTATGTATGTACATATTTATTTTTAAAAGAGGTGGTATGGCAACACTCTTTTAGAAAGATATAAACCTTCGAATACTTTTTGTTGTTGTTTGTTTTTGGGGTGTTATGCCGTGTTGCGCTAACTCCTTCTTTAGCCGACGTTTCGGACAGCGTTGCAGTGTCCATCATCAGGGCAGATCCGGTAGATCCGAAGATGTGTAAATTTTTGGTTGGTCTTCATCATCTTCGGACATCACATCTTACACATCTTCGGATCTACCGGATCTGCCCTGATGATGGACACTGCAACGCTGTCCGAAACGTCGGCTAAAGAAGGAGTTAGCGCAACACGGCATAACACCCCAAAAACAAACAACAAAAATGCTTTTGGCCGTGAGAATCTAAAAACTTACCTTCGAATACTTTTTTGTAATTTTTAATGGAAACCAATGTTGCCACTGACTTAGTACCTTTTGACTAGATCAAGACAGCTGATCAACATTGAGTACTCTGTCTCCCTCATGGCCACTTTAATGAAAAAACGAAATCCAATGACAAAATGCGCAAATCTTCGATTTGGAGGGGCTCCATGCCAGATCTCTCTATGATTGTGCGAATCCTATACAATTTGTGTGGCGCGGTCGGTTGGGTTGTCGGTTTATCTAACCGCGCCAAAATCCAAGAAAACACGGCACTGCACCACACCTACTGTGAGTGTGAATATCGTCAGCCGCACCGACCCCTCCACGCCAATATCTCTTTGTTCTCGGAGAGGTTGGACATGTCACTATTTATTTTTCACATTATATTTATATATTTCATTTTGTTATAATGAGAGCACATTTTGGTAGGCGGGAATGGGTACCGCCGCCCTGGGAACCATTTATTGGATGACCAACACCTCTGCCACAGGTCACCCCAAGTGGTTCGCTACGTTTGGTGACTTAGCGGGGGGCCCGGATTCATGGGTTAAGGTTTGCCCAGGTCTTGGTGGCGGGTGCCTCGGCCCACCTTCTGCGTGGCGGGCCGGTTGGGAGATGCTGGTTGAGGGATACCCTTTACAACCGGTTACCGCTGTCCGGGCCGCTCGATAGTACAGGGGCCCGACCCTCAGGCTCACGACTAAGGGTGGGCTGCCCCATCAGCGAGTGAAAAAACCCCGCCACTGCTGTTGTGCCGGTTCGTGACCGGAGGGGACCCAGCAGCAGCGTTTGGGGCGCATTGGATGCCCTCTCCAGCCGGACTCTCCCAGCCTATCGCCTAGCACCGCAGTGGGTGGGCTGGAACCAAACGCTCATCACTCCTGGACAGCCTGAACCCCAGATTCCTACCCACCCCTCATACCATTCCTTTCCAGACCTTCCTTTCACCTCCCATACCCTTACAAAACAAAAAATAAATAAAAAAACTTAAAATCATGAACACACAACAAAACAAATTTAACATCTTTACAGCGGCGAGTAGCAGGCGTCCCCGGTGCGGGCCAAAACTGTTGGTAAATTTTGCCAACATTCGCGGCCTGCACACAAATTTAATTTCCGTTCATCACCATCTTTTGTCCCAACCTTCTTTTCCTATCCGAAACTCAGATAGCCGAGCCGCCAGACTCCTCCTATCTGGACTGCCCGGGCTTTACCCTCGCAAGCAAGTTCCGACTCAAAGGAGGAGTCTGCCTCTATAGTCGAGCTGACGTCAACTGTGTACGACTATTGAGTCTGGAAAACTCCAGATTCGACGTAATGTGGGTGCGCGTCAATCTTGCCAGTACGGCAAGATTCTACGCATGTCTATACCGCTCACCGAACCATAGCGAATCAGACACTTTCGAACTCTTCAAACATTTGAGCGATACTATTGATGATCTCTTGCCCCGCTACCCTTCGGCCGAGTTTATTGTTCTGGGGGACTTCAATGTTCATAACGAACCATGGTTGAAGTTCTCAGGCCCAACGGACACAGCTGGCCGACAGGCGGAATCCTTTGCCATTTGCTATGGATTAGAGCAACTAGTTCAGGAGCCTACAAGGGTTCCTGATGTCCAGACTCACCGCTCCAATCTGTTAGACCTATTCTTAACTACTGTGCCACACGCTTATAAGATTGACGTCACAGCGCCTCTGGGATCATCCGACCACTGCCTAGTGACGACATCAATCCCCGTTAACCTCAGACCAACCAATGAGAGGCTGAGGAGAAAAGTGTGGCACTATAGGTCAGCAGATTGGTTCGGTATGCGGGCACATTTCAACGCTTTTCCGTGGTCAGCTGTTTGTTTTCAGACATCGGACCCTTCAAGATGTGCCCAGGAGATTGGTGAAGTTATCAAATCGGCGATGGATGGCTTCATACAATCGACTACTAAAGAAACTGGTGTGGGTTCAAAGCCGTGGTTCAGTCGACAATGCTCCGAAGCAGTTCGACGAAAAAACGCGGCTTACCGAGCCTACAACACATCTCGAACGCCCGAAAGCAGATCAGCATACAACAAATCGGCAAAGGAATGCAAGAGAATCATTAATAGGTCAAAATTCGAACACGACCTGCAGATCAGCAAAAACCTGGCTGCCTGCCCGCATGGCAGCAGAGCATTCTGGTCGCTTGCGGGCTCAATAGGTCGGAATTTTTGCAAACCCAGTTTGCCACCTTCTTACCAGACCTGACGGCTCACTAGCAAACACCGCCACCGAAAAGGCTAACCTATTAGGGAAAATGTTTGCGGAAAACTTGACCCTCGATGACGGAGGTGCTGTTCCGCCGTCGGTTCCTCACTGCGGCTTCTATATGAAAAAACTGAGGATCCGGCATCGGGATGTACTCCACGTTATACGGGGGCTCGATGTTAACAAAGCTAGTGGACCTGATGGAATACCTGCCCTGGTATTGCAGAGGTGTGCTGCGGAAATAGTTCCAGTTTTGACAAAGCTCTTCAAAATGTCCCTGAAGTGTGGCACTGTGCCCTCTGGTTGGAAAAAAGCGGTCATTCACCCTATTCCCAAGAAAGGTGACCGCTCCAACCCGGCCAACTACCGCCCCATAGCGATCACATCAGTTCTGTCCAAAGTGATGGAACGTGTGATCAACGACAAACTGCTCACATACCTCGACAAGAACAAAATTATCAACGACCGTCAATACGGATTCCGGCGGAACCGCTCGTGCGGTGATCTTCTCGCGTATGTGACGCATGTTTGGGGGCGGTGCCTGGAACGTCACGGTGAGACCCAAACGGTCGCACTAGACATATCCAAGGCCTTTGACCGGGTCTGGCACCGAGGACTTGTCAACAAATTGCCTTCTTACGGACTTCCCGCATCCCTGTGTACGTGGATTGCTGACTTTTTAAGGGATAGGTCGATTCAGGCGGTTGCTGACGGTTTCACCTCTTCCTCGCACTCTATAAATGCTGGCGTCCCACGGGGATCGGTTCTGTCTCCGACTTTGTTTTTGTTGCACATCAATGACCTTTTGACATGTGCACCGATTCATTGTTACGCGGATGACAGTACAGTTCATGATAGCTTTTTGTTTGACAGGCCCCCAAAGGGCACACAAACTCCAACGGCTCGGAGGGCTTTGAAGCAGAGAATGGACGGTTATCTCGAGAGTATTTCCTCCTGGGGTAAAAATAATCTCGTCGAATTTAATGTTTCAAAGACCCAATCCTGTCTGATTACGTCTAAAAGGGATCCAAATGATAATCTAGTCTCCTTCAACGGAAGCAATCTTCCGAACGGGCCTTCCATTGATATGCTTGGTGTAACTATAAGTGACCAGCTCAGGTACGGAGGCTCCATCGAAGCCAGAGTAAAGTTGGCCTCTTTTATGGGCTTACTGTACAGGGCCCGCAGATACTTTAATAGTACACAACTGCTGACCCTATACAAATCGCAAGTGCGCCCTACTGTCGAATTTGGCAGCCATCTCTGGTCCGGAGCCCCAAAATACCTGAAAAAAACCCTTGACTCTGTGCAGAAACGGGCGGTTTGTTTGATAGATTCCCCAATCTTAACAAACGGACTGCAATCTTTAGAGCACAGGCGTCAGGTAGGTATGCTGTCCTTGTTCTATCGGTATTACAATGGAAGATGCTCTGAGGAACTAGCGTCATTGATCCCTTCGGCACCGGTGCGTAGTCGGGATACACGCCAAACGCGCGCCCAACATTTGTACACGGTTGACATTTGTCACATGAGAACGGGTCGTTTCTACGATTCGTTCTTAGGTTTAACAGCTCGGCTGTGGAACGAACTGCCGGCCTCTGTGTTTCCTCCCTCCTACAACTTGGGACTCTTCAAGACCCATGTTCACTCCTTCCTCTCTACAAAAAGACCCTCCACACAGCATCCCCAAAGATGACATAGGCCCTGAGGGAAATTATTTTCTTCAGGGCCTCCTGTGTGGAGTTAATATAAAAAAAAAAACAATTTACTAAGTACATCAATGAATAAAAATAATAATTTATTGTTTGGCTTTATGGAGTGTCATTTAAACTCGCTGATTTAACAACAAATATCCAAATCACTTTATTAGTCCTGGAGTATCTAGATTTTTATAATAGACATTACTAAATTTAATAATACATTCGTCCATTCTGAAATAATATGGCCAGCCTGATGGTTGATTCTAGGGTTAACTCGTTGAGTAAATTTATGTGGGAATATTGGCTTTGTTTTTGCAACCGGCTTTTGATCCATTTACTCTTGGGTTTCTTTCTATTAATATAAACACAGACAGCTGCGCTGCCAGTAAAACTTCGTCTTCTGAATTCATTTTCCGCTGCAACCACGACAACCTCCCTGCAAAGTCGAGGGAGCGGCCGTGAATGGCGATGTGAAACACAACGCGATTCACATGGAGCCGCTGCATTAGAGTGGCACCAAATGGAGCGATCGTCAATGGCGAGCTTTACACTACCTGACATCATATATCGCCGTTCCATGATTTTTTATACTAAGACCGAATTTCTGAATTCGATATTCAGATCCGACCAGTCTGAATATCGAATTCACGAATAAAATTGTTAAGTTTTATTTTCCGATTACATTGTAAATATCATTCCATCACAATCACATCACTGATGAAATAAAACAATAGTTTTGTACAAGTTGTTTTAATAAATTGTATGAGTCTTACAAATTAGAGTTCAATTTTTCAATCACTTCTTTACTTTCTTGACGAACCTATCGAGCACACCAAATGATTTGGCGGGATTCTCAGTTTCTGTTGCATTTTGTGCTTTAGATGTTTTCACAGCTCTGACAAACTCCTGCAATAAACAAAATGACCATAAGCATTACAGAAGACAAAAGATTAACAGGTTAGATGAATTGGTCTCCAAAAGATTTGAAGACTTTTACTATTTTCTTAACGTGAGTAATATAAAAAAAAATTAATCTTACCTTTTGAGCTGTATCTTGAGCAATTTTCTTATTACGTGATACTTTAGCCGTTCCCTTGTTCTTGGTTTTCTTTCTGGGGGTGTAATCTACCTTTTTGGGTTTCATATGCTGAAATGAAGACGTTTGAGAGTTTTAGACATCAAATATGTTGTTTTATAATTTTTGTAAAAGTATGTATTTATAATAGAATCTGAATGATGTAACTGAGTAAATAATTAACACTAACCAATAATTTAGAGCGAGCTTCTAGTTTTTCTTTAAGAGTTGGCACATGAATCTCCGCAACAGCAGATGGATTAAGACTGATGAGTTCCGGTTGTATTTTCTCCAGCAAGGACTTGACTTCTGCTTCCCGCCTTTGACTCTTTGATTGGTAAGGATTGCTCTCCAAAGCGTCAAAGTTAGCTTCCCCACATCCTGGTACTATTAAACTGGTGAATCCTCGGTCCGTGGCCACTCCCAACACGTCTTCATAAGAACAGAAACTCATGTTGCCAATGTGGCCCAACATTTTGTGTTGGAGATAAGCTTTTTTGGCCTGCTGTGTGCAGCAATCTCTGAAAAATCAACAATAAAAATGTATGAAAATAAGATATTATAGCTGAAATGTTGTGGGTAGTTTTTCTACTATGGAGTTGGTTGAGTGTAAGAGAATGTTGTATCATTTTTATTTACCTGTAAACTTCAACAACATTCCCCATTCCAATAGCTAGGAGATTGTTATATGAGAATTCCAACTGCGATGCTGCGCTTCTTAAAACATAGTGTTGAAGATGGTCTCCAAGATTTCTAACATCCCATATCCTCACACTTCTGTCCATACCAGCTGTGGCCATGTACCTGTAAAACAAATATGGTTATACATACTATAAATAGCTAAACCATTATGAAAAAAAAACACAAAATTCATAGTTTCAAAAGCTATTGTTAACCTTGATAATGACAATGATAACCTTCCTATTGGCTGTCAATAGCTAGAAAAAGATACCAGGCTACTTTTTTTGTAAATACGAACATAATAATATAAGTATCAAAAATAACCAACCTTTCCCTAACTTTTTTCCCGCCTTAATATCTGTCAAAAGCAACTCTGCTTTTGTTTAGTAGCTACTCTTTAAAAATGGAACACATTTAAATTTTATGAAGATTCTTAGAAGAACTTACCTACCCAAATTTCTATACAATATCAAAGGGTTATAAAAAAAATTAAGTGCATGCTAACGAAATGTAATTTGTATGCACTAAAAAATAATAATTGGGTAATATACATACTGTCCTTTGGGATCTATGGCCAATGCGCTGAGAGGAGCATTGTGGCATAGAATGCTGGCTAAGGGTTCCTTCACTTTGGGACACCACATTGACACAACTCCCTTTGACTGTCCAACACATAAAACTGCGTTGTAGGGGTTCTGCTTCATCACTGAAATATTTCCTAACATCGTCCTGTATTGACCCGCAATTTCACCAATTGATATGTCTAACCAAGACAGGTACCCTAGTTCACTCTGAAATATAAATAAAACAAATATAAAGGAATTAATATAATTGTTTTTACGAGCCATAAAATGAATGGATACATATTATAAAATACTTACGCCAGTTGCAAGTAGGAAGTGATATGGGAGAAATTCCATCCTTTTAACTTTATTCAACTTCTTTACGCAATGAATTTCAGTGCCTTTATTGTCGTACATGTAAACCCAATCCTTTTGAGCCGCAGCAAACATTGTTTCTATATGCATCCAACTATAAAAGTATTTTGTATTATTAGTTCAGGGAATTAATATGACAACCGTTTTAAAAACTCTGTAGCTCATGATGGAAATTACATTTCAAAATATAAATAGTTGCATTGACTTATAAATTCCAGACAGAAAAAAATCATCACATCATCGTTTGAAAGTTTTTGCTGCTTCATAGATAAACTGAATTTTTTTATAGTTGATATAGGGAACCAACGGGGAGTGGACTCTTCCGCCATGGGGCCTTCGGGGAACCAAGGAGGAGGGGAGAGGAGAGATGAGATCCTCTTCCCTCGTGGGACCTTTAGGGAACCATGAAGGAGTGGAGAGGAGAGATGAGACCACCTCCGTGAACTCTTCCCTTGTGGGGCCTTCACAGAACCAAGAGGGATTGGAGAGGAGAGATGAGACCTGGGAACACACATTGTGGAACCAGAAGATATAGCCTCATATCCAATGACAACCCTGGTGAACTTTATAAAAGGGACCGGGTGACTGTTAAAGGTATGAGGTAAAATGGAAGATAACACAATGGACCTATGGCCTAAGTGCTTACGGGAACTATATGTAATAGTTGATATGAAATATATGGAACATATAATATTATTTACCATATGTCGTGAACAGATTCCATGACATTCATTTCGCAATGAAGATGCTTAGTGACCCAATCGAAGGCAGCGATGTGACCCATCCTCCCTCCCAGTAGCAAATGCCGTCCATTCTGCGAGTATTTCATGCGGTACGGCCCAAACTGTTTCAGCTGCAGGTCAAAGTGTTTTGTGGCTGCGGCTATATCAATGCTTTCTGCAATTTGCTGCTGGGTGAACTGTGTGGTCGTTTCTCCAGCATCAGCCTCCAAATAACTAGAAATAGAAATTACATATTACAAATCGTATTCATTCAGGCCATAGATAATAGAAACAATATGGCATGGAAGCATGCTACAACCAAACTTCACAGTGGCGTAGCCAATGAAAGTTATGCATTTGGTGATTAGAAACAAAAGTGGGGTACCAGTACAGTAAAATTTTTGAGATAGATACCATCATTTGAGAACAGCGAAAGGGTTATGGATAGAGACACCCATTCATAGCATTAACGATATTTTCGCGAATTAAAGCGATAAATGGTGTTTTTAGCGATAATAAAAAAGATATTTTAGTTACTATAATCTTGTATTGACAGATCGTAGAACGAACATGACACACTCTGCTGTAGAAACATGTGCCATGTTGAGTTTCAATCAATAATACAATAAACATGTTTCAAGTGATTTTGCTAATTTAATTGTTTTTCCCGTCATGCCGACTCCCACTCCTTGACGGTATCCTATTTAGCTATAAACGCTGTGAAAAAGCAAAATTAAGGCTATTTTTTCAATAATTAATGCTACATTTCTTAAAAATTATGAATGGGGGTCTCTAGTTATGGATAATTATAGAGAAAGATAAAACAAATATATGAGACAAATGGATGGAGTATGAACAAAATGGATGAGTGTCAACCATGACCAATACAAACTGTTAGAAGAGCCATCAATAACAAGATATAAAACATATACAAAACACGTAGCATGAATAAAAGAAAGTCTACCACCAAAGTAACTTCTATTTATTAACCTGAAGGGCGAAGTGTGTTGTGAGGGCTAAGATTAGGTGATTGGACTGTACGGAGGATAAGTCTCCTAAAGATGATAAAGACTTTACAAGAGTTGTAAGCATACCAGGACATTAAATGTTTGGTGGTTCACCGAGCAATAAATTGAAAACGTAAAGTATAAATTAATTGTTGGTATAATTAACATTCATTAAATGATTGGTAGTTCACCAAGCAATAAATTGAAAATGTAAAGTATAAATTAATTGTTGGTATAATTAACATAACATATTTATAGAGATCACTTTCTTGATCCTTTTGCCGAGTGGAGACTTCAATCACCCTTGTATTAAAATAGTGAATGTTTTGAATAAGCTCCTTCCCGGTACCCAGTGTAGCGCAATTTAAAAAGTCTCTTTCAACTGTTTAAAATAACTAATGTCAAATAGGTTCTCAAAATCCCAAGCATAATAATAACTATTGAATCGTGGTCGCATTTTGCAAGAGAAATATTAAGAATAATTACTCTTCGGAATACTACAGATGTTTTTGACCGTTTGGAAATGTTTGTTGAGGGCTCCATACAAAATGACAATCCCCAAACGGCGCGCTTAACTTCATCGCGCGGAATTGAATCTACCTTGGTTTCTAATTCCTAGCCGGTATATCTGGCGCACGGGAAGGAATGCCTGTCGGCCGCTACTGTTATCTCTTACCAAAATCATATAATTAGAAGCATAATAATTTATTTTTTTTACATTTTTAAAGATTTGCATAATTTTTCAATTAAAAATGGGAAAGTTGGCGAATTCTGCCTCACTCATGTGCAATTTTATTTTAAATAACACTTGATTTTAACTTAATTACTACAAATATCTATTATACACATATATAAATGTACATTTTCTTGTAGAAATATTAAAATATATATATAAGTATACATATACATGGTGTCCGGAAACTCGTAGTACAAGCCGGAAACTGGAGAATGTATACCACACGGGGAACCCAAATAAAAATAAGTTTTTTTATTTGAGCATTTTTATAAAAAAAAAAAATAAAAAATATTTTTCGGCTATTTCAGGGTTCAAATTTTTTCGTCATTATTTGTTTTACTTTTAAATTTTTAAATAGTTTTAATTAGTTGGGTACTTTGATCTTCAGTAATAATTTATAAGAATTTGATCAAAAAAAAAATCAACTTCTGACTCGATTTACTCGAAAACGAAAGCTCAAATCAAAAAAAATTATACTACAAAATCGACTCCAAATGTGATGTAGATTCACCAGTTTCCCGCTTATACTACGAGTTTCCGGACACCATGTATAGCTATTAAATAAAATAAAAAACAAAACAAACAAGAACTAACTATTTACATCGGAGAAGATGGAAAAACATCCATAAAATAGATTATTGGGTTCTTAGTTTCTTTATTTTAATAATGTATGCATATTTCATAACTTTCAAACTTAACTTAAGACAAACATCATACAAATAAGAAAAAACGTGGTGGTCGCATGTGAAATTTATAACTTTGTGAAAAAATTGAACTTTAATGCATCCTTTACATCTCCCCCGACATACGTAGTTGTTTCTTGTAGTAATTAAGTTAAAATCAAGTGTTATTTTTTTTTTAAATGCGCACTAAGCGAAAGGTGGAATTTGGCAAATTTACCTTAAGATGAAATAATGCAAAATCGTGTATATATGGTTTGAAATTTTGATTGCTTACAAATATTATAGAAGCTTTAATTAAATACTGCAAGTAGAACACGCCTTTGAAACAATTGAGCATTTTTCCAAATTCCAAATGATCCACGCTGCGGTGCATCGCCTTAAAATTATGTAGGAATACAATGAGCTGTAAAATATTCTTTAATTTTATTGGCGGCTCGGTGCACGAGTGAACATTAGGGCTAGCCGCTCCTGGTTTCATGGCAGATGATGTAAGTATCAAAGATGTTGTTATTACCCAGCATTTTCATTTAGTAGAAGTTCTGTCCTAGCAGCCTGCTCTGTGGCAAACTTGATGTGCTTTTCTTTCCTTTTTAGTTTCTTCAAGTGCACTGTATGTTTGATGGCCTTCCCAGTGAACCCCTCCCCTCGGGAATGTTTTTCAATTTTAGCTTTGTTAATCGGAGCTTTGCCTTTAAATTTCTTTTTTCCTATCGTTTTATTCTAAAAAAAAAAACATATACCATATAAACAATCACTTATTTTATAAATCGTAAAACTTCGCCATGAGTATCATTATTATTCACCTTAATGGCTTCATTTTTTAAGTTCTGCCAGCGTTGAGGTTTCACCTTTACATTGATGCTGATAATTTTATCACTGCCTGCTTTTGGTTTTTTTGTGCCCTGAAATCAATGAATAGTGTAGATTATGTTTTTATTGATGGTCATTTTGAAATTATCATTCCAATCATAGTTTAGAGACGATGTGGAATACAAAATATGCACGGTATCATTTAGTATCAATCCAAAACGAATCGGTTTGAGATAATAATATTACAGTAAGTCAAATTAATATAATATTTCTGTATGTTGTGTTGTATTTAAATCCCCTAATATGATTAATGGTTTATATTTAACAAAAATAGCAAACCTTTTCTGGAGTTGTGTCAGTTTTCTTTTTATCGGCTTTTGGAGTAAAATATCTTGCCTGCAAAAGAAATACGAGTTAAAATATACGTTCATAATAAATTTAAAGTTATTTAAAGGTAATTTACTTAAGCGTTATATTTTTTTACCTTAGGTTTGGCCATCATAAATAATTTATTTGTATACCATAAAACGAAAACAAGTCAAAGAGGTTAGAAAATGTGCGGCATTGACAGAAGGTGTCAAGAATATAACCATAGAATACTGCAACGACACACAGGTTTGAAAGGACACAAAAATCAAACAGGTGTTTTTGTATTGTGGTGGTTGTATGATTACCATTAGTGGTCAATCAATAAATTTACAAAAAATAATATTGACTTAAGGAAATCTTATACAGGCAGGACCTACATAAGATTTTCTCCCGATTTACAGAAATATTGTACATTGAGCCCATTGGTCAGTAAGAATCGACATTAAGGAGTACTTACTGTTTGTAAGTATTGATGTGAAAATTAAAATCGATTGTTTACTTGGCGGCCATTGTTATGGATGTAAAAATTTTAAGATTAAGATTTTGCCTCTCTTATTTAACCCAAACTACGAATCTACGAACCCATTTAAGGTTTTGTTTAGTGAAAAAATAGTGTTCATGTCAAAATGTGAAGTGAAAAAGGACGTCTTATAAAAAACAATCCATATTTAATTTATCATCCGTTTTTTAACGAAATAAGTATTAAAATACATTCTTTTCCATTCGTGGTAACTGAAATAGGTTTTTTTTTAACTGATACAAATAGTTTTAAAAATAAAATTTGCATATTAACCTTGACCCATTTTTTGTGTATTTACCAATAAGAGTCTTTTCATAACTTTTTTTTACACAAGTAATAACTTTTTACTTGGAGCAGGTGAATGAGTTTGTATATTTAGGAAATATGTTTACGAGATATGGGAAGTCTGACAGAGATATTGAAAGAAGTGTAAATGCAGGTAACTCTATTAATGGAGGACTGAACGTAGTTGGCGCTAACAAAAAAATGCTCAAAGAAGCGAAGCTAGCAGTCCACAATGGAATACTGGTACCTACACTGATTTATAAAAGTGAGGCAGAGAAAGGATGAAAGTAGACTGAATGCTGTAGAAATGTATGGTAAAACCATGTATGATCTGCAAAGAGTGCAAGGCTGATGTAAGCGTAATGAGTAAGATCAAGAATGGGACGCTTACATGGTTTCGGCATGTAGAGCGAATGAGCAAATAAATGAGTGTAAGGAGAATATATGATGCAAATGTGAATGGTAGCAAAAGTCGGGGACGCCCAAGGAAGACGTCCAAGTGAATCAGATACTTGAGTTGGGCCATGTCGACTAAGAATAATAGAAGAGTATGTGTGAATGTGAATGAGGCAAGGAGTGTGTTCCAAGACCGAGTTGTTTGGCTGTCCGTTCTCTCTGCCTATCCCTGAGGAGAAACGGCGTGATGATAGTTAGTTGTTAGTTAGTAATAACCTCTGATATTATCAGTAAGTTCGCTTCGACCACAGTTGTAACTTTGATAGCTGCTTACTTTTAACGGTAAAATGTTTTGCGCGTGCGCACAATCCATATCAATAGAAACTACAACAGTCCACAAATTTCAGAGCCAAACGAAACCTGAACTTATTTCAATGGTTTTGTATGTGTGTACACCGACTTCTGTGTTGCGTGGTTATTTCGTAATTTAGTCTAAGGTACGAATTAAAACTTTATCTATGGATTCCTTCACACGATTCCTTGAACCAAGTTGGCTGCACTTGTTCGATTTGTCAATTGTGTCAATTATTTTGTCGAGATTGAATATTCAGAAATGCTGAATTTATGTATATTTCAACAATAGTATTATAGTTACAAATACATAATGGCTGCGCTACATAAATTAATAATCAAAGAGTTCCCGCTCTTAGATGAAGATCTCAAAAAATATGTCCAAGGTACGTGTCAAAAGTAAGGTTATTAAACCTGATTCTCTTGTGGTTTACAAAATATTGAAGGTTATCGTAAATCTCATAATGTGTAACCTACATTGCCAAATAATATCCGCAAATTTATATCAATTGACTCTTGCCCTTTATCCTTATGTTTATATTCGAAAATTGTTTCAGATATTCTAGCTAATTGTGAAGATTTTGAGAGCGGTACCGAGGTGTACGAAGCAATTGGTGAAGTTCTACATGAAATATCAGAGAAATCTGAAAATGACATCAGGTTTGTTAAATTTATTGAACAATGAAGTTCATCTTTTCACTAAGATGAGTTAGTTAGAAAGTTAGAGAAAGTCACCTAATTATCTGTACAACTCTTGCCAATTAAATTAGGGGAAAAATATAATTCAATAGGTGCAAAACCATATCTTGTTGTTTTTTTGTATGAACCAACCTTTTAATTTTTACTGACATCAACAGATCTTGTCCAACTCACTGTTTGATAGGAAAAATAATGCTACCACTGTTACAAATGAGTTCTGTAAAAATAATATCCACAACTTAATAGATTTTTTCTGAAAGGCTATGCGTATGGAGCCAGCATCTTGCTATAACATGAATCATAATTTTTCATCAGATTTTAATTACATTATTGAGCCAGGCATTGATGATAAATGAATAGTAATCAAAGTTAATTTATACAGCGCAGTTTTGTGAAGGTTCATCTTAAGTGAGCCATACACTAAATAACCTAGAACCTAATATAATGGATATATGTATGCAAATTAAATAGATAAAAAAATTATCCAATGAGTTGTGAATCCAATAAAAGTGGTAAAAGTCACCGCAGTATCAATTAATTCTCCTTACTTCGTTGTCTGTTACTCTCTTAATCTTTATTGATTAGAAAAATGGTTCAAATAATGGCATTATAAGCTAGGCCTTACTAGGCCAAACTTACAAAATCTGCTGGTTTTCAAATCAAGTTAAAAATTATCCTAAATAAAACTGGCTCAATGAAGTTTTATCACCGTAATATTATACAATCCGACTCGAGACTCAGCTTAGTCCTCTCAGATCTCAGCCCGTTAGCTTAGTCCCTCACAGAATTAGGCCCTTATCTGTATCGAGTCTATTAAATATGCATTTTACGAAGAAGTTAATCATAATGTTTCTTTCCAGAACAATCTGTGATAGGCTGCTGCTCTTGATGAGGCCAGACATCGGCAAGGGAAAGAATGGTCCCCGACGGATGCTGCAAGCTCCTGTCAACCTGGGAACCATGGCAGCCAACCTGCAGGGGGAAATGGAAGACGTCAAAAGCATATGGGTCACGACGAGGGATGACAGCTTTGTAAGATTATTTTCATTATTTGATTAGACACCCAACCGATTGAGAACATAAATCGTTCCAGGGGTTTACTTCTCTTAGTTTAACAAGCGTAAATATTCCCATGAACGCTACATTTTGACAATTCTCAAATGTTAGAAATTATATTTTTTTTTGTGGTAATGTGCATTAAAAGATGGAGACTTTGACCCCAGTGTGACAGAACTAGGGACGTGCAGTCCATGAAGGCTGTATATCTGTTTTTTCTCCAAGAAAAATAAAGTAAAATAATTTATTGTGTGTCTTTGGGTCAACTGTCTAAATATGAAGTTCATGGTCACAATAAAAAGGGATAAAGCCCCCATTCATTCTTTTAATTAAAATGTGAGCATACATCGAAAAGTGAAGTCAAAATCCCTCTCCGTTGGCAAACTAATTCTGAAGTCCTTTGCAGGGACACAAACTCACAACTTCGCAAGTCAGGTTGTTTTATGTATGTGAAACAAAATACACTTAAAATTTTTTTAAATACCCCAACTTGCGTAATTAGAGCCTACATTCATTAAAAGAATCTCAATCTGCTGACAAAGGACTGATTTAGGCACTATTTGATAATATAGCGTTTTTATAAGTTGAATTTTTAGCTATTAAATTCTCTAGATTCTTTTCTATTTTTGTAGAGAAAAAAATTTGATAAGCAATTTCAAAATGGTCTATATCATTTAATTTTCTCTCTGTTCTCATAAAAATACTTGGTTTTTATTTCAGAAAGTCGACGCTAAGAAACTAGAAAAGGCAGAGGCAAAATTACAGCAAAAGCAAGGCAAAAGGTCCGAGTACAAGGCTCCCGTCATACAGATCGCCCTACAAACTGCCACAGCCTCTCAAGTCACCTCCAAGAAAGATACCAAACTGGAAGCCAAGGGAACCAACAGGACAACAGATATTAGAATTGAAAACTTTGATGTGGCTTTTGGTGACAGGTAATGATTATATTTTAAAGTAGAGTAGAGTATGTTATGTATTCATATTTATGTTAATAGTTTCTACTGATACTTAAACTTTAATGAAGCACACTTTTTCCTTAATATGTTTTATGGTCGGTGATATATCTTTCTTTTATATATGTAACTGCTTTTTAAGTACATATTTTTTAATGATGAAAGAACAATAAAAAATGGTAAATGTCTATGGTAGGAACTTATTACAGTATTTAAAATCATTTCAGTGATTGGTTGTTGATTTGCCCATGATTATATCGTCAGTGTAAGTCCAATATCGCAGAAGAACCGTTTGTAAAAATGTTCAGGAGGGACAGTCGAGGGCAGCCACCACTTTCCCGAAACCGTTTTAAGGACCAAATGGGTCTCTATCAGTTCTCACGTCAAGACTACTTTTGTTTTTAAAATGAACTACTATTAAATGATTCTAAAAGCCCCTGACTATCCGTTCACGGCACAACTTATAACATGCCAAAAACTACCAGCATAATATAATACCATCTACCAGGATAAGCACGTAAATGTTCTGCAGGGACAAAATATATCTAGTAATTTAATTAGTTTTTCAACATTTATTAACTTTAAATCCTAATCCTTATTAACGGCATAACAATCTCTATCCTCTACAGTAGCTTACTGGTTGAAACAGGTGCGTGAGGAGGTAGCCTACATATGCAGCTCCCGCACATTCCATCAACACCGGTTTCGTTGTCAAAAACAGATTTATTTTCTGTCAGCCGGTTGTAAAGGGTTATAATTAATCTTGTGACTTGTGCACGTAGATAGATTGTGAACAAACATAAGATATTAATTTGAAACTACATAATGGTCAATCAAAGTGGCTCTGCCATGGGATGGATTGCGTTGAAAAGGCCAGAGTTATTTTATGAATGAAATGTTTTAATTTCTCTTTCAGAGTATTACTGCAAGGTGCAGATCTCCTGTTGGCATTTGGGAGGCGCTATGGCCTGGTGGGCAGAAACGGTCTCGGCAAGACCACGTTGCTCCGCATGATCTCCAACAAGAGTCTGCGCATCCCCTCACACGTGTCCATCCTGCACGTGGAGCAGGAGGTGGTCGGAGACGATACCATAGCCCTGGACAGCGTGCTGGAGTGCGACATTGTCAGGGAGAGTCTATTAAAGAAAGAGAAGGAAATCAATGCTCTCATAAATAATGGGTAAGTTATATATGATTTGAGATTTTCACGGCCAAAAGTATTATCCTGATCGATTATTGGGGTATTACGCCTTGTTGCACTTACTCAATATATCTGCCCTGATGATGGACACTGCAAGGTTGTCCAAAACGTTGGCTAAAGCAGGAGGATGTCCAATACGACATAATACCCCAATAATCAATCACGATAAATGAGTAGGTAAGTAAGTTACTTGATACTTGACCTCGAAAGTGAATTATTAAATTTATCGTTTTGTGTAATATCTCTGATTTTATTAATCCAATCTAAATGTGGCGACTATCATCGCCGTCTTCTTACCTGTTGTTTGATGATAAGCAGTGGCGTATCGTGTCGCCACATAAAATAATACATACATGTTTTTTATGTATACATACATTTTATGCAAGTTTACTTCATTTTAGTTTATGTCATGAAAACTGTTATGGACTTGATAAATGCCATTTCATTGTTCCCTAAATAATATTTAAATGCATTGATTTAATCATTCTGCCTCACTAGCATTGGCCTGAGAGGTCCAAATCAATCCCTCTTCCCCTCCCCAACTTCATTCACATACTGTTGAAATGTAAAATGACAACAAAATAACTCAATCTTAATTCATGTCTTGAAAGTTTATTACATACTTTCCTGTTTCCTAAATAAATGAAAACAATAATATGCAATCATTCTACATCACTATAGCATTATTCTGCAAATGAATTTCTGTTGCACTCTTCTTTCCCCCCTCAAAGTCTTCTTCCGTATATGTTTCTTAAATAAATTAATACCATAATTCTGCATGACTAGCATCAATTCGAGAGGTTCCAATCTTTCTGTATCCAAATATGTATTCTTCCAAATTCATCATCCACCAACATTGGGAACATTAGATTTTCTCATCTCATATTCTTCCCCTTGTCCTTTGGCCCGGGGACCCATGGTCTTAACAAGACCCCTCCAAGCATCCCTGTCCTGCGCTACTTGGGCGGCCACCATCCACAGTAGGCCCAGCCTCTCCTTGCACATCCTCTGGAGTAGCTTCTACCAACCATCCCTGGGTCAGCCCGCTGGATGTCTTCCCTTTAGAATTGAACTAGATTTCCAAACCAAATTAACTAGCTATACTTAATATAATCTTGTAGCGGCACAGATCCTGCCCTCTCCACGGAGCTGTCAGAGGTGTACGCGCAGCTGGAGCACATAGAGTCGGACAAGGCCCCGGCGCGGGCCTCCATCATCCTCAACGGGCTGGGCTTCACCACGGAGATGCAGGGCCGCGTTACCAAGGCCTTCTCCGGGGGCTGGAGAATGAGGCTCGCCCTCGCCAGAGCTTTGTTCTCCAAGTAAGACTTATTTAAACTCATTTTTTATTTATTCTTTTTTCAGATGGTGTTTTTCTTTACATTTCAATTTTTAACCTCACTGTGGGCACCAGGCTGTGTTGAGTTTGATAATTTTTATAAATTATATATATATTCTTTCTTACAAATGAGTGCTAAAGCCGAAGATATGTGAAATCATTTAACCACTCAGAACATTAGAACGTCAAAAGACGTAAATATGATAATAGCGGTCAAGACATTAGAACGTCTTTTCACGTAAACGCGTGAGATTTTACAAAAATCGATTTATTTCCATCACTAGTATACGGATTGCCATGATTTAAAAAACAGAGTATCGATAATGAATAACGCTACGCGTCTGTATTCAAGAATATCTATGGAATGTAGAAGTGCATTATCTAAGCCGATTGAATCTGTCATCTTGTTCGTTCATAATTGATTGCGTTTCTAAATAATTTATTAAAAATATTTTAGTTTGGACGGTTAATATTTTGAGGTGACTAATAGTTTTTAATTATATTTCTTCAATATATAAAGTGTTATTTCTTTATGATACTCAGAAAAAAGTACATTTTTCACGGCTTTGAAATAATGGTAAGCGATTCTTACATATTTTTGACGTTTTCATAAAATGTATATTTAGAAACGCAAATATTTACGTATAACAACACAATGCGATAGTGGATTTCATAATCTTTCCAAAACATTTTTTTAGAATGAGGCTACGTTTCCCAAAACGTGAGTTATGAAGCTTTTAGCAAAACTCGTAAATAACACAAAAATTTTCACGTTTTGACAGTTCTCAAAGGAACATATAGTAAGTAAATGTCTTTGTCTGAGAGGTTAATGTAGTAAACATGTAGGGGGACAAAACGTTATATAATATTTTATGCTATTAATTTAAAAACGACAAAGATGAAAAAATATGTTGGCAATCCTCGGCTAACACCAATATTTTAACAATCGTTTTAAAATTAAATAACGAATTAGACAACTAAATATAATCTGGAAGGCTATTTAGGGCGGCTTGCACCAACTATCGCAAATTTTATCTTAAATTTTATTTAACTAAACGAATTTAAGACCCTAAATACATTTAACTTAAATGCGTTTAGTTGCGTCCTGCACCACGCAGTTGGGTGGCAATTTTAGTTAAATGTCATTAACGCGTCGGTAATACTGTTACCGGGTGGTTACCGCCATTAACGCGTCGATAAAACAACTACGATGTTTCATTTTACTTGAAGTGTCAAAATATTTTGTGATTGTGTGTGGTTTAATAGTGTGTTCATTTATTTTATGAAGAAAAAGTTAAAGCAAATAGACATAATGATGAAATAAGACAAAAAGAGCTTCTGTTATTGGAATTAAAAATAAAACAATTATCCGTGTAATTTTGTTTTTTTTTTTTTTTATTTCTTTTAAATATTATGTATATTGTTTTAAAGTATTATAAGAATGCTGTAGGTATGATTAGAAGTTTACAACCTTGCAAAGTACTCCTCGATAAGGAGTGTTCGCTCCAAGTTACGAGCACCTCGCTGATGTTTTTATTGGTGTTGAATTTTAACTGAGGTTCAATTTCTTGCACTAATAATGATGTCATTTCATTACTGAGACGAAATCTTCTTTGAAACTTCTTGGCACTGAGTGTTTCAAATAAATTTGGTTTTGTGTTCTCTGACTATAAACGGTCTACTTATACAAGGCCTCAGCACGGGCAAGCCACCCAGTGAGGCCTACATTACTGGAAAACTCAAAATGTAAAAAAATATTGTACCAAATAAAAAAAAATCTCTTATATGTATATAAGTATAATTTATTTATAAGTTTATAATTTCTTCATGATCGTCCGAATACAAATCCCAAATTATCACTGTGAATACAAATTAAAATGAGTTAGATTTTAACCACAATCAGAAATCGAAGGGATACCCTAAAAAAAATTTGATAGTTCTGCTTTATGAGTATGGCTAAACACGTTTAACTCGGTCAAACAGCCCCTTTTGGGTATTTAACTTTGACAGTTCTTTAAACGCATCGACTTAAATTTTGTGGTGCAAGACGCCAAGTCGACTTAAATCAAATAATGTGTTTAAAATGATTTAAAAATTAAACCAAATTTAACTTATGGTGCAAGCCGCCCTGAATGTAAGTTGAGCCTGATGCATTTAATTTCTTTGACCAAAAACTTATTTTAATTTGCCACAAAGTGAAATAAAATAAAATTCCAATAAAACACTCTTGTGATGGCAGCACTGGACTTCTAGCAGGGTACCATTTCTGATGTCATAAATGTCTAAAACTTTATTTTCATTTTTTTTCTGTATTATTATTTTGTTTTCTTGTCTGTATCTTGCAATATTTTTCTTTTTTTACTTTCATGTATTTTATTATTAAGTATTATGTATATTATATACTATTCTATTAAGTATTTTTAAATTAATAATAAAATAGTCTGGACCAGAGTGTTTTCGGTACAATTAATTACTCCCACAGTTTCATAATTACCGTAACCATCAATTATGATGTAATCAATGTTCATAATAAGTAATTAGATTTTTAAATATTGAAATAACCTTTCCTATGTACTTTGAGAATCCTGTGAAATCATTACCTCGGGTAATAATTGTGAGTGTGTTTTCAGACCTGACCTACTACTGCTCGATGAGCCCACTAACATGTTGGACATTAAGGCCATCATCTGGTTAGAGAACTATTTACAAAACTGGCCCACGACCCTACTGGTAGTCTCTCACGACCGGAACTTCCTGGATTCTGTACCCACTGATATTTTACATCTTCATACGCAACGATTAGAAGCATATAGGTAACCAATGTGCACATTATCACCTTTAATTTGTATACATAAATGACTTGTACCATACGACTACTGTTTGTTTCTTGAATCTCGTTATTAAAAATGATTTTTACAATTTTTTTTAATTTGGGAGGCGGGCTTGGGTACCGCTGCCCCGGGAACCATTTATTGGATAACCAACACCTCTGCCATAGGTCGCCCCAAGTGGTTCACTACGTTAACGTATGATGTGGTTTTCGCACAATTTTTTCTCGGCAAAGACAAATCAAAAATTTACTGTCTGCATGGCCAATTATCATTTGAAATTTACAAAAATAACTTTAACATAAAAAAAAATGCTTTAAGAAAATAAAAATAATGTTGGTAGTTGTTAGTCAAAGTATAAAGAGTTAAATATGACGTAAATTGATATGGTCGAATTAGCTCAGTGGTAAAGTAAAGCCCCGGCAAGGCTGAAGCCCTGGATTCAATTCCTTGATGCGACCGAATCTTTTTCTGATTTTTCTGTTTCAGATTTTTGTTTGAAAGTTGTTAATATTATCTTCAATGGTTGAAACAACGATTTTTTTTGTGTAATTAATTTGCTTTCTAAATTAAGATATTTTAAAACTTTCTAAAAGTATTTGTGTTCAGTTTTGATTGAAATTTTGTTATGTTTTCAGGGGTAACTACGAGCAATTCCACAAGACCAAGACAGAAAAGCACAAGAACCAGCAGCGAGAGTACGAGGCGCAGGCACAGCACCGGGCGCACGTGCAGGAGTTCATCGATCGCTTCCGCTACAATGCCAACCGGGCCTCCTCCGTGCAGTCTAAGATCAAGATGTTGGAGAGGCTGTGAGTATCTGCGTGCACATATATCTGTAGTTAAATTGATATCAAAGTTCCATAGCTAAAAGTAGAAATGATGTTAGAAGTTGAAAATATTTTTGTCAATCTAGAAATTATGTATAGAATAAGATTTGTATATTTCATTGTGCCAAAGTCTCTGTCTGAGAGTTCTGTGCTGCTTAATACATGGTGTCCGAAAGCAAATGGTACAAGCAGGTAAGTGATGAATCTACGTCATACAGAGAATCCAAAAAAACTTTTTTTTTCAATCTGAGCATTTTGGTTTTTCGACCTAAAAAATTCGAAAATCGACCTAAATAATTCCAGCTTTGGATTCTATTTACATACCACAAAATCGATTCCAAACGTGATGTAAATTCACCAGTTTCCCACTTGTACCGCTAGTTTCCCGACACCATGTATAATCAGATTTCTGCTATGAAGTCGAGATAAAAAAAATTTTTACTTCTCGCAAAATCCCATTCTTAATTTTTCAAATCAATGATCAATTTTAAGCATCTCACGCATTGATTTTCAAAGTCCTAAACTTTTCAACGGAAACCTATTCTATGCAGATATCCACCTAATCAGCAATACAAAATTCATAATTTTAAAATGATTATTATTCTAAAGAAAAAATTTGATGTTCCAGTTCTGCATCATCCATTATGATGATGGATATTGTCCGTCCAATAATGTAGTTTGATTAAGTTGTTATTATCTGTTTGTTTTCTTTTTCAGACCTGAACTGAAACCAATAGAAAAAGAGGTGGAGGTTGTTCTCCGGTTTCCAGAAACTTTGGGTCTCTCACCTCCTATCTTGCAGTTAAACGAAGTCGGCTTCTCGTATAACCCAGAGATGAAGATTTTCAATAATGTTAACATAGGCGCAACCTTAGAATCTCGAATTTGTATTGTGAGTTCTTTTTCTTATTACATCTACATATATCTTATATATAATTTTTTGAAGTTATTAACGATATTTGTTTGTTTTTATTATTACGCATTATCTCAGCATAGGAATGAGATTCAGAGTCGAAGTAAAGTCGACAAAATGTAGTTTTTAACAGTAACAATGGTCTATAGTAGAGAATGGTAGAAAGAGTCGGGATCTCCGAGAAAGACTTAACGCATTATCTCTGCACTGGAATGACGTACTGAGTCTAATTAAAGTCAATATGTATAATGTAATTTCTTTATTTATATTAATGTCAATATAATGTAACAGTAACAATGTGGTATACAGTAGTGAATGGTAGAAAGGTCGGGGATGTCCGATTAAAGCCAATATAATGTAATCAGTAACAATGTGGTATACTTCATGACAGTACTTGAATGGTAGAAGAAGTCAGGGACACTCGAGGAAGATATGATTCAAATGATTATGTGTGCTTAAATTAGGCTATGTGATGAACGAAGAAAGGGGTGTAAATGGAAGATACTCTCAGTATCACCCTGGTGTAAGACCACCATTCTGAATTGAAGCATTGATTGAAATGGCTTTAGCTGTATTTTGGTGACCAGATCTGAATAGCCACGTACTCCCCCACTTTCATGTTCCTCATCTCATCATATCCCGATTGGGGATGCCATAATCTCACTGGCTCCAGACAATTGGGAGCAGTTGGGACTCTTGTGCGGTATTCACAAACAAAAAAGTAGAATGTATGACGTGGAAGTGAATGTTAGAAAAAGATGATAAAAACATGTTTATTATGCTTAAAGTATTTTGATTTTGTTCCTCTCCAACATACTAAAACCAATTTCATTTTAATGGCGAATGCCCCATTCCCCCATGGTTTATTTGAAGCCTATCAATTTTGAAGTAAACTGTTTATTTTCCAACAGGTTGGTGACAATGGCGCTGGTAAGACAACGCTGCTGAAGCTGATCATGGGACTACTGACCCCCACTTCCGGCATGAAGCACGTACACCGGAGCTTGAAGTTTGGATATTTCTCTCAGCATCACGTTGATCAACTTGAGATGAATGTCAACTCAGTGGAATTATTGCAGCAAACATATCCAGGTACACAAATACATACAATAACATGATTGACATTGAGATGTACAGTTAAAGGATCATATCCTGTCTCCCCCACACATTTTTGGGAATGTAGTAATTATATACATTAATTTATTGTGTACTAAAGTAATTTTTGATGTTAAGTCTTTCAGATATTATTGCCACAGAGTCTGCATAACTTGTGTGAATTTTCAATGTTTCTTCTTTGACAGTTACCCAGTCCCTTTCACCAAATGCTAAAATGCAAAACAAATCTTTTGTTACCATGAGGGGTCACTGAAATACCCCACGCGTGTTCTCATTATATGGCTATATTTATAAGTTTTGTAGGAATACACAAAATACCAATTTTACAATAGATTCACTATTTAAGCTGATATATTATCATGGAGGGTAGTCATTTTAGAGATTTTGGTTAACATAATATGAGGGTGACTTTTGAATATTAAATGACTTAGATCATCGCGGATATCTGCATTATTCGCTACCACTGAGAAATTACTCTCTTCTTTTTAAGGATTATTTTCAGGCACCTTGGATACAATGACGCCTTGAAAAAGTGTCAAATTAGTTGGTTTCTAGTTATATCAAAACATACTGATGGTTGAATTGTGAAGCTTTTTTTTTTCAGATAAAGTACAACGTAAACACATTTAAAAATTCTTAAACTATTATTGTAATAGTTTTGTGTCATTTATATTGTAAAGTGTATCAATGTCTATCAATATATATATGGTATCTGGAAACTATCCACATCACAGAGAACACACCCAGAAAAAACTTTTTTTTTTTAATGTGCACTTTGTTTTTTTATTTTATTTATTTTTCCGTTTTTTGGCAACTAAAGGGTTAAAAAAACTTTTTGAGCCGGTTCGACAATTTAACACATTTCAAAAGACACTAAACAACTGAGACTGATTTTTTAAAATTTTACCTAAAAAATTCCTACTTCAGACTCAATTTTTGTAATAAATATAACATAAAATTTTCCAACACAGATTAAAACATAAAAATTTATTTAGTTTTCAAGTTGGAAATTGATTAAAGTCACCCCATTTTACAGTATCCCTGTTGTCAATGGAAAGGTTAATGGTTTTACAAAGTTGCTTTTCAGATAACTGGACCTTCTTCCAATCGGGCGGGACACAGGAAGTGTAGGCGCCACAAATCATTCTGAAAAGCTCTCATCTTTTATAAATGAATAAATAATGTTTATCTCTTCCCAGGTAAAAGTGCAGAGGAGTACAGGCGACAGCTCGGCAGTTTTGGTGTGAGTGGAGACCTCGCCCTGCAGACGGTGGGTAGCTTGTCTGGGGGGCAGAAGTCTCGTGTGGCCTTTGCTCGCATGTGCATGGGGGCACCCAACTTCCTGATTCTTGATGAGCCGACTAATCACTTGGATATTGAAACCATCGAGGCGCTGGGGAAGGCCATCTCCAAGTATACTGTAAGTAGCATGTTTTTTAAAAGTGAACCACATAGATCAAGAAAAAAAAAATTATATAACGCTAAAAATAGTGAAACTAGCTGGACCAATGGTACCCGTATGCGACGCGTAGCGACTCGTTCGCTGCTTTGTTCCCCTATACATTAGTGTACGCCACCGACATAAGCCTCGCCAAATAATGTAATTTTTCTGATAATGGTTTTTACTTTAGTTATTTAGGGCCAATTGTTTGACTGAAATCATTGTCAAATTTGTCACAATTGAAATCACAAATCGAGCACCATTTTGATTTTTGAACATTTGAATGGTTTCTGTTAGCTGTAGATTGGAATCTGTCAAAATATTAATAAATGTAATATATATTAATGGAACCCGTCCAAATCGTTGATTTTTGGCAATGTCAAATGTGACAGTCAGTCAAACTGATGAATATGAATTCAACATCAATATATATTGAGTAAGCGTACGATGTGCGTGCTGCTAAAACTCAGAAACGAGTTCCGGTACGATCAAGGGAGTTGTATGGTGCGGTAGCCGTCTATCCCCCATCCATGAAGAAGGTTCCCGTTTTTACCCTAAGGGAATGCTTTTGAAGATATCAGGGCTGGTAGTTTCGCCCTCTAGACATTTCTAGAATAGTCCAGGCATTCGAAATTCAAGAGCATTCTGGAATGTTCGGGAATAGTCTGGAATGTTTGGGAACATCCCAGATCATAATGAACTAAAAACGGGATTACAGGCCGTTTCCTGGTAAACTTTTAGTAAATTCGTGATCGTGATAATGCATTGGTATCTCATCTCTAAATAGTATAAAACAAAGTCACTATCCGCATTCATCTGTTTGTGCGCTTAGTTCTTCAAAACTATGCAACAGAGTTTGATAGGGTTTTCACTATCATTTAAAGAATTTCTTCCGGAAGGTTTAAATATATAATACATGGACAGTGCAAACGTCAACAATTCTTCTCCAGTCTAAATAATAAAAATAAACAATCTTACAGTATATCTGAACACTAAAACGTCACATAATATTAACAAAAAGTGCTAACTTTAGTAAAATAAAGTGTTAATATCTCAGTTTTTAGTGTCCCAGTGTCAACAAAGCAAAAAACAAAATCACCCATACAAACTACTATCCAAAACTGTGTCAGTTAACAACATATAAAACATGAATTGTTTCAACTGTAATGGGGATGTTGCCAAGCCAGGAGTGGGAGTCACGTGTGATGGATGCAATCGAAATGTTTGCATTAAATGTTCGGGCTTATCCGCAACGGAAACCAGATGCCTAGAGCTCAAAAACCGCAGAATGAAATTCTTGTGTCCTGAATGTGAGAGTGGCCTTCAACAAATACCTGTACTACACAAACTAATTCGGGACCTCCAAGAAGAAGTCAACGCCTGCAAAAAACAGCAACAAATGCGATGCACAGAAGACATGATTAGTGAACTTAGCGATCGGCAATCCCGAGCAAAAAACATAATTATGTTTGATATCCCTGAGTGTGACTTACCAGATCCCGAACAACGCAAATTACGAGACACCGACGAATGCTGGAAAGTTATAGGAAGCATCACCAGCACAAGTCAAAATAACATAAAAGTGCTCCGTCTTGGAAAACCTTCTGCAGAAAAAAAATTCCCTCGCCCGATAAAAATAATCTTCCAAACACGAGGTGAAGCTTTGGCCATTCTCAAAAATAAAAATAAACTAAAAAAACCAAACTCAATCAAATCGGATCAAACTCCTATGCAACGGCAGCATTTAATTGATTTAAGGAATGAGCTGCATCAAAGAACAGAAAAGGGGGAGAAGGAATTGACAATCAAATACATCAAAGGATGCCCTAAAATTATAAAAATTCCAAAAAACATGTAAATAATTACATAGTCAATATCTCAATACTGTATACGAACCTATGCTCTCTCACACGGAAATTTGATCTTGTTCTTGCACAAATAAACCTTATAAAACCAACAGTACTAATAGTGACAGAAACGTGGCTAAAGGCAGAAATACCAGATACGTTAGTGGATCTTCCGGATTACACACTCTTCCGCAAAGACCGTCGAATTGAAAAACGAGGAGGTGGTGTAGCAATATATGTAAAGAAAAGGACCATAGGCCTGACAATCTCAGCCCAGGTGAACAAAGCCCTGGAAAACAGTTCTAGTAATTACCCACAAATTGACGCATTATTCATTGACATGCAAATAGACAATCTCAAAACTATCCTAGCTGGTGTCTACTGCCCACCAAATGCATCGTACGAAAACCACCAAAAACTATTACACCAATTAAAAATAATAGCTGACGTGTCAAACGTAATAATCCTTGGAGACTTCAATTATTCCAAATTGGTATGGCCCATTACAGAAGTGCGTAATTCAAACAGCCCCGAGGCCTTATTTGAGGATATGTACTTGAACAGTAACTATTGGCAATTGGTAGATAAACCTACAAGATACAGGGACAACAATACCCCATCTCTATTGGACTTAGTCCTGTGCAATGATGAACATCTCATTACTGATATAAAATATCTAGCACCTATAGGCAAAAGTGACCATATATGTTTGTTGTCAACTCTACAAGTAAGTACCAGCCATAACAACGGATCCTCCGGCCCGAGAGGCAAGAAGCCGAGACCCAACTATCACATAGCAGATTATGATAAAATAAATGAAACCTTAAGCACTCATGATATAATGTGGTCTCTCATGGAAACCACTACAACTGAAGAAAAGTGGAACTTTTTTACGAACATGTTTGAAGAGAAGATTGTGTCAAAAATACCACTATTCAAAGGCAATAAAAACCACAATAAGAACAAACCTTGGATCGACAAACACATACTAGCATTGATTAAAGAGAAAAAGAAAGCCTGGGATGGTTATAGATTATCCAGAAAACACCTGGGGAATGTAAATGAGATTGAAAATGAGTATTACAGAGAATATAAACTGAAAAATAACTACCTTTTATCGCAACTAAGAAATACCAGAAAAAAGTTTGAGCAAAAATTGATTGACAGCGGACAGAAACCATTTTACAGTTATATAAGGAAACAGATTGCCTCGAAAGTGTCTACTCCAACCATACTATATAACTTCTCTAACGAAACAGTTACCAGCGAGATAGACATAGCGAACATCCTTGCAACACAATTTGAAAAAACCTATGTCAATGAACCAGACACCAGTATACCAACTATTAGTCAAGATGTGTATGTAGATAGTTCACTATGCGAAATAGAATTCACTCCATCAGCAGTTGAGAATATTTTGAAGCGGTTGCGAGAAGATAGCGCTACTGGCCCTGATAATATTCCTGCTATTGTTCTCAAAAAGTGTGCAGCAACTCTCAGTCATCCCATAGCTCTGGTTATGCAACAATCCTTTTTAGATGGGAAACTCCCTAAAGATTGGAAGAGAGCTATAATTACACCCATCTACAAAAAAGGTGATAAACTCAAACCAGCAAATTACAGACCTATAAGCTTGACTAGTATTATCTGCAAAACCATGGAAAGAATAATAGTGGACGAGATACGCTCATTCCTGATCAAACTTGACATAATCTCAAACAAACAGCATGGATTTGTGCCAAAAAGATCCACGATTACCAATCTCATTCTTAACATAGATTACTGGACAAACGAGTGGGACAAACGGATTCCCACTGACGTAATTTATCTCGACTTCGAGAAAGCCTTCGATACTGTTGCAACCAATAGACTGTTGGCTAAACTTAAATTCCTAGGCATAAGAGGACGACTTCTCGAATGGATCAAATCCTTCCTCACTGAGAGAAAATTACAAGTTCGAATTGGCAACCAACTGTCATCTGAGCGAAATGTGACCAGTGGTGTCCCTCAAGGATCAGTTCTCGGTCCAGTTCTGTTTATTTTGTACATCACGGACCTGCATACTATAATAAAATCAGACTCCAGCTGCTTTGCAGATGACACAAAATTCTTTGCAAACCCACACACTCATCACAACCAACTGCAAAACGATTTAAACGAAATATATCAATGGACAAATGATTGGCTTCTTAAACTCAATGTCGAAAAATGCACTGTCCTACATGTTGGAAAAACTAACCCTACACTTGCCTACAAAATAATGGAACACCTCTAAAAGCAGTGACATTACAACAAGACTTAGGAGTTACCATATCACAGGACTTGAAATGGGAACCACATATCGCTGGAATTGTGAAAAGAGCAAATTCACTAACATATCTAATCAGGAAAACCTTCCTTGACCTAACACCGGACATGATGTTAAAAATATATAAAACATATGTGCGACCTCTCCTGGAATATGCTTTCCAAATATGGAGTCCTTACTTCACAAAGGATACAAATCTGTTAGAGAGAGTACAGAGACGTTTCACTAAAATACCAAGAGCTCTGAAAGATCTACGATACGAAGATAGACTCAAGGAATTGAGATTACCAACCTTACAAGAAAGAAGAGAAAGGGGTGACTTGATCGAGACTTTCAAAATTTTATCTGGACATTACAGTTGCCCTAGCATCCAAGAAATCTTCACTAATAATAAAAATATAAATCTCCGTGGACACTCAAAAAAAATCACCAAAACGCCTTTTGCATCTAATCCTAGAAAACACTTCCTTGCAAATAGAGTAGTGGATGCTTGGAACAAACTCCCACAACATGTCATCGATGCAACAAATATAAATCATTTCAAAGCCCTATTGGATTCACATTTGGAGAGAAGAAAGGACTTAGTTCAAACATAAAACACTCAATTGCTGTCAAACTAGTTGTGAAACCGGATATGAGCGCATCAGCAGAATGCTGCCTGCTCATTACATAATAATAATAATAATATATTTATTGAAAGTAGAGAAAAGTCGAACAACTTCGGGTACACGTCAGATGGTTAATTTATAAAAAGAATAATTTTAAATTTTCCCCATTATTTTGAAATCCAAATAAATTTTTGTTCTGAATAATCTGAAATAATGAAAAACATTTGTATTTTGGCTGTTGTCTGGTAACTAATTTCTAACTTGTTTTCCAGGGCGGCGTGGTGTTGGTTTCTCACGACGAGCGACTCATCCGCATGGTCTGCAAGGAGCTGTGGGTGTGCGGCAATGGCACGGTGGCCAGTATAGAGGGCGGCTTCGACGAGTACAGAAAGATAGTTGAGCGCGAGCTGATGGAAGCCGCCGCTGCCAAGTAGCCCACTTAGCATAATCTTATCAACTAATTAACACAATTAAAACTACCCACATTGACGACACTGCAACTGCAACCCTTTGCGACTCTTGCTTTTCACGAGATGACGCATAATAATAATAATATTTAATGATTTTTATAGCGCCATTTTTGTGAAAAATCAAGAGCGCTGTATAAATTGCATGTTTTAAGTTATTAATTATTATATATTTGTTACTATTATAAAACTAATGTGATATATATTTTTATGATCACTGGTTGGATGTGTAATGTACGTATGAAAATATGAGTTTTTACATGAATAGCTTTATTAATAATTTAAATACATGTAACATTGTAACAAAGGAAAATATTTATTAAAACAATTCATAATATGTATCTATGTATGTAATTTGATTCAATCATTTTAGTGCCTCATTTCCCTTTTCACGTTGTTTTGTTTAGTTGTAGTCCTGGGTTGATCATAAATGACCCAATCATTTTAACCCGATCACAACCCATCAATGACCGATCGGATTGCTTTTTCAAAAACGATTCGATCTTAGATATTTAAATTTAATAGACCAAGTGCTTTGAATTTCGTTCCCGCGACAGAGAAAATGGGTAGATATTTAAAATCTGAAATAGGTTGTCATGGCGGTTCCAGTTACCAGAGACCGTTATGTAATTTACGGACTGTATCGATCAAAGATCGGGTACTTTTGACCTGATCACTTGGCGAGATGTGTAAAATGATTGATTGACCCAGGACTAGTTTGTTGGAGGTATCAATGTATAGACCTTACATTACGAAATAGATCCTCATTGTGTGCCTGTGCAAGGAGTACCAATATTAAATTACAAATCATGATTTTAACCTCAGCTCTCCCTAGTTTCATTTCTGTTTTATGTCCTTGTCTATTTTATGCATTTTAATAAAATCAGTTCTTACGTGTGATTGAAGTGTTCATACGTGCACAATAATGTTGATGATATTTTTACATCCATTTTGGTTTTTTACCATTCCTGCAAATGGCTGTCAAACTGTATACATATGAAGAAAATTATTTGTGCAGTCATTGTAGATATTGTGGACGCAGTGCAATAAAATGTTAATTAATTTCAATTTTCACTTTCCATCTGCACAGACAAGCTTGTAACATTGCTGCCAGACCCTGATAACTTCTGACAATTTACTGTTCCCAACCGTCTGGAGTCAGTGAGACCTATGCCATCCCCAATTGGGATATGTTGTGAGGCTGAAGGTATTGTGGGGGGGGAGGAGATGGTGAAGAGGAAAGTGGGGAAGTACTTGGCTAATCAGATCTAATCACCAAACATGACTAAAGCCATTTCTAGCAATGTTTCAATCTAAATGATGGTCTTCGAATCTGATAGTATCTTCCACTCTGTGGGACATGCCGCATGTATACTATAGTATATTATTTTAAAATTAATTATTTGTAAAACAACACAAATTAATTAAGTACAATTTACTTGCGCATACCGGGATTTGAACCTGTGTCCTCTCGATTTCTAGTGGAGAGCCTTACCCATGTTATACATATGTATATTATATAAATTTTTTTCACACATTATTCAAAATTGATGGTTTAAATTTTTGCATTTCACTTACTACTATTTCAGTTACCATTGTGCCACAAACTTGACCTACAAAAATAAACTGTATTTCGGGGAATAGGTTCGTGTTAATTTTTTTGTTTGATGTTTACCAAACAATAAGATTTTGCACTGGATTTATTACTTCACATTGATGTTGGGTATTGTCGCATTTCTAAATGTGGTTTTAAAACCCATCACAACCATTTCATATTGAAAATTATAAATTATTCGAGAGCTTAAAAGTCAATGTTATCTACAAAAAACATACAAAACATCCTAGGCCTCAAAGTCAAACATCGTTATCTACAAATATACATACCCAACGTATTGATACGTTTTATTTGTAGTAAAGCTGATTGAATTTAAGGCCTAGAAATTATTGGTATATTTTTTGTAGATAATGTCATTTGACTTTAAGGACGTAGAATTATTTGTAGGTTTTTTGTAGATAACGTTGTATGATTTTAAGCCCTCGAATTGATTTCTTATAAAAAGTTTGTTTTCTACTTTTCAGATTTTCCTCATTAATTTATATGCAAATTTTAATAATAACTATACACACTTGAATCACAGGAAAACCTTGTTCATATATTATCATTATTATACACTGTGTGTTTAAAATAATCATGACATCCTTACCGTATTTGCATTTTCTACATTCCAAAAACATTTTGGCAATACATACTACTATTATTGTGCAACAAACATACAAAATAAAACAATGTTTATGTTTATAAATTTTCTTTTATTTCAAATGACTTTTGTCCTGTTTTCTGGTAGGATTCGAGATACCAGGGGTCAATAAATGAAGCCAGAGAAAGTAACATTTTGTTGTTGATTTTTATAGATATTGGAATGGTAAAGATAAATATTAAGTTTTCTTCTGATCATTGTTACTGAGACGGGTTCATTTCATATTATAATGAGAATCATTCTATGCAAGAAAAATTGTTATTAATGAATATAGATTATAGCTGTCAAGGTGACTTAATAGTTTAAAAAAAAGGAAATAGTCTAAATATATAAATATAATGGTGTGGGATTGTAAAGTAATGTAGTAATAACATTTAAAAATCCTGGTTTAGTCAAAGGACAAACAAACTATTGTAAATCGGGCAAATCTATAAAATGAAAAAATCTTATAAAACTTATAATGCAAGCTTAGATCATTTATACCTATATACAATTCATTCTTTAAAAATATACATTAAAGGTTTCATTTAAACTACTTCTTAAATTATATAAATGTAAAAGCATCAAATACAATAAAATAACACATTAAATAATGGCTTTTAACATTGAAATGTTTTAATTAAAAATAATGTTAAATAGAAGAACAATGGGAGACAACATTTAAAAAATGCAAATCAGTGCTAGTAACTTCTATGGGAATGGCTCGAGTAATATAATATACGTAATATCATTTCGGGACTTAAATTTTGTATATAAGATACTAGCATCTCTTTAGATGTTGACTAAAAGAATTATACGTTGATGGTAAATATACAAGGAAAAACAAACCTATTTCTAAGGGTAAAAAACATGCCGCATACTTTTATTGATGCTTTCGTCGTCTTCCCTTATTCTTATCCGCATTGCGCAACACCTCGGCGTAAGACAGTTCTAATCTCCTCAGTTTATTAAGATCTTGCGATGCTGTGCTCTGCTTCACATCCCAGGAGCTAGTTTCCGGGTTCCAACTTTGGTAAGCGGTAACTTTGCCTCCGTTCTGGCTGGGGGTGGGGGAGTTGAGAGCCCGGTTGAAGAACTGCATGGAGGAACCGTTCCATTCGGGTGCAGGCGGGGCGGGCTTGGAACTCTTCACTAATGGACTGACATCCAGCGGCCGGTAGTCGCGGCGTCTCTTGCTTCCCGTACCTCGCTGGTAGCAGACCTTGGGGGGAGAAGGAATGACGGGGGATTCAGCCCCCTGCCTGTCCTGGCTGTGTTTCCTGTTCTTGTGCCTGGAGGACTTCTTGCGGAACTGAGGGCTGGCCACCATATAATCCAATGGTTGACGGACTAAGGGAGTCAACACCTTGGGTGCTTCACCACTCAGTTCAGCTGTCACTTGTTTTGGCTCTTCTTTACCCTTTTCCTGCAATACTTTCAGAGCGTCTGTAATTTTAGTCACATTTTCTTTTTCTGTTTGAACATTCTCCGGAGGCGTAATATCCGAGAAGGCCACTGACTGCTCTGACATGACAGAAGACATGATGCTTTGAGTTTCATCAGTAAAGTCTCCGGGCATGTCCTCGTTAGCAGGTGTCACTGGGGGACACTTCACAGGCACGGTGTCATCGAGGAGTGGAAGTTTCTCTCCCTCGTCCTTATTCTCAGCAGCCTTCTTGAGGATGGTGAATATCTCTTTGAAGAGTTCCCTGTATTCGGGCCTGTTCCTAAATCTGCTATCGATAGGGCTAGCATCATCATAAATACTGAATCGACAATCTTCTCCATCAGCAATAGTGCATAGGAAAGAGCCGGGACGTTCTCTGTCTGTTTGAGTGGCTTTGTTGCTGGTTTCATCAGAGAATCCTGAGGAAGATGTTTCTGCCTCGGAGAAGTCGGGAGTTCTGATAAAGTTCTTGCGGTTGGATGCGCATTTGTTTGTTTTGTTTTGTGTGTTGGTAGACTTGTTTGTATCATCGCCGTGGCCACTCTCTTCGTCTGTGTCTTTAATGCTAAATTGACTGAAATCTCCAGACATTTGCAATTCTTCTTGTAGAGACAATGGTGCGGAAGTGTTGATGGTGGAGATGCTAGTGTTTTGAAGTTTGGGTTTGCGCACATTGTTGGCTTGGTGGCGCTGCACCTCGAGGAGAGCTTCGTACTTCTCCACCAGGTCCCTGTAGGGGTTGTCCACCAGACAGCCAGGTGTGGCCCAGGCCTGGACGGAACTGACGCCTCGTGGATCCTGGATGAAAACAAATTTGTTAGTTTGTCAATCGAAAATTCGAATCACATGTCATATATATATATAAATAATAACTTGAGAATGATGACAATATATTATTTTAAGATTTGACTATTTGTCCTCCACAGGCATGTAAGCGGTTTTTATTCAAAATACAAAATATATGTGAGGCAGAATTTTTAAAAGATCACTAAACTTCTGAAGTTATAATTGGTTCGATAAATAATGTAATAATTATCTTTTGTTTTTAGAAGTATTCATTTACGAAGGAAAGGAAAGTTAACAATTTTTGTTTTCTAAGAAACATATGAGATTTAAAAGATTAAAAGGCAAATCCTAAACAAGTTACAGATAGTACGGAATGGGATTATCATTCAGTGTGGTTGTCTCTTTTATAATAATAGAGCACTGCACATGGAAATTTTTTGCCCAAACTCAGTAGTTATATCAATATTATTTATTACCAACAACAAAAACAATCAAATTATAACAGACACAAAATATTTTTTTGTCAAATCAAAAAATAAAATAACAACCCACAACATGCAGAATTAAGTAAGTACCCACACAAATGCATTAGACATATTTTTATTGGGACAGAATGCAGTACAAGGGCGCCAATTTAGATTCAAAGTTGTGAGCATGATATATGTAGATGGAAAATGGTTATGGCTATAAAAAAAATACTGTTTATTCCATAAATATATAAATAGCTTCTTTTTTAAATTTTCACATAACTAAAATTAAACATAACAAATCCGTTTTGTTACAGTTCTTATCAATTTATTTTAACGATTATAATACAGATAGATGTGTAGTATTGTACAGTGGGATTATTTTTGTATGTATTAAATACTTTGCTTGTACTGCTAGACAACAATTATTATTTTATATTATATAGCCTGAAGCCCGAACCAGTGCCTTGTGCAATACATATAGTGCATTCATTCAAGCAGGACTACCCAGAAGCGTGCAATCATAAACATTATTTTTTAATATTATCTATAGTGTAATGATTTTCCAAATTGGGGTAGGTACTTTCTCATAAAACCCACAACACCGCCGGACTGGGTAGTGATATCTGGTTTAGATGGGGGCTAATGGGGGCTCTTGTGATGTGTTGCTCACAAAACATATTTTTTCAGTATCATGTCTGTTTCATGTAACAAAAGCCAAGCAGTTAATGTTTTAACAGATAAATTATGGGGTGAAACAAAGCATTTGATTTTTTTTAGGTTATAGTAGTGGGTAGTTGAGGATATTAAATAGGAGAGAAAGTGAAAAAACTTTCAAATTGTAAAGCAGCATAAATGTTCTGTCATAAAAATGACAACTTTGCTAAACTTGATCAGAAGTGTGTTATTGACCCGAAATATCAGTCAGTCTCTATCCTCGCTATGTGCTACATTCCTCGCTCAAATTTAAGCAGGCTAAATCATTCGTTCAAGCCTTGGTAAGCCGCAGAATAGTTCCCTTTTTAGACGCTGGGGCGCTAGTAGTAGCAAATGTCAAACATGACATTTACATAAGTAATTATGTACTTCCATTTCACTGAAATTGACGTAAATTGCCTCATTTCTATCAGTATGGATTACATATTATATTTATCAAGCGTTGAGGGATGTTGATGTTATTATTTGATAATCAATCTAAAATAGACAAATTGTCTGGTAAGGTATTATAAGAGAGATTTTTCAATGTCAGGACAGTTTGTTTTCAGCGGTTTGTTTGTCATAATTTCATGAATGGGGTGCACTGACCTCAAAACAAAAACTATTCAAAATTTGTATCCTCATATTTAGCATCATGCTGATTGATGTGGGGAACTTTATTAAAAAAATCAACTTGTAAATTAAACCCGCCGAAAGCATTTGACATTTTGAAACTTAAAGAGTCTCGCGATGACATTAAACAGTTTAACACTCACGTAGACTGTAGTTGGTTTTAGAAAGAAAAAAGAAACATGTTCCTTTATTAAAATAATAGACAATATGTTTAATATTGCTGATATCTTGGCTTACAACCTCTACACAGATTATGTTCCATGCCACACTAAGCTCGACATTCCACCCAAGTTGAGCTTAAAATAAACTGATATATCGGGCCATTGTTGGCATTCGTAAAGCAAAAACTTCACATAAAACAAAATATAAGTTTTGTGAAAAGTGTAATTAAAAGGGGTTATAACTTTTATGGTGATGGATATAGTCATATAAGTTTATGACCATTTTTTTGCCTCGTTTTAGGTCTGAAGTAGTTAATGTAAGAATTTTTGTTCAGCCATTTTAATTAAAGAAAACCCAAGGATATTTTTAGTTATTAAGAAATCCAACCTTAAAAAGCCCAAACTCCACAAAAAGTTAAGCGAAGGTGGTGCTATTGCCATTGAGTAATGTATTTACAAGTTGGGGAGTGTGATACCAACCTAATGATGAACAATCCAAAGTATACTACGGCAAAACCTTCTCAAAATGCATATCCAAAGCATAAGCAACATCAGAGGCAGGTGTAATATACTTTTGGCCTGAGAAACATTACCAAATTATTTATCTAAGAATCATTATACACAATTCATTAATGAGGCACCCCTGTGCAAGTATTATATAACAGTTTGAAGCTCGATATTTAAATCATTTTAATAACTACGAAGCATGCTCGACTACTTTCTGAAATAAATAGTATATAGTTACATTCAATGAAGAAAATAAACTAATATAAATTCAACAATCTTTGCTCAATCGGTTTAATTAATTTTAATCTTAATTGTGGTCTTTTTTATAATTTTAATATACTGTAGAATAGTTACAATACCTCCAACTTCTGACTTTTTTCATATATTCTGATGGCAGCTTGCTATACAAGCGCCTCCCAGCGGCACGAGTTGTGAGGCTTTGTTTTCTTTCAAACATTTTAATGGATTTTACGCACGATTATGCCATTATACACTAGCGCCTCTAGTGGCCAGAGTTGCCAACAAATACAATTAAATACTGCCAATATATTACTGGAGTTGGATATATTATTAGTACATATTCCAAGATATTTGATACCACATAATATGTTATTGTTGAATTTATATTTTATTTCTGATAGAGCAATACATTGATAATTTCATGCAACCCCACATATTCAATTATTAGTACGTATAAATCATATTTATAAATATTATTTGATAAACAAAATCTAGATTGAAGATAAATTCGCTTAGAACTTGGCAACCATTCAGAAAGATGGCAGCTTTTAAAATATGGGAATTAATTGAAGTTATTACTTGTAGTTCTCAAATTGAAATATGTACGAGATCATTAATAATAACCAAATATAAAAAGGTCTCAGTTGTAGCACAATTGGAAGAGTGTTATTCCAATAAGGCAGAGTATCAGATTCGATTCCCAGTTGCGATGGTAACCTTTCTATTTTCTGTGTCTTTTTCTGTTTTGTATTTTTAATATTCTCATTCTCGTTCTTCAATGATTAAAGATTTCAAGAATAATATTATTATTTTCAATTTTCTGTAATATTTCTAGAATTGTATTTGGCTGAAGTCGAAATAATGTTACTTTACTTGTTACTTATAATAATAATTGGATAACTTGCATAGCGCCATTTATGTGAAATATCACAAAACGTTATGAAAAATCATTAAAAATGTTATGTAGGTAGGTAGGTAGGTACTGATAGGCATAGGCATTTGAAAACTTCATTTGGGATTGACATTGATGTAATTGATTGATTAGTCAATGGGGATTGAAGTATCACAATATTATTTTGGTTGTATGTAATAAAATTTATCAAGATTATAAATAAAACTAGCGCAGACCCTTGAAAAATCACGGGGTAGTTTGATTTCTTGAAAAATTGGTTCAATTTTGAAAATGCATTGATAATATTGTTCAATTTTGCAGGCTACCGACATCTGTAGCCTAGAAATTTGAATTTACTACGTTTAACCAAAATGGTGTGAGTCCTTGCTTAGAAAATATTGTCAATTTGGTCGGTATAGCAGGTTTCATTTTTACTGCTAGACATCACAATGACAAGTGTTTTATTTACATGTGGTGGTTTTTGAAGTCTTTAAAAAGGCTCGCATTATGTGTTTTTTCGTTCCTTTCTCAACAATAGCTCGATAATAAACAAGCTCATAAGTCAGAGCGATCGTAGCAGTGTTATTCGCACAGTTCTTTATAAATATTATACCTGTTTCAATAGTTTGAAATAAATGTAAAGTTGTGTCAAGAAAACCAGTTTTTAATCAAAAAGGATCATCCCCAATTTTTAACATTTGGTCCTTCGAGCCGGATTACAATCAGGAGATTGTATGTAAAAAAAAAAAACAAAGAACCAGCAGCCAAAAGGATACAAAATTGATTGAAACTGGAAATCATTAAGGAAAGTGGACCACATCGCAAATCTGAGATAAGTATTCAGTGCTTTCCTTCTTATCATCCATTTTATGTTTATTCAGGTCTCATGTAATTTAAACGAGATTAATCTTAAATAGAGTCAATATTATAAATAAAATCACTACCCACTTGAAAATAAGAATATAATATTATTGAATAGTGTTCTCAAATAGTATTGTCAAGATTGTCGTGGTATTCTTTCAAACGGGTGTTTGCTAAAATAAAATAATTGTCAACCGATATTGACAAAATATAATTAAAAATGGAAAATATGAAGTCATTAATAAACAAACGCGGCGTAATCAAAGGAAAACTAACCCGATTCGCGGATTCCTTAAATGCATTGTCGGTAAATGAAATTAAAGTAAGATATGAGCGGGTGAAATCATTGTTAGATGAATTCGAAGCAGTTCAACAGAAAATTGAAATGTTACCGGATTCAGACGAAATTGAAAATTATAGTCAACGAGAAGCTTTCGAAAACCAATATTTCTCAGTTTTGGCAACGGCCAAAGGTGCGATCGAATCCGTCGATCAAAGTAAGGTGGAAATTAAACTACCCAACCTCCAATTACGGGAATTTCACGGCGATCAGAAAAATTGGGTTAATTTCGTCGAAACCTTCAAGACTTTAGTCCATAGCAATAGCAATTTAAGCAACGTACAAAAATTCTTTTATTTGCAATCAACTTTAAAGGGAAACGCATTAAAGATAATTGCTAATCTAGAAATTTCTGAATTAAATTACATTTCCGCTTGGGAATTATTAAATGAACGTTATGCAAATTTAAGAACTACCGTTCATAAACACATCCAAGCTCTATTTTCATTAAAAGACATGAAACAAGAAGAGCCTGTAGCATTGAGGTATCTAATTGATGAAACAAACGTTAGTTTAAAGGCATTACAAAATATCGGGGTCAAGGTAGATCAATGGGATCCATTGGTTATTTATATAATATCAAATAAATTAGACACAGCTACCCGAAAAAATTGGGAACAATATATATTACAAGACGAATTACCGACGTTAAAGGAATTCTTAAAATGTTTATCTGCTAGAGCCCAAGTATTGGAACTGATGAACGCTTCTGAGAAAAAATTTTCTAGCTTACATAAAACACAACTAGGCAACAATAATTGCAAAAAAGATTCATCAGTATTTTTAGCGGTAAAGGCTAACAACTGCATTTATTGTAACGAGAAAGGTCACCATATTTATTATTGTAAAAAATTTCTGAAATTAAAATTACATGAGAGGATTGATGCTACGAAATCAATCCAAGCTTGTTTTAAATGTTTAAAGGTGGGTCACCAGGCACAGAGTTGCAAGGCAACCTTTTCTTGCAGGCGTTGTGGCAAAGATAATCACAACACCTTGCTACATAATGAGGTACCTCTGCGGGAGGCCTCCAATATGGATGCTGATAACGAGGTTTCAGTATCGAATTTTTCTGCATCGGATAAAGCAGAAAAAATAATATTATTGTCAACTGCCAACATAGGAGTTGTGGGTAGTAACAATAAAATTTTTAAGGCCCGCATTTTGATTGATTCAGGGGCCCAGTCAAATTTTATGAGAGCAGAATTTGCTAATAAATTAAATTTACCATGTGAATTGATAAACAAACCCGTTTCTGGGATCCATAATAACATCACTCACATAAAAAAGAGAATTTCAGTGGAGATGAATTCTCTTCATACTGATTATAAAAGTGAAATATCATGTCTGATTTTACAGGAGATTACAACAAATTTACCACAAGTGACAATGGCGAAAAAAGACTTCAAGTTACCACGAGGATTGGAGCTAGCTGACCCGAACTTCAATATAGCTGCACCCATCGACATCCTGTTGGGCGCGGAGAGCTTTTGGGAAATCCTAACCAACGATAGATTGAAACTCGAATCGGGACCAACACTTCAACGTACGCAACTAGGATGGATCATATCAGGACCAATCCACATGTACCCAAAGCAAAGGCCTGTATCAGATTGTTGTAATTTATCTATAAATAAAATAAGTCATCAAATAGAAAAATTTTGGAAATTGGAGGAGATTAATCCAACTAAGATTCTAAATCATGAAGAAAAGGCTTGTGAAGCCAGTTTTGCTAGTACTCATACTAGACAAGACGACGGTAGATACGTAGTAAGTTTACCGCGTCGAGCATGCATTGATCAGCTGGGAAGTTCATTGCTCACTGCTGAAAAAAGATTTAAAAATTTAGAGAGAAAATTTGTGTCAAATCCCGAATTGAAGACAAAATATATACAATTCATGCGTGAATATGAGGAATTAGGTCATATGGAGGTGTGTGACCAGTCAAAGGGGGATCGTGAATCCTATTTTTTACCTCATCACGCTGTAATAAAAGAATCAAGCACTACTACTAAAGTGAGGGTCGTTTTTGACGGCTCCGCCAAAACTTCAAATGGAATTTCTCTCAATGACGCCTTGATGACGGGACCGGTTATACAAAAGGACTTATACACCCAACTTTTGCATTTCAGAAAACATCAAGTAGTACTGACGGCTGACATCGAGAAGATGTACCGCCAGATTAACGTGTGTGAAACGGACCGTGACCTGCAGAAGATAGTGTGGCGCGAGTCGCCGCAGGAGGTGCTCAAGCATTACCGTCTGAAGACAGTCACATATGGTCTGGGGCCTTCCTCTTTCTTAGCCACTAGAAGTCTACGGCAAATTGGTATGGATAACAATATAAATTTTCCTAGAGCTAGTCAGGTCATAGAAAATGACTTCTATATGGATGACTTGTTAACCGGAGGAGATGACATGGAATCCTGTAGAGAGTTAAAAGAACAATTAATCAACATCTTTTTGTCTGCGGGGATGACCTTGAGGAAATGGAGGTCCAATGCCTTGGAGTTGTCAACCGAGTCGGGCCAAGCTAAGATTGCCGAATCAGGCAATTCTGAAAAAATTATTACTGACAATCCAAGAACTGAGAAAATATTAGGATTAAGATGGAATAATGAATCTGATTATTTTTCTTATGTAATAATGAAACCATCAAGTCGAACCGAGAGTAAAAGACAGATATTATCTTGCATCGCATCAACCTTCGATCCATTAGGTCTTCTAGGACCGATTATAGTTGTAGCCAAATTGATAATGCAGAAGTTATGGCAGTCTAAGGCAGCGTGGGATGATCCATTGCCTAATGAAATATTAGCACCCTGGAGGTCCTACCTTCAAGAATTAATTCAACTAAATGTGTTGAAAATACCAAGAAAAATTATTTGCAGGCAATCTACATATCTACAACTACACGGTTTTTGCGACTCATCTGAGAAAGCTTACGGAGCCTGCGTTTACATGGTGTCAGTGGACCATGTCGGTAAGCGGCATTCACATTTAATAACGTCCAAATCAAGAGTGGCGCCATTGAAGTGTATTTCCCTGCCCAAGTTAGAGCTTTGTAGTGCTGTGCTACTGGCGAAATTAATTAAAAATGTAAAACAAGCGCTAAATATAGTGGAGATCGACACACATTATTGGTGTGACTCCATGATAACGTTGTGCTGGCTGAAAGGTCAACCTACGAGATGGGCTACTTTCGTTGCAAACCGAGTAGCTGAAATACAAGAACTTAGTGATCCAGATCTATGGAGACATGTATCATCAGCCGACAACGCAACAGATATACTTTCAAGAGGAACCACTACAGATAAATTGATAAATTCTGCAATATGGTGGAATGGACCAAGTTGGTTGACCGAGGGAGTCAACGCTTGGCCTATATCAAATATTTCGTGTTCAAACCCTCCTGAACTCAAAGGCAAAAATATTCTATTATCCACAGATATTCAAGAATGGGAGATATTTGAAAAATTCTCATCATTTATTAAATTGAAAAGAGTTACTGCGTATGTATTGCGATTTGTCAATAACTGCAGAAGTGTTAAGGGTAAAATTTCAGACAATTTAAGTGTGGCTGAATTGGAATCAGGCTTGAAATGTCTATTGAGATCAGCTCAAATACACGCCTTTCAAAAGGAATTGAAAGAATTAAAAAACCATGGCATCGTCAACAAGAAAAGTAATTTAAAATCTCTTAATCCCTTCTTACATGATGGTCTAATATATGTAGGCGGTAGGTTGAATTTGGCTACACATTTATCTTACCAACAAAAACACCCAGTTATCTTGCCGGCTAAACATAAGCTAACTGAATTGATAATACGTCACTACCATTATGTAAACCTACACGCAGGACCTCAAGCTTTGTTAGCTGAAATACGATTAAAATTTTGGCCCATCTTTGGTAAAAATACTATTAAAAAGATATTACATAAATGTATTGTATGTTTTAGATGTCGTCCCCGAACCGGTCATCAAATCATGGGAAATTTGCCACCCGAAAGAATTACGCCGAGTCGTCCTTTCGCTATCACCGGAATAGATTACGCCGGACCAATTCTAATTAAAAGTGGGACGCTGAGGAAGGCTCCCCTCGTAAAATCGTATTTATGTATCTTTATTTGCTTCTCAACCAAGGCTGTTCACTTGGAATTAGTTTCGGATTTATCTAGCAATGCTTTTTTGAACAGTTTAAAAAGGTTTATATCCCGTAGGGGACAACCTGAAAAGATCTTTTCCGACAATGCTAGTAATTTTAAAGGAGCTAGTAGCAGACTCAAAGAGCTGTACACCAGCTTGAGGGAAAACAACGACAATATTCAAAATTATTTAGTGAACAGAGGTATTGAGTGGAAGTTCATAACCCCTCGAGCCCCTAATCAGGGAGGTTTGTGGGAAGCAGCAGTAAAATCAGCAAAATTCCATTTGTATAGAATCATTAACAATTCTTCATTAACATTTGAACTCTTGTATACCTTAATTTGTCAGATTGAGGCCTGTTTGAACTCCCGTCCATTAACTTCCTTATCCGACGACATCCATGATTACCAACCTCTTACCCCAAACCATTTCCTTATAGGCACTGAATCCTGTATCATTCCTGAGAGAGACGTCCGGGCGATACCGGACAACAGACTAACTCAATATCAGAGGATCAGTTCGCTAATTCAATCGTTTTGGTCTAGATGGAAGCAAGATTACCTGATGGAACTACAAAAGAGGACTAAATGGCAGACCAGCACTCAACGGGCACTGCAAAAAGACGATCTGGTGATTTTAAAGGAAGATCATTTACCTCCACCTTTATGGAAAATGGCCCGAATTCTGCATACACACCCTGGAGCGGATGGAGTAATACGAGTTGTTACCCTAAAAACACCTCAAGGAGTCTTTGTGAGGCCCATCACAAAGATATGTCTGATGCCCCTGGATTCAGACACTAAACCTGTAATTGACGTCCCGGACCTTACCAAGGATTGATTATGTACATTACACTATGATGCTTATCTTCTCGACTCCACCTTGGATGGATCAAGCAGAAGACCTGAGAAGAAAGAAGAAAAAAAAAGGAACAATAGTTGTGTTGTGTTCAGTGTAAACTATATTATTTGTGTTATTGAACTATTTAAATATGTAAAAATTAGTATGCAGACGTGTGTAATTTAGTCATTTTTGAATTTTTTTTTGGTTATTTAATAGGATAATAATTTTCTAGTTATTTTTAGTTAATTAATAGAGTAATTCAACAGCATTTATACAGTTAAATTTATAAGTTTACCAGTAGGGCATAAAAAAAGCGGGTTTTATTTTGTTAATTTCTGCTATTTTGAATTATTTTGTTAGTATTTTTGTGGTATATTTAGATTAAGAATTTTTAGTTTATTCTGTTTGTTTTATAGTTTATTTTTAAATAGATTATCATTCAAAAATTTAGTGCAATTTTTGAATCCCGCCCCCTGGCAATATGTTCAATTTTGCAGGCTACCGACATCTGTAGTCTAGAAATTTGAATTTACTACGTTTAACCAAAATGGTGTGAGTCCTTGCTTAGAAAATATTGTCAATTTGGTCGGTATAGCAGGTTTCATTTTTACTGCTAGACATCACAATGACAAGTGTTTTATTTACATGTGGTGGTTTTTGAAGTCTTTAAAAAGGCTCGCATTATGTGTTTTTTCGTTCCTTTCTCAACAATAGCTCGATAATAAACAAGCTCATAAGTCAGAGCGATCGTAGCAGTGTTATTCGCACAGTTCTTTATAAATATTATACCTGTTTCAATAGTTTGAAATAAATGTAAAGTTGTGTCAAGAAAACCAGTTTTTAATCAAAAAGGATCATCCCCAATTTTTAACAAATATTATATTATAGAAAAGTACCTACTAAATTACTTACTTTATCACTTGTCTGAATTCTTTAAACAATCAGTTTTGAAAATGACACATAAATTCAAAGCAAATTTGATTTCATTGAACCAGATTTAATGCACTGACTTAGTATTTTACTTTATTATTCTGTCTTCAAATATCATTTTAAATTTAGCTGCTAAATGTAGTTTATTTGTCGTAAAAACTACTTCCCATCAAATAATTGTCCACTGCTGTACTTCCAAAACACTAGTCCAAAACAGTATTTGACCAATGAACATGCAATACACTTGTTTGTCGCTTATACCTATATGTATTTATAAAGTCAATCATTGATTCAATATAGTACCTTTAATATTATTAAGAATATAACGAGTTGGCATGCGTTTTCATAGACGTACAGCTGAAAGCTCCGTTGTAACTAACAATGGGTCATGACTCATTTTTATTAAGAGCGGGAGTCACCAGCTCAATATTTTCGTACGACTCAAAGAGGGCTCACTCGAACATTGAACTCATAGCTCAGAGTGTATGAGCAATGAACATACTGTTCTCGCCCGATACTGTACGCCGCCTCGTACCATGAGAAAAATAAGATGCTAGGTAGTTATTAGGTGTAGGTATATATGTCCAAGTCCAGATGTCAGACTGTCAGACGCCTTCCACGTCTCTGAATATGTAATAACAATCAATACTTTGATATTTTTAATGGCGCTATTTTCTAAAATACCGTTACCGTTCAATTGGGCCGTGGTACAGTTTACCGGGAGTCGTACAAATTCAGCTCAACAGAAAGAGCTAGCTCAATTGTGCAGCTCGTTCATGAATGACTCATCGCTAATTGTAACCCTCTTTCTCATTCGTGCATAGTTTAAGAGGAAAAGGGAGACGTTGCAAAGGAGCTCTCAACAGCAGGACCATGGTAAAATTAACTCTTTTCAATCGCACCATAGAATAATAATTCAGCTGATAATTTTCCAACTGCAATAGCATTCATGCAATCCAGATTTTTTTCAATTCCCTTTCAACATTCCCAAATAATGTATTAGTCATGAAGGAAAGAAGTTTCCTTTTCCCAAATATCCTTCTGTAAGAAGCTAATATTTATATATATTAAAAATCAAAATTTCTCTGTAGCTTAATTAATATCAGTTAACCCTTAATTATTAGGAAACCAAATTTGGTCCCAAACATCATGAATTTGGTTTCCTAATAATTAACGGATTAAACCACAAAAATGCACCCACAATTCCCTAAAATGACCCTTTTGATCAAAGTCACTGTTGTGACGCTCCCAGCTTTCAAACCGTCTCTGAATACTGAAATAATGTGATCATTTACCATGGATACAGCGTTAGAATCAGCGTTGCATAGTGCACCATCAGCGCTAAAACCATTTATAAAATAATGCCATGATCGCTTATGATCATAGTCACTGTAGTAACGCTACCAGCATTCAAAGCATCCCTCGATGCTGAGATAATGTAATAATTTTATCTTTAACCAGTCTTGTACAACGTTAAAAGTCAGGTACAATGTTAAAAAAATTATTTGTGCTCCAACAATAGTTATGCGACGTAATTACCCATAATATATTCTCATGATAGCTCAATATGACCCTTATGATCGGTCACTATAGTAACACTCCCAGCATTCCAAGCATCCCAAGATGCTGAGATAATGAAGTGATCATTTAACATTTAACCAATCAGGTACAATGTTAAAAGTCATGCACATTGTTCAAAATATCGTTGAGTCGTGCACTAACAATAGTAAAGCCATGTAATTACCCATAAAATATTCCCATGATCACTTAATATGACCCACATGATCAGTCACTGTAGTGACGCTCCCAGCATTCAAAGCATCCCTGGATGCTGAGATAATGTGATCATTTACCGGTCGGGTACAGTGTTACAGACGTTGTGGCTCACAGGAAACTCTCCTGGAAGGACAGGAAGCCCATGAAGTTGGCCAGGTAGCGACTCACCTGCAGGTTGACCAACTTGTGCGGGACGAGTGAGTGCGGCTCGTTGGCTAGAGAGCTCATCACGCTGCGGTCATCGTCTTCCTCTGCGTCCATGATGGAGGACATGTCGTCCCCGCCTTGCTCCACGCTTCTCAGGCACCTGCCGCATAGTTGACCCTGTCTGCAATATTAAATAATTATCTTATTAAACTTTGATACTAAATTCATCTTCATGAGAGGTCTACCAATTGGATAAATCAACCAAAACCTTTGTAAATATTCATATAAATAATAATTATAATAATTTAATTAATAATTTAGCGGTGTATACAACTTATTTTATTTTCATTAACTAATATAAATAGCCAATGTTTATTCAAAGTTATACTTTTATATCAATTACAGGTAAGTACCTACCTACTTTATCACTAGTCCGAATTTTTTCACGCAATCAGTTCCAATTTTGAAAATGACACTTAAATTTAAAGCAAATATGAGTTCCAGACTTTATTGAATCAGAGTTAATCAGGACAGACAGAAAACTGAAATTAGTATTTTTGAACTCAAATTACCTACGTTCGAACAAGATCGGCCATCATGGTTGACGGTAGGAAGGTTAAATAAACTCAGTAAAGTTCCAAGCTACCGTTCAATGTACCCATCTACACAATAAATTATGCTCTATTTGCGGCCATGAAATAAAGCAAATTATTTGTATTAGCACAGGATAATGAGACAACAATAAACATTTGTTACCTGACTTCTTCTAGGATCGAGAACTCTTCGTGCATGGACTTCATTGCGTCTTCATTCTGATTCCAGTCCCTCATCTTCTCCTGCAGCCTGTTGTTCTCCTGCACCATGCTCGCCAACTGCTCCTCTAGCTCCGTTATCCTTCTCTGCTCCTTCATCTGCAGGATCCTGCTCTCGCCGAGTTCCTTGTTTATCCTTATCAGCTCTTCTTCGCAAGCTGTTTCGACTTCGTGAGAGAGATCTTTCTCTCTGAGCATAGGAGGCGAGCTTCCTGAGATACATTTGCTGGGGACAACCATTGTAGTTGTGGAGGTAACTTCTGATTTCTGCAGCCTTTCTTGCTGCTCACTTTGCCGCTCTGCTCTTCGCTTTTGCAGCTCCAGTAATCGGGAGAGTTCTTCCACATTTTTCTGCAGATCTTCACATTTAGTTTCTAGACCTTCAATCGTTCCAGTTAAGCTTTTGATGTGCTTCTTGTCGGCTGTGTGGTCGAGGGCCAGCCGGTGGTTCGCCCTCTCCAGATCTTGAATACTGACTTCCAGCTGCTCGTAGATTCGAAGTCTCGAGTCGTTCACTTCTCGCAACGCTACTGTTTGTTTGGTCAGGTACTGTAAAAAGAAAAAGAAGAGACATTGTTAAAACCCTGATATAATTTGGAGTAATTTTGTAAGGACTGAATGATATCAAGTTGGGAGGCGGGTACGGGTACCGCCACCCCGGTAATAATTTATTGGATACCAACACCTCTGTCATAGATCACCCCAAATGGTTACCAACGCTTGGTGACTTAGCAAGGGTGTCCGGGTTTAGGGGTGAGGCTTGTCCATGTCTTGGTCGGTTGAGGGAGACCCTTCAGGAACCTCTCCAACCATACTCTCTTGACCCATCTCTTTGCCCCGCAGTAAGAGATTTATATGTCCGTCAATCCGTACACCTACCCACCCCTCATACCCTTTTCCTTCCCAGAACATCCACCCTTCCCAAAGATGACCGCCCTGAGGAATTTATTTTCCTGGTTTTATTTCCGTCGAGGCCGAATAAAACAATATACATGATAGTCGAGGAATGATTGAAGTTATTGTAAATAAGGTAGTTCCAAGCCTCTGAGGCAGAACGATTAGAACTTTGACTCTTGAAGTAGTAGGTACGTCAATTAATATTCTCAATGGTTTCAGAAAGTTGGACCATAGTCCATAGACTCCAATTTGTAGCATAAATACGTTTTTCCGAATTTACATCCAAGCAACTCGAGTATAAATTACATCCGCTTAAAAACAAAACATTTTCAAAAAAGTTGTTCGTTTTTATTTTATGGCTGCAATATTCAACATTGACATTGACCTCGAAATAAGATTGTTAAAATTACACAGGCAGAGAGTAACTAATTACAAAACAACTACTAGTTGCGGCCATCGATATGAACGACAAACGGCGCGCGACGAACTCTAGGAAAAACAAATGCCGATTTTCGGATGGAATCTAATTAGATACCAATTATTCGAATAAGTATGTCTATTTAATTTTCAAGGCTTAGACCATTTTATAAACGAATAGGGGCGAGTTCAGTGACAACGTTTCATTTGACAGTTATCCTAAAAAAATGTACCTACTGATTTTGCATCTTCTATAATATTATTACCCTAGCGTCTGGACGGTCTGGGCCCTCTGATTGGTCGAATTCAAATAGTATGTTTCGGATAAATTCCACTAACTTGAAAATTAAGAACCGATTTCATACTAAAATAGGATCGCCTCATAATAATTAGAGATTTCTTCAAAAGCATCGTTTCTGCTCATATAATTTTTGGATAATATCGAAGAAAATATGTTTTAGAAAGTTCATAATCCATTGGATTAATTACATTACAATGAAAATTATCCACAGTTACGTGATTATGTTTGACGTTTATAAAAAATCACACGTTCCTTCAATATGGCAGATACGCACGGCTATAGATGGCCGACAGAGCGCACCTCTGGCGGTATAAAAACGAACCAAATGACTGGCGCGAATATTTAAATATGCAGCTTACAATACTTGACTACTTGACCATTAACAAGCGTTTAATAAGAAGATTTCTTCTGGAAGCTTATCACTTTGTAATGGCATTTTTCATTATTATTTATATTTTTTTTTGCTTATTAATTATATCTGATTTTATATTGACATGTTTTATAATTTGTAAAATTTCAAAATTATTTATTTGCGATGCTTTATATCCTGAGTGAAGTATTTTAAGACCTGAATTTTTATCGAAAGTGTGATCATTATTCAAGAGATGATTTGCAAACTCAGATTCACTATTTCCATTTAGCCCTGAGATATTCTTTAGTTCTGACTAACTCAAAAGTTTCTATTGGTTCTACCTTTGTAAAAGAAATTACAATCAATTGAGTTTTTAAACTCCTGATTTTTTTGTTTGATTTTCGCTATCTTTATTAGAGCCTAGCAGAAAAAAACTAGCGGAGCGGGTTTTTAACTGCTAGTGATTATATTATTACTTTAAAAATAGTAATATAAGTTTTAGGAATTATACTACTTGTGTTTTTTATAATTTCATTATATTTTTAGTAGCTGGGCAGGTACTAATTCTTGCTTGCGAACCAAAAATCATTGCCCAAGTCTGTTTTAAATACTGGTAAACCATTCTTGTGTGACGTCAGTGGTGACAATAATGTTCCTTATTTATGGATTCATAAAAAACGCCAATTTGACGGATTATATCGTAAAAAGCAATTTCACGCGTGCGTAGCGCCGCACGCCTCCCAAAATACTTTATACGATAGTAAATATTTTTACAAAAATACAAAAATGTAAATAGCGATAGACATAGATATCGATTTCGAAATAATCTGTGAAAATTTATTCGAATATATTTTAGCGATAGAATTCATGCTCGGAATCATAAATCAACTATCTCTCGGAATGTTAAAAATATAATATATTCTGCAGGTACCTACCAGAAATAATTGGAAATCGAGAAATACGTTTTCTTGTTCAATTATTTTACTCAAAATTATAATTTCTAGCGCAGACCCGTGAAAAATCACGGAATATTATAATTTCAATTATGAAAAAGACAATTTTATTTGTGTTAAAATATTATATTATACCTACTGTATCGCTTGTTTAAACTATTATTCATACAAAACAGTTACTACTTCGAAAATGAAAATTAAATTCAAATCAAATTTGAGTTCATTGAACGTTAAAAAATTTCTCGTAGGAATAACATACTTCACAGTAAACCGAAATTCGTATGTATGTATATGATGATGTGCTTGTACCTATGGTACTATAAAGAAGAATTTTTGCATTTTTTTAATCTATTTTTATCTGAGAATTTTATTAATTTTACACTATTTTGCATTCGGATTCTATGATGTTTGTAATGCATGCGTTACAAAGCAAATTTATTTATGCACTTATTAATATTTCATAGAGATTTATTTTTGGGGTATTATGCTGTGTTGCGCTACTTCCTTCTTTAGCCAACCATTCGGACTGCATTACGATGTCCATCATCAGGTCAGAGGTGTGATGTGACACATCTGCCCTGATGATGATCTGCACTGTAATGCTGTCCGAAACGTTGGCTAAAGAAGGAGGTAGTGCAACAAGGCATAATACCCAAAAATAAATCATTAATACTTTTGGCCGTGAACAAACTTTTTGATATATGTTTCAACAATTTGTAAGATTTTTAGAATCAACAATGTCTTTTAGTATAATATTATGTAGGCACCATATTCGTTTTTTTCTGATAGTTATATTACAAACAGATATCAATAATGCTGTGAATACAGTAACTCTTACTTTCATGACCAATAGTTAGAATAATCTAAATATATAATAAAATGATTTTTCCAGAAGTAAAATCTCTTACTTGATACGACCGACGTAATAATAGTCGTTGATTTTCTTAGACATAGCACAAATTATTGTCTTCTTCGTTTTAATGGAACAAAAACGTGTGAAACGTAATAATTCGAAACATCACTCAATTTTCAGCCAGTGCAATAATTATTATTCCCATCACTATTTTGGAAAGCTTCCACGTTCTTGAAATAGAAGGTACAGTCCACCAAAATAGAAAGCAAAAAGTAAACAAAAATATGTTACACTTTCGTCACTTGCTGTTGGGTAAGTGCCCTGTTATCAATTATCAGATACTTTCGTCTTCTAACTGCCTACAAAATAATTTCTATGATGCATGTTGATGTTTTGATGGCACCGATCTCGAACTGCGACGTTTTAACCCAAAGCTTTTTTTAACCGCGCTTTTGGCGCACAACATTAACAATTTACAAATATCTAATCACGTAGTCAGGAAGTCTGAGTTTTGGTGTCGTCCCACGAAGACATTATCCATTAAATTAAAGATTTACCCAGATATATGTCAATAATAGATTATTTAAAATATATTGACAGATTCAGACAATAGTTTTTAGATTCTTGTAAAAAATCTTTACGGAATATTTAGTATGTCTTTTTTACATGGCATTTTTATGTAGGCAAACATAATATTCAAATAAAATAAAAACAATTTTCATATATGAACATTGGATTGGTTAAGACATAAATTACTTATAACTTAGTATTTAAACGGTTAGAAAATTTGTTCGTTAGACCGGTTGATTTTTCATTTCTTGCTGCTGCATCTCCCTATGCTAGTCAACAGATGAAAGATGCTGTGCAATACTCGCGTGTTGGAAAACATCTAAACAATCCGCCCACTTTTCCACCTCACTGGCCGCGTTTACCCTACTTTATGAAGGCTGTGCAGTTTTTCGGAAAAGTGAGGCAAACATTTTCTTAGGTCCGTAGAGAGACCGCTGTAAATATTATTTATTACTATATGAAACAATGCAAATTAATTAACCTACATCACGTTATTAGTTTATACCAGAGGTTCTCAAAGTGGTCTATATGGACCCCCAGGGGTCGATATCGGCTTGCTGGGGGTCTATGTCAGCGAGAAAAAAATTTGGGGGTACATACGAGCGGACCCCCATTTACCTCAACTCAATATTTAGGAGTTCCGTAAATGACACAATACACTTAACACAAATAACACAGTTTACGTAATACTAATAATAGACTGAGAAATTACTTATTTGATATTTGGTATACAAAATAGAGTCTACGTTCCTTTTCTCGTCAGAATTAATATATTGAACCAAAACATTGCACATTGGAAGCCGCGAATTTTCCTAGTTTCCCAACTTGTTTTTGAAAAACGTCCAGGGTAATAATGACGTTCAACATTTAGATGTACTTCACACAGACTTAAAAACTAAGTTTGCGGACATTTTGACTGTGTGTTATGAAATACAATTTTGAAGAATCGAATATCATATGACAAGAAGAACTGATCGGAATAAGCACTAACAAAGAACTTAAGGGGCAGTTTTGTAGGGCCAGCTACAGAAAGAAATTCCCGTTGCTTATCCTGCTCCATTTTCATTTGGTGTAATACCTCACAAGGGCGCCCCTGTCTGCACAATGCAAAAACAGAGGAACTATATCGCCACCGGTTGTAGGGTAGGCAAGGGAAGGGAATCTTTTTACGAAAAAAATAAATGATTATCACATGGGACGTTAATAGTTTTAGGAAAATTCAATATTCGGCAGGCATGGTCTACGGAATACATATTTGGCAAGTGGTCTACGGGGCAAAAAATTTTGGGAACCTCTGGTTTATACGAACCGGTTTCAGCATAACATACGAAGAATGAAAACTACGAAGGATGAAGAGGATTAACTTATTGAAGTTAATCCTCTTCATCATCTCCTCTTGAACCCGTGAAAAACAAAGTTTTTCATATGTTTAAAAATGCCATTAAAAAAATGTAAATGTTCGTTGGATAACAATCTTAAAGCTCCGAAAGTTCTTCACAAATTGGTAAAGCAATCACTTTGAAATTTGGACACAACGTTGCATTCGACAACCTGTGACAAGAAAACATGCTTTTTTAAAAAAAAACACCATAATCTGTTGGACAGACGCGCTTTTAAAAGCAACACGCTATTTTGTTTTTTTATCTGCACAGACAGATTGAGCCATAGCAACGCGTGGCGGGGTACAGCTAGTACTAAAACATAATTTGTCATCGTAATATTAGATAATTTCGTCTTGAAAACACACAATCAATAGTGATTATTTACACCTGGTTTGGTAATGTAAACACAATGGTTGTCACTAGATTGTGGAAAAATACCATTTTTATTTAATAATTTGAAATAATTCTAATGATTTCAAATGTCAAGTATCTATGCATTATTGTATCAAGTAATTTATCATCACAATTTTCGTTCTTATTGTTGTTCATGGGAAACAATAACACAATCATGAAAAAAAATCTTGCTTTAAAAGAAGGCTCCAGAATACTCGAAAAGGTAGACTAAACTAGGATCTGCTAAGATCCTAGGATGTGTATATTAAAGGGGAGTGGAATAACTAAACTTATTGGTAGAAGTATAAAAACCTTAAAAATATTAGATTATCTAAACTCTTCTACGGAGTTTTCCAATAAGAGGTGTTATTTTGATATTCAATCGTCAAAGATCAATGGTTTCATTGCTTGTGTGTCACGTAGCGCCGTCTTGTTGAAAGTAAACGTTATCCAGATCAATACCATTCAATTCCGGCCATAAAAAATCATTAATCATCTCTCGATAGCGCAATCCATTCACCGTAACTGTTGCTCCAGCCTCATTTTCGAAAAGTAAGGTCCAATGACTCCGCCGGACCATAAACCGCACCAAACAGTCACACGTTGAGGATAGAGAGGCTTTTCAATAATAACTCTTGGGTTTTCCGAGCCCCAGATGCGACAATTTTGCTTTCACTCAAGATGATTTGCATTTGATTCACTCAAGTGAATTTTAATAATTTCAATGCATTTTTGAAGCGTGTTACGTTCCATTTTTATTAATGGCGTAGTTTTTACTTGTCAAATGTCAAAAAATGACAGCTTTAAAAGTAACATCTACCGAAATAGCGGGCTATTCAAAATAACACCTCTTATTGGAAAACCCTGTATTTACTCACTAAGCTAATTCCAAGTTAAGTGATGTATATATATTATTTTTTCTTTCTTTTTTCAGTTCAATTTCTTATCAGTGCATTTATAATCATTTTCATTTATATTAATATAATCAAGCAACACAGATATGAATTTCAACTCTTTTTATATGGTTGTTCACATCAATGTTAATATTGAATACATTAATTATTTAAATTTTTATCTCATAATTTCATCAACTTCTTTATAAGACGGTATCGAAAAAAAAATCTATAATGTATTTCTAATCTCGAAATGCTTCTTTTTCGATTTTTAGTTAGAAAATTGCTCTGAAATGCGATTTTTGCGGGATAATTTTCAAAAGATTTTCTGGGGCAGAACCCCCGTTTTGCTGAGGTTATTGATAAGCCCCTAGACCCCCTATAGGGCCCGCATCGCAGGTTCTGCCTCGAGCTCTACAGCTTCTAAGTACGGCCCTGCTAGGTTAGGTGAGGTTCGGTCAGCTTAGAAAAATAGGTTAGGTTTGTACAATACTATAAATGACCGGTCGGTGGCTGAGTTGACTAATGCATCGGGTTCCCAGTTCCCATCCAGTCGTCTTGGGTTCAATTCCTTGACAAGCTTAGTCCTCCATCATGGTAGTAGGAGAATTTCACATATTTTCAGGTTATCCGTAATCCGGGAATGTTTGTAGAAATGATGTTTTACCTCAATTTCTTGCGCCTGATCCTCGATGACGTTCTGGTGATGCTTGAGCCCGGTCTCCAGCTCCTTGTTCCTCTCCAGAAGGGTCTTGCCGAGCTCTGCCGCAAGCTGGAGATCTGGAACAAACACGCAATATTCTGTTAATTAGGTATTCACAGGGAAGGTGATCCTTATCCTTATCCTATATTCCTCTTCCACCTCCTGATTAATTTTAAGGCAAAATAAATCTCTAACCAACATTATTATTGTGTTCTTTTGATTCATCATTTCGACTCAAACTGAAACAACCGAAAGTTTTTTGAAATATCACTGGAACTTTATTATTCAAATATGAAGTTTGAAACTTACAGAATGTGAGCTAGTATCTATGTGAGTGCTGTCTTCGACTCAACTTTCGCTGCGATATCTAAAACTAGGTATCTACAGAAGTATTATGCTTCATGTTCATGTTTTTAATTTTCTCAAAAACACAACTCTTTCAATTGTCTTTAACGTCAAAAACATCAAATGACAATATGTTTCTTTTCTTTTGTTTACTTATTTTTTTGTATTAATTTGGTCAAAAATATAACAAAACAAATACGCATTATTTTTGCTCTCTGCTGCTAAATATAAGTTAGCTAGAAAACAAAATAAACAACTTTGTTATAGGGTGTTTTAAATATTTTTACTGTCAATAACATGTTTGGCGACCCCGACATGTTTACCAAAATATTTTGACAGAACTAAGAACGAAGTTCAAACGAATTCTATTTAGTATAGACCCACTTCAAACGTAGAGCATCATATGCTTAACATCACTATAATATAAATATCGACCATCCTTTTCTCTTCTGAGATTCGTTTGAACATCACTCAAATAATATGATACAGTTTATTGTCTGGTAGGCACGATTTTAACACCGTGGCTTTTTGAATATTACCGTAACTAATGAGATAAATCAAAGAGAAAAAATATCATGCAAAACCTCATCAGTCGGTCCGTTCACATCTTTATTACGAATAAGATGTGTTCGCTTTCTCTGCAAGTTGCATGATGCACGAAGGTCTAATGCTTATTTTAAACGTTATAACATTTAAAATGTAATAATGAAGCAATTATTATTTAGAATTATAATTGAGTTTACTAAACTATGATAAAATATAACATTGATAAGATAATTTAAATGTGATATTATGTTATCTAATACAAACATAGATAAGAAAGGGCACATAGATAATAATATAGCAAAAACTTAACCCTTGGAACGCCGACCTATTCCTTAATGTGCCAGATGTAAATTGCCAATCAACCGCTGAACGCCGGCGCTGACAATATTATTTTAAAAACTTACTTGTTTTTGCAAAATTATATTTTTGTAAATTGTACGGTCTTACCAGATATATTTTTTAAATATATTCATACAAAATTTATATATCTGTCTTATGTATTTTCCCCGGGACAGCTACTTATATTCAGAGAAAAAAAACCTCTCTAATGTTATAAAAAAATATATGATAAATAAATACGAAAATATTCTTTGGTTATATTAAACTTTACATAAAGCAAAACAAGTGATCTTCGCAATAAAAATAAATACTTCGCAATAATAATATGCAAATATTTTTATATAATCGTAAATATTTAATCGTAAGTTTATAAGTTGAAATTAATATATTTTCACTTGACGAAACGAGAGTTTAGAATAATATTATCATTGCCAAAAATATTTTTGTATGCAAAAATTTATGTTACAAAATACTAGAACACTCTACCGGTGCAAATGTCGGAAATCCACGATGGATTTCTCGGCACAGTAAGGGTTAATATAAATAGTACGTTTGCAAGATGCGACAGTCGTCAGCTAAATTTATACAAAAAATTAAAAATGCCATAGACATCTACTTAATCGATGCTTCAAAACATAAATGATATTTTCATGGTTTTTTCACAATAGCTATAGTAAGGAAAAATCTAGGTGCATCCACCTACACTTGCAGTCTCTTTTTCTAGACAATGAAAAGGTTTCATTGTTTTAGCAATACGCTGCAGTTGGCTGGTCAATAAAACATTATATATATGTCAAATGTTTTTAGCGCAATGTGGCATTCTTTTACAATTTATTTCCCGTTCTGCAATCACGTGCTAAAATTCGAATTTAAAGGCCGAATGTTTCAAATTAAATATCCATAGAAAATGATTGACGTGCGTCATTTCTGGGTATCGATTCTCTAATCCAGGCCGCTCGCAATCACCGTCGAAAGTACATACATTGGTCGACATTCTTATTCTTGAGTCTCGTCGAAGGTACACACTTACATACACCAAACGTCAAAAGTCATTCCACTCGAACAACGAGTGGGTCGAACCACATGTTCTTCGAGTGGAATCACTGCGTCGAGAATCGAGGCACTGAAATTTACTATTTTATTGAATCGCCAGTAGTAAATCAAAGGTCAATATAGCTCATGTCATAATTCGCACAATACGGTAATTAATTCTGCAACTTTGATCTTTAAAATGAATATGGGTAGGTATCTTTCCACCTGCAATTCATTATACACGCCATTATGCGTTCTATTATTGTTAGCAACTAATTGAAATTCGCACAAACGACCAAACCGTTTACGTAATATATACACATTCCATGAATTGCTAACTTGGTCAAATGTTCTTTGAACGACAATAGTGGCACAGACAAACCATCCATCATCAATCCACGCGTAATAAAAGAGCGTAAATGGCGGAATTTACGCTCTTTTGAACATTAAGCATAAGTAAGTAACTAACAGAAAGTAAGGAATAAAAATAATATTCATGTTAGATTCTATACTTTATGCTTATAACACAATCAAGCTTACATAACGCTATTGTAAGAAAAGTAATATATTCTATAATTAATTCTATGTAAAGTTAGGAATGTTTTCTTTCAGCGCGTTAAAAAACTTCCTCCGGGTTTTCTTACCCCATTTACAAGATTTTGTTGCTTCCGTATTTGGAAACTATTTGAATTTCACATTGTAGAATATGTGAGTTTTGAAGATTGAGGTGTTGCAAGAATGTGTGTGCGCAAGTTTTAATTTCCTAATTTGAGGTTACGAGTGACAGGTCGGCTGTGTGTCGCTTTTCAGTTACAAATATATGTTATAAATCGGACCTGGACTCTTAATTACTTCCACTGAAGGATATCACGTTTATTATGGCGTTCTATATTTTCTTAAACTCCAAGATTTGAAATGTCATATAATATACACATATTAAGGTGGATTGTCGAGGTTTTCATTTTGACTAATTTAAAAAAAAAGTTATGTTACTATAAAATAATCACTGCTTGAATTTTTTAAAATTAAACGAGAGGGAAAAAACTCAAAATTAAACATAATTTTTTTTTTATGCCACAAGGGTGCTTTGAAATTTTTAAAAGATCAAGCATTAAAAGCAAACTATTTTTTTATCTATTTTAATACAAAAATATGGATTGACTGAGGATTTAACCTTCCTATCCAGGAACTGGAGTCGAAAACTCTACAAACCTCGCCAAATACCAATCGGATAGGACCAACATTTATTTCGTATGTTTTCTGCTGTAATGTCATCTGATTTTAGAGAAATGCGTATATATCCGCTCGTGATAAAGTTGATAGAATGCATTGTCATCAACAGCGAATCTATCTGCCGAGTTTCAGCTCTATCGAATGTTGGAAAGTGGTTTAATTTCCACTTTAAAGATTTACGTTCATATCCTTTACCGAAAACATAAGTGAAATTCAATTTCGTAGATGCATTTAAAAATAAAATACATACTTTACTTACAAAAATCTAATACGAATGCTTTATTGTTATTGTACTGTAAGATTGCAATGGTGATGATTAAGTTTAGTATATGTACTGTACATTTTGTACTCATACCTAATCATAACTGTTGGAAACCTTTAACCTATTTAATAATAACTTATAACTAATGACTTATAACTACCAACCAACAAAGGACGCACGCAATGTATTTGATTAATGAGTATGAATGATGTATGCTATAAATTAAGATTAATTTTTATTTATTACACCATTCAAATTACAATATAGATATACAGATAGATCATCATAAGTACTAATTTCGGCTGTCGGTGCGTTGGTGTATGCGTGAAGTGATGCGTATTCCTGGGTAATGCGTAAAATTATTTTACGATGAACTTTTAATTTTCAAAATTGGGATTCAGCTTCATAAATCCTGCTACAATTATAATATAACGGGATGAAAGTGAAAAATATACAATTTTGTAAACACAAGGCAATACAGATAAAGATAAGGTGGACAAAAGAAATTATCTTTCACATTTATTATCATAAATAAAAAAATGTTAAAAAAACTTTGTATAAGAATAATATGAAATACATACTGCGATTTGTTTGCTTTGAGCTTGGAGGATTCGAGATATCTTCCTTATTCTAATATATTATTTTAGAAGCACGAAAGTATATTGCACAAGTTGCAATTTGTAACAAAAATTTACTCGATAACTACGGAATTTCGTAGTATAGTTTTTCCCATTCAATTGCAATTTTAACAACACATATAACACCATAAAAAAAATATTAAAATTTTCCCACAGAACGGATTTAATAATTTAAAGAATTGTCACTTTTTATTGTTGTTTATATTTCATATTACCACTCGTAGATAAAAAATGACTAGAGATTATTAAATTTTCTTTTTTTAACTTTCATTAAACGCCGGAAACATTCATTAGAAAAGATCACTGTCGAGCGTAATAATGCGCTTTAATCTTAACTCAAACATGTCTGGAATTTGGAGTGAGATACCAATAGAGATTATTATTATGAAAAACTTCAATGATAGGTATTAAAGTAATTTTACTTTCTTCTTTCCGTCGCTTTTAATTCAATATTTGGTTTATCTTTTACGTTGGTGAAGGCGGTTAGATTTTCGATCGATTATTAGTTATTATTAGCCGTTCCATTATTGACGGCAGATAGCTCACTTACAACAAAAGATTTAGACTTTCTATTAATTGATTTTACTGCGTAAAATTTTCGAATTGAAAAAAAAATGTGACTAACGCATTTGTACCAATTCTTGTTATTAAGTTTAACTGCATTATCACAAATTGAGATTGCCTGTTTACGTGTTCAGTGAAATCGGATCGATAGGCGTAACTACAGATTTCCCGAGCATGGTCGCGCTGTCGATAGCCAGACCGATATTGATAATGCAATAAATTATAAATCGTCATACGCTGGCAACACTGGAAGTATTTTCTATGAATTCACATTCATAAACCTCAGACGGCTGCGTAAAAGTAAAAAATACTATTAAATTGACAATGAAATAATAACTTTAATATACACTGGCAGTCCGCATGTATTTTTTGATATTAAAAATGGAGTTAGTTAGTTCATGAGATCTTTAGTCGTAACTAATAACTTATATTTCTCCAGGCTGGAACGGAATCAATTGCTCGTGCTCGCAAATATCGCTAACTGACAATAGATGGCGGATTTCGTCAATACCGTATTGATATAGTTTAATGCAAAGATATGTGAGGATTTCATTTTGAGTATTCACAATACCCAAAATGACACATGAAATGCATTTCCACCATGTGCGAAATGTGCATGTCATTCTAAGGTACGTGGTAGAAACCTAGGCAGGCCTTCATCGAGGAGTGGATTACGGTCCATAAAATAATATTAATAAATATATTATATCAGTAAGAGGACGATAAAAGTAATTAAACTAAAGATAATGTGAGTTTAAGCCTACCTAGTCCAGAAAATGCTACGAAGCTGGACAACATATCAAAACTATGAACAGACACTATCCTAACATAACCTAGTTTATTATTTTGACAGCTTTACCACTGCCGTTGCTTATTTACTTAGTGCCAATTCCCATCATGAATAGAACACACCTCGACTTACCTCGCACGTTTCACGAAAAACGCTACCCATAAATAATGTTGCGATATCAAATACAACAAGTTTGTTTAAGTGGGAATATACCAAATTAATTTTAATAGCCCTTGAATAATCATGCCCTCGTTTGTGGTTTTGTCAGAGAGCGACTAATACATGGCCTTAATTGCCCTACATTTGTACAATTAATACTGATAATTCCACGTGCTTTGTAACAACAGTTACATCTGTCAGTTCCGCCTACAAATTTTTAACCTTCAAGATATATAAGCTTCGCAAAATGAGCAATAATTAAAAGATTTAATTTCAATTTATTATTGTCAATTTGTGTCCTTAAAGTCTTGGTTTATGCATTGTGTAATTCGAGACAGAGAGACAAGCAATAAGGAATTGGCGTGTTTCTCGGCCACGGGGACAACATGAAGTGTACAGATGAGAAAATCCGTGACTTTCACGTTGTGTATAACACAAGACTTAAGTATCATGGCTTTACGTGTACATGAAAATTGAACATGCCTTAAAGAATTATTGCACAGAAATTTTGGATAATTAACGACAAACAACTTTTAATCTCGCTGGGATAATAGTAACTCTAGGTTACCCGGAGTGCACTTTCAGTTACATATTGTACGCGAATGAAATAACGACATGAGTTATTGTAATATATTATTGGAAAGAAAAATGAGACGAATGACTGAGATTAAAGAAAATGACGTGCATGGAAAGGGATCTAAGTCTGTTTTTAGACCATTTTGCTCAAAGATCGTTTTATCATGAAATTTATGTAAAATAAAAATGTTTTATCCATTAATGGTTTTGTAATCAACTAATTTCATGTAGGTTCACAGCTAACTGACAAACTAAGCTTAATAGTTCTTGGTTTCCTGATTTGACGGCTACACCAAAACAAAACGCCGAAAACCATTTTAAATTAACTATGTTTTAACATGGTATAATTATACTGAAATACCAACCCTTATGCTACATATAAACAGAACAAAATTTCCGAGAGTTATGTAATATTGCGTATTATGTAAAAGGAACTAAGCTTGGTTCCTTTCCCGTAAATTGTGGTACGGCTCGCGGAAATTTTGTCCTGTTTATACACACATCGGATTAGAGCGCGCAATACCCTATCGCATCTAAATACACAATTATCCACAATCTTCGATGTCTTGATGATACACACTGTAATGGTACGAGTACATTTGCGTACTTGAACACGAACCGAGCCACGAATTACGGGAAAGGAACGAAGCAACTGCAAGCGGCGTTTCGCGCCGTTTGTGGTTGATTCGTTCCTTTCCCATAAGTTCTGTTCTGGAAACGTTGACTAAAGAAGGAGATAACGCAACACGGCATAATACCCCAAAAAATAAATCACGATACCGGACAAACTGTTTTATGATTTTTGACTAACCATAGCAAAGTCCTGATTTAACCCGGCCGTCTTGCATTTCATCTGTCTGCAAATTTGTTCCTATGTTCCGTTTCAAAATGACGAAAGTTTTAATTGAGAAAAATTTAGTTGAGATAAAAAAAAATGTATATTTTTAAATATATAAATCGTCATGTTATATGGACTTTATTATTCTCATTGTTTAACATTTGCAGCTTAGCACCATAATATCAGAAACACGGAGAAAAAGAATATTGCGAAATTATTAAGAATTTCTTCAAATTATTGGTAATTCCAGTTAAAACAGGATTGCAGACCTTACGAATGAATTAACGGGTTACCTGATAAACTTTTAGTAAATTACGAATACATTATCATGATGTCGCAACACGTGCTCATGAAAATTCTACTATTTTTACATTACAACGAAAATTCTTTGCATCGTCATGATATGATGAGGCAAATCGATAAATATTCTTAAATTATTTTTTTTAATTAATAAGGCATGTTAATTTATCATGAGGGAAAAATCCGATTTCTTTCCGTCTATGCTCCATAAATAATCACGTATTTCTGTGGCGGGTGACATAATTTTCTTCCCCCGATGCCATAAGTACGTTGTTTATTTTGCTCATTGTTCGCTCTGTTCAGCCCTGAGGATAGCCATGATTGCCTTTACGATTCCGTAATTTAAACGTGTTTTGTTTTCATTTCCCTCCGCATCACATTCCTAACAACTGGAGCGAGAAACCAAACACCCAGACCAAGTCGCAAACACAGCGGACAAGGCATTCAATTTGTGGAAATTCATTTCGTTTTGTTTTAATGAAATTGAATTACTTCACCATTATGTACCTACAGTATGTATATTGAATATTCAACGTTCATGCCGAAGAGCAATATTCATAAAAGTTTTTTGAATCGACTGGACTTCAACTGACCAGAAATCATTAATTAATTCATTATGATTGTATCTACCGGTAGTAGAAAAATCTTCCAGTTAATGTTTTTGCACAAAACATTATTATTTTTTTTTGTGCAAAAAAATTTGTATAATTTTTTCAGGATTTTTTCGCCCACACACCGATGTTTTCGTGTTATGATGGACGAAGTTGACAGAATGATTGGACCTATCCAGGGTATCGATTCTCCAATCCAGGCCGTTGGCAATCGCCGTCGACAGTACAGTATTCGTCGGCAATCGTATTCTTGAGTCTCGTCGAAAAGTCATTCCACACGAACAAAGAGTGGGTCGAACCACTCGTTGTTCGAGCGGAATGACTTCGTCGAGAATCGAGGCCCAGATGTTACAATCGTAGTGTGTGTGAAGAATAATATAAAAATAAACATTATTAAAGTTATCGAAGATAAAACTAATAATAAATGATTTTAGAAAAAAATATATATAGAAAATGCTTAAAAGGTAAAATTACCTACACATTAACAGAATAATATGACAAAAAGAAGTGCTCATTAAGTGTCCACATTATTTGTTTTGAACTACTATAACCCGGCTTCGCCCGAGATTGAATACATTGTTATCTTTAGGCACTGTTTATTTGTTTACCGAATTCGTTGTCGCCAGAGCTCACCAAATTGTGCTCTGTTAAAATAATAGATTTTCTTTTTCTGAAATAATATTTTTTTATGATTATTATCTTCGTTTTCTAGGTAAGAGGTAATTTGGATTCTGAGCTTAATGAATATGTCGCTAACGTGCTCTGTGAGTTCAATCTTGTTTATAGAAACGCGTGATTGTCCTCTTTGTAAAACATTTCTCAGTGAATTGAAAACATAAATACCAATTAAGTGGGCAACGACTTGACGAGTCCGCTTTGAGATTATTCCTGTCACAGGATTAAAATACATTTAAAAAGAAAACATTGAACCGATGTACGTGTTCTGAGGTCTGTCGTCTCTTTGTATACGATTACATTTCATCTATTATCATAGACGAGGCCGAAATACATACGCCCAGGTGAATGTGTTTCATGGACGAACAATAATCTCACCGTTCCTCACATTTTTGCGCAGGAAGAAGAAACATGCAAAGCGAAATATTTCATCAAGTTGTCTGCCGTTCTGGTTTCATAGCAAAAAAAAAATATAAATACTAGTGGAGATTGTGTTTAAAAAGGGGTACTTTTGTGCTGTACGCCCAGAAACGTTCCGAGTAAATGGCACTATATAAATATGCGCAGAGCGTGGATGATGAGCATTGTATTGAAATTTTTCATAAACTTAAGAGGCGCTCGAGAAACTTGAGAAATCTTCGGCGAGGCGGAAATACCCGAAGACACAATACATTTATTTGTCGCGCCGAGATGGCACCACTTTGGTTCACAGCGAACTTTGATCCGTATGCGAACATACGGATAATTCCAACAGGTCGGAAAGCTTCAAATTTGCTTGCATTCTATACCGGGCGTAGGAGATAAGATTGACACTGTTTATGACCTAACCTAAACCTTAACTATTTTAATCCAACATAGGTAATTTTCCGCAGATGTATCTGACCCTAACCTTATATAATTTCTTCCCTTGTTTTCGTTCTCTCCTAGAATCAAAATATTTTCTTAGATAATATTATCCTACCATACGCGATTCAACAAACATCTGACCAATATTGGGTTACCTTTTGCAAAAAAAATACTGACAACTCACACAGCTAGGCGTAACGTGAAAACGACAAAAAGGACCAAATAAATTTTTATTAGCTTCCGCAAAGAAATACTTAACACTTCTTTGGTTCATGCATTATGCATAAATATGCACAGTGCATGTAGTTGTTTACAGAGTTGCATTGACTGTAGACATTTTCAACGCCAGATATAGACAGGAGTTCTACGACTGTCTAAAATAACCGTTAATACGTTAATTTGATTTTATTTTTTTAATTCATATTTTTTACACAAACACATTATAAATGAGAAGATGCTAGTCATTTTTTATATGTATTGTCGACATATGCATGAAAACAAACTAAATAAAAATAATTGTAATCTATCTCACAACGACTAAAGTACAGAGTCATCCAACGTGATGTCGAGTTGTTCAAGAGGAAAAAGGTCCAAACGTACTATGTCTATGGTCTATGCCTTCACATTATGTACATTGATCATACTGAAGGGTACTTATAATTCTAAAGATGTTTTTATGAAGAAAAAACCAGATGTTTGTAATACACTGCCGGTGCTATTTTGAATGAAGGACTTTAGTCGTGAATAAGAGTGTTGAAAGATTCGTTTCATCATCAGCGTCGTGATGAGGAAAAACTTACGCTGTATTTGACGCTCAATTTCTCCGTAAAATTGATGTAGACAATTTATTATTACTTGATATAGAAACACGAGATCGACACTTCAGCTGAAGGCATTGTACTAAAAAAAGCATACAATCTGAATTCCTGAAGCAGAAAAAAATTCTCGAACTGTGAGCTCTGGCGTAGTGAAATTTGTATTTTTTCTGAATGGAATTTCAACGCAAATATTAATTTATATTTTACCATGTCTTCCTCGGGCGCCCTCGACCTCTTTTACCATTCACTTCCAAGTTTGCGTTCTCCTTAAACGTCTTCTTCGTTCACCATTTACGTCTCATTTTACCACAAATATTTATTTGATTTAGGCCTTCCTTGGGCATCCCTGACTTTTTCTACCATTCACTTCATATAGTGTCATGAAATCCACATTTTTACTGTTAAAAAAACACACTATATCGACTTTAATTCGACTCCGTATCTCATCCCAGTGCAGCGATAATGAGTCTTTTTCTAGAGTCCCCGACTTTTTCTACCATTCAAACCACTCTCTAAACTAACCACTCCTGGCAATAATAAGAACAAAATTCTAAAATTTCAATGAAATCGGAAGAATGGTGTAGGAACGTGGACGAGACAAACAAAGAAACATTCATATTTACATATGTAGATAACTTATTGAGGTTTATAAAATTCATTAAAATATTTCAATGAATTCTATAAACTTCAATAAGTTATATATGTAGATAAGTTATTGAAGTTTATAAAATTCATTAAAATAATTCAATGAATTCTATTAATTTCAATAAGTTATATATGTAGATAAGTTATTGAAGTTTATAAAGTTCATTAAAATATTTCAATGAATTCTATAAACTTCAATAAGTTATATATGTAGATAAGTTATTGAAGTTTATAAAATTCATTAAAATAATTCAATGAATTCTATAAACTTAAATAAGTTATATTTGTAGATAAGTTATTGAAGTTTATAAAATTCATTAAAATATTTCAATGAATTCTATATACTTCAATAAGTTATATTTGTAGATAAGTTATTGAAGTTTATAAAATTCATTAAAATATTTCAATGAATTCTATAAACTTCAATCCGAGGCGGAGTAAGGTAGAGGCTGTAGGAAGGGATTTGTTAATGCGGGCCTTGAAGAGGCTCGGATTATAGGAGGGAGGAAAAACAGATGCCGGTAGCTCGTTCCACATACGAGCCGACTTACACAAAAACGAGTCGTAAAAACGGCCCGTTCTCATGAAGCCAACGTCAACCGTGAACGGGTGTTCAGTTCGTGTCCGTCGAGTTTCGCGCACGTGCACCGGTGCATCAGGAATCAATGCTGCTAGCTCCTTAGAGCAGGCTCCATTGAAATACCTGTAGAACAGACACAGCATGCCTACATTGCGTCTATGCATCAGAGAAGGCAATCGGTCTGTTAACAACGGATTGTCAATCAGACGGATCGCTCTCCTTTGCACAGACTCAAGCAGGTTAAATTTTAGTTTAAATTGAACTAATACTATAAAAAGTCACGTATAACGTGATATTTAAGGTTTTCATGTTAAATCCGTGGATGTTCATACTAATTATTGACTATTAGGTACAAATGTTGTAGCTTTCTAATTTTATACATATTCCGACTGACCAGAAACGAGGTCAGTGGGATACATTTAACTCTAATACTTATCAAAGGGTGTGCCTAGTGAATTATATTTCAATGTAGGCAACATTTTAAACAGGCAAGTGTTTGGCGATCAATTTAATCGTAAATTTTCTTGTCGTGGAGCAAACTTCAAAGTAAGATGTTGGCTTTAAATTTCATTGTGGATGATTTATTGTTCATTGGAATTACGTGAAAACGTAGGACTGGTAATTGCAAATGGTAACTAGGGCAGGTATATTGTTTATAACTCAGGTCAGGTTGGCACTGTAAGAGGAAATGGTTCAATGGCAACAGTGACCTAAAATTACAAAATTCCTCAGCGTCATTAATGAGTAATGAGTTTTTCACACTGCATCTTTGTACGTAGGTTCATACGTGCAGACTTCTTCTATACAAATACAGTTCAAATAATTGTATTTTGAATGCCTGAAACTTGTTTATTTGGGACGCTAAGCATACATGCAATGAATAGAAGATATCAGGTGTATTGTACATCTAGGAATATTTAAAAGCAACTAAACATCAGTGGCAGTCAGTGTTCTAGCCCCAAATTGAATATTTATTTTTTTTAAATATATATACTTTTTTACCAACCATAACTACAACAATAATGTCGTATTTTTCAATCTTACCACTCAATATCACGAAAATCTATAACCGCCCCTGATAAACACAATATTATTTGCAGACTTGGTAAGTTCCTTAGCTCTTCACGGAGAAAAAATAAGTATTATTGATTTATTAAAAATCTCTTCAAATGTATTATAATTCGGTTAAAAGCGGGACTGCAGGCCGCTTTCTGATAAACTTTCACACATGTTCATGCACCTTGGTTTGTTGTCTTAATAATATATAAGGACGAAATGCGAAAATTAGGATTTTTATAAACACGTGTTTCGACTTCGTGAAAATACATTGATATTTTACTAAAAGTTTATCAGTAAACCTATCAATTCATTTGTTAACGGTCTGCAATCCCGTTCTTAACCGAATTACGAATAATTTGAAGATAATAATAATAGAATAGCAATATTTTTATCGGTAAGTTTTCGCCGTGTGTATGCAAATGTGTCGGTTAATCCACCTAATATTATCTATACAAATTAAATTATATTATATACACTTTATTTCAGATTAAAGATACACCAAAAATTGCTTGAAATCTCTTTTAGTGACCATATCTGAATAATTAGGTTCTTTCCGACCTTCCTCTTCTATCAGCCACACAACATTCCCAAATGAAGGAATGTTATAATGTCATTGGCTCCAGACAGACGAGACTCTTTGCGGTATCGAAAAAAAACTGAAACAGATCATTTCTTTGACTTTATAAAAGTATCTTGTTTATTCAAGGTTGTTGGCGTTTAGCCATAAATGAAGCAGAGAGAAATCATGAATAAATGTTTTAAGAAAACGCTATAAAAATTAAGCATTATAAGTAGAACATAAAATACCTCTTGAGACTGTCTTCCACAGCCAAGGTTGTAAAAAACGAATATAAAATATATTTTTTATGATTTACACCAATAAAAAATGATATTAGCGTTAGTGCATTAATGCATCGGATTTAATTGCTCGGTTAAATAAATTTCCATATTTTCAAGGTTATTTATTGGACTACTGGACCTGTTGCACTGGCTTGGAATGCGTTCATATTAAAATAGCTCTCACTTTCAAACATTGAATACATAATTCGTTAATTCGTCCATGATATTTATACCTGATAATATGTTTGTAACCTGTGATTTTCTATTGTTATCCGTTTTTCTGCTATACCTTAATTACACTAAATATCTACATGTAAGTTTCCTTTTTAGTTTTAGCGACATAATAACTCTGTAGTAAACGTTCAAAAAGAATAAGAACATTGAAAGGGAGATATGAATATACTAATTTTAGAGTGAGCGCGTTAATATTGAAAAAAGATTATAATTAATACAGCATGAAATATTTTTTAAATAGTAAAAATCTCTTAACCATGGAAAAGGGTTCGGCTTAACCATGAAAAAGGGTTCGGCATTACAGCCGAAATGGATAAAACAACGCAGTAGGGGTCGAGGAACCGGAATTCCACAAAATGAGATTTATCCAAAAAATAAGGAATAATAAAAAATTAAATGAAATTACCTGCACCAAAATGTAATTTAATAAAGAATCTCCATACAAAATATACCGTACACAAAAAGAAGCGCATCTTTTTAAATAAATCTATTTGAATACCACGTTTGTTTTCGATAAAGATTGAATCCAAATCTTGGAAGCGGAAATTAACTCACTTCCTGACATCCGTTCAAGCAGAAACTCGGTAGAAGCTCTAAATAATTATAATAAAAAAAAACTCTTTTTTTCCTTTTTATTTTTTTTGTTTTTTTTTTTTATTTTTGCTTTATTTTTATTCTTATTTATAAATATGTTCTCACAAATCCCTCTATGTTATAACTATGTACTTATACTCTCTATGGAATGTGTGGGATTGCACTTACCTCCCCACATTCTGGTAAAGGTTATTATTATTATTAAGGGTAGTTTTTTAATATTTTGTTAACATAAGGCTTCTAAGGTCATTTCTAATTTTGAAATCCTTAATTCTTGACGATATTCTATTTTAATTTGTCTTTTTAAAGTATTAAAATACCTATCATAACTTTATTCCACTTATTTATTTCTGACCGAACCGGTTTCCCCTTATAAAGTGAAATACACATTATAATGTGCATTTTTAGATTGGTTAGGTCAGGTGAGGTGGCTTTTGAGGTTGTTTACCTGCATTATCCACACAAATTGATTCAATAATATCGCACGTTTACTTTACTTTGGATATAATGAACGCAGTGTTGCATAAAGCTAAAATTTAAAAACCATTTTTTCATAGATTTCCTTCACTTTCAATTCTAGGAGATAATTTCTTATATTATATAGATTACAAAAAATACATTTCGGGGTAGAAGGTACCTACCCAAAAAGTCCTGAGCCCTGGCGATGAGCAAAGGAATAATTATTTTATTAAAAACGTAATATTTAACCATTTCCTTTTACGGTAGAATCCCTAAAAAAGATATTTCTTTAAGAATAACTTAACGAGTAAAACCTTAAATTGCAGTGTTTAATCATTTAAGACAAAATTAGAAACCCTCAAAAAAAAATTGAAACAGAAAAACGAGTCTCAGTCAATAGATGGCGCATATTAAAATAAAAAATGGATGCATTTTTCCACGACACTATCTAGATTATTTTGGGAAGAATATTGCAAATCAAACATAAAGATAACAATTATTTTACAAGCAATAATTATTCGCCTGAAACACTCATCCACATTGAAAAATCTCCTGATAAAAGATACATGACGCCAACGGGACTCGAACCCGTGTCCCTTCGATTTCCGGTCGACAGCTCTGACCACTGAGCTATGGCGGCTTATCTCTTATCCGCGAAATAATTCAATATATACTAGTGTTTCATTCAACAATTACTGCTTGTTACATTTTAAAGATAACAACACGCGTTAAGAAAATGAAGATAATGTTGTTAGTTCTTAGTTGAAGTATGATACAGTTAAATATGACTAAATGAAATAGGGTCGAATTAGCTCAGTGGTAGAGCAACGCCCTTGCAAGGTTGAAGTCCTGGATTCAATTCCAATATGCGACCGAATCTTTTACTCTTTCTAATTTTCATTTGATAGTCGCTAAAATTGTCTTCAATGAATAGCTTATCATTGCTAGAGATTTTGAATGTAATTCAGTTTATGACTCTTAACTTTGTGTTAATCAAGGTGTCCATATTTTTCTGCAATTATTACATTGTTTCATAGTCTGCTCAATGCATGTTTACGATAAACTTTACAGAAACAAAAACGATTGCTTACATATTGTCCTACAACGATTGCGCATTGACGTAGACGTTGTAAATATCGTAGAACTATTTACGAAACAATCCAAAAGGCGTGAAGAGCTAAAGATCATTATCATCATTATAGTCGCGTGTTTCTAACTAGTGCAATTACCTACTACAATTGAGTGAGGCTATCAAACAGTTCCTCCTTCAATCCGCCTTGTTAAATACACTGTAGTCCTGCAACGGGTGGTTGATGTTTGAAGTGTTACACATTTTATTTTCAGGGTTTTTATCAACCTGAAGCGCATAGAAGGTAAATAACGTTATCAAATTAGATATAAACATGAACATGTGTTTGAACTACACGTTATTTTTTAAAGATAATACTATACCGGCACTGGTGTTTACATACTGCATATACAATATGCAAATTTAGATTAATACATGTGTAACAAGGTGAATAATCATGTAGTAACACGTGTAAAAGGTGAATAAGCGTATTGTAGTGACATGTCTGGAAGAAGTAAAAGAAATATCACAATGCAGTATAAATCTGTTATGGTAAGGTGTAATTTAAGGTTTTCACGGCCAATAGTATCATGTGATTTATTTTTGTAGTAGTCTGAACACTTTAGAGCATGTAAACTCGGACATCCTGACAAATTGGCAATTTCAGAGAATTTAATTTAAAAAAAAATAGGTTAATTGATTCTTCTTAAAGTCCTGGGAAGGCCCGAAACGCATAGAACACGCCTAATTATGGAGGCAATTTAAATTCACAAAAATCACATTAATATTAATAAAGACGATGGGGATAGGCTCAGTACTTCTTGGTATTCGGTAATTGACGACTACACCAAAACTAAAGCAGAAAACCATTTAAACTGTAATACCAGATCTTAGAGGATTGAGCTGCTAGCACGGTATCGCATCTACATACATAAGCACGCACTTCTCCACGATCTTCTATTACACGTCTGCCCTGACGATGGACACTTTAATGCTGTCAGAAACGTTGGCTAAAAAAGGAGGTAGCGTAATACGGCATAATACAACAAAAATGTACAGGCTGTTAAGGGGGGTACTTGACTTACTTTAACCAGTGATTCCTGACATTATTTGGAGTAAAAAATGTATATGAAATTTGGAAATCCGATAATAGATGAATAAATCGATAATAGTAATAATATATAATAATAATAACGAGAGTATATTTAGAAATTTCCAAATTACTAGTATGAAAAGGGATGAGGTTTATAAATATTTAGGATACCCACAATCAAATAGATTAGATCATACTAGTATTAAAAATGATATTAGGATTAAATTTCAAACTAGGATTAGAAAAATTATAAAATTTAGTATTAGCAATAAATACTTGGGCAATACCTCTATTAACGTACTCATTTGGCATAATTAAATGGTCTAATACAGATTTAGATAACTTAGAACGATTAATTAGAACTACGCTAACAAATTTTAATTGCCATCATCCAAATTCAGCTATAGAACGAATTAATTTACCTAGAAATTTAAGAGGTAGAGGTATAGTCAAAATAACTTCTTTAAAACATAATCAGGTAGAAATGCTAAGAAATTTTTTCCATAGGAAAGCTCATAGCTCATAGCTCAGAAATGCACAAAATAATTTGCAAGGCAGATAGAAACATTACACCTTTAAATTTATACGACGAGAGTGCCAACATTTTTATAAATCCCAACCAGGAATTATTAGATTCCTGGTCAAATAAAATTTTACACGCAAAACACTTCAATTATCTCAACCAAACGTATGTTGACAAAATTTCGTCAAACAAATAGTTGAGTATTGGAGAGTTGAGCGCAGAAATAGAAGGATTTATGCTTGCCATTAAGGATAGAGTCATTAATACTAAAAATTATAGGAAGCATATAATCAAAGATAATAAGAATCGTATTCAACACACGCTTGCCTACAGAATACGGGCGGCTGCGTTAACTCTAGTAATGTTAAATAATTACGCACATTGTATGAAAGTAGATACTATTTTAATTGGAATAATTATGCCTGTCATAATTCATGAAACCAACTGTTTCCTATTTATAATATATTAAAAACTGAAGGGCTTAACATATGCAGCGTTGGTTTATATGTATTTATTATTTCGACTTATTACCGCAAATTACAAAACATCGCTGCTAAACTATTTACGATTATATTTATGTCCGTATCGTGAAATACCTGCTTTGAGTACAGCAACCTAGATTACGTGTCACCACATTCGTGATCGGAATATCTTAGAATAAATTATTTCCATACAAAATAATCTTTAATAAGATTTTAACAATGCCCACTTCTCACAAAGTCTTTGTTCATACAAATTGATTACGAAATTTGTCCAGTTATAAAACTAGAAACCTAATGGCAGTGGTACACGTTTCCTCGATAAAACCAAAAGATTTTTTCTCAGCGGCTTCTCTAGTCGTAAAACTTTCTTCTACGAGTAAAACAGACAGAGTGTAGCGAAATATTGGCAGCCTTACATTATCGGTTCGCGATATTCTTGAATGATTTCACGCGAATGAAATAGATATTACTGCCTTCGATTCAGTATTTTATTGCTGGCGAGACGCAATCTACTACAATACATTATTTATTGCAGTTAATTGTCAATATAATAAGTACAATCAATTTCCAAGCACGTTCACATTCTTCCGTTGAAAATGTATTCGATTGTAGTTGTTCTATATTATAAATTTGACAGGTTGAAGTGTACAGTGTACGTACAATGGACATGTTTTATGTAATATTATTTCTCGGTACAGTAGACGCTGAAGTGATGTTGAATAATCGTGTATGATACCTAACGCCTTACACAAAAACTTATTTGGAATTGCGTAATAATTGCGACTGCGACTACAATTATACGGTGCGTTATAGAGCACAAACAATTGTTATTATTATGTGTTATGCATAGATCATATTGTATTATGATTTAGAATCAATTACCACATAGCACCCTCCAAAATTATATAATATTTTTTTAGCGGTTCGTAGTTCGTCGATCCCATACACGGAGAAAAATTAGTATTGCTCATTTATTGACCGGTCGGTGGCCGAGTTGACTTCGCGTTTAGGTCCCACCCAGGCGCAGTGTGTTCAATTCCTCGGCTGGCCAAGTCCTCCATCACAACACAAGCAACATTTTTCGCTTACTGTGGTGGTAGTAAGAGATTTTCAAATATTGTCAGATTATTCGTAACCCGGAAACGTTTGTCTTTCTTATAAAAAAAATTTAAAATCATGTTAAAAACGGGATAGCATGCCGTGTCCTAATAAACATTGGGTACATTCATAATATATAGGAACACGTGTTCGTGCGTTTTTTTATGGTACACAATGACGAAATGCGAAAATATTAGAATTTTTATGAGCACGTGTTCCGACATCGCCATAACACATTCGTGTTTTACTGATAGTTTTTAACCGATTTACGAATAATTTGAAGAGATTTTTTAATAAATTAGCAATATTTTATATCAGTAAGATTTCTACGTATACTTATGTTATATTTTCATCATAAAGTTTAGCCGTAAAAATGATTTGCGGTTTTTTTACATAAACCGAAATTTCGATTCTTTCAATTACTGATTTCTTCCACTGATGCCTTCTTAGCAAATTATATTTATAAACCCGTGATTAATAATTACGCAACATATATAATTGCAAAAAATGTTAACTTTTTAAGTATGATAAAGGGAAAATTAGACCTTAAAACATGGAAAGTAGTCTAACACATCACTGCAGCATCCCACCTGAATTACTGCAGAAGTGTAATTTTTCTGAGCAATAAAACACAAGTTAAAATAGTGGAAATAATTCAGAATAGAGGTATGAGGTCTATATTGTGCTACTGCAGATATACTAGGATAAAAACAATGTAACTTCAACTCAATATTCTAAGTGTGTGGCAACGTTTAGTCTACGATACCTTAGTCTTTATTTAGAAGTTAAAAAATTAAATGTTACCAGATCGTATGTTAAAAAGTGTTAATATTAATAGTAAAGTTCATGGCTAGCCTTCGAGAAGCTGTAACGATTTTAGGCTTCCTAAAACAAATTTATCGGGAAAAAAAATCTATAAATGGTATAAAACAAATTCGCTTTCCGCGTCGGTCTGTTTGTGCGCTCAGTTCTTCTAAACTACCCAACGGATTTTGATAGAGTTTTCACTATCATTTAGAGAATCTCTTCCGAATGGCTTACATATATGATACATGCATATTATATTTATATAAAGTAGAGAAAAGTCGAGCAACGCCGGGTACACCTCAGCAGTTTATTTAAAGGCTATAAAATTTTCAATGAAATTCCTACGTATTAAGGAAGCTAAAAGGCTAACAGTTTTCGTGGGTTATGTCTCAATGTTGTGAAGTTCAAAATGTACAGCAGTTTCAGAATAGACATAAAACTAGGTATAAAAAGTTAAATATTTATGGCTAAATAAAATGTATATATCTTAAAGTAACTAATAACGATTAGCATCTTATAAATAAAGAAAACTAATTATCATTTATAAATAAAATAATAATATTTTCTACGGTGATGAATTGTATTGTATTGAAAAGTAATTTCTAAAGATCGTTTTAAAAGATTTCTTTTCCGATCTGTCTTTTGATTCTAGTGTTCCAAGGTTTTGTTTGTTTTACCGCTGCATTGTTTAAGTCCATTTGTTTTATATTCCTATAAGTATTAAAGAATGTCTTAAAATTCATCCATTTGTGTCCGGTCCGGCCCCTTCTAAAAAACCATTCGCTATTTAAAGTGCCGCTCACATCGCGAGATCGGCAAAGGCCAAGATATTAGATACGTATTAGAAAACGTTAAGTTCTTTATACACAATAAAATGAAACTATTCTTTTTGTTTTACAACACTTTGCCAGTATAAGACAATGTAAAAAGATATAACTTTGCGTACGTTACTTTATTATACAGGAAAATTCCAATCGGTTTTAGAACAACCGCACAGACAAAGTTGTCGACAAAAAGATATTTTGTCAATGCATATTTTTTTATTTTATTTTGAAGATTAATCTCACTCTTCAGAAATAAAAATCATAAAATAACATCTTAAGTCAATTTAGTAAGTTAAAAAAATCATCCCGTAAAAGTTTTTATAAAACATTAACTAATTAATTTAATATATATATATAAATTGATTAAACCTCCCTCTCAGGGATTGGCTCTTAACTGCTGTGGAACTTTTAAAATATTTATAATAAAAACACATAAATTTGTTTTTGACCACGATAGTTTTATTTTCACTCTACCGGTTTCGGAAGATCCCTTCCTTCGTCAGGAGAATATTTAAAACTATCGTGGTCAAAAACAAATTTATGTGTTTTTATTATAAATTATGATGAGCCACAAAGTGAATGCTTTTTACAATTTTAAAATATTGTTTAAAACTTGAACCAGACTACAAACCGAACCCTGTTCCGATTGCTTAGGACTGACATTTATTTAGTATATTAACCGCTGTAATGTCATTAAATTACAGAGAAATGCTTTTGTGTCCACATGTGTGTCCAATGCAAGTGTGTCGACAACAAGTCTATCTGCCGAGTTTCAACTCGATCGTATGTCGGGAAGTGCGTTAATTTCGACTTTCAAGATTTGCATTCATTCGTGAAAATAAAATCGAAATTCAAACAGATGTATTTAAAAAGGGGTGCTGTTTCTAACTATATTTTTACCTTGGGGTCCTCGAAGGCATTCCAACTCCATGCTGTAATCCCACAGGTCCAAAGAATTGAGACCGTTAATGTCCCAGGAATCCAGGGATTCCGGTTCTTGATCACTGCTCATTTTCACGAGATTAATTCAAAGGATTTAACAGCAAAACATTTCTTTACCACAACACACAAATAATTCCTTAGTTCACCTTCCCTTAATTCACGTCCCGTGTGGCACGGGCCGATACCATTAGGATACAATGGGCCATTTAACGTCACTTTTGTTCCGATAAAAATATTGATCTAACAGAGAATAATATAATTCTATGGAGATAAGGGAACCGCCTTGTACCGATGGAGAAAATTTACCTATACGACAAAACTAGAAGGCAAATGGTACTATCCAATTATCTGTTCATCTATGCTAATTCCCACAATTGTTCGTTTATTACATTCGCAATATTTTAACTGCAGTCTTTTTTATGCACTGAGAAAATAATGTATTTTTAAACTGCACTTAAATCAATCTGAACCACTAAAAAGCCGGCAGTCACTTAAAGTGAAGTTGTAAAACTTTAAAATGAAATTAATTCGTAGAATATGTTTTGATTGCTTGTCGTGTGAATTCACCCGATACACGACCGATCACTAACGCGGCGATAAACGCAATGCTGGCCTCAGCGGGCGCCGTGCGAAATGAAAAAGCGCCGAAGCGGTGATGTGGGTTGGTGAGGAAAACCGGCGCTCAGACTCGCTAGTCGCCAGATAGGAGATAGGCAGATTCTCGTACATGTCGGGTACCAGCTTGCCTGTATCTGGACAGCAACTAACCAACAGCCAGTATGGAACACGGAATCCGCAAGATAATGATTTGGGTACAGGCGGGGATATAATTCACTATGCAGCATAATCCCAAACGGACATATCCGACAACCCGATGGACGTATCGCATTATTTCTAAAGCCAAGCTGATTGTAGAAAGGTGCTTTCATCGCATTTCGCTTTCCATTTACGTGCTTTTAGGAACAATTGCGGATAGTTGTACCTTTTCGCCGCGTTGCGAAATACTGATTCGTGCAAATAACAGGTGGGCCGGGTGCGGGGAAGGTGTTATCAATCGCAAAGCGGTAGCGGCACTATCTAATGACTGGACTTTCTATGCATTCACTCGTAGTTTCCATGGCTTTATGGCCATTAGTCCCTATTGTGTCCATTTATTCATTCAGCGCTCCACGCGGCGAGATGACAGTTTTTCTTGCACTTTTACATCTCCAACTATCTTTTAATAACGGTAGAAAAAAGGTGATGATATGAAAGTAACGTTCGTAACATTACATGCGAAATACGTTTTTTACAACACTTAAAAATTCTGCGACGTAATACCCAGCCACCCAATTGATTATCAGTTTTATTCCTTTTTTCATAAAGCAGGAACTAATTTCTTCTCTGAAAAAGTAACCATCATTAAAATTGTATAAGCCAAACGAAGCTAATGGACAGTAAATCTCGTAATTCATTGGTATTTTCCAAGAGGTTTGAAAAAAAGCCGGATAGCTGCTGCAGTTTAGAAGAATAATATTAGGTTAGTTTTGCTGCAGAAGTGTTTGTGACACTAGCAGTTAGCAGACAACAATGTCTGCAGATTCCATTTCACCGAAACGGTAATAGCGCACGAAAAAATCAACATTTTGCCGCAATTCATAACAGAGTTCATTCACTTTGGCCAAAATAACGCAACAAATTTCCACTTTTTAGCAAAATCACTACGAAGCGTAAACAATTGTGGAATGCAGCTACTAAGCGTATTGTATAAAACAATTTCGAAAGAAACAAGTGGCAGCGCAGCAAAGAATGCAGCCTAAAATACTGTATATATATACAGGGTTTTCCAATAAGAGGTGTTATTTTGAATAGCCCGCTATTTCGGTAGGTGTTACTTTTGAAGCTGTCATTTTTTGACATTTGACAAGTAGAAACTACGCCATTAATAAAAATGGAATGATACACGTTTCAACAACGCACTGAAATTATTAAAATTCACTTGAGTGAATCAAATGCAAATCATCTTGAGTGATGAGGCCCATTTCCACCTCGGTGGCTTCGTCAACAAGCAAAATTGTCGCATCTGGGGCTCGGAAAACCCAAGAGTTATTGTTGAAAAGCTTCTCTATCAACGTGTGACTGTTTGGTGCGGTTTATGGTCCGGCGGAGTCATTGGACCTTACTTTTTCAAAAATGAGGCTGGAGCAACAGTTACGGTGAATGGATCGCTATCGAGAATTGATGATTAATGATTTTTTATGGCCGGAATTGGATGGTATTGATTTGGACAACGTTTACTTTCAACGAGACGGCGCTACGTGCCACACAAGCAAGGAATCCATTGATCTTTTACGATTGAATATCAAAATAAAACCTCTTATTGGAAAACCCTGTATTTATTTAATACAGTACAGAAAATATTACAAGTACGGTATTGCATCTGCAAATAAACAGGTGCATTAGATCAGTACTCATCATTTATCATAATAAAATAAGAGTCTATAACAGTTTATAAAATAGACGAAAAAAGTAAAGAGAACTTTAAAATGGAGCGATGTTTCAAAGTGGAATCTCACATGAAGTTTGACTTATCTCATAAAAATATGTTGTGTACGGAGAAATATGAGTATTGCTAATTTATTAAGAATCTCTTCAAATTATTAGTAATCCGGTTAAAAGCGGGATGGCAGGAATTGCGAATAAATTAACAGGTTTCTTAATAAACTTTTAATACATTACGAATATATTAAAACAATGTCGGAACACGTTCACAAAAATTAGAACATTTTTGCATTTTGTCACAATATATTAACAAGGCAAATGCAAGACGATTTGTTCGGAACACGTATTCCGACATCATGATAATGTATTCGTAATTTACTAAAACTTTATCAGGAAACCTGTTCATCAGTTCGTAAGGCCTGCTATCCCGTTGTTAACAGGTATACCAACAATTTTAATAGATTCTTGATTAGCAATAGTCATTTTTTCTCCATGTGGGAGACAATGTTTTATTTACTTCTGCTGAAATGGAACGTCTGGAAATAATGAGTTTCATTAATCTATCTGGGGCCTAGGAGTCCAAATATCTTACATGCATGTGCGGCATCAGTTTTCATTTAAATAAATTAGTAGTTCCCTATGAAAACATAAGCCCTACCTCCGGCATTTTCAAAGCCCGCTTGAATCTCGTGTATGAATGTACCAACCACCTACTTCCCATAAAAGAATTACATATGTCATAGGTTACAGGTACCACATAAACACAATATGGATAATTGTTGCACTTACCAAGCATTGTGTACCAAGTACGTATTTGAACAATAAGAAAACGTAATGTATACAGTTAGTACCGTTAATAGTATTTTGATGGTTCAAAGAAATAAGCGATAATAGGTTCTTCTAAACGAATTATGTGTTACGTCAATTAAATATAAAGGTAGTTTATGACTTGGGTTTGTGCTGAACTCTGTAACACAAAAAGGTTCTTAACCTCTAAACTTCTTGTTAAAGCTGTTATAATCGTTTTAATATTATTTCCCGTAAAACTCAGTTAACGAATAAAGCGTTTAAATATATACCATGAGAAAATCAATAAAAAATACAGGCATTAAAAAAATGGAGACAACTGTACAATTTTCTTAAAGTCCTATTTGGTAAAGTTAAAAATGGTATCGGTTTACCCAAGTAGTGTCATTTTTATTTCCTTAAACTGCTAGTTTATTTTTTATTTTACATGACAGCTCATTCACCTTTCATATACGTTATATACTTTGTGACAGTTTTAAAATAGATTACAACAGAAAAAATAAGCAATAATTATTAACCTGAAACACAAATATAAAATGAAAAATTCTTCCAAGAAAAAATAAATGCCGCCGAAAAAATAATAATTATAATTAAAAATATATATAATTGAACTATTGCTCGAATTTGGGTGTTATATCTTTTAAACAATATTGTTGTTGACTTTCTTTCCCACAAATCTAGACAGCCCGCAACATGCATAAATATGTTGAATCACTATTTCTATGCTTATAATTAATTAAGTTTTATATTTATTTACTTTTTATATAAACAGTACATTTATTATAGTGATGAAATAAATTACAGATATTAAATGTTTCAAGGTGGGTACCTATGATATGTTTCCTTGTAATGTCTTGTATGTGGTCTGTATATTTAGTATTTACCGGATGACGTATATAGTGTATAGACATGTGTGTGTGGGTGTGTGTATTGAGCTGTTTATATCATTGACATGATGCTCCTTTTAAATTTGTGCAGTGAATCCGGAACGATGTTAATTTTGTAATTAAACATACGGAAATGTTAAGTAATTTCCTAGCGATGTACAGTGCCCCTAAGATAATAGTATTTCTCAAAATCGACGCTACAAAAACAACCTAGAAGCATTATTATCTACAGCACGCGTTGATTCATCGGTACCTACCCACTATCTACATTAATAAACGGATTATACAAATAATCAATCAACTCCCGGTTGTGATTTAATCTGTGGGATTGATAAAGTGTAACAAAATGTGAACTATTATAGTCCTCGATACGGTAAATAATGTACCGTGCTTATTTTAGGAGTCTATCGACTGCCGATAATATTCTAACGGCGCTGATATATCCAGTTACCTGCCTCGGTGCTTAGTGCTCGGTGCACATCGAACTTACCCACTATTATTATTATCAGCTGATTGCTTTTAGCATTGCCTTAGAACGTTATTACATTACTTGCAGTACTGGGATTATAGAATTGGATATGCAGGATACAGCACAATGACGAATGCTGGGGAAATTATCGTCCAAAAATGCCTTTGAAGATGGAGAAAAATTAGTATTGTTAATTTATTCAAATTACTAGCTATACCCCGCCACGCATTGATGTGGCTCAGTCTATCTGTGCAGATAGAGAAGCTATGTGTGTTGCTTTTACGTACAACAGTTGGTGCTGTTTAAAAAAAAAATGATTGTAATCAAATGATCGTAACTCTCAAATTATCGTAAGAAAAATAATAACAAGCAAAATGATCGTTGCAAAATAGTAAGCAAATGATTGTAAGCAAATAATAGTCTGTGTGTCATGTACGTATATATCTCATATAATATATGAATTGGTCAAATGGTAATTACGATCAAATGCGCTTATGATCAATTGAAAACCACGATATTTTACAAACGATCTTTTACATGCGATCTTTTACACACGATCTTTTACATACGATTTTTTACATACGATATTTTACGTACGATATTTTACACACGATCTTTTACATACGATATTTTACATACGATATTTTACGGACGATCTTTTTCATACGATCTTTTGCAGACGATCTTTTTGCTTACGATCAAAACGTCGTTACCCTCTACGAAGGTATATCAGCGAATATTGCTTTTTCATCGTTGAAGTCACTTGATTTAATCTAGGGAGAAGCTGGATATTATAGTAATGTTTTATCGTCTTGCCGATATACTTTAACAACGTGCTGATAAGATTTATAGTCTGAAATGACTGCGAGATAGACCCGTATCGATTTCCGAGATCAACGACGATTATTGGAAAGTGCCCTGAACCTTTAAACCTGCATTATAAATATGACTCAAGAATTTGCGGTGTACAGAATCTGCAGATATAGTATTATGACTAAAGCACGGATTAACCCTGTGGACTCGATTCGCTCAATATGGTATCTCTCTGTAAGATATTAAATAATATACAAAGGTCAATTAATTTCCACGATTTATTATGACATTTTAAATCTGTTTACTTGATTCATTAGCTTGATTCGTTTTCAAAAACTTTATGCTCAATTAGTTGATGTACCCCGGAGATTATTCCCGAACTAGTTTAAATTCCCCATAGTCGGGAATTTATTTATTTTTATTGAGAAAGTTATTCTGATTGATTTTATCCTTTTTTAAATGTAGATATGTTATATTTAAAAAATTAATACCTCTCAGTATCGCCCTCTTTACGTTCCTCTTCCCATCTCCTTCCCCGCCCCACTGCATTCAGCCTCACAACATACCATATTTGGGGGATGCTATAGTCTCACTAGCTCCAGACAGTTGGGACTCTTGTGCGGTATTCATATTTAAAAAAACAGTTTTTTGATATCTTAAATCTCCAATACAAAAGTGTGTTTAAGAAATTCAAATGTGATGGATATCTACCATGTCAGGCGAGTGTAAGTAAGACGGAGCGCTGGGCTATTGGGCTAAATGGTACATTTGTTTCCATTCAAATTTGTATGGAAGGCAATTCTGGCGTTGTTTTTTATTCTATGAGTAAAACGAATATAATCAAAACGTATATGTATGAATGGCAGTACTGAAGTACTGAAGTGCTGCTGCGCCATTGATTGTAACTCGACACGCTTATCGGTTGGCTGCAAATATCAACATATCTTCGGTATTTTCAAAAAATCTTTAAGTTATGTTCTCAGCATGCCCTAATTAATATGATACATTATAAATATCACGAAATTTCGTTTTAGGAGACAACCGTGTCGGAATTTCACCATTTAGACGAAAATTCTTGAAATATATCCCGTTTCTGGAATATTTCCCAAAAATAAATAGCAAGCAGTATGCTCAATGCATTTTAATTTGTTGTGGCTGTAAAATGTCTTCATTATCGAGTTTTATAAATAATGTTATTTACTGCTTACCACAGAGAAGGCGAGCTGTAAAATATTAATAGAAAAGCCAGGTGGAAGAACGAGTTGTAGTCCGTTAGGAACATTTTCTAACCGTTGCATATTTATTACTATCCTACCAAACATGTCGTCTTACTTCGCATATAAACAGAAGAAATTTAGCGAGCCACAAATTATGGAAAAGGAACGAAGCAACTAACATTTCGCGCTGTTTGCGGTTGCTCCGTTCCTTTCCCACAATCGCGGTAAATTTCTCCTGTTTACACGCAGCTTCTTTTATGTTTATGCGCAATAATAATAATAATTATTATTATTTTTTTTTTTTTTACAGTAATACCGCACAAGAGTTCCAACTGCTCCCGTCTGGAGCCAGTGAGACTATGGCATCCCCAATTGGGGTATGTTGTGAGGCTGAGGGTATTGGGGAGGGGAGGGAGATGGGGGAGAGGAAGGTGGGGAAGTACCTGGCTATTCAGATCTGGTCACCAAACACGGCTAAAGCCATTTCAAGCAACGTTTCAATTCTGAATGGTGGTCTTACACCAGGGCGATACTGAGAGTATCTTCTCACTCTATTATAAACCTAAAGCGAAAATTTTCAAACTTAAAAGAAAATAAAATTTTCGACCATGAATATAATTAAGAAATTCATTTAAAATAAGGTGAGCTGTATTTTAATTTTTTGCGATTTTTTTATTATTTTTTTTTATTTTTATTTTTTTTTTATTTAGCAAAAGATTATACATTTAAAAACATTATTTAAGAAATGTTTTGACTGCCCAATTAGGAGGATTCCCGTTTTAGGACAGTCAAATTAGGATGAGTATTAACATTTTGATAAGTTGTTTGATAAGTATAGTATAACAATAATAATGAAATAATAGGTATTTTATATTATAGATTTTGTTCAACGTTAATTTAGGCACGCGAAGAATCAACATGTTGGTGCTTTGAGTAAAATTTAATTATGTATATTGTTGGAACAATAGACCAACCCGAAAAAAAATATTTTTTTTACAATAATACATCTGTTTTAAAAATATTTTTGTTTTGTTTGAGGATTGTACCTTCAAGTCAACCTCGCTAAAAACCTCGCCAAATGCCGATCAGGTAGGACGGACATTTATGTCGTATATTAAATGTCCACGTAATGTCATCCGATTTCAGAGAAATGCGTTTCTGTCCGCGTGTGTACGTTATTTCCACCAAAAGTTGATAGAATGCATTGATTTTCGACAACGTGACTAGCTCGACTTCTAACTATTTTTGAAAAGATTCGATGAAAGTATGATGACTTTCAGTGTCTCTCAGGCACCAAATCCTGGAATATTATCAGAGAAAACTTATTATTTATTTTAAAACTTCGTGTGCCAACCTGAAACCAAATGAAAACATTATGAAAACTAAAGATTTTAATGTGTAATTCCTGATTCAACTGAGGTCGATCTCGCATTGGAAGAAATCAGTATACTGGTAGGGCTCGCTGTGCTCAACATAGTTGCTTGTTTAAATAGTATATAATAAGGCGAATTGTGAAATTAGTCCAATTAAATGATTATACTTGCAGTTAACAGTAACACGTTTCTAATAAAGCATTAGCAGAGGTGTTGTGGACCAAGTTTATACAAATCCTGAGAAATCGTTAGAGCCTAAATATAAGTGAATAAAACAAGTTTTCAATTGCGCCATTAGTCACAAATCCGTGGCAAAACAGTCGGTTGCCCTGATTATTTTGTTTTGTATCACAGATTTATAGATAATAAATGTAGGACGAAGGCAATTCTAATATTTAATCTCCTTAATACAGAGTTGTAGATACTCTCAATATCTAAATGCTAATAATGGCTTTACCCATGTTTGGTGCCCCTATCTGAATAGCTAGGTATTTCCCAACCATCCTCTCCCCATCTTCCCTTCCCCACTCCTTTCAGCCTTCAGTATATCACAGTTCGGGATACCATAGTCTCAGTGACAGTGTTCGGAAACAGTGGGAGCAGTTGGGTCTCTTGCGCAATATTCACACTAAAAAAAAAAGGCGAATTTTTTTTTTCATTTTATTTGTCTTAGGATTGAACCTTTCTCCAAAGCAACTGGCTCTGAATCTGCTGTAAACTTTAAAAATGTCGTTTAAAACTTAAAAAAATGATATATGCTTTTTTTACTTTTGACTGAGGATTTAACCTTCCTCCCCATGGACTGTAGACAACGGAGCTAGCAACTACGACAAATCCCGATTGGGTATGACCGACATTTATTTCTTATATTAACTGCTGTAATATCATCAAATTTCTGAGAAATGCGTATATGTCTGCTTGTGTAGGCATGATTGCCCACATGACAGCGTGTATTGACATCGACAACGAGTCTAACTGCCGAGTTTCAGCTCCGTTGAATGTCGGGAAGTCCGTTAATTTCCACCAAACCTATTTCCACTTAATGTATTTAAAAATGACTTTCCTTCAATTCAAATTTTATACAATTGACGATGGAACATGTATTAATATGTTCTCTCATAGCAGTTCGACTTTTCTACCTATGTAAAATTTGACATGCTTATCTCTGCAGACGGAACTTTTTAATTCAGTTTTTTTTTCTATCTACAATGGAAACATTCTTGAGTGCAAAGTTAAATTTGTCAATCTGTAGAGGTAATTGAATTTAAACAGGCAATTTATTGTTTGGTATTAAGGTCCAAGAACCGATAAATTAGAAATTCCAGACTGATTAATCCTATGGAGTAGGAGCACAAATTTATTCCGAGGAATGTCAATTGAAAGGTAATTGTATGAAATAATTCATTAAAATTTTCAAATACAGCCGTTCTGATACGATCTGCATATCAAATTTATTAAATATTCCAAACAATAACGCGAGTTGTATATTTTATAGATAACAATCAAATACATGAATGTAGGTATGTTGTTACTAACCGGTTTCATTAAAAAATTTTTTTTTTTTTGAATAACATGGAGTAATAACTTGAAACGACGTTGCGAGCTCAGAATAGACGCGATGACCTAAAGATTCCGAATAGGTAAGTTGAATAGAGCTCACCATTCGAGATCATTTTTATTTTTGAAAAATCACCTATCTACTGAAAAACCAAAAATACCTAACTCTACCATAAGTGTAGTGAAAAAATATTATTACGATTTCCGCAAATCGCAATTATTATGGGAACAAAGACCCCTTATTTGACAGAATATCTTCAATGGATATGCAAGGTTCAACGGCACTTAATAATGCTCCCACTGTATCGAGTACCTACGTTGAAAATTATTCAACTGTTCATACACTGCGGCCTCTGAACCGATAGTAGTGCTGTGGGCGCGTCCGTATGTTAGAAGTAAGCTCAATAAACTAAATAATACTTCTGGTGAAAATAAATAAAAAATTTACACTCTGTTGACGCAATTATATGGATCTCCCTTTAACATACGTTCCTGCATTCCTCCACCAAATTACCTGTCCTAATTACAGTGTGTAAGTACCTTCATTAGTAACACTGAAATCATTTATTGTACATTATCAGAAATAATGTGCAGTGGAAATGTTTATTTAATTCGAGTATATTACGCTTGTGCAGTGATCACCCGCAGGGTCCCTCAACGCCATAATATCGATTTGCACCAATACGTATACCAAAGACCAAGGGTAAGTCAGAATCCCTTTCCAATTCTAACTGTTAACCACAACTACCCCAATAGTTGTGTAAAATATTGATTACAGACCACAAATTGATTCGCAGGCAAGATTTAGGACCAACATAGCCAAAATAAAACTAATGATGATCAACGGGGCAAACACCTCTGTAGGAACCAATTAATGTTCTCACAGACTAAAAAACAGTGAAAGACTTCATTTACCTGTGATCGTCTGTAAGTGATCGCGAAAGAGGCTGTGAAACAGAAGTGAAAAGAAGGATTTGCATGACAAAAGACGATTAAAATGCAAAAGATGTGGAGTGTTAGAGGCTTAATGAAGAGCACCTAGATGAGACCCGTCCGGAAGCACATTTCCCTAATATTTCATACGGTATGGAAGCATGGACACTTAGAGCCAGCGAAAGGAAGAGGACAGACGTCCTCGAAATGTGGTGCTGGAGAAAAATGCTCTGATTCCATGGAGAGCCAGACGCACTAATATATCCATTCTACAATAGCAAGGCATCCATCAGAGGAAGGTCACCAATACGCTGAATACTAAAAATTTAACATAGCGTCAAATTTGTTGCTCGGTACACCGCTTTTAGCAAAAAAATATTTCGTCAAAAAACAACGCGAAATTTTCAGGTCCCTGTTGTGTACTATTGAGAGTGACACCAGTTTGTATCGAGAGCATCGCTCATACCCATCCTTCTTTTCTCCTTTACTTTTTCTAACTATTATTTTATGACAATTCCATTTCCCCCAACTATTAGGTATATGACTAGTTTGAACTTATTTGTTCTTATAAACCGATTAACTTATTTGGCTTCCCTTGATACTTGTATGATATATATTTTGTGAAAAAAGCTGTGTTTTTAAAAGTATTAAAACAAATATCGATATTCTTCCTTGAAGAGAAAATTAATTTTATTGGCCTTAGAACCGAAAAGGGCTACATGAGTTTTCTTTCAAATCGGTGTAGGTCACATTTCTAGGGATTGTCTGTACAGTGAGTACAGAGAGTGACGTACTTGCACGCAGTCAGCAGTCAGTGAGCTATGCCGGCGATGCAATGTGACACAATGAGGCAGGAAATGTCTATTGCCAAACATATAACATTTGGCCAGAAGGCAAGAAGATGCGCTTCGGACAATGACCTATTCACTAATAAAATAATAAGATTTTAATTGCGCAATGAGCAACATGCACGCAACAACGATTTAGTTTTTTCCTTCTGAAAATTTGATAAAGTTACATGCATTTTTTAAACTTTCGGATTTGGCGAGTGACAATTAGAACTGACTGTGAAATTGACGATTTTAGCTTGAGAACGTTGGTTTTACTAAATGTTAAACAATCTTTAGTTTTTAAATAATTGCAAAATTACTTTGTGGCATCATTTAATTTAAATCTTTGGTTCTTATTTCTACAATTTTGAACCCTTAACCCTATTTGGTTGGATATAATTTGAAATTTTCACGTCCAAAACATCTACCCCCGCGATGGACACTGTGATGCTGTCCGAAACGTTGGCCAAAGAAGGAGGAAGCGAAATACGGCACAACACCCCACAAACAAATCCCTATGATATTTGATTAAATAATATATCTTGAAACTGGTTACGTCTTTACGGACAGTTTGGACACATCGGCATTTTTTTATAATTTAAACTTAAATCCATAAATTATCTGGTTAATTATCGATAAAATTAAAAACAGTATTTTTAAAAAAGATTGCAACAAACAATTGATTTGATAACATACTATAAAAACAATTAAATAAACACTGAATACCTTAAAAATCCTAACTGAATGGAAAAAAATAATCTTGCAAGTTGCTTATTGGGCAGTTCTAATGGGAACGACTTGCCTCTTGCGAGATAGGTATACCTACCTAGAGAAAGATGTTTTTCGATCAATCACATGAATAAAAACTCTTAAAATAAACATTAAGTAATAAATAATAAGATACGGTATGTTTACATTGAAACTAATTTGTTTCCTGTCTATTTTACCTTTTTATATGACGTCTGTCATATAAATTACTATACATACGCCATTACGTCCGTACGCCAGCATGTTGTACAGTTTTGCACGAAGCGGTTTTTTATAGATAAAATGAAATAGAAAGCAAATAGTAAAGTAAACCATATGGGTAAGTACTGTTATATTTGTATGAAATACTGTTTTTTTAAACACGAACGAAATACTTTGAAAGAGACCACCATCCGTAGGATTTCAAATTTGTCTATTTAACCCCCCCAGCTTTTGAGGGTCATATATGACCGGGCGTCCATATTTTATAAAAGTATTTTTATCTTTTTTTCTATCATGCGGAAATACATAATGTTTTTGATGTTATAAAGAGAAATAATAATGTTTGGCTCAAATATTTATACTGGAATCCATTAATAAAATACTAAAAAATAGCCAAAATGAATAATTCATACTTCGCGCCGCTATCGCAACAATCGATTTAACTTTAAAAATTATTTCTTATTTTTAATTATATAAACGAGACAAAAGTGAAGGTACGGTTTTTTTACAAATTCCCCAAACAAAACGATTTTTTTTTCGAAATATCGATTTCTCTCAATTTTTATATTATTGGAGTAAAAATTTAAGTACAACTGTGGTTAGCGTTTTTGACAACATTTTTCAGGTTTAATATTAAAATTTTATTATTTAGAAATAGTTCTGTTTATTTTAAATGCATACACTGGAAAGATAATTTTATCTAGTTTCTAAAACGGTATTTGTTTTTACGGAAAATAAAAAAATAAGATGTATGTAGCGCTTTTGAAATACACAGAAAGCAAAGCAAACTGAACAAATGTGATTAAAGTACTGAAGGGTTAAGATTTTGACCGGTTCATGTTCAAAGTCATTCTTCTCCACTCCCCAAATCTTCTCATTCTACTCCATTCATCTCCCGTGTTCTGTCCACCTCTTTCTAGAACTATCTCTAGGATAGTTTTAACCGGTAATGATCATTTTTGGTCTCCATCTGAAATTCATTCAATTCACTTATGCTTATTTTTCAAAATTGTTAATTCGGAGCTCGACTGTTGCGAATTTTTGAGTCTAGTTATTATAAGAGTACCCACTCGACACACTAGGCATAAGGACATATTTCATTATCACCATTCACAAACAAATTAAGTAGAAAACTCGCCAATTCTTTGCCTACATAGTTTAGCAAACGAATACACAAATAATATAGACATTTTTAAAGGAACAAATTCGATGTTTAAAACATACATAAACCAAATAAAAATGTTTATATTATTACATAAATGTGTATTTTTTTTATTTTACCCCTTTTTAAACCATACATAACCATTGTTTATTACTACCCCTTGTGTAAAGAAAATTTACCCATAAGTATCCAGTGTAACAACCCAATGGGCGATTAATAAATAAAAGATGGCAAACATTGATGTCTAATTTAGTCTATTTGGCCAAACCATCGCAGCCTTTAGGACCTACGGAATCTTAAAATGGTTTAGTTCTCAATTAAATGTTTCATAATTATTTTTTGTTCTGTAAATCTCATTTCTAGTGTGAGTCCACAAACAAGGTTTCAAAAATCATAAGTGTCTTCTCACCTTCCACGATAAAAAGTTATTACATTTGGTCTAATCTCTCTTTAAAAATCTTGTTATTACACGCTTCCAGGCATTTGTTGGTAAGCACTGAAATCAATTAGCCACATTTCAATTATTTTAAAATTAAAATGTTGAGCCGGTGGGTAATTTGATATGAGTAGTTTCAAGATTCTCAGAACCTGTTCGACAAATTACTTTTCTTTTACACCGTAAATGTTTTTTTCAAAGCGAGTGTGATTTTGTTTCACCGACCTCAAACACAATTGATTACACTATGTAACCTTAAACTTTGTTTTAAATTGAACGAAAGCACAGCTGAGCAAAGTTCCTGGTGTGTAACTTAATACATCATGATTCATAAACCTGTTTGTAGAGCAATGTTCCAAGAATAAATACTTCGTGTTGTACCATTCGACTAACGAAAACGAATTGTGGTTCGAAGAATAGATTGGTACGAGCCATTTTTCGGTACCCAGCACACACCTACGGGACTTACGTTACATTCAATGGCGGTTTTCTCTAAATTGAGTTTGTGCAGTGAACCCCCATAAAAAAGATGAGGTTATGAGACAAATTTGCTTTATAATAATTTAGCACATTATAAACAATACCGCCATTAAATTTCTGACTTTAAAAACACGGCCAAAGAGCAACCCGATACTCCCGTTATAAAATCAGCACAAAATACTTCATATAAAAAATACAAGACAACACAATTCCCCCTGACGACGGTGAAATCTTATAAACTACGCCAAAACAAGACCATCTTTGTGCGCCGCGATACAGAATGTTTGATCCTCGTATCACCGAAATTGGCCGAGCCATCACGCGCAACACACAAGGTCGAATTATCAATTTACGACGCCAAAAATATTTTTATTTGATATTCTGATCAGAAATGCTTGTGAAGAGAGTACCTAAGAAAATCTTTCAGACAAATGCATGTTAGGGTTAGTTGGAGTCAGGTGCTCGTGGTATTCAAATTAAAAAAATATAAAATTAAACAATAACTTTGTAAACATCACTTATTGCAAAGTTATTGTTTAATTTTAAATTATAATGTCACATCACAAAGTAACCGCTTCATATGAAGAAATAAAAATATATATTTCATAAATAAATATAACATATAATTATGATTAAACTGTAAAATGATAACAACTTGTAAAAGCGTTCTTTTTAACTTTAAAAATATGCAGTTATTTTCTCTTAATCTTCATTTCCTTTTGTTCGGGGCCGCCAAGACTTCCTGAAAATGCACTCGATTTAACAAAGGGGGAAATATATTTGAACCACCAAGAATGTGTCGTGGAACTCGGTGGAACTTTTTTTAAAATTCCAGCTAAAGAAAACGTTCAATATATTTTTTTAACAAAAATATATTGTGCATGTAAAACATGTTTTATATCCTACTTATAATAAAAGTATTTTATTAAAAATAATTATACATTAAAGTAAGTACCTGACGCTTTAATATCCATGTCAAAAACTATCTGATTTAAAAATAGGGAAAATGGGATCAGCGTAGTTACCCCGTCAATGAATCAGGCACAGCTAAGCATTATTGGCCTCGCGATAAAGAACTCAACTTTGCCCGCATTTGCAGACTAGTGGGTTGAGTTCATAGAATAACTTCTTGCGGTTCATGGAAAACGTATCAATCGTATTTATGATTAGTTTGAAGTCAGCGCTTTTACCTATTTTTGGCCCCTTAATTTACTTTGGCCATCCTTATGTGCGCCGGGATTAACTTACACTAGATTGCAAGTTAAATTGCATTCCTCCAACCGTCTATTTTTAATAGCATATATAAATTTATCAGATTTTATCTGAATTGTTTTGTGTCGCTACTAATGCAATATTATAGGTCTGCAATTAAAAATGAGATCCGTAAATTTGATGAAATAGGTATACAAACATAATATAATCTCTTGATATGGTTACATTTATAGTGTAAAGGTTTATTATATTCCTCTGATTAAGATTTTCTTCACACTTTTTTAGAACAATCGTTTTTCTCAAAACATAAATATTATGAAGCATGTCTGCTCTTTCGCAAAACACGCGTTAGTGATTTCGCTGGAATTACTCCATCAACATTCACTTAATATTTAATCAATTCATATTTATTGTGTAAGAGGTTTCTCCGTATCGCATATATTACTTTATAAATATAAAATAATATCAAGCGATGATTTACATTAACATATCGGACTAGCAAAAATATGCAAATTAAATTAGTAGTATTTTTGCAATAAAAACCATCATAAATTTAAAAGCGAACTTGGTCTCAAAATAATACCGCATTTTAATGCCAATGATGTTCGAGCGCTATACTTACCACAAAATTGAGATCAAGAATGGACAGAACAAAAAAGTACAAGTAGTATACCTCTCAAAAAAGTACCTCGGATATAAAAGTTTTTCGGATTTTCATGGCCAGTAAAATTGATACAATTGATAATCAATTTTTTTTTAACTTTCTCTCATCTATTTTTACTGAGAGATTTCTAGGCCGATATTATAACTTTGCATTGAGAACTTTTAGAAATATATTTAAGTGAATATAATGTTAATACATAATACATGGATTTTCACATTTTCGATTTTGTTCAGAAAATAAAATAAAATTGTCAATTTGATAAATTTGAGTGTCCTTTCTTTCAACACAATAATGTGTTTTATGTTTGACTGCCGCTGTTATACTAAATATGATAATAAGTGGTCTTATTCCCACCTATGTTTGGTAGCTTTCAAATAGTAATAATATTAATAATAATTTTATAGTCAACTCGCTGAAGTGAACCAGGCGTTGTTCGGGGCTTTGAATGGAGGATGTGAATTCTAGTAAACTATTTTGTCAAGAATTAAAAAAAGTTTTTTTTGGTATTTGATTTATCGTGCCGTGTCTTCCTCAGGTGTCGCCGACTTTTTTTATCATTCTCTTCCACGTGATATATTCACGGGGAATGTCAAACGTTGTGTAGGGGTTCTTAGATGTGGTATTGATCATATTGGGCACTAAACGTGGTATTATAAAAAAAAAACAAGCTGAAGGGATTTGTGTAATGGGCATTTAAATTATGTTGAAGTTGAAGATCTATTTACTGAGGATAATTCTATTGGGGCGCCAATCCTTCCCTAGTCTGCTCATTATATATTTACCAGCGAAAGGTAACCTCAGTCAGTAGAGATCCGGCTCTTTGCTCCCAGGGTTGAGGGTAGTTTTCAAAATAATTGGTAATGATCATACAAAATATGGAATTGAATTAAATTGACTCATTGAAGAGCGTTATTGAGTTTTTGGTTTTTGAGCTTTAAAATAATGCATTTAATCTTTGAATGAAAAGCTTTAAAGACGCATATTTGGCATACTTTATTTTGATTTTGATTTTTTCGAATTCAGATAGAGAAGGTAAGGATCCTCTTATTGTGAATCAAGTGAACAAAATTTTATCACGATGTATCAAAATTATGCGTGCAAAAATGGCGGTAAAAGGGGATGGGTGGTTTTTCGAAATATCACGTAAACAGTGACCTTCCTCTTATTTTGAAATTCAAGTGTGCAAATTTTCATCAATCTCGGAATCTACACTGTAGATTTGTATAAAAACCAAAGCTACTTCTCTATATATAGATATATTATAAATAGCTGCAGTCCCCGGTGTTGCCCGGGCTTTGAGCAGAGTTTTTCAAAATCAGATGTAGAAAGTAATTTTCCTCTTTTTTTAACGTGCACAAGTGTGCTAATTTTCATAAAAAGCATCAAAATACTGCTTAAGGGGAGGGAGATGGGGATGGGGTGGTTTTTCGAAACCTCGTGTATAGAGTGACTCCCTCGTTTTGAAAGTCAAGAGTGCAAAATCTCATCCACAATTTCATCAATCAAATAGACACTCTCCTTATGTGAGACCTGGTTGTGTTACACAAAGTCATTACTAACTTAATTGACAGTCCTGTAATCTTTGCCACTATTAAATTCCATGTGCCGACTAGGAATAAAAGACAAAATATAACATTCCTCTGCAATACATACACAACCAACTATCAGACACACTCACTGACCAATAGGATTCATGATTTGGGCAAAAAGTATGAGGGTACTATTGATATATTTATTGACTCCATCATTTATAGAGTGAAGCGTAATCTATACCAGCACTTTGTTGAATCCTGCAAATTAGAGTAGCGTTGGTAATGTAGTTTTAGTGATTTATCTTATATGTAGTATTCTTCTAGTCTCTACAATATTGTATGTTACTGTTACATGTTTGACTAATATTATTTTATATTCATTAGCTTTAACTTTTTGTGTACTTTTCGATAGCTTACTAGATTAATTCTGTTTTAAAATAAGATAAAATAAATGATTTTATTACATAGAAGAAGATAAATAAATAAGCGAATGACAGAGAAGAACGTAAAAAACCGAGTAATAGATAATGCTAGTAAGCAAACTGTGTATTTGAATGTACTTATTTTTATACATAAAATTAAATTAGGGATGATGTCTAAGGAACTGAATAGAAAAATAAATTACAATAACGAGATACACGGACACGGGACGAGAAATTCTAAGCAAATTAGATTGCCAACAAGAAAAAAAACAAGCACCCAAAAATCTCTGATGTACCAGGCCGTTCAACTCTATAACAAAATCCCGAAGGAAATTGCTGTGATAGAAAATATTAATAAGTTCAAAAATGAATTAAGAAAATATGTCTATCTCAATTATTAATGTTTCTTTTTTTGTGACTTTATTGAAATATTTAAAGAAAGATTATGTTTGCCAAACAATGTACATGTTTATATGTTTATAAAACTATTAGCACACACGAAGATGTGAGCTAACTTAAGATTAATAAATAAATAAATACATTTAATATTTTAGTTTCGGTATATTTTTTGTCATAATTAATATAAAATTAATATTTGTGAAGACATTTTACACGCAAAAAAGCAATCAAAATCATTTTAGTATTTATTATCCGGCTTCGAAAGAGCTCCAACACTATTCTTTCTAAATCTATTAAAAATACTGAGGTACTTACCTAAATTTGGCTATGATTTAGACTATACATGAAAGAATTAAAAAAAACATTTATTTAATTGTTTATATTAAAGTCTATTATTGATATCGTCATGGATAGTCGAATCACACCGCGGGGAACACCTGCCGACAACTGTAATAACACTAATGACTAATCGAATAGAATAAAAAATGTACCAAATTCACAACAGAGTTGTCTCCGCGTGGTCTGTTGCAATGTGATCAATGATCGATCAATTCGATCTGGTCTCCGGAGAATTATTTTTGGAACGCGGGCGTGGCTAAATATCGTTTGCATTCAATCGAAAATTCTTATTTTAAACTTAAAATATTACACATTCGGAATGCGGAAGTATTTGTGTTCTTTAATAAAACGCAGTCAAAATAATAAATTAGAATATGAACATTATTTTGTTGAATGTATGTATTATCTTCAATAAATTATACTCGGTGATTCGTTATCGATATGTTCTAAAAGCATGCTACCTAAAACCTCAATGCGTAATGGCCAGATCTGAATTGGTAGGTTACTTCCCGAAGGATGAAATAATTATTATTTTCTAACAAAAAGTTAAACATTACTAACATTAAACCAACCGACCCCCTATATTTTTTTTAAGTAAGACAAACATCCTCGGGTAACGGATAACCTGACAATATTTGAAAATCTCCTACTACCACCACACTAAACGGAAAATGTTGCTTGTATTGTGATGGAGGACTTAGCCAGCCGAGGAATTGAACACACTACACCGCTCTATTAATGAATTAATTAATTATAATATTTACCTGGTCGGTAAAATATTATTGTGATCACTCTGTGTTACCATAGGTATTCTGGAAATTATCAGGAAATCCTATTCCTGGAAAACGGATGCCAGAATTCCACTGATTCCGAGCAGTTGAAAATGTAGTTCCGTAACGTATAAAAAAACTCTTCTTCGCTAAGTATCAAACCTTTGGGCAGATAACGTTTGAATTTAATGTACTGAAAATACTTCAAACAATTAAGTTTAGTTGAACTATGATCAAGCCGCTAAAGCAAACATTCCGAGCCAATATAACACTAATTATTCTTCAGTTGCAGATGGACCTCTCATTTAATTAAGAGCTACACAAACTAATAAATAATGAACACCGATAAAAGCTTAATTGACGTGAGAAAAAAATCCGATGTATTGTAAAAGCATTTCTTAGTTATTGTTTTGTTTTCCCGAAGTTTTCAGAGTCAAGGTTAAAGAAGGTAAATAGGAAATTCGAAGAAAATAATTTCGCGATTAAGTGCAAATTGTTGCAATATTCTGGCAAAAACGTTTTTTTTTAATAAATTACATTTCAACGATCCATCAGATAAATTTCAGAACTTTGGATAGATCGGGATACAGTATAGTTATAATTATATTATGATATTTAAATCTGCAAAGCATGCATAAATAGCTAATAATTAAGTTTTTTATCTTATTAGAAAAGTTATTTCTTATGTGTACATATTATCAACGGTGTTAAAATATTTTGGATAAAAAAAATTATCGCTTAGAATGAGATAGATTAATTTATTTACCTAAAAAGTTGTTAAATTGCATTTTTATACAAATATTTAAAAGATGGAACTTTTTTTTTTTTAGCAACATGTCATTTGTACTCTGATATTAGATTGATGTTTTGTTCATAACCGCACCCTAAACTAACCTTACGTAATAATTTAAAAGACATTAATATTGTATATGGTGATCAATAATACTATATAATGAAAGTTTAAATTTAAAAAATATATATTTTTCAGTCCCGTCGATAATGTTAAAACTCCGTGGGGCCCAAGATTCCACTTTTTACCGCGCTTTATCAATGTAAATTAAAACGATAATGCGCGTTAAAGAATAGAATCTTAGGTCCATGATTTCCAACATTTTCCACAACAAAGAAAATAACACGAACATAGCCAACCTTGGTCTCTTTGCTACTGATAGAATACATCTAAAATTCATATCTATTTATTTATGCAAGAGGTAGCAGGGGAGTCTAATACAGAAGAGATAATCGACTAACATGCAAGTTAAGTTAGTGGTCAACGCTAAAGGCAAAACGTAGAAGAAGGTTAACTCTCCATCGATTTACTTCCTATTTCCGTTGTCTCTTATTTGCGGTAAGGTTAATTCGTATAAATTTGAAGACGTTAATTTAAATATCTTTATCAATTCAACACATCAATTTCAGCAGTAGAAATGAAGATCTTTAATAAATGATACTCACAATAAAACCGCAAGAACGATTGAAATGAGATTTATGTATTTAGGAAAAGGAGGCCTCAGACATTAATTATATTAAAACAATTATTATGACTCTTTTCTCTTTACCAATACATTACCAGAAAATCCCTACCTCTAAAGTGTTGATAACGTATAATTAGTAAAGATAAATAAAACGATGATTCAGAATTGAGACTGCTACGAGTACTAAGTTTTATTATAGTAATTATTATTTTGGTGGACCACGAGTTAAATAAGTACTTGTACATTTACCAACTCCTTATAAAGAATCTTGACTAGGTGCATACTTTGTCTTCTTATACTATATAGGGTATTTGCTTATACTAACGATAGGTAACTACTTTCAAGTAGACCTGTCAAGTATTTAATCGCCGCCATCTTAGATCAGCCGGTGCGAGTTTTTACGCGGTGACAGATCTATGACCGAAGTACCGAGCTGCGCACCTCATTTTATTTTAAAATAAATTTATTCATTGGATGAAATCAGCTATTCTTTATTGGGAATAATCATAACGTATCAAGAACCTGCTTTCTAATTGGTCAGCACAATGCGTCATTTGCCTTGACACTGTTACTCGTAAACTCCACCGCAATGCATGCACTAGACATTTTGGTTTCTGCCAGGGAACTGGGTGTTCCAGAATTGAAAACACTACTGTATAAGGAATGAAAAGTTATTGTGTTCGCAAAAGACCGTTATTATGTGACGAGTGATCAAAAATTTGCATGGGTATGAAACAATGCCAATTAATTACTTCCTTGGTGGGAAGATGTATAATGTTTCAGGTATTTAAGAGTTCAGATTCTTGAAAGTCTTCAAATAAAACATTGATCTTTAAAAGAAATGGCTATTTAGCAGCAAAGTTTTTAATATAAAATTAATTTATCTAATATCGCTCACCCAAAATAATAGCTAGTTTTAAATGGCTAAGCAGTATATTTTTAATGATGAAAACCTACTTCTACTCATTCTTACACTTACATAAATTAAACCAATAAAATCGTTTAAACACTCGTTTAGATAATAATATAATGTGGTTTATTTTGTTTGACGTCTCAAGTCTGAAGTTTACTTATGGAAGTACAAAATAAATAATAAAAATTGTTGTCAAGCAACGACGGGAGAAATTTTTTTAGAAAAACGAAACCAAATAAATATTTACCGAAACCATTTGAGACACGGTTATCTGTATGTAAAATGCACACAAAGTTAAATAAAAATAATTATATGGGTGACTTTAGACAGTAAAAAATCATTTCATCCATCCAATAGGCGTAGAGATAAATACCTGCTTATTTTCAATAACGCAATGGAGAAATACCACAATACAATAACGGGATATGTAAGAAGTACACTCGGTAAAAACGAATACACACCGAGCTGAAAACAAAGTTTTTTCGAGACGCTTAGACTTCGAAACACTTGTTTTTTACTCGGCTGTAAATAAGTAGTCAAGGTAGATGAGTGCTAGATATTTATTTTATTTATTTATTAATCTTAAGTTAGCTCACATCTTCGTGTGTGCTAATAGTTTTATAAACATATAAACATGTACATTGTTTGGCAAACATAATCTTTCTTTAAATATTTCAATAAAGTCACAAAAAAAGAAACATTAATAATTGAGATAGACATATTTTCTTAATTCATTTTTGAACTTATTAATATTTTCTATCACAGCAATTTCCTTCGAGATAGAGAAAACTGGGATACAAAACACATACAGAGTTTTAGGTGCCAACAGATGGGAGGATCAATAAATCAATACCTACTGATTATATTATGTTATCGTATACCTGCTTTATGAATGAATCATGTATCGGTTCACCTCTTGAAAAATCACCTTGACGGGTGACTTACATATATATATGAATACATTGCACATTGGTTCGTGGTCTCGATGAGGTTATATGTATATGCACAATAGTTAGCGATTTAGCCATTTTCAAGGTTGTATTTCTAGGCGAAACAAGAAAACGATTCAAAACCCTCACACTTCCGCATTTTAAATGTTATGACTTGCACTTTCTGCAAAATAAATAGGTTTACTGTACAATTCTTATCGCTGTAATTAATTTGCATAAGGCAAATTTTTCATCGCATCGAGTTTTGTTAAAAGATGTGCCATTCTCTGCGGATAAAACGTGATTTTGTATAGCTAACAACTAACGATAAAACCGCTTTCATTTTCAAGTAATGTTGAGTTGATTAATTTGAGCTATAAATCAGCCAGAAGTAACATACAAATCAAATCAATATACTGCCACCTACTCATTCCGCAAATCTCAAGGTAAAATCGATGCCCTATTTCAATTGTTATTTTGTTTATAGTGGTGCGTGTCAAAGCGAAGTATTTTACTGTAATATTATGTATAGTCGTGTTTACGATTTTTGTTTTAAACCTGCGTAACATGAATTTCTCTTGATTATGCTGACTTAGCAGTATTATGTTTAGTATTAGATTGATGTCTTACCCAATCATCGGTCAATTTCTCAACGCGGATAGTTTGTGTTTTGTTTACAGATTATATTAACTCGTTTCGCAATTCAGGCGGAGCGTATTGTACCAAAACCTCCTAGATCACAACGCCGAGACATTAAAACAAATCAGCCTCCTAACTTGTATGGGAACCTTCAAAAATGTATTTTTGTTATTTTTTTAAAATTAACTAAAACATTTTGGGATGTTTTAATAAATAAGAATAAATTGAAAAAAAAAATAAAATTCCATACAAGTTAGGAGGCCGATTGGATTCAGTGTCTCGGCCTTGTGATCTAGGAGGTTTTGATTGTACGCGGGCATTTCGTAAAAATAAATATAGGCTGTGTCGAAATCGAGCCACGGAATTCATAACGGAGAAAGAAGATCGTGGAACTGTTTGAAAACCATACATATCACAAAATACAACGTTCAAGAAGAGAAATAATCTAAATTATATTTGTTATTACGGTTGGAAACAAAAAAAAAACAAAAGACGTATTTTGAATTATTTATATGGATTAAAGATAAGATAAATATGAGATTATCATTAATCTTTTATCCAAAGTGTGAGGTGATTGTAGGTTAAGGTTAAGTACAACGCATTACAGACCTACAAGTGTGTTTCTGCATGAGGTCAAAAGAGGAAATAAAACTATAACTATCATATTAGAACACGGAGAAAACTTACTGATATAAAGTATTGCTAATTTATTAAAAACGAGACTGCAGTCTTTTAACGAATGAATTGACAGGTTTGTTAATAAACTACCAGTAAAACACGAATGTGTTATGGCGATGTCAGAAAAATTCAAATATTTCGTTATTGTGTACTCAACAGGATTGACCGGATTTTAATAAATCAGCAATACTCATTTTTCTCCGTGATAGAAAATAATCTGCAGTGGCGGAACCCCCGACTTCACAGCTTAATATGTTGATTTGTAAATCAAATTGTTAACATCGTGTTTAATCAACTTGTTTACATTCCATATTGAAACGTTTGTTTTTTAAAATAATGATGAGTTGTAAGTCTTGCATCGAAGTAGGGGAGTAACCCGTTTGCGAATTGCGGGAATAGGGAAGCAGATAGACGGGGGTTGCCACGCGCCAGGAAAATCAATATCTTCCGGCGACACACTGCCGACTATCACAGGGGGAGGGTTCCCCAGTAGGGTGATATGAATCGGTTAAAAAAGAACAAAGTAAAGTCGCTGAATAATTTAAGTCGGAAAACACCATGTTACCAAGGGAACCTGAAACACTCGATGTAATGTTTATGAAAGAGTTTTGTTTGATTTCGTTGCCAAAACAATGAAACTTTGTTTATATCTCGTACCCATTGTTGAGAAAACTTTCAACGATACTGACACTAACTTTTGCGTCGATTTCGCAGGTATAATTGAACCATTCCAGTATTGCTGATATTGTAAGAAGTTTTTTGTATCGACAACTGTTGTTTATATTTTGAAAGCGCACCGGCGCAGAACGAGCGCAAATATACATAATAAAGTCATGTTTCTTGAAATAAAGTCTTGTTTTTAGGAAGTTTTGTTTTTTCTTACCATCCAGCATGTATCTGGTGTTGTCCGCTTCTTCCTCCAGGGTGGACCCAGTCCGTCCTGACTTACCCCCGATGAGACTCATGTCTCGCTCAGAGATCCAGTTTCAGAATATGAAATTCGATTGTCTCGCGAGACGGAGACTGACTAGTGGCGAGATTGCGCCCCACTAAACGATAATATTATCACAATCGGATCTCATTTCACCGGATCCAACAAGAACACAGATGACTAACACTCGATTCGCACAGTGGTAAACGCCACTTTGTTTATCTGCGGATCAGAAACAAACACAATGAACAAGTAACTTTTTTTCTAAAACGATCGTTATTTAATGATGAATGGTAGAGCAAGTACTTTCGCTGCCTTTCGGGGGCAATCGCGAAATTTAAACGCGGATTATACCGGCGGACGAGTCATGTAGCTCGTTCGACAGTCCGATGATTACTGGCTGCGGCCGCCCGTGATAACCGCCCCGCGACAGGCCCGCGGGTAATTGAACAATTCAATGTCAGCTGCGGCGAGAAAAAACAGGCAAGATACCCGTCGGTCAGTCTGCTCGTATCGAGTTCACGGCTTATCTCGGGAGACCTTGTATCGCCTCGAGTCTCAGCTCCCGTGGAATGGTATGGTGGTGTTGTGAGTTAGCTGCCTGGTGAGGAACCGGGGTGCGCATGCCCGAGGGGGAGAGGGGAGGAGGGCACTGCGCAGGCGCCCGCTCTGTTTGGGTCGAACTGCCCCCTTGGAACCACACACGAACACAGGCTGACACATCAGCAAAAATTCCTTTCTCAAATAATTGTTTTTTAAGATAAAAATTTAACCATATACATTCACTCCTGTAAAAGATACCACGTATCCATTAAGCACCTACCGACGCATGAGCGTCGCGTCGGGACGCATGAGGCGCGAAGCGCTCAACGTCCACGAAAACTTGTACATTCAAAATTCTTTAGTCTCGATTTTAAAGTGCGTAATATAATTAATTTAATTTTAGCAATAATTTCCTGCTTATCCAAGCGGTTGCGCATCTATGTTAGGTAGTCATTATTATTTAATTCAAAGCGTTGTCACGGCAGTAAGAGTCTTCAAGCAAATCGTATTGACCCTGTTCATAAGCACACGAAGATTTACAACAAAGCGACATAAAGCTTGCGAAATGCCACTGAACCAACCTGTTGTTGGCGGTGCGCTCACTAATACTTAGCTCACAGCAGGAGTGACCAAGTAAAGTAGCTAGTGAGTAGTGCCGGTGCTAGCAGCCAGTGGTAGGCAGCGGCGGTAGGAAGGTCCGGATGTCCCTGGCTCAGAGTGAGTCACGCGGAATCAGACAGACGTAGACAATCAGGGCCGAGCTGGGAATAGAATCAAGAATCGCCAATAATAACTTCATGTTGTTTTACTCGATTCTCAACTCATTTTTCGAGTATCTTTTTCATTTTTTTTAACGACAAATTGTAAAAAGGGGTTTATGTTAGAATTTATATGCAAATTTCATAAAAATCCCGCTGCACGGAGAAAACTTACTGATATAACATATATAGTATAAAATATGTTAAAAACGGGACTGCAGGCCTTTAACGAACGAATCGACAGATGTCCTTATGAACTATCAGTAAAACACGAATGTGTTTTGGCGATGTCAGAAAACATGTTCATAAAAATTCCAATATTTTCGAATTTCGTCATTATATAATAAACGCAGCTGCATGAACACGAGTTAATAGTTAATAGGAAATATCCTGGTATCACATTTTGATCAGAATTTTAATAAATCAGTAATACACAATTTTCTCCATTTCACTAACAAGTGATTTTTTGCGTTAAGGCACAGCTTTTCCACTTTATAGTATTTTTAATGTGATTACCGCACAATAGTATCAACTGCTCCCTGCTAACCGCAGCCGGTGAGATTATTACATCCCCAATTGGGGTGTATCATGAGGCTTAAGGGTATGGGGAGGAAAAAAAAATAGGAAAAGTACGTGGTTATTTAGATATGATCACCAAACACGGCTAAATCCATTTCAAGTAACTTATCGATTCTGAAAGGTGGTTTTGCATTAGGGCGATACTCAGAGTTCTAAGGCTTAAAGAATCACCGGCGGAAAGTTTTCATTAGGTTTCAGTGTTGGTCTGTTGCTTGTCGCGATAGTTCAGTCGATTAGAGCAATCGCCTAGTTATCGAAAGGTTCCAGAAAAAAAGAAGACTTTCCTTTCAAATTTTGAAAGCTCTAAGCACCAAGTACCGCAAAAAGCAAACATTTACAATGATTGCGATCATTTAAACTGTCAATATAATAATTTTGTCATGTACTTTAACATTAGGTAGCCTCACTTTACTAAAGCGTTTTTAATGATAATCTAACACGATGATTACTGTAAAATTAATGTTTTCGGGCGGCCCCACGCCTCCTTCATAATAATAGCTTTTGACATGGAAACGCAACAAAAAATCTTACAAATGCCGTAGGTTAAATTAATAATGGAATTCAATGAGGGAATAACACTTTTTCGTAATATTTTTTTACGTCTTATCCGAAAAAACGAAACAAATTTATTATAACTAGTAAAACGAATATTCATTTAATAATTTAATATAATTATTGTTAACAACTGTAAACAAATAAAACGAAATGTCAATAATTATTATTTTTTTGATATTGTTTACAGGGTGTTCGGGGAAAAGTGCGCTAACTTTGGGAGGGGATTATACATGATGTTAGAAGTGAAAAAGAAAAATAACTTTTTTCGAAATTCCAATATTTTTCCATTTTCCGAAAAAAACACTATTTCTGAGATTTTCGTATTATAATCACCCCGTAAATAGTAAAATACAGGACATGAGAAAACATAAGGTTATATTACCATTTTTCAGTGAATAATTTATAACTTATCTTATTTATCTCATTCTATTGACTCTGCAGACGAGTCAAAAATACACAACATATATTTCCTTTAAGCGCCCTTGAGGTGATTTTCTCACGAAAACGGCGCTATATAAATAATCCAATCATTATTATTATTCCTATCGTATTTCGATCTAGCCGTGTTACGGTCAATTCAATTTAAAATTAAACATTTAATTTATTAAAATGACCTCCTACAACGTGGTTCACACATGGTCACAATAAAATATTATCGGAAGTTAGAGTCTCGAGCAGGCGTTGAAGGCTTCCAATACCAATTGATAGACACGATCCCGCATCGACTTTTTTAATCGAAGAGTATAAAAATATCGATTAAAAAATAACACATAAATTATTGGGAGCTATAAATAAACGCACACATCTCACTCAATTTTCACACCCATTGCGTTGAACCTTTATTTTAATACTTTCCTTAATACCAATCTTTACGGAGTAAAAATTTATTATTTTTATAAGAATCTTTATAAATAAATACTTTTTCATTGAAGTGGTATTAATAATAAATAAATACTAATGAATCAATACGAAATATGAAACAGAACAAGACACAGAAAAAATAAAAAAGCTAACCGTCTCAACTGGGAATCGAACCCAGGATCTCTTAAGATACAAGATCTTTCAAGAGACTCTATCTAGGTTACAAACCAATTCTTTAGAACTATGCAATCATTCGAAAGGTTAGCTGCCAAAAATATGGGAAAAATTACTTGCAAGATAATATTGTTTTTTTATTTTTATTTGAAGTATGAGATAGACAAATATGACGTATTAGGTCCCAATGGACGAGTGGTTAGAGTCATTGTCCCGGTAAGACAGAGATTATGGATTGGATTCCCTGTTGAGTCCGTCACCTTTTTATTTTTCTGTTTCGTGTTTCGTTCAAATTTATTAGTATTGTCTACTTTTTCAATGTTGTATTACATTGATGGATATAACCTTCAAAAGATATGAAAAGAAAAGATATTCCAATAAAAATTAAATGCTTGATCTTTTATATTTTACGACGGGTTTTTTTTCGTTTATGTCATGGGACAAATGTGACAAAAAGGTGTTTGTCAATCAATACATGTTACAATGATGACTCCATCATTGGAAATAAACATGATACATTATTGATCTTCGATTTTATTAATTCTATACATTGAATGAATTAGAATATATTTATTATCTTACTACATGAAGATACAAAATATCATGTAGTAAGATAATTAATATATAATTAGAATATATGTATTATCTTACTACATGATATTTTGTATCTTCCATCCTCAGTTGCAAAGTCATCGAAAGTCGAAGTATTATATCATTAGCCGTGTCAAATGTCATCAGTTATCACATTGCCAATTTATTTATTTTAATCACTAAGAGTAAAGCAATTTATTACTCTTTGAACAATCAATTATTATTTGGAAGACCGTGACATTTACGGCATTGCACTACGTAGTAATGAAAAATCATGTGTTTTTGGTTTGAAAATTTGGTCGCCTAGAAATGTTTCAGATGCTTTAATTAAATACTGCGAGTAGAATACATCTTGGCGTTTGAAATAATCGAGTATTTTTTAGATAAGTCTTTTTATAAGCCCAGAAATAATAATGTATAAGGCCTACGAAAGCTGCTTTAAAGTTCAAAATTTCCTACTTACGAACCCATTTTCGGTTATGGTTTTATTGTATAATGTGGCAAATTAAGTTATTTATAAAATGATTGGAAAACATTTAAATATTTGTGCCTGAACATCCACAAAATAAAGTAAATGGCACTTTTTGGCCATGTTTTTTTCTTGCATAAACCAAAAAAGGTGGATGGTGTTAAGCGGGAATTTAAGCCTTATCGCCATCTACGTGGGGTGTTATTGATAGCGGCTCGATTCAAAATATTACACGACGTAGTGCATCACCTTAAAATAGTTTAACAATAATTTTAATATCGCACCTCTAATGCATAAAGGTCGTATGTCGGAGTTATATATTCTAACACCAGTAGGTAGGTACTTATGTGAATGTAAAACTTATATTTTAAACATTCATTTTTACGAGAATGTAATGTTGCGGATTGTAACATCAGTAAGTAATCTGAGTATGCAGGTAATACTGATGATTGTCACATCAATAGGTAGGTACCTACAAACTTGTGTAAATATATTGCTGCTGACGCAATAATGCCACTCATCATCAAAATTACTAATTTCGGTAGTGTTTTGTTTGTAAATCCGTTTCAATCAACTCTAGAACTCGGATTTGCTTCGAACTTAGTGTCATTTTCAAAATTGTAACTGATTTAAAAAAAGGATAAATCGATAAAGTACCTACCTATAAGATAATATTTTTTCACTAGAAAATTATTTTAATAGTAAATTCTATATTTGAATATTAATTCAGATTTTCGTGCTTTTTCAAGAGTCATTTTCAAAAAAGTGTTATCCACTAATCACCTAGATTTACTAACATAATATCGAGTGATTTTTCACGGTTCTATACTAATTTTACGTAATTAACGCTATTATGCGAACGATCACGAAATCGTTAACATTCAGCATTATTATGTGTGCTCTACATAACGCAGTAAAATTGAATTTTATTTCTAACGCATATTAGTGGCAACCAAACATAAATACAAATTTACATAACAAAGGTCGATATACAATAAGGTAATTTTGCAAAATTAATATTTGCAATGGGAGCTGACGTCTTCATGGTTCTGACATGGTTTATGAGTGAATCAGCAATAAAATAATCAATTAATTTTTATCGTGTCTTTGTTCGTTATCTTATACAAAATAATCACGCCATGTATAAAACATTTACCATTAGGATGTGTAATTTATGTAATCCATTTAAACATTTGTGTTTTTAAAAATATGCATTGATGTTGTTCAATACAATCGAACCCATGATATAAATCAAAAACAATTATAAAAATTAATTGTTTCCATACAACACATGTTATTTCTTAACATTTTTATCGCAGTCTTATGTAACAGATAAAACCTATAATTATTATGGGTAATATCTATTTTTATCATAGTTCTTGAATTTGATATGTATCTTTGCATTATACATAAATTAACAGATCAAAGATACGAATGAATCATTATTGTTTTGTATTACGTTTGAGATAATGATCGTAAATAACAAAACAGTTTACAAAATACTTACTAAAGGAAGAATGTACCGCAGGCATTTTAATTTTAATTATTGAACAAGTAAATTTTTTGTTTGAAGGACAATACTTTTTGATTGATGATAATGTTTCAATGATTTTCCAGTGGAATAACGTTGTAGATATAAGCAAGCTATATAAAGCAACAGTGAGAAGAAAAAGTACAATGTTATTTGGGCTCCCTTTCTATTGCAGCGCTTCGAAGATGTGAACTTCGAACTTTACTTCCCACCTGACGCACTGTTGTCGGTATCGAGGAATGATTCAAAAATGCAATAACTTCATTCATACTATAAGAATATCTAAAACGAATGTGGTTGGTTCAATTATGGAAAAACATGTGAATACCGCAGAGTCCCAACTGCTCCCAACTCTTTGAAGGCAGTAAGTCTATGGCATCCCCGATTGATGTATGTAGTCACGCTGATGGTTATGGCTATGTAAAGGAGATGGGGAAGAGGAAGGTGGGGAAGTACCTGGCTATTTAGATTTGGTCACCAAACACGGCTAGAGCCATTTCAAGCAACGTGTCAATTCTGAACAGTGTCTTACACCAGGGTGATAGTGAGAGTCTAATCTGATCTTCTTAGCTTAGCGAGGTTGGCAAAAAATTTAGAAATAAAAATTATTTTATTCAACGATATAACAAAATATCTAGTACGGATATATGCTGTTTTATTTATTTGTGTTTAAAATTATGAAATAAAGGACAAAAAATAATTCTATTTTTCGTGATTTTAGAGGCAAATTTAGCTTTTGTGTGTGTTAATAAAAAAATAATATTACCCAACCTACTTAAAATGTTTATATAGTGAAATAAAAAAAAAAAATATCGTTAAAGAAGCGTTTTTTGGGTGGAAATTTTTAAACAACAAATTTATGTGTCCACGCAAAACGGTAATTCGTAATTTAACCTTAAGCCCAGAGAACGCTTTTTTAATGTTGTTTTTGCTTTATATTTTTTTCATATTCTTATAGTAGGTAGAAAGAGATTATTTTAACCAATTACCATTACCATTAACTCACAAATAATTGCCAAAATTGCCTCTAAAATCACGAATAATCGATTTCTTTAATAGCATATATTTTATACATTAAAACACAAATAAATATAAATATTTGCGCTGCCCTTTGATTAAAAAAAATGTTTGGTTGGGTATTTTCACCTCAAATCCAAATTTAAGTTTTGTATGATAAACGTCGCGCAGCCGTTCCTCGTAGTTAAATGTGGTAAGAGAAAAATAAATTACCAACTCTATATTACGGTACTGTTCTGTCCCTACATGACATGTGGCCGGTACCACAAAGCAGCCACGAGTACTTGTTGGAAGGTATAAAGATATACAGGGAACAAGTACATACGAGTAGGTACTAGGTACCCGTTACTGAATACAGAGCGCGAAGGGGTCTGGCGGGTAACCGGACACCATGTATAGATCGAACAGCTCATCATGGAAAGGAAGCCCTACTCTTTTTGTAAACATTCATTGCTGTTTTGGGGCAAAGATCAACCGCCATGAAGACATGACTAGACTATAAGAAAGATATTAAAATGTACTGAAAACAAACAGTTAGAAGAATATTAACAACATTATATTTTGTGTATTTGCTCACAGGGCTTTTAACAGGTGTTGTATCTGACTTTTGTACTTATTTTAGTACAAATAAAGTATTTTTTTATTGAAGAAGAAGATAATACTAATAAATCTAAATGAAACATAAAACAGAACAAGACACAGATAACGTCTTTAAATACACGACAATTGGGACTTACGTAATTATTTTATCTAAATTTTGAATTAATTAATTCAGAATTAATCAATATCTTGCAAGTATTTTCCCACACTTTTGCCTGCTATCTTTTTGAATGATTCTCAAAGTTCTAAAATTTTTTTTTGTAACCTAGATAGTGTCTCGGATAAACATATCCGATGTTTATTAATATGGGACACCTATTGATTTTCTAAAAATCTAAATGAATATGTATGTTTTTCGGAATAACTTTTCTTTCAATGTCACATAATCATTGAAGAAGAAGATAATACTCATAGATCTAGACGAAACATGAAACAAAACAAGACACAGAAAAATAAAATGGTAACAGTCTCAACTGGGAATCGAACCTAGGATCTTTGTCTTAAATTATACAGGCTTTTCCAATAAGAGGTGTTATTTTGATATTCAATCGTAAAAGATCAATGGTTTCGTTGCTTGTGTGGCACGTAGCGCCGTCTTGTTGAAATTAAACGTTGTCCAGATCAATACCATCCAATTCCGGCCATAAAAAATCATTAATCATCTCTCGATAGCGCAATCCATTCACCGTAACTGTTGCTCCAGCCTCATTTTCGAAAAAGTAAGGTTCAATGACTCCGCCGGACCATAAACCGCACCAAACAGTCACACGTTGAGGATAGAGAGGCTTTTTAATAATAACTCTTGTGTTTTCTGAGCCCCATATGCGACAATTTTGCTTGTTGACGAAGCCACCGAGGTGGAAATGGGCCTCATCACTCAAGATGATTTGCATTTGATTCACTCAAGTGAATTTTAATAATTTCAATGCGTTGTTGAAGCGTGTATCGTTCCATTTTTATTAATGGCGTAGTTTCTACTTGTCACATGTCAAAAAATGACAGCTCCAAAAGTAACATCTACCGAAATAGCGGGCTATTCAAAATAACACCTCTCATTGGAAAACCCTGTATTAGATCGAAATCTTTTTACATTGTACATTGTTATATTTTAAGAATATTAAAAAAATAAATCTTTTAATCCTGACGAGCATTAAAATACCTACCTGTAATATATTTCACCAGATGGTTATTTTTGTTCCATATTTGAAATGTGTAATATGTATTTGATTTTTTGATTCTATAGAAATAAAATTAAAAAGTTTTCATCTTGACATGATACAGCAGTACAAAGAATCGTAATTATTAGTTAAGTTGATACGTTTGAATATATACAATTACAGAGATGTAATTTTGACTGAGCATAGCGTAGTCCGGTTACCGTAGTGTATACCGTTTGACATTTCATCCGTTTGTAAATTTGCTATGGTTTACGGATTTGAAAATCTGCTGCATCCACTATATTATTCAATCAAGCCTTAATTTGACTAGGTGGCTAACATTGAGTGAAGTTTTCAATATTATAGTACCTACCTGCCTGAATAAAGTTTGAAAAAAGAATTGCAATTGAGATAAATTAAATTATTCCTTATCTGAAATATTTGAAAAAAATGTTACATCAAATATTATAGTTTATAATTAAGTAGGTCGGTATATAAGTACCTACTTACAAATCTATTAATTTCAGAGGAAATTTTATTTTGATTTATTGGATAAAAGAAATTTTTTTGGTTGCTAGATCTACTGTTCACAGAACTATAATATATACAGCATAATATGTAGATATATTAATTAGAAGATAAATCACTATATTCAATTCTTAAATGTTTAATTTACGAAACTGTTTCACACGAGGTAAGTTTATCAGTGCGAGCAGTATGATTAATATAATCAATAGGTTGTAGGTTAAATTTCTAACATAATTAATGGATAATCAATTAATTTTGAATGTGAATTTTAAACATGAAATAAAATAATACATACATTTGTTAATTAAAAGAAATTAGACTTTTATGGATTCCCACTTTCTACTGAACACCGTAGAATATTAAAATACAATAATATATTAAATACGAAAAACTATCTCCGTGGCAAGAGTAGAAAATAATAGACAGAATTATACAAGGATAAATATGAGTATTGTTGATTTATTGAAATCTGATTAAAAACGGGATTGCAGGCCGTTTCCTGTTAAATTGTCATTACATTCCTAGTATATCGTAACACGTGTTCGTGCAACTTTATTCCCCTTAGACACAATGATGAAATATTCCGACAACGGCATAACAAAATTCTTTTTTTAAGAAGGTTTAGCAGGAGTCCTATCAATTTATTCGTTGAGAGCCTGCAGTCCCGTTTTTAATAGAATTACGACTAATTTGAAAATATTCTAAAATAGCAACATTTTATATTTAAAATATTAAGTTTTCTCCGTGTATCAGTAAAACACGAATCTATAGAATCACACGAGAAATGTGATACGTTTACTATAGTGCCTGCGCACTGTCCACGAATTTGTTAAATGTGATGCGTTTACTATAGTGCCTGCGCAGTGTCCACGAATTTGTTAAATGTGATGCGTTTACTATAGTGCCTGCGCAGTGTCCACGAATTTGTTAAATGTGATGCGTTTACTATAGTGCCTGCGCAGTGTCCACGAATTTGTTAAATGTGATGCGTTTACTATAGTGCCTGCGCAGTGTCCACGAATTTGTTAAATGTGATGCGTTTACTATAGTGCCTGCGCAGTGTCCACGAATTTGTTAAATGTGATGCGTTTACTATAGTGCCTGCGCAGTGTCCACGAATTTGTTAAATGTGATGCGTTTACTATAGTGCCTGCGCAGTGTCCACGAATTTGTTAAATGTGATGCGTTTACTATAGTGCCTGCGCAGTGTCCACGAATTTGTTAAATGTGATGCGTTTACTATAGTGCCTGCGCAGTGTACACGTACACAAGTTTGTTACACATGTATCAAGAATAAGAACACAGTGAGCAATATTTACAATATTGTTCAATGACCTTGGAACCTGCCGCTAGTTCATTATTCTATCCGTTTGGGAGATTAGTTAGAAACAACCTACGGAGATAAGACTTGGAGTACTACACAAATACTTTGCAGAGCAAATTTCGTGATGAAATTATTTTATAACGGACTAAACGGTGATAACGTTAGATATTATCATAAAAACATTTATATATTTAAAAAAACGTAATACTACATGCTTAATATGTTAATTATACATTATGGACATCTGTAATATCGTTGGTTATATTTATTAAGCTTCAAACATTTTCCAGTTGACCATTTTTTCAGACTATATAATAATAATTATCAAAATGGTTCCACGATAACTCAACACAATAACAATTCAACACACCTTTAAAAAGCGATATAACTTACATATAAACCTAACCTACTTAATCTAGTTTTTGTTTCATCACTTTTCATGACTTCACGTCACTATTTAAAAGGTATAATGAATTGTCATTTGAGTTATCCGGTTTATATAAATATACATATAAACATATGTACCTATAAATATATTTATCACACACCCGGTCACAGTTATCTGGTTCAATTTATCATCAAGTGTTCATTTGGGTGAAGGCAGTTCGTTAAAAATGCGATCAATAATGAACTAAGTAAAAAAACTAAGAATTATGACATTCTATTGAAATTAAACTTGACAAAACACTTTATAAATATTTTGTTATTTGAACGCGAAACTATCAACGAACCAGCATCCAACTTGCGAATTGTTTGCTTAAAACAGGCGCCAAGCCGTGCTATGTGAATTGCCTAACTACAGGCGTTCGCTCAACACAGGCAGCCAAATATAAGACAGATTGTGTTCGTAAATTTTTTTTTTTTATTTAGTAAAAGATTTTACATTTATATACATTATTTAAGAAATGTTTAGGGTCGTTAAAAGGTCGTTTCAACTAGGAGGATTCCCATTTTAGGACAGTCAAATTAGGATGAGTATTAACATTTTGATAAGTTGTTTGATAAGTATAGTATTAAAATAATAATGAAATAATAGGTATATGTACTTTTAACTGGTGCCTAAGCCTACTAACATATGTTTGTATAAACAAAGAGAAGAAATAGAATAAAATATAATATCCAATTAAACATAAGAATAACTGCTGCTTGGGAAGCATTCTAATTTTAAAGTACTAGGTAGGTAGGTACATATATACACATAATGCTAAAGATTAGAACATAAAGGTATATTTTACATGGTATATTTTTTGTTGGAGTTTTTGTTGTTGTTTTTGGTTTGTGTTTGATTTAATTTATTTTCTTATTATTATTGAACGCACTAATTTCGGTTGTCGGTACATGTGTGATTTGAAATAGTAATCCTGCAAAGTGCGTAAAATTATTCAAGTTCAATGAACTTTTCATTTTCAAAATTCGAGCTGATAAATATGAATCTCATCAGACATGCCATTTTTTTAAAATTTATAATGTGTATTTATTTTGTTCAAATTTTTGACAGATTTACCTGGCTGGTCAATTCGGGTAAACAAACTTTTATTAGAAAGTTTAAGCTTGGAGAAGATACGACTTTGCACGCAGATGACACTATATTAAAAACAGTGCATATTGGGTAAGTTTTTAGATTTTCACGGCCAAAAGCATTTTTGTTGTTTGTTTTTGGGTGTTATGCCGTGTTGCGCTAACTCCTTCTTTAGCCGACGTTTCGGACATCGTTGCAGTGTCCATCATCAGGGCAGATCCGGTAGATCTGAAGATGGATATACCGGATCTGCCCTGATGATGGACACTGCAACGATGTCCGAAACGTCGGCTAAAGAAGGAGTTAGCGCAACACGGCATAACACCCCAAAAACAAACAACAAAAAAACAGTGCATATTGCATGATTTACAGTTTTTATTTTATCGTATATAATTATTTATATTACTACAATTTTAGATCTCTTATGTTTAAGCAAACAAAAAATAATATTTTCAATTGTTTTTTAAATATTAGTTTAAGAAAAGGCAATGATTGAGATTCACAAATCGTACTATATAATTATAATACCGCGTGATTTTACCAGGTACCAGGGGGCTACGTTAGTTTAAACGTAAAATGATATGAAAATACTCTTACACGGAAAAAATGAGTTTTGAGAATCCCTTTAAATTGGATGCGATGGGCAATTGTCGATTGTCGTTTCCTGATAAACTTTTAGTAAATTCCTAATATATCGGAACACGTGCATTTGCCTTAATAACGAAATAATACGAAATATAATACGAAATGTAATGACTATAATACGAAATTTAATAACGAAATATGATGACGAAATGCGACAATATTTCATGAACACGTGTTCTGACATCGTGAAAATATATTTGTCGTTGAGTAAAAGTTTATCAGGAAACCTGTTAATTCATTCCTTAAGGCATCCCGTTTTTAATCAGATTACCAAAAAAATTAACAGATTCTTAATAAATTAATTCATTTTATCCATTTACACGTATGATGATAGTATGATGCTTTATATTCAAAATGCTAGTTGCTAGTTGCTAGTTGTGACCGTAACCTTTTTTTTATTTTTCTGTGTCTTGTTCTGTTTCACGTTTCATGTAGATTTATCAGTATTATCTTCTTGTTCAATACATATAAGGTCGTGTAATTAGTCAATCTGTAATTTGCTACTTTTTCCACAAAAAAAAACTTAATAAAATAAGTCTAATTGTAAGACAAAAAGGCACTCGTTTTTCTACAATTTTTCATCATTGTATTTTCAATTCTAATCTTTTAAAGATAAATTTTATTGCTTATGGTTGGTCACACTATTTATTGATGTATGATGATCTTGCAATGTTTAATAAAGACAGATAAATAAATACTGTTTAATTTCAAGCTGTTGGGAGAATTACCTCAAAATAATAATCATCATGTTTAACAATTCGCTACGTAATAATATTATTGGAGTTTTTGTTTATAATTTGTTATTGATTGCCAAATCATAATTTTTTATGTTAAAAATTAGGCAATGACTAATGATATCATTATGTACACTACTCGGTAGGTAAGTGACCACTTAAGTGTTTACTTGATCATTGTCGTGATAATATAAGATTTAAATTATAAAGTAATGAGTGAGAAAAATGAACGTAGAGTATTGAGGTTATTTATTAACTAATCTGTTTGACTTGCTCTTAAACTGCTGTGAACTTTTAAAATTTAAAAAAATGCTTTTACTGAGGATTGAACATTCCTCCCGGGGGACTGCAGTCAACCGCTAACTAATTAGACAGTAACGACATTTATTTCGAATAAAGTGATGTAAATTTTTAAACGAATATCGTCCAATTTCAGAAAAATACGTTTGTGTGCATAAGTACCGCCAACAGTTGATATAATGCATTTTCATCGACAACGAGTCTATCTGCCGATTTCAGCTCTATCGGATATTGAGAAGTGGATTAATTTCAATCAAGAAAACACTATCAAAATTCAAATACATAAATTTAAAAACCTTTAATTCTAAGAAATTTCCAATTTCGGAGTTTACTTGTATCTAGTGATAGTTTTATAGTAATAACATGATCGATATCCTGGTGGATTTGACGCGGAAACTCAATTGTCAGTCAGATGGATCGAGTTCGAATCCTACAAGGAATGTTTTTTTAGATTTTCGTGATATTTAGGACGTTTTACGTTGATATTTTTATAGCCGAAGAGGTGTTTTACAAATCAACAACTTAAAAAAAATACCTTTATTATTAATAACGTATCAATAAAAATGTTCACATGCTGCAAAAGAAATTATCACATGGCAACAAAAAATAAATAATCGCACTGTGCACTATAAATATATACAGTCGTTTCGTTGTGCTAAAAATTATTGATAGAGCACTATCATTACTCCAAAAATTGCACATTTTAATGCACCGATATTGCAAAAATAACCACAATATACGGATAGTATATTTAAAGTTTGTTTTAATACTCGTTTATTAAAATAACTATTAAGTCTATGAAATTAATTAAGTAAGAAACTAGGTCCATTCGTACAGAAATAAATCAGCAAATTCGCTTTCTTTAAAACATTCACGAAGAGTTACCTGCCCGGGTAGCAGAAGTAGGAAGGTGGTATAGATAATTCTGCTCTTAATTAATCACGATTAGTTTATCTTCCCTTTCATCCAAACGCTAAATCGTCACGAATGCTCCAACAGATCGGCTAATCGAACTGATTTCATTTGCGAAGATTTATTTTTCTCCAAATATTTGATGGCAAAATTTTCTAAAAAGATTCTACAACCTCTTTGCAATTGAACCTACTTTCTTTAATCTAGCTTACTTTAATTTTTTTATTCATATTCTAAATGAAACATGAATAAACGCATATGATAAGGCTTGTTAATGTTTATTTATAGTAGATACGTACCTATTTTTCGTGATCAAACTCCATTCAATTTTGAAAGTAGTTTAAAATGAATTAAAAAAAACACGAGTGAAGAAAGTAAAATATATTGAATAAACTAGAGTCCAATAATGATGCATTTTACTCTTTTACAAACCCAACTATGTGTGAGCCGAGCGTTAAAAAAATTGCATGATTGAAATTAAATAACCTAAATAGAAAAGAAAGAAAACAATTATTTGCTCGGTGGATATGTGAGATTACTCTTGTGTACTCACAAAATCTACACTACACAAGTACTAGGTTTGTGCTAATACACAAAATTTTACAAATTTACACTTTCAAAATCAGATATTAACTAAACAATGTATAAAAAAAACATCAAAAGAGAACGACTTGGTCTATAGAATTAAGAATTTCCCACGAGATAAAACTTTGGTACACATACCCGCAGTCACCCGCAGTACACCTATCGAACATTGGCTTTACGATTATGTAATAGTATTTAGTTGATTGTGTAATAGTTATTATTGTACAATGAACCTAGTCTAGCCGATAAATAAAATTTCTTATATGTGGGAAATGGTCTGGTAAAAGTTAAAAAGAATGCGTACTCAAATTTTGAATGTCGAAAACTTAGTACATTCACCACAAAGTGGGAAATTATTAATAAAATGAATTAACGTTAATATTTGCATTGTGTAAGTCATTTTTTATCTTTTACCTCGATTTGAAATGGTCCCCACTAAAAAGCTGCTACTTCCAATTATTATTTTTAAATGGTCTCCCTAAAACAGTCTCTCCCGATCTGGCACACCACGCATCAGGTGGGCAGACGCATCCTGAACACACCTAACCCGATGAACCCGAGCACCCCTGCTAAATTACCAAACTTAGCGAACCACTTAGAGTGATCTATGGCAAAGGTGTTGGTTATATAATAAATGGTGTCCGGGGCGGCGGTACCAAAACCCGCCTCTCAAATATAATATATTTTGAAGGTTTTGCTTTCGCGTTTAAAAAGAGGCATTAAAAATATATTCTTAAATTTTCGAAAGCACAGTTAATAAGCTTTCACGATTTTTATACAATTAGCCATTAATTATTTTGTTTATTTCAAATAATCATATTAGCAATTAGTTAAAGAGGCTATCATCGCAAAATACTGCATTAAAACTAACCAGTTACTGGCCATTAAACAATCCAAGCGAGGGTATCGCAATAATAATCCATGTTGTATTATTTTTAACGAGTTGTTTCATGTTGATAAATTTACCTGTTAAAATACCCGCCTGAAGCTCGTATTACCTCGAGATGTTCAGGCATTCCCTTGAACTAAACTTATTTTTAACTAAACTTACTTTTAAAACACTGAATACTATGTATTTTAGGTGTAACATTTGGTCTTTGGGGAAAACTAAATAGACAAAAAAATTACACGTTTTTACGTACCTATGGAATTTCACATGAACTAAATTACACGCCGATAAAAATACACCCACTGTAAATAAAAAATAAATAATGTACACATAAAAAATCGATCGTTTAATAGGTTTAAATTTTAGATTGTGTGCGTGCGCTAAATGAATATCATATTTGAAAATAAAAGTTAGGTTAAGGCTCCATAGTAAGCGTTCAAAAGGAAGAAGAAGTTGGTTTGAAAAAAAATATTTTTAAATACGAATGTTAAAGGGAACGCGCTAATTTAAAAAATAATAGATAATAATTAAGCGAAATAGTGAAAATATATATAATAAAACACGACTCTTTTAAAATAGAGCAAAAAATCCCTCAACACATGCCTTAGTTTAATTTAAAGATACACTGTGAATTTTATTCATACTTATAACATGTTAAATAATTGAACAAAACGTGTTCTTTCAGATTGTCGGAGCTACTTTCAGATTTTTTTATCGAAGGAATTTGATAGAGTTACCGTTTCGGCTCTACAAATGCATATATATTATCTTCAAAAACAACATACAGTTTTGACATCAAAAACATCATACATTTTACACAAGTGTTCAAGAGAAAATTGTTATAAATCGGTAAAAATTCAGAATCCGGTGCTTAAGTTAAGTTAGGTTATTTTTTGACGTGTGTAATTCGAGTAATAATAATTCTCTCCTTGTGTAATATTGGTAGTTAAAGTCTGTGTAATTTCGCCATGTAACAGGTGATCAAGTACTTGTGATATTTTAGGAAAGTTTATAACTGTAGGTGAATAAAAAAAACACTTCCTTTGAATGGCAGACAATAAATGTGACCATAAAAAATAACGCAAGGTGAAAGGAGTTAGTAAAGGTTAATTATTTTAGCATCTGCGAGAATATGAATGTTCGAATTTAGCATTTGAATATCGCCATTGTTCGATAAAGGTACATTAGAAAAATAAGTTCGCATCTCGCGAAGATCTACAATAGGATTTCCGATTGATTGCTTTGTGGGACAAAACATACAAGCAGGAAACTTGTAGCAAAAAATAAAAATTTACGACAGATGCACAAGAGAAACTGTGTATATTTTAATGAAGGAACTTGTATTTTTTACATACATACATCGTTTGAAAATAACATTTCACTAGAAGAATACGTGAAGTGAACGGTTTTCAATAATACCTAATAATTGTTCTAATATCGTGTATCTAAGATTCGCTTTCGCTGCTTCTCACGCAAGTGTCACACTGACTTGTTCTTCTTTTAATGATATCTTCCATAACATTGTTTGATTCATTACTCTCTTACAACTTCACCTTTCTACGCGTATCAAGTTTAACCGGGACCAATGTTGATATATAAGTATTCATTTTCTTCTGAAGTTAATAACAAGTGTTAAATGATACGCAAAAGCTATATTTCTAGTAAATAAACCTTTATTTAAATGATGTTTAGAATGTAGTTTGATTTTTTTATTGTGTGGCTAGACATACTATTGACATTAGAAATAAATTATATATTAGAAATGTATAATTGACAAAACGAATAGATTTTGATAAGCATCACTACATTCACAAGAAGACTCATTTAATTTCATTTTTAATTGATTAATATGAATGTATCATTACAATAATTAGTTAACAACGTTGTAACTTAATCTGACCATTATTGTTGTTGGTGTGGTTGGAAACCTATTGAATACGACAGTTATTTTTTTTTATTTTCTGGGTCTTGTTATGTTTCATGTTTCGTTTTTTTTTATTTTTTGTGTTTTGTTATGTGTCATGTTTCTTTTAGATTTGTTAGTATTATCTTCTTCTTTAATGATATATTACATTGATGGGTATAACCTTAAAACAATTGAAGAAATAAGTTGTTCATGAATATTCATCTCGAATTAAAAATGTTGTTAGGTATCACATACAAATAAAAATCGGATATGTTTATCCGAGACACTTTCTAAGTTATAAAATTCGATAAACCTTGTAATTATTTAAAAGGTAATTGCCAAAAATATTGGAAAATTTTGTTATTATTTTTATTTCTGAATTTGAAATATAAGATCGACAAATATGACGATTAATAACTAGGTCCCTATTGTCGATTGGCTAAGACGCTGTCCCGGTAAGACAAGATATCCTGGGTCCCATTCCTAGTTGTGACCGTTATCTTTTTTACTTTATGTGTCTTGTTCTGTTTCATGTTTCATTTAGATTTTTTAGTATTATCTTCTTCTTTAATGGTAGATTTTAGGATTAAACAAAAATATCAGATCCAAACAATAAAAATTAGTCACAACACTGTATCTAGTTAAGCACAGAAAGAAGTGCAGAAAAATGTTTGTTTGCTATATATCGATTTATTTCAACCGATAAAACCGTAATTTTGAAATTGCTATTTCTGGAAAGGGGCAACTTTGTAGTAAGTTTTCCATGAAAGACATCGAAAATCGAAAAAAATATTAATTTAGTTTTATGACCATAAAACTTTAAGGGCCTTACCAATAAGCGTGTTTTAATTTTTACACAACTGATGAACAACCATTAATGTAGGATAAATGGTTATTTATCAGTTGTGGAAAATTAAAAAAAAAATTATAATAAAGGGGTAAGAGTTTGAAAATGTCTATGGTTGAATTTGACAGTTGTCAACTAGTGTTCTGCTCCGTATTAAAATAGCGAATTTAAGTGAAAAAAGTTTATTTAATCAGTATAAAAAGTTTATTTAATCAGTATAAAGTAGCTGCAGAGTTGAAGAAGTTGTCAAATGACAAGTTGAAGCAACGAAATTTCAGTAAATGTAATTTTTGTATTGCCTATGCCGGACTGTCTACATACATTATAACAGTGAAATAAAGCATAAAAAAGTCTACTAAGCGTAATCAGTAACAGTTGCGCAGTGGTGCCGTACACAGAAGTGAAAAATACTTTAAATTTGAACAAAATTAACAAATTTTAAACGAAAATAAATAAATTTTAACGCCACAACTACACATTGTACAGTTATCGCTACTTGACCATAGAGGGCAGAAAAATGTACAGGAATTAAACAAAAAATACAATAAATAAATGCGTTTCGCTATTCGTCAACAGATGGAACTAAACACATAAATTGTTTTCAAAAAAATTGCGAAACAGATATATTTTTACTACTGTTATTAAATAAATTAATTACCATTATTAAATAAAATCAAGAAACCTCGCATAAAAGACAAATATACAGAAACCGAATAAATAAATACATTATTACAATAAACGTAAATAATAACAAAAATGGACTGCTATAGTTGCGATAATATTATTAGTCCAAACAAGAGCATAAAATGCAGCATATGCTTAAATGCATTTCATTACACCTGCATAAATAGCACCGCAGAAAAATTTAAAAAAATGTCAAAAACACTCAGAGACAACTGGAAATGCAAAGAATGTAAAACATTGGATCCTAAAACTCAATCACAATCCAATTACACTCCTTCTTCTAGTAAGAACTTTCGGCCTACCGACTCAACATACACTGAAAACACAGAAAATATGAATTACATTATAAATTACATCGACAAAAAATTCGATGAAATGAAAACAGTGATTTTAAACAAGATAGAAACGGAATCTGCGGACAATAAAAAATCGCTTCAATTTATAAGCGACCAATACGATACATTAATAAAATCTATTGAAAAAATTCCACAGTTAGAAAAAGAAATATCTGAAATAAAAAATGAACTAGAACAAAAAAACATAGAATTCAAAAGTATTTTAGTAAAAACAACAGAAATGGAACAGGCGACACTGGAAGAGTATCTCGAAATATCAGGTATCCAAAATAATGATCCTAAAATGACAAAAAACATAATAAAGGAAATAACTGCTGCGTGCGGAGTTCAAACTGAAGACACAGAAATTTCGAATATAAATCACATCCAAGATCGCCGACCAAACCACCCACCGAAAATAACTTTCAAATTAAATAACAAAAATAAAAGGGATGCTATACTATCATCAAGAAAAGGTCTCACCACGGAGGCAATACACCAGCCCGGAAAACAAAACATTTACATTGGAGAAGTAATGACGCCATATTACAAGCAACTAATGTGGAAATTAAAAAACCATGCAAAAATAATTAACTACAAATTTGTATGGTTTCGAAGAGGCCATCTATTAACCAGGAAGACCCCGGAAGGCAAAATTTTCAATATTAAACATTGTGATGACATTAACAAACTAACATAAACACAACTCCACACGTAAATACACTTCACATCATATACTTACACAATTAATCACCAACATGGCGGATTACATGGAATATACAGACTCGGACAACCAACACTACTGTGTAAGTACAAACGATTTTAATATATGGACAAACATCACAAAAGAAAAAAATAGAATCAAAATATTACACCAAAACATTAGGTCAATTAATAAAAATTTTGATGAATTTACGATATACCTACAACAGCTTGATAATAATTTTGATATAATTGTGCTGACAGAATGCTGGTTGAACGATAAATATGTACCAAAAACAATCGAAAACTATAACACACACCACACAAAAAAACACAAAAATCAAAATGATTGCATAGTTATATACATCAATGATAAAATAAATACAATCGTCAAAGAAATACACATAATAGACTCCAACTGCATACACATAGCATATGATAAAGAAACGTGTATTCTTGCGATGTACAGATCTCCATCCAAAAACGACATCACACATTTCCTAACTGCACTTAACAATACTTTAAAAGAAATCAACAAAAATAAAAATATCATCATCATTGGAGACCTAAACATAAACATATTACAAAACGGACACCCACAAAACATAGAATACCTAACACTACTAGCACAGCATGGACTGGAGCCAACGATAAAGATTCCAACACGAGTCACACAAAACACAAAAACTTGTATAGATCATATAATGATCAAAACAAAACTTAAAACCAAAACCGTAGTACTTGAAAGCACTATCACAGATCACTACATGAATATGATAGCAATAGACACCGAAAACACAAAACCCAACCAAGACAAAATATTCACAAAAAAAATAATTAACTACTCAAACTTGAAAGAAAAACTCAAACAAATAGACTGGAGTACAATATACCAAATAGAGAACGTGGAGGAGGCCTGGGATAAATTTAATAACATGTTAGGACAAGAAATAAATAAAAACACTATCATAAAACAAGTAAAACTCACACACAAAGCAAAAAAAATTAAACTATGGATAACACAGGGAATATTAAACTGTATTCGTAAACGAGACAAAATTCACAAACAAATTAAATATACACCCTACGACATGGAACAACTTAACTACTATAAAAGATATAGAAACATCTGCACCAAAATTATTAGAGTGGCTAAGGAATTATACTATAGCGAAAAACTTAAAAAAGAAAAAAATAACCCAAAGGAATTATGGAAAATATTAAAAGAAGTCACATACACACAAAAATACAAACAGAAAAATACTATTGAAAATCTAAATATTAACTCCAAAAAATTAGATGTCAATACAAATACAGAAACTATAGCAAATCATGTGAATAACTTCTTTGCAAATATAGGAAAAGTTTTAGCGAACCGTAAATTGCATAACACAAACACACTAACACAAACAAATAGATCAAATATCAATAAAAAACCGACACAACACAGATTTACAATAAAAACAACCTCGGAAGAGGAAATTGACAAAATAATAAACACATTAAAAAACCGAATTGCTCCTGGATTAGATGAGATAACAACGGATGGCATTAAGATATTAAAAAATGAAATTTTGAAACCTATAACACACTTAATCAACCTTAGTATAACACACTCCTGCTTTCCTAGTACTCTTAAAAAAGGACTAGTTATCCCCATTTATAAATCCGGAGACAAAATGGAAATAACTAATTATAGACCAATCACTCTGTTAAACTCGCTATCAAAGATTTTCGAAAGAGTATTAAAAAACCAAATTATAAAATACCTTGAAGAAAACAAATTAATCTCGGATAACCAATATGGATTTAGAGACAAAATAGGCACAAAAGAAGCTTTGGCATGTACAGTAGATTATATACATAGCAACTTAGATCAAGGGTACAAATGCATAGCGATATATCTAGATTTAGCTAAAGCCTTTGACTCAATCTGCCACAATTCACTTTTTAAAAAATTAGAAAACATGGGTATCAAAGGCAAGGAACTTCAACTATTTAAAAGTTATATGAGTAACAGAACTCAACAAGTCAAAATTAACAACCATACTAGTAAACCACTGCCGATTACATATGGAGTTCCACAAGGAAGCATACTAGGGCCCGTTCTTTTTACTATTTACATAAATGAACTTTGCAGCATGAAAATAGACGGTGAAATAGTTAGCTATGCTGATGACACAGTTTTACTTTTCAAATCTAAGGATTGGAATAATGTATATAACATAGCGAATTTGGGAATCTCGCAAGTCAAAACATGGCTAGACTCAAACATACTTACACTTAACATATCAAAGACAAAATTCACAACATACAGTATAAATAGCACGGGACAGCCAAAAAACAATACAAACACCATAAAAATACACGAATGTTTAAACACCAACATCTGCGATTGCCCTCCTCTAGAAAAAACAGATCAAATAAAGTATCTAGGAATCGTAATTGACCATAACCTTAGATGGATACCTCACATCAAACAAATCACAAATAAACTTCTCAAAACAATACACATTTTCCTTAACATAAGAAACATATATAAAATAAAACAATTGAAAACAATATATTTTGCACTCTGCCAATCAATAATAGAATATGGAATTATTGCTTGGGGAGGAGCAACAAACTCGGCTATCAATTACATAGAAACCGCACAGAAAACGATCTTAAAGGTAATACTAAAAAAACATAGACTGACCGATACAGACCAAATATTCAACAGCTGTGACGTACTAGATATACGCCAATTATACATTAAAACACTACTAAACTACATTTTTAACAAAAAAAATAAATTTCAACACACACAAAATAACACTAACAGACCAGTTAGACAAGCGTACAAAGAAAACATTAAAACTCCAACAGTAAATTCAACCTTTGGACAAAGACACTACCAATACCATGCAATAAAAGCTTTCAACAGTCTAAAAATTGAAATTAAAATTGAGGAAAATAAAAATAAATTCAAACACAAAATTACAAAATGGATTAAACAACAAAAAAGACAATATTACCAAAATGTCATAGCATAAAATAAAAATAAAACCTACACGTAACACACAAAACCAACATAAACACACATCACTCACAAACACACAAGATTATTTTCATTGTATTATTTTTTAATTTTAAATGTATTATTATGTATTTTTGTTTTTAATTTTAATTTTATTATTTTCTTTTCAAATTTACTATCTTAGATTTTCATATTATAAAATGAAGGCCTCAGCACGGGCAAGCCACCCAGTGAGGCCTACATTACTGGAAAACATAAATTGTAACAAAATAATGTACCAAATAAAAAATAAAAAAAAAAGAGTTTAACACTGTTTTCTCTGGCAAGTCGTGAATAACATACAAAAAATAGAACGTCCATCATCCCTGCAGGCGTTTAAAATGCTAGTGACTATAAAACAACCTGCACTAATAAATTACTAAACAAGTGCAGCTTGTCGTATAACTTTATATAATTGCTTGTTTTTATTATAACTTTCCTAATAAGCAATTTTAATAATAATTATTATAAGTGACTTGTTTGGAATAGTCATTATAAAGCATCAGAGAGTTGTTGTTGACATTTGCTATTGAGTTGATAACTAAATGTCATTTCCTCAAAATCCATGTTCAGTCTACGCGAGTGTATAATTATGTAGTGAAGATTTAACAGGTAATAAGCAGCGACAGGTAGAGAAACGTTTAATCGGAAACGTGTTAGGCGCTAACAATCACGTAGAAGAAACGTAGTAGAGATCACACATGTATTCGAAAGCAAAAACAAACACCATCCTTTCATCACGCGTTAAGTTTATGTGGTCAGGGGCGGATTTAACTATAAAGGGTTCCCTAAACCCTTAAAGAATAATTGCCAATCAAAAACCCAGGTTTTAGTACAAGGTTTTGCAGCTCCTATAAGAGATTTAAGGGAGAACATAAACAACTACAAAATATCCTTATCATGGAATCGTAGTACACTGGAGAAAGTTGTCTCGTCAATCTAATGCATAACGTTTTTTGTACTGATTCTTTTATATTATTCTATTATTATTGTATATGCTGTATGGAATTCCAAAAACCTCTCCACATTCCGGAATAAACAGTTTATTATTATTATTGGGATTTATAACTAGGCTAACTAGAAATTTTATCAATATAAAGTGTATTAAATTGTTATATTTTGGCTATGTAAGAAGTCAACTCGAGTACAATTCTCCTGCCTGGAACCCACATTATAATATACATGTACAAGCTGTTGAAAGAATACAAAACAACTTCATATGTTTTATAAATTTTTAAATGGGTATTCCAGCAATTATGTTGAACTACAATACTCTGTTAAATTATATGAATATGCTCAAATTGTCATACAGAATAATTTTCACTGACTTGGTATTTCTATGTAAAATTCTAAATGATTTAGTTGATAGTCCGGTATTGTTAGAATTGATAAGATTTCGGATTCCACAACAAAATTCTAGAATTCAGGATTTATTTCAGTGTAGAAATTCTGGGACTAACTACCATATGTATTCCTCTTTGCCCAGAATACTAATGGAGGGAAACAATTATACCAAGTCAGTGGACATCTTCAATTTATCTTTGAACAAATATAAAATGTTGTTAATGAAGCAATTCAGTTATGTACAATAAATAATGTATATTTCTTAATATTCATACGTAAAAGCCCCGAAAAAGGGCGTTAATTAATAATAAAAATTATTAAACCCCATTTCAGAATTACTTATTAATACTTCTTAACCAATTCGTATAATTAACTTTTTAATTTTGTACAATCATACAACGATAAAATGGTCCTACTTCCTGGTAAAACACAGGATTACGCTGTTTTCAAAAAGAGTAATTGTATATATGTTTTTAAAGAATCCTTTGACGCCTTCGTGGTTGGGTGGTCATAATCCTTGACTACAAATCCGGAGGTTGTGGGTTCATATCCGTCTTATTTCGCAATTTATTAATTTAAAATAATGTGATCCTTTCAGTTTCTCTCTGGTCAAAGACCACTATTCTCAATCGAAACATTGGTTGAAATGGCTTAAGCCGTGTTTGGTGACTAGATCTGTATAGCTAGTTTCTTTCCAACCTTCCTCTTTTCCATCTCTTTCCCCTCTCCACTACCTTCAACCTCACAACATATCCCAATCGGGGATGTAATGGCCAACTGCAATTGACCCCATACGGTTGAGAGCAGTTAGGAGTCTTGTGGGGTAGGTAGGTACTCATAAAAATAAAATTAAAAAATCTTATTTTAAATTAACCCGTTACGAAAAACCTGTCAATATTTGAAAAACTTCTACCGTTATTATTATTAGCTGCAAATTTTTGCAGTGATGGATAACTTTGCTAGCACAAGAAATGTACCCCCGATTGTCCACTCAGTTACTGATCTAATTGTATTTTTTATTTTTTTTGTAATAGGTCCAATATATTATTTTTGTGTACTTTTAATAGTTTTACAAATAGCATTGCTATATTTCGACACATATTCTGTAGAAAATAATCAGAAAGGGAGAGCTTTCGATAATAAAATTGCTAGACTCTAAGGGCTGGAGATTACACTATTTGAGTAAACTTTTTGAGTAACTATTTGAGTACACTATATTTTTTCAGTGTCCTATTTGGGTACACCATTTGAGTACAATATTTGAGTACAATATTTGAGTAGAATATTTGAGTACACTATTTGAGTAGACTATTTGAGTAGACTATTTGAGTAACTATTTGAGTAACTATTAAATTACACTCTTTGGGTATCCTATTTGAGTACACTATTTGAGTCACTTGTAGAGTACAACTCTTTGAGTATCCTATTTGAGTACACTATTTAAGTACAATATTTTGAGTACACTATTTGAACACACTATTTGAGTACACTATTTGAGTAACTATTTTGTACATTATTTGAGTAGACTATTTGAGTATACTAGTAATCTTTCTGCGTTAATTCTTTCAAACATTGCCTTAGTTAATAACTAATTCCGACCCTGAATATGCTCGATATAATCTATTGTGAAAAAAAGGACAATTTTTATAACAGTTCCGAGTTTCTAAAAGTAGTCGTGTTCATGTACTCATCATTAATCTAGTGCAATAATAAGGAGATGCGGCGATTAAATAATCGGAAATCGTTCAACTTTCTTTCTTTGACTTAAGGTTTTTTGCAATCACATGATTTTATGATTTGGCACCATTATTCTTCATTACTTCCAAGTCGATAATAATAGGCCAGCGCCGTGAACCTAATGAAGCTAGTGGCGTAGCCACCGCCTGTCTCTCCGGACAGACGATATTAGCAACACAACATGCAATTAGTATTATCCCAAAGAAAGTAAAATAAAATGTAAAATGACCTATTCTTAATCGGATGAAGTCAATTTTTGGAAGGCAAATAAATTCAACGTCTTCCGATTGCAATATTTTGCTGTATACCTTGATTAACACTTTAAATCAGACAAATTATTTCTATAAAAATGCGCAAAACCCATCAAAGTTGCTTATCGTTACACCACTGTAAGTTTTATCGCCAACAGAGTATTTTTTTACAAAAGTATGCCCAACCCAATCAGTTTAAATTGTTCAATTAACATTGCATTGGTAGTGTGACTGAGAAATACTGACCCCATAAATTGCTTCTAAGGCGAGAGCTTTCCATTGCCCTTTGTATGCAAAAGGCCCTTCTCTAGGTAATATACATTCCGAGTAGTTATACATAATTTTCCCATAGAGTTTGGGATCGGGTGAGAATTGAATTGCTCAATATATACAACGACCACTATACAAACCATTATTTTTATGTAGATTTTAACAAATAACGATTGACCAGTAATGAAAATACCGGGCCGGGGACAATTAACGTGAAAAATGCGTAATTAAGTTATTTTTACTGTGTCGAGTGAGGTACTTATTTATTTGTCTCTTTGGAAATATACCTAACATTTCAATTCTCATGATGTTTCGACACCTTTGGGTTTGCAAGTTCGGATAGATTTCTATGGGAACTGCGCACGAACTTCTGTCACCTCTTTGGTAGCGTTGATGATAAATATAGTTTAACTTGAACTATTGACACTCGGTTCACTTAATTAGCTCTGAAAAGAATAATTATCTGCATAAAGAACATTGGAAACTGTATATATATATTGATAGGTTTTTAAATCTTAGTGTACTGCAGTTCGCACCTTTTCATAATAATTTTGAAATGCTTCTTTTATTAATTTGGTGAAAGGGTTCACAAAACTACTTTCAAAATTTAAGTACCTTTTTATTATTACGCGGTAGTTTTCAGTGGATGTGTTAAGTCGTGTACTTACATTTAATTAATAAGATTCGTATTTTATGCATAACTAGAACTTCTGTCACCTCGTTATTTTATGCATAACTAGATACATAATTCCAACCAAGGCTTAGGTTGTCGACCTGCGTAACGTAATGCATTCTCCTTATAGTTCCTAGTAAATGTGTACCTACTTACCCCTAATGTTGCGGTTTTCTTTCATTTTCTCCAGATAAAGGTGTAATTTTTCGTACCTGCAAAGAAAAATAAAACTTGATAAAAACACATTAAAAATGTAAAAGAAAAAAAATAATTTTAAAGGCACAGTTCAAGAAAAATGATGTCACGAAAAGAGTGCCAACATTTTTTATGTATTCACTAGATAAATGTTTAAAGCTCACTTCAACGTGAGTACAGGTGAAAACGGTTATACATAGCATTGTCATTTCATAATTATCATTAAAACCATGAAAGAACATGGTTCGATAAATCCACATTTTCTTCATCTTTCTTGTTCTTTCAAATTACACTAAGGACAGGATGTTTCACAGAATTAGAACAATTCATCGAATTTCGAGAAGTTGATAAGTTATAATTTCAATTTTTCGTGAAGCAACTGGTCAAAAATGATATAATAATAGAACATGAATAGAACCTTCACAGAACTTAAAAATGAATTTTCAAATTTGATCAACTGTTCAAATTCTATTAAATAACCCGTCCTTAATAAACATTTCCAAAGCACATGACTCTAGCCTCAAATGACCTCTAAACCGTTCGTAATTCCTCTGTTTCCTCACGATTTTCCCTATAAACTGTTTTTTCCCGGCCAAAATCCACCATGCATAATTGTTATTTGAATGTAGGTACCTACCTCAATACGCCAGTGTATTTATATCCCGATATTAAAGACTTTATATTAATATATTACATTACATTCGATTAAATTATTAAATGTCACAATTAAATTTCATGTGCCGATTAGGAGCACAAGACAAAATGTAACATTCTTCCGCAATATATACACAACCAACTATCAGACAAAATCACTAACCAATAGGTTGCACGATCTTAGCAAAAAGCTTGGGGGTACTATTGATATATTTATTCTAATTAAAGAATTACGCGTAATCAATACCAGCACTTTGTTTAATCTTACAAACTATAGTAGCGTTGATAATGTAGTTTTATTGATTTGTCTTATGTGTAGGAGTGTTCTAGTTTTATTTTATGATACTGCTGTACTAATATTGTTTCATATCATATTAGTTTATCAGTTTACCGTTATTTCAAGCTAACTTGCTGTATAATTTTCGATAGCTTACTGGGTACTCGTATATTCTGTTCTTCAAATGTAAAAGCCCAGCTGGGCGTAAAACCAAATAAAAATAAAACGTAATTCAGACAATTAAATAAAGACTTGTCCGCCTCAGCACAGAAAGTGAGGAGGACTAGGAAAATTATTATAAATTACCTTTTTACCTTATAATAGTGTTATTATGTAAAAATATATATATTGAAACAATAGAAAAGAAAGTAAAATAATAATAACTGCTTAACTAAATCATTCTTCATTCTAAATGTCTTATGTAGGTAAATTAATTTGATGTCTGAAAATCATCAAAATGATTATTCAGGCTTCATACCTTTTAACGCCTTCTAATTGATTTGGACAAACGTTGAACGATGGGTGAAGCTGGAAGCGTTCATAAACTAATTTATAATCGCAGATGCTGAGGAAATCTCACGTCGCAATTTCCAGTTTGGCCTTACGGAGCCCGACAGGTGATCTTTTCAAATATGAAATGGAAAATGAAACAAAGTCACGAGCTGCAATCCAACTAGCTTTTCAGAACTGGAGATTCCAGATACAGTAGGCTATCAAGTCTAGTGTTATATACTTCTACTAGTATTCCTACACTTCTAGTACTTATGTACTAGACCGTCTTCACTTTCCCGCACAACACGGGGCAACTATCGACCATCAATTTTATCTACTCAAAGAGTGAGCGATCGCATTCGATCGCTCACATAACAACGAGATGATCGAAATGTCAGCTGTCAGATCTGATAAAGATTATTCGATTAGTCAGACCCACGTGTGAACCCGGGTTATGGCTTGTGAAACACTGTTTTGATTTTTGACGTCAGGAAATTATCATGTTGAATTTTTGTAATTTAAATTATTGTTATCCAAATAAAGCAAACTTGGGTACGGAAAAAACTTACAATTACAGCTAATTACTAAAATTTTGCTAATTTATTAAGAATTTCTTCAAGTTATTCGTAATCCGGTTTAAAAATTGACTGCAGGCCCTAAACGAAAGAATTGATAGTTTCCTGTTAAACTTCTAGTAAAAAAGAAATTAATTATCGCGATGTTGGAACTCTTATATTACAAAACATATAACAAAATATTAGGAATTTACTAAAAATTTATCAGGAAACGGCCTATAATCCCGTGTGTAACCAGATTACCAATAATTTAAATAGATAAAAATAACTTAATTCCTCTAAACTAATTCTAAACGTTTACTTGCGATACTATCGGCTTGAACAAATACACTCAAGCGTGCGCTCTTTAAAATGATTTACGAATTACAAATTAGGTAAAATTCAGAATATATTTGTTTGAAAATTATTTTATTTTTTGAAACTATAATAAAAACTAGGAAGAAGAGCATAACATTTACACACATTTAGTGAAAAATAATATATTATTTTGACTGGGTATAATACATACAAATACAGAAATTACGAAATGTCAGAACAAGTATTTACCTAGTAACTAAGTAAATACTGGCATTGTATGATTTCAGTGAATAGTGAATTAACCGTTAATTCACTACAAGAATCTTCTGATAATGATTTGCATAAACAGCAAACATTACGCAAATCTTACATAAACGTTTTTTCAAACGGTCCAAACTTGTTTTCATTTAAATGGCTGTTGACTTTTGCGAGTCGCAAAAAAAAAGGCTTTCACTCTAGTGATTAGTCCACATATATGTAATATTGCAAGGCGACCTTATCGGCCACAATCACAAGTTCATTGTTCCCGCCCGATTAGTAGTAGCTAAATAGAGCCGCAGATGTTATAAAACAGCTTTTTTGAAAGGGGTTCGTTGTTCGTTGGACCAGAATCCGCCCGCGGCCGGAGAAAGCATTGTCCCGCGTGGCCGTGTTCCGAGTATAACCATACGTATGAATGGTGTATATATAGTTAGCCAATACCCGGGCGGATTATTGCTTACATTTCATTATATAAATCGTTATAATCGCGTCCGATTAATCAAAATATTTACAATCCGCGCCGCGATCGTGACTATAAGGGGTAAAAAAGCGTACGAACGAGATTTCACATGTCGTTCAGCTGCGAACGAAGTTTGTTGATCCTAGCTCTAATAAGAAAGTACAGTCGAGAGTAAGTGAATTATATTGTATCGGGAGAATGTTGACAGGTAACAACCACGCCCTGTCGTTTCCGATATATTGTTGTACCGCGGTGTCCCGTGGCTGAGGTAGACCTGCTTTACCTCAGGTCTACGGTCTCTAGATCATATGACAGCCATAACCAGCCTGCATACCATACCGGATGATAAAGGGATAATGATAGTCGTCTGTCAAGGTGGACCGCTGTTATGGGCTAAACGCAATGGCAGGAATGTTGACATGAAAAGAGAATAAAGCGGAACTGGCGGAAGGCAAATCTATTCTAACATTATTGCAGCTTATTTACTCTTTGGATAACGTAAAATTTTCAGTAGATTTCTTAAACAATTTTTCTTCTAGGTAGGCACGGTGAATATTTAATATATATTATTTATCATAGATTTATGGGATAAACTAGTGTTGATAGCTAGAATGCTAAACTTTTGTTGGTTGTCGCTTTTCCGCCACTATTTCAGAATAGATTACTTCCGGCATGTTCTTGAAATGTAAATAACATACCGCGTAGTTCTTTAGTACTTCCGTACATATAATATGACCTGCTTCATAAATATTCAGAGGGAATAGTGCTAACGGAGAAATTGTTTAGTAAGTATATTAATAAAAAATTATTCATTTTATGACAGTGTACAGAATCATCCACCATCGTTTAAAAAGTATATCGCCCCACATATCTTAACTTATGTGACGACAAATTCGTTGAAAACTGTTCAAATGTCACATATATTAAGTATACAGGATTTTTAACTACGTTTTAATTTTAATAGTTGAAAAACTGCTTTGGCAGTTTATCGGGTATAAATAATTAAAAAAAAATTTAAAAAAAAAACTAAAAAAATAAAATAAAAAAATCGCTTTCCTGTAATATAACAAACAATATTATCTTCGCCTCGATAGCTTCGCGAATGGTGGAAGCAATTTGCACTCATATCATTACGTACTATTGACATTCGTGCTTTATCTCAAAGCTTTTATTATAAGGAAAAGGGGTAGGTAGTGGAAGTGATTGTTGTAGGGCTTTTATTGTGTATTCTATCTAAAAGTTTACGTTAATTTTAATTATCTGTATTCCCATCCGTAGTTAAGGTTCTATTTTCCGGAAACTCTGAAAGTTTCCGGTCGCAATGCATGGTGCAACTTAATTCTAATTCATTAGGCTTATCTAAACCGAAATGGTTGCTGCGCCTCGTCGTATTAAGTAAGGTAATTGATCTAGCCGCTTGGCTGACGAGATAAATTTATTTATATAAGATACATCGAGTTCGTGATCTTGTCATTCGAGTCACTCGAATGTTTCCCATATTCTTCACTGTGGAAAACTGCAATTTTCAGATGCATTCCCACCGAGGCCTTTCATTATAGAGCCTAGCCTTTACGTGACCGACATGGGATTCTAAATTATACCCTCACAAAGCGCTCTACAATTCTACATGTAGTAAGTACACATTCTGTGAACACAGTACCTATACACAATGCGCCTGTACTTGTCTGTATTTGGGTAAAAAGCTTATTGAATTTCTTTGAAATGTCCAACATAAAACGCTGCAACATAACGCCGGATAGTATGTTTTCCGCTACATACTGAAGGTATTATGAAAGTATAATAATTAATTGTAATCTTATATTAAAAAACATATCGACTGATTCTGATACATCGTTAGTCTCTAAATAGTACAGGGTTTTCCAATAAGAGGTGTTATTTTGATATTCAATCGTAAAAGATAAATGGTTTCGTTTGTGTGGCACGTAGCGCCGTCTTGTTGAAATTAAACGTTGTCCAGATCAATACCATCCAATTCCAGCCATAACAAGTCATTAATCATCTCTCGATAGCGCAATCCAATTTTGATTTAAAAAAGTAGATTAACCCTTCAGGCTAATTTGGTTGCTTTTGGGAACAACTGACATGACCTCATAGAAATCGTTTACGAGACCATTGTATCTATCTCCCTTACTGTCATGCTGAGAAATATGATCTAAATGGTGTTAGAAAGAGAAAAGACCACGCTTTATATTCAAATCTAGACATTTACTAAAAAAAACAAAAATTTATGTGCACTTTTATTAAACCGAAAGTTACGAATACAATTTGAAAAAAGAAAATGAAACTGTGAATACTGAATTTTTACTTATTATTTTTGTATGAATGACAAAAAAGTGAAGTGTCAATAACGTTTGTAATACATTTTTCTAATAGAATGAATGTTTTTATATATGCATTCTATTAGAAAGTAATTTTAGTTATAAAAAAGTAAGGTGAGCAATTTTTAAACTTTTTTTATGTTTGCATTAAAAATGTTTATATTTCAAAAACTATATGTACAGGGTTTCCAATAAGAGGTGTTATTTTGATATTCAATCGTAAAAGATCAATGGTTTTGTTGCTTGTGTGGCACGTAGTGCCGTCTTGTTGAAAGTAAACGTTGTCCAGATCAATACCATCCAATTCCGGCCATAAAAAATCATTAATCATCTCTCGATAGCGCAGTCCATTCACCGTAACTGTTGCTCCAGCCTCATTTTCGAAAAAGTAAGGTCCAATGACTCCGCCGGACCATAAACTGCACCAAAAAGTCACACGTTGAGGATAAAGAGGCTTTTCAACAATAACTCTTGGGTTTTCCGAGCCCCAGATGCGACAATTTTGCTTGTTGACAAAGCCACCGAGGTGGAAATGGGCCTCATCACTCAAGATGATTTGCATTTGATTCACTCAAGTGAATTTTAATAATTTCAATGCGTTGTTAAAGCGTGTATTGTTCCATTTTTATTAATGGCGTAGTTTCTACTTGTCGAATGTTAAAAAATGACAGCTTTAAATGTAACATTCACCGAAATAGCGGCCTATTCAAAATAACACCTCTTATTGGAAAACCCTGTATAAAACAAAGTCGCTATCCGCGTCTGTCTGTTTGTGCGATTAGTTCTTCTAAACTACGCAACGGATTTTTATAGGGTTTTCACTATCATTTAGAGAATTACTTCTGGAAGGTTTATATATATAATAATGGGCATATCATATTTATAGAAAGTAGAGAAAATGTGAGCAACGCCGGGTACACGTCAGCTAATATTAATAGTGAAAAACTTCAGTTTGAAACGAAAGGTTAATTGAAATGGCTTTAGTTATATTTGCTGACCAGCTCTGAATAAGCAGATATTTCCCGACTTTCCTCTTCACCAACTCCTTCCTACCCCATCCTCCAAACGTACCCCGATTGAGGATGCCATGGTCCCCCTGGCAAAGTTGGGACTCTTATTAATTGGGAAATATAATTATATTCCAAAAAGCTTTTTCAATGCTTTTTGACTCTAATTTTCGGTAACAGAAATAAGTTGCCAAATTTAATTACTTAACCAACTAACCGACCATCACGCCAGCAGGGGTAGGCAGAGAGGACTCACAGCCAAACAACCCTTGCATCATTCACATCGTCTATACAAATTCTTCTGTTATTTATTCTGATTCTCTTGATCATGTTATAGCTTTCTAGGGCGTCTTAGACTTCTCTACCATTCGATTTCGCGTAATTTATTCTCCTTATACTCATTTCTTCGTTCATTCACTCTACATGCCCAAACCATCTAAGCACCCCTTTCTTAATCTAACTCCATACGCTTAAATCAGCGTTGCATTCTTTAATAACTTAATAAATTAATTTGCAAAAGGCACCTAAATCGCACTTACAAAGAAATGTACAAATAATCAAAGAGAAGATATCACTTTTTATATCTACTTATTCAAATAAAGCAAGAAAACGTTGTTGATGAACAATGTGCATATTTTAAGCAAATAACTGCGTTTGAACGACTGCACCTTCACACTGAAATTCGTCATCGTACGTTTTGAGACGTGACATCCTCGAACCAGGCGTGAAGGATTCTGCTCCTTGAATCAAATGCAAGTCCTTTCATCAATGCCTCCGATGAATACCGTTAATTATTTAAGACAATGTTGTTCTCATAGAAACTTATCAATTGGTTGATCACATGGTGTGACACTACTGTAAAATTATAGTGAATAAAACAGTAATGGATTGAGCTTATCGAATCCTGTTTTACCTCGATCATACTGCATTTTGTCTGTCTGTGAATTTGCTTGAAGTTTACGTTTCGGTTTCAAGATGGTGACCGTTTCAATGGTTCCGTAAAGAATATATTTTTCTTATATGAATATCTCACAAGAGTCCCAACTACTCCCAACCGTCTGGAGCCAGTTAGACTATGGTATCCCCAATTGGGGTATGTTGTGAGACTGGAGGTAGTGGGGAGCGGAAAATCGGTAATTCAAAATTCAAATTCAAATTTCACGCCGGGATTTGATCCCGCGACCTTCCGATTGTAAGTCGAGAGCCCTTCGACCACGAGGCCTTTAATGTGAAATTATGTTTATTTGGACTTTCTTTTAATAGTATATTCGCATTTTTTCAACATTATGGTACGTACCTACAAGCCTGAAGAAAGTTTGAAAAAATAATTTTCTTTAAGATAGTGACGTTCTTTCTTTGAATTTTAAAAATAATTAATTATCATATATGGTTTACTAAAGTAGGTAGATATTTAAGTACCTACTTACAAATCTTGTACATTCATAAAAAAAATAGTTTTGATTTAATAAACAAGAGAATATCAGAAACATACTTTTTGTACGCGAGGCTATTCACAGAACTGTTCATTTGTTGATATTTTTTTTATTAATTTTTTTTAATATTATTAACAAAATCATGTGCATACCACGTTTTATCTAAAGAAGTCTGTCGGAAATAATAAATTAACGTTTTATGTTCCATTAAAAATATAACATTTCTTTCGCATAACCTACATCTTTCCGTGTTCAAACAAAATACTGTGTGCTGATGCAGCAAAAAAACTCTCAGAAAGTTAGTTCTGACGTCATGAATTTTGTAGAAGGTTTTTCTACATGGTATTTCTCCTAACCATATAAAGTTAAGGAACTTTATCAAATAAAAGAACTAATTTGAATAAGTTTCGTTTAATCGGTCTATAAGTAAGATGGAAAAGACATAACTGATTGAAGAAAAAAAACTATTTTTAAAATAGAAGAAGGACATTTGAAGACAGATATTTTTTGTGAGTCATATGTTTATGCAATAAAATCAATAGTTCAATCCGCGTAGTAAAATTCATGTTAAACAAGTGTCTGGCTAAAATTTGTCATTTAAAAATGCTTGTCACGAGGTCGATGAGGCAATGTGGTATATTGAATAAATATTAAGTAGGTACCTACCATGGAAGTACCTACTTACTTCAACAGTTTCATGAAAAATTATTACAGCGTTGTTAAAACTTTTTTACTGGTATATACTCTCAAATCAGCAGCCTTTTAACTGGAAAATCTGGCTTATTTTTGTAAGTTTATTTCACACAATGTCATATCTGGGGATGCTGTGTGGAGGGTAAATCAAATTGTTACGTAATAGTTACTATACCCTCCGTATTTAGTTTGTTAATACTTTTCAAAATTTGTCAAATGTGTAATACCATTATTTTACTAAATTTTATTTTTCCTCTAAGCTTTTCTACAAATTATTTGTAAAAATTGGTGCACTTCTCTCATTTTTCCATGTACCAATTACAATTACAATTACCTTACGTAATTTTTAACCCTTCTAAATTGTAAATTTAGAAAATTTTGGTAAATGTTTATTTATCTGCTGTTGAAGTTATTCTGTGAGAAATAGTTATATTATATGCATTTCTGTTGAAAGGGGAACTGTAGGCATTTAACGAAAAATTGACACAATTTTTCTAACAAAGTATCAGATAAACGCAAATGTGTTGTTGTTTTTTTTTTTTTTTTTTTTTCTTGGAGACTCTCAGTGAATTTATTATTTATTTATTTATTACACGCCCTAGTGGGCTTAAAACCCACCGAACCGGATAAATCATCACATCTTTAAAAAGTTATATAAAGTCATGGAAAGTGATGATACAAAAACTTTATTAATTGGGTTATGTAGGTTAGGTTAGGTTAAAAAAAAATTTTCATCGTTTCTAATGACTTTATATCACTTTTTAAAAGTGTGTTGAATTGTCACTGTGTTGAGTTATCATGGAACCGTTTTGAGGACAGCGAAACACGTGTTAGTAAAAATTCTAATATTGTGTCATTTCGTAATTATATTTATCAGCAAAAAGACACCTGCATTAACACTTGTTTTGACATATTCTGAATGGACTGATAATTCATCAGAAATGGAATGCAATCACGTTTTTAACGCAATTTCAATAAATCAGCCATACTCAATTTTCTCCGTGTAATACAGTTATTATTAAAATCAAGAGCAAACTCAATTTCTTATTAGAAGTTTATTTACAATCAGACAGAATACACTTATGCAATTTTGTAAGATTTATAAAAAAAATGATTTTTTTAATAAAACCTGTGCAACCTTTTTTTAGCTAGACGATTACGAAAAATAATATTTAATTAATTGCAATTTTGTGTTTAATATTTACGTAGATCTGTTATGAGGTTTAGCTTTAGCAACAATATTAATATACAGTTGAAAACCTAACCGTAGCTAAATGAATTCACTTAAACTCCCGGATAAAGTGAACTTTCATATTATCATCTAAAAGATCACAAGCTGATGAAAGCCGTTTGATTAAATCGCACGTCGTGTAAATCAAGCGGAATCTACCACCATCTTGTTAGAAAAGCATTTGCTTGGCAAACGATTGCATAAGAGGTCATAAGGTCGTGTTGCAGATGCTAAATCAATTAAATGGTGTCTTGACCCGTCTCCTTACAGTTGCAGCTGACATTTCCTTCCTTAGCCTGCGGCGCAATTATGCCAATAGGTGAGCATCTAAAATTATCAACAAATACACGGCGGTTAACTAGATTACTTGCAACTTAATGGATTGCCAAAGGGTAAACAATCTATAGTTTTAAATTGTATGAACATAATGAGCCGATACAAAACGCCAATCATTAATCATTGGGTTAAGAATAATTGATTCAAGTAAGCGTTTAACGTTTTTAATGGTGAGTTTAGCGAAAGGGCCAGCAAGAGAAAACAGGAAATTACTTTTATGAAATTATTGCTTCCTAAAAATTGTCGTTGTTGGTTGTCAAGACAACATTCTTGCCCTATGGTAACACATCAGTGTTACCATAGAAAATAGAATAACGCAAGAAGTGCCTTGTGAGCGAGTTTCGTGATAAGCCAAATTTGAGCCTGTATTTCCATACAAAACTGTGTAATCACCGTGATTTAGAGTTATACAATTTGAAGCAAGTGTAAGAGAGACAGAAATTTTTTTTTAGAATAATATATATCAATCATATATTTTCCTAATTTGAATTTATTCATGTTGTCTTCATTAATCCGTCATTGGCTAAGAATAGAAGGTACAATATTTGCGTTGTATGCATTTATGTTTAGGAATCTCCATATTCTTCAGTGGAAACAGTGGAAATTTTTTGAATCTTTAAAAATAATTTGTTTTGTGTTTTGTGAAAAGGTCAATTTATAATCTAGTATTACTCCCAAAAATATCATTTCAAGAACTTCTTTCAAAGCTTCACCGTCTAATCTTAACATTTTCTAACAGTCTTTTGGTTTTTTAAACGGGTGGTGGTGCCCTCAAATGGAGACCTTCTAGACGAGTGTAGCGATTTTTTTAAATTTTGTTTTATTAAGAATTTAAAACTACCTCAATAGTACACTTATGATCACGTCAGCATTTGGCCTTAATAAGAAAATAGTGCGGATCAATCCCCTTTTTTATTAAAATGAAAGTCACACTGAAAATATGCAGAAAATTACGAATTCCGCAGCTTTAGCAATTAAAGCAGATTGTATCTCTAAAATTGCTCAATAGTATTTAACTGTGACTGCTAAAAACAAGTTGACGAGAGAGCTAAGCGTGTGAAAACCGCTCATGGTTTTTCTATGTAAAGGCAACAGGCCATCATTATCTTAGTTAGCAGCTCAAAGCAAGTCATTAAATGCCTTATTACGACAAAAATGAATAGAATGCGATATTTCGCAGAGTTGGAACTGCGTTAAACTAGTACCATAATAAACTGGCAACGGGTGACTGAGTAGGGCTGCCAATTTGCATATATTATCGTTCCTTTTTTAAACTATCGATACCTTGTTAAAACATTAAACTCTTGATACCTACTTCTAAATCGAAAGGTCACCAATCTTACACCAAATAAATAAATTAAACGTATCGACAAGTCAATTTTTTTTACAAATTGTGATTTGAATTACGTCTATAACATTGTTTAATGCATTTTACTACGAAAACCTCGCGTATGTACAATAATTAAAAGTCAACATATAATATTGTCAAGATAATAATATTTTATTAAATATTTATGTTAACGGATCAGTAGGATTTATAAGCCCTGTTAGGAGTTCTACCGAGCCGAACCATCTGATGTGAAAATATCTGGAGTCGGTGAATTATTTTCCCATTTGATCTCTGGTGAGTTGACGTGTTGTTCTTGTATTGTTTTGTACTTATTTTGCTTATATAATGCACTTTCGTTATGTTGGTTGACTTGATGATCATTTGTGGAAAAGTGTGTGGAAGGGTTTAGTTTTTCCTATGGGGAAGATTTAACCCGGACATAAAATCGGAAAAATTAAAAAATATATATTTTTATAGTATATTAACATATTTTGATCTCTGGTGGGTTGACGTGTTGTTATTGTACTGTATTTATTATGCTTATATGCACTTGCATAATGTGGATTGACTAGATCAGAGGTTCCCAAACTTTTTTGCCCCGTAGACCACTTGCCAAATATTTTTTTTCCGTAGACCCCCGTATGCCTGCCGAATATTGAATTTTCCTAATATTATTAACGTCCCATGTGATAGTCACTTATTTTTTTCCTAAAAAGATTCCCTTCCCTTGCCTGCCCTACAACTGGGTGGCGATATAGTTCCTCTGTTTTTGCATTGAGCAGACAGGGGCGCCCTTGTGAGGTATTACACCAAATGAAAATGGAGCAGGATAAGCAACGGGAATTTCCTTCTGTAGCTGGCCCTACAGAACTGCCCCTTAAGTTCTTTGTTAGCGCTTATTCCGATCAGTTCTTCTTGCCATATGATATCCGATTCTTCAACATTCCATTTCCGCAGTCAAAATGTCCTCAAACTTAGTTTTGAAGTCTGTGCGAAGAACATCTAAATGTTTAACGTCATTATTACCCTGGACGTTTTTCAAAAACAAGTTGGGAAACTAGGAAAATTCGCAGCTTCCAACGTGCAATGTTTTGGTTCAATATATTAATTCTGACAAGAAAAGGAACGTAGACTCTATTTATTTACCTCAATAAACAACTTTACGAAATATAAACATACAAATATCAAATAAGTAATTTCTCAGTCTATTATTAGTATTACGTAAACTGTGTTATTTGCGTTAGGTGTATTGTGTCATTTACGGAACTCCTAAATATTGAGTTGAGGTAAATGGGGGTCCGCTCGTATGTACCCCTATATGAATCTCGTGGACCCCCAATTTTTTTTCTCTCTGACATAGACCCCCAGCAAGACGATATCGACCCCTGGGGGTCCATATAGACCACTTTGGAAACCTCTGGACTAGATGATCATTTGTGTAAAACTGTGTGGAAGGGTTTAGTTTTTCCTGTGGGGAAGATTTAACCCGGACATAAAGTCGGAAAATTGTACTTAAATAATAAGAAAAAACAATAAACATGTAAAATAATTAAAATTAATATCTCCAAATCTAGAGGAAAAATAATCGTGTTAGGGGAGCACATTCAGAATTTCGATTTATTTGCGATTCATGACATATATTTTTGTTACAATCTAGAACTCAAAATAAATTCGTTGTTCACCTGTAAAACAAAATGAGCTTAATAATACATAATTATTAGTTTTTTAGTGGTTTTAAGGTGACTACATGTTTTGGAGAACTAATCTTAGAGCATTGGTGATATCATGTTTGGCAAGTAAAAAAATATGCGCAGCAAGGTGATCATGTTGCCTCTTGTTTGAATTCAGTATATAAAATAAATATCTTGACACTATTTGCTTTGGCTTCGTGAGAAAAAATGACATGTTCACAATCAATAGGAATAGCCTGTGCAAAGTCGAACATGGTCATACATTATATGATTAAACATGACCTCTCTCATGGAATAAAATATATTTATTTATTCTACAGATTCTTTATGTCTAAATATAATATTTAACTTAAGTAGTCGTAATGTTATTTTAGCTTGTGTATCAATTACTTGGTCAGCAAAAAATAACAATTTCAACCAGCATTCACGTAACAATAAAGGTCGAAACACACTGGGTCGACGTATGCGATTCGCGCATTTCTACGTTCCTAGGTCAACGTGCACACGGAGGCTACACACGCAACGCGTGTGACCACGTAACAGATGGTCTCTGAGTCTTAAGTACGCGGCCGAAATACGAATCAGTTGATTTGACGTTTATTTTTTGGTTATTTATATTTGTTATACTTGTCAGCAGACGCAATTCGTACCTTTGTCATGTCTTGCGAATTTGAAGATGATTTACTTAACTGTCATAACAAACAACTATAGATATACCAAATATAACACTAGATGCATAGATAATACCACTCATAGATGTGAAATCAACTAGTTGGAGGCGTGACGCAACCCCCTTCATCTTATTCGTCCCGCGCCAATCTGGACAGTTCAGATCGGCGCAGTGATGGAAGCGTGGGTTTCTAAAGCATCTGTTTCCATATGGATTGTAATTAGTCCAGATATCGTAATGCATTGCTTATGTAGCGTACGTCGAGTGTGTTATGTATTTTACCCTAACTTTATACAAGTTACAGTATATCAATGATGGGTCATTAAAATGTTCTAATGATATTTTGACTGCAACTCAAGAGGACCCCTGCTTCAACGTAATTAAAGACATATTATGTTATAATGAAACACGCCTTTAAATTTAAATAATACTACGTATTAACTACTTGGTGCTTAACAATAGAATGTTATCTATTCATTAAATGAATGCACGCAATTAATAGCACAATAAACAAACAATTCGCATAATAGCTCATTGGCTAATAATTTTGAAATTTCAAATACCTAAGAAATTAAATGTCTACTTAAAAATCCTAAAATATACAGATTTGCTTCAAATATAAAAGGGAGTTTATTTTAGGAAACTGTTTTAATTTTCTACTAACACTGTGTAATTAGAAAATTAAAAAAAAAAAGTTTTTATAAAATGATATTTCAAAATATATAATAAATTACCTAACAATCAAAACAACAAACACCCATTGCTTCATTCACATTTCTATTATATTATAATATTGAATAAAAGTGTAGCAAAGTCCGTTTTCACTCGACCGTTTTGCATTACATCTGTCCGTAAATAATTTTACATGTTCCATTTCCGTTTTAAGATGGTGACTGTTTTAACGGTTCAGTAAAGATTCTGTTTTCAAATGTGGAATCTTCGTGTGTGTATTTGGACTTTCTTATTCGCTTTTTTTTTCAATGTTATGGTACCTACCTGCCAGAAGAAAGTTTGAAAAAAGAATTGTTGTTAAGAAAATGATTTTTCATTGAACAAATTGCATAATTCTTAATTTGAAATTTAAATAAAAACGTTGCAAACTGCGTGGTTTATAATTCAGTAGAATTATAGGTATTTAAGTACCTAGATACTTACAAATCTTAGGATTTCAAAGGAAATTTTGATTTTGATTTATAAAATAATAAATATTAGAAACATACTTTTTTAACCACTAGTCATCAAATAGTATTTATTATTTTATTGGTAACCCAGAAAATGTATGTAGGTACCTTACCTTGTAAAAAAATATAAAAATCTAAAACTTATAAACATTTATAATTTATATGTTTTGATTTATGTATATCTGCTATTACTGTTTTTCTTCGTGTTAAACTAAGAATACCTACTTCGTTTGGAACTGTTAAAACTAAATATTTTTTTTCCTTTACGTGATTTAATTAAACTGGCAAAATATTGTTGAAAGAAAGAACTGGTCTCAACCCTAGATTTATCACGGCGACTTCCTTCCTACGATCGTTAAAACTGTAGTATAAGATACCGTACCGAGTCTTTGACACATTAATGCGATAACTTTATAGGCAGTGCCTACCTACTACTTATATTGATTTCAAATTATGTAATTTGCAAAGGTTAGATGTGTATATCCGTTATAATTTAATGACTCGGTCAATCAATACAATTAATTGTTCGATTCGCATTCATTCGACTTGAATTGCTTTTTTTATTTACCTTTTGCAGGAAATATAGCGGAAAGTCTTTAAACTTAACCGAATTTATATTTAAGAAAAAGGGTATGGTTATTTATTTATCACCGTTCCTTATGATGGGGTGTTTTTTTAACAACATCGCAACATCCATACTACCAACCCCAAAATGATATGAACTGATTATTTCTAACCATTTTCACCCCTCGAATCAAATTAGAATACTTATTAGGTAGATAATCATAATTCAATTATTTTGTTTGTCAAAAAGTATGATCATCAATCAAACATACTAATTTCAATAACTCTGGGTAACTCTGGTTCAATAAACTCTAGAACTCGAATTTGCTTTGAATTTAAGAGTAATTTTCTACCTGTAATGTTATAATTTTAACATTGTATCAATGTTTAAAAAATGCAAATATTCCATGGTTACAAATAAGCCGTTGACTTAAAAAAATATTTTACTACCATAATTAAAAGCGAAAGATTTTGCTTATGCAATTATGGACGAAATCTTAGTGATAAAAACATTTCTTTCAATTACTCGTGCGACAAATACAATAGGTATAAACTAAAGCACAAATGCGATCACCGCCAATCCACTGAACGCAATACAAAATTAGCTAAGTATTAATTAATTGAATATCCGACTTCACCTGGAATGTAGGAATTCACTTTATTCCACGCTACCTAAGGCTAAGGGCTTGTTCTGCGCTCCAGTTAGCCACATATTCAAACAAAGAAATCTATTTTCATCGCTTCAATAAGAAAAGCATTCATGTGTTAAAATTTCACTTATGTGCATAATATTTTTAATTATTTCAGTTACCGAATCAATGAAAGTGTTTCCTCAGTTCTACGTTCGATGTAGGCAAGTTTGGATCGGCTGGTTTTGCCTTTTATTCAAATTAACATGGGATGCTGAAATCTAGATTACAACCTGTTTTTCTTTCTCATAAATGTCGCATCTACAGAAGAGATTTTGCTGTTGACTTTTTAGCAACTGTTCAACAGCAGTACCTACACATTGTTACACAAAACATCGTAAATTTTTTTTAAATTCTGAATATTATAACCCAATCTTCATGCATATTTGAAAAAAAAACATTATTTGCAGATACAAGACAATATTACCAAAATGTCATAGCATAAAATAAAAATAAAACCTACACGTAACACACAATATATACAAACATCACTCACAAACACACAAGATTATTTTCAATTTATTATTTTTTAATTTTAAATATATTATTATGTATTTTTAATTTTAAATGTATTATTTTCTCTTTAAATGTATTATGTAGATTATATTTTCATATTATAAAATGAAGGCCTCAGCACGGGCAAGCCACCCAGTGAGGCCTACATTACTGGAAAACTTAAAATGTAAAAAATATTGTACCAAATAAATAAATAAATTCTGTAATCTCTGGTAAAATACATTGTTTGTAGACGTTTGTAATTATTATGGCTTATTAAATTATAATTTATATGTTATTTAAAGCCCATGTCATAACAAACGAAGTTTTGTGGTTGCAAGTTGAATTTCAAGACGAATCTTGGACGGAATTTAAAAGATTCAAGAGGATAAGAATAAAATTAAAGTTTTTAAAAGGAACAATAATCTTATTCTGAGATTTGTTACGTGTAATAGATATGTTTCCCCGTCTACTGAAGAGCTTTCACCTAGCCACAATGAGTGAACTACGAGTATATGTGGCGACACAAAACTTTAATAAGAGCCGTTTTGAATTTGATATGAAGTCCTTGGTCGATCTATAAACGTCTTCAAAACTTTCGCTTCAGTTTCCCACGGTTTACGATATAACTCGAGATGCTTGTCGGAACCTTCATGCCTAACATTTAATTTTACTCTTGGTAGACGTGTTTTTATTTGTATGCATAACAGCAAGCCATAACAATACTACTTGTATCGTAATGTAACGTTGAATATAATCCCATGTAAGCTGAGAAATTTTATTAGCTATGTTTTGTAAAATTGAAAACGAAGCTTTCACAAATAATTCTCTCTCGAATCCAATATCATAATTATTTCAAATTCATACTATTCTTAACAAAAGATTGCCAGGAAAATTGCATTGTGCATAGATATTGAATTGAATATACAACATGGTCTTCTGCATGATTATAGCAGACTCGGTGATTGTTTCTTGTTATGTATCATTTGTTGTAGACAGTATGCACATGATACAAGAACTAATACATCAAATTATAAATATTGCTTTTGAGATATAGTAGGTGAGTTCGTACTCTGTTGCAAAACTTTATATAACATCTATAAACAATGATCAAAGCTATTAAAATATGAGCAGCTAAAATTTCTCTAGCTTTTTCAAACAGGTCAAATATTTTTGTTATTTACAGTAAGCTATTGTGGGTTTCTAAGAATTTATTTGCTTAATAAGAGAAACTAACAACGATACAGAGAGTGTAAATTTATGTTATATAAATTATTAAGTTTGAGATACAATAAGTTCCTAGACACAAAACACTTAACATGCAACCAGTTAAATAATTTGTTTCCTTTGAATTTATTACAACATTGTTGTGTTGTTATTGTGTTTCTATGATTGAAAGCGGTCGAGTTTGCACTTAAAAAGCAATACAATCATTGAAACCGACAGTATCGGCAGCAGTATTTATACTAACATGAACTTTCGAATACACATTTACCATATGTAGGTAACCCACAAACTAGGGTATTTAATTTGAAACCAACAGTTTGTTGGGGCGACGTGGGCCATTATTCAATTTTCACTTTCCACGAGAACAATAATACCAGCATTAACTGCATACCCACATTAAAATATACACTAGAATTATAATTTTATGAAACATGTTAGCTTTGCATTTCGTTTAACAATGCAATGTGCATTATTTAGGTTATTTTAGTAATCAAGGGAATAACAATGGATTTTTATTCCCTTGATTACTTAAAGTTGCGAAATGAAGGCATTCACGAAAAAAATGAATATTGCTGATTTATTTCAATCCTGTTCAAAATGAGATGGCATTCCAGTTCCTAATAAAATATTAGTGCATTCAGAATATTTCGGAACACGTTCATACAGCTGTACTTATCCTGAAAAATATAATGATGAAATGCGAAAATATTAGAATTTTTATGAAAACGTTTTCCGACACCTTCATAACTCATTCGTGTTTTACTGATAGTTCGTTATGAAATCTGTCAATTCATTATTTAAATTTCTGCAGTCCCGTTTTTGACCGGAATATGAATAATTTGAAGAGACTCTTAATAAATGAGCAATATTCAATATTAATAATTTTTCTAAGGTATGCAGCAACGCAGGAAAACGAATAATTTGTCCAGATCTTTAATAAATTAGAGATATTTTATTTAAGTAAGTTTTCTTCTCGAGTGCAACATTTTGATTTATGACTAGTATAAATAAGTCAAGTTTGCGTGTAGATTTAGTGCATGTTATCAATCTTGTCACTCAGTAAGTTTCACAGTATTTCCGGAAACCATTCCCTTTAAAATAATAAGTATTTGTTATTCAAGAATTTAATAATTAAATGTTGTACTCACATTATTATGTTCAAGATATTGTACAGAAATTGATTGATTCATTTGCATAATAAATTCCTCAATTTCCTATTGCCTAGAGCGATTTTAGAAGCAGAATTGTGACGGATGTGGTGACCTTATAAGAGATTAAATCTCAGCTTCTAATATGTAGAATACTTGAATGTTATTAAAGTGAGGAAATCCACAATTTCTATGTAATGTGAAATTCCACCCAGATGTGGTTGGCAAAAGAATATGGCAGCATAATATATTATAATTTTACATGATAAGTTTTAAAAGATGATCAATTAGAGAGTATATGATAATAAAATATGGCTGACCACTTTACTATACATTGAATGAATATAAATGGAGTCTTTTAGTGGCGATGTGAAAGACCATTATATCGAAAGGCCAAAAATAAGAAGTTAACCTTCTAATAAAAGCGCATGCATAATGCAGAGTTCACACGATGACAATAAAGAAGACAATACAACATTGTCCTGTCCCAACTCTGTGAACAACTACGATTGCGCAGTACAAGACAATGGGACAATACAACAATTCGACTGTGGTTCAAACACAAGAACGCTGCGAAAACGGATATACAACGACGCGCGTTGCGAGCATATACAGTTATCAAATGAATAATCTCTTCTGGTTACCAATTATGCGACATTTTCGTAAGAAAAAATGGGCGGGAGCGACACTTAGCGGGGAGAGACTGGCTATTGTCCGTGCGTATTCACACGCGGACATTGCAGCCGCGCGCGATTGTTTGTGTAAGACACTGTCCTGCGTAGATACAATACGTCTAGATAGACATCTAGGCCCATTGTCGTATCGTCCTTACTTCTGTTCACACTAGAAAATCAGTTGGGACAATAAAATATTGTCCTCTCCTTGTGTGAACTAGTCATTATTCAATAATTGTAAGATACATAGCTGTACTTATCCTAACAAAAGCAAAAATCCTTTTTACAAATAGCAATAACTTTATGATGGACAACTTTTGCTGTTTTCATGGCGTCATGAAATCTTCACTATTTTTTGGTCTGGTATTTTTGTCAACGCAATTATTTTTATCTCACAATTTTAATTCAATCGTATAAATAACTTTGGAGTTTTTCAAAATCATTTCCAAAAATTATAAAGGAGACAAATCTTGGGCGAGGTAAGGTAGTCAATTTATAATTTGTGAAACAAAAGAGGTGGCAAACAAATTGTCATTGAATGAACCAACTGCAATGAACAATAAAACATGTTTGGCTTTGATATGTGTACATTGTGGCATTTATTATTGTTGAAAATGTCGGTATATTGGTGCAGATTGTGAAAAAACTTTCACACTCTACGAAGGGCGCTCTAGTCTCGAGAGGATTTGATTTAGATGTGAATTGCGGGTCGTGACCGAAGGCGAACCGTAAATAAACTATTCCTTTCAAATATCACGAGAATGGTGCGGCTCTAGTCACTAGACAGGCTCTATTGGCAGGGTTCCCGACTTGTCTTTCTCCTTGTCGCTGAAGAAAAAACTTAATACCACCACTAAACGTGATGGATATTTAGTGAATGTTGAAGATGGGTTTCTTAGAGGTCAATCATATTTCATATGATCAATTGTATTTACTCATAGAATCATCATCTACTTAAACAAAATAAATCTCTTTTTTTATGAAAATATTTCACCAACAAATGTAGATATAATATGTCTCTACGCCATCTAGTGGGAAATAAAGCACTAACAAAACCTTTCCTACAAAGTTGGTTGTTTACAGGTGAAAAAATATAATAAGCAGTAATTGTTGGGTTGAGTTTTGAATTTCAACCCTCAAAATCAGAGATCTAAATTTAAAAGCAGATTTTAGACATTCAATAAGTAGGTATTTTGTTAGAGATTTTTTTATTTGTTTTTCTTAATTTTGCAGTTTTAAATACACGGAGAAATCCGGATAAAAGGGAGGTTTCAGGCCGTTTCCTGATAAACTTAGAAAAATCCTAATACACCGGATCACGTGTTCATGCACCTTCGTTTGTCTTGATAATATATAATGACGAAATGCGAAAATGATATTTACGTGTTCCGACATCGTGATGATACATTCCTCTTTTGCTAAGAGTTTAACAGTAAACCTTCGTTCAATTCATTCTGCAATCCCTGTTTTTAACCGGATTAGGAATAATTTTAAGAAATTCTTAATAAATTAATCATACTCATTTTTCTCCGTGTATAAAATAAATAATCAAGTCATGCAAATAATACTTCAGTCGTCACACTGTGTCGACGATACACGCCATAAATTAATAATGTATTATTATAAATGTCCGCAGTCGCTGGAGTGGAGAAAGATGTTCTCTCGCTCCACTCGAGTAACTGTGCAACACTTGTAGTAAGTAATGATATTTTTTGCTAAATATATGCTACCATATTTTTGATACAATATCCGTCGTAAAATTATAGTGCAAATGGTATCAATTTCCTGTTTTTATTTAGTATTTAGTAATCTAATAATTCAATAATCTCTATGGATTTTTTTTTATTTGTATTAATTAGTTCATGTTTTTCGTTTGGTTTTTTACTACGTGTGTTCGCAAGTGGGCTAGAGTTTAAGGACCCCTGATACTAGAAAAAAGTTGTTCTAGGTTATTTGTTTACGGTAATGATTTAAGCGTCAAACTAAAAATTAATTAAGGTATTAATTTTCTTTAAAGAATAAATAATAATGATATAAAATATGAAACAAAAACTGACCGAAAACTTTCTTGTTCTAACCTTTGAATATGTTTTTAATAAATTTATGTTACATCTACCCAAAGATATTAGAAGAACGAGATATGCTATGTTGTCCGCCGGACCGTAGGCGGAGTACTAACTAATTAGGGTACTTTGAACGGTATCGGGACGTGTACGCACAGAAATCTGTTCTATGTATTAGTGCGGATACCTTAGCGATGCCTTAGCGTAAGCGAAGGTGTGCAGTAGTATTGGTGAACAAAACCGGCGACACTCGGCAATGCAATTCCACACAGTATGAACTGCTGGTAGCACATCTCGTTCTTCTAATATCTTTGCATCTACCTTATTCGTACTGTATAAAATGTACAATATTTTACTTTTTTCTGTAAAATTTTTCAAAATTCTTTCAGTGAGAGCAATTCTGTGGTACAAAATTATATTTCAGCACATAAATAACCCTTTATATGTAAACAGGCTAGAACACAATAATAATACTCGTTTTAGCTTTAATGAAAGACTTATTGTACCTAAGCACACAAATAAATATGGAAAAAGAACGTTAAACTATATGATTCCCAATTGTTGTAATACGTTACCTGCTGAAATTAAAAACTCTGCCCAAAACAAACAATTGGTGAACTTACTGAAGACTTGGCTTACTGAAAGAATTAATTTGTTTTAGCTTACAATGATATATTATTCAAAGACTTTTAAAATTGTTATTTATGTTTTTCATAATTTTATTTTGCTATATTTCTGTAAAATTTCAATTTATTTTTGTTTTATTTAATTGTAAAAATGTAACAGTACACTCCCTATAGTAAGATTTATAATGTAAAGAACCCGTTAGACAAACTGCTTAAAAGCAAAAAGTAGTTTATCGGGACTTTTTTGCCTTATATTTGTAAAGTGTGTAAAATATTAAATTTTAAAAAAACCTAATATTTCTTGATATTCAATTCGTCACCAGGCAGCCCTGTTGCAAGTCGGAGTCGTCTGCGGTCCCTGACAGTCAGAATTGATTCTAGATGCTAACCAAGTCACCTCCGAAGCGAAATGGCATCGCAGTCCCCAGCCATTACTATCGCCATCGATGGACAAAGAATGCTCACGATCTCGGTAAAGCATTTAATGGACAAGTGGCTGTAATGAACACTGCCAACTGTGTAGAGAATGAGCTTGTCAGTGGTGGAAGAATTAAAAGCGCAGAATTGAATGCAGAAGAAATTGTTGGTTTGGTAACTTGGGAAACTTACCAGTTTACAGAAACAATGTTTTTAAAGAGGAAGTGGACTTGAAATGTTGAAATAAACGACTAATAAAAACTAGTGACTGGGTCTCAATCATTCTACTCTAAGGTGTAAAGAATTGAATAAAATTCCAACCGTAAACTTCTATCTTTTACAGAGGAACTCAAAAACCTTAGCTGACATTACGAAGTGGTTGTTTTTTCTGTAGATACACGGAAAAATGACTAATATTGACCATTGCTAATTTATTAATAATGTCTCCAAATTAATAGTAAACGGAATGCATTGATAGGTTTCCTAATAAATTTTCAGTAAAACACGAATGTGTTCGCGATGTCGGAACACGTGTTAAAATAAATAATATAATATTTTCACATTTCATCATTGTGTAGTATCATGGCAAATGCAGGTTCATGATCACGTGTTCCGATTTATTAGGAATGTACCAAAAGTTACTCTCAATACAGTACTCATTTTTCTCCGTTTATGATCTAAGAAGACGACAAGAAATGTACAAGGTTTTGCGACTGTTTTCACAAAATCAATAGTGGGTTGTGACTGCTTCCATAATAGCAAGAGAAACCAACATTTAAAAGAAGTAAAGCTATTTTTTGGAAAATCTTATTTTATTTCACTTATTGGAATATGTACGCCCGTACTGCTTTTTTTATAGCGCATTAATGACAACCCGCATAAAAGTAGGCGGAAGTAGTTTTCAAAGAATCCGTGAGCAAAATTTCAGATCCGCAGCTTAAACGACACAAAGTTTGTGGCACGTTTGAGATTTTAAAAAAATCCGTTTTTATTGATGAAATCTGTCGTTAGTTGTCTCATTATATATAATACTAACATACAATACCCGCCGCCGCGGTTTGAAAACTTCAACGGTTATTTTTTAAAATAACAGATAGCGCCACTTCCGTTTACAATAATCCTAAACTGTACAGTCATTAAGATAATAATACTATCAGATAAGGGTATCGTGCTGCATCCTCCACAGCCCAATGGACTAAACTGAGTAATTCTGTGCACTGGAAGGTGCACTTACCTGTAGTTTGTTGCAGTAGTGTTTGCTGCGATGTAGTAGCATGTACCGGAGCATGTGGCTATACAAGTCTACTAGTGTATAATACCAGTGTCCCTGTGTCGATACCATTCCATCGTTAACATAACTCCGCGTACTGGTAACATTGGAAGAATACGGAAATTCTAACCGCAAGACGACACCATGTACCAATTGAACCACTCACACTGCCTTAATCTAGAACTTACTGAGAACGAATTTATCTAGATTATCAGAGTGAAACTTCGTATGAACCTCTACAAATAAATAACCTTGCAAACGTTTTTTTTCATAAACCCTCCCTTGCTTTTGGTTTCCTTTTTGTATCCTTCCACCCAATTACTTTTTAGATTCCTTTTTTTAAATTTAAAACTGATTTTATTTTTTTCAATAAATGTTACACGTTTAACGCAGTATAGTATATACGAGTAGTAAGCATTCAGCAGTTCCTCTCCGTAAAGCCTTAGACACATTATGCTATTTTATGCGCGCATAAATTAGGCGTGGCATGTACGTATTAAATGATGGGCTGACACACTACGCCAATATACAGAATAAATCAATTTCATAAACAAAATATTACACAACGGTTTATTTATTTATTCGAGACACAAACAGTGTAAATATGCTAATAAGATTCAATTTAACTAAAATTCACAATAATGCTCTGGAAAACAAAATACAAAAAAGGATAATACAAGTAGTTTAAGATTAGATTTCATGAAAAAATATTAATACCCTTTTGATTTCCAATCATAAATGTCAATGCAGTAGAAACGTAAACAAATCATAGAGACGTGATGCGGGCGTACGCAAGCCAAATGAACATAGATAAACACACACCAAATCAATCCAATTCACCGTCAATCGTTCTGTTACCTGGGTTATTTACATAAATAGGTAAATCTAATCACCACGGTTCACTGCACGCGTTCTTATTCAGGTTAATAGGTTTGACTTTCAACTCTCGTAGAATAATCCACACTCGTAGAAGGATAATTAATTAAATTCGTGAAGGATGGTAAATGAGTAAAATTACTTAAGACTATAGTAATTTAGACCACATTTATGGAGAAAGAAAGCTAGAGTGTTTCTTTCACATCCAACGCATCAAAGGCGACTCACGGACTTAGCCAGAATCTTAACGACGTAAGTGAAGCAGCCGTCCACAAAAATATGCGACGCGCGCCCCTGGTGTATTGAACCAACCTGCGGTTGAACTTGCCCTAACGAATCTCTAAAATAAAGTGGGAATCTTAACAACATAAGTAATGAACTCGTGTAAAAACAATATTCGGCGCGCGGCCCGGGATAATGGACGGACCTACGGCCGACTTTTCTCTAACAGACCTAGAAAAACGATCTTTCCGTGGGGTATATTTTAATTATTTCTGATGAACTTATGACTAAAATCTCAAATGTTTCTAGAGGGATCCCTCGAGAAGTTAATAATTCATCGTCTAGAAAAAAATGGTGCTTACCGCTAATGTTATAGAAGGAAAAACGTTTTATAAAATTTTCAAACCGTATTACATAAAATATTTGAATGGTAATGTCTTGCTTTTATTAATCTTAAGTATAAATAACTCATATCCACAGGGATCCCTCTAATAACATTTGAAAGTTTAGTAATACGTTCATCCGAAATTATTAAAATGTGGGCGTCGAGCAAACCCCAGTTAGTAGCGACTTATTAGCGCGATTCAGCCTAGTTCATCTGTTTGTATGTAAACCACAGGGTTATATATACACACTAGCGACTTTTTGTCGTGCAATCGTTCTCGTTATATAAAACGATGTACGCGACTAAATCGCCCTGTTAAAACGCCAATGTAAAACTAGACTAAAAATAACTGCGACTGTAATTAAAGAATCATAATTACAATATTATATTGATTGCGCATTAGCTCTTTCAACTTTATCTTATTAATTTGACATGTGCTTCTACTAATCGTGGGTTTGTGTCTTCGTAAAAGATAATAAAACAAGCAAACAAAATTAAACATGGTTATTATTTTAAAATGTACTTAAGTAGGTAGTTATTCGAATGCGTGTTGATGGTTGTTAATAATTCATTGAAAATACTTAATTAACGGTAAATGCTTTTAAGCCTGTAGCTTAAACACATATGATGTCTTAAGTCGCTGTTAATTATTATACAAAAACGTGTTTTTAAATTCTTGTCGTGATTGTTACGCAGCAAGCATGTTCTTTTGTTAAGTGACTTGTGATTGAGAATGCGTAAGTTGTTGCCAGGGCCGCCGAGAGGGCACGTTAGCCAAGTCCGAAACTTGGGGCCCGGGCCTAAGGGGGGCCCGGGACGGGGCCCGGATATTTTACTAAAAAATGCCAATGACACTAGAAACGGACGTGGGCCGGGCGCCCAGGCCCGCACGCTCCGTAGGCCCAACTGTCAGAGCGTGTTCACACACAGCACACAGCTATAATATGCGAGGGATAGCGTATTTCGGCATAACGTTCGCCGTACATTCCAAATTGGAATATATGGCGAGCGATATGCTGAATTACGTCATCCCACGCATGTGTGTGAACACGCTCTCAGAGCGTGCCACTCACAGCTCAAGCTACAAGGACGCCATGCCGGCCTATAAAATTTGATTTTGCCGGCCAATATTATAAAATTTGATTTTGATAAAATCAGCACCATAACCATTATACCTCTAAAACACGTACCGACATCTAAATTGTACGGGGTTCTCTTCACATCTGTCAAAAATTCAAACCAAATGAAAAGTTCGCAGAGAACAAACAATAAATCTAGTGAACGAATTCAAAAATACGCCTGAAATCAAAGTGATGCCATATAAAAAAATTAAATCAGTGTGGAATTTTACAAAATTAATAGGAACATTTTCAGTAGACGGGACATTTTCATGTAGTGACGACACGAGCCCAAATAATGGATTTATTTATTTAAAAATAAAAATAAATGTACATTTCTACAAAATTTTACTAACATTTTCGTAATCTTAGTAAAAAGATCTATCCACACGATTTTTTCCAAGTCGTTATGAAATCCATGCAAGTGGCCTATTGAATTGTAAATGGTGATGGCGATTTTTCTGGAAATTTTAGGCCGGATTCTTCCCAAAAAAGATATCTTTTTGCCAATTTTCTTTAGGGTATATTCGGCATGTCTATTGATGTTTAGTTTGGAATCTAATATAACTCCTAAGTATTTGATTTCAGTAACATTTTCAATAATTTCACCATCAATTTTAATTTTGCTTTCACTGAATGTCTTCTCATTTCCAATCACCATACATTTTGTTTTTAATTTAAGCTTATTTATTTTTAGCCATCTTGATACATCATCTAGTTCATTATTTAAAATATTTATTAGTTCTTTATAGTTATCTCCAATTAAGTATATAAGTGTATCATCGGCAAATAGTCGTACTTTGCATTTTGAAAATATTTTCACCATGTCATTAATATAGACTTATAGAGTATGAACAATAGGGGTCCAAGGATCGATCACTGCGGTACTCCTAATTTATTTTCCATTGGTTTTGAAAATTAATTATTTATTTTTGTTACCTGTTTTCTGTCTTTCAAATATAATAATTTAATTTAGCCTCAAGATATCTTGATTAACGAAGAAAATGTAAATACACACAAACAAGAAACACAAGTATTTTATTTTGAGTATTCACCATAACTTTTTAAACATTTCCATTGTATAATTATGCTAAATTCGAATGATTGGTATAATGGTATAAGAAAAGGTAATGAAGTAGTATTCCTAGCAGTAGCAGGTAAGCATGAACTTATTAATTGTTATCTCACCCCCCCCCCCCCCGGTAAGTTGTGGGGAGGGGGCCCGGTATAGTCTACTAGACTTGGGGCCCAGATTAGCTGTCGGCGGCCCTGGTTGTTGCTTATGTAGCGTTTATCAGAAATTAAGCTTCAAAGATGTTTGAAATTAAAAATGGTAAATAGAATATAACTGTTTTACTGTTATAGTAAGCTTCCATAAATAAATGATAAGTCTTTTTTAAGACTTTTTAAAAGAAACATTAAAAGACTGAGAATTAGCAATCTCCCACATATTCTCTAATTTTTTATAGGATTTACACATATTTTTTTATACTCTGCATTCGTAATCAACGGTAATCATAATTCTTCTGGTAATCCGTAATAAATATTGTAAGAAAAAAAAATAACGTTCGTTGTATTTTTACCAGTTAAGGGTTCCATCTCGATGAAAAAGCATAAATAAAATTATTTGTAGCATAAACTTGTATGAAAAAAATTCGGTTCCATGCTAACTCAACACATTGACTATTCAACACACCTTTAAAAAATGATATAAAGTCATTAAAAACGATAAAAAAAATTAACCTAACCTATCCAGTTAATATAGTTTTTGTTTCATCACTTTCCATAACTTTGTATAACTTTTTAAAGATGTGATGAATTATCATTTTGATGATTTATCCGGTCACCGAAAAAAACCTCTCGTGTTCATTAAAATGTATATCGTTTTATAAAATTTTCTTTGTTTGATTACGTTTCTATCAATTTAAATATATATTTAGTTTAATTCGTAATCTTCATTTATGTAATCGTAATCTTCATTGATGACCTCCATTGCGCAATGCAAAAATGTATTATTGAGGATGAAGATTTTTTGTTGATATCTGGTTGGGTTTTCTACAGTTGACGAACCCTAATACAATAGCTTTACTATGAGTAGAAGATTCATGAATAAAGAAAAAACAATGTTGTCGTAAAAAAATGTTTAGCTTTTTCTTCACACAGAACCAATAAAACTGTAAACAGTAATACGTTCCTTTAAAACTCTCCTCCTCTCCGTTCCTCTCAAACGAAAAACGTTAAACAGAAAAGATTTTTCTTTTGAGAGTCTTTAATACATTCAATAATTAAATATTACAAATTACATTGAATTTATTTCACTACAAAAAATATGCGTTAATAAAATGAAGATAATGTTGGTAACTGTCAGTCGAAGTATGAAACTTACATTAAAAATGACGGAAGTTGAAATGGTTGAATTAGCTCAGTGGTCAGAGCACTTCCTTGGCAAGGAAGGGGGCCTGGGTTCAATTCCTAGATGCGACTGAATCTTTTTCTGTCTTTACTATTTCACATTCGTTAATATTCTCTTCAATGATTAGATTTTTTTGTACGTTTGGTATCTGAAGGCAATGCGCAATGGAATAACACGGCGAATAATTGTCAACAATGGTTGCATAATTTACCAAATAATTACATAAATAATTTACCAAACTACAAAACAAATTAATACAGTATTTGTTCCAAAATAACTCACACGAGTTGCTCGAATATGAGCATATTTATTAAGTTTAGTAAAAGAATGATAAAAAAACAATAACAGTAATTGTGGCGTGGTTTTGCAAAACCCGATACCTACATACCTTTTTTTTATTTACGGGGGTAAATAAATGAATGTGAGCGAATCTTTGATGCGGGTAATTGTACCTGTGTTTTTATGACCTAAAAATTGATCGATGAATCCGAGTTGCGGTTAACAAATAAATTGAGCCGATCATTGGCAGAAGTTTTTTTTGGCAAATGCTTCCGTAACAACACAGCCGCAGTGCGTCATGCCAAGCAATACCTTTATCATAATTCGACTTATTCCTTTTGTTACCCGGCGTCGCCCGATATTCCATGAGCTCTTTTTTGAACAATTGAAAAATAGGAACAGATTTGTTTTTTGTTACAGTGAACACAAATATACCTAATATCAGTAGAATCGAAACGTCCTCCACAAGATCTAATTAGGGCGGTGCTTTAATCTTCAGGTAGGCACTGCAATAAATATTTAAATTTGCATTGCCCTTGAAAACCGATGCTTCAGATATCACAGAAACAAATTGTCCGCTTTACGGTTTATTATTATTGTATCAAAGTGCATTCGTGGAATGTTTCGGTTTAATCTGACGCAGTATTTCCGATGCTGTTTGACCTCAAAGTGGTCCGGTGGCATTCTTCCTTCTCGAGAGTGCTAGGGTCGAAAATAAGAAAAAATACCTCACGCCCACCCAAACAACCGGTACTAAATAACTTCACAGGGCAACTATGCTCAAGAACAATTTTATATTTGATAGCTTGATGTTAAGCTTATAATTTCTTACAGTACCAAATCAAAATTATAATACAAAAAAACGGTTTTGTAAAGCAGTGACAGCCTCCGTAGTCGATGGGTAAGGCTCTTGACTACCAATCCTAAGATAGCAGGTTCAAATCCTGGAGTGCGCAAGTAAATTTTATTTGATGAATTTGTATTATTTCATAATTTATTCATCGTTTGTATTATAAAGTATATTTGCGGCATGTTCAAGAGTGGAAGATACTCTCAGTATCGCCCTGGTGTAAGACTATAATTCAGACATGAAACGTTGCTTGAAATGGCTTTAACCGTGTATGGTGACCAGATCTGAATGGTCAGGTAATCCGCCACATTCCTTTTCCCCATCTCCTTTCCCTCTCCACTACCTTCAGCATCACAACATACCCAATTGGGGATGCCATAGTCTCACTGGCTCCAGACGGTTGGGAGCAGTTGGGACTCTTGTGCGGTATTCATATAAACTATCAGCAATTTACTCACACAGAGAAAAACGAGTATTGCTGATTTATTAAAATCCGATTTAAAACTTCGCATTACTGTTACAGACTGTTTCCTGATGTATCGGAACACGTGTTCATGCACTTCCATTTACCTTGATAAATGACGAAATGCAAAATTATTACGAATTTTATGAACACGTGTTTCGACATCGTGATAATCCATTGGTACATTACTAAAAGTTTATGAGGAAACCTATCAATTCATTCGTCAAGGGCCTGCAATCCTGTTTTAACAGGATTACGAATAATTTGAAGAGATTCCTAATAAATTAGCATTGGGACTTAAATATTTCCATCACGAGCAATATTGCTTTGAAACATCCATTTAGGTTCATCTGTTTGAACTCCTGTCATTTGACAACGCCAAAAACGGTATTCGAATTTTTATTGCTTAGTTAAAGCCGGGTAGTACGTACTAATTTGATTACAGTTCTAGAATTTAATTCAGAAAATAATTAGATTTTTTAAATTAGAATGTACACTGAATAACGTGTTGTTAATTTTCACATTTTTTATATCCCAAGTTCGATGGCCCGAGTCGTGCATGCGTTATAATTAGAAAAGCATCACTTACAAAGCACTTAAAAATTTTTTGGAATAAAGTTGTGGCTACCGGCTAATTAATTTCAAGATGCGACTTTAGCGACTTTCCTTGGCTTAGTGTAAACTGAGCTTAAATACAAAGATTATTATGATAATCCCCAGTCGATATATTATGTTTCTCGTCATTTTCTTAAAAAAAAAGTTCAATATCTGAAAATTGGTTTATGATACAGCGTATGAGTCATTACTCCCCGGGACAAGTGGGACAATCTACGGCTTCCACAAATTAAGGCGATGCACCACGTCGTGTAACATTCGGAATTGGGCCGCTAGCAATAACACTCCTTATGTAGATGGCGGTAAGGTTTAAATTCCCGCTCAATACCAGCCGTGAAAAAAAACTTGTGTTTTATTTTATTTTGCGGAATTCAGGCACAAATATTTAAATGTTTTAAGATCATTTTTTATAGAACTTAATTTTCTACAATATGCAATAAAGCCATAACCGAAAATGGGTTCGCAAGAAAAATGAAGGTAAAGTTGGTAGTTCTTATTTGAGATATACAGTTAAATATGAACGAAGGAGATGGGGACTCATTAGCTCAGTTGGTAGAGCGGTTCCCCGGCAAGACGAGGGACCTGGGTTCAAGTCCTAGATCTGACAGTATATGTATCTGATTTTTATGTTTTACTGTTTTTCGTTTAAGAATCGCTATTATTTTCTTCGATAATTAAATATTACAATTTGAGATTTTGCTCATTCAGTTATTCCCAAAAATAAATATAAAATTAGAGGTAAGCACCAGACATTGTTTTTCTCGACCACGAATTAGTAATATCCCGAGGGATCCCTCTAGAAATATTTGCAATTTTAGTAATACGTTCATCAAAAATAATTAAAATAAACTGCACGGAAATATCGATTCTCTGGGCATGTTAAGGTAAAGTCGACCGTAGGTCCGTCCATTACGCTGGGCCGCGCACCGAATATTGTTTTTACACGACTTCATCACTGGTGTCGTTAAGATTCCCACTTTATTTTAGAGATAGGGCAAATTCAATCACGGGTCTGTCCAATACACCAGAGCTGCGCGTCGCATATATTTATGCATTGCTGCTTCACTTACGTCGTATTTTAGGGTATTGTCTCGTCTTAACCACTAAATATAAAAATTTAGAGTTGTTTTTTTTATTCTCAAAGCCACCGCTTGCTTACTATCAACGATTTTATTAGGTAAGCTTTTTTATAACTTACCTATTATATTTTTAGTAACTAGTACAAAAAATACTGTATTGAGATGTAAAATGAATCAAGTTACATAATTTAATGGGCGGCTGGCATTTTGCTGGGCGTGCAACTTTTGAACTGCATAATTTTAAACATGCGGTTGATTCGCCTTGGGCTTTCAGTGCTGTAATGGTAACATGATCACAGAAATAAGTTAACCGGGTAAGACGAAGACGTTTTGCAGTACTTGTACATTATTTATTATTAATTCTATAAATAGAATAATGCTACAACAGTATACAGAGAAAAATGAGTATTCTTGATTTATTAAAATCCTGTTAAAAATGCGATGGCATGCCATTTCCTAATAAAATATTGGTTCATTTAGAATGTAAGTGTTCATGCAGCTGCGCTTATCCTAACAAATATAATGACGAAATGAGAAAGTATTAGAATTTTTACAAACACGTGTATATACGTTGATAGTTACCGATAGTTTGTTAGTAAATCGGTTAATTCCTTCGTTAAAGGCCTGCAGTCACGTTTTTGACAGGAATACCAATAATTTTCTAGATTTTTTAAAATTAGCTATTAGTAAGTTTTCTCCTTGTACGTTAAACTTCATCTACTTTTTATTGAAAGTTTTGATACAAAAAAAAAGTTATACAAAAAAATAAGGTAATAATAATAATAAAGTGAATAGCAAAAAATCCCGCAGCAAGCAAAGCTGTGCATTTATATTATAGTAAATATTATTATCATATTTCTTTGGTTTAAGAATAGAAAACTAAGATGAAATGTATATTTTCTTTTAAGATAAATGATATAAATTATAGTTATAAAAAAAAAACAAAAATATAAACAAAAAATATAAAGTATTACATTTTCAGTGGAAGTTTTAATCCAAAAAATAAAAATATGATAACTCCTCATGTTTTAAAAAGTTTTATAAAAGCTTACAAATATTGTGGTATTGATTCAACCAAAAATAACAACAAGGGCATGAATTTTTTTAAATTTAAACTTTATACCTACATGTATGTAAAATGTATGGCATTGCACAACTGATGTAAGTAAATACTACTACAGATGACTGTTGACTTATAAGAAAAACATATCTATTTTTTCAGTGTATTCAAATATATTTTATGATGTGATATATATTTTTTTAAAAGTTGATGTCTTGACCTCGCGTGATACATTGATGGTAACGATGATGAGTGTATTTATGGTTGATAATAGCTTTTAAAATCTTCAAAGGCCTTCAGATCGAATCGCTGTCACACAAGAAGCAACACAATATGTTTAACATGATGAAACCATAACCCAGAGGAGAGAGGAATGTTAGGAAGTATCTGATTATTGAGATATAGATCCTAAACATAGCTAAAGCCTTTTTAATCAACCTTTCGATTTCACTCACTAACAAGGTGCAAAAAATGTGTTTTATATTTTATAATATGTTAAGAACCCTTAGTAGTCGAATTTAATAAAAAAATAATTGTTGAAGCCTTCATGGCGTGAATATATAAATCAATAAATATGCGAATGTTATCAAAGAAAGTAATAATAAATTAATATTCTACGTGTATGTAAGTTAATAAAGTACAGAAACCAGCGGTTAACATTTTCGCCGGTCAACTGTTCTTCTCAATTTTATAAGAAAGGACGAAAAGCTTTAGGCATTCGTCAGATTCAATCAACCGTTTGTGTGTGTGATCAATTTCATACATACAAAACTGTCAAAATGGTATATAAAGAATAAGTTCATTTTACGGACAAATTAAACGTGGACAGAAAAAAATTGCCTTGTAATATAACTGCAGTCTGCACCAACTTAAAACATGAACCTCGGGTAGGTAGTCGCCGCTTTATCGGCTCAAGTACAATAGGCGGAAACATGATCATATTAACCGGCATCTTGCATATGTAGAATTCAAATTGAGATTTCAATCAACTATTAATTAAACAAAAATTTAAGAAATAAATCATACAATAATTATAATCGCATCCTTAATAGCAAAAATCCCTAGAGGTTTCCTCGAATGGTGATCAACTTATTTCATAATACATTAATGTACTCGTAGAAAACTTAATGATAACAAAATATTATTCATTTATTAAGAATCTCTTCATATTATTCGTTATCCGGTTAAATGCGGGATTGCAGGCCAAATGAATTCATAGGTTACGTGATAAACTATTAGTAAAATACCAAAGAAATGTAAGGATATCGGAACACGCGTTCATAAAAATCCTAACATTTTCGCAATTCGTCATTATATTATTACTAAGCCAAATGCAGGTGCATGAACACCCGTTTCGATATCATTACGAATTCAGTTCGACAGTCCCGTTTTTAACCGGATTACTAATAATTTGAACAGATTTTTAATAAATCAGCAATACTCATTTTTCTCCGCGTACGACTAGATTTTCTTAACATGCAAAAGTTCTATAATTAAATAACGATGTTAGGATATAAGTTACCAAAAAAAAAAATTTAAACTAAAACTAAAACTATAAAAAATTAAAACTATACGTTTCAAAAAAACCAACAAGACACCTACCCAATTTTTATACACATCTTTTACATCAATGTGATATCTTCCGTCACATTCTTATTTTCTATTTGTTTTATAATATTTTTTGACTAAATTATATGAACATAATATGATTACTTATATACATATATAATAAATATTCACATAACACGCAACTATTTATGCAACTCTATACACGTATTTGTTATTACGCAAACGCGAGTGACGCCCATATTAGTACACACTCCAATTTCAATTTATACACATTACGCAAAATTTAATAATTTTCTATAAATATGCAATTTATTTTGGCACAGATTTAACTACAAAATATCTATTATTCAATACCATAATCATTGTTGTACAACCAATAAAATCGCTTCCTTGTTAAAAAGTGTATCAGTTTTTAATATAAGTAATTTAAATTTTCTGTAGCTAAGTTATTGATTATAAGCATTTTGTAACGATTGCAAACAAAACTATATAGATAATAATAACACGATACAACCGAAATTACTTTACAAAATTTAAAAATGTGTTTCTACAATAATATAATTCATTTCAAAATGGCTGATAACGAGAAAGGTGAAAAAAAGGGTTGGAAAAAAATAATCAGTGCTTTACTTTCAATGTATTTTTTCCACAGTTTTATAGTTTATTTTTATTGCGTGTTAATCTATTCTGTACCTATGACAATTGAATGTAATGAATATGTGGATACAGTTTCATACAATTTTATTTACATGCATAAAAGTTGAACGTTCTCTAAAGTCGTATGGGAACGTTTTGATTTAGATTCAATTACGTGAACTTATCTCCTGTGTATCAAGTAACACATGATTTAAGTTGTTCGTGAACACGCGAGTGCGTGGGACTCTCCTCGTGGGAAATCTGAATTACTTGAGGTGAAGCTCTTTATTATTATTGAATGTATAAACCACACGGTGGCTGATATAAAAGATTATCATTTCATAGAAAGGCGACAGCGCCATAGAGCAACCAATGAACCGTATCAATCGTAATTACAGTCGCATACATAATTATGTAGCTTATTTCCACAAGAGCTAGAGTCAGTTTTTTTTTTAATTTTACGAGGTCTACGTAGAATTTGCTCTGTTTTTCTTGTTTTATTTTAAGAACAGCGATTTTCCAGTTTAAAATTAACCCCCAATAATCGAAAAATCCTTTCTTGAAAACGAAAGGTTCTTTTATAATTCTGAAGATAATCCATTTTGGAAGCAAAATCCGCAAAAAGAAACAGGGTGTCTAAGCGCACAAACTTCGGGAAGTGATTCTACTTGATGGTAGAAGTAAAAAAGATTGATAACTTCTTTCGTTTTAAGGTAAAAAAAGTTAAATTATTTGTAGGGAAAAATTGATATTCTTCTATGCAGAAATATTTTTGAAAAGGGTTATTTATATTTTCTTATTTCAACCATCCTGTATATAGGACAAATAACATTGAAAACCCAAGCAACATATTTATTGGGACTTCCACAGGTAGATAGATCTATCTGTAATTAAATAACTTTCGCTATAGAATTTTTTCCGAAAATATTTTTTTACGTGATTACCACACAAGAGTCCCTACTGCCCAAAACCAGTAGCACCATGACAAGGGTTCGCAACCGGTCGATCGTGGATCAGATATTGGTCGATCCCAATTAAAAACTTAAAAAAATATATATTATTATTTAGAAATTCATGTAAGATTCTTGTTAGAGACAGAATAGAGCAAAAAGTAGCTCCCAACCTTGCCCATGCCATAATATGCCAAATTGTGAAGATTAATAATGTGGGAAGGGAATTTTTTTTTATTGAATATACAAACACATTACAATAATTTATAAATGTAGATATTTCGAGGCTGATTGCGAAAAAAATAGAATTTTTTAACGAAAACTGCCCAACTCAATTGAGAAATTATTTCTCGTGTTTGAGTTGGGGAGTGTTGGGAGTCATTATGGTTTATAGGTTGTAAAAATTCACTAGTTGATGAAGCTAAAAATTAACAAATAGTTATTAAAACTAGATGATAAATTTGATAACACAATTTAATTAAGAAAATAAGAAATTTAATTACAAACTAAAAAATATAACTTAAATAATATAATAGTTATTAAACTTAGAAAAAATAAGATATAAAAATAAAAATGTACTTATTAGGTACGAAATAATAGAAGGTAGGTACAGTACTAGTTGTAAATTGTTCAAAGACCGAGCTGGCAATCTTGTATGAAATGGGTACTTAATAAAATGCAACAACAATAAACGCATATTAGGAAGCGCATAATATCACTTTAGAGGATATGTAAAAAAATATATGTAGTTTTTTTTTTTTTTATATTAAATCTTGTTTATATATATTTTTTTATTAATCATTAATCAATTTTCCTAAATTCATAACGTGAATTTAGGAAAATTTAATCGATAAAAATTACAAATGAGTTCATATAAACAATTATTTGAAAAATGTATCCAATGAAATTAAAACTTGTGATTACCGTTGGGTTTATCTAAAAGTTGTTTGATTTGTGATTTGAAAGTTTTGTAATTTTTTTCAGTTTTAATTTTATCCGGAAGGGCATTAAACAATTTTATACCTTGATAAGTATAATGGTGTTGACCAGCACTAGTTTTATATTTAGGAATTTCTAAGTTACCACGTGATCTAGATCGGTTACTTATTTTTGTAGAAATTGTTGAATTGAAATGGTCTTTATGAATTTGTAACAGTGCATTCTTTTTAAAAAATTTGTTTAAGCTAAGAACCCTAAACGAGTCAAACAGCTGCGTGGTTGGAAATATCGAATGAAGGTGGACAAGAGGAAGGTTGAGAAGTATATGGGTGGGGTCTCTAAACTCTAATGCCACGCAATCAACGTTTGATTCTTTAAAAAATGATTATCATCAAAAATGCTAATTTCGATTGTCTGTGCGAAAAATGTTAGTTATTCCTGCGTAAAAATTGTTCACGTTTAACGAACTCAAACTAGATTTGAATTTTTTTTAAATGAAACTGATTGTTCACACAAGCGATAAAATAGGTACCTACCTACCTAAACAGTAAATTATTTTATTTTTATTAATTCTTAATTCTTTATTTGAAATGTGTAATATTATAAAATTTATGACAGATTTTCGGGTTTATTAACGGTATTCATTCTTATTATTATTATTTAATTATAAAAAATTAATAATATTGCACATTTCAAATATAGAATTGATAATTAATAAAAAATAGTACCTACCTACCCAATCGGTAAATTATTTTATTTTTATAAATTATTAATTCTAAATTTGAAATGTGCAATATTATCTATTTTTTGACAGATTTTTTTATTTATTAGCGGTAATCATTCGAAATATAAATTTCTGATCGAAATTGATGGAAAATTGTCAATATAGGTATGTTTTTGAAAGGCAAATATATTATATTTTTAAAAATAAAACAATCACTTTGTATTTAACCACGAATATTTATTATCTAAATAAATAAATAATCCTGATGAAGCTTGGTCTAAGCGAAACCGGTCGATGTGTAAGATAATAAATATTCGTGGTTAAATACAAAGTGATTGTTTTATTTTTAAAAATATAATGTCTAACCACCAAGTAATTGCGTCTTATATATATATATATATTATAAATACTTTTAGCTTTACAAATCCTACAATCATAATATGTTCCGTGATTTTAAGCGGGTCTGTTCTAGTAATATAATATTTCAGGTGCTCGGGGTTTGTCCAATAAATCTACCAAAATTCAAATGCATAAAAAAATATTATTAAGCATATTTAAAAAAAATTAATACTTAAAATTTAAATAAAGAACAGTTTTCACGTTTTCTAGGAATCTAATAAAATAATTAAATCATGAACTAAACTTCTATTGTAAATTACCGCCTTAATCTACTATTTTTAAAACACGTAAAACCGATAAAAAATACTATTAAAATTGCACACCTATATTTAACATCAAAGATATTTTTCTATTGTCTGATAACAGTGAATTATATTACTGCTGTAGGCAATAAACATCTATCATTTTATTGATCTAATCCTATGTTAGGTTGTTTGGAAGTGTTACATTTCAATTAACCTTACAACCTTCACGGCCGCACTTAGGTCTTCGAAAATATTTTTAGCTTATTACAATCTTTCTATAATGACCCACCGATCTTTAAAACATACTTTTCCTTTACAAAAACTGTCGATGAGTGAGTTCTGAGAAATTTGCACATATTTCTCTGCTACTTCTCGTTGAATTCCCCAAATTTAACAATAACTTTGAATAAACATTTCAATATTTGCAGCAAAGGCATGCTTAATTACAAAACAATGCATCATCTAATTCCCCAATTAATAGTGCTCTTCATACATTCACTAATATTTGTCTAAACTTAACATTTTTTCGGATTCACTGGCCAAATTTGAAAGTATCATAATGTCAATAATATAAACTGTTCGATGCGCATACATATATACACACACACTCGCATACATATGTACACAAACATATACACTTATACACAATACGCGTCACCTAGTAATTACTGAATATACATACTACATGTAAGACATTACAAGAAAACATATCATAGGTACCCACCTTGAAATATTCAATATCTGTAAATTGTTTCATGATTGTAACCAATGTTACCGTTTGTTTCTATAATATCAAATATAAAACATGAAAGATATGTTTGGATTCGTCCTTCATATTATTAACAAGTAGGTTTTAGTCAGACGACAAAAAATCTGACTTAGTTACAGCTAACCTGAGAATCCAGAGATCGTATACCTTTTACAGCGGAATATGTTTAATCCGGCATCGCGGCATGGCTAAAATCAGTGTGAGCAAGCGCGCATTACACTGAACTTAAAACCCCCATATATTATACGACATGGAACAAAACCACCACCAGAACACAACCACCAGTTCACGGAAGACCTTTCGACTCTTGGCCACAGACAAGCCAATGAAATGAATTGTTCGGGTTTTTGACGTCAGACTCACCTAACTCAATCATTCTCTATAAACCACAAACACTAACCAGACGGGTATGAATACCACCGCCCCGAGAATCATTAATCGGATAACAAACACCTCTGCCAAAGGTCACCCCAAGTGATTCGCCACATTTTGTGATTTAGCAGGGGTGCCCGGGTTCATGATGTGAGGTTTGTCCAACCGCGTAGCGGACCGGATTAGGAGAAGCCGGTTGAAGGAGACCCTTTCACCTCACACTGCAGCGGGAGGATGGATTCGTTCGTCTGTCACTCTTCGACACACTGATTCATACCCACCCCTCAAACTTTTTTTCTTCCCAGAACCGCCTTATCTGGACGCACTAGACATGCCCATAACGCACTTCTAACTGTTAATCTCTTCAGTGGCGCATACCTTACGGGTTCACATTTCATTTCCATCACCAACCAACCGGTTTAACGCCTTCTCCGCTGAATGCCAAACTCCAACCAACTCGCGTTATTTTAACATTAAAAGGGAAACCCACTGGACAGGCCTTTTTAATAATATTAACACCAAATTCAATTATTTAACAATTTAATGGACGGTTAGTTCAGACGGTTGCAATCCACCGACGTTTTTATCCACATGTGCTTTCTATTTATGATTGGATCCTCTCTACTTCAGCGATTAATAAATCAATGTCAGATAATACTAAACTTGTTCGAAAGCGAAGAATGTTAATTCTTTAATAATATGAGAAAATTGTGGTTAACATGTTTATTACTTAATTATTGTGTTTATGGTTAAGATGAAAATTGATTCTAAATTGTGAAAATCAATGGTAAATAATTGTGTATTTTAATGACCAAAATATTCAAACATAAAACAATATTTATCAAAATAATTTTAATCAGAGCTAACTATTTTTTTAAGAAATTTGAAATATTACTTAAAAACCCATCATGTTTAAAAAAATTTCGAAAGTTAAAATTAAAGTAACAATACAACAAATACAAATTAAAGTAACAATACGACAAAAAAGAATTAAAGTAACATTACAACAAAAACAAATTAAAGTAACAATACAACAAATACAAATTTTGATGTGAAAAACACACAAATATTTTAAAAACTAGGGATTCGCAGAGAGCAACGAAATATGCAGAGCTGCCCTTACAGGTGAGGTGAACAAAACAACATATTTAATGATTTGCAAATAAATGAATCCGACAGTCTGCAGGCAACTCGCATTGCAGTACCTCGTAATACCTTTGCAGACATTTTTGATATACAGCATTACGAGTTTGCGAATACATTTTTGCCAAAGCTAGTGCAAGTACACATTACATATATTTTGCAAGTAAGTATTATCTGTAATTGAGTACGATTATATCTCTTGTTCGTGCATGACAATCAATGTTGCAAAAAAAATACAAACAGTCTCATTGGTTATTCAGGCATTTAAAACTATTCGCTGTAATTAAATATTCTCCAATTCATAACCACGTGGGCCAAAGCAGGATTCATGAACCATTTAGATTATCAATTGGGAATTAAATTACAAAATTCGCCCAGTTAAAATGCGGTTAGTTAATTCGGTACAAAGCTTGGCAATAATCGTTCATCAGACCATCAAGGCAGATCCATTCATACCCATGATGATATTATGCTAATTTAATGATGATAGTTGCATGCTGATTTCTTAACAAGTTCACACAGTCATCTCCCTCTATTAATTAGATGAGGATTATGCAAGCTTGCGTGTCTTTTGAATCAATTTGAAAAAGAAAACTTACTGCGTCGTGGTTCTCACTCCGTCGTTGATGTTTTCTTTGATTTGATTTAAGACGAAATAAGATCCTAAAAAAATATCAGTTATGGGCGTGAACGCGCTTTAAGTGGGCGAAGCAAATTAGTTTCACACGCGCTCCGCTTCGCATTAAATATTATAATATTTCGGGGTGCAGAGGAATGAAGTACATACGTTGGAACGGGGAACACCCGACACCACGAACAGTTCGAAGTCAGAGCAGCAATGAAATCCACTAGATGGTACCCATGAGTAAGGTTTGAACATGAAATGCTTAATAATGGGCGTCTTTCAAACTATGTGAATAATAATAATAAAATAAGTTGAATGTGCATGTTTTAGGTAAATTTCGATAGAAACGTTACCTATTGCAGAAGGAGCTCATGATTTTATGATTCTTATCAGATTTCTGTAACCATACTGCTAGACGGTAGGCAGTAACTTATGACTCGTAACCGACGTGTTCTTCATTGACAGATGTCAAAGCAATACGGTATTCAATCACGAATCATTTTCATAATATCTGATCATAATTATATCTGAATATATTGACAAGATAAATAAAATATCAGTCATTTTCAATATTTATTATTATCGTTTACAAAAAGTTACATAAAACAAATAATTATGTAATGTAAAAAGCATAAGATGCAACTTTTTTTGTATAAAGGCCATCATTTATTATAATATAAGTTAGAAATAGTAAAAATAATTTTATATAAAAAACGAAAATAATTATTCAATAAATAGCATTTCGTCGAAATCTAAACGACGCTTTCCAAATTGACGTTCTTTACATACAATATCTAAGATATGTGGAGGATCACGAACATTCATAGACCTTGTGACTCCAGGATCGATAAGCTCGACAAGAATGCAATCCATTTAAAAATTAGTTAATTTAATAAGCATTTTTTCTTCCCAGAACTTGTCATCTCGAAGTATACGCTCAACTATCTCTAAGTTAGATAATTACAATCATAAAAAGAGTCGTGCTGCGAAATTCTATTTAATAAAGTTAAAGAAAAAATATGTCTTCTATTCTCCTTCCTTCCAGAATAACGGGTTTCTTCTCTTCCTGTGTAAACAAAACTTTTACTTTATTTACGTCAATTTTTTTTTTTTTTAATTTTTTTTATTAAAAGTATACAACACAGAATATAGTATATTATATAAAGCATTGTACTCCCAGGAGTTAATAAACTCATTGCGGGAATGATACGCATTACATGAAACATATAGCTGTATCTATTAAATGGACATATGATGGGACATACACAACATTATTATTTCAGATAGTCATTAATAAGATGAAGTTTGAGCATGTTAGTTTGGGTCTTTTTACATTGACTTGCACATTTGATCTCGTTGGGTAGTTGATTATATTTTGTGTGAGCTATGTATTCCAGGGATCTTAGTCCATATTTTGTTGATTTGATTTTTGGTATATGTAGTTTGTTGTGATTTCTTGTGTTGTGTTGGTGTACGTCGTAATTGTAATAGAGTGTAGTGTTGGAATGTGCCGAGTGTTGAATTATTTGTAATATAGTTTTCGTTATTTCAAAAGTGGGAATGGTATTAAAAGGAAGTATTTGGGTGTTTCTGTAGATGTCTTTGACATGTGTGTCCCAAGGTAAACTGAAAATATTTCGCAGGGCTCTATTTTGGACGACTTGGACTTCTGAAATCATTTTTTTTGTAGCAAATCCCCAGATTCCGGCGAGATATATTAGATGTGAGTGAATCATAGCATGGTAAATCGATTTTAATAGAGAGGGAGGAAGTAACCCGCGAAGTCTATATAAAACACCAGTTATAGGAGTAATTTTGGATAGAACATGTTTAAATTGGTGATTCCATGTGAGTTGTGAATCAATGAAAAGGCCAAGATATTTTGTAACATCAGCCCTTTCAAGGCGGTTATTATCAAGACTTATATTAAGACTTACATTTTTTTATTTGCAAACAGTATGTAATGTGTTTTTTTTATGTTTAGGCTAAGTTTGTTTAATCGCAGCCAGTTTGCCAGGCAAGCTACATCCCTTTCCATTTTCTTTTCAAGTTCGTTTAAATCATTATTGTGATAAAGAATCACTGTGTCATCTGCATAGAGTTGTATTGTACCCTTAAGTCCCCATTTAGCAATATCATTTATATATATTAAAAATAGTAATGGTCCAAGTACGGAGCCCTGAGGCACGCCACATTTTATCGTTCCCATGCTGCTTGTCCCCTTTCCAACAAAGGTCTGACAGTGTCGGTTAGAGAGGTAGCTACACAGTAACTTCAGGGGAGTGCCTACTATGCCTAGGTGTTCTAGCTTATTTAATAGTATCCCATGGTCAACCGTATCGAAAGCCTTTTTTAAATCTATAAATAAGCCTGCAGCATGCTTACCCTGGTCTATATGCTTTTGGAGGGCGTATACAAAATCGAAGGCAGCACATTTTGTGTTAGATTGGTTTCTGAATCCATACTGTTGGGATGCGAGTAAATTGTTTGATAGGAGATATTTAGTGAGCCTAAGCTTAATAACCTTTTCAAAAACTTTAGAGACGACAAAGAGGATGGATATAGGACGGTAATTAGAAGGATTTTTTTTGCAATCATCTTTGTAAATCGGAATTATTTTTGCCATCTTTAGTTGATCTGGGAAGATTCCACTATTCAGGGATTGATTAATAAGAAAAACAAGGTGGTCAGCTAATATATCTTTGCAAAAGTTCAGGTACACTGGTGTAATTCCATCTAAACCTGGAGATGCATTAGACTTTAGTTGAGAGATGATACTGAGAACTTCTTTTTTATTTGTTTTGGCCATGTATAAGGACTGGATTGCTTTTTGATCCGTGTTTATAGTGATAGAATCATCTGGATATGATGCAATTGTAGCTGCTAAGTTTTCCCCAACTGATATAAAGAAGTTGTTAAAAGTTGAAGCTATCTGTGTTGGGCGTGTTATTTCTTCATTCTTAATGAGAAGACATTCAATTTCATCTTTCTGGGGTGTCGAGCTATTTGTTAGAATTGCATTTATTATGTTCCATGTCTGTCGCGGATTACGCAGATTTTCTTTAAATATAGTCGTGTAGTATTTAGTTTTAACATATCTTCTATAGTTGGTAACTTGATTTCTTGTTTTATTTCTCAGTGCTGTGAATATATCACTTTGCTGATTTTTTTTCCAGATTTTAAACGCATTGTTGCGCTGTTTGATAAGTGCATTTAATTTTGCATCAAACCCTTCCCCTCCGTTGGTCTCCTATGCGTAACTCAGATTTATGTTGGGATGATTTTATTGCTGTTTTGATGTATTCATTAAAATTATTATAGATTTCATTGGCATTACTGGTGGTTTCGTGTGGAAAGTTGTGGGATTCTACATATGTTTTTAACATGTTTTTATCGGTTTTGGTGTTGTTTGAAAAATAATGTATTCTATTATTAGTGTGATGTTTCAAGCTGTTTTGGTAATCTAATATCAAAATGTTATGATCACTTAGGTAGGCATCTATATTTGCAGTAGTTGAGGAAATATTTTGTCTGTTTGAGATGATATGGTCTATTAGAGAAGTAGAGGCATCTGTTATTTATTTATTTATTGGATGATTTTTATAGCGCCGCTTTTGCGAAATATCACCTCAGGGGCGCTGTACAGTTAATGCAGATATTACAAAAAAATATATAAATATTACAAATTGAAATTGAAATTAAGTTAAATAAAATGAAATACAGAAACAGGTGACACGGAGATGGAGAGTCTGCTGCAAGAATCCTATGTGGTGAGGAAACTGGACCAGCTGCTGCAGCGAGAGAGTCCACCGCGTCCACCAACAGTGCCAGCACGAGGTTCGTCATCCTTCCAGGTATGTGTCTGCTGCTAATAGAGCGCTGACACAATGTCCTCTCATGGATTCCAGACCTTGGCAGCACCGCTGTGACATTCGGAAAGTCCATCTCCCTGTACACTTGTTTCTGGTGATTATGTTAGTGGTGCATTGTTCCGAAATAAAAGGCGGCGGACGGGACAATAAATCAGCTTGGGCACTTGTTAGGGCTTTCAGAGTTTCCAAGAATAACATTGAAAACATCTGGCGTACCTACAGTTACCGATTCTCGTCCCAAGTTCAACTTCATTGAATTTAGAATATTTTTAGCACAATTTTCGATTATTCATTTTTGAAACACTGCACTCTAGTCACATTACTATTAAGTTCTGATTACTAATTGGTAAGTTAATTTAAAATGTTGATTCACTGATTTTTAAAATAACTTCAAAGGGATGTTGCCTCGTTTCCCTTGAAAATACTAAAAAAACACAAAGCGGTTGGAGACGGCATGACGCGTCCAGCTGCCACAAAGGGCGCTATGTTACTCGTGTAGGATAGGATGTGTTACATATGAAACAGTTGTATGAGTCTAGCGTGTTGATGTATTTAAGAGATGTATTATTTTTTTGAAGAATGTCAATGTTGAAATCACCAAAGATAAGGGTATCATCTGTACAGTTATTTAAAATAGATTCATGATACATTAAGAATTCGTTAATGTTTGAGGTAGGCTTTCTGTATATAACATAAATATTTAACGGTTTAAAATTTCTATTACGGATATATAATTGAAAACAATATGTATGGGAAATATGTATTTGAAAATTTTTTACGACTTCAATACGTTCATAATAAAATTATATGTTTAAATCAGTTATTACTTGCTCAGAATTTTTCTCCGGTGAAATCGGTCCTTTCGGCATCGGATTATTGATATATTAAGTATTTTCGTGATGAAATAAAAACAATATTAGAAACATTATGTTAATTCACTTTTCAATCAAATTTTGGAATTATACACACGAGCGTATAAGTACGTATAGACGGGTATATACAAGTGTATAAATTACCTGCTGTAATATAGATAGAGGTGGTATATTGCTGAGTCTAGAAGCAAGCATTAATTGCACATTTTTTCTGTGTTCTTTATTCTGCCTTTGATTTTTTTCACCCTGCTTACTAGCGGATACCTGTTCTTTTTTTCTTTGTTGCCATATGCCTTTGCCTTTGTTGTTATATGATATTGGTCGGTTTTTGTATTGATTTGTTGATGATAAACGTACCTACATGTTATCTGGGTTATAAATGTGAGAATGTTGTCGATATATTTGGGGATTCCGTATTATAGGCCAGTACACATAGCGCCAAAAAGGGGGTTGCGATCGTAATTATTCCGGTAGTCCCAATTTTTTTATATGTTTTATAAAGTGATCCCATGATGTATAATCTGAATTTCCGACAATGGCGCACCTGTGCTCGCGCCACCATTTTAAAAAAACCGGCTGTAATCGCGCCAAAATCTAGTTTTTCCAAAATATCTCATTCTCAATGCAAATTTTGGCTAAATTAGCTAAATAATTAAAGTAAAACATAAAATTACCTACAACTTTTGTGAAAACAATTTTCTTCAATCTCTAATAGGTACCGAGGTAGAAAGTCGTAAAGGTGCGTATATTTTTGAAAAAAACAAGTTTTTTGCGCGACTAGCTTTGATTTTTTGTAAATATCTCGTTTCCAGTACAATTTTGTGTAAAAATTATTGATACTAATTTTGTAGAAAATAAAATTTCATAAAATAAATAGGTATATAATTTATGTGTTTTAATTCTAATACGTATCCAAGCTCTAATCCACCAAAACCAGGCCAAAAATTGAAGCAGAGGTAAAGTGTTTTAAATTTCATTCCTTAATTTTATTTTTCTTCAACAATTATTGTTGTGAGAACATATAAGTTGACAACAATCGTCATGCCTGCGTCAGACCTAGCTTTAAGGTTTGGGCTGGAAACGGCATGCACGTTAGTGTCATAAGAACTAGAGCCAGCAAATAGTGAAAACTTTTGACAACAATCGTCATGCCTGCGTCAGACCTAGCTTTAAGGTTTGGGCTGGAAACGGCATACACGTTAGTGTCATAAGAACTAGAGCCAGCAAATAGTGAAAACTTTTGACAACAATCGTCATGCCTGCGTCAGACCTAGCTTTAAGGTTTGGGCTGGAAACGGCATGCACGTTAGTGTCATAAGAACTAGAGCCAGCAAATAGTGAAAACTTTTCAGGTTCATTCATCTCTGGTCCGTGCTGAAAAATAATGTCAGTTTTTGTTAATTTTTTTAGAGCGCTTATTTAATCATATAAAATTAATATTATTTACTTTATATTTACAGAAATTGTGAAAAAATTACCATGTTGAGTGTCGGTATAGCGTTTAACACAATACTCGTATTTTCTTTATTATTTGCAATATTATCTGGATGAAGTCTTGCGGAATTTTTCCTAAAATGAGAAATATTGTTAATTATTTATACTGTCTCTATTCCCTAATTATTTAGAGATGTATTAAGACATGCCCGACAAACTTTCACCAACAATTCCTGAGCTTATTTGGTGTAAAAAATGCATTTCGGTAAAAATAAAAATATGTCACCGGAAATCAAAATTAATTTACTTCTTATACTCCAAATTCAATATGCTCAGAAGTTTATCGACTGCGTATATATGTATATATCTACATATATAAAATTATTTAAGCTGACATTGTACAATTATGTTCTGTAAAAAACGTATCCCAAAGATCTATTTTTATGTGTGTATTTAAGTAGTACCTTCTCCATTCCGTTAAACATTTTCCTTGGTGCCGTAATTTTGTTCGGGATAAAACTCCTTTTGTCTTCTGTTTTCCCATATTTAACTGAAACGTAAGTATATATTAGCCAAGAGATTTATTATAAATTTGTTCAATTTTACCTTAAATTTGAAAATCATTTCAACGTAAGTAAGTGCAGTAACTTGGGGAGATAATTGCACAATTCTATCTACAACAAATGATCTAACAATCTAAACTTAAAAGATTAATGACTCTTTTTAATATTCGAATGACTTTAGGTACTTTATAGGTGACATATGTCTAATTGTCTGTATGGAGAAAAACTTTCGATGCAGAGTTTTTGTTTTATGGAAAAAAAACTTTCGAATTTCAAAAATTTGTTGTTGGGTAATTTAACTGGTTTTGGTGGATTAGAGCTTGGATACATATTAGAGTTAAAACACATAAATTAAATACCTATTTATTTTATGAAATTTTATTTTCTACAAAATTAGTATCAATAATTTTTCACAAAATTGTACTGGAAACGAGATATTTACAAAAAACCAAAGCTAGTCGCGCAAAAAACTTGTTTTTTTCAAAAATACGACTTTCTACCTCGGTACCTATTAGAGATTGAAGAAAATTGTTTACACAAAAGTTGTAAGTAATTTTATGTTCTACTTTAATTGTTTAGCTAATTTAGCCGAAATTTGCATTGGGAATGAGATATTTTGGAAAAACTAGATTTTGGAGCGATTTCGGCCGGTTTTTTTCAAAATGGCGGCGCGAGCACAGGTGTGCCAAGGTCAGAAACTCAGATTTTACATCAGGGGACCAGTTTATAAAACATATAAAAAAATTGGGACTACCGGAATAATTACGATCGCGAATCGGTAATTGCCCTGGAGTATTAGTAATGAAACGAACTCTTCACAAACACTTTATTGAAATATAAGAGAATACCACTCCTTAGTAAAAAACTCCTTTTATTTTACCATAATTTATTAGATATTCCATTGTTACAACTAACATGACTGTATAATTAGAAATTAATGTAAAAGCCCAGTAGGGCGTAAATAAATAAAACTAGGAAAACGATTCTAGTGAAGGGGCACTCTATAACATTCTGTGCCGCTGGTTGTGACAACCGGACAGACAGCCGCGTTGCCAAGTGTCGTGAAAAAAAGGAAATAGTAAAAAAGTCTACTTGGGCTAGAAATGATACATAATAACATAACGACAATACTTTAGTGTCATCTTTTTTCTCAAGTGCCTACACATTTACGCATTTAATAATGTATTCTTTTGTATTGGTTATTATTTATATAAAAAACCTTTACTCACTTGAGGAAGAAGTTAAATTATAAAAAACAGAAAATTTCACTAATAGATTTCAAAGTAATCGTTTGATTAAATAAAAAATACGTAAAAGAAATGACCTGAGCGACGGGCCGGGTGACACACAACCTTACAGGCCGGAACTTTGGCGGCGTCTGAGTCATTACGTACTAACTCCTTACCAACGCGCACACAAATATACTACGCACAATCCAGAGTTTTGGAGTACTGGCGGTCGACTTTCGTGTATCTGGCCAGAAATTGAATTTTCGCGAGTGTTTTTATTTTAATTAATTCTTATGAATACATTAATAAAATCTCTAATCTTTTGTGAGGGAGTCGTCGGGAAGTTACTAATTCATCGTCTAGAAAAATAAAATCTGGTACTTGCCGCTTATCTCACAACATTTTACATTTAATAAAATGTACTTATCGTTTTACATAATATATTTAATTGTAAGGTCCTGTTTTTATTAATCTTAAATATAAATAACTTGCATCCCTTCGAATCCCTCTAGAAACATTTAAGATTTTAGTAATAAGCTCATCAGAAATAATTAAAATGTGAGCGTCGGGGCAAATCCCCGTTATCAGGGTATTGTGTCGCCTTAACTAGAAAACCTTAAAGCCCAGTTGTTTCGCTGAAATACACATGTGAAAAAGTCATCAAGTGCCCATTCAGCGCAATTTTGTTTTTTTTTAATGTGAAGGGTTATTAGATTATTAATCCGTTTCTGATTTGGAACAAATTGTGATTAGCAGAAGAGGACAACTATCATTTACAATTTGATAGAAAGCTGAAACACACCTAGATCAAATTTTAGAAAAAAAAATTGCACTGAATGACTATTTGATGACAATGCTACATTTGAATTTCTGCAAAACAACTGGACCTAAGGACGGGTGGTTTCGGAGAATTTGAAGAAATCGTCGAATTTCAACGTACATTTACTGGTTCTGTGAAAGTATTATTAAAGTTCTGTTATTATATCATTATAGGCTAGTTGCATAACAGAACTGAAATAATGACAGAACTTGAAATAATCTTTCACAGAACCCGAAAATTAACGTTGAAATTTGATGAATTGTTCATATTCTCCAAAACAACCCGGCCTAATAAGAGTAAATTAATCTGTGACAAGCATTCAATTAACCGACAAAAATATAAGCGCTTTTTATAATTGGAACAATTGTATTGAATTAAAATAAACTGTTGTGTTATATTGTCAATAAGTCAAGTTTTTTGGAACGCCTTTTAGGTGGGTAGGTACTGACATTCCTGTGATTAAAGAATTTTTTCTAATGCAGAATAATTTATTTTATACAATTTACACTGGCGAACAGTCGTACAAATTTTACTAATAAAGCTGGAATAATATTATGACTCACGACTGGAAGTGAATTACAAACGTAAAGGGCGTTAATAGATGGTGCTAGGTTGTAGCTAATCCTAGAGACAACTAGGACTAGTCTGACTGAATTGAGAACTGGACTGGACAGGACTGGACTTGAGGACTGGAGAAGCAGATTTTAGAGTCTCCGGATTTGTCTACCAACACCGAGGCACCAAAATCCGTTATTTTGGTTTTCTACATTGTATTATAATCTGTTATAGGATCATATTTGTATTTTGTTACCACCATGATACAGGCATTTGCCTAGTTTAGGCTATTTAAAAAAAAACTGATCTTGAACGTGACACTATTAAGACCTAAGTATACAAAGATCTTGGGTCATTCTGAGCTAAATATGGTGTTACAACAGGTGGGTGGTAGACGCTGGTTTGACACTGTTTTATAACCGCTGGAACCACGTTACTATTCAAGCTATAGACAAGAGCCTATAAACGAAACCAAGTAGAATAATAATTGCTGCTTGTGGTAGACAGCTTCCTGAACATAGCATTCTTATACGCGGTTGGATCTATTGCCTGCGATATAGCTGTGTTTGTAAAATATAAATTATTTCCTACGCCTAACGCGCTATAATGACTTTGAAGTGAAGAAATATATTTACACCTTAGCACTAGCGATCGGTCGGGACATATTATATTATCTAAGAGAAGTGTGAATCAGAATAAACCGTTTACTCTTGATAAAATGATAGAGGTACAGTTTTTATGTGGGAGTCAATGATTTACTAAGCTGTTTGTTATTTATTATAAATTATTCTTTACTAGGCTTTAATAGTACATCTCTGTAATAGATGCTAATGCATTTTAACTTGGATAGTACCTTTGCATCAATAATATGTTTTGTTTTTTTTTACATTAGCTGAGGAGTGAGGAGCCCCTGAGAAAAAAAATTCTCTCAGGGCCAATTTCACATTAGGAGATGTCGTGTGGAGGGTCTTTTAGGGAAAGGAAGCAGAGAAATTTCTGGAAAGGAAAAAAGGTATGAGGGTGTACTGGACATCTACGCCAGTGACATCGACTGTAAATGCCGGTTTCCTCTCGGGGGGGGGTACCTTAGGTAAGGATTTTCAAAGAAACACAACTTGCGAATGTCGTCGGACAACTGACTGGTTGTGCCAGCTGTTTGCATATTTATTGAGTTCGAATTGAACACGTGTTAATGTACATCAATTATTCTTATCTCTTAACAGGATGCATGAGAGCATTAAGGAACCAATAAAAATAACCAAATTTTAATTACTACGGTTAAATCCCATTTGACACATGATACGTGTCCGGTGATAAGCTTCAAAAGGGATTCGGCGTCGTTAAATGCGTGATAACAGTAAATATTCATTTCCTTAATTATTTTAATTATATTTAGGTACATCGACCTGCTGTCCGGTACACCCCCAACGTGAAAAAGTATTTTTCACCAAATAGTTTCCTCGGACAGCAAGGTATCTTCTTAAGGTGTGAAGAACAATGATTTTCATAGGTGTGTTGGTGTTTTCCAACTGTAGATATTCGTTGAAGTTTCTGTCGTTGAGAGGTACGTGTTGATGACGTATATGTTGTCTTCAATTTCAATTAAAAATCCATATCTTTTCACAGCATAAAGCGATCGTTAAAGTAATCAGCTTTCATATTTCAGAAAAATGAATGAACGAATGTAGCGGGCGGCCTTCAGGCCCTCTAACGCATTAACGAGTTATGTGACCCACATGTCAAGTGTTTACATGTGAGCTATTTGTTTATAATAAACAAATCTTTCGTTTGTAGTTCAAGTTCGTGAATCAGTATTATTGTTATTACTGTCTCTCATGTGACTCTTCTTTAATTGAGTTTATCTTAACCTTATCTGGATCCTTATTATTTATTCCAATCTTTATTTCAATTACGCCTTATGTAGTTTTATTCCTCGGCTCAGAGGATAAAGTTAGCAGCTTGTACAGCAACAACCTTTTTCTTAAACGATTTTCACTCTCGTGCCATTTGGATTACTTCAGCGGTAGATTTGGAGTGGAAGTACAGGAAAACACAAGGACTACAAGTATTTGCAGTAGCGTCGTAAAATTAACTTTTTCCATCTGGCGTGCCAATGAACTTCGATTTCGTCATATTATATGTGCACGGTTCTTCCAGGTGATTATCCCCCGGCAGAAATAACCTTTTCTGGTATTCTGTTTTCATTTCCACCTGGAGAAATATTTCTTTCATGTTTGCAGCAACGGCAATTCTTTGTCCCGTATCTAGGAACCGAGTTGATTCTCTCCATTGGAGCGCCGTGATGGGCGCAACATAAACATTATCTTCATTGTTTTCTCGTGTAACAAAGCTGTCACCATTATCTCGTTCGATTAATATTTTTAGTGGATACATTTCTTGTGCCGCTAGTGTTCCGATTTCACATGGATTAATTTGCTGATAAGTATCACTCGGCAGATTTATAAATTTCACAATTTTCAAAGATGTCACAATTTTCACAGATTTCACTATTTTTACAAATCTTGAATTGTCCTCGTGAATGGTGTTTCCGGGGCTCCATACGACTCCGGATGATAATGCGGCATCATTAATTTCACTTTCCATCAGCGCCATATTATGTGCCTTGTTGTCGACCCCTTTCCTTGCGAGTCGTTTCTTTTCGCTAACATTATTTAGCGACAATGTTTTTTCAATATATTCTTCATTTTTATGAAGATGCCGCACAAAGGTTAACGGTAGCTGTGGCTTTTCTATCACAGCCGTTGAATTCTCTGACGGATGCTGAGGCAAGAACGGTATCTCCGGTATATCCTCAGGCAGTAGTGTGAGGGTGGACTTCCAGCCACCCTGACGAGTTGCACCGTGTGCATTTTCATCTTCTTCATTTTTATGAAGATGCCGCTCAGGGGTAAACGGTAGCTGTGGTTTTTCTATCACAGCCGTGGAGTCTTCTGGCGGATCCTGAGGCGAGAACGGTGTCTCCGGTATATCCTCAGGCAGTAGTGTGAGGGTGGACTTCCAGCCACCCTGACGAGTTGCACCGTGTGCATTTTCATTTTCTTCATTTTTATGAAGCAGCCGCACAGGGTTTAACGGTAGCTGTGGCTTTTCTATCACAGCCCTGGAATCCTCTGGCGGATCCTGAGGCGAGAACAATGTCTCCGGTATCTCCTCAGACAGTAGTGTGAGGGTGGACTTCCAGCCACCCTGACGAGTTGCACCGTGTGCATTTTCATTTTCTTCATTTTTATGAAGCATCTGCTCAGAAGATGACGGTAACTGTGGAATGTCCATCACAGCCGTTGATCCATCTGGCGTAATCTGCTGAGGTGAGAACAAAGTATGCAGGTTATCCTCATCCAATATTGTGAGGATGGACTTCCAGCCACCCTGGAAATCTGCAAATAGTGCATCCAAATACCGTGCAGTCTCCTCTTCTTGTAGACGCTGTGGGCGCCCATCTTCTTCTAGTTGACGTTGTAAGCGCCAACCCTCTTCTAATTGGCGTTGTAAGCGCCAATTCTCCTCCTGTAGTGCTCTAACTGTTTCCCAAGAAGAGCGTGAGTTGCCGCTGTCTTCGGGTGCTGGCACTAATCCTCTCCTGGAAGCAGGTGCTTCGGCGCCTTTCCAGGAGCGCAGTGTCGGTGTCATGTTTCTTGATTTTCTGAGGAAAATCCGGCTCGAAGGACCATAAATGTACTGGACATCTACGCCAGTGACATCGACTGTAAATGCCGGTTTCCTCTGGGGGGTACCTTAGGTAAGGATTTGCAAAGAAACACAACTTGCGAATGTCGTCGGACAACTGACTGGTTGTGCCAGCTGTTTGCATATTTATTGAGTTCAAATTGAACACGTGTTAATGTACATCAATTATTCTTATCTCTTAACAGGATGCATGAGAGCATTAAGGAACCAATAAAAATAACCAAATTTTAATTACTACGGTTAAATCCCATTTGACACATGATACGTGTCCGGTGATAAGCTTCAAAAGGGATTCGGCGTCGTTAAATGCGTGATAACAGTAAATATTCATTTCCTTAATTATTTTAATTATATTTAGGTACATCGACCTGCTGTCCGGTACAGAGGGGTTGGATAGGATTCTGAGGTCTATGTGTCATGCAGTGATGGACGTATGAATACATCCCTCCCACTGCAGTGCAAAGCAATGGGTCGAGAGAAGGTCTGGCCGGAGAAGTCAAAAGGTCTCCTTCAAACAGTCTCTTCCGATCCGACCAGCCATGCAGTAGATGGGTAAATACATCCGCCGCGAAGACCTAAGCAAACTCACCCCATGACCCGGGCACCCCTGCTAAGCGTGTGTCTAAGGGGTGTTGTTGTTGTTGATGTTATCGAATAAATGGTTCCTGGAGCGGAGGTACACAAACCCGTCTGACAAATTGTTTTTACCTATGTTGTTTTCTACTACTAACTTGTAACTTATTTTATTACTTTTTCAAAATATTATGATTCTTTAATTAGTCCACATGTTAGTTGATAATTTTAATGGTTGTGTATTTATATATTTAATTTAAAATAAATGTACAACCTATAAAATGTAAAGTAGCTTTAAGAGTATTGCGTTAGCATTTTAAACGTTTTTAAAGTTCTAGGTGCAAGTGTTTTGTCCAAGAAACAGATAAATAAAATAAAATACAACATAAGAACTCAGGTTAAGAAAACCTGTACAGATAAATCAGTTTTGACATTTATTCAGTTTTCACTCGGTGCGTGTCTTTTGAGTTTGGCATAGATACATACCTACTGCTGTGGTAGAAAATTATTTAAACAATATTGATACCACAGTGATTTTTAAATACATCCATTTGATTTTCACTTTTGTTTTCGTGAACGAAAGAATGCAAATCTTGGAAGCGGAAATTAACCCACTTCCTGACATCCGATCTAGCTGAAACTAAGCAGATAGACTCGTTTTTTTTTTTTTTTATAGTGAATACCTCACAAGAGTCCCAACTGCTCCCGTCTGGAACCAGTGAGACTATGGCATCCCCAATTGGGGGATGTTGTGAGGCTGAAGGTAAGTGGGGAAGGGAAAGAGGAAGGTGGGGAAGTACCTGGCTATTCAGATCTAGTCACTAAACACGGCTAAAGCCATTTGGAGCAACGTTTCAATTCTGAATGGTGGTCTTACACCAGGGCGATACTGGTAGTATCTTCCACTCTGGAACGTGCCGCAAATATACTATATATTATTTTAATTAATTAATTGTGAAATAACACAAATAAATCAAATAAAATTTATTTGCGCACGCCGGGTTCGAACCCGCGACCTTCGGAATGGCAGTCCAATGCGTTACCACTGGACTATGCCTGTGACTATGACTATGTTGTCGATGAAAATGCATTTCATCAACGAAATATACGCATTTCTATGAAATCGGATGACATTACAACAGTTAATATCCGAAACAAATGTCGGTCCTACCCGGTCGGCATTTGGCGAAGTTGTTAGCGCGGTTTACTCCAGTCCCTGGTAAGTAAGGTACAATCCACAGCCAAATAAAATTATTTTTTATATTTTTTAAATGTTTTAAAAAATATTTTAAAATAGATATGTATTATAGTAAAAAAAACTTTGTTTATTTTTGGGTGGACTTTTTTCATTTGAGTCACATGCAAAATATTTGGTCAGCTCCTAGGGTGAACAATCATTGTTTTAATTAATTAAATTGATTAAGCCTGCCTCTTGTTAATCTTGTCAGTCAATTATTGTCTCGATAAGGAATAACAGACAGCAACATAAAACTTTCTGCAAATTTATGACAGTTATTATCTGCCGATAACTAGATAAAAATGACGCCAGATTTTCACCTTACCTAAATAATTTTACAATACCGCTTAGTTTATGACTGTGTGTTATAGTGCCTACCCAATGAATTCAATGTGAAATTTGGTAGGAATAAGAATGAAGTGCAAATATACCCACTACATGGTAATATTATACTACGTTTTACTTATTAAAACCGTTGGGAATATGCAACTATCCTTACGTAAGGCGATGCACTACGTCCTGTAATATTTTAAATTGAGCCGCTATCAAGAGATAGTATTTATAGTATTTATAGCTTATATTTTAGTTTAATCCAGTCCCATCTAAATTATTTAATAGAAATATGGGGAAACACATACATTACATACCTAAATGATTTACAAACAATACAGAACAAAGTTATTAAAAAACTCTTCAATTATAACCCGGACACTCCCACAAAAAAACTGTATCAGGAAATGAAACTTTTGAAAATAAGAAAATTGTACGAATACAACATATGCCTCCTAATCTACAAAATCCAAAATGGACTTATACACACAAACACAACATTTAAACAAACGTCACAAGTACACGAACATTATACTAGGCAACATAACAAATTGTACACACATGCTGTAAGGACTGAAAGTGGCAAAAGAGGCATTGGCCACGAGGGTGTACAAATATACAATCTCCTTCCAGATAAACTTAAAACGGAGAGTATAAATGTATTTAAAAAAACTTTTTAATCTTAAGTTATTAGAACAATATTAGAATACTATTTATTTAATGTTATATATTTAAGTTAAGAAAGTGAAATGTAAATTTCTTTAACTTAATAAATAAATTTAAAAAAAAAATGACAACCCTTATGTAGATGGCGATAAGGTTTAAATACGCCTGTTTTGATTTATGCAAGAAAAAAACATGGCCAAAAAGTGCTTTTATTTTATTTTGTGGATGATCAGGCATAAATATTAAATTTTTTTCCGATCATTTTATAAATAACTTAATTTTCCACATTATACAATAAAATCATAACGGAAAATGGGTTCGCAAGTAGGAGATTTTTAACTTTAGAGCAGTTTTCATAGGCCTATACATAATTTTTTTCTGGGTCAAGATGTATTCTACTCGCAGTATTTAATTAAAGCATCTGAAACATTTCCAGGCGACCAAATTTTCAAACCAAAAACACATGATTTTGCATTAGTACGTATGGCATCGCCTTAAACTAGTTATTTCCTCTAAATACTACTAGCTGAAGTACCCGGCGTTAACTTAACTTAGTATCAAAATTCTGATTTAAGAGACGGGAAAAGGATGAGGGTAGTTTTTCTAAATCTCTTGTAGTCTTTTTATGAAGATACATTGTGAAAACTTTCTCGGAATAAAACCGAAGATTTGTATCAAAATCAAATCCACGCAGACACAATTCTTCATATAAATAGAACTAAATTTATTATACTATGGTGACATTAACATAAACATATTGCATAGTAAAAATAGTGTAATTGGTTTAGAAAGTGTAATATTAGATGTGACTCGGGATGAATGGAAAAAAAATTAAATCATGTATTGATCATATTACAATACGTAACCGCTATAACACTGTATTGTTACTAATAAAATATCCGATCAATATGTAACAGGAGTAGCAGTAGGGAAAGAGGTACTTAAAAAAGATTTAAATTAAATTAGTTAGAAAAAAAAATGATAATACCTTTGTATATTAAAAAATTGTAAAAATGAGAGATTTCTTACAATCAAACTGGATACTTCTCAGTTTTGTAAGACACTATGAAATACAAATGGTAAAAACAACTGAATAAATAAATCATTAAAAAAAGGTAAATAGATCGTCAAGCAAGTATATCGATCAGATAAAAGATGCATGAGAAAGCCAGTGTAATTGTCCACCTTTCCTGAAAAATGTATAACTTGATAGATACCTTTTATCTTGGAATCAACCAGTATAAATTTACTGTGGCATCTATCTAAAATAATATGACAGTATCAAAAATGTTTAAATTACCCATTAAACAGCGGTTCAAAGCCCTTTGAGCCGAGTGTTAAAATATTATAATTGAAAACAAATGTGCGTGCGTGTGTATGTGCACACGTTATCACAGTTTACACGCATATCTTAAGAAAGTAAATATTTTATGGAACTCTCTATTATTATCTACATTGTACATAGAATATTTCCATATTATGTAAATGGAGTGTTTGTTTTGTGTATATGGACACAATAAAAGGCGTAGGAAGTACAAGTCACACGGACCATCTAGTCTACAGACTACACTTATCACAGGTCTGACAGACAACGCACCAAGAATGATAATGGCGGTGAATAATTATCACTTGCACTCAACGCATGAATGACTGCACTAGGATAATCCGTCTCCAGCACAATGGAGTCGTGAACTGTACGTGTCATATTATTACAGGATGTAAAACATTATGGAAACCATAGATAATGCCATACCAGAAGATTGTCAAGACGCATCTTAAAAAAATCAAATTTTTCATTTAATTAATGTTTTTTTAAGCTAGAAGTTACTACCCAAGCTTCGTAAGATTTTTTTTCTTAACATCAAACGCAATTATTTATTTATCACATTTTATCCACTTTTTAGCATGGAAAATGCTTTCTGCTTCAGAAAATCACTCTTAACCGATTTGAAATATGTTAATAATATAAAGCTATTTTCTGAAGCTGCAAAAATTCTAACGGTGAACGTGGTCATTAAATTTGATCTCCTTTTCTAGATAAACAGAACTATCTTCAGATCATAATTTCATTACATTTAAAATGCTCCATAATACACAAGCAATAGCTTTCTGCTTATTTGCTCAATAAGTAAAATAGTGCTGGAATTAGGGCGCAGTCAGGTAGTGACTATTAGTTTGTCTATGAGATTAACGTTATAAATAAAGGTTTTTTGTAAAAACAATGAATCCTAATAAATCAATGATTGTCTGGTGCAATTTGATTGTCATCCAGACGCAATGTGGGCCTGCTAATTCTGTTCTACAGGTATTTTAATAGAGCCTGCTCTAGAAGCTAGCCGCGTTAATCCCCGGTGCACGTGCGCGAAACTCGACGCACACGACCGGAACACCAATTTACAATTGATGTTGGCTTCAAAAGAACGGGCTGTTTCTTCGACTCGTTTTTGTGTACGAAGGCTCGTATGTGGAACGAGTTACCTTTTCAAGACCCGCATCAATAAATCCCTTCCTACAGCCCCTACATAACCCGCCTCCCAACGCTACCCAACCGAGTGGCGACGTAGCTCCCCTGCCTTTACACCGCGCTCTTGTGAGGTGACACTAAAAAACTATTTATGTTTAATTATGTGACCACTTCTAATTTATACATTATAATTTTATTATCTGATTAAAAGACACCATTCTTATTTAACATCTGTTACACGTGAAAACGATAAAACATTATAGTATGGAATAATGTAGAATTCCACAAAAAAACGACTTTCACATTTTTAATTTATGCTATCAGGAACCTATGGAAATGGTAGAATTTTCCAATTTTATTGTACAAGGTACAAGGCGTAGGAAAATGATTTCAGTATGCTTTACCTAAACTTTATTTGGTTGTAGACTCCATCGACCATGAAATAATGGTATGTTCTCCAATGGCGCATACCTGGAAATATTCTTATCGTATGTCCGCTATTGGAATGGGTGGAGCAACATCGAGGAATGTTCTTTGTAAGGTTGTGAAATCTCCTCGTAATATGAAATAAGAATCAATTCAGATGAGGTAAAACAATTTTCAAATCGCTTGCCCCATCGGACATAGCGAATATGTCCGCTATGTCCGATGGGGCAAGCGATTTTAAAAGGTGTTCTAATATAGTCTGAATAGTCGTATATTTTATTAGCTAGCGATTTTAAAATCGCTTGCCCCATCGGACATAGCGAATATGTCCGCTATGTCCGATGGGGCAAGCGATTTTAAAAGGTGTTCTAATATAGTCTGAATAGTCGTATATTTTATTAGCTAGCGATTTTAAAATCGCTTGCCCCATCGGACATAGCGAATATTTAACATTTGACAGTTACTAATAATGCCTGATTTGATATGTTAAATTCATTTAAAAGAACTATGTGGGAATATTTTCAAATCTATACGGAGAAAAATAAGCCTGGCTGATTTGTTAAAATCCTGTTAAAAACGTGATTGTAATCCATTTCCTAATAAAATATAAGACTATTCAGACTATATTAGAACACCTTTTCATGCAGGCATCATTTTCCTGATAAACATTATAGTATAATCGTTTTTATGAACACGTGTTCTGTAATTCAAATAGTTTTACCAGCAGTCATTACATACAGTCCCGTTTTAGAAGGAATACGATTAATTTTACAAGATATAATTTTTTTTTATTTATATCTGTAAGTTTTCTCCGTGTGGGGAGAATACTCTTCAATAACCAGATACCTACAGCATAACATAATAGATAAATCATAGATAAACGCGGCGTGATAACAGTATGTCTTCGCACTGTAAGTAATAAGGGATAATGACTAATTGTTTTTGGTATTCAAGGTAAACTTGACCTTTGGGGGCCAATATATTTATCCAAGATAACATATATTTAACACAAAATATAAACAGTAATGAATCAAAAGTACCTACCTAAATGTAATATTAGAGAGTAACTTCATAAGTTTTGTAAAATATTAAAATTATTTTTCTAAGATAATTTTATTCTCCATCCATTTTTAGAAACGACTTATCTACATTATTTAATTTATTATCTATAACGCGCTAAATTTCTGGATTATCTTAGAAACTAATAATTAATTTAAAATTCTTTAAATAAACGTCTACCTACATATCGGCCCTGAAAACTAAAACTGTACGTACTATCACGTTACAAAACCTCTGGTATCTGTTTTCTACTTTTTATTGTTGCATGAATCAATAAATTTGATTATTTTGTGGAACCAATTCTTGATGATATTGATTCAGCTGCACCATTTGCAGTTTTGCATTCAAATAATTTGCACTCAATAAATCCCGCAAGCGACAATGTACGTGGTAACCTACCCTTTTCCCTTAATACCCTAAGCATATACTTATTTTATTGTCACAATCAATCCAAGCTCATCTGTGTTACACTAAATGGTGAAGTGGTCCTTTCTCCTGAGACATCATTCTAATTAATGTAATAAATGAGATGTTTATTCTTTAATATTGTTTATGGGAGAAAATTGTACATCCAAAAGCAAAATACACTATCAGTAGGTAACATTTAATGAGGACGGGTTATTTCAAATAGAATTTGAACAATTCATTATTTATTATTTCAGAGATGAATCGAATTCGTGGTAATCCAAAGATTTGTGAAAGCATATTGTTGTTATTACTCGCCTCATTGTGTTGTATAACACACCACAAACTAAAAACACGCTTTTTGTAGAGAAGGTAACAATGACCTTGAGCTTTAATCAGAGTGGTTTATTTAGGCCAGTTAGTTAACTAAAATAAAGCTAATAGCAACGACAAGCTATTCCAAACCATAATTTCAATACCGTTAAAATCACAGTTTATACAGAGTAACACATGTGACATTAAAGTTCTGATTAAACGACGCAGATCAATAAAAATAAATATTTATTTATGTTTACCTACATAGGAATTTTAAAGTGTTGTTATTGCTAAACTTCGTTTTGGAAAAACAGAGCAATCACCGACAGAAAACGTGCAGTCAAATTATGCATCGTAATCTTTTTTTTTTTTATTAACAACATTAAAATAAACATGAATTGGTATCTAAAAACCGTGCTTCGTGCCATTTTAGGCACCCAAAGGCCATTAATTTATCTAAATTCGATGTTGTAATGTTGCAATCAAACAGGTTGCCTTTTTAGTTGGACTAAATATTATTTTTTGGTTAAATTGATCCTAAACTTTATACATTTAGGCTTGAATCTTGTTATCGCCTTGTAAGTGTTAAAAAAGGTTGTAAAAAGATGAAATGTGATCTTTGATCATTTTTATTGTTGAGCATGCACGTGTGGGTAGATTTTATATGTTGGGAGCAACCTACCTGAACTACACCATTGACTGGAATCCTCGCACAGAGCTGCCCATTCCATCTCCAGATCCTGGAAACTGGCCATCTCGCTGGGAAGGGGGACCCCACTATCCAGTACTAGCCGCTAGTATCCTAGATTCATCAAGCGGTGGCGTGACAGTATCCGATTTGGAAGGCAAATGAGATAAACGACTACAGGGGATTAACTAGGCCGGACGCATTACGACTGCAACGAGATGGCGTGACGCGAAAATACTATTCTTCGAAACGCTCGGACAGGTAGAATATTCAATAAGTCTGGTCAAAAAAACAATGTCCAAGTAGGTAGAAAACTAATAATTAACTCGACAATTTACAATACTAATTAGATTTTAAGATTACAACTTAGGTTTATGTGTAAAAACGGACGAAACAACACTAATCCCTATATTTAAGTTAGCCGCGCCAGAATGTTGAGTTGAAGGGGATTAAAGAGCCGCTTCGGGCTCTGGCAGAGTCGGCATCGGGGAGTCCACTCCTGCCTGACTCTGCTTAACGCACTCAAACATTTCACACATTTTGTTTTTTTTATTACTTGAACCCGCGAAAACGAGAGCGGAATACTAATTTGAAATTTGAACACCGAGCGAACGGATAACGGTAGCGCGAACAAGTGACAATAATGATAAATCAAAGAATTTAAATTTAGAACACGAATTTAAAAAATTGAATTGTTAATTTTTTTTAAACACGAACCAAAGAAAATTGACGGTTGAAGTTATTTGAATTGATTAGACGCGAAGTGACTGACGATTAACGAATTTCCCGCGCGATCGCATGCCGAGCGTTCGCGTGTGTGGGAGGCGCGGCGGTCTGATGTGGACTGGCCACGGATAAGCTGCTAGCTACTAGCGAGGTTAGGCGCTTGCCGACTCGGGGCTCGGGGAAACAGGTTCCCGGCGCAGACACTCCAGCAGACCAGCCACTGTCCTGTCACCGGTCGTCGCTTGCCTGTTGCCAGTGGCGGGACTGCGGGACAGCTGATCGGACAAATTGCTAGCAGCAGACAGGGATCACGGGACAACCACGCGCCTTGGGCCTGAGGCAGCTCGTGGTCAAAATCTACGAACCGAAGGAAGCTGTGTTGCGGTATTTACCGATCCCTAAAAGTAGCCCGCCTTATGCTGCTTCGTGCAACCACTTCCTTACGTTTTGACAAGTGGTGGACCGGAGAGGGATCTAAACCTGTCGTGGGCAAATTGAATTATAGTATTAGCTATTTTTTTTCATATTTTAGGTACTATAATAGTAGTACTTACGTAGTGCCCGGGGGTAAAGACCACAAACTTCTGGAGGTGATTCCACAGGGTGTACATTATATACATATATTTTATATATATATTTAATTGAACCAATAATTGGTTTTCACTCATGTTTTAATTATTAGAAAATATAAAAAAGAGAAAAAGTAACAACTGCCCATGGGTATGGGATGGATCTAGTCTGTTATTTATTGATTTTAGGTTTGAAGATGCGAGATGTTGAGTTAAATAAGTCGAATTCACAACATGAAATGTTGAAAATATATGAGGCGCGGTGAATAAATGTGTTGTGAGTTAATTTTGTTTTAGGGATGTTTAATGCATGTTTTTTTGGGTTTGTCTGATGGGCTCTCTTAATTAATTCCTTTAAGTAATTCAGGTCAAGGAATATTGAATTATCTACCTCCATTCTGAAGAGAAGATGGGATAGATCTGTATAGGCGAATGTTTTCCAACTTTCCATTTCTACTTCTCCTTCTTCTCAACTTTACCCAAATAGTGATATTATAGATAATATGTGTAGATTCTTAGGCTCTGGGCAAGGAAGTACCCTTGAAGCTTTCTTTTGAAGCTCTTCACAACATTCATTTTTCAGAAGAACATGCACAAAATACAAAATTATATTTTCAGATGACGATATTTTTCATTTGTCCTTAGTTCAGTTTACTAAATGCATATTGGAGAAAATTAAATCAATTGTTAATTACGCACCCTCTCCCCCTGCTGTGTGTAAGATATCTCAGTTATTTTCATTAGAGTGTGTAAGATATCTCAGTTATTTTCATTAGAGTGTGTAAGATATCTCAGTTATTTTCATTAGGGTGTGTAAGATATCTCAGTTATTTTCATTGGGGTGTGAAGATATCTAAGATTTCTCAGTTATTTTCATTGGGATTTGTAAGATATCTAAGATATCTCAGTTATTTTCATTAAAGTGTTTTTATGTTTATTTGTGTTTTTATCTGTATGTAACATGAATTTTATGTGGAAACTTCACTGGTTAATGCAACATGTAAAATGTAATTATTTGTATAAAACTGTAAAACTGTTGGTTTCCCCAATACACTAAAATAAAATAAAATATGATATTTTAAACCTAACCTTAGCAAGCCCTCTCTCAGTGAATTGTTATATTGCTATCCCGAACATGACCGCAAACACAAGAACAAGAACTAATAAACCAGAACATTGCGGTATAAATCATTATTGATATTCCTATTTCCTGTTGATGTCCGCGAGATCTTGCCACATGATGATTTTACAATTCCCGCTTGGCCACATAACGTAAGTGTCAATTTTATCAAAGGAATTCTTCCAATGGACGCTTGGTATATTTTCTCATAACATTACGACATAAAAGCTCACAGAACGAAGGCTGAAACAGGTTTCTATGAAGGACCAAAAACGATTTTTAAAACTTTTGCTTTCAATAAAGTTTTAGGATCAGCCCAATCCAGTGAGAAATTATAGCGAATGATATTGAAATGATACCTATAAATAATTGACTGAGCGTAGAGAAGTCCTATTTTTACTCGACTGATTTGCATTTCGTCTGTTAATTTTTTTGTACGTTCCGTTTCCGTTTCAAGATGGTGGCCGTTTGAATGTTTCAGTAAAGATTTTTTTTTTCAAAGTAAACCGTCGTTTTTATTTGGACATTCTTATTCGCATTTTTTCAATATTATGATATTTACATATTTATATATTATGATGAGTACGTGCCTGAAGAAAGTTTGAGAAAAGAATTGTTATTGAAATAGTGACATTTCTTTGGAAAAATTGTATTATTCCTTATTTGAAATTAAAAATATATGGTTTATAATTATTAAATACTAAAGTCCCTACTTCCAAATCTTTTGATTTCAGAGGAAAATATAGTTTTGATTTATTAAATAAGAGACAAAAAAACCTACTTTTGAGGACGAGAGGTCTATTGTTTACAAATCTTCTAGTTTTCAAATATTTAATTAAACCAAAACCTCCTCGTATAAATTAATGTGTAGCACTCGTTTTCGATATTGATAAAACATAATATTTTACATGGTGGATGTATAATTATTAACTCAAGTTCTTATTCATAATAATAGAGCAACAAAATTAGAAAATTCGAAAAAATAATTGATTAAAATATTAAAAATTCGTTTTATGGTAGAAGAAACTAATTAAAATTTGTTACGCCTCTGGATCCATGTTGACTATTTTTATTTCCACATGCTCGTTAATATTTGCTACCCACATTCATGTCCCGAACAATGTGATACCAGTTGCTCACAAATTACAGAATACCGCCAAGTCAATAATGCCAGCGGTCATTGGTCACCCACAACACTCTCGTCAACGGTATGACGAGACCTTGCTTCAATAGAAAATAAGATAGAAAACCTTTTCTCACTGGGCCTATGTCATCTTTGGGAATTTTGAGTGATGGATATTACCAAGGAAAATAAAACAGTGTCTTGAAGAGACCCCCGTGTAGTAGTAAAGATAATAATAATAATTATTATTATTGGAATACTTGTATAGCGCCGTTTTCGTGAGAAAATCTTAATGATTGTAAGGATAACACATTAAAAAAAAATAACCATAAAAAATGGGCCAACGGCACGCGGTGTTCCCAAGCGGTCACCCATCCAAGTACTGACCGCGCCCAATGTTGCTTAACTTCGGTGATCGGACGAGAACCGGTGTGTTCAACATGGTATGGTCGTTGACGAACACTGATTATATTTTATTTCTACCGTATCTGCCTAGAAATATATGAAAATTAGTACAAAAAAGCCCTAAAAATACTGAAAACATTACCTAGGTGTAGGAGACATTGATAAAAATCACCATTGAAATCATCACGCGCTTGATAAAGATCATAATATCATTCATAACTTTGCACGGAATGACCATAATATTAATCTACCAAGTAATATGTTAGGCCTTTAGCATACTCGAAAGGCTAAAGAATTATATAAAATTCTTAATGATTGTAACGATAAAACAATTAAAAAAAACATAAAAAGAATAAAATAACCATAAAAAATGAGCCAACGGCACGCGGTGTTCCCAAGCGGTCACCCATCCAAGTACTGACCGCGCCCAATGTTGCTTAACTTCGGTGATCGGACGAGAACCGGTGTGTTCAACATGGTATGGTCGTTGGCAAACGCTAAACAATATTTATTTCTACTATATCTGCCAAGAAATATATGAAAATTAGTACAAAAATAGCCCTAGAACAAAGAATCTCGCAAACCCTTAATTTATCTAGATCTAAAATTAAGTGATGTAATGTTTTTATATTATTGTACAAATGGGATTTTTCGCCATTTTAAACATTTCTATTTTATCAGTTTATTCTACAAGTTCGAACCTTTTCACAGACCGCGATATATTTTAATTACAATAATTACCTAATTGATTCCATCTAAGCAGAACGGCTTCGTATTTTTAAGTTCGTAGTTGTACCTGATATTTCACAAAAATCTATCTTTATATTATTATTATATTTACAAAAAAGAGTGTATGTATGGTGGCCTGGTTTTGTTATTTATACAAACCTGCTGTTTTGTTCTGAGATAGATGAAATATTGCACACTTGACCTTCAATAGAAAAGCAAGGGCATTATCTAAATGTTCATGATTTTAAAATATTTTACACACGTTTAGTTGAATTTATTGGTAAGATATTTAGAACACAATATATTACGTTCTTTTTAAAACACTCGTTCTGTGTACCATGTGATTTGGATATTTAATAAGATTTTAGACTGAAAAGAACCTCATAAATATGTGCTAGATCGTTTTCACAACATAAAGTGACTTACCACTTTAAATAAATAAAAAATAACATGTCTGGCCGTAAGCAGAAATCCTATTGTAGTAGAACGCAGTGTGGCCAATGCATTAATTGTTATTTAATGGATCGCTTAGCTTGCGATGAACTGATTGGACACGGAGAACCGAGAGTGATCTTCAGATAGGATGGAAATAAATAAGAGAAGAAATCTCTCCGTGAAATTATTTTATGATCAATGTTAAATATCTATCAGATAAAGCGAAGGATTTAAGTTCGAATTTGGAAGATGTCCAAATGGGGAAATTCAGGGTTTTTTTTTAATTCTCGAAAAAAATTATGATACTGAAGATGTTTTTATTTTATTTTTATGTTGAGAAATAAATTTTCTATTAAGATTAAAATGATCCATTTTTGATTTGCCGCCAAATCAGCATAATCGTTTTTATTCGTAAACTAGCTGTACTCCGCCACGCGTTGCTATGGCTCAGTCTGTCTGGGCAGATAGAGAAACAATAGCTCATGTTGCTTTTATATCCAACATATGGCGCTGTTTATTAAAAAAAATATGTTTTTACCTGTCACAGGTGACATCTATATAATTTAGGTATATAAAAACACACGCGTATTCGAATGCAACGTTCTGTCAAAATATCAAAGGAATCCGTGAAGAACTTTTGAAGATTTCAGAGTTTCTGTTTTGTGTAACAACTGGCCAATAGTGATACAGTAACAGAACTTGAATAGAACCTTCACAGAACTTGAAAATTTACTTACCAGATTTTGGCGTTTTCTATGACATAATGACGTTGTAGTTCGGAGTGTGCGGTTTTAGATCGTTTTTAAAGTCAATAATCATGAATGAAAATATTAAAATTACACTTCATTCTCAGTACAATGATCGCCATCAGAAAAAAAACTTGAAAAATTAACGATATTCATAGTTTGTGAAAATACAATATTGTTTTCCTTAGGTGCTAGGCGAAATTGATTGTTACAAATTCATTATTACCCACAATCGATAAATATTTGAATCTTCGGTGCTGATAAATTTAATCCGCAATTTTAATGATTATTTAAGAGATAATAGGGTCATAAAATCTTAATGTAATACTCATAATTATTCATCACTAAAGTTAGTCATCAGAATGTCTCAGCGTGAAACATAGTGGAAGACTCTAAGGACGGGTTGTTTCGGAGAATTTGAACAATTCATCAAATTTCAACGTTCATTTTCAAGTTCTGTGAAAGATTTTTTCAAGTTCTGTTTTTATTTCAGTTCTGTCAAGCAACTAGCCTATAATGATATAATAACAGAACTTGAATAGAACTTTCACAGAACCCGAAAATGAACGTTGAAATTTGATGAATTGTTCAAATTCTCCGAAGCAACCCGTCCTAAGGTTTCAGAGAATTTGAACCATTCTTAAAATTTCAAACTTAATTTTTAATTTCTGTGTAAGTTCTTTCAAAGTTCTGTAATTTTTTCAGTTACGTCGAGTAACTGGCCTATAATGATATAATAACAGAACTTGAATAGGACTATCACAGAACTAGCAAATGAACATTGAAATTTGATGAATTGTTCAAATTCTACGAAACAACTCATTCTAAGCCAAAGTGAGAGACAAACCATTCAGGATCGAAACATTTATGTATTGAGTATGTTTTGTATGTTTCGTGACTAGTTCTGAATATTCAGGAACCTTTTTACCTTCTTTTCCTCTTCTCAACCCCCCCCCTCCCCCCCCCGCGCGCTTTTCTTCATCCGTAACATATATGAAGGAAGTTACTAGATCTGAATAGTCAGGTACCATCTTACCACCCCCTTCTCATTTCCCTCCACATTTTTTTTCAATATTCCTAAAAGTAAATGCTATAGTTTTACTGACGCCGGACAGAATGAAGCAGGATCACACAAATCGATTTTGCTTTCTTTCATATTAGGGATCTAAGAGCCAGTTTCACAGAACTTGAACGATTCAAAATTATTTTTTATTTTCTGTGAAAGTTCTATTCAAGTTCTGCCAGTATGGACCAGGTGTTTCACTGAACTTGAATATAACTTTCAGTGGAACAACTGGCCCATACTGGCAGAACTTGAATAAATCATTCACAAAACTTTATTAAACTGATTAATTATTGTTAAATTGAAGTTCTGTGACAGTGCTATTAAATTTCTGTTACTATCCAAGTACTGTTAAACGACCGGCCCATGGTGAAATAATAACGGAACTTGAATAGAAATTTAAAATATGTTGAAAATTAACTTTTAAAATTGATGAATTGTTCAAGTTCTGTGAAACATCTGGCACCCTCATGATATTTTTTACTTTCACTACATTTTTTTATTTTCAAATTGGAAAAACCTCCGTAAACCGCATCCTGCAAGCATTTTCCTGCAATTGTTTAAACACCGGTTTTGCAGTGTACTCACCATACAATATACTAGGCGGGGCTCCATTACTCGGCCACCTTCCTCTCATAACAGGTAGCAAAACCCGTCGAGTTACTTTTTATGCAACAATACTCGCTTCATTTATAATTATTTAAGAGTGAGTCTCAAATTTAACAATGGCCACCAGTGAAACCGATCGCCATAAAGATGACGTCTCATTGTTAAATAGATAAAAAAGAATCTATTGAGTAAAATTTCTTTGTGTTTCCACGAATTATATTTTATTGGAAAAGAACGTTGGTCACTTGATTTAAGATTGAGCTAAAATAATTAATGATTTATTAGGATGTGCTAACTGAATTGACAGTGGAAAGTGATTAATCGACAATTTAAACGATAATATTTTATAAATAAATCGAAATCATTTTGTGTGTTATACGAGTGCATTTTTTATCAATTTACAATTTATTGTTGTTCCTCTATAATTAAAATGAATTGGAGAACAAAATTCAATTAACATTAATTTTATTTACCAAATTCGTGATTTTATAATGAAGATAACACTTTAAAAGTGAGTTTACTCCAAAACATATTTTTGTATGTTATCAACTTTTGGCAGTAATCCAACGAAATGAACTGTTTGATGAAATTTTGTTAACTTAAGCCATCAAATTTGCATTACTTTCAATAAAATTTTGGTTTTTAAACATTGGTTAAAATTTTACATTTTTAACAATGATACTTTAGTATTTTTATTTGCTTCAGTCAAAACGATTATTTGTGTGTTTACTTGTCACTTTATACAATATTTATTCACGCCATGAAGGCTTTTACATGTATACAATGTAAGGAAGCTGGTCAGGAGCACAATAATTAGTGTATATTACATAGCATAACAGACAATATTAGCAGATACAATGCTAGTTATCGTTGAGAGATGGAATACATTCAAGTAATAATTGTTAAAAAAATAAATATTATGTTAATGAGAGTACAAGATAGGTACTTAAGGTACTATGAAAGTAGTAGCGGAAATATATTTAATAACATTGTTCATGTTTTTCAGAAATATATGAAATATTCATTGTTAAGCATATTAGTATTTAGCAAACGTTCATAATGCCAAAGTGGGTATTGTACAGAACATAGCATAAATAGTATAGGAATAAACAAGAAGGGTTTGTTGTAAAGCAAAATTGTAATCAACAAATATTTATTACGCCCGATTGGGTGTTTTATGGAACATGGAAAAAATTATATAGAGATAAAGTGTGCATAAAATATCAAACTAAACGGAAGTGGAAGCTTACTTGATTTTATGAATCAATCATTCGATTAAGATATCATTTAATTAAAAATAAATTAATGTTATTGTTCTTTGAGCAGACTATTCGATTAAGATATCATTTAATTAAAAATAAATTAATATTTTTGTTCTTTGAGCAGATTTATTTATATCGAGCTGTTTTTCTTTACATTCCCACACTATTCTTATCTGATTTTTATAAAACGGTTTCATAACCAAAAACCCTTTTAATCAGTCAGGTTATTAGCTAATGAGGAAAAATAGACCAATGATTAGGTAATTAATGTGTCTAAAACTGGATTGTGAATTTTCGCGTGCGATCCAAAACAAAATTATAAATTAAAACGTATTTTCTTTCTTTGTTTTTATATCGTTCAATTTGAGATGTAATTATACATTTGGCATGCCAGAATATGCAGAATGTTCAGCGGATGCAGAATGTACCTGTTTATTTTAATATCTCTAACGGTAATGAACTTATGGAGCTACAATTATCTCATGCGTTTATTTACCTTGGTTAAATGCATATTCTACTTTCCACGCGTAGAAACTTTTTGTGTATAAATACTTACGAACATATTTTTAAAAACATCTATTTTAGTATATCTATTTGTATTTCACTTCTGTTTTCGGCAAAGAATTAATGCAAATCTTGGATGCGGAAATTAACGCACTTTCCAATATCCGAACGATCTGAAACTCGAAAGATAGACTCGTTATAGATGACAATGCATTGTAGCATTTTCTGTTGGCAATCACGTACGCATACACGAGGACATAAATGTACCTACGCATTTCTCTGAAATCGGATGTCATTACAGCTGTTAATTTACGAAAAAAATGTCGGCCTTACCCGATCGGTATTTGGCGAGGGTTTCCAGTCCCTGGGAAGCAAGGTACAATCATCCATCAAACCAAAAAAAAATATCGATGCATTATAGTAAAAAATGTTTTTATTTACTAACAAATCTTCTAAGAACTAGTAAGTTAAAACTGTTGCCCTGTCATTATATATTGCCGAGTAAAAAAAAATCGAAATGCTTAGCTAGGAAAAAATTATGTTTTTTTCTTTCTTTCTGTTTGGGTTCTCTGTGTGATACAGATTCACCAGATTTCCGCTTGTACTACGAGTTTCCGGACACCGTGTAGTATAAGCCTACTGAAAAATCTTAAATTAATAATCGAAGGTAAGTGTTCATACACATAATATTAGTGCTCATACCGGTATGTGCATAGCGACAATCTTTTTGGATCTTTGAAGGTTCGTATAAACACGCAAGCCGAACTGCCGGTGCGCTGGCTTGAACCACAACTTGTGGTAAAGCAACAAAACAACCGCAAAGCGCGTTTCAAGCCATTTGCGGTTGCCTCGTTCATTTTCTGTAATTTCGTGTCTCGGCTCGCGCGTTTTTCTCGTGCCTATACGCAGCATTTAGCCACTCGTTAAAATGCACCGTTGTTGGTAGCTTCAATGTAAATAAGCAGGTAACTAACATAAAGTAATACAAAACTATCCTAACCTAACCACGTTTATTATAAAGTCCGTAAAGTTAAACAATATAATATTCCATTATCGCACAATGAAACCTTTTACGCTAATACAGGGTTTTCCAATAAGAGGTGTTATTTTGAATGGCCCGCTATTTCGGTAGATGTTACTTTTGAAGCGGTCATTTTTTAACATTTGACAAGTAGAAACTACGCCTTTAATAAAAATGGAACGAGACACGCTTCAACAACGCATTGAAATTATTAAAACTCACTTGAGTGAATCAAATGCAAATCATCTTAAGTGATGAGGCCCATTTCCACCTCGGTGGCTTCGTCAACAAGCAAAATTGTCGCATCTGGGACTCGGAAAACCCAAGAGTTATTGTTGAAAATCCTCTCTATCCTCAACTTGTGACTGTTTGGTGCGGTTTATGGTCCGGCGGAGTCATTGGACCTTACTTTTTCGAAAATGAGGCTGGAGCAACAGTTACGGTGAATGGATTGCGCTATCGAGAGATAATTAATGATTTTTTATGGCCGGAATTGAATGGTATTGATCTGGACAACGTTTTCTTTCAACAAGACGGTGCTACGTGCCACACAAGCAACGAAACCATTGATATTTTACCACTGAATGTCAAAATAACACCTCTTATTGGAAAACCCTGTACAAACGATACCTACCTAACCTATTTTATTATCATTACTTGCATAATTTCAAGATTTACAGTGGTAAACATGAAAACGTTAAGAAAACTAAGCCGTATAATTTGAATTTATCTTTAAAAAATATTAATGAATGTACCTTTTGTCTTTTACCTACATGTAGGTAACTACCGAAAAAAAATCTTAATTTAACGACTAGTTAAAATAGGTAGGAACTATTTAAATTAATAAAATAACAACGAAAATCATTCCATTTAGTTATGTTGACCTATTGACTGAAAAAATAAAATCGTTTCTAATTTGCTCTTATGAGACTTATTATTGCACTTATAAGGAAAGGCTCCAATATCATAAAGAAAATGTGAACCGAAGTACCTATTTATCGTTTCTTGTCGCAGTAATTAATTTTTGTTTATTGGTTTCAATTCAAATTATTGAATACCCAGATATAACGTGCGGTGCGGTAGATCTATAATTGATATTCGATGTTCAGTAAATCGATTATAGATTTGGTAACAAAGTGTGGACGGGTTTGTAGGTGGAATCGTGTTCGGTCTACACGATTCAAAAAGTGGACATCGGAACACATAAATCAATCAGTTCGGTGATTATTCCGACCACAACTGAACCGATTACAAATATTGCGCACATGTTTTTTTCCGTACGCCATGATTCCGCACATGGAAAACTCCGGACACAGAATAGTTCTGCACACTAATAGGGGTTTTACACAATACTTTTTTTCAAATCGATCCCCATATCGAGAACCAAATGAAAAATCTTCGCTTTGCACGATTATTATTTTCATGCTTTCGATTTTTATAAAAATAATTGCCATTAGAAAAGAAATAATATTTCGAATAGATACAGTAGTATCGTCCCAAAATATCGTCATTTTCTTTTGAAGAGGGTCTGTTTTAACCTTACTGCATTGCTGCTTGAACCCATTATACACCTTAGGACCAGGAATACATGGAAACGTTGTCCAAACGAAGTATTCATTTTTGGTACTATCATCCTTTGTTCTGCTATATTAACACATATAGATATTCTAAATTCTAGTACGCATGTAAAGTACTCGAATATTATTTCCTCAAAATAAAATGTTCAATAATCAAACATACACGCTAAATTCAAAATACCTAAAAGTAATACACGTTCAAAATAAGTAATAAATGCATATTGCGGTATTTTTATTAACATTTTAAATTTTAAAGTGAGTAAGCAAGCAACATATTCACGTGATATAGTTATGTAAAGCAATGAGAGATGACAGATTTCAAATAATGTGGAAAAAGACGCAATGTTCAGTGTGCGTAATAATCTGTGGGTGGAATTATCAGAGTAGGGAGTTTTCCGTGTGCGAGATATTCGTGGTCGGAAAAGTCATGGGCGGAATAATCCGAGCACCTATTAATCACTTGTCGTGTGATACCTTCGCCCACTTCATTAGGTTCAATCGAAACATTAAAACTATTTCGCAACGAAAGTACTATCCTCTAATTCTTGCCCAATGGAAGACAATGCCCAACGTGCGTCCACGCCTTGCAGTTCATAATACGTATGCCGTGGGTTCAACATCAAAACAGATCGAGCCAATCCCCTCGAAATGCAATTATTGATACTTGTTACTGCACAAACTAGAATTCCTACAACATCTGAAAGTGAATCGATTGTACGCCCATTATGGTATGATACACGTTCATATGGTGTTGAGACAATAAAAGGCGAAAGTTGGTGGGAAAAAATAAGGAGTTATTCCCGTTAGAGCTAGCAACACCGTGCGAAAATTTGAGACCACTCCTTTAGATGATAGATAGTAAGTAAAATAACAGTTTAATTTTTTCTGTCATAAGTTTTTCTATTTTTAACTGACACTATATATTTTATAAAAGCATGTCTGAAGTTAAGGCCCAATAGTAGGCGTTGAAAGAGGGTTTGAAAGGGAGATATGTAAATACGAATGTTAGAAGGAGAGCGCTAATATTTAAAAAAAAACGAAAATAAATGGCGAAAATGTTTAATAAAACACGACTTGTTTGAAATTTAGTTTCATTTAAAGATGCACTGTGAATTTTTTTCATGCCTATAACATATTAAATAACAGAACAAACGTGTTTTTAATAATTTGATGTGCTTACTTTGTGATTTTTTCTATCGAGGGAATTTCATATAATTAAAGTTTTGGCATAACAAATGTGCAGATATTATCTTCAAAAATAACTCTTTTTTGGAACTCAAAAAATTAAAGACTTGACGAGAAACTTGTAAAATACTTAAATACGATATATTTTTGATAAAATTGTATTTATAAATCCCAAAACTAAAGCCACTGAAAAGTCACGAGTCTTCAATGGCCTTAACCTCTAGATTAATAGGCATAGAATACAACTCTGATTATTTTGAATAATGAATTGGTACATACATTATTCAAAATAATCTGCCGACACAAAACGTGACAAAAGGAATTGAAAATGTCCATGAATAACGAACAATGACATAGAATTTAACTTGGTTTGAAGATCAAATGAAAATCTTTGGTGGCTGGTAGGTACCTAGGAATAATAATAATTCGTTTCATATGAAGGCACCCATTTCTGATTTAACGGATGCTTTAACGCATCTTCTATGAATTAGCATTTGTAGGTAGGAACTGAAAGAAATAAGCGGATGGTAGGTAGGTACCCAGGTAATTATCAGATTGTAATATTTTGGATATGGTCACACTGCAACGATTTCGAACAATCGATGATTTATCCGTGATTATTTCCTTAGAAAAAATATTTTGCCTTCTTAAATCTGAGATGATACCATCGTAATTTGTTCCAGCGTCCCAAATCTGAGACTGAGGTTGTTTTCGAAAGGTCGTTTGTTTTTCTGTCGAAAAAAGGTTATTTTATCTCGACCATTAATCAGAAATTCTGTTTCTTTGACGTAGCAAAAACTATCAAACGGCGAGCACTGACGTCATGAAATTTGCACACGTTTTCTGTCTGCAAATTTTTACGTTTATCATATGGGTAGGTACTTCACAATCTCAGGCGATACCGGGTAATAAAGCTATGATATAAAAATTGCCTAACGAATTTTGAGTACAACAGATCTAACAATTTACAATCTGTAAAGCCGGTGATGTCGCTACTCTAGATATACGATAGTTCCTTCATTTATTATTGAATTTTTTAGTGACAAATAAGTAGTTTTTTTTCAATAATTTATCGTAATAATTTTAATTTTCTCAATTTTAAGTACATTCAACCAAAGCAAAGCTGTTGTCTCAACAGATGTGTTAAAGGGAAATTACAGTTTAGAAGAGAAAAAAACGTAGGGAAGGTTATAAAAATGGTAAATATTGATAGAAAGTGAAGAGAATAGAGATAGGTGTAGAGAATGAATCAGTGTGCGTAGGTACATTTTATGAATGATATCAACAAAAGAGAATGACACGCAATAACTGGCCAAGAATCGATCAAAATAACGGTGTACTGTTAGCCCATATCGCCGTATTGTTTTCTTCATATGTATTATCAATAATCCATCATTAATCAATCTGAATAACTGAACACATAATCATGATAAATCATCAAATAGTGAACACTTCAATGTAAGAAAGCAGACAATAATAAATCTATGGCGTTATGGCACAAGCTGATATGTTGGATTTATTCTAACTTTTTTTAAATGCTCCTTAGAGCGTATGTAATAACCAGTTTAATTTTGACTTACGTGAACACCAAACTCGGTCACATAATAAAATACACATATTTTTTTCACTCGACTAAATTTGAAATCAACATCACATGTAGGTACCTACCTACTCAATCTATTAGGAATAGATATTAGTTGAGTATCCAAAGTTGAGGCAAGCACCTTCCTATTCCTACCAGAGTTGAGGCCAGCGTCTTCCTAAACCTACCAATGTTGAGGCAAGCGCCTTCCTATATCTACCAATGTTGAGGCAAGCGCCTTCCTATACCTACCAATGTTGAGGCAGGTGGCTTCCTATACCTACCAATGTTGAGTCAAGCGCCTTCCTATACCTACCAAAGTTGAGGCAAGCACCTTTAGTAACCTACCAAATTTGAGGCAAGCGTCTTCCTATACCTACCAATGTTGAGGCAAGCGCCTTCCTATACCTACCAAAGTTGAGGCAAGCACCTTTAGTAACCTACCAAATTTGAGGCAAGCGTCTTCCTATACCTACCAATGTTGAGGCAAGCGCCTTCCTATACCTACGAAAATAAACTTCATAAAAAATAAATTATAAGAATTATCAGAATCATAAGAATTTAGATACTCATAATATTTATAAAATCTTTCTATAACACACCGTTTTCTTATTTTTACATCTCGAGTAACATTTCAAAGCTATTTATTATGAATATTTTATTTTTGAAGGTTAGTCTGGAATGAGTCATGAATTATGCAAACAATTCAAATTTTAAAAAAAAATACTAATTTTATTTGTCTGTGCGTCCTGCGTAATTCTGATTTAATGAACTCTTAATGAATTTGCTTGGAATTTAAGTGTCATTTTCAAAATTGGAACTGATCGTGTATATTTAAATGAAATACTTAGTTTACACCTCTTTTAATAGTAAATTATTTTAACTGTCATTTTCAAAATTGAAACTAATTTGTCGAGAATTCAGACTATCGATATTCAGACACATTCAGGCTTTTCGCTAGTGTGTTACTAAAAAGTATGCCTCACTCGGTATTTTTATTATTTGTAAACAAAATTGATGTGTTATGATTTATTCGTAATTATAATTAAACACATCAAAGTATGTACCTATCCATATCTTATAAATGTACTTAAATCAAATTGACATGTCAATTTGTGCAATAAATTCACAAATATGTAGCAATCATTACATGTCACAAAAAGAGCGATTCAAACTCAATGCAATGAAATTATGAAATGATATAATTTTATTTACATGCCTTCCCGCAGCTCCCAAATTGTGTCCATGTCCATATTAGAATTATTATCCATGTCCAAACACAATGTAATATATTAATTCGTATTATACTTTGATTGCCACAGATAAATCATAATAATAAAACACACTTCTTGTACGATATCGATATGCAACTGATAGAATATATTTACTCCTACAAAATACATACTTTTCATAGTCCAGGGGTTCCCATACTTTGCCTTTTCTTAATTTAATGGGCAAAGTATTTACCTAACTTAACGGACATAGTATTTACTTAACCTAATGGACATAGACTTTTCTTACCTTAATGGGCATAGTATTTGCCTAACTTAACGGACATGTTATTTACTTAACTTAATTGACATAGACGTTTCTTAATTTAATGGACGTAGACTTTGCTTAATTTAATAGACCTTGTCTTTACTTTAATTGGCATTATCTTTACTTTATTTAATATACATGTCTTTAATTAATTTAACATCAAGACCCCCTCTGGTGAAGAGTTATTTTGATGAATCTTCACTTTATATTTGAAGTCGGTGCGTAGTGCAAATATTTTCATACTAGGTTCAGAGAACAAGCAATTAGAGCCGCAGGCGAAAAATGTTGCCACCGACCTGGCAAATGCCTTTCTGTCTTATGAATGCAGTTGTTATACTAGAAAATGTAATTAACGCTCAGCTTACATAATAATTAAGAACTTGTTTAAAATATCCTGGTCTCGTGGACACTCACATAATATATCTATAATATTCATGCAATTTGTCTAAAGGCTCTAAGTATTTCCTCAGAGACTTATTTTTACATAAAATAAAATAAAATACTTTTTGTTTTAAAACCACGAGTTTTTAGGAATTTTTAGAACCGACCGGTTTCGCTTTACTCAAGCATCTTCAGGGTACAAATTATTACTAGACAAGAAGTACAAAATGTGAGCTTAGTTATAAAAATTTTTTGAGGGAGACAACATGATATAAATATAACAAACACAGAGAAATCATACAATACATTTACACAAGTACAAAAGACATGGGAAAAGCCGAATGATAATTATGTAGACTAATGGATTATAATAATATATATGGAGAAACAAAGCATCAACTGACATGGTGATAAGGAGAACTTGGACATTTTTAATGGTTTATTGGAAACAAACTTAATATTGGACGACTTGATTTATCTAATTGATTATTAAGAATAGGACTTTTGGTTTTTACAGCTTTTTTATTTCCAGTGCTTCTAGATTATTGAGTCTGTTACGTGATTGCTTTCTACAATAACCTTATTTTTTCTTTGGAAATGCTGTGCAGGGTCTGGACTTTGAAGAAACTTATTATTGTAGGAGGGGGTGTATATGCAAAAGTCCGCTGTTCATTTTATAGCCGGGTTGTTGCGCATAAGAACGAGTCATAAAAGCGACCTGTTTCATGATGAAAATGTCAACCTGCTAGCGTTTTCTTGCGTGTCTCTTAAATATGCACTGGTGTCCAAGGGACTAATGACGCTAGTTCCTAGACTCATTGAAAAACCGGTATCATAAGCAGAATTTCCACATGCTTTCTGTGTCCCAGCGATTACAATCTGTCCGTTGTAAATGGAAGAATCAGTAGATTTATCTGTTGATATTAATTTCGATACATTTTTGGGGACATCAGACACGATTGAGTATTTGAAACGTTAAATCCATGACAACCCTGAAATTCGACGGACAATCACTTATAATGTAGCTAAGAAGTAGGATAGCAAATTAGGAATCCTATTCCTCGAATTATCTTTATTTCACTTGATATTTTTTAAATGTATAAAGGAGTATAATACAAAAGATGGCAGAAATGGTGAAAATTTGACCAATGTCCACGTTAGAAATGCTTCAAAATATCGATTAAGTCTTCTTTAAAACATATGTTTTTATTATAAAATATGAATTCTCTCGAGTACAAATATAAATTTGTCTATTTTAATTCCTTTTTTTTATGAATACCGCGCAAGAATCTCAACTTCTCTCAACCACCCGGAGCCAGTGAGACTGTGGAATAGTGTGGAATCTCCAAGTAGGGAATGTTGTAAGGCTGTAGGTAGTGTGGAGAGGATGGAGTTGGGAAAGATGAAGGCGAGGAAGTACCTGGCTCTTCAGATCTGGTTTCCAAACACGGCGAAAGCCATTTCAAGAAACGATTCAATTCCGAATGGAAGTCTCACACCAGGGTGATAATGAGAGAATCTTTCACTCTGTAACGTGTCGCAAGTAATATAATAACTGTATATTGTTGTAAATGAATAAATTGTGAAATACACAAATTAATTAATAAAATTTACTTGCGAACGCCTGGATTTTAACCCGCGACCTCCGGATTGCTAGTCGAGAGTTTAAAAAAATTTAAAAAAATCTGTAGATAGGCTATATATTACATATGAAATCGTGTCGCGACCCCCAGAATTGAAACCACTAGCATAGAGAATGAAGACATTGTAGTGTCGTTAATTGAATTAACGGAACCTAGTCAGTATTGTTCTAGCTTGCTTTTCGTTCAATTCAACATTGCTGCAAAACCTACATATTATAAAGCTTACTACGAATTTCCATTGGGATTTGTGGTTTTCTTTTAAGCTTCGCGTAACACGTATTATGTAATATTAAATTTATTTATCAGCCATTAAAATAAATTTCCCTCGGAAGGCGCATCAATTTGAAAGCGCTCTGAACATCCCATACCTCCGAGAAGTTCAGTCATAAAATGATGATGGCCAATTGCTGTCTCTACATTCCTACTCGTCGTTTTATGTAAATACACAATATTATTTAATGATTTATTACCTACTACAGTGGTCGGCAAACCACGCGTGCCACGAGCAGTTCTTTTGGTGCACCTCAAAAAAAATTCTGTTGTCTACGGCGTTATATCTCTTTAAGGCAAAGCACTACGAAGTAATGAAAAAACATGTGTTTTTGAATTTAAAATTTGTTCGCTTAGAAATATTTATTGGTTTAATAAATACTGCGAATAGAACACATCATGGCCTTCGAAATAATTGAGCATTTTTTTGTTAAGTCTTTTTTTAAGCCTAGAAAATACCATCCCAATATAGTATTAGGCATATAAAAACTGCAAGTTCAAAGTCTTCTACTTACGAACCCTTTTTCGGTTATGTGACAATTAAGTTCTTAAGAAAATGATAGTAAAACATTTAAATATTTGTGCACAAACTTCGCAAAATAAAATAAAACAAACTATTTGGCGATGTTTTTTTACGGCTGGTATTAAGAGGAAGCTACAAGCCAAAAATGTGTTGTATATTCTTGGTATACCTTATATTGTAGGTAATAGGCATTAAAATCGCTTGACAAACGGAGTCTAGGAATGTTCGATTTCAAGCACAAAACTGTTTTTTATTTATTTTGTACATAATTTTTTAAGAAAGCAAAAAAGTTAATCAAGTGAAACTGTCACAGATAATATTAGCTATAATACTGTTTTTTTTTAAGTTGTTTCCTTTACGCGTTCATAAATTTCTATTGAAAAAAAAAAATTTTTAGTAGTTCACATTTATATTTTTTATTGGGTAATTTATTATTTTATTTGTATTCTACTCAAGCGAAACGATAGGAAAACCTTCAATTCATCTAAAGAATATTTTTTGGTATTCACAATGTAAACCAATTCGTTATAAAGATTAATCAAAATAGTGATTTAGCATTAAGCTTCGCCTTAAGCGGGAATTTAAACCTCATCGCCATCTATATATAGTACGAGAGCCCACGACCAAAATTTTTGTCTCATAGCAATACGGCCAAAACCGCATCAAATAGATAGATACGATTATCCTGAACTCGAAAATACCAATATCAGACATTTTCCGCGTAGCGTTTGATCTGACCGAATTTTCAAAATTGTCAAAGAATTTTACCGAACTGCATCATAGCAATATGTCTGATTTGCAGACTGTAGTTAAATGATAGTCCTGAGATACCGGAAATATATTTTTCAGACGTTAGTGGTGTAGCGCAAACCCGTAAAATCACTTAAAAAAATTAAAAATGAGACAAAAAAAATGTCTTATAGCAATACGTCTGAAAATCTTTTTTATTAGTAAATTTTGGTTATTTGATGCGAACAAAACAATTTTCAGACGGAAATGTGAACGCATTAAATTTTGAGACCGTTTTGAAAATGCTAACAAATTTTACCGATCGGTATCATAGCAATATGTCTGAAAATTGTTGGACATGATAAAATAAGTTGTCCACATGTGCAAAAAATTTATATCAGACAAATTAAGTGTAGCACCTTCTCTATCAGACAACTTTTCGATACGTTTGGAGCAGCTGGCGAGTGAGCTGTATAATAGTAAGAAAGGGGCAGGAGCGTAACAAGCGCTGAGGCTGTTGAAATTAAATACTGATTGATTTGATAGTTTTGGTTTTATTTAAAGCACACTTGAGTAACTTTTACAAAAGAAATAAGTAATGACATCTGTCATCTGTCAAAGTACATATAATAGACAAGGGAGATTCTTGAATATCTATGAAGGCTGTAAATTTAAAAAAACATAACAGAGGCGTCGGCCAGGCGACTCCGAAACGTTATTTTCGTTTTTGGGAGTATATGCTACACTTAAAGTGTCTGAAAACAGGTTTTTGGTAATCATGGCAGCAATACGAAAAGTTGAAAAAAAAAATTATCCGTATTGCTATGATACAGGTCGGCTAAATTTGTTGACATTTTCAAAAATGCGATCAGGCTATATGCTACGCGCAAAATGTCTGAAAACAAACTTTTTCGTAATACAATTATAAAATCTATGTACATTTTCACTATCAGACGTATTGCTATAATACCGACTGTCTTTTTTTTTTGACACAGCAGAAATGGCCTCCCACGCAGTTGCTACACTTTCAACCGTTACTACACACCTAGTCGGGTTCAGAATCATACAATCTAACGATTTTATAGGGTTTTTGCCGTATTGCTATGAGACATGGTTTTGGTCGTGGGCTCTCGTACTATAAGGAGTGTTATTGCGGCCCGATTCCAAATTTTATACGACGTGGTGCATCGCCTTAAATGTGTTTAATCCAAATTTAAGTTTTGTAAATATAAAATAGTATTTTTACTGTCGTAGTAAAATTCTCTTCTTGGTCAGAAAAATAGTTCATCTTCATAAGGACTCAATGAAAAATAAACTTGAAAAGATAATTTATTTGTATCCCTTATCTCAAAAGTTGCTGATCCCTGTTCTAGTAGGCATAAATGCGTACGCTCACAAAGGTGAAGGTTCAAACCGAGAATTAGAATCGTAAAGTAAGAACTATTTTCACTGCAAAGTCCCTTTAGCAGTCTTTCAATTAGCCAAGTTTAGTGTTAACGTTTTCTAATACTGACGAAATCGACATACCTACCGATAACCATATTAAGTAGGTAGGTACCTACCTATTATATTTATTTTATTCTAACTTTACGAGGACAATACAATATTCTCCTGTTTCAGCTACGTGTACAACCTCGACCGCGCAGAACAGGACAGTGGATAGCAACAATTCGACTATAGTTCAAACGCGGAACGGCGCGAAACGGATATTTTGTCTTGTTTATACACCCCTTACGCGCGGAACGGCTGGCTATTGTCCTACTGTCCTGGCCGCCCGCGTTCGCACACGAAAAATGCGTGATGTGGTAAGACACTGTCCTGAGGAGATAGGCTGCACGTCAATCTCTAGGACAACTTCTTGGCCCATTGTCCTGTCACCAAACTTCTGTTCGCACAAGCACAACAGATACGGAGCTGGGACAATACAATATTGTTCAGTTCTCGTGTGAGCTGGGTATAAACGCAGGAACGTTTATTACCCAGAGGTTTTAAATACTGCTCATTTTTAGGTTGGTACTCAAAGTTCGGTTAATATTTGTTTTGTTCACTCAGAGTACCTGCTTAAGATTTTTAAGGGATTGGGAAAATAATATTGACACAGGTAGGTACTAAAGTAAATAATAAAGTGTAATAATATTGACTCTAGTATCTAGTATGTAAAGAGATCATTGAATATTGAAGAGATTTCAATCAGGAAGATTTGTTTGGTGTGTACTCTTCGTTAGACAGTAGGTACAAGCCTTTTCTCGTTCGTATACTTCTCACTTTCACAATACGTCGTCCATCATCTCAGTCAATTAGCCGAGTTCGATGGGTCAGTATAGATAAGTGATTTATGAATAGATGTGGAGGATTAGCTTTTTGTGCGGGTGCCCTAATGTTATTTACTGAAATACCTTACTTATTTTTAAAACGGCTAACGTAACTCTGCTGTAATATCTAATAATTAGGTAACAACATAATGGTATTATAATTGTAATTTTGTCGGGTTAACGATTGTGTTCGTATTTCAGTGGTGAGATCACAATGGAGGTGCCAAAGTTCCACTGTTCCGAGAATTCAAACATTTGGATTTTTGGGGATTTCGGGAAAATTGAAAGAAAGTTATAAAAAGTAATCATTTGATTTATTTTATTTTTTTTACACATTGAGGATCATCCTAGTCCCTATTATATATTTCCATCTTCCATGCATCTAAATTTGTACACCTTAGACACAGATCTTATATAGGAGTAGGACATACTTACTTTAATTAACATCTTCTAACCATAATCTCAGAAAGTTCCACTTTTAACCTTAAATAGTGAGTTCTCTCAATTTTTCTACGATTGGAGTAAAAAATTAAGTAAAAATGTGGTTAGAGTTTTTGACAACATTTTTCACGATTGATATTAAAAATTTTATTATTTAGAAATAGTAATGTTAATTTTAAATACATACACCGGAAAGATAATTTTGACTAGTTTCTAAAACAGTATTTGTTTATGGAAAATTAAAAAATTAGATGTATATGGCGCTTTTGAAATACAAGGAAAACATTGCAAACTGAACAAAAATTTTAAACGTACTTAAGGGCTAAACGATGATTTTGATCCCGAAAATCCGACATTTTCCGGTTAGTGGTAGGAGAAGTCCTCCATCACGATACGAGCATCATTTTCCCCTCATTGTGATGTTAGTAAGAGATTTTTAAATATTATCAGATTATTCTTAACCCGGGAATGTTTGTAAAAAATGAATTTTTTTTAAAACATTATTTTTATAAATCGTATTTTTTCTATAATACATATTTTTTAAATGTCTTTTAAAGCTTAAGAAGGATTATACCTTCATTCCCAGGGACTGGGTCAACTGCGTTAACTGCCTCGCCTCGCTCGTTAACAATACCGGAACACGAGTTCATGGACCTCCGTCTGTATTAATAATATTAAAAAAACTTCAAAAATGTCACCAAATTCCAAAATTTTATTTTCATTTTTCACTCCAAATAATCTCACGAATCATTAGTTAAAGTAAGGGCCTGTTCCCACTTCCGTTTTAAAAACGGAGGCGGGTCCCGTTTTAAAAACGGATGCCCTAGTGGCTGTAGTGGATGTATGGAGCTGTTCACACTTGTCCGACACGATTTGAAAACGGATCCGACATTTTTTGTCGGATGTATCGCCAGCGCAGCGCGTCCGTTTTCAAATTGTGTCGGAACACGCTCGCTCATAGTGTTGTATGGAGCTGTTCACACTTGTCATCTAGTCGTTCCGGCAGAGTCCCCGCCACACCCCCACCCCTCCCCGCCCGCACCCAGTCGCAAGGAAGCAGGCATGGTGCTTGTATTTGGTAATTTTGTTAAGTAAATAAATCAAAACTACAATAATGGATAAGGAAATAAATCCCGAAAATTTAATACCACTGGTCGAAGAAAGAGTATAGTAATATTTTATCTTTAACTAAATAAAAACAAAACACTTGGTGTACACAACTTTTGTATATCAAAATTTATATTTTAATTTTTTAAAGTTTACTTTTTTTTAATTTTAAAGCTTTAATGAGATGCACGGAAGAGCGTATTAGTTTAATAAACACATAATAAAAATATTTGAGTTGTTATTGTTTTCTTACTTTAAAATATCGATAGCCTTTCTTCAGGACAAATGCACTCTCTCAATTTTGTATTTTGATATGTTAAGCTCTCTGAAACTCATTCCAGTAGATGGTTAAAGGAAGTGATAGACATTCTCTTAAGCCATTAAGCGCCCTTGAGGTGATTTTCTCATGGTGAAAACGGCGCTATATAAATAATCCAATCATTATTATTCTAAAATAATTAAAGAACTTTAGTTCATCACTTCTCAACTCACCAATTAACACTTGGAAAATTCCTACAGAAAATCATTCGGCTATGATTGGGTGTACCAAAAATTTTCTTTTCACTTTTTTCCTTCTTTTTAATAAGTACCACATGACAACAAGAGCTTCATCGTCGTCCAATGCGCACCATTACTGAAGAATGAGCAAATAACATGTTTTGGTTGAATCGACAATTATTTTTTTTCGTAGAGTATGGTCCGTTTTTAAAACGGATCCGTTTTTAAAACGGAAGTGTGAACAGGGCCATTGGCCATCCGTTTTTAAAACGGGACCCGCCTCCGATTTGAAAACGGAAGTGGGAACGGGCCCTAAGTCTAATACGTCCCTTAACATAATGACGAAATGCGAAAATGTTAGGATTTTTATGAACGAGTGTTCCTACATCGTGACAATTCATTGGTATTGAACTAAGTAGAAAAAGGAAAATAATATAGGAAACCTATCGATTCGTTTTTAACCGGATAACGAAAAATTTTAAGAGGTTCATAATAAATTTCTTTAGTTCCTTTGTCGTGAGTTTTCTCTGTGTATTATTGAGTAGGCATTTAACATTTTGCTTGTTATTTATTAATCTCTTACAATGTGTTGATGTTAATCTATTGTGAACAGCATTTAGAAAATGTTATTTTGTCAATTTATTCATTTTATTCGCGTTATCGTCTTCTTCGTTCATTCTTTTCTTCCTACGTCGTCTTCTTCCCAACTCCAACGGACAGGAAGCCAGAAGTATTGGAGAAGTACTTGGCGTTGGCTTCGTTCACCTTTTTCTCTGCCGCTTGAGGGTTCACAATCTCCAGGCCCTGTGGAGGAACAACAATGGCGGGTTTAACAACGTCTAAAGCCACCATCTCATCTTCTATTATCTCCATTGGCTATTCCTTTTTGAACAATGGCCGATCGGGCTGTGTAATTGATAACCGCAACAATCGCGAGACTATTTGAAACATGGCTGATAGATGCAATTTTAGAAGTATTATGGCTGACCTCCTTTTACGTTTTATCAAACAATATGTAAGAAGGTACAAAGAGGATATTGAAAAGACAGAAAATAATTCATTCGTTCCACATCTATGTTCTTTAGACATGATGTTGGATACGCAATTATAATCCCCCGATTCCTCGCCGTACCAAGTTAATGGAGGTTAACATAATTTGAAAATTCAATTGCAAGATTAACTTTAAAAAGTAGAGGAAAAATTAGAGTTATATTTTTAATGTTGAAAGCCTTCCAAATTGCTTCCAAGACTTGCGTTAGGAACGTAATGAAGCTGATGAAAGCACAATAATTACAAGAAAAGCAATATTTATAATTTTTTGCAAAAATTACAAGCATTAAAAGAAATAAAATAGGAAATGAAATAATTGCGAAATAAAGGAAAGGACGAGCATAGGTTAACAAAGTCTAAGGATGGGTTTTTTTCACAGAATTTAAGCAATTTATCAAATTTTAAAGTTAATTTTCAAGTTCTGTGAAAGTTTCATTCAAGTTCTATTATTATTTGGGGAATTGTTCAAATTCTGTGACTCAACACACAACCCGCCCTAAGCATTCTACAGAGACTTCAACGCACGCACCTTTAACAGAACCTATAAAACATGTTTGAAGAAGATTGAGATTTTTTGTTTTTCTACGAGTTTTAATCAAACATGAGTAATGTATTGTCAAAACAAACTCATCAAAATAGCATTGTTCGGTCATCGAAAAGAGCCTAAGTTTGTATGCAAAGTGCAGAGCACACACACACACTTTGCATGTTGAACCAGGTGAAGTTTTTAGGTCAATTTGAAATAATCACGCCGCGTTTATAGTGGAATGTGAAGAAACACACAGCGAAGTGATTTTGCGGTCGTAGAACCTTCCAATTACATAGCCTTAGATACTGGAAAACTACTATGCGTATAGTAAAACTACCTGTAATAGATGAAGAATGAATTGAATCTTAAACCATTTTAGTATGTAAGTAGTAGAAGACAGTCCAAATTAGACGAAGGAAATTGAGATTGGAGAATAGATATAGAATTATGATGTGGTTGATAGCCCGATAGGCTTGGCTCAAAATCGGAGGAATCGAGTGCGATTCTTACAGCCCTTTTCAACCTTAGATATTACGCTTGGTGGAAAGGTCTGAAGATACTATATTTATATTTTTTTAAGTGAATTAAAAAAATTAAAACATTTAGTATGGAGTTTGATACTAAGAACATTCATAATTTTAAGAAGTATATCAATTTTGAAAGGCAACAGATAATTTTAGAAAAATGTAATAATAGATTGGAGGAGGATAACCGAAAAAAGGGAATAGAAAACATAAGGTAGGAAAATAAACTTAGTAGAGATGGTTTGGATTGGGAAACATAGCTTAGGTTAGTAAAGTTAGATAAGGAAACTAGGTTAGGTTAAGTTAATAATAATTCCATTGTTAGGTTAAGTTAATAACTGTTGCTAATAACTGGAATTGCTAAAGAAGTCAAGTCACGCCCATTTAGATAGTGATGATGTACCTACTGACCTGCACATGAGTGAAAGCCAACGAGGACGCAGTGCCCAGGTTAGGTCAGTTAGGTTAGGTCGGGAAACTAAGGATAGTTTGGAAAACTGTAGTCTAGGTTAAGTTAATAACCGTTGTTGGAATTGCTAAGGAAGTCAAGTAAAGCCCATTTAGATAGTGATGATGTACTGACCTGCATAGGAGTGAAAGCCACCGAGGACGCCGTGCCGGACACTTGCCGCTTGACGGTGGTGGCACCCCCCCACTGCTGCTGTTGCTTCTGCAGGTTGCGCTGCAGCGTCTTGCTGATGCGCACCTTGGTCTTCTCATCCACCTGCGGCAGACGGATGCGGCCTGTGCCAGCCTTGCCGATGGTGCCGCGAGAGTAGCCCAGGTCCTCTTGGTACGCGTCGTCGTCGATCTAAACAACAACGAATAACAGCAATGTTAAATGGACACATGTGGAGGAACTAGTAAATCTCTAGGGTTGGAGGGGGAGCCAAGAAACAAAAAATAAAACGGTCTTTGTGACGTCATACAATGTATTAGTAGTAGTTCTGTGAACAGTGTGTAGACCTTGCGTCCATAAAAGTATGTTTTAAATTTTCTCTTATTTAATAAATCAAAACCAAAATTACGTCCGAAATCATAAGAATTCGTAAGTACTTAAATACCTACCTACGTATTTATTTATTCAAACGCCACATAGTGGCTTTTACAATATAGTGGTAATCGAATTACAAGCGTACAGTGATAAACAGGATAATAATAGCAATAAGTTAAAGAACAATTAATGTGTAAACAAAAAAACTATTGCAGTTATCAATATAAGTGCTGTAAGACAATGCATAATTCAAAAGAAATATATTACCAGTGTAACAATAGCTGAACTATTTTATACTAGGTTTGTATAAGACCTGTCATAAGTCGAAGTATATACCAGTGTAACAATAGTTGAACTATTTTATACTAGGTTTGTATAAGACCTGTCATAAGTCGAAGTATATACCAGTGTAACAATAGTTGAACTATTTTATACTAGGTTTGTATAAGACCTGTCATAAGTCGAAGTATATACCAGTGTAACAATAGTTGAACTATCTTATACTAGGTTTGTATAAGACCTGTCATAAGTCGAAGTATATACCAGTGTAACAATAGTTGAACTATCTTATACTAGGTTTGTATAAGACCTGTCATAAGTCGAAGTAGGTATATACTATGATAATAGTCAGTAGTGAGTTTATTGTTACCCACGAAATTAATTGTACTTGGAATAGCTGAGTAGGCATCGCAACTTGGCATTAACTATTCGGGGCTGTCAGCGATTCAATGATACTTATGAATAAAAAATAATATTTTTTATTAAAATAGTACATATGTTAGCTAACACTATAATATATCAAAGAGCCATGCAGAAGAATATTATCATTCCTGACATTGATTATTGTGTTTGAGGTATGTTATTATAGCCTTCTTATAAATATATTCCGTGCAGTTGAACACATCTAATACTTCTGAGAAGACATTGCCAACTGCATGCAATCTAGGTATAAGCGTGTATCTAAATGACTCAGTACTTGTACGAGACAGTTGTTCGTCTTGTACAGGTACTGTAGACAATAGGGTGCTGGACACACAACTTGTCACTTATCACGAAATGAGTGGTGATAAAATGGAGTGAAGCTACGTCGAAGAACAGAGAAGAATTGATTTCTAAATCTGTCTTGACAAAGGAATCTACAACTTAGAAAAAAACTGAATTTAAACTGGGAAGGAACTGATTTGACTACTTAGTAAAACACTGTAGAATATTTCACTTTGAGACTTGGTTTTCGGTTTTTAGAAGAGTTGTTTCCTTTTCAGAGGTAGTTGTTGAACTGACTTGACATTGAATTTGGTCCTACTTTTATAGGGCAAACTCGAATAAGGAAGTTGAGTGAAAAATATTTTGACTTATAAAAAATATGTTCATGTAGATCAAAAAATATCGATTCTAAATATATAAATATATTTCTATATTATTATTCTTAGAATTAGTTAAACGTTCTTGAAAAAGCATTAAATAGCAATAAACTGAATACGCTCCACGATTGGTCGAAAGAATTCTGACGACACATGTGTCGTGGCTTGTACGTACAACGGATCACCGCAATGTGGTGCATCTCTTTCTATTACATGAGAGATGGTCGGTTTAGATGAGAGAGGTGTATGTAAGGTGGATCGCCATTGTATGGAATTTTTTTTTTTTTATAAATTAGTTTTCGCGGGGTGCGGAATAGATGCTCTAGGTTCATACAATTAAGCATACAAAATATCAATTTAAAATTTTGATAGCAAGTACTGCCCCAAAGCAGTTGAATTATTTAAAATCAGGTAAAAAATTGTCCCTTTTTAAAACAGTTTTGTGTCAATATTAATACTTTAATTTTTACTTTTACATTTCGTAATGAATAAAAATTGCCGCGCCTTAAATAATAATATTAAAAAAATGTGATAATATTTATTTTCCCGCGAAAATTTGACAAATTGCCGAGTCCACTTTCTTGCACCTCGCTCGCGCACCGCGCATCTTTAGATCAACCGTCCACATCTCGCAGTACAGTTTCAAGTTTTACTAACGTTGATCTTCCAACTGACCAACATTACTTTGCTTCATCTACTCCTTCTTCTTATGTAATAAATCCAACAGACAGTGGACTATCTGTTGTATCCAGAACATTGGATCGATACAGTATTTCTGATCAGGCAGGTGCTGCCATCGTCTGCACTACATTGCAAGATTTTGGATTAGTGACAACAGATAATCTAACAAACGTGATCGATCGTAATAAGATTCGACGTGCTCGTGCCAAAACTAGGACCACACTGACTGCCATCAACCAGCCCCATTTTGATTCGTGCATTTGCATATCATTTGACGGTCAAAGGTTAAAACAATAATCATGGAGGATGGACGCAGAAAAGTTGTGATAGAAGAACATATCAGTCATTTGAAAGAACCTAGCTCACAATACATTGGCCACATGGGCGTTAAGTTCGGCGATGCTAAATCAATAGCTCACAAATTGTTTGCATATTTTGTGGCAAAATCCCTTGATTTAGCGTGCATCGTGGCTATCGGATGTGACGGAACAGCAGTTAATACTGGAACTAAGTCTGGCATTATTTGACTTGTTGAAGGAAAGCTCCATCGTCCACTTCAGTGGTTGGTCTGTCAGTTACATGCTAATGAGTTAAGTTTGAGACACCTTTTCGAATGCCTTGATGGAACGACAACAGGTCCTAGAAGCTTTAGCGGCCAACTAGGAAAGTTACTCAAGAACTGTGAACATCTTCCTGTGATAGAATTTCAAGCAATAGAATGCAACTTACCAATGAACCTTACATATGAAATTACAAAATCCCGTGACGACCTTAGCACAAACCAGCTTTATTTATTGGAAATGTGCCGAGCAATCGCCGAAGGACAATGTAATGAAAACTTAACGAAAAGAAACCCGGGTAAAATCTGTCATTCGCGTTGGTTAACAACAGCCAATACTATTTTCCGACTTTACACATCAACCAAGAATCCGACAGAAATCAGGTGATATTGACTGAATTTGTGCTAAGAGTGTATGCTCCGATGTGGTTTAAAATAAAAACACAGCCTTCGAGACAACCAAAAGCAGACTTAAACCGGCGAGACACCTCCACGAAACCATAAAATTGTCTCGTTACCTTCCAGAGCATTTGAAAAAGGTGGTAGATCCCGTAATTCAACGCAACGGGTATTTTGGCCAAGCGAAAATATACTTATTAGTATGTTAAGGGCCCGCTTTCCGCGTAAAGAATTTAGATTTGGGCAACACTCAATATTTAGTGTTAAAAGAATCCGACAGAGGTGTCTGAATTCGTATTAGGAATAATTTTGGGGGTTATTTAATATTTTAAATAACGAAATTAAATTACCGACATCTATTGCAATTTTAGAAAAACAGACCCATTTTTAGTTAGCACCGAGCAAATCACACTGGCGTGAACTTCGCCCGCTCCAAAAAGTCGCTTCCCGTTTACACAGTATGTTTTTAACAGAAATTGTTTGTCTCTGTTTTTTGTACGTTAATGGAACCGAGCTGAAAGGGAGAGCTTTATTTTGCGAGTATGTCAACGATTTGTACAAATATTAGTGCGGTCTCTAGTTATTATTACTCTACGAACGAAGTCGAAATGAAGATGGTTCTCAAAATATGGGTTTTATTACGGATTTAATTAATTAATTTTTTTTTTAAATTTTACAAAAAACATTTACGAAAGTTATTTGAATAGGTATACAAATTACTTTACTTTACTAAAATACTATTATCACTTTTATAAAAGTAATTTATAACTTTTATAAAATCAATAAATATATTTTTACATCAATAAGGTTTTTCTTATATGGTTATCTTTATAGGGTGTCCGGGGGTAAAGTGCTCAAACTTCAGGAGGTTATTCTAAATGCTAGAAGAAGTAAAAATGAAATGGAAATTATTCGAATTTCCAAATTTTTTCCACAAAAATTTATTTTCCGTAGAAGAAATTGTTTTTTTTTCTATACAAAAAATTAAACTTTTTTACTCGAAAACTATCTTAAAACGTTGGAATTCCAAAAAAAGTTTTTTTTCTTTTTTACTTGTACTATCAATTAGAATCACCTCCCGAAGTTTGTGCACTTTACCCCCGACATCTTGTATAATATGCGCAATATAATATTTATACACGTGTAATATCTACTTTTGTACATTTATATAAATTATATACACGTTTACATTTTTATGCTCATCAAATTTATTATATTATAAAGATAGATAGAAAGATCCTTAGTGCTTCCTGAGGACTTACAAATCAGAAGACTTTTTTGTAATTATTTATTTATTCATTTAAACAATTCAATAATTATAAAGAGTAATAAAACATGTAAGCAACATAAAATTACATTCTAAAATGTGAAAGGGGCTCTATTTATTTACATTTTTATGAAATTACTACTTTTAATAGTTTAAGCTTTCAGTGAACTTTCAATTTTATTTTTAACTTCTCTAAATATTATTTGTTTAAATTGTCAAATATAATTTAATCACAAGCACAAGATTCACTCAAAATGAAAGATTGGTGGTTCTGAAATGTTCCCATAAATACGGTGAAAGAACCCTAAACTATGAACTTATTGCCCTAAACATGCTTCGAGCGAAATGCGGATCTGGAAACCTTATCGTCAATCTGAGCAAAACATACCATGAACGTCAATATAGCAACAGCCTTTGTTCTGCTGCAGTTTCATTAAATGCCGAGAGATCCGTTTACAGTCTCCAAAAAGCAATACTGGGGCACAACCCTAGAAGCCAAGCTAAATGATTGGAATACAGAAAGATAAAAACACACCATTGTCAAAAACATCTTGGCCGTAAATGATTAAATAAAATTAGATTTATTCAGGAAGGCAAGCATTACGGTGATCGATGTTAAAAATCTAACATAGCCCTAGAATAACTCCAGTATCTTTAAGAAACCTTTCTCTTAAAGCTCAGAAAAAAACTTTCCATGACAGTTAGATATACCACTCTACAACAAGGCCGCGTACGGTAAAACTGTAAAAAAAAATAAAGTAATAAATAACAAAATAAATATTTCACAACACAATAATTTCATCGAAAATCTTAAATCCGTTTCACCTTTCTACATTTTCTATATTCTCCTTAAGAGTATAATCCTTAGATAATGCCTTTTCAAATTATTCGTGGAAGCTAGAAAAAAAATAAAATCATTGATTATAACTGCACTTCAAGTGACCTTTTAAATAACAGTAAAGGGCTCAAATGATTTTATTGTTACGTCCGTGCCTTTGCATCTTTACAAGACTTGGGCAAAACATTCTGTAGCAGAGTATAGATTTCACATCTGAAACATAATTAAAGAGTTTATTGAAAATAGAACACCAAGGTACGGTTAGTCAAAAAACGTACAATAAAGTTAATTCTGGGAAGAAATTGTACAGTTGACATTCAGGACAGGTTCACTCCCTCCTCCTCAAAAAAGACCCTCTATACAGCATTCTCAAAGATGACACAGGCTCTGAGAGAAATTATTTTCTTCAGGGCCTCCTTCCGACATAAAAAATAACATCACTGAACTAAATTATATTATTGTAGAAAGCAATCACTTTGTGGTTTGACATATTTAATAAAATAAAATACTTTTTTGTTTTAAAACCACGATATTTATTAATTTAAGAACCGACCGGTTTCGCTTTACTTAAGCATCATCAGGGTACAAATTAATACTAAACAAGAAGTACATAATGTGTGCATATATATAACAAAATATAGAGGGAGACAACATGATACAAATATATTATAGAGGGAGACAACATGATACAAATATAAGCAACACAAAGACGGTCATAAAATACATTAACATAAGTGTACAAGTAATGGAAAACCGCTAGATAATTATGTAGACTAATGGGTTATACGAATAAATCGGGAAAAACAAAACATCAATAAAACCTCAATAATAACGGTTTTTCCGAATTTGCAAATCATTTGATCGATAAAGATCATACATTCTGTCATAGCACCGGTGCTAACATCTTACATAAAAACGGGCATGGTAACAGACTAAACAATTTAGAGGCACTAGAAATTAAAAAAGCTGTAAAAACCAAAAGTCAGATACTTAATAATCAATTAGACATATCAAGTAGTCCAATATTAAGTCTGTTTCCAATAAACCCATAAAAAATTCCCAGTTCTCCTTACCTCCTTACCACCTTGCCAGTTGATGTTTTGTTTCTCCCGATTTATTCGTATAACCCATTAGTCTACATAATTATCTAGCGGTTTTTCCATTACTTGTGCACTTATGTTAATGTATTTTATGACCGTCTTTGTGTTGCTTATATTTGTATCATGTTGTCTCCCTCTATATTTTGTTATATATATGCACACATTATGTACTTTTTGTTTAGTATTAATTTGTACCCTGATGATGCTTAAGTAAAGCGAAACCGGTCGGTTCTTAAATTAATAAATATCGTGGTTTTAAAACAAAAAAGTATTTTATTTTATTTAATTATATTCCCCACAGTTTCAGAACTTTCGATAGCTTTTTTCGCTGGCCCGTTCATTATTTTTCTGGATTCCACGTTCGAGTATTGTTATTTGAAACAGGTGGCCCATATTATTATTACATATTATATTATATTTCGGACATCGTTGCATTGTGAATCATTAGAGCAGATCTTAGAGTAATATTACTCTAAGGAGCAGATGTAAAGTGACGTGTGTATTTGTGTACGTAGAAAGTTAATTCGCAAATAAATCACGATCGTATAGGAACAAGAAAAGAGACAAGACAACAAGAAAATTAAATTAATAAAAATTTACCCCGTAATTTCTAATGCATTGGAATTAGTTTTATTTCCCAAAGTACCTATTCTGAAAAAAAAATAATAACTTTTTACTACACAATACATAAATAAAAATATGAATTATTAATTTTTATAGTAAATTATCGTTTATAATAAATATAAGCTTATAAATCAAAAATTGTATTTTTTTCTTCTCACCTATTAGATAGGATATAATTTTATGAGATAACATTTTTTCTTTGAAATACGGGATATCTTTCGTGTATTTCCCATCTTTGAAAAAACAATATTTATTAACTCATAAACTTTACACGCGTAAAAATTATCTTTATAAATTCAAATATTTGCACGTAATCGCACGTCTGTAGATCATAGAACGATGAACGACACGTCTGCCCCCAAAGCCCTCGAGTTGGCGAATGAACTTCTCAAAGAAAGATAGTTTAATCTGCAAGTCGGAGCGAGCGCGCTATAATAAATATGATTTAAAAGCAATAGGCTAAGCGACAGTTGTGAAAATGTTTAATAAATCACGGCGTATTTCAAAAATAGCAAAAATTACTTATGGGGTCTATTGAGTAGCATTAAAAGAAGCATTGTGATTTTTTTCATACATATAACTTGTAAAATAACAGAAATAAAAGTGTTAATAATATTTTTCGGAGCATACTTTGCGATTTATTTCTATCGAGGGAATTTCAAATAATTACCGTTTCGGCTTTTGGAACAAATAGATACTATCTTAAAGAATAACATATATTTTTTTAAGAGCTTAAAAACTTCAAACTTTTAAGGAAAATATCTCGGAAATTGGATGAAATTCGAATAGTGGGCCCTTAAACGACGAACGAAGACAGATTAGAGAGTTGGCTCTCAGACGGATTCTAAGTATCCGAGAACTTACGTTGGGGTTCTCTCTAATAAGAGTATTTAAGCTACCTACTTTTAATTTCAACGCAAAAGACTATATTGACTTGATCTACTGGGAAAAACCATCAGAAGCACCTCTTACAAAACTGATATCTAGCGAGACAATAATTGATGCCATTAATTAATTGAGACCACGAAATTATCGAATCCAACATTTTGTGTAAGTTCCGATTGATGCCCTGTCACACGGAAGCCACGGAAAGATGCATCAAAGTGGTAACGGCATCATGCTCTTCTGTTTGCGGCCCTGAAAGACGTGAAGGGTGGATACAAAAAAAGCTAGAATCTTGTCGTATAATGCCAGTATTGAATTCGAAGAAGGACTATAAAATATAATAACTTTTAAGATTTTGACTATATTTTTAACAGTGTTTGTGATTTTTTTGTGTAGCAATGGTACTTTTATTGTTTCTTGATTAGTAGATAATATTATTAGTAAATGAAGTTATTTTTTTTTATATTTTAACTACTTTTATTGAGCAAAGATTAAACCCTTCTTTTTCTAGTTTCACGCTGTTTTTTTTTAAATTTGAATTGACTTGGGGCAGTACTTGCACTCGAAATATCTTAATGCTGTCATAATGACTTTTAAAAGTATCCCCGTAGAGCATCCATTCCACACCCCGCTGCTATGAAAAAAAAAAATCGATCCACCCTAGATAGTCCAAACGTTTATTTGGGCCAAATCACAGACGGTCGTGGAGTTAAAGCTTCCAAGTAAGTATTTCAAATTATTAATTGTGTTCATTTGTACGTTACGATAAATATAATACATTTTTACAGTATAATAATCATTGCGTATCTACCCATCTGACATTTCGCCATAACCACTAGTTTTTTGCAGGTATATTTATTGATTTCGCATGACATGATAATTATTCTCTACTCATTATAATATATATTATAATGTGGTGATGGCTTTTAAATATTTCATTTTTTGTTTACCATATAATAAGGCACTGCTGAAAACCAGCTGCATTCCCGGAGAAACCCCTTTGTCAATAGGATCTATGTGAAAAAAATAGCTCCCATCTATTGTCAAATATTTATGTAGGTATTTGTTGTTATTATTATATAAAATGGATTTCTAAAGATACATATTCGTATAGTGCTTTATAATAATATGTTGTTTATTGCATTGCTTAGAAGTTTTTATTATTATACATGTCACATTACATGTGATTACACTTCAGGCCTCCGCGCAGAAAAGTCTCACAGTGAACTGGGCTGTAAACCGTTATTTTACTTTTGGTCTTACTTTTCTGCGCGGCGGTCAACAAATAGCGTCTTCAATACCGTGCCGGGCGGGAGAAGCAAATATTCTAACTTAAAATATTAATTTAACTATGAAATCTTAATCAATTTTCTTTTTTTTAATAACATCAATTCTAATAGACGGTTAACATTGGTAAAAAAATTACTGGAATTCCTTATTGAAGAATTAATTTTTTTTCCATACAAAATGTTTAAGCGACGTGGTTCTCACAGTTTGAATGACGTCACACCCACACCCCGCCTCTTACCGCTCGGATTCCGCTCGTTTTGGCGGGCTTAATAAAATTTAAACTTTGAGAATTAATTTAATCATGAAAACAGACTTAAAAAAAAAATATCAGTATTTAAGTTTGAATGCGAACATTGATAAAAAAAAATTAAAAAATGGACTCAACTTCCTTATTGGGTCTTCCCTGTTGGGAACCTCCTCCTTGATGGGGAGTGAATTCAGTTATGTATTTTTCCTCTCGGATGTTGACCTGCCGGGGAAAAGGCAACGATATGGGGGCCATACCTTTATATGTCAGTTCAACTAACCTAAACCGTTACCCCAAATCTCGTTTAATTATTTTACAATAAAATATACAGTTTTACATATTGGCTGTGATGTTTGACATTTTTGGATTGAACATTTTTTCAAAGTGCAGAAAATACAGTTACGCCCACGTAGCCCGCTGCGTAAAATGCGAAGGAGCTCACGCCACACCGGAGTGCCCGAAAACCAACAGAGAAGAGCCGGCCGTCTGCTGCAATTGCGGCGGAGCCCATCCCGCAAACTACGGTAAATGCCCCAACAGGGTAGAAACATGAAAGGGTATTGTTATAAGCCCTAGAGGATCACGAAAGAATCCATAAAATCAAAAAAAAAAAGTTTTACGTAAATATGAATTTTATTGAAGATGCTGGCATGATTCGGGATACGAATGATACAGTACTGATATTTTTATTGCGATAAAGAATTTTGGATCGACTAGTTTTTAATAATATGTTTTTATAAACCCTGATGAAGGTTCGGGTTGAACTGAAACCGGTTGGTTAGAAATATATACAATAAAGTGGTATTCAAACAAAGTTATTTACCCATTAAACATTTATAAGCACCCAGTAAACATTGAAAAGTAAGGATATAAGTAGAACAATAATTTGATGGTAACGCACGCTTAAATCTTGTTTGCCACCAGGTAACAGAACAGTACATTATTTCCCAAATATGGTCAGGACAGGTTTAAATTGAAAAGCCACCTAGTTCCTAGTCCCCCCACCTGAAATCTGTACGGAGCGCCTGTTCTGATAAAATAACTTAATTTGCATACATTTCATATGGTCTGAATTCCAACACGGTGTAAATAATTATCGCACTATTTAACGGGCGCGGTGCAGTATTAGTAATTCTTAATTTCAGTTGGTACAATTAATTTATGCCGCCGTTTTTATAATAGTTGGTAGTGTACTTAAATAATATAATTTGGCATGTGGTATGATTTAATTAATTTAATTTTTTAATTTTAATTTAATAATATTTTTTAAAAGAAAGACAAACATTCCCTGGTTACGAATAACCTGACAATATTTGAAAATCTCCTACTACCACCACAGTAAGCTGAAAATGTTGCTTGTGTTGTGATGGAGGACTTAGCCAGCCGAGGAATTGAACACACTACGCCTGGGTGGAACCCATACGCGATGTCAACTCGGCCACCGACCGGTCATATACACGTAACATTCTAACATTCAAAAATACATAATTCTTATTTTCAAATGTATATTACGAATTTAAGCAGCCGTTCTTATAATAGTTGGTGGTGTATTGGTCAGTACAGTTACCTACCAAGCAGTTGATATGAGATCATATACTTACATGTCAGATTAGAGATTTGTTGGCTAATTTCACAATCAACGAAGCGTTTCTAGCTTCCGATTGTGTTTCATGTTTTTTTTTATTGGGTTGGCAGTGCCTACACTTCCTACAAACAAACGCGTATTATGAGCGAACTTCATATGGGTGTTCTGTCAAAATGGTGCGAAATTATTATTTACGTAAATAATATTAAATAACAATATTTTTCGAAATCGTAAATGAAAAGAGTTGTGCTTTATTGTCATTAAGTTAAATCAAATGTTTGTTTTTTTTTAAAGCGTATTAAAACGGTAGTTGTAGGTAAAGAATTGTAAAGAAAGGTAAAGAGCCAGACGTGCGCTCTGTAGGCCAATAGGGAAACTACTCCCGCGGCCGGTAAAGCACGATTTATTTATTTTGCGGAATTTACTCGAAACATAAAATTTGAATTTGACCAATCAGAGGACCGAAACCGTCCAGACGTTGGCGTAATAATACATATCAGATTGTCTTTTTCAAAATTGGAATTATAATATCCCGTGATTTTTCAAAGGTCTGCGCTACAAATTTAATAAAATTTAAATAAATAAGAGAATTTTACATTACACAATACAAACAGATACATAAGTTAGTACAATAACTCATCATGAATACCTTCTCAGTTCTCAGGCAGAAAATCGGATCATTATTATTTGCACGTCTCACGAAGAACTCGAGAAGAACTCAGCTTTACTTTCTGATTTTTTTACGACAATGCAAGTATTTTCAGCTATCAATGTCATTCTATAAAATAATACAAAACGCTATTTTGTTTATTTCATATATTATTATTGTCCGACAAGAAGAAATACTATTGAACTCAAAACTTATTATTAGGAACGTAAACACGATATACGCATAAAAAATGTTTTAAAAATCAGTAAATCATTTATGCAATGATTATAGAAGAGTTAATATTTTTTTAATCTTTATTATCTATTGAACGATGCAGAATAATGGAAAACTACGTGACCAAGAGACATCTTCGTGTTTTTCTTCTCTTTGGCTCGTGTTGGAATTCCTTTAGGTATATTTCGATATAAAATAGCAAGAAAACGTCGATTCGTAAAGAAATAAAATAAGAATCTTATGTCGGACGCCAAGTTTTTGCCAAATATCTATCTTTTTAAGTTTAAAATAACATCTGAAATATTTTAACAAATAACAAACTAAATCTCAACCCTAGAAACCTTATCTACGACTGCGAGGTGTACATACAATCTAAAATTCTCTTTCTAACGGTTGAAGTTAGCGCCTCGTGCTCTTTAACTTAACCCAGTGGCCGACGGGATTTTGCCGAAGGTACCTGTATCATTAAGGTAAGTCCAGCCATTTTTGAGTTTTTGAGGTATAGTACGCCTGCGAGCCGTGTGTTTAGGCTTTGTGTAACTTTTAGCTAAGATTATGTGTTTTTACTTTCGTAAATTTTTCGTACATTTTATGTTTATTTTGGCATTGTTTCAGATACTATTATGTCATGGTCTAATGTATTAAACGGGGACGATATTTTGAAAATCTTAGACCAAAAAGATAGTCTTTCTCTGGGAGAACCAACTTCTCAAGACGAGGACAGCCAGTTTGTGGACGACATTCAAAGCGAAGATGAGAATAACTATGTAACTGAAGAGGCTTTCCCTTCACAAGCATCTACTCCCACTGAATAAGCCGACTCGAAATTGCAGAAGCTGACATCTGATTCTGCTCATGCTTCGCAATCTACCAACTCAGGGCGAATTCACCGTGTTCCTGGAAATATTCTTCGCGGTAAGAATTTTTTTTTTTTTTTTTTTTACAGTAATACCGCACAAGAGTCCCAACTGCTCCCGTCTGGAGCCAGTGAGACTATGGCATCCCCAATTGGGGTATGTTGTGAGGCTGAGGGTATTGGGGAGGGGAGGGAGATGGGGAAGAGGAAGGTGGGGAAGTACCTGGCTATTCAGATCTGGTCACCAAACACGGCTAAAGCCATTTCAAGCAACGTTTCAATTCTGGACGCGGGATGGACGGGATGTTTTGTCAAATAATAAGGACGGGTTGTTTCGGAGAATTTGAACAATTCATCAAATTTCAACGTTCATTTACGGGTTCTGTGAAAGTCCTATTCAAATTCTGTTATTATATCATTATAGGCTAGTTGCTTGACAGAACTGAAATAAAAACAGAACTTAAAAATATCTTTCACAGAACTTGAAAATTAACTTTGAAATTTGAGAAATTGTTCAAGTTTTCCGAAACAACCCGTCCTAAGTGTCAACAATGTCACAGAACTTCAGCTATGAATACAGTCCGCACCTCTCAAGGACTAGCTCAAATTACAAATTAAATCTAGTGGGCACTATTCGATCAAATAAGCGGGAAATCCACGAAAAATTCACGAAGAACTCTAGATCTCGACCTCTTGGCAGTTCTAAGTTTTGTTTTGATGGCCTTCTGACACTTCTATCGTACAAGCCAAAACCTGCAAATATGGTTTACGTTTTATCTTCTTGTGATGAAAATGCAATAATTAATAATTCAAGTGGCAAACCTGACAAGATTCATTTCTACAACCAAACAAAAGGAGGAGTAGATTCATTTGATCAAATGTGCTGCTCAATGTCGTGTAGCCGCAAAACTAATAGCTGGTCAGTGGCTGTATTCTATGGCATCTTGAACATGACTTTTGTAAATTCTGCTGTAGTTTATGGCCACAACATGATCAAATGAACCCTCAAACAAAAGAGAATTCATCAAGTAACTCAGCACAGATTCGGTTGATTGCCTTGATTAGAGATGAGACTTAAAATATAAGCCAAATTCTCGCAAAACCTACTGATTCAGGTAATAAACTTCAGGCAGGAGAACCAGAGCCCAAAAAACATTGATACTGCGCTTTTTGCTGCTAAAAAAAGAGAATGTTGAAATTAGTGCGCTGCAAGTGCAAAAAGTCAGTATGTTCTGAACACAAAGTTGATGTCTGTGTAGATTGCTCTAAAATTATAGCTAGTAATTAAAAGCATGATTACTTTTAATGTTTGCCCTAAGAATAAGTAATTAATGTTAAAAAAATATTAGATCATTTAAAAAATACATATGTTGAAGTGAATTTTTAAGATGATTTTTTTGTTTAAATACAAGCATAATGGTTTGATTCGTTGTAATAAATATCTGTGATAGTAGTTTTCATTGATTAAACAGTGTTTTATTATTAATTTATATACCAACCTTATCTTTCCATCGAAAAATAGGGCACAAGTAGGTATATTTTGGCCTACAGGCTATCATTTACATGTGTACGCTTCTGACTTTATGTACCTATAAAATAGATTAAGCTTCTAGGGTTAAATTCATTGACTGGTTGGAGGTTCATACTGTTCTTGTTCATACTGTTTTTTTATATAAACATGTTCTCTCTCCATGGGTAATTAAAATTACCATCTTTAGTGCAGACACAACAAAACAAATCTAGCCCAAGAACAAGATTCAACTACTGACAAAAATAGTATATCATATTAGCTCTATAAATCTTTTATGCACCACAACATCAACTACAGATCCAAAATTAAATTAATTAAATAGGTAATCGAAAGATATTCAAGGTTTCAAAAACAAAGTAGTTTCATTTGTGTACTCGATGACTTGGATTTGTTGTAACGGGATCCTAGGCTATTCGGCCTAGGCAGAACTAGGCAGGCGGCACTGAATGCGCAAGCACAAATTAATATCAAACCATAGACATATGAATATTAGTAGACCTGCCCTAAGTGATTAAAAGCGTATTATCCCCACTCCCCATACCGGTTCCATTGAGCCAGCTGGGCTCGCGTATGGCCTCAAATGAAATTTGAAAACGTGACGTCATCATTCTTGTGCGAACTATGGTCGAGGCATCATCGGTTCATTTTACTAAATAACACGGCAAAATTTTGACTTGTACTATGAAAACTGGTAAAAATAGATGTGAAAAAAGAGAATAAACCCAATTGTCGTATTACATTCCATATATAAGCATTATTTTACTTTATTTTAAGCATATTCACATCGTATAATATGAATCAGTTGTTACTATCACATCGAGAAACGTCTGGACGCGAAACACAAAGCTGGTTGGTTGCTGGGAAGTAAATTATGAACATTTATAAAAGTGTCTTAACTAAATACTCTGAAACTAACTACGACTCTGAAAATAGAAGCTGCCTTACTTTGCCGAATTTGGACTTCGCAAATTTGTTCATAACGTGGCGAGTAATTTGCGCTCCCATGTAAAAATGTCTATTCATTCAAAGCAGATTTTACTTTTAAGAAGTAAATGGTGATATTATAATGCGAGATGCCTATTTACTGTCAGATTGATTTATTGACGAATCACAGTCAGCTTCACTCCCTTCGTTCTTCAACAGTTGATTTTACCCCTCGCCCATATCTTCTCGTCTATTAATTCCTATGTCTGTGTATCAAACTCTTTCCAGCTTCGTGGATACGTAATGAAACACTCCGCACTGTTGCTGGTGTCTGTATGTTTACGCGACATTCGAGCATTGATAATGTATTATCTTATGTATTTCGACCGTGTTGTTGTTGTATGTATTGTCTCTGAGGTTAGGGCGGTATAATTAAATTGTAGTACCTAGTACTTACGTTACGTTAATTTACTAGAATAAACAAATAATTATTATATTTATTTTCAGCCTAGAAAACAAGGGGAGCGCAGCGTCCGAAGAAACTATGAAGGGACCGCGGCTGTATAGTAGTCCCAGAAAGAGGCCGTCTGTACGTCATCGATGATCGTCTTCTTCCTTCTCACAAATCTTGTATAAAAACCAAAAAGACAGAAGATACTAGTATAATGACGTCACTTACGACCTCTCTATTGGACTACTACAGGCAACTGCAGAAAGGCGTTTCAAAGGAGATTTAAAAATAGAAATATTTAATGACATTACGATTAAAGAGCCCCGGAGACAATAAATGTCAAGCGATTAACATTTGCAATTGAAATGTGATTGGGGGATCTTCAAATAGATGTGCGAAGACAGTGATTATTTGTATTTATTTATTTTATATTATAGAAACAAACAGTACATTGGTTACCGTGATGAAACAAATGTACATATATTTAATATGTAATAGGTGGGAACCTATTATATGTTTCCTTGTAATGTGGTATGTATATTCAGTCATTACCGGGTGACATGTGTAGTGTATAGGTGACATGTGTAGTGTATGTATGTGTATATGTGAGTGTGTGTGCATGTATATGCGCATTGAACAGTTTATAATATTATTGACATGATGCCACTTTTAAATCTCGGCAGCGAATCCGAAAAAACTTCGATGTTAGGGTTTAGACAAATATTATTGAATGTATGAAGATCACGGTTAATTGGGGAATTAGATGCTGCATTTATTATATAATTAAGCGTGTGGAATAGCGCTGTGTGTCGCGTATGTCTCAAAGTTATTGTTTTCAACCCCACAAATGATAATAACAACTCAAACAAAAAATTATTGGTCTTCAGAAAAATAACTGCAGAATATTTATTTAACATTTTAAAGAAAATTAAATCAAAAAACAGTTCAGATGGATTAACTATTAGTGTGATAAAAGATGCTTTTCCAGTAATTGGATCTACTCTATTAAATATTATTAATCAGACAATTGAAGAGGGAAAATTTCCACAGTCATGGAAACTATCTACCATTATACCGGTCCCAAAGGTTAAAAATACCAGAAAATGTGAAGAATTTCGACCAATAAACACCTTACCGAAATATGAACAGATACTTGAAGTAATAATAAAAGAACAAATATTGCAATACTTAGATGAACACAATATTTTATACCAAGAACAATCGGGATTCAGATGTAATAATTCTTGTGAAACAGCGTTAAATGTAATCGTTGAAGAATGGAAAGAAGGAATGAATAGTAATAAATTTATCTTAGCAATATTCTTGGATTTTCAAAGGGCATTCGAAACCATAGATCGAGAAATATTGATAAGAAAGCTTAAAGAAATTGGTTTCTCAACTCTAGCCATTAAATTAATAAAAGAGTATTTGAAAGACCGAATACAGGTAACAAAAATTAATAATCAATTTTCAAAACCAATGAAAAATAAATTAGGAGTACCACAGGGATCAGTCCTTGGACCTCTATTGTTCATACTCTATATTAATGACATGGTGAAAATATTTTCAAAATGCAAAGTACGACTATTTGCCGATGATACACTTATATATATAATTGGAGAAAACTATGAAGAACTAATAAATATTTTAAATAATGAACTAGATAATGTATCAAGATGGCTAAAAATAAATAAGCTTAAATTAAATACAAAAAAAACAAAATGTATGGTAATTGGTTATAAGAAGACATCCAGTGAAAGCAAAATCAAAATTGATGGTGAAATTATTGAAAATGTTACCGATATAAAATACTTAGGAGTTATAATAGATTCCAAACTCAACTTTAACAAACATGCGGAATATACCCAAAAGAAAATTGGAAAAAAGATATCTTTCTTGGGAAGAATTCGCCAAAAACTGTCCGAAAAAACTGCAATCACCATTTATAACTCCATTATTGCTCCACATTTTAATTACTGCTCAACTATCCTTTTCCTGTGTAACGACCGAGAGCAAAATAAATTTCAAATTCTCCAAAATAGGGCAATGAGAACAATACTCAGACGAAATAGATATTCAAAAGTAAATAAAATGTTAAACGAACTAAATTGGCTAACGGTGAAACAGATGTTGACCTTGAACACGATGATATTTTTACACAAAATAGTAAACAACCTGCTACCCAAATATTTTTCGAATCAAATTGTATACAACAAGGACATACACCAACATAAAACTAGGACGTGCAATGAAATCAGGCTACCAAAGAAGGACAAAGCGAATACCCAGAATAGTATATTTTATAAAGGGATGAAATACTATAACGCGCTGCCGGAAAACCTTAAGTCTGCCCCAATTGAAAAGTTTAAGATGTTGTGTAGGAGCCATATCAAGAAAGAAAAAAAAACATAGTATATTTAAATGTAATAATTAATTAGTCATTTGTAATCTTAAATGTACAAATTACTAAAATAAAATCAATAAATAAATAAAGTTATGTTAAAATTAATTAGGGACAGAAGTTCGGTACAGTCGATGTTATTGTATAAATTCTATGTATAAATGTTAAATCAGCTACTACTCACCTTTGCTGCAAATATTTAAATGTACATTCAAAGTTATTGTTGGACTTGGCGGTAAGGCATTTAATGCATTTGTTTTGAATACGTTCTATTTATGTACAATTTATATTGTGGATTCAAAATTGGCGAAGTATATTCCAGTGTACTTCTGACTAATGCCACTAGTTTACAGTCATTATTTTGATTTAGTTTTCCATAACTCCGGACAGTCGCGATATAATACTGATAAATAGAGCAATTGAACGATTGTCAACCGAACAGCGAAACGATCATTTCGCTGCGTCAATGGCGATGAGAGACTCCCATTCAAAACGAAAGTACTAGAACAGTGGTTCTTAACCTTGTTGGAGGTACTGACCCACACCAGTTTCATATGCGCATTCACTGAACCCTTCTTAATTGGAAAAATAAAATATGACTTTTTGAAATTTAAAACATAGGTTTATATTATATACATAGGTGCACAAAATGAACACAACAATAAAAGAACAAAACCATTAAGAAGAAAGGATAAATCGATTAAAACATGATTTTTGCAAAGAAACAAAAACATAATAATTAATATTTACTGCAAATTACTGTGACTTCTGCTGTTGCCTTTCAGAGATCAGTTCAGAAATGCTCGGCTTTACCTTAGCAAGTGCCGCTCTCATGTCATTTCGCAACAAGGTCTGTTCCTTTTCTTCGTTTTTATGTCCAGCATCCTCGAAAAGGATTGATTGCTCGCAAAGATATGCTGTAACAAACGGTATGAAAATCTCCATAGCTTTCTTAGAAATAACAGGGTACGTTACCATTTGTTGACACCAAAACGTTGAGAGCGTTGTTGTTCTGAAGAGTTGCTGTTGAACCTGGCTCTGATAAATTTCATTGATTTCATCGAGGTATTGATCATTGACATCTGAACACTAAACGTGAACGGCTGTCTCACCCATGCTGGATATGACTCTCTTGTAGAGAAGTGTCCGTCGAGAGACTTTGCAAGCTCATCTAAGTTCGTGGCAATTGCTTGCTTCAGTTCTGCGGGTGCAGAAATGTCTCCGATTCCAAATACATCTTCGATCTTACTTACACAGTCGTCTAACAGGGGAAAGTTTGCGAAGTTATCGTTCTCTGTTCGTCGTTTCCATAACGGTAGCTTTTTAAAAAGCCTTCAGGTTTTCTCCCGCTTCGATGATGTTGGCTCCACCGAGATGATTGAGAGCTGCGAACATATCATATGAGTCGGATGTGTGTCATGACCTCCGCCGAACCCGCGAGACTGACTCACCAAACCCCTGGGGTTCGATTGAACCCAGGTTAAGAACCACTGTTCTAGATGATAGGCTTTAGCTATGTTTTATGAACAAATCTGAATTCCAGCCCAACTATTCCCCTTCTTCTCCCCCTTGCTCCTACAGCCTTATAACACCCCCTTTGGGGGTGCCGTAGTTCTAATGCTTTTTAGCAATTGAAACTGTTATGCTATCAAAAATAATAATTTCGGTTGTGTATGTAACCCCGGTTCAATTAACTCTAGAACTCTAGAAATTTAAGTATCATTTTCAAAATTGGAACTAATTTATCAAGAATTCAGACTTTCCGAAATTTTTCTATGCGCGTCTGCGCTGGGTACAAATAATAAACGTCAAAACATGAACAAAGAAATGTCGTGGGATTGTGTTAAACTTGATATATAAAACCAGGAGCACAGAAAAAAGATTGTGTATTTCCATTTGATTATTATTATAAACATTTACTGCTCACAATAGTTCACAAACGAGGAATACATCTTTAATTTTAAATACATGTTTTTTTTTAATTTTCCCTAGATTTTTCAAATAAAAAATCGTTCCAATTCAAAATTTGAATTATTAAATGTATGTAAATTGATTATTATGAACAGATAAATGATAGACAAGTTAGATGTTAATTATCTTTAATGAGCACTAACGTCCCACGCCCCGTGATCGTGATCGAATAAACCGATTGAAATGACGTTTAATAAAGGAAGATGGATGGCAATCATTAGAGATTCAGGATACAGTAAGTCTGCACAAGCCCAAGGTCAATTGTGCATAAATGGAGTGAAAGACACGGTGAAGTATCGCCCTGGATTCACCGAAGGTCACCTGATGGCTTCATCGTGTACACTGATTAAGTTTAGGTATTGTCTCGCTTTAGACTTTCATGTCCACTTAATCAGCTTTCAGATACTAAAGTTCACGAGTTGAAGACTTAATAAAAACGCTAAAGTTGTGTTGTTTCAAACTCTCGTCACATTTGATGACCATCAAATGTGACGAGTTCCTGTTAATAAATAAATAACAATATGATCGTTATGCTTATCAGCTGATCACAATTTGATCAAAGGCCGAAACGGACCGAGAATTGACGTTTAACGGAGACCGTTCAAATGCCAAACAAACCAAAGCGGCGCAAAACAATATCAAATGTGACGAGGGTGTGAAAGACCGGTAAATCTGGTAAAATGATTCGTATTCCAGTTAAAAACGGGACTGCAGGTCTTTAAGGAATGAATTTACAGATTTCATATGTCACGGGGATGTCGGAACACGTGTTCGTAAAAATTCTGAATTTTTCGCATTTCGTCTGTATATACATATGTGTACTACTTTATATATTTGTGTTTATTTTATAGAAAACTGCGAGTTATTGAAAACATTTTTTTACCAATTTTCAATTTTTTTTTTATAATTCTACCAAAATATGTTTACACTAGACTTAAATGCAAACTAACTATTCCTCCATTGGTCACCATTGTACTTTTATGTTTAATGTCCACCTATTATATAATATTTTAATGCTTTCCTGTTTTATATAATATTTTAATTTTAAAGTTCTTATTTTTCGTGCACTGTTATTGTCTTTTATTGGTGTCCTCTACTAAAATAGCACTGTTATTGTTAAATTTTATTCTCTGCTTTTGTGTAAACCGTTTATTCTTTATTTCATATTATGTTATTAATTTTTTTTTAAAGGAACACAATAGGAAATTTTATTTTTTAGTTTATTATAGTTAAGCGCACTTGAAGTGAAACAACACAAAACTGCGCTATATAAATACTATGTTATTATTATTATTATATGAAACAGGCAGCTGCCTAGTATCGTGCTCTAATGTATCTTCTCTAAATAAATGTATTAATCATGTAACATGTACTGATAAATAAATAAAATAAAAAATTTAAAAATTATTTTATGATAAGCTCAGCTGTGTGAACACGTGTTCATACATATTCTGAAAGTACGGATACTTTGTTAGGAAATGGCGTGCCGCGAAATCACGTTTTTAACAGGTTTTTAATAAATCAGCCATACTCATTTTTCTCCGTGTATGAAAGCGCGCGGGCAACTAATAGTTTCAAGCTAATATTATTATGTCAACTACATTGAAATCCTAAATCTAAATTATGAATATAGCTGAAGAAGTCATGTCAACTATCTATGGTATTCGAGGTAGATTCTGTCAATTTTATTTTTATTTTATAAATTTAAAAAAAACTACAATTTTGGTGATTTTCTCAACTACAATACTAGGCTCATTCCCATATTATGGTAATCGTACATGATTTATGTAAGAATAACAGTAATAATAACGGAAAAGGAAATTGGTATGCTAAAACCAAAATTTAAAAAATGCACAATATTTTAGAAATCATATTAGAAATAAAACTAAATAAATGATAGAATTAAAAAAAAAAATTAAACAGTGTTGGAACTTATGCATTCTTTAATGAAGGCTCGTGCCCTTTCAAATAGCAATTCTACATCGTAAACATTTCGATCGTGTTGAATAATCGAAAGACAGCGAATTTTTTTTATGTTAGACTAATAGTGTATAAGAAAAGGTCGACGACATCTGTCGTCGTTGTTTTTATGCGGTCTGTGCCGAGCGAAACATTATTCGATTATTCCAGTATTTCGGAATCGTGTGCATCGATTACATCTATTCAGAAGTAAAAAAAGTAACGCTGGAAAAATACAAATCTAAGATAGGGCCTAATTTTAAAGAAATTATTCAGTATGTACCCTACCCGACGTCAATGCATTCTATCATCTTTTGGTGGCAATCATGCACGCACACGCCGAAATATACGCATTCCTCTGAAAATGGATAACATTAAAGCAGTTAATATACGAAAAAAATGTCGGACCTACAAATCGGGATTTATCGCAGTTGTTCGTGCGGTAGTTCACTGGGGAGAAAGTTCAATCCTCAGTCAAACATTTTTCTTAAGATTTAAGACATTTTGATCACAATAGCCAGTCCTTGAGAAGGAAGGTTCAATCCTCAGTCAAACCAAAAATAATTGAAATTGGCTTCTAGCCAGACCAAGAGATGACGCAACTAGGTCGAAAATTGAAAAGAGATGTATGATTTTTATATCACTTTTGAAGAGTGTGTTGAATAGCCAGTCCTGAGTTGCCCATTTACTAAAAAACCTGTATTCATGTATTTCGTAGAATCTTTAGTAAAACTCCATATGTAGGTGGCTGATACAGTTTGATAATGGCTTCGAAGGGCGAAATGGTGTGCGTAATCGAATGAAGTGATTATAAGAACAATTTAGAATGATATTATTTAATGAATATGATTATTTAAAACACGAGTGCTCATTACTAACGTAAATGGATAGTTTTTTCATGTTATGTTACTATAGAACTGATTATTATTTTATATACACGGAGAAAACATGTTGATAAAAAATATTGCTAATTTATTAAGAATATCTTCAAATTATTCGTAATCCGGTTAAAAACGGGATTGCAGGACCTTAACGAATGAATTGTTAGGTTTCCTGATAAACATTACGTCGGAACAGGTGTTCGTAAAATTTTTTCGCATTTCGTCAATATATATACTATCAAGACAAACGCAGGTGCATGAACACGTGAATTACGAATTTATTAAAAGTTTATCAGGAAACGGCGTGCAGTCCCGTTTTTAATCGGATTACCAATAATTTGAAGAGATTCTTAATTAATTAGTAATACTCATAATTCTCCATGTGGTTAAAAAAATTACTACCCTTGAAACTTATATCAAAATTCGATAGGATTATAATATGGCAAAAACGCCAGGGATGAGTATATGTTTCGGTTTATACGTGTCTACAAAAAAACTACAATGATATCAACAAAAAACGGAGCAGGTGGTTTGAAGGTAACACGTTTCTTCGATCCGCGTGCGGCCCTCACATCAAGACGACAATTTGCGACAGCAGGTTGCTTTCATAGGAATAAGAAGAATAGAAATACACTTTCCACATTTAAAAATATTACTTGGAAGGGGAGACAAAATACAGAGAAAAAAAACAATAAATAATGCATGTAAACAATTTAAATTGAATTTTTTACATAATATTCACATACGTGATGTCAGGGTTTCTCTGTTTATTTTGTTGAACTCCACATATATATATTTTTTTATTTTCTACAGTCTAACTTACCTAAGAATCCCTAATTAGCCGCTTCAGTGTTGGTACAGCTATACGGTGAAGAAGGGCCATGTACTGGACGGGTGAAAATCTTAACTCATTATAATATTCACGAGAGATTTTTTTTGACTGGCACCACTTTGTTCCAATCCTCAAAAACAAGGTCATTTTCGCATTTCGCGTTTAGTTGCCAACAGATGACATTTGCGATGTCATTGACCCGGTCTGTTTTCAATTGCTTCGAAATTCAGCCAATTTGATCATATATGTAAATCAATATTTCGATTTAAAATATTCTTCTGATAGTGCTGCAAATGGGTATTTCTGTTTTTTTTTTTCATTTTCATTGCACGACCGATCGATATTTGTTAAAACAACCAGATTGTTAACAAAGTCCGCGATCTCCGTTTTAATACGATCGTAATACGTTTCTATACCTGGGGATCGGGCTTTTTAAAATATGTCAACTTCTAATACTGTCGTATTACGGCCGGTATACGCAGTACGCATGCGCGTGATTATGAGTAACGTTTTCTACTAACCCGTTCTTGTCCCCCATATTATCCACTAGTGTACTCGGCGTTTTTCAATAAACATAATATCCATATATATATATACAAAAAAACCTTCCCGTACGCATGCGCGTGATTATGAGTAACGTTTTCTACTAACCCGTTCTTGTCCCCCATATTATCCACTAGTGTACTCGGCGTTTTTCAATAAACATAATATCCATATATATATACAAAAAAACATTCCCGAAGAAATTCTCTGACTGAGTGAGAACCCTATCAAACTCCGTTGCATAATTTAAAATAACTAAGCGAACAAACAGACAGACGAGGATAGTGAATTTGTTTTATACTATTTAGAGATGAGCAAGACGGTTAGTGTTTAGAAAATTATAACCTAACATACGTGCTTTGCTTTCCAAGGGCATTGTCAAAATCCACAAAACTAAAAAAAAAAATAGTAAAGACTGTAACTTTGCGTTGCCATCACTTTATTTTATAGCAACACGCCAACCGGTTTCTCCTGGGCAGATACAAATATAAGTACCAACACAGTTACCAATTTACAAAATAAAAAAGTTATTTAAAACTCCAGATTTGTCATAAGATTCACACACCGTCACTATTGAATGCAATTCATCAGATGCGCGATATTTTATTGAGAAAGCCTGAATGAAACACAAAAAAAACTAAAACTTTGACCAAATAAAAAATACTAAAACGAAACAGGGACCATGCAATCCACGCATACCAATGTGGGTTCGGTCAATGCAGGTGCAGCATAATAAATAATATAATACTGCATAGAGATACAACCGTTTTAGTGCAGGATCGCACAGTGAAGCATTTGTCCTCAATAGTCGGACAAAATTATTTTATGAGTTGTACAAACTTCTGATTTATTGAGAAACGATTTTGGGTAATAACTTTTTATCAAAAAGCGTTCCTCATTGTCATTGGCGGCTGCCCCTTTAGCAGAAAAATTCATAGAATAAAGAAGAAAACTAGAAGTGCCTTCTATACAAATTTGAATGGAAACAAATGTTCCATTTAGCCCAGAGCTCCGTCTCACTTAGACACGCCTGACATTGTAGATCTGCATCCAATTAGAATTTCGTAAACACAGTTTTTTATTGTAAATTTAAGCCTCGATTAGGCAAATATTTATATCACGAAACACATCCACAAGCCGCTTCTTGTGTTATTCTGTATTCTATTAAAAAAATCAGATTTGAAATATCTGAATTGTATCCATAAATTAAAACTTCTGAATGTTCGTCTCATTTACCGACATCATCTCAGAAGATTCTAAAAAAATATATATTCTGAAAATACCCAAATTTCCCGTTTTGATACTATTATATTGGTTGACGAGCTGTGATAAAAAATAATAAAAAAAAACAAATTGTTACTATTTTTAACAAGCCTTACGTTTTCGACTTTTGTCCAATTGTTTTCGTAGGTTACTCGTCTGTGCGTCGGCCGCAGATGCCGTATTGCCGCAACCCGACTTGCATTCATGTTCCAAGCACTATCGAGCGACCCAATAACAACCTGTCATTCTCACGATCTGCGCTATTGTTTGACTTTTAATCCTAGAGAGTCGGGGCATTCGAGCGCAGGACTGATAGCTCGGAAAGGAACATGTTATACTCGTAATAGTTTAAGGTGCTTTGCGCTTTGGAGTGGAAGGTTAAATTCAACTTGTTCAATAACGATCCTGGGATTGTTGCGATGGACAACCATGTTTGGAATTGGTTTTGTTGGTATGCTTTTGGGTGGGCCAAAATAGAAAGTATGATATTGTTTTATAGATTGTAACAAGATTGTAATGAGACTATGGGTAGTGGTTGGTATAACGCCTGCAGGGCAGGATAAAAAAATCACTTAGATGATCTAAATTACTTCGTTCCTTTTATCTAATATTCAGAATCTTTTTCGTTTCATTTGTACAACCTAAAATTGTTTAAAATATTGAATATTAAAATAAATCATTTTTGCCATTATGTATTAAGTTGCGTCATGTGTGTATAGTTGATACTGAGAGGAAACTACAGTCTGGCATATACTACAATAATAAATTATATACATTAAAACAAATTACATTTTTTTAAATATTCAACTCCTGTATCTGAGAAAACCAATATAATTTTGTATTATACTTTGTAGGTTTTTGTAATCACGCAACCTATTGAACCGTTTAAATAGTATATAACATAAATAATTAAAGTTGTTCATGTGTTACAAAAAATAAAGTAATATCAAATTGACAGAGATTTAAAAAAGTCGGCTCTGTGTAGTAAGCTTTCAAAAAGAAAAACAAATTTTCAAAAAAAGGGAGATGATATATTAATAAACGATAATAATTAAGCGTAAATTGTGAATATATTGAATGAAACATGACTCGTTTAAAATAGAGAAAAATTTCTCGACAAATGCCCAACGGCCGTTGTTCCCAATCATACTGATCAACTGTTGAACTGAAATGTTAGCTCAACACTCCTTAAATTCTCAATTACGCTCTTCCCAACGCAACTCTCCGATCAAGCTAGAGCAACCAAACAACTGGATTAACATCTGGCTCAGTAAAAGGATTATATATAACAAGTGTCAACAGAGTGATATAGCGGAATGAGCGTATGTAACGGACAAATCATATATTTTTTAATTGTCGGTAACCCGGGCGTTTATTAACAAGAAGTTCAATATTAACTCGTTAATGTAAATTTAACATTTAAAATTTTAACTTTGATGTCATTTTACTGCCTATGAAAGTGGGCGGGGCCACTCAAGATTATCAACGCCAAAAAAAAGTTTCAAAACAGGCGAATCGAGTGTTACTAGGCAAACCACTTGGCTGATCGGAGCCTCAGAATGGTCCATCAAAAGGTTGGGAAGAACGGACGTAAGTTTCATTTAAAGATGCAATGTGAATTTTTTCATACCTACAACATAACAATAACAAAACGAAATGTGTTTTTAATCAATTTCGGAGCATACTTTGCTATTTTTTTCTATCGAAGAATTTCATACAATTACCGTTTCGGTTCTACAAATACATAAATATTATTTTCAAAAACAACATACAAATTTTTAGGAACTTAAAAACTAAAAGTGTTCAAGTGAAATATGTTATAAATCGGGAGAAATTCGGAATGCGGAGCTTTATCTCAATACAATACTGTATTAATTAAAGTAATTCAATATCAATTTATTATTTTTTAGCGATACTTAAGTCATTCGCGATCGCCAACTGAAGAACGAATCGAAAGTCCAATGGCGAGATACAATACGTAGATACGAATGTACATTATAAATGGCAGCAAGTTTAAGATAAGAAGATAATAATGTCTGCGGACCTACTTCAGTGGATTGTAATAGCAAATAGCGCTAATGGGAATGATATTCGCATTTCTGCTCCAATAAACGTCGTTACATTCTATAATACGCCAACTAAAGCCATTGATACGCCATTTAATTACCTACTATTTGAAATTTATGCTGTCATCCAATATGAGTGACGTAAAGATTTTATTACTAAAACATATTTATTGAATGTCCGTTCTCAGAGAGATTATTGAAATGTTTAGGTACTTTAACATTTGAAGATCAATAATATATTGATTGAGTTATATAAGAACCTACGTTCAACCAGTAGTTGTGTGGACTGTAGGTAAACCTCGCGTCCAAAAAAATATACTTCTAATTTTCTCTTTTTTAATAAATCAAAATCAATATTTATTCAACCTACTTAATTAAAAATCATTTATTTTATGAAAAAATATATTTCAAATAAGGAATTTTTCCAAAAAACTTTCTCAACGTCAATAATAATAAAATTGTTATGTTATAAAAGAATTATTATTAGGTTCCATAATATTGAAAAAGCACGAGGATTTCACATTTGAAAAAATATATTTTCTGAACCATTAAAACCTCCAGCATCTTGAACCGGAAACCGTACGAAGAAACAAATTTACAGACAGACGAAATGCAAAGGGTCGATTTAAAACAAGACTTCGCTACGCTCAGTCATTTATATTGATAGCACGTTTAATACGGGTAATATAAATGAAAATTAACCAATTTGAGTTTTGATGAACTTAATAGAAATGGTTCTACAGCTGTCGTAAGGAACATTGACACACACATAAATACATACGTAAGTACTATCCACGCTTTTCTTTTCGTCTAACAAAATTATCCAATTGGGGGGTGCTATGCCTGTTTTAAAAAAACAATTGACATCATTGCTAATATTATTAAAAATGGCATTTCGGATGTTGTTGTAGCTGAAAACTATTTTTTTTTAATAAAATCGATTTTTGTATGAACATTTTCAGAAAATTCCTGAAAATCTTCGTACAAAAAATCAATTTTTCGAAAAAAATTAAAAATCGTTTTCAGCTACAACGCCATTTTTGTAATATTAGCACTCTAGTAATCCAAAAGTCACGAGCCGCCACTGCTTTCAGTTGTCGGCTTACCCCTTCAGGTTATAACGTGATGATAAAGCAGAAACGACTATGAAAACAAACCATCTCGTAAACCACCTATTGACCAGATAATCACATTCAAAAGTATGCGAATTATTAAGTAGGTAGGTACAGTAATCATAAGTATCGACTGTATGTACGAATCGTGATGAGAAGTGTTTCGCAACAATACTATTTATTTTTTCAGCCTGTTCAAGTGGGTTACCTATATTTCGACGCCCCGATCGCAAGGTCAGTCGAAATTGTTGCTTTGGGCGTTCTTCGAACGGTTTTTAAAGAGGCGAATGATTGCCTTCGATGATTTTTTTTTTTTTTTTTATGTGACACCTCACAAGAGTGTCCCTGCCTGTGCAGTGCACAGACAGGGGAACTATGTCACCACCCGGTTGGGCGGCGTTGTGAGGCGGAGTAGGGGCTGTAGGAAGGGATTTGTTAATGCGGGCCTTGAAGAGGCTCGGATTATAGGAGGGAGGAAAAACAGATGCCGGTAGCTCGTTCCACATACGAGCCGACTTACACAAAAACGAGTCGTAAAAACGGCCCGTTCTCATGAAGCCAACGTCAACCGTTTTGACACGGCTTTCAAAATATTATGTTTTTTTTTCGCAATGCTAAAAATTAAAAATAATATTGAGACAAGATTTAAAAATATTTATATTGATAACGTGATGATATTATGCTTCTGTGTTATTTATGCAGTATTGAGCTCGTCTCCGGATGATGCGACGTCCGATAATCTTGAAAATGTCGATAAAACAGGAAAAACCTCTCATTTCATAATGTCGTTGCGTGTTTACGGTAAACAGTTGTGTCAATTAAAATAATAATGCGAATTTCTCTATCTTTCCTGTTTAATCTCCAATATCAAACCTTTCTCTGGCCCCACCATTTTCAAACATCTTTTCCCTCCTCAACGGCGTTTTCCCGCCGATTTTTGTTCAATAAAATTTATCTTAACTAAATTTTCGTCATCAAAAATACTAATTTCGGTGTCTGTCCGTGCTTTCAATTGAATTTCTACTGTCTCTTAGCAATTGTAATGCTATCAAAAATAATAATTTCTGTTGTGTCTGTAACTCCGGTTTAATGAACTCTAGAACTCGGATTTGCTTTGAATTTCACTGTCATTTTCAAAATTGGAACTGATTTTATCAAGAATTCAGATTATCCCGTGATTTTTACCTGGTCTGCGCACATTCAATTTTTCAGGCAATAATTACTAGAAAGTATATATATACCCGATTTTCGCTGCGTTATAAAAAGATAAAAACGTTGTATGGGTATGAAAACTTACTAGAAAAAGTACGTACTTACTTACATTTTCAATACATTATCAAAAAATGTACTACAAAAAATGTGCCTAATTATTTATTTTACCTTTTTTAATCTCCGGTTAAACTCCTAACGAGATAGACCACGAACCGCGGCTCGTCGTAACTAATTTATGTGAATCCGTTTATGTTTAAAGAGGTTAACTTGTACGTTGCCAGCAAATATACTCGTGAAAGGTCCCATGAACTGCTGATCTCTGGTCAAAAACCAGAACCAATGCTTATCAGAAAACAACTATGTGTCAATAAGACGATTCAGTTGTTATTGACAGTACTGCTGATCTCTGGTCAAAAACCAGAACCAATGCTTATCAGAAAACAACTATGTGTCAATAAGACGATTCAGTTGTTATTGACAGTACTGCTGATCTCTGGTCAAAAACCAGAACCAATGCTTATCAGAAAACAACTATGTGTCAATAAGACGATTCAGTTGTTATTGACAGTACTGCTGATCTCTGGTCAAAAACCAGAACCAATGCTTATCAGAAAACAACTATGTGTCAATAAGACGATTCAGTTGTTATTGACAGTACTGCTGATCTCTGGTCAAAAACCAGAACCAATGCTTATCAGAAAACAACTATGTGTCAATAAGACGATTCAGTTGTTATTGACAGTACAGCTGATCTCTGGTCAAAAATCAGAACCAATGCTTATGAGAAAGCAACTATGTGTCAATAAGGCGATTCAGTTGTTATTGATAGTACAGCTGATCTCTGGTCAAAAATTAGAACCAATGCTTATGAGAAAGCAACTGTGTATCAATAAGACGATTCAGCTGTTATTTAATAATGGCACTGACCGTTAAAATTTTCAGATCTTTTGACAAATGTCAGAATAAAGTCTAAACTCTTCATTCAATGTCGTTTAACGAAGCGTCACTTAATGCAACAAAGACGGGAGACACACATATGTAAATTTTAGCGTTCTCACAGCAATGAATAGACTATTAATTTGTAGTATACCAAAGTTAAAACCACGCATTTGATCGTAGTGGGATTTTGCATAATGCAACTCAAGAGCGATATTTCCCAACACAAGATACGCTCAAAGATAAAAATGGTAACATACAATTCTTTTGATGTAATTCATTGACACAATTCGACCTGGTATTTAACACATTTAACCTTGGATTCTTGTCTTTCTTTAATTAACTGCGCCAGTACAGGCAATATCCAGGTACTACGTCTGTCTATCAGGTATTTAATTATGCATTTAACAGCGAGCAGTTCAGAGTAAATGGACCAGTTTGAGAGATATCAGATCAGATTGTAGGCACATTAAACTATGACATTTAAGAGGAACGTCTGCGTGGCCCTTTTCACACAAAACTTCATTTAGGATTTGAGGCTAAAATACTAAACCAAACAGTTTTTTTTTTAATCAACTGGTACGGGCGTGAGCAATTTTATTTATACTTTATATATTAAGTCGATTTTCTTGATTTTAGAAGTTGGCAATTATTTATGGGTAAATGACTCGTATTAAAATTAAAATCTCGACCCGAAAAACGCCTTTTCACTCATTTTTTAAATTTATATTTACGTAATAGGTTGAGAATTTTTTTTAAATAAACTGTTTACTTACAATAAATTGCCAAAGTTGCCTCTAAAATCTCGATAAATCGAATTCTTTAATGGCCTATATTTTATAATATAGGCCATTAAAGAATTAAGATAGCTCACATCCGTACTAGATATTTGAATTTGCTAACATTCAGTTTGGTTGGGTATTATGGCTGAAAGTTTTGTATAAAAAAGGCCGCGCAGCCGTTACTCTTAAGGCTAAAGTCTTAGAATGCATTTCAGGCAATATTCTCGGTTCTTCTTGGATTCAGGTTTATCGTCGTAGTTCTGGCAATTATGCAAAATTTAGAGCAAGCCGCACATGCGCAGAATTATTAAACTTTCACGGACATGCTCGTATGCTGCTAATTTCACACTGTTTTGTTAGTTAGGTCTGGATAATGATGGCTGTTTTACTATGCAGGCTGTTTTTTGCTAAGTACTCGTACAACCAAGCAGGTGGTTGTAATTGTGTTTAAATTGTATGTATTGTGTTTAAACTTATTCTATCTGTATCTTCAATATGTAAACAATAATGTAACCTAAAATAATGGATTGCTGTATGGGAACCCATATTAAACATTTACATATTAACAAACCATAGACAAAATGAAGAAATAATTAACTAAAAACTCTGCCTCAATACAGGTTCGCCTAGTGAGGCAGGTTATGCACAACCTAAAATATAATATATTATGCCATTTCTATATAACACATTCATATATATTTTTTCTTATATTAGAAACTGCCGTATTATTGTAACATTATTCTTTCAACAATTTCATTGTTTCTAACTGACATATAATTATACAACTTACTAATGATATATTATATATATTCTGTAATTTTTTGATGAAATAAATAAATTAAAAAAAAAAAAAAAAAAAAAAAAAAAATTAGCAATATTCATGATTATTTTGCTACTTATTGACATCGGAACTCTGATCGACTACAAAACGAAGTAGGGGCATTAAAGACATGAAATAAACAAGTGCCATTTCTAGTACCTTTCGCGTGTAATTTATTAATACATATTTCACGTAGCCGCATGAAATAATAAGGAACCAAAGACTATCAGTGGTATTGTCCAATATCCGTAGCCACAGGTTACCATAAAATTCTTAAAATACGTGGGTAGGTGAGTACCTACTCAACCATACGCCTATGTCCGGAAACTTGTAGCACTCGTACATCACATTTGGAGTCGATCATTTAGTATAACTTTTTTATTTGAGCTTTTGTTCTCGAGTAAATCGACTTCGAAGTTGGAATTTTCAAGTCAACTTTGAAAAAATCGGTCGTTAGGGGGTTAATATTAGCTGTTTAGTGCCTAAATCGCAAAATAATCAAATCTCTATTAATGCAGATTCAATATTTTCCCTCTTGTACTACGAGTTTCCGGACACCGTGTATAAACCCAGCGTTTCATCCATGTCCATTAAAAACCGATGTTTTCCGAAAATGACGCTGCAGGATGACAAAATTAACATTGGTTAAGGTCGACGATATTAAAAGCAGACAAAACCAGGGATAAAGGTAGGTATACTTTTATCAGAATGAAGACAGTCCCCTTAACTATTTCACTACGCCACAGTTTGGATTTGGTAGGCATTCCAGATTGAGAAATTCACACGCGAAGTACAACTAGTAATCTTTCTGATAACATGCCGAAAATTCCTCGTGTCATACTGAAATACTCGTATACAAAATGATTTGCAACATTATATTGGCTATGTGTGCCAATCGACATAATTCCCGATAAGTTCGATTCCCGTTTCACACACGATGCCAGCGAGCAATCGAGTACCCGCAGCGATTGGTCGATACTCGATACCCGAAGGCGCAAGCAATCATGTAGGTAATACTTCTATACCTGTCGCTATCCTCTCCGATCGTGACGGATGTGACCCGGCTGACTCGGCTCTGACTTCCCCGGCGGAAACATATATGAAATTGACAGAATGCGCCGTGTAAATGGGGCTGGCCAATTTGAGGTATCAATTTGCTATGATTTGCATGTCTGCACTACAAAAACGAACCGACATATTTAGCCGGTATTGCGTACAACGGCCACTTCAGGTTCATATTTATGAAGTAATGAACTTTTTAAATAACAACTTTAAGTTGCATACGAATTTATGCAATAATAAACTTACTTATATGAGAGCAGGTATTTAAAAAAACAACAACAGATACACAGTGTCCGGAAACTATCGAATATACATCACATACGACATTTTCGACGGAGATTTACGATTTTTTAATAGAAGGTGTAAAAGACATTTTAGCTGATGAAAGTAACAAGCTAGCGACCATTTTTTCAAATTTGCTTTAAGGCGAAGCTTAATGCCAAATCACTAGTTTGATTAATCTTTATAACGAATTGGTGAACATTATGAATACCAAAAAATATGCTTTAGATAATTTGAAGGTTTTTCTATTGCTTAGCTTGAGTAGAATACAAATAAAAAAAATAAATTACTCAATAAAAAATATAATTGCAAACTACTAAAAAAATTTTTTTTCAATAGAAATGTATGAACGCGTAAAGGAAACAACTTTAAAAAAAATACAGTATTATAGCCAAGATTATCTGTGACAGTTTCACCTGATTAACTTTTTTGCTTTCTTATAAAATAATTTACAAAATAAATAAAAACCAGTTTTTGCTTGAAATCGAACGTTTCTAGACTCCTTTTGTCAAGCGATTTTAATGCCTATTACCTACGATATAAAGTATACCAAGAATATACACATTTTTGGCTTGTAGCTTCCTCTTAACTACGATTTGAACTACGATTTACTCGAAAACAATAGTTGTTGAATGATCAAATCAAAAAAAGTTCCTCCACAAAATCGACTCCATAATGTGATATAGAGTCTCTAGTTCTCGCTTGTACTACGAGTTTTCAGACACTGTGTATAGTGTGCAACGACTTCTTACCTAGTTCTGTAACTGGGGGCAATGTAAAAAAAAATGTCTCAATAACATTATAAATTCCAGTTTGTTTGTATTTTTAAAATCATAGGAGAGGTTATCAGCTTAAAAAAAACTCTAATAGCAGCGCTCAGAAGAGAACTGTGTTAATCGCTATAAAATAAAAACAAAGTTGAAAGTTGAAAGTTGGTAAAATGGAAATAGGATCATTAGTCTCTCAGGCTCAGACGTATGCACTGGTGAGCAATAATAAAGTTAATTAAATATGTAGGTTGAATAATTCCTTCTATGGACACATTTCACTTAGAATGTGAACCCAGCAATTCAGACACTCGGCCACAAGTCGTTAAACATCCTCACCAAGAAATATAATATTCGGCATTTTATGTTAATTTATATTTGAAGGTCGCTTTTACTAATTACACGTCCATAAGCTATTTATTTCTAAGTGATAAATTCGAACACAGCTTCTTGATTAACAATTTTATCGACCTTTAATTTGATCGTGAGAACCGGAAAATCTTAATCTCAAATGCAACCGAACAAGATGGAATTCAATTAGAGGAAACGGCGTGTATTTAATATGGTAAAACAGAAAACTGTAAAACGTGTTCTTTTAATTATAAATCTAGGCGATTCCATGTACCTTATAATTACAAACGAATTGTATCTAAAAAGTTTGACCTATTCCTATTATGCGTTAAACTAATCCAGGCGAGAGCTCGTACGTACGTCACCGACGATCATTCTATTCCTTCTCACACGTCTAGTATGAAAACGAAAAAGACAGAAGATACTATAACGATGACGTCACGTAAGACCTCTCTCTGAGACCGATACCTACTGTCTGATAAATAATATTTACTAATGGATAAAAAAAAACTAAAGATAAAATCATACAAAAAAGGTTTGATTAACGATGTCGTTTGATTTGGTCTTTTAATATTTTCAGGTATCGTGAGTTTAATACCTCGCCTGGCTAAGTCCGCCATCACTGCACAAGCAACATCTTTCGCTTATTTTTTTTTTTGTACATTAATACCGCACAAGAGTCCCAACTGCTCCCGTCTGGAGCCAGTGAGACTATGGCATCCCCAATTGGGGTATGTTGTGAGGCTGAGGGTATATTGGGGAGGGGAGGGAGATGGGGAAGAGGAAGGTGGGGAAGTACCTGGCTATTCAGATCTGGTCACCAAACACGGCTAAAGCCATTTCAAGCAACGTTTCAATTCTGAATGGTGGTCTTACACCAGGGCGATAGTGAGAGTATCTTCCACTCTGGAACGTGCCGCAAATATACTATATATTATTTTAAATTAATTAATTGTGAAATAACACAAATTAATCAAATAAAATTTATTTGCGCACGCCGGGTTCGAACCCGCGACCTTCGGATCTGTAGTCAAAAGCGTATACCACTAGACCACGCCGGCCGTCAGATGATGGTATTGTTTTTCTTTCTTTTAAAAAAAGAGAAAAGAGAAAGGGTATTCTACATCAGAGTATGTACATCTGTCATCACTGAATTAATATAAAAAATAATTTAGTACATCGTTCTATCGATTCTTGATACGAATCGATTCTCACCACGACCTCAGTTAACTAAAAAGAGAAAAAAAATAGTGTATCATAAAATCATAAATTATTTAAATCAAGATTATTCGTTATTAATAACGAATTCTTTTGATTTTTCAATAAACAAAAAACATTCAAAGGTAAATAATTACAATCGTGTCAAATTAACGGTATTGGTTTTATTATTGACCATATTAAAATACTTCTCAGATATACAAATATTGCATCACCTGTAAATTATTCTAATGCGCCAAAAGATACTTTTACTTATTCACAGGTTGACCAAAATACCGTGATGCAATGATTTCTATTTAGATTGCATTAATATGTGTTTATCGATGCACGATGCAATAGGTAAACGATAAATCTTTCAAAATGTTTTGAGGGCACTATTCGACAAGTATAAATGATTGTTTCAGCGGGACTTTTCGCCATATCCGTCTCAATCAGTTGGAAATTAATTAATATATCGACTTGCAATCTGACTGAGATAAAACTTTCATCATAAAACAGAAACCTGTTTGTAAGTTTGAAGAAAAAATACTATGATATTATGAAATTCGTACAGCTTTTCTCTCTTGAATTTCGAGGTAAACACTAATATTTTCGGCTTACAACGTCATTTCCATCTTGAGTTTTTAAATCCTTACAAAAACAAAATATATTACTCATTTTTTTGTTCAATATTTGGAATGGAATAAACTGTGAAATGTTGATGGATGCATTGGCTTTAATCCGCAGTAAGCAGTTTCATATGTTTACGTATTAATTATATTGAGGAATGATATTAATTAGTCGAATGCCAAAACGCCCATTGCTCGAGTGATTGAGGTAGTGGGTTGAGGTAGTGGTTGGTAACCTAACCTACTTAACCCAGTTAATAAAGTTTTTGTTTCATCACTTTCCATGACTTTATATAACTTTTTAAAGATGTGATGAATTATCATTTTGATGAGTTATCCGGTCACCATAAAATAAATATATTATTATACAAGGATCGAAATTATTTATTTATTTAAATGAATTAAGTCCGTCCAGTCTGTTTTAAAATCTATGTTCAATCTTCATTGAGCTCCGTTTTAAATTCGTATTCTTATGTAAAATAATTTCCTTTTAATTGTATAATGTTGTCTTTCCCGAAATGAGTTTTAATAAACTCATTGGGAATAATGTATTATAAATATAATTGTTATAATTTTGCAATATATTATCTCTTAAAAATTATTAATGTTACAGAAATTGACAGTTAACATTCTATAAATTTTTAGATATAGGAAAAATAAAACAAATTACGGATTTCATCCTTGTGACTTTACCTCTAATAAGACAACATACAATAAATAAAAATAATGAAATTTAAAAGAAAATTATATAAAACAAACAATCGGGAAGTAAAGCTAGTAATGTACATATTATATAGAAAGAGACCACAGAGGGTGTCATAGAAGACACAAATATATTAAGGAAACCATCGAAAAAAAATTAACTATTGATACATTTTTTACGAGTAATTAATTATTAGTTATCCCAATTATATATTTTTTTTAAATATTATTGTGGACACTGCTGAACTGTAAACATACTGCTTTTATTATGTTTCAAAATTATGCTTTATTTAAACTACACATTAGTCCAGCAAAAAAAGTTTCACTTTTTTTTATCACCGCTAGTTTTTTAAAGATTTGACTGACACTATCTTCACAAAAAATTATAATTTTAATTTAATCGCATAATTAATAGCCATAGAGTGTTAATCTCTCTTGTCAAGCTCAAATGACATTTGGCCAATAGATATAACATAGGTAGGTAGGTACCTACCGTATTCATTTAGTAGAGCGTTTCTATTAACTTACGTAAGAAGCAAAGTCAACCAGGCTTTCAGACCCAAGATTTAGGGCCCGAAGCTAAAAAGCTGTCTCAAAAACATTAATAATAATTGGCTACTTTAGCCTGCCGATAGTGCATTGTCTTTTGAGATTTAAAAGCTTACGAGAACGGCGGTATTTTATATATAATATAAAAGACTTTCTATGGCGTATGCAAAAAGTGTACGAACGCGAAAGTGAATTACATTCAAGGCGTGTTGGCGTACCCTTTCACTCGTAAAGAAAGCTTTGATGATTAGTGTAACCCTGAGCTTTTATCTAAGCATACAATGAAGCAGTGAGGTGTTGTCTGGAGAAATTTCCATGCATCTGGGGAAAATACATATCGGAAAAACGATTTTTCATAAATGTTGCGAATTTTTATCTAATAATAAAACACACATTTTAATTTCATACATTTGGATGTTTTATGGATTGTGAATATCGCTAGTAAACAGCATTGAATAAAAACGTTTTTGCACCGACAACTTTAAAGAACATAAATAATTAAGTAACTAATAATGTTAATTGTTAATTTTTGTGACATTCCAACGAATATTTCGTCTCAAATATTACTTTCTAATTAGGTACCTTCCCATTATCTCCAAATAGTATAAAATAAAGTCGCTATCCGCGTCTGTCTGTTTGTGCGATTAGTTCTTTTAAACTACGCAACGGATTTTGGTTTTCGCTATCATTTAGAGAATTTCTTCCGAAAGGTATATATATATATACATGCATACTGTATTTATAGAAAGTAGAGAAAATTCGATGTTTTGCAATCAAGTCGTAAAAAAATATTTTCGGCGCTTACATTGCTATCGCTGGCTAAAACTTATGAGAAACATCAAAATAATGTACATACTACGGAATTGTATATCTTAAAAAGGCCTACAGAAAATTCAACAATGGTTTATGTCTATCTCCTAAGGATAAATCCCAGCAACGCCGGATACACGTCGGCTAGTTAAGTTTATAACAAATAGATCTTTATACATTATTCTACATTATGCATTGGTTATATGCATATTTTTGTATAGATACATTTTTGTTTGTTAAATTTCCCATTTCGATGGTAACACTCTGAATCTGGGGAAATTTTACACCTCATCAGAGGGAAAAAATATCGTTTACGGCGATTTACATAACACCTGCGCAGAATTCAGCGCAGTTCGTTCACATTTCGCTTCACTTCCCCGGAGCTTCTTATGTCTTATGATATAACGGCGGGCCATTAAATTGGTTATGTTGAACGTCAACTCTGGGAATTATTTTACATTTCTTCTCAGCAGCGGTGGAAGTTTACTGACCTACGGAGATGTGTATCTTCGGCGTGGAAAAACAACCATTCATAATAAATGATAAATTATTGTTATACGTACTATTATTTGCAGTTGTAGCGGCGTTCGCGTCTCGGAAAAAAGAGATCGTGAGATGGATCCCATAATAATTGAACTTGTACGTACATATATCAAATAAGCTGGATTTGAATGTCACAAGAGAGTACAAAGCCAAATACCAACTGCCTTATATTTATATACTTAAGATTGGAAACGAATTATAAAAAATTCAAAAGCTTAATAAAAACACTATATCAATAGCATATTAAAATCGTTTATACTTTTAAAATACAATATAATCTTTCAATTATTATTATATTGAAATCCTTCTCACTTATTTCTTATTTCTTATCTCTTTCCTTCTTTTACATCCTTTTCTCTTTTCTATTTGATAAAATTTTGTTACATTTAAAAAAATTATTTTGTTATATTAAAAAATAAAAATTCTTTCATTATCTTTACACTCTTTGAAAAAATATGTGAAATCATTAATTACACGCGTTTCTCCGCCTTTTTAACACGAGCATTTGCTCTAAAAAAAGGTGTATCACGATGTACTATAATAAAAAATAAAATAAACTTAATGTAATGTAATAACATGTATTGTAAATTTAATATTAAATAAAGAAATTTTTTTTTTTATATGTTATATATAGGTACATTATCGCAGACTCATAAAATCTTTACACGAATAGAAAACATACAATATTGACGTATAAAAAATTCTAAATCATTTTATTGTTCGAAAGCCGGTATTCAACCGATGTGATGTGCAGTAAGGATTTTTTTACGAATAATAATTATTATCTATTGTTAAAATAGGTTCGATGGTTTTGTTTTTATTACCAGCCCATATCATAAAATTACCCATAGAAAACTCGACGATAACTTTCCACTCATTAAGGCAGTTTTATGACGTAAGTTTTTCAACCAAGCCGATAAATAAATAAAAAAATAGTTCAATACAGGAAGGTATTACATTTAGTAATGCTCACACGAGTTGTAAATAGCTTTATATCCAATTTAATAATAACGGCAATATGACTGAAAGAACTAGCGCCATTTAAATAATGTGTAAAGCCAATAAGTTCAGGGGAGGCTGTTGATCTCCATCTTTTGGCTGTTGATCATAATCGAAAGCGCAAAAAAACATTACAAGAACGAATTCCGTGATCTCCGTAATCCTCGACAAAAACTAGTTTGCTTTGCATTCATTCGAGATGATGTGAATAACGTGTCGACGTTCATCGGAAACGAAAAAACATAAAGGCCGTTCACATCCGCAGGCAGCGCGCAGTGAGGAGACTTCAAGACTGCGAAGCGCGCTGTCACTTGGAACCGGCAAAAAAGCTCCAGACGCGGAACAACTCGAGCGGAGGGAAGGGAGAGAAAGAAAGTGAAGTAACGCTGCAAGACCAGCTAAAAGCCTACCTTAATAAGCCAAGACCGGCCCGGATATTTGACAGACCAAATAAAACACGATCACAGGTGAGAGTGCAACGACCCATGCAAAGGCCAAAGCTCGGCGAGAATCGCCAGTTTGCTCCGCTGGTGAATGTTCGAAACGAGGATCTTCCTCTAGTCTCTTGGTCGCCCGACTGACAGCTCAATGGGACGTTGCTCTTTCGGAGATGATAAAGTGTGTTTTTCGGTTACAGATCAAAGCAATCTTCGTAATTCATACCGTTGTATAATAAAAATGTTAACGCTTGCATTATTGTTTAGTTACGCAATTCCGAGGGTAATACGACCGGAATTAAAGACCGTGTCCGACCAGTCAAATTATGTTTGCTCTTTGCCAAACGATCGCGATGCTGCGAGCTGCGATCATCGCACCATAAAGTTAAATAAGGCAATATTGTACGTTTCAGATTTCAGATGCTTCCATATCCAACTATTACCAATTGGTAGGAAGGTAAATCTAGTAGTAGGTAACCTTTACCCCCAGATGAACATTCTAATACTAATTATATATCATTATCTAGGAGCGCGACCTATGGAATATTCAGATGCACGAATGATTTTCACCGGTGAATTCTTACAAACAGATCCCTCCTTGATGGGATTAGATTTATTAGATCGTATATACAACAGCCAAGTATTTATTTTGGTATTTAAGTTTTCCATTTCCATATCCATAAACTTACAAAAACCTACCTAGATTCTATAACATCATAATATACAACGACATCTTCCATTCACATTATCTTCAGAAACCTACCTAGATTCTATAACATCATAATATACAACGACATCTTCCATTCACATTCTCTTCAGAAACCTACCTAGATTCTATAACATCATAATATACAACGACATCTTCCATTCACATTCTCTTCAGAAACCTACCTAGATTCTATAACATCATAATATACAACGACATCTTCCATTCACATTCTCTTCAGAAACCTACCTAGATTCTATAACATCATAATATACAACGACATCTTCCATTCACATTCTCTTCAGAAACCTACCTAGATTCTATAACATCATAATATACAACGACATCTTCCATTCACATTCACTTCAGAAACCTACCTAGATTCTATAACATCATAATATATAACGACATCTTCCATTCACATGCACTTCAGAAACCTACCTAGATTCTATAACATCATAATATATAACGACATCTTCCATTCACATTCACTTCAGAAACCTACCTAGATTCTATAACATCATAATATACAACGACATCTTCCATTCACATTCACTTCGTATTTCATATATTATTACTAGTCTCTCGCTCTTTATCAGCAGTAAATTTATATCTGATTTAAGCTTTTTTATGTGAATACCGCACAAGATTCCCAATTGCTCCCAACCATCTGAAGCCAGTAAGTTTATGTGGCACCCCCAATTGGGGTATGTTGCAAGGCTGACAGTAGTGGGGTGGGGTTATTCAGATCCGGTGACCAAACACGGCTAAAGCCATTTCAAGTAACGTTGAAACGTTGAATTCAGAATGGTGGTCTTACACCAGAGCGATACTGAGAGTTTCTTCCACTCTGTAACATGCCGCAAGCATACTAGATATTATTTTAAATTAATGATTTGTGAAATAACACAAATTCATCAAATAAAATTATGTTGCGCACGTCGGAATTCGATCCCGCAACCTTCCGGTTGCTAGTCGAGAGCCTTACCCCTCGACCACGGAGGCCGTCAAGTCGAAGCCAAAGTTATCCAAATACGACAATATTACGAGCTACCAAAACGAATTATGCCATTTTAGTCACAAATTAATTTCACCCGCATACGCGTAATAACCATCTGAAATAAGAAATAAAGTTCAATAGCAATTTCACATAGGGCTGGCTGCGTAAGGAAAACCCACTTTCGCCAAATGTTTAAAGGAATGGTTTACCGAGATTGACGAGAAGTGTTGACACACTAAACTTGCATCTGTATGTAATAATGTATTTCCTGTTACATCTTTTGTAGATCAAGGTCATTCCTGGTATACCTTAATCTTAATATATATAAAAATTAAGCCTGCGCATGTGTATGTAAAGTAGTTAAAGGCGATGCCATGTTATTGTTCTTTGAGCAGATTTATTTATATGAAGCTGTTTTTCTTTACATTCCCACACTATTCTTATCTGATTTTTATAAAACGGTTTCACAACCAAAAACCCTTTTAAGGCGATGCCATACGTAGTGATGCAAAATCATGTGTTTTTGGTTTGAAAATTTGGTCGCCTGGAAATGTTTCAGATGCTTTAAATACCGCGAATAGAATACATTTTGGCCTTTGAAATAATCGAGTATTTTTTTGAGTCTTTTATAAGCCCAGAAAAAAATAATTTATAAATCTCCTACTTATGAACCCATTTTCGGTTATAATTTTAGTGTATAATGTGGCAAATTAAGTTATTTATAAAATGATCGGAAAAAAAAAATATTTGTGCCTGAACATCCACAAAATAAAATAAAAGGCACATTTTGGCCATGTTTTTTTCTTGCATAAATCAAAACAGGCGGATGGTGTTAAGCGGGAATTTAAACCTTATCGCCATCTACGTAAGGGTTGTTATTGATAGCGGCTCAATTTAAAATATTACACGACGTAGTGCATCGCCTTAACCGATATCGCTGAAAATTTCAAAGTTTGTTCTTATTAGTGCCAGGAGTGTTTAGAGAGTGGTTTGAATGGTAGAAGTCGGGGACGTCCGAGGAATACTTAATGAAATATCTCTGCACCGGAATGATATACAGAGTCAAAGGTAACATTGTGGCATACAGTAGTGAATGGTGGTCCACTTGTAATTTATAATTCCGGTAAAGCAATCATGTATTGAATACATTATCTGAAAAATGTTTGGTGATCTTACTTATAACGGATCAACAGATAATTAGGTACCTACTTCGACCGTAATATTGAAAACCAATTAGTAAGCGAGTACCTGAGAGGTCTACCGGGTTAAACGAATCTTTAAGCCTATTCCGACGCAACACGAATTATCGCGCATAACACATTTTTTAACACGTTTGACTGTCAGTTTCACTTATTCAACTCAATATTTCACACGGAAAAAACTTACTCTCAATCGAATCTCTTCGAATTATTCGTAATCCGGTTAAAAACGGGATAGCAGGCCCTTAACGAATATATTGATTGGTTTCCAAAACTTTTAGTAAAATACCAATTTATTGTCACGATGCTAGAAAACGTGCTCATAAAAATTCTATCATTTTTCTCATTTCGTCATTTTATACTATCAAGATGATGCGAATGAACGCACGAACACGTGTTCCGATATTATTACGAATTTACTAAAAGTTTAACAGGAAACGGTCTGCAATCCCGTTTTTAATTGGATTAGCAATAATTTGTTCCTAATTCTTAATAAATTAGCAATACTCAGGTTCACATACTGAACTCTAAAAGGCGAGCATTCATGGAAGTTCATTCAGCACGTTTATCTGCACAAAACACATTTATCTTTCTTCAATAATTCATTCCCTCTCAGTCTGGGCCACACCAACATATTTTATGGGTTATTTTTTTAAATTATTTATTTACTTAAGGCCACGTAATAAGCGTTCAGAGATGGTTTGGAAGGGAGATATGTAAATACGAATTTATTTATTTATTTATTGGACAATTTGTATAGCGCCGCTTTTGTGAGATATCACCTCAGGGGCGCTTTACAGTTGATGCAGGTATTACAAAAAATATATAAATATTACAAAAATAAATTGAAATTAAGTTAAATAAAATGAAGTACAAGAACAGGTGATGAAGTACAGAAACAGGTGACACGAAGATGGAGACTCTGCAGCAAGAATCCTAGGTGGTGAGGAAACTGGACCAGCTGCTGCAGCGAAAGAGTGCATCGCGTCCACCAACAGTGCCAGCACGAGGTTCGTCATCCGTCCAGGTATGTGTCTGCTGCTAATAAAGCGCTGACACAATATCCTCACATAGATAACAGACCTTGGCAGCACCGCTGTGACGTTCGGCAAGTACGTTCGTACGAATGTTAGAGGGAGCGCACTAATATTTAAAAAAAACGATAATAATTTAGCGAAAATGGTGCAAATATTTAATAAAACATGTCTAGATTTAAATAGAGCAAAAATCTCTCCACAAATGCTTTAGCTGCATTTAAAGATGCAGTATGAATTTTTTCATGCCTATAACATGAACAACAAAACGTGTTTTTAATAATTTTCGGAGCTTACTTTGCGATTTTTATCTATCGAGGGAATTACATGTAATTAACGTTTCGGCATAAAAAATGTATAGAATATATATGCATCTTCTCTTGTTTGGAACTTAAAAACTTAGCGAGAAACTTGCTATAAATCGGTAGAAAATTGGGTATGCGGGGGCTTAAACGGAAACCTTTAAATGGTTAAGTTTGTTTCATTATTTTATTTCTTATTATTTGTCCGATCTTTTTTGTTATTTCAAAATATGTAATGTGTTGCATTGACTACCCCTGCAAACATTCTGGAATAAACTCTTATTATTATTATATCATTGAATATTAAACAGTGGGTATCTCAAATAAAATTTAAAAAAAAACAACTTAGCTTTCACTCTAATCTAATCGTACGTCACATATAATTCTCGTTCAAATTTTCATCAAAACAACTTCAAGACTAGTTGGTAATATTCCATCAAAGAAGAAAGGAAAAAAAAAGAAAATATTCAAATTCTTACCCACACAATGGGCAGTTGGCTACATAAACTTGCGCAGAAAACCAAGCAATAATAATTCATCACGGTTTAGGTTCGTCATTTTAATTGACGGCATTCCTCCCAACAAAACACCTTAATACCTTCTCATTACATTCTCTGGTAAATCTAGTCATGAATGGGCCCATAAAAACACACCATTACCGTTACTACGATAGTCTATCATCTGGCGGTAGTTTATCATAGAGTGAATGTTTTATTAAACAAACACGTGCCTAATGAACTGTAATAATTGTTCCTAAGCACAACAAAGGAGTGGTAAAATAACTGCAATCGAGTGAGAAACATAGGGTTGTCGTCGTGCGAAAACTAAGACATAAAATGTATATCAATGTCATTAGTTTTAAGTATTTAATTTAAGTCACTAACTATTTATAAGTCTTAGTTGTAAGTCACTAGTTATAAATCTTAGTTTTAAGCCATTAGTCACAAATCTCAACTATAGATTATTAGTTAAGTTTAGGTGAAAAATATAGATTAGATAAATTAAGTTGTAAAGTGCCCTTGGGGCATTGATGTGGTGATTTTTCCATGAAATCGGCGCTATAAAAATGAACAAATTATTATTATTATTAAGAGTTTAAATTTCGTTCTAGGATGGACGCAATAGATTGGCATACGACGTTTTTATAATTTAGAAGGACGCAAAAAAATTATAGTATTTTTTTATCATTATTCCATAATAACATATGTATCAACAAAAACGAAATTTTTTTTTACTCTTCAATTAGATTTATTTACCTCACATGAAAATTTGAATTTCAATGTTCCCTGTATCAACGTAACTTTATATATTATAATATCAGGTATAATATATCTTAGAAATATACTTATCTGTACTAGTGTACAGTCTCCCAACAATTTATTACGGCCACCCTCGAGAATTGCAATTTTTTACAACATTTAATTAATCGATATTCTGTCAGCCATTTTGTTTTACGTCAGTTCATATTCTGTTATTTTTATTCGAGATTATTTTAGGTTATGTAAGTAATTAAAGAATTTAACAAGTGATTATATACTTTTATACTCATTTGTTTTTTTAGGTTATGGTAAAGATTTTTTTTAACCAGTAAAAAATATAATTTTGAATGAATTTTTGTTATTTTTCACCATGGGAAAGGGTAAAGACCGAACTCCAATAAAATGGCCAGTGTGAGTACATTATTGGGGGAAACATCATCGATGTTCCATAAACGTTATTTAAAAAAAAACCTCAAGAGGAAATATACTGCACCTAAAACTAAGACTTAGGGGTAAAGTGAGGGTGGCCATACTAAACTGTCAGGAGACTGTACATAGTGACTTCAGAAATTAAGAGTTTGATATTCTCGTCCACTGCAAAAACTGCCCTGTACGATTGAGTCAATTTCACTGCAGATTTAAGATGAAAGTTTGCATGTTGGTATAGTTTACAGTCAGTCGGCACACAACCTGAATCGTCAATCATATTTAATTGTGACATCCATAGCAAATTATATAGGTTGTAAAATTAGCATTCATCTTAATTCGAATATTAACTTACGCTATCGCCAATTATTGCAAATTACAAGTCGTTAATCATAGAAGTACCTATCTATAAATCGCGCTTAACATCCACCAACACACGTAAACTTGATTATTTTTATGATACAATGCGAGAGTTCTAACTGCCACAACTATGCAATCTGAATATCTGAAAGTGCAACAACTATGGTGGCTTCACCCTTTGAGAAACGATGCGAGATTGAAGGAAGCCGGAAATTTAACTGACACGAAAGTGAAACTACGATGGCATCGCCATTTTGGGGAACGATGTTAGTTGACGGAAGCAGGAGTTCTAACTGCCACGAAAGTGCAACAAATACGGCATCACCACTTAGGAAACGATATTAGATTGACGGAGGCGGGAGTTCTTACTGCCACGAGAGTGAAACAACTATGGCATCACAATTTGGGGAACGATATTAGTTGACGGAAGCAGGAGTTCTAACTGCCACGAAAGTGCAACAAAACGGCATCACCACTTAGGAAACGATATTAGATTGACGGAGGCGGGAGTTCTTACTGCCACGAGAGTGAAACAACTATGGCATCACAATTTGGGGAACGATATTAGTTGACGGAAGCAGGAGTTCTAACTGCCACGAAAGTGCAACAAAACGGCATCACCACTTAGGAAACGATATTAGATTGACGGAGGCGGGAGTTCTTACTGCCACGAGAGTGAAACAACTATGGCATCACAATTTGGGGAACGATATTAGTTGACGGAAGCAGGAGTTCTAACTGCCACGAAAGTGCAACAAAACGGCATCACCACTTAGGAAACGATATTAGATTGACGGAGGCGGGAGTTCTTACTGCCACGAGAGTGAAACAACTATGGCATCACAATTTGGGGAACGATATTAGTTGACGGAAGCAGGAGTTCTAACTGCCACGAAACTGCAATAAATACGGCATCACCACGATGTTAGATTGACGGAGGCGGGAGTTCTTACTGCCACGAGAGTGAAACAAAGATGGTATCACAATTTGGGGAACGATATTAGGTTGACGAAAGTGGGAGTTCTAACTGCCACGGAAGTAAAACAGAGTAAGACAAGGCCAGTAGGGTAAGTACCTATCAGTCAGTTAATAAATTTAAAGCCAATTTAACCAAAGTTTAGATTCTGAAAGGCAGTCTCTCATCAGGGCGATACTGAAGAGTGAAGAGTATCTGACACTTAAAGGCAAGCATTGTTCTTATGATTATGCAGCAATAAATCAAGTAATAGAAATGTCTGTCGCCAATTACTCGTATTGCATTAATTTTTGCTAACTTCATTAACTATAATAGGATCGAGACTGAAAGTACAAAAAGAATGTGGAGAAACAGATCACACACAGACAGACCATCCATTGTACCATAAATATGCAGATCGGTAATCTGCACCCGTGAGAAACTGAAATGACGCTGTTAGGGAACGCTATTTACTGTCTGTGTGTGTCGGCCATCATTCATTCCCAGTTACAAAGCATACGTGGAGTTATGTCGAACCATAAAAGGAAGGTATATTAAAAAAATAGAAATTCACGAATGAAATGCAGACTACCGTAAGATGGGGTTAGATTAGGTACCTACTCTAACCCCATCTTAGTACTTTTTATTTTTAGGAGAAATTGGAGTCATTTTTTGTTGTTGTTTGAATATACAGGAATGCATCAATATCAACAAATCATTTTTGACTCAATTTTAAATAAACAACAACAAAAAACAGCACAAAACTTGGTACAGGTCAATTTTTTACTCACGAAACGTTATCAATGTTTTGTATTCTTATATATTGCGATCGTGTGTGAGAACTTTCTATGCGATATCTACGTTAACTAAGCAACGATTGACCACATTTAATAATGCTTGGAAAGTGCACAAAGCGCAATGGTTTTCTGTCGTGCTTTAGTTTTTTTTTTTAAATTAGGCTTAGTGAGGTAAATAATGTTTTTTAAACCGTTTTCTATATTTACTACCGGAACTATCGCTTGTACAGACTGCCATTGTAAAAAAATAGGTACCTGTAATTCACATCAACAAGCTACATCTCTGGAATCACACGGAAATCAACAGAAGCATACAAAATAAATGGCCAATTAACTACAAGTTAAAAGAGACATAATTTTTGTATTTTAATTCATTTAGACATTACAGGATTTTTCAGAAGTGGGTATGCGTATAGGCTGCGAGTACGAAAAGTAACCCCGTGTTACGGTATGCTTTCGAAAATGCCAGAGAGTTCTGTAAAATAATGTGCAGATAATGGAACCAGTACCCAAGCTGAAGAGATGAGATTTGCAGACGACGCTGTGAAAGACACGACTATTAAAATACTTGGCTTATTTCATGAAAAAGTTTAATCACAACTTATGCAACCGCGCTTCGTTCGCAGATGATGTTTTTCCACCTAGTAAAAACTACACTTGAACGAATCACATTCCAAGTTACGTGAAATCTAGCCTTGCCTAGCATTTTATTGAAGAATACCTACGTTCAAAACAAAAAGTCGTAATAGCATATTTTTTATGTCAACTACAGGAGGCTCAGAGGTTTCGCTCAGCTATTTCGTTTTGGAGGATGCCGTGGAAGGCTATTTTCAAGGAAGTATATATCGGAATCACGGGAACAAAACTCAAATTAATTGAAAGCTACATGGAAAATCGCACCCAATATACCTCAATAGAAAACACATGTAGTGACAAGGAACAAATATCCTACGGAGTACCACAAGGCAGCGTACTTGGCTCAATCCTATTCCTTATTTATATTAACGATCTATGTCACCTCCAAATAGACGGGGAAATTAAAAGCTTTGCTGATGACACTGTGTTACTTTTTAAGGCCACTGACTGGAACACACTAATCACAAAAGCTGAAGTTGGCCTAAATATTACAAAAAAATGGCTTGACTCTAACTTATTAACTTTAAATATAGATAAGACTAAATTCATAACCTTTAGACATAAACTTGAGAGGCCAACCCTCCAAAATCATCTACCTTAAAATGCATTCCTGTCACTCAGCGAGCACCCCATGCAATTGTCCTCCAATCACACAAACGGAAAATATGAAATATCTTGGTATTTACTTCGACCGTTATTTAAAATGGGACAGACATATAGAGTCGGTTAAAGAAAAGCTAAAAAAAGTTGATTTACTTTTTCAAAAACGTAAGAAATATACTAAACATATATGGTATAAAGAATATATACCTCGCAATAGCACAATCCATAATGGAATACGGCATTATTGCCTAGGGCTATGCCAGTAAAAAATACATAGACACACTGTGTAAAGCTCAGAAAACCTTAATAAAAGTAATACTCAAAGTACCTATACTAACACCCACTTTACCATATTAAAAAAATTCCCAGTGTTGAAGATTCAAATATTATATTCAAAACAAATACTTACTTTCCTTTACAAGAACCTAAACACATTTAAAACTTCACAAATTTCTCGCAATACTAGAACAAGACATGCACACCAACTACTAATACCAAAAACCAACACATCCTTTGGACAAAACACTACAGATTCCAGGCTATAAAACTATACAATTCACTTCTACACAATATAAAACATCTAATCTTACAGAATACAAAAAACTCGTATGTAACTGGCTACAATCATTTTAAATATTTAATTTTGTTATATTTCGCATTTTTTTTTTTTGTTAAAACTATGTAAAAATTATATTTTATTTTTTATTGTTTCTCTGTGTAACTAATCTCCACTGTAATGTTTACTATTATATAACTTTACAATTGAAAAAGTCCTCCACAACACAGGTGAACTCCTAGCGTGGAGGACAATGTACTATACTTTGTAATACTAATTTATTTAAGAATAAATAAAAAAGAAAGGAATGAACCTGGGTAAAGAACTGACAAATCATTCCACAGATGATGAAAATGTCAACCGTACACTGAGAAAAATAAGTACGGTTTTTTTAATCAAAACTGTTAAAAATGTGACTGCATTGTTCACGCAGGTGGCCTTGTCCGATTAAATATAAATAAAGGACGAGGTGCGAAAATATTACTATTTTGAAAAACACCTATTCAGACTTCCCCATAACATATTCGTGCTTTACTGATAGTTTGTAATGAAATTTGACAATTCACTTGTTATAGTCTTCCAGTCCCATTTTCAATAGGAAAACGAATAATTTGACCAGATTCTTAATAAATTAACAATACTTCGTATCAGTAAGTTTTCTCCGTGTAGGTGTGAATTTTGGGTTCCATGGCAACTCACGATAGTGGCAATTCAACACACTTTTGAAAAGTGATGTAAAGTTATTAAAAGTGATGAAACAAACTGTTTTATAAACCTAACCTAACGTAACCTACTCAACCTAGTTTTTTTCATCACTTTTCAAGAGTCTGTTGAAGTGTGTTGAATTGCTATGGTCCGAGTTGCCCGGTTAGCGAATTTTGGACACGCATCTGTCTAATCCTTCGGAGCACTTTCCTTTAAAATACCGACAGAATAAACTCAGCATTGTCACCTCATGTCCGTGTTCTAAATATTGCAAATCCTACCCTTGGCCCTAGAGGTGGGATCCCACGTGATCTATTCTATGAATTAATTTATCAATGAATCTATGAAATAGATTAATTTATAGAATCTATGAAATGAAATAGAGGCTTTTCTATGGAATAGAAACCCAAAGTTAAATCGACTTCAACTTTCGTTCTATAAATTAACCATAGATTAAAATAGAATAGATGTGGGTATTTCATTAAAGGTACCCATTTTAAGGCCTATCAACGTAAATTACACGTATTTAAAGGTCACACCGCTATAATCCGAATCAGTTAGCGCGGGCAGTTCAAAGTGCTTGCAAATCTCGATCCCCGATGGTGTAACAATGATAAGTTATACGCATTATCCGTGCACAACGGTGCATAAGGTTATTAACACGGTTCGTTGGGAACATTTGCTCAAAGGTCCGCTGTAAGGTGCAATAAACTCGCGAAAACGAAAGTGCCAATGCTAAATGGCTAAATGGTTTCTCACAGTCGGGAACAATGGACGCCGGCAATGGCCGACGCCGATACTGATGCTTATCAATCATGCCGAAATAACACAATAAGGCCGCTAATGAAAATACAACAGGCCGCTGTTCAAATAAATACAACAGTGTTGCCAGTGAGTTGTTGACCAGAGAGGGTCCCTTCCCTTTCGTATTATTGGCATTAGACCGCGGGGAAGATTAACGACCGGATCCATTCATAGTGCACTGGACTCCCTTTTTACACGGTTTCGAAATAACACGGTGCTACATTCATTGCGTGTACTTACTACTCAATATGTACTATCCGAAGAGAGTTAGAATTTCAACTTGATTTACGTGGGTATGAATCCTGCGGTGCAAGGCGAGGATTAAGGGAGGTCAAAAAGCCTCCATTAATCAGTTTCTCCCGATCCGGCCCACCTCGCAGCAGGTGGGCAAACGCATTCGCTGCCAATACCTAGACCAAACCTCACCCCCACCAACCCGAGAAACTTTTACTAAATTACGACTTATTTTTTTAATGATAAACTAATGTTTATAAGACAAGATTTGTATACATAGCACAAAGATATAAGCACTTTAAGCAAAATATTATTTTTACTCGGGAGATATTTTCAGTTTGTATGGATATTTCAGGCGAGTAATTAATGCTTATAATAATAAATTACCAGTATATTACGTGTTCGAATTGTCAACCTTTATCACGAAACCTGTTAATTCAATTGTTAAAGGCCTGCAATCCCGCTTATAACCGGATTACCAATAATTTGGAGAGATTTTAAATAAATTAGAATACTCATTTTTCTCCTTGCAGCATCATTAAAGCCTCAACACCCTACAATTGGTCTCCATGTATGAATAAATAACACCTAAAAACATGTACTAACTAAATTGACTAACAAATTAATTATCTACGTACCTACAATTTTTTATGACACATTTGATTGATGTAAGCATTTTTTATGACGACAAATTACACTTTTAATTCGAACTTTTTGCTGGAATCCAAAAGCACGACCTGCGCCGTGGTCGTAACGCTGATACCTCCGTTCTAACCTCTCCCTCTTTCTCAGAAACGACGCATGTAACAGAAAGAGAGGTTAGAACAAAGCTTTCAGTGGTAGGGAAATACATAATATTTTGGGCTTGCCTTAAAACCCGCATTCACCGGATGCTGGTAACTTCCTGTCCATCAAATTAAAATTGATGCGACAGTATAACTACAGATGGTATAAGGCGATACCTCCATTGATCTTACTTACCATTACAATTATTTATTTTGTTCGTCGGTCTTTTTTAATAAATACCATCATTTACAAATTGCAGAGATTGGTTTTAATTACAAATATAAATATTGGGTAGAGATCTCAATTGAGTTATGAAACATCATCCGAATGAGAAAAACAAATTATTAAAACTATGGCGGATATACATACACGTACGCCGCGTTCGACGCTCATGCCGCGAAACATTATATACATACAAGTACGTCGCGTTTGACGCTCATGCCGCGAAACTTTATATACATACAAGTACGTCGCGTTTGACGCTCATGCCGCGAAACTTTATATACATACAAGTACGTCGCGTTTGACGCTCATGCCGCGAAACTTTATATACATACAAGTACGTCGCGTTTGACGCTCATGCCGCGAAACTTTATATACATACAAGTACGTCGCGTTTGACGCTCATGCCGCGAAACTTTATATACATACAAGTACGTCACGTTTGACGCTCATGCCGCGAAACTTTATATACATACAAGTACGTCGCGTTTGACGCTCATGCCGCGAAACTTTATGTTATGGCGGATATACATACACGTACGCCGCGTTCGCTCATGCCGCGAAACCTTATAAAATTTTTAACTAAATAATAACTTTTTTTAATTTTAATTTATTTAATATAAACGGTATAAATATACCATAAACAATGATAACATGTCACAGTTAAAATCGTAGAAATATTTAAAAAAAAAAGAATTACAAATATATGTGGCATTTGATTGTGAAATGACATTAGAGAGTAAGTAAGTAAGTAAACAAGAGATAGAAGTACATAAGTTTCTATAGTGCAAATAAGGAAGAATTAGATTAAATTAATATTGATTGAAAAGATTTGATAGCATAGCCCTCTTGTACCTACCTTGCGTGCAGTTAAATAGATCTGCCACATCTGCGTATCTATTACTAACTTCATGCAACCTAGGTACAAGCGAGTGTTTGGAATACTCAGTCCTGATATTGTTGCATTTAAACAAAATTTTAGAACGAGTAGCTCTCGTGGGTATATGAAATTCAATGAGGTTAATTAAATCAGGACTGTCTATACTACCATTTACAATTTTGAACATAAATATTAAATCGGATATAATTCTTCGATCTGAGAGTTTTAATAAATTTAGATTTTTCATCAAGTAATTATAATTTATATTTTCAATGGGAATACCGAGTTTAAAATTAATGTGTCTTAGGAATTTATGTTGAATTTTTTCGATTGAATCTGAATGTAATTTGTAGTGGGGGGACCAGATCGAGGAGTTATATTCGACTTGACTACGAACCAGGGATGTATACAAAATTTTTAATGTTGAAATATTCTTGAAACCTCTGGAATTTCGAAGAATGAAGCCTAGCATTTTCATTCCTTTATTATTAATATTATTTATATGCGATATAAAGTTTAATTTAGAGTCGAAAGTTATCCCCAGGTCATTAATTTCTTCGACAGAGGTAAGGATTGAGTTATTGAGTTTATATGAATGAATAATTGGTTGATTTATTCTGTAAAATTTAATTGAATAACACTTATTTATGTTCAGATGAAGTTTGTTAAGAGAACACCAATTAATTAACCTGTTCAAATTATTTTGTAGACAGATACAATCTTCAGCGCTTTTGATTATTTTTAAATCATCTGCGAAAAGTAACGTATTAATATCTTCATCAAATATATTTACAATATCAACAGTAAAAATAATATTGGGCCTAAATGAGACCCCTGTGGTACACCACTGGTAGCTATAAATTGATTGGAAATTAACAAATTGATTTTTATATGTAAAACTCTATTAGTTAGATAGCTAGCAAACCATTCTAAAAGTTTTCCGTCAATACCGAGCTTACGTAGTTTGATCAGGAGAATTTTATGGCATATTTTGTCAAAGGCCTTGATAAAGTCCGTATATATGGAATCGACTTGAGTTCTGTTAGCTAATGCGTTTAACTCTATGTAAGTATACATTTTTACTCTCGCTTAGTGTGTTATTAGAAAATTATTAAGAGTTTTTGCTTGAACAATTCTTTTCTTGTATAATTATGAACAAATTCTCTAATCTCCAATCTCAATCTGTTCCGTTCCTGTTTTATTTCCACCTGACTGTGTTTTCCCTACAATAATCCTTCACGAAAAAAAATGAGCATTGCTAATATATTAAGAACCTCTTCAAATTATGGTTATTCGGTTAAAAACAGGATTTGCAGGTTTCCTCAAAAACTTTTAGTTAATTCCTGATGTCAGAAAACGTGTTCATGCACCTGTATTTTCTTGGTTATATAATGACGAAATGCGAAACTGTTTTTTATGAACATGTTTTCCTACGACGTGATAACGTATGTACGAATGGAACTAAAAGTTTATTAGGAAACCTATCAATTCATTTGTTAAGGGCCTGCAATACCGTTTAAAATCGGATTACGAATAATTTAAAGAGATTCTTAATAAATTAGCAAATTTTTCTTTGTGTACTTATCTTTCAAACAAGGTTTTTTCCCGACAAAAATTAAACACATTCGAATATCGAAGAAAGTAGAGATATGACCTATCTCAATTTCGTTATAATTATCACAAAAGTTGCATCGTAAAAGCAAAGGTCACACCTCTCACTCTCTATTATAAAGACGTATTTTCATACTATTCCGAGTGTTATGACTTTATGAATATCATCCTCAGGCATCCCCGACTTTTTCTACCATTCACTTCAAGTAGTATCATAAAATCCACATAGTTACTGTTAAAAAAACTGCGCTATGTCGACTTTAATTCGACTCCGTGTCTCATTCCAGTGCAGAGATAATGCGTTAAGTCTTTCTCTTGCACTCCAGTTCTTCTACGATTCAAACCATTCTCTACACACCCGGCACTTATAAAAACAAACTTTGAATTTTCAGTGAAATCGGACGAATGGTATAATAACGCATGACAAACAAAGAAACATTAATTGATATATATACAGGGTGTATCGGCAAGTACCCGACAAACTTTAACCAGCTATTCCTCAGCACATTTGGAGTAAAAAATGTTATGGGCGCTTTGCTGTCCGGTAACATTTTTTTTCCATTAAAAACAAAAATAAATAAAAAATCCACACTCCGTCACTGTCATTTGCCTTGTATCTCGCGTTCAACAGCTGTTATTAGCAAGTGCGTCAAAAAGTGTCCTCGCTCTTTCGTACACACTAAATAATAATAGTTAAAAATGAGACGAATGGTGCTGTGCCATTTCGTTGTGATTGTAAAAGCACGCCAACGTAGGTACTTACGTACATTATTCAACGAAACTCGAACAAAATATTGCCAGACGGGTTTTCAAACTTTGACAAAGGATAAAACATTGGTGACATGTGGTGAAAATATGAATAATAAATTTTTTATTAAAAAAAAAGGTTACCGGACAGCAAAGTGCCCATAACATTTTTTACTCCAAATGTGCTAAGAAATAGCTGGTTAAAGTTTGTTGGGTACGTACTGATACACCCTGTATATATATATATATATATTTTTTTTTTGTGCTTTCCTTCCAATTTCATTCGATTTGATGGTAGGTAATAGTTCTATGAATATTGAAGATAGCCACGAAATTGAAGTACAGTGGAACCTCTCATAAGAAGCACCTCCTATAACAAGTAATTCACATAACGAGCAAAACAGATTATGAAAAATGCTCACTTAACGAACGTCATTTTGCATAAAGCAGAGAGGGGAAGTCTCATCTTCACGTCACTCACGCCGGGACTTCGGCGCCAGTGCGTCAGTCTCTGGTTAGCACTCGTTCTGCTAGCACGTTAGTGCCGCATGACACACATTTTTCCAAACTTGTGTTCAGGCAATAATTGTAATTTTTTTGGACAAAGTGTAATAACCCTTGCAAAAATGTCCCTGAACAAAAAGCCACAAAAAAATAAAAGTATCTGTAGAAATGAAACATAAAATCATTGAGAAGCGAGAACGAGGTGTGAGCGTAGCTGATCAATCGCATATATAATCGGCCTTCATCAACGATTTGCACTATCCTCAAGAATAAGGATAAAATCAGATGGATGCTTCAAAGGGAGGGTCAAGAAGGGAGGGTCATGCCTACGAAACGATTTCCTATTCTTGATGATGTTGAAAGGTTGCTTCTCATATGGATAAACGAAAAGCAATTGCAAGGCGACACTATAAACGAAAATATCTTTTGCGAGAAGGTGAAAGTTATTTTCGCAGACCTCGTTAAGGATGCCAGGATCATCAACTGCTGAAAAAGAAGTACAATTTAAGGTAAGTCATGGATGTTTCGAGAAATTTAAGAGAAGAACCAGCAATCCACAGCGTTGTGAGGCACGGTGCAGCATCAAGCTCTGACACAAAGGCAGCAGAGAACTTCATCGGCGACTATATGAAGCTCGTAGATTCTGAGGGTTACCAGCAGCAACAAGTTTTTAATTGTGACGAGACGGGTCTCCTTTGGAAAAAGATGTCAAAGCGAACCTATATAACAGCAAAGGAGAATGCAATGCCCGGCCACAAGCCGATGAAAGACCGCCTCACGCTGCTATTTTGTGCCAATGCAAGTGGCGATTTGAAAATTAAACCAATGCTTGTTTATCATTCAGAAACTCCACGAGCCTTCAAGAAGTGTAATGTCCAGAAGAGCAGACTAAATGTGATGTGGAGATCCGACAAAAAGGCTTGGGTGACACGTGTCAGTTGATTAGATCAATGAAGTTTAAGACGAATCTCCCACTCCATGTCTTGCTCGTTATGGAAAACGCACCCGCCCATCCTCCAGGCCTATACAAGATGATATTCTTGAGAAATTAAATTCTTCAAAATCCAGTTTCTGCCTCCCAACACCACTCTGTTACTCCAGCCTATTTCTAACTTCAGGAAACTAAAACTAAACTAAATACTATTCAAGCGTTGTTTTGAGGTGACTGAAGGGACAAGTCTCACTCTCAGAGAGTTTTGAAAAGATCACTTTAACATCGTTGCTTGCCTCAAGATGATTGACAAGGCATGGGAAGGGGTTACTAAGAGGACTCTCACTTTTGCTTGGAAGAAGCTTTGGCCAGAGAGCATTTTCGAATGTGATTTTGGGGGGTTTGAAACAGTACCTGTGGAATCAACAAGATTGTGTATTTGGCCAATATCATGGGACTGGAGGTGGATAACAACAATATTGATGAGCTTGTGGAAGAGCACAGTCAAGAGCTGACCACCGAAGAGCTTATGGAATTGTTTTATGCACCTTCTTGTGTTTTCAGCAAGAAGTTATGGAGGAGAGTTTGTTAGTGGAGGAGGAAGTAGCAACAATCTTCTGGCACAATAAGAGAAATGCTGAAAGCATGGGAAACTGTTGCATCGTACATTGAGAAGCATCACCCTAATAAGGAGGCAGCTATGCCTATGTTGATCATTGTTCTAAAAATGTATAATTTTAATATTTTCATTCATATTAATTTATTTTAAAAATTACCTAAAACTGCACATTCCGAAACTGTTCCAACTGGCAACAACGTCATTGTGACATAGCAAACGCCAATGTCTGGTAAGACATCAGTCAGTCACCAACGTCACCCGGCGTTACGTCAACGCTGCCAAATTCACAAATAAAAACGAATAAGTCGTTTTGGCGGCAAATCAAAAATAGCACATTTTAAATCATTGCAGAAAATTTTGTTGCTGAAAATGAAACTAACTGTGTACATAATATATCTGCTTTTCCTAAAGGAAAAATGTATCACAGGTATTAAAGAAATGAAACGCCGTTGCAGGTCACTGCAGACATCAAACACTCAAGCATCAGATTTCTGTAAGCACATAATCTAAAAGGACTCCAGAAAAAATAGTATAAATACTGATAAAAACAAGTCACTTACATCTCCGAAGTTCAGACGGTTGGCGTTCTTGCGGAATTCTGTCATGGCGTAGCGTTCCTTCATCTTCCTGACGCGCTTGCCTCCGCGCTTCTTACGGCTCTGCTCAATCGGCTTGGGGAGGGGCTTCACGAATTTCACTGGTGGGGGTTCCTGTGACAAAAACAGCCAATTAGTGATTAACCAATTTAAATATATTTTATATTTTCTTTATTAAGTACCTACTTAGAATGTCGATTAGTAACTGGCAAATCCTTCTTTTTTTATTGGTTCAACTTTATTAAATGCATTACTTTGGTAATGTTCTGTGCTTGGAAATCCTGTGTTGAGAGCAGGTGCAGTTTATGACATAAGAAGTTTACAAAAAAAATAACAACACCATTTTAGATTTAAAGTAAAAGACAATCAGCATTGTACCATTGGAAATACTTGTAAACAGGTGTTAATAAAATCGTTAATGTTTGATCTGTCTTAGCTGATGATCCAAAACTTGATACAGCCATAAAAAGTGTCTAATTTATATTTAGAATAATTTGTGTTCTGTCTAACGGCCAGTGGAAGTGCACTGTATAGCTTTGTTGCAAAGTATCTAAAATTTCTTTGATCAAATATAGTTTTCGTTTAGGGATAAGTAAGAGATTATGCCCTTTGATTCTAATATCGAAGAGCAATTTGGACATTGTCAAAAACAGTTCTGTGTTGAGCAAATTGCCTAACGTCCAAAACACAGATTCTCCTAAAGATTTCGTCCAAACTAGTAGTGAAAGGTAGTTTTAGAATAATCTTTATAATTAGTTTCTAAGCTTTAAAGATCGCGAAGCTTTAAAAATTATTTGATTTTAACTGGAATCGTAATGTACATTGTCAGGCAGTAAAAGAGTGATAGACCAATGTTCATGACTGTATCAATCTAATAGTCAAAAGGTACCAAATATGTAATTTAGTGACATTTTCGTTTTCATTCAAATTTACACGGAAATAACTTCTATTTAGTGTACCTCTCCAGTGGTACTGCCAAGCACCGATGTCAGAGGCCATAACAGTCAAATAATAGTCATGCAATGGTTCAAATTAAAAAATAACTGATTTGATGGAAAAGGGAATTCTACCTAGAAAGCATTAGCAATTAGATTATTTTCACCATTTTTACTGTGGAAATAGAAAGGCAGTTTTTTTTATGGAATTAATCATTTCCCTACCAGTGTCATTTTGCGAAACAAATCACTATTTATTTTGCAATATAGTGTGTAAATTTGGTCATACTGACAAAACAGTGTTCCTGACATTAAATGCATTTTTTTATATACTCCAAATAAATTATACATAATACTCCATTAAAAAAAACAGTAGTAAAAGATTTAGCAGTTTCCAGACACCATTGGATTTCAAGGGACATGGATGCAATGCAGGGCTTATACATGGTGTCCGGAAACTCGTAGGACAAGCAGGAAACTGGTGAATCCACAACACATAGAAAACCCAAAACAACTTTTTTTTTCCATCTGAGCAATTTGATTTGATTTTTTTCCCTTTTTTTCTTTTTCTTCCGAGCCGAGTCTATGCTGGACATATTTTAAAATACAAACAGCTGATATTAACTTCTTGTGAAAGATTTTTTTTAAATTTGACCAAAAAAATTCCAACTTCGGACTCGATTTACTAGAAAACGAAAGCTAAAATCCAAAAAAGTTATACCACAAACTTCAAATGTAATGTAGATTGACCATTTTCGCGCTTGTATATTCCGGAAACCGAAATCAACCACATTTTTGTGAAATTCATAGAATCGTCTATTGCAAAGGATTAGATATTACGCAGAAGCAGATTTAAAAATAACTAACCTGTAGTTTGTCAAGTTTTTTTTCTATCTCTTCCCGGAGCCTTTGTCCAATTTTTCCATCTACACTTTCATGACAGGCATCCACTCTTGCCGCTAGAGTTGCTTTTGTCGACACCAATCTGGCAGCTTTTCTCCTTAATTCCTGGGTAATAAATTAAAAAGCTTAGCTGATGTTACACCAATTATGTAAACATAATTAAACTGGGTGTCCATGTATTAATTCAATAAAATTGTGTTTTCCATTTAATACTAGCTGTATCCCGCCACGCGTTGCTGTGGCTCAGTCTGTCAGAGAAAATCTCTCAGAGAAACAATAGCGGGTGTTGCTTTTACATCCAACATATGGCGCTGTTTTAAAAAATGCATTTTTGTACCTGTCACAGGTTTTTGCCTTTCACAGGTGACATCTATATAATATAAAAACACATGCATATTCAAATGCAACGTTGGGTCAAAATTTCAAAGCAATCGAACAAAATTTCATTTACATTTTTTTACTCCAAATAATGTCAGGAATCAGTGGTTAAAGTAATTCAAGTACGTCCCTTAACACCCTTTATATTAGTGGTAATCCTCACGTTTATAATTTCCTTTCCCAAACATTGGAAAGTGAATACCAATTTGTTTTTTAATTTTTAATTTAGATTTGTTTTATTAAGAAATTAACATTTTTGTGATTTACACTTAATTCTGTTTTATACGGGGGATAAGTTCAACAGAATACTTAAATACAGTAGGAAGGTGCATAATTTTTTTTTTTATGACAGCAGCTGTTGAAACACTGACTGCTGACAGAATAACCAAAACTAAAACACTTGCAGAAGGAACGGCTGCACAGCTTTTTCATACAAAACTTAAATTTGAATTTGAGGCCAAAATACCTTACTAAACTGAATAATATTTTTTTAAAGAAAAAGTATAACAAATATATACAGGGTTTTCCAATAAGAGGTGTTATTTTGAATAGCCCGCTATTTCGGTAGATGTTACTTTTGAAGCTGTCATTTTTTGACATTTGACAAGTAGAAACTACGCCATTTCACTTGAGTGAATCAAATGCAAATCATCTTGAGTGATGAGGCCCATTTCCACCTCGGTGGCTTCGTCAACAAACAAAATTATCGCATCTGGGGCTCGGAAAACCCAAGAGTTATTGTTGAAAAGCCTCTCTATCCTCAACGTGTGACTGTTTGGTGGGGTTTATGGTCCGGCGGAGTTATTGGACCTTACTTTTTCGAAAATGAGGCTGGAGCAACAGTTACGCTGAATGGATTGCGCTATCGAGAGATGATTAATGATTTTTTATGGCCGGAATTGGATGGTATTGATCTGGACAACGTTTACTTTTTTGGGGATCAATGGTGAGGCACGAAATGAAAGAAAGTGTTGAAGGTCACATGTGTTTATTGGTGACTCAGTAGCCGTGACATGGAGATGATGAAGGACAGATGTAGAATACTCCGGTTGCTGCTGTGATGTGTTGGCAGGTCAAGCGCGGGTCAGTGAGTCGACGCCGGGCGCTGGTGACCGGGACTCGATGGAGGTCAGGCACTGGCGAAGAACGTAGGTCTTCAGGCACTCCAGTGCTGACGAGACGGCCGAAGGTGCGACGGACCTTATAGGCGGTTGAACGGGAACGATGTATACCAGTGAGGATGCTGCGTGTCCTCGTGGTGGTCATGGTAGCGTGGAAGAAGCGCTGGTCAGAGACGCTGGAACCAGGGCGCTTGTAATCCGAGTAGCGCTGGCCGCGGACGTGGCCGAGGCGCTATGATGATGTCCCGATAGAGTCCATGATTTTACGGGCGAAGCCGGGTACGTTGTCCTTCGCGCTAGTAAGATTAGCGCGGGTTAACACTCGTTGTTCCTTGTAGACTGGCGGCGAAATTATGACTGACTGACTGGCTCGCTGCGTCGGGCTTATTTATACTACTCGGCCGACGGCGGCAGTAGGTAGATGGATGGCAACTAAATTCTAGGCACTCGCACAGACTGTGTGTTTCGGGAACCTTCGACATTGCGGCGATTAAGCATAGGCCGTAGACTCGAACCCTCTGGCGAGTTCTCGTAGTATCCCGGACTGAGTGCGCGTTAGTATTGTCGCGAGTATGCAAGTAGGTCTTGAAACAGGTAGGTTGCTTTGTTTTGATTTCGGCTGCAAATACGTACCTAAGTAGCAAGTAGCAAGTACGTACCTAAGTAGGTCGAACGGTTTATTATTAATTATTCAATGGATTAATATCGACGCTACACTTTCAACAAGATGGCACTACGTGCCACACAAGCAACGAAACCATTGATCTTTTACGATTGAATATCAAAATAACACCTCTTATTGGAAAACCCTGTAGTATGGGTGCTATTTTATTTATTTGTGTTTTAAATTATGATATATAGGACGGGTTTATGATAATGTTATATTTTATTTTTCATTTCAAGATTATTTTTTTTATTAATTACAATGAACTCACAAATAATTGCCTAAGTTGCCTATAAGATTATGAAAATTTTCCTTATCTGTGGTGTGTATTTACTACACATTGCTTCCAATTTAATAACTCTATTAATATAATAAATTCTGGGTTCAGATTTTAGGTATTCCTCCGTTATACATTTATACAAATTAAAAAATAATATTTTAAATAGTTTTCAAATTTAATTAAAAATCGGAGATTTTTGTTAAAAATCGGAAACAAATACACCAATACAATCAACCATGTGACAATGCTATGCGAAGAGTGTGCGAGGAAATGACACGCTATTGATGTCCCGCTTTAGTTCGCTACGCGGGAACATGAGAAATCCACACGTCCGCAGTTGCATTTTTATTTAGACCATCAATACCCTCGACCGCAGAGCTGTGTGTGTGCTAGGACTGCTAGCCGCCAGCCAGTTGGTCGCGGACCGTCGTTAGATGTGGACCCCTCGCACGTTTTTTTAGCATCTGCCGATGTTTTTTTCATGTTTTCAGCAATTAAATTAAAATTATTATCCATTTTTTATATAAAATATAATAAACATAAGCGATTAGCTATGAATATTCATATTTTTCCGATATTAAATTGCTTATTTTGAGATGTGTATTGACTACACAGCACCGGAACGCGTGGATTTTTTTAGCACAGTAAGGGAAAGGTTAATGGCCTATATTTACAATGAACTCACAAATAATTGTCTAAGTTACCTCCAAAATAATGAAAAATTTCATTATTTAGTGGCCTATATTTGTTAATTTAAACACAAAAATAAATAAAGTACCACATATTATCCGTACTATATATTAGCTACACCTACAGATTTTTAAAAAAGTTATTCAGTTTGATTGGGTATTTTGGCCTCATCCAAACATAAGTTTTGTATTTAAAAGACCGTCCAGTCGTGCCTCTTAATAGTAATAACAAAACTAAATTTGATTTACATACTTTAAATTGAATACAAAAAACAGTACCTATATAATGTGGGGCAAGTGGGAGGAAGGTTCTATTGTATCAAAATAATGCAAGATGTCAGAAAATAAAACACATTATTCTTTATTCCTACACTATTGCTGGTTAGTATATGTACAGCGGATTGAAAAATCTAGGTTTCTAATAAGAACGGATATTACCTTTACGCTTTGTTGACCGTGTTAAAAACAGAATTGATATAAAACAGAATTGGTATAAAAACTGAATTGTATATAACTGCGAATAAATATAAGTAAAAAAGAAACTAACTGGTAATGTGTCTTGAACAATTTCAGAGTAAAATACGAATCCAGTGTGCGGCAGGGTGGCCGTTTGTGAGAACCCAGACAGAGTCTTCTTCTGTTGGCCGAGGGACAGGACATTGCAGGCGGGCATCTTGGATAACTTGGTCAGTCCACCCGCCACACCCATCATCTTGGCTGCAGTTGATGCACCTGTCCAAATTGGAACTCAAATTAGATTATGTAACATGATGATAAAATAAAGAAAATGTATTTATATTAAGAAATAAATAAACGTATAGATAAGGACACTTACCAACAATGATGGAAAGGTTGGGTGCAATGAATGTCATTCTGCTTTCTACATAGTCAAATATCTTCTGTTTTGCATTGTTAAGTTCTACGGCCATGTCGCAAGCTTCGTCGATTTCTTGCTTCTCGGCATCAGTCAAAAGCTGTCTGGAATGAAATATTCAAAATTAGATGGGCCAAAACAGAAAATAAATCAAATCAACCTAGTCATATAAAAACACAATGAAATTAACTGTCGAGTCTTAAATTTCCGGAACGGGACAAAATCACCCCTAACATTGAGGAAAGCTGTGAGGCAAAAGTAATAGATGAAGGGAAGGATAATAGACAAAATCGAGAGATACTTCACAGACCACACAGTCCCTCTTGGGACCTTGTTCAAAATATGGAGTTTTCCATTGAGCCTGGTCTCTGATGGAGTGAAAGTAAATGGTCCACTTCGAGGCTTTTTGTATTTAATTTATATATTATGTACGCATTAATGGAACATATCTCGATCCCCCAAAAAGAGTTTACACCACCATTTCAGCGATTTTCCTAAGAAGCAATACGACGATGCACACTGATCAGCAAGATCAACCCCACCCATGGATTTAGTATAATCGATGATAATGTTTGGTTTATCCTTAATTACTATGTATCTAAGTTTCATCCAAAAAGTCAATTGGTACTTTGAAAACAAACTCGTCTTTACTACCACTGAATTAAAAATACTCCTCTATATTTACTAGCGGTAAAAACTATTCAAATAAAATGAATGCATAGTTATTTTTATGAATGAAAAACAGAGCAAAAAGCACAACCTTTCACAACTGAATAGAACATGTATACCTGTAAAAGAACCCTTTTATTTTTTAAACAATAAAATGTACACTTATTGTTGGTGTCGCCGCTGCGGCGCTATTGGAGTAGTTAGAAGCTTTTCTATGTCGCCGTGGCGACAACGGAGTACAAAAGGTTAAAATTAATTTTTAAAAAGTAATAACCCTTGGGTAGTAGATGCAGTGACCGACACAACCATAATGGTGGCTTGTGTGAGGAAGCCCAGAAGTGTTTCATTGTTTTTGGCTTGGTCCAGGTCATTCCCCAGTTCTTTAACTGTCCGCACATATTCCAGTGGGACTAAAACAAGGGACTCCAGTTCAGGAAACCTCTTTTGGTATTTGTCTCTGACAAATCTGTGAATTATTGCTGGAAAAAAGATAATACATATTATCAACAAAATTACAAAATGTACATTGTCAACAGGCGCGGCTCGTTTTTCATGTTATTATAAAGAATTACTAGTGGATCTCCCGCAATGGTTCGCTATTTTTGATCATCTTTCTTCCACCATTCACTACTGTATACCACAGTGTTATTGTTAAAATACTACATTACATCGGCTATAATTCGGTGCAGAGATATTGCGTTAAGAATTCCTTAGGCGTCCCCGACTTCTTCTACCATTTAAACATCTCTAAACACTCCTGGCACTAATGACAACAAACTTTGAAATTTTCAGCGATATCGGTCAACTACTTTTCAACTTTTGTGAGCACCAACACACGCAGGCTGAATTTTTGTATATTAAGATTAGAAACCAGTTAGAATTTAACTCAACCATTTGGAATACATTTTATAATATAAGACATTGTCCTGCCACAGACCGCCTTCTATGTACGGAAATTAAAATTTGTGGTTGCATGTATTTTTGGATGAGATATATGAAAAAAAAAAAAAAAAATTGTTGAAATTTTTTTTTTTTTAGATCCTGATAACAGCGCCACCTATTGGGTCCATAACTTTCCTATATTTCAAGCTGGAACCAACCATACACATTCACAAAATTTCATTTAATTCGGTTGGGCGGTTTCGGAGATTAGCGTGTACGGAACACAGTGATATGTGATTTTTGTATATGTATTAAGATTCTGTTATCGCTGTTGATATTTTATGTTATTGAAAATCCTTAACCTTTTTAAAAATAAGTGATTGTCAGTAGGTACAATACATTATGGTTTTGATTTGGTGCTCAGTGAACCACTAAACATTTAATCCGGAGGCCGCCACCTGATTGTCAAATCTGTTGTTTCTACATAATCTGGTAAATAATAAAATAAATAGTCCCGAATTGCTATCCGTCATTGGTTTAATGTTCTAACGAGGCGTACCAGGCACAATACGCTTTTTCATGTAGAAGCCAACAACACTAACGCAGCAAATAACTCACCAATTACTCGCGTGATCACAACACATACTTAAGATTAAGAACTATCCTCATCTAATAAATATTATATAGACATACGTAATAGGTACTTAAACTATGTATAATTTAATAGGTACCTACCTTATCACTTGTAAGTACTGTATGTCGAAATAAATAAATAAATTATGGTGGCCGCAATCAAATTTAAGTAGATGCTTGGATAATCAAAAATGTTAATTTGAAGAGTACTTATATTCATTGTGTTAAACTCAGCATTTTCAACAACTTAGAACAACCTAAACATCAGCAACACAAAATGGCTGTTTGATTAATGTAAAATAAGGTAAACATACTTATTTCAGCGTCTACTTCAGCAGCGATGTTGTTAGCCTCCACAATCAACTGATATTCTGGATCATTTTCCATGAGACCCACAACGTCTGATGATTTAGGAATCTTGTCAAAGTTTTCTCCAATCAGTTTCATTACCTGAAAATAATAACCAATACTGAACAAAGTTATCTTAATTATTGAAGACAATATTAGCGATTTCTAAACGAAAATCTGAAACAGAAAAATCAGAAAAGGATACGGTCACATCTAGGACGCGAACCCAGGACCCTTGTCTTGCCGGGACAAGCTCTAACACTGAGCTAATGGGACCCTATCCCCCTCAGTCACTTTTTAACTGTGTCCTAGATGTGACCGTATCCTTTTCTGATTTTTCTGTTTCAGATTTTCGTTTAGAAATCGCTAATATTGTCTTCAATAATTAAATATTACAATTTGAGGTTTTACTCAATAAAGTTATTCCGAAAAATAAATATTCATTCTAGACACAGACATATGAATATTAATAGACGAGAAGTTAAGGACGAGGGGTTAAAACAAGAGTTGCAGGACGCAGAGAGGAAAGCTGACTGTGATTCGTCAATAAATCAATAAAAGTTATCTTAATCTTAGAAGCAATTTCTATGTAGATAAAATATGCTATAAATGATTTTTCGATGCCTGTCTCACAGGAAAATTCAAGTGTAGATACAGACACAGAGGGTACATAAATACATTTATACGTAAATAATGTTTAAATAACAAGTTTACATAAATATAATAATACATCTTTTTTTTTAAATTGACATTAGATTTTTGAACAGAAATAAGAAATAGAGGTTAATCCTGGAAATGAGAACAATATTAAAAATGTAGAAAGAAAAGATTAAATAAAATAGCTACAATAATATGAAAGTTAACTAACTAACCATCACGCCCTTCGGCAGGGGTAGAGTTCACATTTGCGTCATATATTCTCCTTGCACTCCTTTCTTTGTTCATTCACTCTACATTGCACTTCTTAATCTTACTCGTTACGCTTACACCAGCCTTGAATTCTTTGCGGATCTCCACTTTTCACACAATCATCATACATGGTTTTACCACACATGTGTCTCGGGGATCTCATTTCTACAGTATTCAGTCTGGAAGTTAAATGTATGTAAACTAATATTTATGCTTCCGATTTTTTTGTCCGGGTTAAATCTTCCCCATAGGAAAAACTTAACCCTTCCTCTCACTTTTCCACAAATGATCATCTAGTCAATCAACACTTTGCAAGTGCATTATATAAGCAAAATAAATACAAAACAATACAAGAACAACACGTCAACTCACCAGAGATCAAATGGGAAAATAATTCACCGACTCCAGATATTTTCATATCAGAGGGTTCGGCTCGGTAGAACTTCTAACAGGGCCTATAAATCCTACTGATCCCTCAACATAAATATTTAAAAAATCTTTCGTTATCCTACATGTATTCAAAATGACCGACTTTTGCATCTTTATATATAAATTTTTTGATAGATCTAATACGCCTAAATTTTTAATGAGAGAGCTAGGTATAATGCCAGTAGCCGAAATAACGAATGGTAATATTTTTATAGTCTGAGAATGCCAAATTCTTTTTATTTCATTTCCTAAATCTGTGTATTTTCTTATTTTTTCATTAGCAGATTTTTGAATATTACAGGAATTTGGAATAGCGACATCAATGATAAAAGTTATTTTTTTAATTTTGTCATGTAAAACTATATCGGGTCTATTATGACTAATCGTTCGGTCTGTTAGTATAGTTTTATCATAATATATTTTATAAAATTCGTTTTCGAAAAATGAATTTGGTTCGTATTCATAATATGGTACTATATTACGGCAGTCAATCAAGTTATGTTTAATTACCAAACTTTGGTGAATTATTTTTAAAACTTGATTGTGCCTAAATGTATACTCGGACGGTGCTAATATAGAACATCCCGATATAATATGTTCTATAGTTTCCGGAAAAGCCAAACATTTTCTACACAAATCATCAATTTGATTTGTATCTTTGATTATATGCTTCCTATAATTTTTAGTATTAATGACTCTATCCTGAATGGCAAGCATAAATCCTTCTATTTCTGCGCTCAACTCTGCAATACTCAACCATTTGTTTGACGAAAATTTGTCAACATACGTTTGGTTGAGATAATTGAAGTGTTTTGCGTGTAAAATTTTATTTGACCAGGAATCTAATAATTCCTGGTTGGGATTTATAAAAATGTTGGCATTCTCATTGTATAAATTTAAAGGTGTAATATTTCTATCTGCCTTGCAAATTATTTTGTGCATTTCTGAGCTATGAGCTTTCCTATGGAAAAAAGTTCTTAGTATTTCTACCTGATTATGTTTCAAAGAAGTTATTTTGACTATACCTCTACCTCCTAAATTTCTAGGTAAATTAATTCGTTCTATAGCTGAATTTGGATGATGGCAATTAAACTTTGTTAGCGTAGTTCTAATTAATCTTTCTAAGTTATCTAAATCTGTATTAGACCATTTAATTATGCCAAATGAGTACGTTAATAGAGGTATTGCCCAAGTATTTATTGCTTTTACTAAATTTTTAGCAGATAGATTGCATTTTAAAATTTTCCTGATCCTAGTTTGAAATTTAATCCTAATATCATTTTTAATACTAGTATGGTCTAATCTATTTGATTTTGGGTATCCTAAATACTTATAAACCTCATCCCTTTTCATACTAGTAATTTGGAAATTTCTAAATATACTCTCTTCCCCATCTACAATTTTGCCTTTCTCTATATGGATCGTTCTACATTTATCTAAACCAAAAGTCATTTTGATATCATCTGAAAAGTTTTTAACTACCTCGATCATTTTCTCTAAATTTTGTTCAGAATTCGAAAATAATTTTATATCATCCATATATAATAAATGCGAAATTGTACTACTCTCCCTTGTATTACCCTTAACTTTTATTCCAAACTTGCTTTTAATTAACATTTTAGATAGAGGATTCAATGCTAAGCAAAACCAAAGAGGACTCAATGAGTTTCCTTGAAAAATCCCTCTTTTAATTGAAATGCCCGGTATTACTATTTTCTTACCTTTTAAATTGATAATTAAATTGGTATTCCAAAAGGACATAATATTTTCCAAAAAGTTAATAATAATGGGGTTAATTTTATATATATTTAATACTTTGATCAGCCACGAGTGCGGGACACTATCGAAAGCCTTTTGGTAGTCTATATAGCAAGAATGTAAATTACGTTTTCGAGTTTGAATCTGTTTTAGAATTACAGAATCAAAAACTAATTGTTCTTTACATCCCATATGTTTTCTGCGACAACCTTTTTGTTGTTCAGATAAAATATTTTTTTCATCTAAATGAGTATATATTAAATCTGTCAAACAAGAGGTTAAAATTATGTATATTGTCGGTAAACATGTAATGGGTCTGTACTGAGAGGGATTATTAATATTTTCGCTTTTGATGAGATACCCGGTCACCCATACAAACATCACATATAATTCCTATGGAGATGAACTGAAGGCATTTGATATGAGGTTTGCCGACTTCCAAAACAAAGACATTCGCTATATTATAAATATATATATTTGCTCGTCCGATGGATCCTGATGTAAATAATGTGCCAGCAATTTTACAGATGGAACTTATTGAACTTCAGGGGATTTAGTGCTAAAATCACAATTTAACAACATTGCATTGATGGATTTTTATAAATTGTATTTGGTGGAAGAAAAATATACAAATTTATGCGTAATCATTTTTATTAAGAAAAAATCATTTTTCTTTTTGGCAGCACATATAAGTGTGAACAGTTTTTCTCGAGGATGAAACACACTAAATCAAAAATTCAAACAGGGATAACAGATGAAGATCTTGAAAATTCTACGCGATTATTCTTAAACTAAGATTGATAGTCTCGTAATTCATTTTTGTAATCAGTATATAATATTAATATTATGTCGTTCATTACATAAATAAAAAATATATAAGAAGTAGCAACGTGTTTTATTTAATGTAATATTACTTTATTATGTTTGATGATTTGGTCCGGCCCTTAACTCGGAGACAGAATAATAAAATGGCCCCAGACCTAAGAAAGGTTGCCCATGCCTGGTCTATGCGTAGCTGGTAGCATACTGTATAATTTGCATGCTATGTAACTAGCTGACATGTAGCTAGTCAATCCTTAAAGATTACCGGTGGTTTTAGCAGGAGTTTGGAGTAGTTCATTATTTTTAGCTCGGGTATTATGTAGAGTTTGTGTTGATTTGGGTAAATATTTACCTAACAGCCGCACTTTCAAGAGGCACTGATTATAGAAATTCCATTTAGTTTCAACTTAATTACTAAAAGAAACAAGGCCTAAAAGTGCTGCAGTTAGGTAAATATTTACCTTAATAATTCATGTTGTGTTTTGGCGCAAATTAATTAGAATGTTTTTTGCAAAGAGCTCCTTTATGTCCATAACATTGATAATATCAGTGCTGGTAGAAAGAGGAAGTCTATAATTAGCGAATTTAAGTAAGCTGTGAATATACAGGCTCCAGACTACATAAACCCCGAGGTATTTTCAAAACTTAAATGGCAAAACAATTTGCGATAAAACTAATGATACCCACCTTTTGAAGCCTTTCGGAATCTCTTAGTTTTGCTAATTCTCGGATGGAAATATTCTTGATATCTTCTTCCATAGGGACCACAGCCTCTGAGCCAAATATGTTTTTATGATCAGGCTCATTTGGTACAGATGTTTTGGCTTCAATGAGGGATTCTAATTCGTCATTATCATTTTCCTCCAAATCTGCCAATAATTCATCGGCGAGAGACATTCTTGCGGAGGGAAGACTTGCTTTCTGGGATATAAATTAATGTACACTTTTTTCAAATAGTGCTCCAATGTTTTGAAAAATTAACCTCAACTAACATAACCTAACAAACAAACGTCAATAACAAACGAATCTTAACATTCATAGATATACCACTGAACATCTATGGTTTAATATCGACGTTTAGCGATGTACGTTATCGGGATCTCGGTTTCCGATTCACATTATAATCGAAGTAATCCCTCGAACACAACATTGTTGATTTTTATTTCCAACAAAACAACGACAGCCGAAAATTAGGTTTTCTGGAACACTCATTTTTTAGACAACATCCCCGTTGATTTGTCAATCTATTGAATCAAATTAGAATCGATGGGTTTCGGATGAATTAAATTCTTAAATTAATTATAACGATATTTCAGCTGGTGGTTTGTCAGAATCTTTATTGATTTTTATTTTGGGCTCCCAAATGATGAGAAAAGTTAATATTTTTTATTGTTTCGATAGGTGGTAAATATATATAGTTGCTAGATCAGTGGTGATAAACTCAACATTTTCGAAATCATGGGGGGGTGGCTAGTGAATTTGGGAGAAAATAATTCCCCACAATATTGGGGGAGGGGGGGGGTGGGGTAGCTGGGAGAATTCAGTTTGACCCCGGGATTTAAAAACTTCCGTACATTTACTATCGATTTTGACTAAATTCCGTAGATTTTTCAAATTTTCAAAAATCCGGTAGATTTTCACAAATTTATTACATTCTATTAGGTATTAACCTTGAGCTTTTTTTTTTATAGTGAATACCTCACAAGAGTCCCAACTGCTCCCGTCTGGAGCCAGTGAGACTATGGCATCCCCAATTGGGGGATGTTGTGAGGCTGAAGGTAAGTGGGGAAGAGAAAGAGGAAGGTGGGGAAGTACCTGGCTATTCAGATCTAGTCACTAAACACGGCTAAAGCCATTTGGAGCAACGTTTCAATTCTGAATGGTGGTCTTACACCAGGGCGATACTGGTAGTATCTTCCACTCTGAAACGTGCCGCAAATAAGCTGCTTTTCTATAAACTGAAAATTATTGATTACTTATTGATAAAAATGCTATTTACAATTTCTTTAAATGATTTCAGCGGTGTCGTAATAATATCGAAAAGCTATTGAAACCAAGTGCCGCTGCATGTACACTCGAAGTACCCAAAGCCACTCCGGCGTCGCACCAACCAGTGAAAGGGCCAGTGTTGCCAACTCAGCTCTTTTAGAGCTAAACTTAGCTCCATGATTTATGCTTAGCTCTAAATCTAAGTCATCATCTTCAAAAAAGTGGTTTACCTTCTTAGCTCCTCTTTTCAGATTTTTTAGATATTTTTCGTACAGAAGTCATAAAGGTTAAAGTTATTTCTCTGGGGAAAGGATTATTTTTGGGTTCGAATCTTTGTTTTATCTCAGAAATTCTATAGAACCTCCAAACCCGTCCTTTTGGATTTTAGGTCTTTTTCGGTAGACATCTAACTTTACTAAATCGAGCTGACAACACTGTCAATACAAGCACTGCAAAAATCTATGGATAAATCGCGACAGCTCGAGAGGCTCTTGTGTTGTAATATTTGTCAAAATATCGGAAACATCGCCTAAAAATAGGATATACCTTTTTATTTGCATCTACACTCCTAGTTCCAAAATATTCTTGTTTAACGTAAACGCTTTCAAATGATTATTTTTGATGTATACCTGATTTGAAGGTAGAGTAAGATATTCGCAATCATGGGGGAAGCGCCTTATTTGACTTGTTTGGCTGTTTATATTTTGTCTTTCAACATTATAACAACAAATTCGAGGACATCAACATTATGGAAACTGAACTTGGAGGAAGGGAAAATTATAGACGTGTCACCATTTAGAGAAGTAAGTTATTTTTAGACTGTTTTTCTGAATTAGAATGCATGGGTTTCCATTGAACAGTTTTATCCATATTAATTCCCCATTCTGACAGTTTTCTCAATGTTTGTTTTATATAGGTAGTGATGGATGGGATGGAAAGCCAACAGATTCTGGATGACGATCCTATATTCAATATAATAACTTCCACAGTTCTATTTGGGCAAACTTGGACTAAACAAGGGCTTGACATGTTCTGCACAGATTGCCAGATCATAGATCAGCAAAAAAACTACCAAAATACGTATGTTTTCGTATGGAATATCCATTTTGATATTACTTGCATGTTCCTGATTAACATTGTAATTATTTAGAAAATACACAGATGTATTATGTTCTTCCCATGTTATTATGTACATATCTATACACTGCAGTGGGCTTGGCAGAAAAAAATATAGAAATGAATTCTTTATTAATTTTTTAGTTGGATTGATTGAGGTTTCAAGTAAAATACGAATTAATTTTCAATGGTATACAATTTTTATTAAACCTTTGCAGTTCATATATTACCATGTAGATTTTCAAGCATGTATTTGTAAAATATTCAGGTCTTCCGTTGAAACAAGTGAGAGTAATAACTATGATTCCATCTCAAGCGAGGAGCCCCAACCAGACGGCATTGATGATGAATTCTTGGATTGCGGAAAAGCGGTCAACTTTACTTATTACGATAACCTCGTTGGTGTAGCCAGGAGGCACAGGCATCCTAATGTTCCAGAACCACAGGTAGCTACTTATTCATGTTATTATTGGTACGGAGGGAGTGGGATATTATTCCACCTAAAACAAACTAAAACATCCCTCGCTCAAAGACAACACTCAGGCCAAAAATGTTTAACCTTATACCTGATACATTCTGCGTAAATTGGTTAACAATTGGCTTCCAGACTTAATGAGAGTCGGGAGCGAAAATATGCTAACTTACAGATAAACAACAAATGTTTAGTACGTTCATGTAATTATTTTATACTTTTGGCCTCTAGACGTAAAATTCCCACAACACTTCACAAACTCAAATAATATGTACTATAAACACGTCTTAAATCATTTAAAATAATGATTCTTACACTATTATTATTTCACAACATACAAACAGTGCAAAATTAAGATGCTTACCTAACTTATCTCTAGTGTGGTAGTCGAAAAGCATGTAAAAAACTGTATTCAAATATATTTTATGAATAAAGAAAAAAAAATATATATATATTGTAAACATGAAAGTAATTTCCACAATGTTATACATTTGTGTTACTTAATATGAATTATACCTATCAATTTGACTGTCCTGAAACGGGAAACCTTCCCAGTTGGACAGTCAAAGCTTCATTATTCTCTCTATTTTTTAATATCCAATAAATAAATAAAGTGTTTGGATGATTTGTCTAGCGCTTACAAATATATATGAAATTTTTTACTTTAACTTTTTTAACCTCCCAAAGTTTGTGCATTTTTTTGAAATGTGTAATCTCTCCGATAATCTATAAAAATGAAACTTAAAAAATATATAACCATTATGCTTTACCATTACCATTTTGCACAGAAATAAATTTAATATATAATAAAATGAATTAATATTTCTAAAATGCTGTGTTATTATTAAATATAGAGGGGACGCCCGAGGAAGACATGACATGACCAAGTGAATCAGATACTTGAGTCGGGCCATGTCAAGAGTCAGAATAATAGAAGAGTATGTATGAATGTGAATGAGGCAAGAAGTGTGTGGCAAGACCGAGTTGTTTGGCAGTCCATCCTCTCTGCCTACCTCTGCAGAGAAACGGCGTGATGGTTAGTTAGTTAGACTAGACAAACCATTATAACAACATCGGTCAAAACTTACAAGTACAATGCGTTTGATATACAGGACCATACTTATCTGGAGGTCACTTGATATTAACACTGTTTATTGTATAATAGTAGAATAGAGCCTTAAACCCTCAGCCATAAGCCCATTGTGCCATCTCCCATATTCCTATACCGGAGATAGAATCTCAGGCCCTTTGTTAAAATTCATCAGTTGTCTATAACTATTTGTAATACCATTAATCTTGTCTAATTCCGGTGCACGCTTAATACTCATCTTATTTACTGCAAGAAATAACTATTTATGTGGTGGGAGATGGTAAAGATGCAATAAACTTCCTTTTTTTCTCAATCAATGTTAAGTTTGAAGGTTAGGAAATACGCACACATTATTAAAATAACCCAAACTTAACCCTTAAAACCTATTTTGTGCATGTTTACTTAAACCCCTGACTTAATAGTTGTCTCCATTCGATATTTAAGTTGAAATTATGTGTGGTTTTTTAAAGAGCCTTTGCATGCATAGGAATTAAACAAGTTTATCACAAAGCACTCTTTTCAGGGTGAAATGCCTAAAACCAAAAACAAAAAAAAAAAAACAAGTTTACTTTAATATCATAAATTTTAATGCAGCATCACAGTCATTTATGGTATATTACAATAAAATTATATGCCACTCATCTCTAGGGCATTCCTGTGTCGATATGTGCAGCTTTACAATGTATTATTCATATAGATTTGTATTAGTGATCGACGAAGCAGTGGATGCAATGCAAAGTTGTTGTAGTTGTTTGTCTAGTCCATAGCTAGTAATAAGAAAAGAGGATTATATATTTGTACAGCGCCCTTAAGGTGATTTTCACAAAAACGCCACTATACAAATCATCCAAATACTATTATTTGGCAATGTCTCCCGGTCCTGAGATATTTGTGCCTTCTTCCTATCGAGGCGGGACATTGGCAGCGTTGAATCACTGCTTTTTATTCTCTTCTCATTTTCTATAGCTATTTTTGCTTTCCATTCAGTGTCCTGTTGAATGTCTATTAATTAATTTGTATTGTTTGGACAATATATAAGAACTTGGATCAGAACAGAATCTTTGTTTCATTTATTTTTTATTTACGTCCTATTGGACTTTAACTAACTAACCATCACGCCGCTAAGGCTTGTTCGGACTAGGCTAGTAATTTAGTCGAGTGGCTAGTAACTTGCCTATCAACTGACCAAAAAGTACTCGCATCACGGTCGAGAATAGTACATAGGCATATTGGAAGTTGAACGGGCTTCAACTCAACACATCCAGATATTTTCTTTTCATTTTTCAAATCAGAATTTGAAGATGGCTTAACATTCAGATTTTGCAGATTGCACAGCGGGGTCTTAACATTCCATAGGACTCGCGATTTAAATACATATAATAAATTCACATCTCAAAAGCATAAAATAAAAATAGACAAAAAATATGTATTTACTATGGAGTGGTAAACTCATACATTTTAGCAACGTATTTTTGAAGAATTTGTTTTATCACTAATACGGATTCTCTAAATATGTCAACAATTTTCCCGAATCTATTACCAAAATGATGCAGTCGATAGTTTTAAAACTCGCCCAGAAACGGTTAGTCTTTAGTCGCATTTTTCTGCATTTTTTATTCACATATAATTTTATTTTGGTATATTTCAGGGCTGTCAATACCATTATTAATAGTTTTATTTAATAGAACAAGGTCAGAGAAAATCCGCCTATCGGACAACATGATCAAATTTAGGTGTTTCATCAGAATGATATAATTAATATTTTGAATCCGAGTAATTTATGCTGTACCCTTTCTGTATTGAATTATACTCTATCTGACTTCTTACTAAAGACACATTTTTTGTAAATTTCATGCATTTTTCAATTGCTGTTGCAATAATATAAATCTCACATTCTTCGGGCTATTCTAGATTGATCCAACTTTATCTAGTTTTTGTTGTTGTTGCTATCAACACTCAGTAATAACCAGAGGTGGTTCCTTGGTATGTGCATTTGTGCATTGCACTGCTTGTCTTCAGTCTTCACATAACTTACAACGACACCTGTGCCTCAGTCATAAATATACAAAAGTACACCCCAGTCATACTTTCCGCCAGGTCATTATTTGAGCTTACTTCTAGTACAACTAGATTCCCGCACAAGAGCAAACGGGTCGTGCATATTCCGATATGCACAAAACTATGTTTTACCATACTACAGAGACAGCATCGGGCGGTATCGAGACAGCTCGATTAGCTGAAATAGTGACATGAGCGAAACAGATTACGCTCTTAGCGGTAAATGATGTTTTAGAGCAGTGCAGATATAAACTCATCCCGTGCATTATATACGCATGCGCGAAGCGCCTTGTAGGCAAGTGAATTTCACACCACTTTGATCATGTATAATTTAGTGATTCTGAAAAGTAATTGTTTAAGAATACTAATTTGCAATGTTAGCACTACAACATTCACACACTGGCACTCTTGCACGGTGAATTTAAATGGTTTTGTGATAATGTCAGCGATGAATTGCTTATCCTTTACTCTTGAGATGATTTTACCAGTGCTGATATAGCAGTATTATTTATTAAATTATTTTACAAACTTATTGGACAGAATGAATTGCAGTAGGTATCCTCATTGATTAAGTTGCTACACTTAATACTAAGTACATTTTAAAAGTGAAATTCACTGCTGGCAATTTCAGTCACAGACCGCCCGCCCCTGGTAATAACCACAATACGTTTTTTTTTTGTGCATGGTCTAACTTTATATATGCTTTTATTTGTGTTTTTTTTCAAGGTGGCCCTCATATTCACCAAGAAGAAAAATTACAAAAATGGCGGCACCGTGACAGACTTTGACGTGAATGCGTTGGAGAGACGACTCAAGAAAGCAAAAAGAGAGAAACCCAAGTCAGTTCAGCTCTATAATCAGATTGGAAACTATTGGAGAATCAAGGGAGACACGAGGCAGTCTATAGAATGCTTCAGAAGAGCCCTCGCTGTGTCACCACACAATGCTGAGGTAATGGCCTACTAATTTTATTCAATAGATTTTTATAATAATGTGGAAAATTTGTGTTTGTGTATACCAAAAATTCTTAAACCGTAAAAGCTCTGGTGTTTTGTTTTGCAACACCATTTTTTTTCAACAGTTGAAATAATATCAATTTTCCTTGCACCTCACTAAATTCCCGAAAATTGCGAAGGGGGTCATAGTCCGTCTAGCTCTGAACATTTCCCTAAAACTGTGAAGGGGGTCATAATCCTTCCAGCTCTGAACATTTCCCTAAAGTGAAGGGGGTCATAATCCTTCCAGCTCTGAACATTTCCCTAAAACTGTGAAGGGGGTCATAATCCGTCTAGCTCTGAACATTTCCCTAAAACTGTGAAGGGGGTTATAATCCATCTAGCTCTGAACATTTCGCTCCGTTGAGTGATCATGTGAAATGTAAAAAATAACCAGAAATTAATCACAACCACTTTTTTAAAATCATATAAAATATCTATGTTGCCGTGTTTTCTGATGTCTCATCTCTCATTCATTTTTCACTTCACACAACATTTTGACAGCCTCCATGGTTCAGTGGTTGGGCAACTTGGCTACAAATCTGGAGGTGGCCGATTCAAATTTTAATTTCATAATTTATTCATTTTTAATAATGTGATACTTGCGGCACGTTCCAGAGTGGAAGACACTCTCAGTATCACCCTGGTGGCAGACCACTATTAACAATCTAAGCATTGCTTGAATCATTCTTGGTGACCAGATCTGAATAGCCAGGTACTTCACCACCTTCCCCTCCCAACTATCTTCATCCTCATAATATACCCATTTAGGGATGCCATAGTCTAGACCAGGGGTTCCCAACCTTTTTGTACTCTAGAGCACATTCTAAAATATCGGTAGGGTGGCGGGCACCACCTATTTTTAATCGACAAACTCGGGGCAGCAATCGCATTCAAAATGACAACAACGCCGTTCCAGGCGGGGAATGCTATTTGCACATCACTCCTTGTACACGCCGAGTATCCAACGTGAGCCGATGATCGCCGAACCGATCGGGACGGTACGAGCACGTGACTACTGTCAGTTTGGCTGTCGGGGCCATGTGTTTTGGCGCCTTCGGCGTTCATCAGCTCAGTTCGTGGCGTTCGTTCACTTCGGGTTTTCTGCGTGTACAAAGAGTGATGTGCAATTAGAACTCTCCGTTCCAGGCTAGCGTGAAGAGTGCAGTCTGGCTCGCCGCTAGACAGGTTGCAACAAGTACTGTCAGCAAAGGAACCACTCATACATACGATATTGCAAACATAAGAACATATTTAATAAACCTAGGAACTCAAAACTCTAACAAATAAATAAAAATAATTCACATTTTTAATTAATGTTTATGAAAAAATTACTTCACTGTCGAATAGTGGCAGGCACATACGAATCGTTCAACCCCGTTCCAACCCCTGGTCTAGACGGTTGGGAACAGTTGGTACTCAAAAAAACATCTTGTATTGTAATTGCTCCATTTCTAAAATCTGAAAACACGATTGACGTATTTGCCTTAATCTCGTCAAATAATCTAATTGATTTAATATCTCTAGCAAGGTGGTCTTACTATTCACACTGCATTCATTACATGGATTGCATTTCACACAAGACAATCACATCGCACGAGATCCCCGTAATTGCATCTGAAATAACACTTCTAGTACACTCTTGTCTATTGAAACTAATCTCTCAACATAGGTGCTCCTAAACCTGGCACGCGTACTATTCACGCTGCAGTACCTGGACGACGCCATCTACCTGACTCGCCGCTCCCTTGAGGTGCAGCCGCCCGATCGTAGCGCCTGGCAGCAGTACTTCACGCTAGGCGAGATCTTCAAGGCGTACGGCCACTACCAGGAGGCTTCGCTACACCTGCGCCACGCATTGGATCTGCGGCCCGATTTCGAGCCCGCCCTCGCTGCCCTCAAGGAAATCGACAGCATACCTGAGGCGACCATCCACGTCTACACGCTAATCATCATCATCTGTTTGGTGAGTTTTACTATTCCATTCCAGTATCAAACGATTATAACTAGACAGAACATGATAAAAGTATAGGTTAGGCTCGTTGTTTATTTCTTCTTTTATTATATTCTGTATTTTTATGGAACCTATTTAAATCTACCTATAATGAATAAATTCGAGAACATTCTTGAGTGTTATTATATTATTCCTCCATGGTTATTATATTTTATTTATTTATTTATATTACAAGCCCATACTTTTTTTACAAATTATTAATTAATTATTAAAGAAATTATAAAATAGAACTCATTCAATAGAACAATAATAGCTAACAGTAATATTTATTTATGAGATATGTTATTATAGCCTTCCTGTAACTAAATTCCGTGCACTCGAACACGTCTACTATTTCTGAGTATTTCCAACTGCATGCAATCTCTAGTTACAAGCAAATATCCTCCTGATATTGTTGTTGCAATTAAAATGAATTTTAAATCACAATTTTCCAGCTAAATAAGCATTCTTCATAACATAAATATTTGGCTAATTTATATAGCGCCGTTTTCGTGAAAAATCACTTTGAGGGCGTATTACAAATATATTTATTAAATAATAAATACAACTGGCTTACGACTAGGATTCATAATAACTAGTGACTTACATCTAAGGACGGGTTGTTTCGGAGAATTTGAACAATTCATCAAATTTCAACGTTCATTTCCGGGTTCTGTGAAAGTCCTATTCAAGTTCTGTTATTATATCATTATTGGCTAGTTGCTTGACAAAACTGAAATTAAAACAGAACTTGAAAAAATCTTTCACAGAACTGGAAAATGAACGTTGAAATTTGATGAATTGTTCAAATTCTCCGAAACAACCCGTCCTAAGACTTATTTCTAGTGACTTAAGACTAAGGCTCATAACTACTGACTTAAGTCATTTATAAGACTAATAAGGTTTCCTGTTCATAAATATTTCACGGCCTCCGTGGTCGAGGGTTAAGGCTCTCGATAAACAAGCTGGAGGTCGCGGGTTCAAATACGGTCATGCTCAAATAAATTTTTTTTGAATAATTTGTGTTATTTAACTGTTTAATCATTTAAAATAATATATATGTAGTATATTTGCGGCACTTTCCAGAGTGGAAGATACTCTCAGTATCGCCCTGGTGTAAGACCACCAATCAGAATTGAATCGTTGCTTGAAATGGCTTTGGCCGTATTTGGTGACCAGATCTGAATCGCCAGGTACTTCCCCTCCCCACTACCTTCAGCCTCACAACACACCCCAATTGGGGATGCCATAGTCTCACTGGCTCCAGACAATTGGCAGCAGTTGGGACTCTTGTACGGTTTCACATTTAAAAAACAGTTTGACTTTTGAAAATGAAAAATTATGACAAATGATAATGGAATTTCAATGCGCTTTTTCACAGATACAATGAATATGTTTGCAAGTGACAAAAGGGGAAGCTAGATTAATATTGAGATACATTATTTCCATGCCAAGCGAATAAAATTCATTTTAGTATGCTAGGACCATCTTTTAAGGCTCAAAATACCATGAAATCAAGGCAAGTGCGGTGAGTTCTATAAAGTCTGCTACGGATTTGCTGGTATTCCACGGGTTAGTAGTATTTTTGTGAAGATTTTCGGATATTCTAGATGGCATCAGGTTCCTAAAAATCTTCATAAGGTGATAAACTCAAACCAGCAAATTACAGACCTATAAGCTTGACTAGTATTATCTGCAAAACCATGGAAAGAATAATAGTGGACGAGATACGCTCATTCCTGATCAAACTTGACATAATCTCAAACAAACAGCATGGATTTGTGCCAAAAAGATCCACGATTACCAATCTCATTCTTAACATAGATTACTGGACAAACGAGTGGGACAAACGGATTCCCACTGACGTAATTTATCTCGACTTCGAGAAAGCCTTCGATACTGTTCCAACCAATAGACTGTTGGCTAAACTTAAATTCCTAGGCATAAGAGGACGACTTCTCGAATGGATCAAATCCTTCCTCACTGAGAGAAAATTACAAGTTCGAATTGGCAACCAACTGTCATCTGAGCGAAATGTGACCAGTGGTGTCCCTCAAGGATCAGTTCTCGGTCCAGTTCTGTTTATTTTGTACATCACGGAGCTGCATACTATAATAAAATCAGACTCCAGCTGCTTTGCAGATGACACAAAATTCTTTGCAAACCCACACACTCATCACAACCAACTGCAAAACGATTTAAACGAAATATATCAATGGACAAATGATTGGCTTCTTAAACTCAATGTCGAAAAATGCACTGTCCTACATGTTGGAAAAACTAACCCTACACTTGCCTACAAACTTAATGGAACACCTCTAAAAGCAGTGACATTACAACAAGACTTAGGAGTTACCATATCACAGGACTTGAAATGGGAACCACATATCGCTGGAATTGTGAAAAGAGCAAATTCACTAACATATCTAATCAGGAAAACCTTCCTTGACCTAACACCGGACATGATGTTAAAAATATATAAAACATATGTGCGACCTCTCCTGGAATATGCTTTCCAAATATGGAGTCCTTACTTCACAAAGGATATAAATCTGTTAGAGAGAGTACAGAGACGTTTCACTAAAATACCAAGAGCTCTGAAAGATCTACGATACGAAGATAGACTCAAGGAATTGAGATTACCAACCTTACAAGAAAGAAGAGAAAGGGGTGACTTGATCGAGACTTTCAAAATTTTATCTGGATATTACAGTTGCCCTAGCATCCAAGAAATCTTCACTAATAATAAAAATATAAATCTCCGTGGACACTCAAAAAAAATCACCAAAACGCCTTTTGCATCTAATCCTAGAAAACACTTCCTTGCAAATAGAGTAGTGGATGCTTGGAACAAACTCCCACAACATGTCATCGATGCAACAAATATAAATCATTTCAAAGCCCTATTGGATTCACATTTGGAGAGAAGAAAGGACTTAGTTCAAACATAAAACACTCAATTGCTGTCAAACTAGTTGTGAAACCGGATATGAGCGCATCAGCAGAATGCTGCCTGCTCATTACATAATAATAATAATAATAATAATAATAAATACAGATTTCTTGATTGATTGTAATAAAACCGCTTTTTCCAAGAATTCTATAAAACATTTTTCTTCATTTATTATTTTTTTATTTTATAGCGAAATTAAAAAATAAAAATAGTTTTCCTCGATTCCTAGATTCCTTGCAATAACTTTTTTTATTTAGCAAATAAAAAGTAATTAAAAATAATAAAATGTCATAAAAAAAAAATTATGTTACTTCATTTTTCCATTTAAACTTACCTAAAGAGTTAAATAATGTTTTCCGCTTGTCTCTATATCCATAATTTGTTGCATACACAGCAGAAATAATAATATGGGGATAATCCTGACCCTGTGTAATGAAAGTTCGATAACAACTACATATCTCACCTTAATAAGGATTAACTTGCAAGATATCTCACAACGCAAACATGATAGGAAAATGTGGTTTTAATCTACTCATTGGTTATAAAATAAGTTCATAGGTGAAAATGATAATAAGTTATCTTGTCTGTAAATAAAAATAATGTTTCTGAAAATAAAATATTGTTTCGGTTCAGAGCCTCCAACAAAAGCTCTAGATTTTTTTTCACCGTGCCACAATTTTGTCTTATCTATTTTGTATTCATACCTTGTGGGGGCAGTGGCGGCTCATGACTTGTGGGTGTGCTAGAGTGCTAATATTACAAAAAATGGCACTATTGTTGTTGCAGCCGAAAACGTCTTCTTTTTTTTTTTCTAAAATTCGGTTTTTTGTATGACGATTTTCAGGAGATCAATAATCAAAATAATATTTTTTTTATTTTTTTTTTATTTTTTTATTGAAACATATAAACAAGGTTACAATTTTTTAACAATATAAACACCAATATTTCAATCACTCTCCTAATAAAGCAGCTGCTTGTGTTTAGGAGAGGACAACAAAAATATTTTAACATTTGTTTAAATTAAACAAAAATTATTAGTAATAAAACAAAAAATAACAATAAAAGTAATAAAAATATAGGTTAGTTAATAAATTAATATAATTGAATACATCTCCTGCAAAATAATACAACTCTATTTAGAAGCCCTGACCAAAACCAAAACTCTTTATTCTAATACATCTCCTGCAAAATGTTCCCATATTAATATTAATACATCAATACAAGTTCACTTGTTGGTATGTCCAGGTGATGGGCGTGCTGCTGGTGATCCTGTCGTCGGTTGACGGCGGCACCGAGGCGGAGGAGCACAAGATGCAGCGCCACTTCAACCGAGCCATGGCCATGCGCTCCCTTCGCAGTATGGCCATCCCCCCCTCTCGCGCCCTGCGCTCCAAGAAGGGGGGCCCCTAGACATGTATAACCGTATGACCACCCTCTCCTGCCAGAAAGCAACAAGCGCACCATTTGCTACTACATACTTATCTTTTAGTTGTTATGACTGATGTGTGTTAGATTATTTATTTAGCTTGGGGTGTTTCCAACTCTGTCACATTTGATGGCCATCAAATCGACAATCGTTAAACACCGATTCTTGGCCTGTTACAGCTATTGATCTATAATGATTAGTTTTCAAACAATAAACAAAATGGCGCTGATTGACATCAAATGTGATGTAATTCGAAACATCCCAACTTAGCCTATTTATGTTTTCCAGAGTGTTGCATTGTCAATTTATTATTTTGAGGCTCAATTAAATTACGATTGAATACTCTGCATTCTTTACCAAAGCACCGGACAGTTTACAAAATCTTATAATATTGATGGTCCTGCACAACACACAAATATTCAGTCCATGTGCCCATTATAAATTACTATAGATACAACAATAAATATTTTATTAAACACTTTGTAGAAGTAAATAACAAAAATAATAATTTCACATTCATTCTTGGGATTTCAAAAGTATTTTTAAGCTATTTATTATTGATTAACTGCTGAATTCATAATAATTATATTGTTTTTATGAAGGTTTTGTTTTATAAAATCATCATAAATTTTATCTTACCTTAGGCGCACTAATTCTACCGTTTCAATAACCTCGGTGGAGACCAGCCAATAGCACAGGTTGCATACAAACTTACACAGAGATTATATGTATTGTGCGACTTAATTGTGGTGAATCGTAAGTCTAGAGAATGTACCACCTGTTTTAGTACAGAATACCTGTCTAGTTATGATTTTTCTTTGGGTAGGTTAAAAATATTTTACGTTAAATTTCATTGTGATAACATATTGTCACAAAATTTGTATGGATTATTTTTTAATTACAGTATTTGTCATATTAATGAATTATTTTTCATCTTACATGTTGTCATTAAATAACTTTCGTTCAAATAAATATTTTATTTAGAGCATCAAATTTACCTTTTCTAAAAGATCAGCCATCATTTTGGTTACAGTGTAATAAAATTTCCTGTTTATTTTCATTATACATTAGTATTGTGTCGTTTGAATATGATTTTAGGAGTTTTTACGGTAAATTTATTTTATTAACTCATAGGAGTTGGCAAGAATATTCAATTAATAAAAATACATTTTTGTTAAGGACAACACCATACTTTTTTGTTGTTTGTTTTTGGGGTGTTATGCCGTGTTGCGCTAACTCCTTCTTTAGCCGACGTTTCGGACAGCGTTGCAGTGTCCATCATCAGGGCAGATCCGGTAGATCCGAAGATGTGTGAATTTTGGTTGTCGAGTTTGTGCTTATTTATTTGTGGCCTGGGCCCATCCAAGTGCGAAATGCCAACGCAAGTGGCGACATCTTGTGGCGAATTCTGAAAGCTCAGTATTTATGTTAGCCTGGGTCCCGTCCAAGTGCGAAATGCCAACGGAAGTGGCGCCATCTTGTGGCGAATTCTAGAATTAGAAAACCGATTGACAGCGATTAGAGTAGATGTACCCAGTATCAAGGTATAAATGCAATGGTTTTATATTGTGTTATTATATGGTATTGGAGTATACTTAGACATGTTATTTGCGTTTAGCTTTGGTGTAGCCGTCAATTACCGGATACCAAGAGCTGTTGAGCTTAGCTCCGTCGTCTCTATTGATATTAAATGGATTTTTGTAGATTTCAATTGCCTCCATAATCAGGCGTGATCTATAAGTTTTGGGTCTTCCCAGGACCTCGGGAGCAAATCCAAAGTAATGGCCGGTTTCAATTAAGTGTTCGGCGATTGCCGATTTATCAGGGTGGCCAAGTTTACAAGCACGAAAATGTTCTGCTATCCTTTTGGAAATCGTCCGCTCTGTCTGGCCTATATAAACCTTGGTATCCGGTAATTGACGGCTACACCAAAGCTAAACGCAAATAACATGTCTAAGTATACTCCAATACCATATAATAACACAATATAAAACCATTGCATTTATACCTTGATACTGGGTACATCTACTCTAATCGCTGTCAATCGGTTTTCTAATTCTAGAATTCGCCACAAGATGGCGCCACTTCCGTTGGCATTTCGCACTTGGACGGGACCCAGGCTAACATAAATACTGAGCTTTCAGAATTCGCCACAAGATGTCGCCACTTGCGTTGGCATTTCGCACTTGGATGGGCCCAGGCCACAAATAAATAAGCACAAACTCGACAACCAAAATTCACACATCTTCGGATCTACCGGATCTGCCCTGATGATGGACACTGCAACGCTGTCCGAAACGTCGGCTAAAGAAGGAGTTAGCGCAACACGGCATAACACCCCAAAAACAAACAACAAAAATGCTTTTGGCCGTGAGAATCTAAAAACTTACAACACCATACTTGATAAAGTGACATTTGGATTTTTGTGTTTAACAAACCCAATGGACTAATATCCAAAAGCAAAATGAATGTATAAGGTTGATACTGCAAGTGCTTCGTGGTGTGCGTGGGCACAATTCTTCAACACTGCAAATGCACGGCTCCGGCTCCTAGGGGTTAAACAGAAATAATTGATCTCAAGTGTTACAAAATTAAACAAGTCATTCTTGTGTCCCTATAATTTACATACATGAATGTTCTAGTCAGAATATATTCATTATTGATAACGGTGGCTCATAACAATGCATTTAATCCAATAGTTATAATAATATCTCCACTCTTATCATTTTTAACATTGATAATTTGTGTAAGAAGTGTTGTGTATATTTTTTAAGAATTTTGATAATTTCTTTACAACATAATATTATTTATGTGTATGCAACCTGGTTAAAAGTACAAATGTTATGTCTTCACTGAATTACCAACAATTGATGTTCTGGTATTTAAGAATATGTTTTTCATAAATGTGTAGATGTTTTCAAGCCGGTTCGGTGTTCAGTACAGCCAAGTACTTGACAATCAAATCACTAATCATAATACATATATGCAATAATTGACATGCGATTGTCACAGCTCAGTTCAACTTAAAGGAGTATCATATTATTATTAACGAATCCATTAAATACATTAATGAATTTCAATCATTTACAATGAATGTGTTGTTTTGTAATTATTACTTGTGAGAAACACACAAGCACCTTTATATTTCTCTATTTTTTTATTAATCTTTTGGTATTCAAGCACCACTTATAACTTATGAGATTGATACTTTTAAGTATTTCGGCTGATGTCACTCAATGTCATTTCATTTAGATGTAAAATGGAACTGCTTTCAAGAACAATCGTTCCTACAAAAATCTGAAGGCATTGAATTTTGAATACAAATTATTATTATTGATATGTATTATAGTATATATGATTTTTAAGTGTTGAGATTATATTGCATACTTACATTAAATGTACTTATACAATTCACTTCCATTTGTTTTTAATTTGAACATACTCGCAATTAACTCTTGACCAAAACAACATTCACAATGTTATCGATTTGTCCTAAACAACAATTTGTCTTGGCACTTTCGTATGACTTGATTACAGAATATGTGCATATATTTTTAGTGCAATGGTTCATTTAACCCCTCACGCCTCTGGCATATTCTGTCAGAAGGTCGGAGTATTTCCTCTTTGCAATAAAATCCAAATAAATGGAATAATTCTGAATGTAACCGAAAACTAAAATCTGTTATTGGAAGGCGATTAAATACGCTTTCAAATTTTATAGAAAGGAATATTTTTTTAATTTTTAATGCAAATATAAAAAGGTTTTACAAATAGCTCAACTTACATTTTTGTCTAAAAACTGAAAACAATAACATTTTATGTATTAGGCGTATTTTATTATTGTAACCTCAATTTTTTTCATTTCATATAAAAATAATTAAAAATCTACAAAGTTTCATAAATTTTCTCAAATCGTATTCAGAACTTTGGTTTTATAGAGGTGTACATTTTAATTCTTCTATGGTTAACTTTGAATATAAAGCGTGGTATTTTCTCTTTCTAACACAGTTTAGATCATGTTTATAACCGTGACAGTAGTGTGTCTCACACACAACAATTTCTACGAGACCATATGAGCTGTTCCCAAAAGCAAACATAAATAAAACAAAGACACGTAGCCTGGGGGGTTAATGGTATACTTTGTTATCGAGTGTCGACTGTTGAATGTCATAATGTTCAAGCTTATGTACCTATACTACTGAGCTGCATGAAAACTCAAATGCAAACTTATGATCATTATAATATTGCACTGTGTATGATAACTGATTGCATTTACACATTTATTACACCAAAACTGTATATGTATTTTCACGGAAAGCAATTACTTCTTTATGGCTTGACGTTATAGATGAAATTGATAAGATGCTTTATATTATGAACAACTAATTAATAATATTATTTATTAATTCACAACTATTTGAAACCTATTTACTGTCTCACTAAAAACATAGCTTTCTCGGGGCAGTTGATTATCAACTTATTGATAATACAGGGTTTTCCAATAACAGGTGTTATTTTGAATAGCCCGCTATTTCGGTAGATGTTACTTTTGAAGCTGTCATTTTTTGACATTTGACAAGTAGAAACTACGCCATTAATAAAAATGAAACGATACACGCTTCAACAACGCATTGAAATTATTAAAATTCACTTGAGTGAATCAAATGCAAATCATCTTGAGTGATGAGGCCCATTTCCACCTCGGTGGTTTCGTCAACAAGCAAAATTTTCGCATCTGGGGCTCAGAAAACCCAAGAGTTATTGTTGAAAAGCCTCTCTATCCTCAACATGAGAATGTTTGGTGCGGTTTATGGTCCGGCGGAGTCATTGGACCTTACTTTTTCGAAAATGAGGCTGTAGCAACAGTTACGGTGAATGGAATTGGATGGTATTGATCTGGACAACGTTTACTTTGTGATGTTTTGGACACTCACATAAAATAAACGAAACGAACGTGCTCAAAAAAAATTTTTGTTTAGACAACGACGGGAGATTTATGGACAGACAGGCCTGGAGTAAACACATTCACACGGGACAGGGCGCAGGGACGGGCAGTCAGGTTTGGAACTTGAGTACGTTGACATCTCCATGAAATCGATACAAATGAGAAGTGTTGTGTGAAATTGCAGTGAATTAGTGGATTCAGATAGTGTTAATAGTATTGTGGAATTTTGAACTAAAGTGAAATATTATTGAACCGGTTTTTGTGTGAAGTGAAAGTGGTTGGACTCAGTGAGAAAACAATTAATAATAATGACAGTAAGGAACAATCGGATAATTTTTAGAGCGCCGTTTTGTAAAAACCCACCTCAGGGGCGCCAGGTGTTGTGCAATCGCGATTGTGTTATAAAGTTGTGTTGATTTAAACGTGATTTCGTATACAGTTCGAACTAGATTGCTTGTCTTAAAAACATGAAAATAATAAAAATAATGATTGCGTTTTTAAAATAGAGTGAATGTACTTAAAGGCAGGAAGTGTTTAATCGGGCTAAGTTATTGATTTGGCGAGATGGCATTCTATCCACGGAGACCGAAAACCAGAGAATCAAATAGATTATTAACTGTGGGTTCGAATCCTAACAGATTAGGGAGGTACAATTTTATTTACAGGAATATTTAATTACCCTTTTATAAGCGTAGGGAGGAGGTCGAAAATTAAAGTGATTTAGCTATATAGTGTAACCAGGTAAGCTTCACGCTGAGAATGAGAGGTGACTAACCGGGTGAGTTTTTTTATATTATTTATTAAATTTCAGAGGACCCTTTTTAAAGACGGATACAACTAAGTTTACTACACCTGCCGCCCAAATAATGTTATCATTAACAGGGATGTGCTAGGCGAACCGTCAATCAGCTGTGAGCGAGAGACGAGTCAACGACCTTTTCATATATAGGACAAGACGCAGGTACAGTCAGTCAAAGGGGAAGTTTTGCTAGCGTATGCCGTCCCGAATTGAAAGCGTTCGGATGCAACCAGACGGAACAAAATGAAAACTTTTCTTCTGTTATTTGACTTTTCTAATTTAATACTTTTCATCTATTGTTTGACTTTCTAAGTTACGAATTGGGATGCACAAAAACAAATCTAAAGTCGAAAGAGGGAGATGGTAATCTCCGAAATAGAACTACCAACCGAACAACTTTTCTCAACAGGTATCTTTCGAGAGGTAGGCAGCCTCTTTAAATTAAATGCAAAAAATCAAACCAATTATCCGTTTATACCTTACCTGAGAGGATAGGTATTCAGTAGAAGTTACCCATACCTAATACACGAGGATGCTAGTAACCTCATAAAATAAATACTGGAACCAAATATTAAAATACAGACAGTCCTCATCCCAAATTTGGCATATCGAGTAGACCTTACATATATCTCACATGATAATTGGCTGAATGGGTAGGCACACAACCTATCGTTAATAAGCGGGCAAAATGTCGACAAGATCGTCGTGTGTTATATATGTATTGACCTAGAAAGGGATGTAAATCCCCGACGGCGTGGGAGTTACAACGTTTTCTAGAGGTGGCACGTAACTTAGGACCTTGCGTGTCACATTTTCGCGACTAGATTCGTGACAAGGGATGTCATGGTTTTCCCCTTCTACACTCAGTAAAGTAGATTATCCTGGAGGTGTTTGAGATTGGGGCAATTCTGAAATTGGTGAAGAGACCTGGTTTTCTTTATTCTGGCGTGAAGGTTGCCGATTTGGAACAAGGGGAGACCCGGCCGGTTGTGATATCCAGACACGCAGATATCGATTGCCTTGTTCGAATTATCATCCATCAGTTTTGTTTGGTAAGCGGAGGAGCCAGTCTTAACTTGAAAAAAATTAATTTCCTTTCCTCTCCTTCCCCTCCCAAAATATATGCATGGATGGCGCCGACAACTAACACCATAAATTTATCGTATGTATACCACATATATAAAATCTAACACTTTATTATACTCACATTACTCTATGACAGGTAGAATCACGTAGCTAGTTGGGGGAGCAGGCGACTTAGAAGATAAGGTTTATGAAATGGTTTTAAAACACAGCGGTAATCGATTCAACTCACTCTATCTCAAAAGAACCAAGGGATACCACACATACACAGATAACTAGGTTTCTAAACCGAGAAACAAAAAACCAACACAACGTTCGGTGAAGCCTTTTTATACTGATCCGTAACGTGAAATGAGTACGTTCAAGGTCGTACGTCACGTAGACAAACTAGAATCAAAGGAGAGGAGCAAAGGCTCGTAGAGACGGCAGGGGAGGAATTTTCCATCCCTGCGAACACATATGCAAAGCCTTATGGAAAAGTTACCTATGGGACTTTAAAGAAAAATTATCGTAGAAAGAAGAGAAGGAAAAGTTTGAAGTAGAAAGGGCAGATCATGACATTTGATGCCGCAAACCAGGAGAGATAGATATAAAAGCTGGCTTGAGTTCATTACTGTTGTTGAGAAAAAAAATGGATTTCATAAACCTTATTAATTCACATTAACAGCAAAAGAAATGGTACCTATCGTCAAAAATGATAACAGAGACATCGTACTTCAAAGGCAAAATAGAATAAACAGACAGACCCGGAAAACATTGAATTCATTGTGACGACAAAAAACATCTAAAATGTTCATAAACAACGAAGCCAAAGGATAAACAAACATCGAAATCGGATTAATTATAACACAAGAATAAGATAGCTGGGACAAATCTAAAATAAACATTGCATCGGATATCGTGAAGTATATGGCATATTTTATACCATTGATATTAGAATAACTGTAAACAATTATTGTTTATTCCAGATCTAAAAGGCAGAGAATGTTTAAGTCATAAATAACACAGACGGACAAAAAACCATCGGATCACAGCCGAGGACACAAAATAAAAACAAATCAACATGGAAATAAATAACACTCGAATATAATACAAATAACGCATTGAGATGAAAAAACACAAAGTTAAGTCAAGTACTATTATGTAATAAACAAAACTCGGAGTTTAAAATTCGAAAATAAATAAGTGTGACATGACATATTGAATTTCTACCCATAGAGACACAAAAACACTTGAAAAAGGTGAGGGCGGAAAAAAACTCACCAGCAGAACAAGCCGATAATCACGGGAACCAAAAAATAAACAGATGCTAGGTTAGAAACGAAGAACAGGGGCGCTCAACATTTTGGAAGAATTAAAATAAAATTTAAAATAAAAATAAAAAAATAAATACAGAGGTATTCGAGAAACGTAAATTACCTATAGTTATTTCTAATCCCATCGACTAACACGAGGAAGCGAGATTACCCGCTGGGCTTAGAACTAAAGGGAGGCTGTGATGTTTTGGACACTCACATAAAATAAACGAAACGAACGTGCTCAAAAAAAATTTTTGTTTAGACAACGACGGGAGATTTATGGACAGACAGGCCTGGAGTAAACACATTCACACGGGACAGGGCGCAGGGACGGGCAGTCAGGTTTGGAACTTGAGTACGTTGACATCTCCATGAAATCGATACAAATGAGAAGTGTTGTGTGAAATTGCAGTGAATTAGTGGATTCAGATAGTGTTAATAGTATTGTGGAATTTTGAACTAAAGTGAAATATTATTGAACCGGTTTTTGTGTGAAGTGAAAGTGGTTGGACTCAGTGAGAAAACAATTAATAATAATGACAGTAAGGAACAATCGGATAATTTTTAGAGCGCCGTTTTGTAAAAACCCACCTCAGGGGCGCCAGGTGTTGTGCAATCGCGATTGTGTTATAAAGTTGTGTTGATTTAAACGTGATTTCGTATACAGTTCGAACTAGATTGCTTGTCTTAAAAACATGAAAATAATAAAAATAATGATTGCGTTTTTAAAATAGAGTGAATGTACTTAAAGGCAGGAAGTGTTTAATCGGGCTAAGTTATTGATTTGGCGAGATGGCATTCTATCCACGGAGACCGAAAACCAGAGAATCAAATAGATTATTAACTGTGGGTTCGAATCCTAACAGATTAGGGAGGTACAATTTTATTTACAGGAATATTTAATTACCCTTTTATAAGCGTAGGGAGGAGGTCGAAAATTAAAGTGATTTAGCTATATAGTGTAACCAGGTAAGCTTCACGCTGAGAATGAGAGGTGACTAACCGGGTGAGTTTTTTTATATTATTTATTAAATTTCAGAGGACCCTTTTTAAAGACGGATACAACTAAGTTTACTACACCTGCCGCCCAAATAATGTTATCATTAACAGGGATGTGCTAGGCGAACCGTCAATCAGCTGTGAGCGAGAGACGAGTCAACGACCTTTTCATATATAGGACAAGACGCAGGTACAGTCAGTCAAAGGGGAAGTTTTGCTAGCGTATGCCGTCCCGAATTGAAAGCGTTCGGATGCAACCAGACGGAACAAAATGAAAACTTTTCTTCTGTTATTTGACTTTTCTAATTTAATACTTTTCATCTATTGTTTGACTTTCTAAGTTACGAATTGGGATGCACAAAAACAAATCTAAAGTCGAAAGAGGGAGATGGTAATCTCCGAAATAGAACTACCAACCGAACAACTTTTCTCAACAGGTATCTTTCGAGAGGTAGGCAGCCTCTTTAAATTAAATGCAAAAAATCAAACCAATTATCCGTTTATACCTTACCTGAGAGGATAGGTATTCAGTAGAAGTTACCCATACCTAATACACGAGGATGCTAGTAACCTCATAAAATAAATACTGGAACCAAATATTAAAATACAGACAGTCCTCATCCCAAATTTGGCATATCGAGTAGACCTTACATATATCTCACATGATAATTGGCTGAATGGGTAGGCACACAACCTATCGTTAATAAGCGGGCAAAATGTCGACAAGATCGTCGTGTGTTATATATGTATTGACCTAGAAAGGGATGTAAATCCCCGACGGCGTGGGAGTTACAACGTTTTCTAGAGGTGGCACGTAACTTAGGACCTTGCGTGTCACATTTTCGCGACTAGATTCGTGACAAGGGATGTCATGGTTTTCCCCTTCTACACTCAGTAAAGTAGATTATCCTGGAGGTGTTTGAGATTGGGGCAATTCTGAAATTGGTGAAGAGACCTGGTTTTCTTTATTCTGGCGTGAAGGTTGCCGATTTGGAACAAGGGGAGACCCGGCCGGTTGTGATATCCAGACACGCAGATATCGATTGCCTTGTTCGAATTATCATCCATCAGTTTTGTTTGGTAAGCGGAGGAGCCAGTCTTAACTTGAAAAAAATTAATTTCCTTTCCTCTCCTTCCCCTCCCAAAATATATGCATGGATGGCGCCGACAACTAACACCATAAATTTATCGTATGTATACCACATATATAAAATCTAACACTTTATTATACTCACATTACTCTATGACAGGTAGAATCACGTAGCTAGTTGGGGGAGCAGGCGACTTAGAAGATAAGGTTTATGAAATGGTTTTAAAACACAGCGGTAATCGATTCAACTCACTCTATCTCAAAAGAACCAAGGGATACCACACATACACAGATAACTAGGTTTCTAAACCGAGAAACAAAAAACCAACACAACGTTCGGTGAAGCCTTTTTATACTGATCCGTAACGTGAAATGAGTACGTTCAAGGTCGTACGTCACGTAGACAAACTAGAATCAAAGGAGAGGAGCAAAGGCTCGTAGAGACGGCAGGGGAGGAATTTTCCATCCCTGCGAACACATATGCAAAGCCTTATGGAAAAGTTACCTATGGGACTTTAAAGAAAAATTATCGTAGAAAGAAGAGAAGGAAAAGTTTGAAGTAGAAAGGGCAGATCATGACAACTTTCAACAATACGGCGCTACGTGCCACACAAGCAACGAAACCATTGATCTTTTACGATTGAATATCAAAATAACACCTCTTATTGGTAAACCTGTATATTGTCTCGAGGAACTTTAACCGTAATCTTATCTATGCGACTGTCGTATATATGATCCATCGGCGGCTATCCCCGTACGTAGATGTCACATATTATGTGATCCACAAGTTTCACTAAAACACATGCACTGTGTCAAAACGTGCCAAGTGATGGGATAGACAGCGTTGTAAAGGTTAAGTGAAATATGAATCTTTTCTTCAAATGTTCACGCAGTAAAAATAAAAAGTATCTGCTGAAATACACTTCCATTAATCCCCATTTACTTAAAATAATGAGACAATGCGACACTGGTTAATTTATCTAGCATTAGGAAGGCTTACTTGCGCTTTTATATTTGAAACACTCCAACATGAAAATTTGTTAATTAATAAATGTTAGTGTTTAATGTCCAAACTATTATTGTCATGATCAAAAAGGAAATAAAGGCGAATGTAGAAAAGTAGATGACAACTAGATTTGCAAAGGTTGATAACGTACCTGTTTTTTGTCCTCGTTTTTGACATTTATTAAAGGAAAGTGTAACATGAACTGTTTTATTGAAAATACGCCTTTTGCTACCTCTATGTGCCTGCCATGTTGCAAAATTATTACATTATTTCAGGACACCATATAGTATCAATAAGTGTAGACAAGTATGGACAGCCCCATAAATAAACCAATCACTAGATCGATATCTTTGGGCTTTTTGTATGAAACAAATTGGATCTAAAAAACCATAGATATGCCAATATATAGACAGTAAAATTCTCATTCAGAGCCTACTTATACTACATATACACCAATGAAAAACTCAAAAAGTTTATTCCATAGACTTTTTCATTGTTGGATATATTTAGGCAATCATATGACGTCACAATATTTCGGTTCCAATTTTCAATCAGAGTTATACCCCGAGAGTGGTTTATTTATGTACCCCTGGGCAGGGGTCCGCAGACGTTCAAGCGAGAAGAGACAAGCTGTCAAGAAAATAGGATCAACTTTTTTGTGAACACTGCACAAGAGTCCCAACTGTCTGCAGCCGGTGAGAATATGGCATCCCCAATTGGCACGGAATGCTGTTGGTGTGAGCCTGCTGGAAGGTTAATTTGCTCCATGCAGACCAATTGTAAAAAGCAATGCTTCTTGCTATCTTTTGAAGATGAGAAATACAGATAAACAGAAATACATATAAATTACATAAATAAATATTTTATTTATACAATATATAAATAAAATACACTTTCTTCTTGAAAAATATTTGTCAATTAACATGTTGGGTTCCGGCGTCAATTTCAGATCCACCCACAGTTTGGGTGGGAGTGAATCTAGGTTTGTTCCATTATATTTTCCATACTCAGACTGATTCAAACGCCTTTGGAATCAGATTCGTTCTGACCGGAACGACAAACTTCTACTGCGGAGAAGGGCGGCATAGTCCAGTGGTAACGCATTGGACTGCCATTCCGAAGGTCGCGGGTTCGAACCCGGCGTGCGCAAATAAATTTTATTTGATTAATTTGTGTTATTTCACAATTAATTAATTAAAATAATATATAGTATATTTGCGGCACGTTCCAGAGTGGAAGATACTACCAGTATCGCCCTGGTGTAAGACCACCATTCAGAATTGAAACGTTGCTCCAAATGGCTTTAGCCGTGTTTAGTGACTAGATCTGAATAGCCAGGTACTTCCCCACCATCCTCTTTCCCTTCCCCACTTACCTTCAGCCTCACAACATCCCCCAATTGGGGATGCCATAGTCTCACTGGCTCCAGACGGGAGCAGTTGGGACTCTTGTGAGGTATTCACTATAAAAAAAAAAAAAAAAAAAAAAAAAAAGGGCAGACCCCTGGTCTAGGGGGGTTATAAAACTGCTTTAGTTGTTGCATCATTGATTCAATTCAGTCTACATATTCATTTTAAAAACATTACAAAATTGTTCATTTTAATGCATTTTTAAAATACATTTGGTCATAAAAATTCTAATATTAACATAAACAGTGGGTATATCAACTATACTAGGAATAATAGAGCTTGCCTTTTAAAGGCAGCTTCATTGATGTGTTCGTTGATTCTGTTCAACAGCAAGATTGCTCTCCCCACAGGCGTGACCATTGGCAAGTTAGTTCTGCAGGCTGGGAGATAATAGTCTATGAAGAATCTAGAATAGTCTATGTTGTCGGTGACGTAGATAACCATCGGGAATATAGAAATGAATACTCTCCATGATGACCGAGTTTTCAAACCATCCACGAATCAGTCTGAAGAAATGTGTAGCAATGCGCACATCCCTCCTGACCCATAGATAGTTCATTCCGAGCATACCCAAAAGAAAGTCAGAAGGATAGAGCCACGGGCAGTAGCCTTACTCCCTCATGTAGAGAAATCTCAAGAATTTCTTCTGAACTTAACATGAGAGAATACTTTACCTTTACAGCGCCCTTGAGGTGATTTTTCACAAAAACGGCACTCTACAAATTATCCAATTATTATTATTTACCTGGGGGCCTACTCTGTATCTTTCGGGTTAACAAACCAGTAAGTTCGGGGTTTAACCTTTCCTTGCCGGTGCTGTCAGCTGAGTGAACATCGTCTCTAATTAATAAAATATTCTCTAAATATACTAACACAAGAGTTCAAATTTTATGTATTCCTCCGCAAAATATTTATGTATTGCATTAAGTAATTACAGTATATAAATATTTAACAAGTACTGGAGGATGAGGAATTTTTGAACACCGTTAGGGTTAGTGCTGGATTGACATGGCTAAACCGGCGGCAGGAAAGTTTAGAGAGATACAGAGTAGGCCTGCTGGTGTGGACTCCAAATTACCGACCCACTTTCAAGTCTACTACTTACTAAGGAATTAAATAAAACTATAACCCGAGTATCTCTAAAATTCCTTGCAGTGCGTAGAATAAAGCCCAGCATTCTCAGTAAAGTGCTAGAAGCCGTCGCAATATGAGCATGAAATGTCGGCCTACTATCAAACATGATTCCAAGATCCTTCATGGTCGAGACACGTTTTAAACTTCGGGCGTCTATTGAATACCGGTAATACCAGGTATGACAAAATTAAACATTTAGAAACATCAAACTCAATCTGATTTATTTTATTGATTGCGAGAATGACATATTTCTTGTTACATTCTTATGAGACATGAGAAGGTTAAATAGCCTAATTGATCAATTCATTTTGGTCTCATGTCAGGGAGAGGGAATCAGTAAGTATTAAACACTATTATGTTAAAAAATATTTTATTAACTATTTCCTCAAAAGGTTATCGACAAAAATGAAATATTTTATGAGTCAGAGTATTTTGGAACTTGCCACAATATAAGCGAGGGTTAGCAAAGCAAGACAGAGTTTTTATTTCCTTTATCAACTGAGCGCATTATAGCCTTACTATTTTTGCCGTACATTTTAAAAATGAACAAAGGGTATATAAGAAACGTACAAAACTTAATAAGTTATATTATATATATATCATAAAACACTAAGTAGTTTTCCTGTTTGGCCTATCTAACAGAATTAGAATTGAGTTTTCTAAAACTTTCCCTAGTACCGGTTCAGTGGAAGATTATGAAAACATCTATATTTTCTTGCTATAAACATTATAACAATTTGATAAAAGTGATAAAGGTAAGACGGTGCTATGCAAAAGGGATAATGCCTAAAGCTTAGAGCACACTGCGCGTACGATGAAGTGCGGGTGGATGACAAATTAATCAAAACACCAGTTGCATTTTATCAATCAATACGGACTCTCATTAGGATCTATCTTGGAAACTGAAAAAGAAAAACTAAAAAAGTAACAATATTATATACATTCAATTTAGTAGCGAGGGCTTCCACTTAATTTTAACGAAACACATTACAAAAATACATGTTAGATAGGCTTTGACAAACATAGTTTTTCTTTCGAAATCATTTAATGCCGTGGCTGTTTTTGAAAAGAACTTGTGTGGCATTCCAAATAATGTTGTTCACTTAAAAGCACTTTAGAATGTTTGTTGAATATGTATGTTGATGAATGATGAAGTTGGTTAAGCTGTGTCGTGGATGCCCAGGCGGAAAATGTCATGCTGGAGGAAGTAAGACTCCCCCAACGGCTTCAGAACAAACACCTGGCAGTAAGGGTGTGGTGGATCCTCATCACACTGCAAATATAATAAATAAATATATATGTAATCCTTTGAGTATATTCTGACCAGCACGAGATTAAATATAATGCATTGCAAACTATTGTCATCGAGGTCATAGCCCACAGCTCTCATTGATGGGAGTATGCATTCGGGTTCGGGAACTAATTTCAACTCTTGAGTGCAATTTATACAACAACAATAAGATAGATTATAAATGCCAGGCTTCACAAAAACTGATTTTCCTAAAAACTATTATTTATCAATAACAACAAAAAAAACAGAACACTGTTCCCCATTGTAATTCAGTCTGAGCATGGTAGCTTGGAATGGCTATTGCAGGTCGCGGTTCCACAATCCGAGCGATGGGTTCGCCATACTCCCTACGCTTAGAGTGTTTAAAATTTTGTATTGTGCTTTGACAAAGTGCTCACCATAGGAAAGCACGCATGCAATGTGCAAATTGACAATCCAAAACACTTCTACATGTATCTAACATTGGTTCTTATTAACTTCACGACTACCATTAAAAGTTATTAATCTGGCAACTATTTATTTATAAACAGAAAATAACCATGCCAATTACATAACAATGTGTTTAAAACTGTTGTTACATGGAAGTAGAAAAGGAGAACTAATACCTGATGGCATTGAAATAATTACATTGTATAAGTTACCCCTTTGGCAACAAGATTATAGAATGGTTTTTATTGACATTGAGTGGTGCTATAGGAACAGAGTTTGAAAAACAATAACACTTGTTAATAAAATGATATGTGTAAAATAGTTATTTAATGAATTTAACACTAAATATACACAAGAAGAAAACACTACATAGTTTTTTTAGGTTAAAAAATTATAATAATATCAGGAAATACTCTTATAAAAATATGTTGAAAAAAGTAGGAGGTAACACAATTTTTATGCAATTAAATTAACTATAAAAATGTTAATTTCCAAGAAGTGCAGTGACAGTAACCACAGGCCTGTGTTGTGTAGACCCCAGCACATTAGCTTCGGATCAAGCGTAATGCGCACCACTTCAGGCTGCTGCGCACAAAAGTAGTCTGCTAGAGTAAGGTAACGGCCAATCGATTATGGAAATTTTCTGGGCAGCGGCCTGAAGAGGTGCGTGGTACGCTCTTTCCCAAGTGTAATACCCTCTAGCATCCAATTGGATTTTTTATTATTTATAAAAAAAATTGGTTAGCTCATGCCTGATAGGAATGGCACGATAATTAGTCTATGTGTTGTAGAACAATGCCACATTATGAATACTTTTTTATTTGTAAATTTTTATGCAAGACTTTCGGGTATTTTACCATTTCGGGTATTTTAAACAATTTTTTTTATTTAAATATGTGTTTTCGTCTTATACAGATTTACCAATGTAATAATCAAAGTTATCGAGTTGCATAATACACTTGAATTTTTTTGTTGATTTTTAGATTGTTGCGGAAAACCACTTGGAACGCCTTAAACCAGCAACCTCGAAACTTCCAAAAAAGACTATTGATTTTGTAGTAGAAACAAATTTGTTGTTTCAATTTTTTTATGGATATTTTCATGATTCAATATCCTTGTTTTTCATTGTGCACCGCTTACCTAGTCAACATAAAAATAATGTACATGCATTTATGCTAAATATTTTTATAAATAATTTTAAATCTTTTTTTATATTTTGCTTGGAAAAAATCATTATGTTTACGTTCAATGTGTTCCAAAAGGTTTTTTGAATTGTCTCGAAATCAGCAGAAAATTCCGGATCTGCAACCCCACGACTCATCTGATGAGTTATCCTATTACATAATTACTATGAAATAGTACTTACTAAGGCAACAAAAAAGGCAAATAAATGTTTAATTAATGCAGAGTTAAAACATTGAATGCATGCACCATCGTTAGATAAACATATCACATTATCGGGAAAATATTTGGGATCGCTGGCCACACCTAAGTTCTTTACTGTAAATGGCTGTCAGCCTATGCAACGAAAGCGAATTTTCATTTTACTTAATTGAAAATTAGAAAGTTAAAATTAAAAATTTCCCAAATGCAGATAGTTGCCTTTTATAGTAATTAAGGTGAATCGAAAGGTTTTATTTTAAAAAAAATCTTATTAAGCATGGAAAACGATCCTGAATAATTACCCATTATCGTAGTGAAACATGTTAGGGGTGAAAGATTACAGAGATAAATAAAATGAGTTTATTGAGCCAACAAAAAATGTCAGTCGAGAAAAGCAAGCAGATTAATGTGAAAACTAAACTGCTCTTACAGATCCGGAGATGTAGCATGGTCTAGCACGGGTCCGGCGTGACGTTACACTGTGTCGTGCAAGGCTAGCCTGAACATATCGTGTTGGACGTAGAAGGAGACACCTATTGGCTTCAGGACAAACGTCTGAATGTAGGCATGGGGCTGATCTTCATCTGTCTAACACCAAAACATTGTCTCACCATTTCACAATGTTAAGCAATACGATCTATTCACTTGATAAGATTTTTACTAGAATGTGCAATATACCTGCAATCGACCCAATACATTTATTAAAACTCCTCCATCGAACATTGGCTGCGAATCTATGGCGGTGATTATTCTATTTATCTTTTGAAAGCTTAATCCCTGAAATCAGAAACACAGAACGGTAAAAAAATGTTTTGTGATCAACAATATTAAAGGTCACTTACAAAAATGACAGTTACAACTTACATTTAACTTTTCCATAATTTTAATGGATCCTTGAATTTGAAGCCCTTCAAATGTCATAAACGACGTTTCAACCTGAAAATAATAAAATAATTTAGCATAAAATAGTAATTTCGTAAAATCGTCAACAAATTTGAAAGATATACATACATTGTACATGTTGACAAGAGAAGGTCTCTGTGCGGGATCGTCGAAAAGTGCATAATATTGCTGTACAAAACCTTTCCCGATCGCTTCATAAGCAGGATTCAGGGCCATTTTAAATTATTTTTAATTACTAGATAATATTATAACAAGTTAAACTTCGTTTTAGCACCAACACAGCATGCCTCGTGCAAAACTTCAATATCCATAAAATCATAAAGTAGAAAAGTACAGAAAATCCGATCCGAGTTGCAAGATAATATTCAAAAATAGGTAAGTACCGGTATTTGGGATAAAACCTGTGTTCGAAAACTAAAAAACCAGCCAAAAAGTAATTACTCATAGAAAAGTAATCAAAAATGGTAGTGGCATGATAACTTCCGTGTATGTTTGGAAAATCAGAAAATATTGGAAATAGGAGATTTTGTTTTTTGCTATTTTTTAGGTCCATCTTCCTAGGAAGAAATATAAAAAATTTGCTTATTGGGTTGATATTATTTGAATACTTAGCTTGTAATAATAAATTGGTAAATATTCAGAAAATATAGAGACATTAATACGCACTTTAAAAAAGATCGCTGTAAGTTATACAGTTATTGACTGATTTAATTTACTGTCTATCTAACTACTAAAAATATTTTTTAAGATTAAATGTGCGTACTAAGTATGTCCCTATTTTCTGTATATTACCATAAAAGAAAATAAATTAAAAACAGCAATTTTTCGACAGAGCAATTTCAAATTTATAAACTATGCTTTTTAATGGGTGGTTAAATAAAGTTCAAAAAAATATATTTTTTAACAAATTACTTAAATAGATAGTTATTAAGACCATAAAATCTTAATGGAATTAATTGATTTGTACTTCTAATACAAATGGCAAAAATAAATCAGTCGTGTTATAATAACATTTTTCGAATGGAAATATATTTATATATAGAGATTTTTTTATTCTCATACCACTTGAAAATTTTGTCCCAGAGAGAGAAAAAATTAAATCTTATTTTATTACTTCACTCTAAATAAATGGCATAATAAAAATTTATCTTCAAGTAAGTGATGACAATAGCTTTTTGATTCGCTAATTGGCTAGAATACTCCTTTGGGGTGAAAAGCCGTTAAAAAAGAAAGAGAAATCCATGAATTTTGTAATTTTTTCCGGCAGCAAAGTTATTTTATGAATGTTCCAAAACCATCGCCATAAATTGGAGCAATACATGAGTAGGTATAGTTATGTAGATGTTGAAAATGCATTTTTGCCACTAACTGATAGCTTTAAATAAATAAGAGAATTCAATTTTAGAGATAAGATACTATCAAACAATATTTACAGTTTTAAAAACATTTGCGTAATATATTGTATAATAGCACGCAATGTGTGTATCCAGGATGGCTAAAATATGTATCCCGTCTAACAGTTTCCATTTCAAAAATAAATTTAACCAAACAAAATATAAATAATGTTAATTACACCACAATACTTAAACATTTAGCTAACTCCGACTCGGAGCGTCACCTTCCGATATACATCTAGGTGGTTTTTCTTGGAGACGAGCGCACCGAAGACAATGGCCCGGATAGAAAATTGAATTAAAACTGTCAGCAGTGCCAATGAAACTTTTAATGTATGGGGTGACACTAGATGTTATAAAGTATCTGTTACTATTGTTTTTATCTATATACCACTATATACTGTAGACATAATATGGCTATCTATAAGGTCTGACACGATCAATTCTTTACTTGAAGGTTTCGATAGCTAAGCAGACATAATAAATATTAACATCAATAATATTTTATCCCGTTATTATATATCGTATAAATAGGGCCCGATCTACCCTAGATTCAAACGAAAATCGATGTTTTCAGTTCGTGGGTATTATTATAGCTTTATGTAAAAATAGATCTTATGGCCATTAGCTATAAGAATTATATTAGCTTGAAATTGAAGTACGAATAATCGAGCTGGCAGGTAAAGTAGCAACTCGTCTGCCGGCGTACACGTCAATCGTTTTTGTGGATTCGTTGATTTTGACAGGGCCAGCGAAAATCGAAAATGTCTAAACTAATATTACAATTCTTATTAGTGTGTTTGCTTAAATTTGCGTATGCTAGCGCAAATGGAGAAACCCTAGTATTGCTAGATAATTTAGCAATTAAGGAAACGCATAGTATTTTCTTTAAATCTTTAGCAGGTACGTAGGCATTCCATATATCTACAGTTCGCCGGCTATGAATGGAAACGTGTTGTTTGCAATTGGAAATACATTTTATGATTACAGATCGGGGCTACCCTATCACATATAAGCTAGCAGATGATGGTAACCTGGTTCTCTCAAAGTATGGTGAATATCTGTACAAGAACTTGATCATCTTTGCACCTTCTGTTCTGGAATTTGGAGGCTCAGTAAGCAACGAAGAGATAACGAAGTTCATTGATGATGGTGGCAATGTTTTAGTAGCAGGAAGCTCTAATGCCGGTGATATTCTCAGGGAGTTGGCTTCCGAATGTGGCTTTGAGGTTGGTCCACAATTAACAATATTATAAGATTCCTGAGACGTATATGTGGTGAATGTTATATAAAAATCCGGAGAGTGCAAGCATAATTCATAAGATTGAGTTAACACTGAGCTGGACACACTCAATATGATTTTTTTTTTTAATAACTCTTTGATTCAATTTAATCACTATAAAACTTATTTTAATATTCACCTCTTATACAAATGTGTTAATTTAAACATATCTAAGCTAAACATTTCTTAAAGTATTTATGATCGAACTGACATCCACTTCCGTTGCAGATTGATGAAGAAGGAGCATCCGTTATCGACCACTTGAACTATGACGCATCTGATGATGGCCAACATACCAAGATTGTTGCTTCATCCGCAAACCTCATCGATGCCCCCATCATTGTGGGCAAGAAGGAGGGTCTGGCCCCCCTTCTGTACAAGGGAACGGGTCTGATTGCTGACAGGGACAACCCTCTAGTGCTACCGCTGCTTAGGGCTGACAGCTCCGCCTACAGCTACAATCCTGAGAACCCCATCAAGGAGTACCCTCACGCCGTTGGGAAGAACACTCTGCTGATGGCTGCCCTGCAGGCTCGCAACAACGCCAGGGTCATCTTCAGCGGTTCTCTCTATTTCTTCTCTGATGAGGCTTTCACTTCCCCAGTCCAGAAAGTTCAGGTATACTTTTAATTTAAAGTTTTTAGTAATCTTTTAGAGTAGCTGGAAAGATTGAATGTGAATGTTTTTTGTAATAATGCCAGTGACAGACCACACTATAAGCATGCTGTATTGAGGGTGTGTTTTGTGATCCAAATTTTTCCAAATCGGGGCTTAAATTTCCAATACAAAACTGTGTTTATGATATTCAAATGGGATGGAGATCTACGATGTCAGGCGAGTGTAAGTCAGACAAAGCGATGAGCTATTGCGCTAAATGGAGCATTTGCTTTCATTCAAATTTGTATGGCTGGCACTTCTAGTTTTCTTCTTTATTCTATGGTTTCCACTATGTTTTTTCTTGTTAGATGTATTCGTACTAAGCGTACTAAGTTTAACTAAGTATATTATTACTATTTTTTTTAATGATAAACTAATGTTTACAAGACAAGGTTTTATGCATAGCATAAAGGATAACAAATAATTAGTTGCCTGAAATATCAATACATGTAATAATATCAAATTCAATACAATAATAATTTGACCGGTCGGTGGCCGAGTTGACATCGCGCTTGGGTCTCACTCGGGCGTAGTGTGTTCAATTCCTCGGCTGGCTAAGTCCTCCATCACAACACAAGCAACATTTTCAGCTTACTGTGGTGGTAGTAGGAGATTTTCAAATATTGTCAGGTTATTCGTAATCCGGGAATGTTTTTCTTTCTTTTAAAAAAAAAAAAAAAAATTGAAAATATCTCCCGAGTAAAAATAAATGCCGCCAACGGGAATTGAACCCGTTCCTTCTGATGTCTGGTCAGGTGCTCTGAACCAAGCCTATAAAAGCCTTTTCTACAAAAATAAAGTTGGTTGTTTACATGTGAAAAAATATAATAAGCGGTAATTGTTGATTGAGGTACTAGTACATATTGAATTATTTGGCGGGTTGGAAATAAGCCGACATAGCTCAGTGGTTCAGAGCACCTGACCGGACATCAGAAGGTACGGGTTCAATTCCCGTTGGCGGCATTCATTTTTACATTCATGAGACAGTACCCTTAAACAAAGCCAAAACTTAAGAACGTAAGTGAAGCAGCCGTGCACAAAAATATGCGATGCGCGGCCCTGGTGTATTGGATATACCTTCTGTTGAATATGCGCTATCAAATCTAAAATAAAGTGGGAATCTTGTAAATAAGTGATGAAGTTGTGGAAAAGCAATATTATGCGTGCGGCCCGGCATAAAGGACGGACCTACGGTCAACTTCACCCTAGCAGGCAAAAACCTAGAAAATCGATGTCCAGAAAAATAAAATCTGGTGCTTATCGCAATTTTATAGCTGAAAAACGTTTTATAAAATTGTCAAACCGTTACACATAAAATGTTTAAATCGTAAGGTACTGTTTTTATTAATCTTAAATATAAATAACTTACATCCGTAGGGATTTTAGTAATACGTTCATCAGAAATAATTAAAATGTGAGCGTCGAGTATTATTAGAGTCTTATGACACCTTAAATGGAGTGAGGAAGAGGATGGCTGGGAAGTACCTAACTATTCAGATCTGGTTACTATAGATGCTACTAAAACCATTTCAAGCAAAAATTTCGATTCTGTATAGTGGTCTTTCACCAGGGCAATACTGAGAGTATTTACCACTTTCTTAGATGACTTATGCAATCATGCTCCAACACTCTTTTGATTTTCTTCTTTGTTAAACTTTTTGCTATAAATCTTTTGGAGAGAAGTGTAGACTGTATTTATAAGATGTAATCAGAGGCTTCCTTCAAATTGTGATCTCACATTATAGAGGTGCCATCACAAATGGCACCTGTAGCGGTAATGCAGAACTGCTGGTAATATAGAGAGTTAGAGGTTTATAAATACCATTGCTATTCAAGGTCAAGAGCTCAGAAGTGGTCCTTCCGCCTGTTAATTGGGACATTAGCCTACTGGCTGTCCAAGCTCCAATTATTATTATCACAATTAACGTCCATAGTGTTTTGTTTATCCCGGAGTTTTATTTGAAAGATTTTTAGATTGCCGGTAGGTACAAAAATGTTCACTTTGTGAGGAGATTAAACCTCTTGAAGTTATTCATAGGCACTTGGTATTTCTGCTAACTTTATTAAAACTCGCACGGTCAAATGCAAAACGGTGTCCGGTTGTGCGATGAAGCTAGAAAGCGACCTTACGTTGTTTGGGCGTTTTTTCTTTTAATCTCTGTTCGATGATGAAATTGAAATACCCAACTTGTTGCTGTTTCCAGGGTGATAAGCTGTCAGCTCCACTATCAGGAAACAGCCAGCTGGCCACGGCGGTGACCCAGTGGGTGTTTGGAGAAAATGGTCAACTGAGGGTAAAGTCAGTGCGTCATAACAAGGAGAAGGAGTCCCAGCCACCATCAGCCTACACTATCATGGAGAATGTGGTAAATATACTAACCACCGTAATTCATTGTACATAGTTGAATTATATATCATCTCAATATAATGATCACTTACATTATTTTATTGTTCACGTAAACAATTTTCTTTTTTAAACATGCATAATATGGTGCGTTTGAGCCAAATTTTATCTTAGCTCTCGCTCAGTTTGATTGGTGAAAGCAGCTGATGATCCTACAATACTAGACCATTCACACAGCATCCCCAAAGTTGCGTAGCCCCTGAGGGAAATTATTTTTCTCAGGGCCTCCTGTGTTTAATGTAAAAAAAAAAACAATAATTCTTATTTGTGCCTAGATCCACATAAAACACAACACAGAAAGACACCAAGAATAAATTTGTATTCTGTACCATTTTGAAAGAAAACAATAACAATAATTAAAAATAACAATAATTTACGATACTAAGGAACAATTGAACTTAGTTATGTAGAAATCAGCCAGTCCACAATTTTTCCAAAAATAAAATATTCTTGTCATCTGATGAAGTAAGGTCAATTCTATGTTTTACTAAAACCAGCCTGTAAAAAAAAATTCATAGTAACCCCCTTCCGAAATATTTGTTGATCGCGAAAAACAATATTTAAAAATGTGCAGAGAGCGCCCACAGCACTCAAAACTCTTTTAATGTGGCTATTTCTCAAAACATATGTACCAGAAAACAGCCAGAGTCGATTTTAGCAATATACCTAAAATTTAACTAACCACATTTTCCTAATCAGCAGAAAACGTACACAGCACTTGTAATTACTTACATATGTTTAGTGTTTTTGGTAGCTCTTCTGCAGAATGCTTACTTCACACAGTGTGGACAGTTGATTTCCCAGCTGACATTCACTAATATGTATTCTACAGAAAACAGCCAGATCTGAAAACACCAATATCTCTAAAAATCTACACTTAAATCCACTATTAAGTTTATTAGAAATTGGCATGTATTATATATAACTTTTTTGAATTAAAAAACATTCTAGGTGTTGTGTAAATTTGATTATTCAATCTTTAGACAAAAGTGCTTTTATCACAGTTTGATTTTTTTTGGCTGACTGCTTTCTGCATAACTACATTCAATTGAGCTTATTTCGGGCACAGCAGATACGCCCACAACACAGGTCTCTCGGTTTATCTCTTCAGTGGTACAGGAGCACTATAATCTCTCAATCATCCTTTCTGATTTCTTAAAGCCATCATTTTGTCTATTTTTTCTAGGTCTACTCCATCGAGATCGAGCAGCTAATCAACAACAACTGGAAGCCGTACGATGCCACAGATGTCCAGCTCGAGTTTGTCAGGATTGATCCCTTCGTGAGGATAACCCTTAACAGGAAGCCCAGTGGACTCTACGAGGCCAAGTTCAAGATCCCTGATGTCTACGGAGTGTACCAATTCAAGGTTGACTACAATAGGATCGGATACACGCATCTTTTCAGCACAACTCAGGTACTGCCAACCTTAAATTCTATTAGTCCAAGTCAAGTCATGTTGTTTGGAAGAGAAAGTACGAAAAAAGTGTGCAATATAGTTATGAACGATGAATACTTGGAACAGGTGAATGAGTTTGTGTAATGTAATTGGAAGTATATTTATGAGAGACGGATAGGATGATAGAAGGGAAATTCCATTAATGGAGGCAGGGCCAGCCCTGAGTTAAAAGTCGCCCAGCGCAAGTAAAATTTTGGCATCCCTTGTCAAAACCAGTAGGCCTCACGGTAATCAATAATATTTGAATGCTTTGTATTTTTGTGTAGCTCATAGACATATGAATATTAGTAGACCTGCCCTAAGTGATTAAAAGCGTATTATTCCCCACTCCCCATACCGGTTCCATTGGAGCCGGCTGGGCTCGCGTACGGCCTAAAGTGAATTTAGAAAACGTGACGTCATCATTCTTGTGCGAACTATGGTCGAGGCATCATCGGTTCATTTTACGAAATAACACTGCAAAATGTTGACTTGTGCTATGAAAACTTGTAAAAATAGATGTGAAAAAGAGAATAAACCCAATTGTCGTATTACATTCCATATATAAGCATTATTTTACTTTATTTTAAGCATATTCACATTGTATAATATGGATCAGTTGTAGAAACATATACTATCACATCGAGAAACGTCTGGACGCGAAACACAAAGCTGGTTGGTTGCTGGGAAGTAAATTATGAACATTTATAAAAGTGTCTTAACTAAATACTTAAACGAAATATTCGACTCTGAAAATAGAAGAAATTTATTTTGCCGAATTTGGACTTCGCAAATTTGTTCATAACGTGGCGAGTAATTTGCGCTCCCATGTAAAAATGTCTATTCATTCATAATCAGATTTTACTTTTTAGAACTAAATGGTGATATTATAATGCGAGATGCCTATTTACTGTCAGATTGATTTATTGACGAATCACAGTCAGCTTTCCTCCCTGCGTCCCGCAACTCTTGTTTTAACCCCTCGTCCTTAATTTCTCGTCTATTAATATTCATATTTCTGTGGTGTAGCTCTATTTTTATGAAAAATAATCTCAAGGGCGATATGTTAGGACTGTTAGGTGTTATCAGCGCCCGGAGCGGACTGCTCCAATTGTGCCCACGCAGGGCCGGCCCTGTACAGATTGTGTAGATTTGCAAATTATGGATTAAAATTATTTGTTGGTTATTTTCTGCTGCACTCCTTAAGTTTTGAGATCCGTAATTTGATTTATTAGTCTTGATTTCTTGTTGCTATTGCAGGTTTCCGTCCGACCGTTGGAGCACACCCAGTACGAGCGCTTCATCCCCAGCGCCTACCCCTACTACGTCAGCTCCTTCTCTATGATGGCGGGAGTCTTTATCTTTGCCTTCGTGTTCCTGCACTTCAAAGACGAGCCCACAACCAAGACCAAGAGTGAATAGGCCCACCAACTAACTTTAGCAATACAAATTAGAACACAATTTTGTACTGATGAATTTCCAACATTGGATAGAAAAATAAAAATGAATAATTCATCTGTGTTTTCAGCCAACATTATTGAAGGTATGCCTCATTCAAAGCAGTGTGTAAATGTATTACACCATAATAATCATCCGTAACATCTATATAATATTAAAATGTACGTCATACACTCCGCATGCATTAGATTTTTGCCCCTGAAAAATATAACAAATAATTTCTAACGGTGTAAAATTTGAGTTCAATAATTATTTTTATTATGGTTGACAGTTATTGTTTTTCTATTCTGTTGGATTTTCTAATTCCAAATTGTCACAATAGGATTAAAATGTGTGATACATATTGAATAAAAAGATTTAAGTGTTTATAATGCATTTTATTTTCTTTTATCTTATTTTATTATATCGCACCATACAAGGCTTACAGATGAAAGGTGTGGAGTTCTTCAATAGCCTCTTGCTTCTTGGTTTACAATTTTGATGCAATGCCTGCTTTTACTCTATGGCATCAGTGGTGGTACCCGAGTGCATGAGTTTAATAGATTCTAAGATAATTTCGACAGTCCCCTGTCAGTCTTTTGTGCCTGAGTTAAATGGCGCAAGACCCGAGAGCAAACGTAGCTGCTAAACAAACAATAATAAGCACTCAAACTCTCTCGTCTCGACAAGATATTAGAGTAAAGCTGGGTCAATCGATCTTTTTACGCAACCCGCTGGTGAAGTGATAGGGTCGAGAGTACCCGCTCTTTGATTTTCTACTTCTACACATGGAAAAAATGCCATAAAGAGAGATCGATGCGTTTGCTGCCGGCTGCCATAAGCCGTAAGTACCCGTCACACCCAACCTTTAATCGGTTAGTCTCGGAGGTAAATATAGCCAATTTTAGATTTCAGGTATCTACCAACTCTATTTGTCTTTTTTTTATTTTTTTTTTACAGTAATTCCGCACAAGAGTCCCAACTGCTCCCGTCTGGAGCCAGTGAGACTATGGCATCCCCAATTGGGGTATGTTGTGAGGCTGAGGGTATATTGGGGAGGGGAGGGAGATGGGGAAGAGGAAGGTGGGGAAGTACCTGGCTATTCAGATCTGGTCACCAAACACGGCTAAAGCAATTTCAAGCAACGTTTCAATTCTGAATGGTGGTCTTACACCAGGGCGATACTGAGAGTATCTTCCACTCTGGAACGTGCCGCAAATATACTATATTACTATATATTATTTTAAATTAATTAATTGTGAAATAACACAAATTAATCAAATAAAATTTATTTGCGCACGCCGGGTTCGAACCCGCGACCTTCGGATCTGTAGTCAAAAGCGTATACCACTAGACCACGCCGGCCGTCAGATCGGAAGAACGAGATTCGAGATGCCCGGTCTACACAATTCATACATCTATGGTCGCTCGCCACACTGGCACCCATCACGGGATGGGTGCTGACGATTGAATCTTTTTTGAAAAATTATTTGATTACGTTTGAACATCGACCCAGGACTAATGCAGAGCAGGCTTTACACTAGTCACACTTGATGGTTACATAAGTGTAGTATATCATACTGGCGTTCGTGCACGAACGGAGATAGCCGAGGGTTGCCGAACGTTTCCGACTCGGCCGGACAGCGGGCGGTCGAGCACGCGGGAGCTCATTCTCGTAAATTCCTTCCTAGCAGATACACTGCACTGTACTTGATAAACAACTGAATAATTAATAAACGTAATATATTATAATAAAACAAATAAAAAACTTTATTCCACTTAATTTTATTTTGACCGTAACCGGTTTCAGCTCGTCAAAGCCATCTTCAGACTGGTCTTGGACCAGTCTGAAGATGGCTTTGACGAGCTGAAACCGGTTACGGTCAAAATAAAATTAAGTGGAATAAAGTTTTTTATTTGTTTTATTATAATATATTATAATGGAATTCCACCACGAATTATCGGTCTCAAAAATAGAAATATTAATAAACGTAACTTCGTATAAAGAACCTATTTTATTTAAACAGTAATGAACATTACAATAAGTTTCCTTATTTACTGAAATATCACTTCAATATTCAGTTCGACTGAGAATATTTACAATTTCTTTCATTTGTATTGTGACGAGAGGTGGGTACCTACACAAATATATTCTTCATTTAAGTGCTTAGGAGAATATATTAGATTTTATTTTTTATTAATATTAATCACGGCAAACAATATCAATATGATAATAGAGATGTGGAAAATAAATACATAAAAAATAGAAGGATGATAATATTTCTTCAATAATCGCAAATTCACTTTATATGTTAGTCATGGCAAAGAAACCATTGGTTTCGATATACAATCGTATACAAAGTATTTTATATTGATTATTAATATTAATGGTATTATTTATTTATATAAAAAAATATATATGCACATCGATACAAGATTAATAATTTGTGTGATTGTATTGCATTATCACTTTGGTACTCACCTACTAGCTGAATATTATTATAAAAATTAAAAGAACATACTTGTAAATAGTATTTTATAAATTGTTCAGCTGATTTTTCATGCCTTACTTACTTTTCCATATTAATTTTAATATCAGCTGATTGTAATGCAATCTTATAAAAATAAATTACATTTTTATCTATCATGAAAGTGGTAACTTTATATATTATACCTTCATATCCAATACGAGAAGTGATGATTTTATTATTTAACTTTGTTAACTTCAACTTGTTAGAAGAAAGAACATATTTGCGCAATATTGTGTACTGAACACAATCATTTGATGAGAATATCTTTTCGTAAAGTGTCTTTTATTCACCAGCTTCCCAATTCCAGCTATTTAAGTCAAGACCGGTACACGGTCATAGACAACTAGAAGTCTATGTTTTTTTCTTGCGCTTCAACAATAATTTTTCTCGTTTTTACGGTTTCGAACAAGAATCTACAGTTGACCGTGAATTTCTCGTCGATGTATGATGTCGCAGGCCTTTACACATGTGCTAATTAACTTAAATTTAAAGAAACGTAATTATTTGACGCGAGTTTTATGATAACATAGGGAATTTGAATAAACACAGTGTCAAATTCTTAGACCAAACTTCAATGTTTTCTCGCACGAATAGTTGAAAATTGACATCACATTCGATGGGGTCGGTTCTCCCTAAGTTGCCGGATTTTATTGACATGAAGGTCGAATTTTACGCACCATCGGTTGATGTCATCCTCGTTTGAGACTGTTTACAAGTTATTATTGTTCGTATAAGTTAGTGCAAGATGTGGTGATTTACATTCACGAAGAAATTGTAAGTATAAAAATCTCATAGGGAAAATCTATTGGCTAGTTGCCCACTAGCAGATTCGGGTAATGGCAAATAGAACACAAATAACATACATCGTCTCTCCCACGCTAATCGCTGTTTTATCATTATTTCCTTAGTTTTGTCCAGAGTTTAAGCTCTTTGGTGGTTTGCCTTTTATAAAACAATACACGTAGGTTGCGTTATGTCAAATGCTCAATTTGAATTGTCAAGAATTTAAAATCAGACTGTGCAAAGTTTTAATTAGCGCGGATATGTGGAGTACGAGCTAAAATAAGAGTTAAATAGGTCAGAGAACATTTTTAACCTCATTGGTGTACATTTTCATCCGTTTCATTTCTGGACTCGAGAAAATCCATTGTTTACATATTCTGAAACTTACATGGCCTACTCAAAACCCTAGCATCGGGCACCTGTTAAAAGGTGTCAGTAAAGTGTTTTATCCAAGCAGTTTTAGTTTTCACAATTTGTGTCAGAATGTATGTTTAGAAAATATAAACCTTCAAAGGTAGGTAAAGTTATAATTAACTATTTGCACATATCCTAAACCTTTCTCTGAAAAAAAAACCTGGTTATTGATATCTTATTTTTCGTTCCTACTATTAACTATTTTCCAAACCATTTTCTCTTCATTCTTTCTTTGCATTGTAACATTTATCAAAATATAACGCCATAACAATGATCAATCATTCATTTTCTAACATTGGTGTTGCTGTTGTTTTTCTGAGGCTAAATCGCTAATGTTGACCCACAAAAACAACACTGCAAAAATTTTCAACCTATTTATGTGTGATATTATAACAAATCTGTGCAATTTTTTTTTTTTTTTTTTTCATTAGTTTGGATAAAAATATGTAATTTAACCACTACTAATTCTAAAGTAGCTTGTGGTAATCCTTTAATTTATGTGTTCCTTTTGTTTTTATAATACCTCCTTTCTTTTTATATTAAAGTGATACACATTCTTCACCCTCTATGAATATACTTCAACGATGAATCCAAAGATACATTGCATTGTATATATATCTTGATGCATTCTTCAGTTTTTATCTGGAATGACAAATGATGTCTATTTTTTATCCTATGGAATACTTACTAGCCCCTTTACTTACGAAACTTGTAGTTGTTTTTTGTTTTAATGAATTTCAATGTAATTATTATAATATTGTAACGATTGGGATTTGTCGTGTTATGAATTATTTCTCCCTTGGATATGGTTTAAGATATTTACAGCCAAAAGTATTATTGTGAATAATTTTGAGGTTATTATCGAGCATCAAGCACACCTAATTACCGAGGCAATTGAAATCCCTAAAAACCCCATAAATATTAATAGAGACGATGGGGCTAGCTTAATAGTTTTTGATATCTGGTACTTGACGGCTACTCCAAAACTAAACACCGAAAACCTCATTAATTTTACTAATTATTTTACTGAAATACCGGCCCTAATATGATTAATGTATGCAACACGGTATCACTTCTACGTATATCGTGGGCCTTGATTCTCGACGAAGTCATTCCACTCAAACAACGAGTGGTTCGACCCACTCATTGTTTGACTGGAAGGAATGACGTTTGGTGTATATAAGTGTGTACCTTCGACGAGACTCAAGAATAAAATGTCGACTAATGTATGTACTTTCGACGACGATTGCGAGCGGCCTGGATTGGAGAATCGATACTCTGTTGAAGGACACTTTAACGCTGTCTAAAACATTGGCTAAAGAAAGAGGAAGCGCAAAACAGCATAATAACCCAAAAATTAATCACGGTATCTCTTCCCTTATTTTGTTTGTTGCAATTTACTTTGCATTTTCCCATTTGCTCCCAATCTTATGTTAATTTTCATGTAACATGATACCTACATTATAACTTTCTATTTTAAAACATTTTGCTAATGAAGCAACAGAGATAATGAACATAAATAATGTGGTTTATGTGTATGAAAGACAGGATGCTTGTATTTCCCTTTTTTATGAAATTATGTTTTAGGACGATTTATTTATATTATGCTCCCATACGGGCTTTTACAAACTTGTGATATACATATTAATTTAGTAGAATGGTAATTATGAAGTAAAATTTGCTATTCAAATTATATAGAACCTATGTAGAAGAATAGTTTTATACTAAATAGTAATATTGTTTTTCCTTACATCTCGATCACTATGTGCAAGGTTTTTGTAATTTCTGCCGGACGACTTTCTGTAATAATATTATTCCTTAGATTAATGCAATGTGTTCTGTCTCCGTTTATGTTCTGTGAGGTGAACTATTTATAGCCTTGTACACAATAATGAACTAATTTCTGCCCTTCTCTTTATTTACTTATTTTCTGTTTTTCCTGATATTGTCTATGCTCTGTTATTTTATTAGACCCCCCCCTCGCTTTTTGTTGTATTGATGGCTTGCTTTTTTCTGCCATACATCTTCTTATAATATAATATTTTTCCTGCTATAAATGCATTGTTCCACGAACACTTACTCTGTTTATGTTATCTTAGTTGGACTCAAACGCTTCATAAAATGATTAATCCATTTCTGCTATTCTATTCAAGTACCTACTTACTTATTTTTTATTTAATATTATCTATGCTCTCTTTGCTGTGCGGTATGTGTACATATAACTTCAAAAAAGCACTGTGTAGATGGTATCAGTTATAGCCAGGATCAGCCAGGATGTTCACATAATGACCGTATGTATCCATAGGATAACAAAAAGTCTGAAGGATTCTATGAAAACTGTTGGATAATATATATATGGCTGAAACATGTTGATTCCACACTTAAATATTATTATTTAAGCCAACCTTTTTAACATGGCAATTTCTAAGTTTAAATTTATTTGAGTATGTCTATGTATTTGCTTATGAGTATACTTGAGTTAATATTTTATATCTATCTATATATTATGTTATATCTTTGCCCGTCTCCCCATTGGGTCGGTAAAGGTAAGGAATCAACATAAACCGTTGACCCTACACGGAAGAGTAAAGTTGCTACGGTTTGCAGCGCAGCCACTGTGGGATTTTTCTGCACAGAGTCTTTGGTTTGTGTCGATTCCTTACCGACCAAATTGGACGACGGGCTTAGTTTAGTAAAAATATAATAATTATTCTTTTACATCTATTAATATTTATGCTTTAGTGATGAAATATTTTTTTAATTAACGTGCTAACGAGCTGACCTGAAACTACTCAGGCAGTTTAATTTTAGTTTTTATTATAATGAAGAATAAAAAAAAACAGTGTCATCTTTATTGATTACAGTCTTCACTGCAAGTTTTTGACGTGGTGTGTACACACCTACCCCCTGCTTAATATTGTATTGATGTGTTTGTCCTTACATTTTTATGCTTTATGCCTTTTTTTACATTATTTTTTGTGATAATGCTTATCCCCTTGCTGATGGTCTATTGCCCGGTGATGTTGATGTTGTGACAATGTTGTCCTGGCGAGGTGGTGACTTGGCTATGTAGTGTTGTTGACCGTGCTGTTGTTGTGTTGGTGCCAGGTCGGAGAGTCGGGCCGCGGTCGCCCGCCATGGACACCTCGGGGCGGCGCCAGCGGACGCAGACCAAGGCCTCTGCAGAAGACCAGGCTCTGGACCAGATTGCCAAAGAAGTAGGATTCCTTTTTTTATATTTTGTCTGGTAACATACTTGTTCTCGATTGTGGTGTTGGTCTAATGATAATATGCCTATTACAATATTTTCATTATGATATAGTTAACTAGTTAACAATGCCGTCCAAATGTCAAAAATCTCATTCTTCACGCAATAAAATAATCAATCGGGATCACATTCCGTGCATTTCGTACAAATTATCTCATTTTATATGTTAAGTTCAGACACAACTAAATACTAATAATTTTTTTTTTCACATGTAGCAAACGCTTTGTGGATACATATAATTATATTTACAATAAAATAACTTTTTATTTATTTTTATTTTATTTATTTAAGGAGAAAACACAGATACAGACAGTAATTAAAAGATAATTTTGTAAAACAATAACTTGAGAATTCGCCTGCATCCTAACTATTTCTCACAGATTGATTGGTAGATAACAATTTTAAATATTTTTTTACATGTAAATAAGGAAAAAGTATAAAAGAAAATTATTTTGTATATAGATAATGCTCAGTGTCAAATAAAAGTGTACAAATATTTTTTATACAAGTTTAGAGATAAATCATAAAAAAGTACAAGAGTATAGTGAATGAAGTAAGTACACATTTTCTTTTTTTATAGGAAAACAGACTTCAATTTCCTACCAAAAGTACTATATGTATCAAAAAATATGTCAGAATCCTTCAGGTTTTGGTTTTTATTATACAATTCGCACATTCTTCTGATTGGATCTCTGACACCAGCATTGGTGCCGTCCGGCTAATATGGAATAAGTCGTTAAGCCTCGTCGTTCTGGGTGGTATTTTAAAGTTTATTAGATTGATTAAGCCAGGACAGTCGATAAAGTTGTTACAGATTTTGTACAAGGTCATTAGGTCAAGGTAAGTTCGCCGGTTAGTAAGAGTAGAGACGTTATATTTCGAGAGCATATTTGTGTATCCCCGTTTAGGTGCGCTCATTCTGTGGTTGAGGTAACGCAAAAATTTCTTCTGGATACTTTCAAACTTTGTTTTTAACACCATTTTATTGTACATATATTTTCAATATATTAAACCAACCTGTTTCGGTTAACCCTGAACCTTCATCAGGGTTATATAAAACATATTGGCAATATGTTTTCTAATTATTATAATATTTTTTATATTAACCCCTCGTACGAGGGAAATCTCAGGGCCTGTTATCCTTGGAGATGCTGTACAGAGGTTCTGTTTAAGGAGTGAATCTTATGAAGGGTCTTTCTGGGGTTCATGATTTAGGAGGGAGGAAACACACGCCGACAGGTTGTTCCACAGCCTAGCACAATACGGGCAAATAATCTTGTGCGGCAAATGTCAACCGTGCATAGGGTTGCCATAAGTAGCTAGGGTCTCGAGTTTAAGAGCTCCTAAACTAATCCAAAGGTATCTACCTAATTCAGCAGTATATTCTGTATATGGTTTTCTATAAAATAGTGAATTTTCATTTGGACGGAAATGTTTTTTGCACGACAATGTTAATGAGTATACATTGTTGAATTTTTATGAATATATGAATTTAAAAATTCGTCACAATCTTTTATGTTTTTGATGTATAAAGTTAGTTGACGTTATGCACAAAACTGTTTAAATTATAGGCAAATGCAATCTACAATATTCTCTACTAGTCGTTTATTGATAATCCTTCTGACGATCGTAGGGAAAATCATGACTATGAAACACGGAACTAATGAAATATTTTTTGTTCGCAATACATGAACTTGTATGATTTCTTTATGTCGTTTAAAAGTGTAAACAATAAAATATTTTATTGTTTACACTTTGTATTTGAATGTTTTTCTTTACAATGTTAACGGCAACCACTTGTTCGCATACTGACTTGATGGGTTGTGATATTTTATAGCGACAGAGTCAAATACAGTCTAGACAAAGTACTATTTCAAAGCAGTTAATATAAGGAGTGGAAGCTTAAGACATATGTTAAATCACCACATTACCATTCAGGTTTGTGATTGAATCTGATTTAATTTAGTCCATCTTCACCGAGGAAGCCTGTCCAGCTAAAAGAAAGGTGAATTAAAAAAAATGCTCGTACATAAATTCTTCAGTAATTAAATAAAAATTACTTGTGCATAAATTTCCCAGTGACAATTAAAAAACAAAAAAAAAATAGTCATCACGTGGGACGCCTGGCAAATGTAAAACATCGAAATTGATATTTACTGAAGAAAGTGAAAATGGAAGTAAGTCTTTATATGTTGATAATAAAACAATTCTCTTATTATTATTAAAATATACACGAAGAAATTATATTGCAAATTAAAAAATCATGGTTTTATCCCATGATAAATCCTCAAAATGACAATTCAACACACCTATAAAAAGTGCTATAAAGTTATGAAAAGTGATGAAACAAAAACTATGTTAAATTGTTAGATATGTAACCTATTTTTTTGTGTTTCATCACTTTTCATAACTTTATAGCGCTTCAACACAAAATGACAATTCAACACACCTATAAAAAGTGCTATAAAGTTATGAAAAGTGATGAAACAAAAACTATGTTAAATTGTTACATATGTAACCTATTTTTTTGTGTTTCATCACTTTTCATAACTTTATAGCACTTCAACACACCTATAAAAAGTGCTATAAAGTTATGAAAAGTGATGAAACAAAAACTAGGTTAAATTGTTACATATGTAACCTAGTTTTTTGTGTTTCATAACTTTATAGCACTTTTTATAGGTATGTTGAATTGTCATTTTGATGAGTTAACCGGTCACCGTTTAGAATAGATAGATCCATTGCCAATGTTAGTGAGAATAGAAGCAAATATACCGCGCAGAGTTTTGGCGGCCGGGCGGGAAGAGCCGACGAGTCATGAGGCTGGCCAAAAGAGAGTCGCCCCGTCTTGCCACGCCTTATCAAGAGTTTTTTTACACCCCTAGGCGCGTTTTTATTTAATATTTAATATTTTTTTTTTTTTTTTTTTTTTTTTTTTTTTTTTTTTTTTTTTTTTTTTTTTTTTTTTTAACATACAACAAACGATGTTGTATTCCCATGAGTTATTAAACTCATTAAGGGATCGCCAATTGGTAGTTTTCAAATAGAAAAGTAAAAAAATTAAAAAAAGAGTTTTGTACAGAAAAATTAGATTAAAAATTAAAAATAACCAACCCAACCCAATGTGCAGACACAATGTATGAAGAAAACATTTCACAGAAGCAACATACAGACACAACATATGAAGAAATCACTTTACAGATATGTTATAAAAAAAAAATTGTCTTATAAGACTTTATGAATTATTATAATCACTCATTTGATTTATGTACTGTTGGTGTCAAAAAGTTGAAAAAGTATCCTCAATGATGGACTATATAAATGCATAAAAACAAAATCAGGAAAATACATTAAAAAGTACGGGGTCAAAAATAAACAGACCTAATACAAGATGTTTTACATTCAAAATACATGAGAAGATTAAAAAAGCTCATCATCTCTGGATGTACAAAGTTTGGTATTTGGAGATAATTAGGACGGCTATCAGAACAGAGTTTGTACCTACTTATGACTCGTTTTCCAAATAACATTTGAAAAAATAGGATTTCAATATATCGTTCGAGATTTGTTAGAGGCATATACCTGTCTTAATTCTTCAGGCAATTTGTTATAGTTAGTGTAGGCAATATATTCTAATGATTTCAGTCCGAACTTTGTTGAGTGTATTTTTGATATATGTAGTTTGTTGTGTTGTCGTGTATTATATTGGTGAACATCGTTGTTATAGTTCAGTTTTATATTTGTGTGGGTGTTACACTGAATAATATTTAAAATGGTGTTTGTTATCTCAAAGCTAGGAACCATCTTAAATGGCAAAACAAGTGCGTGACGGTAAATATCTTTAACAGGTATATCCCAAGGCAAGCCAAAAATGTTACGCATGGCTCTATTTTGGATTATTTGCACCTCCGATATCATTTTTTTGGTAGCAAAGCCCCAGATACTCGAAAGATATGCCAAGTGGGAGTGAATCATAGCATAGTACAATGATCGCAGTATGGCTGTGGGAAGCAATCTACGTAGTCTGTACATTACACCGGTCACCGGAGCAATCTTTGATTTAACATGGTCAAAATGGTTTTTCCATGTAAGCCGTGAGTCAATTAAAAGTCCTAGATACTTCGCGACATCTGTTTGTTCCAGTTTGTTTATTCCCAAGGAAATGTTTAGGCGTTGTCCTTTCCTATTCCCTAATAGCACATAGTGAGTCTTTTTAATGTTAAGGCTAAGTTTATTGATTCTCAACCACTCGGCTAGATGACCCAAATCCCTTTCCATGTCTTTTTCCATTTCGTTTAAATTAGTATTATGATAGAATAATATTGTGTCATCAGCATAAAGTTGAAGGGTACCTTTCAACCCCCATTTTGCAATATCATTTATATAAATCAAGAATAATAAAGGACCGAGAATCGAGCCCTGTGGTACACCACATGTTATATTTCTATGATCACTTGATTCTTTTCCAATAACAACCGAAGAGCACCTACCCGTAAGATAACTAGATAAAAGTTTTAGATTTTTGCCCACGATGCCCAGATATTCAAGCTTTTCTAACAGAATCTTATGATCAACCGTATCGAACGCTTTTTTGAGGTCTATGAAAATGCCCGCTGCATATTTTCCTTGATCTAAGTGTTTTTGAAGAGTTAGTATAAAATCAAAGGCAGCACATTTCGTGTTGGAGAATTTTCTGAACCCATATTGTTGAGGCGTGAGAATATTATTAGTTGTGAGATATTTTGTTAGTCTATTTTTGATTACATGTTCAAATACTTTGGAAAAGACTGGGAGTATTGATATTGGACGATAATTAGATGGATTTTTTTTGCAGTCTTCTTTGTGAATTGGAACGATTTTTGCTAGCTTTAATTGATCCGGAAACAGTCCACTCGCTAATGATTGATTAATGAGAATAACAAGATGATCCGCTAATTTTTCTTTACAGAATCCGAGTAAGTTATGTGTCATACCATCGACCCCTGGAGATGCATTAGTTTTTAGTTTTGATATAATTTTTAAAACTTCTAGTTTGTTTGTATTGGCCATGTAGAGGGACTGTAATGGCTTTGGTTCCATGTTTATTGTATTTACGTCATCTGAATAAGATGGGATGCTCGCAGCTAGATTTTCACCAACCGATGTAAAGAAGTCATTAAACGCTGTACATATCTGCTTCGGGTCATTTATGTCTATATTATTGATGGTAAGAGTTTCAATTTTATTTGTCAAGTTCTTTGGACTGTTAGTTATGATTGAATTTATTGTTTTCCAAGTTTGTCTTGGATTATGTATGTTTTCTTTAAAAATATCTGTGTAATATTTTGTTTTAGCGAAACGTCTGTAATTAGTTACCGAATTTCTCGACTTATTTTTAAGTGATATAAGAAGACTGTTTAGCGGATCTTTTTTCCACTGTTTGTAATAAGTATTTCTTTCTCTAATAAGAAGATCTAATTTTTTGTCAAACCATGGTGTATTACCTTGCTTAGGGTTTCCTATTCGTAACCTTGGCTTAAATTTGCAAGTGTCAATCGCTGTTTTGATATATTTAAAAAATTGATTAAAATTTTCGGTTATATTGGTAGTGTTGTGAGAAAACGGTTGGGTTTCAAAATATGTTCTCAGAGCCCTCTTATTGATACTGATGTTTATGTTTGGTGGTATTCTGTTGTTAGAGTGGTGTTTCAAAGAGTTTTGGTAGTCTAACATCATTAAACTGTGATCACTTATCTGGTTATCAATATTGGAGGTCGTTGAAGATATGTTTTCTCTATTTGATATAATATGGTCTAAAAGAGAACTGCTGGTTTCCGTAACTCTCGTGGGATGTGTATTATTACATATGAAATAATTATATGAAAATAAAGTGTTGATATATTTTTTTGTTGTGTCATTTTTTTTAAGAACATTAATGTTGAAATCCCCGAAGATGAGTGTATCTAGGCTACTTTTTTGTAATATAGATTCAAGAGATACTAGAAAATCATTTATATTGTTGTTAGGTTTCCTGTATATACCATATATATTTAATGGTTTAAAATGTTTATATTGAACCCTAACTCCTAAAAAAGAGTTTTCATTTGACCACTTTTCAATAACTTCACAGTTAAATGTTTTGTGAGTATATATCGCCACTCCTCCTCCTTTTCCAGTAGTCCGGGAAGCAAAAGTACCCTGGTAGCCATCGATGTTGAACAATAATCCTTCTCCATCTCCCAGCCATGTTTCGGTGACAACTAAGACGTGCACAGTATCCGGTATCCTTTTGAGCGTTTCTTCTATTTCGTCTACTTTGTTTCGAATACTTCTGGCATTAATGTACAGGACTCTCAAGCTATTTTTTATAGGTATATAGTCATCTACCGATTGGTACTTCCTTTGTATGATTGATTGGTCAGCAGCTTTTTTCAACAAATTCCGGCGTAGTCTACTTTTTCCCTAACACGTTTATCCATCATCTTCCAGATTGGACATTCTGAGCTGGTTGCTCTGTGATCGTTATGACTTACATTATTACAGTTGGCACATGTAGGCTGCTCTTTTTTGTTAGGGCAGGCCTCGAATTTGTGGTTGCCCCCGCAGTGAACACAGGCCGTTTCTTCCTTGCAGAACAATTGGGTGTGTCCGAAACCCATACATTTATAGCATTGGACCAATGGTGACTGATCCTCCACTTTTAAACGTTGGTATCCCACATTGATATGGCCAGCTTCTATCAAGCTTTTCCAGTTTTTTGGCGATAATTCTAATACTGTATTGCAAAGAAGTGCATTCCTATGATTTTTTTTGTATTTAATTAATATTTTTTGCGAGAAATCTATACCTATCCCATTATTTTGTTTCTCCAGGGAATGCATTAGGTCATCATTAGTAGCTCCCTTGATAAGGCCTCTAATTATAACCATAGGATTCAATTTTTTTCCTTCTGCTATATTTATTTTGCCTTGTAGCCCTTTATTTAATTCTTCTTTAAATTTATTTTTATCTTCCAGGGAGGCCATATTGAAGATTAATTTGTCGCTGTTATTCGATTTTCGCATGCGTGCAACACCGATCCCCAGAGTGCGAACATCTACGTGCTTTTTGATGAGTTTTTCAATGTCGGCTGATTTTTTCTGTGGGTCGTCGGAGCTTATTACTAGGGCATGATTCTGAAGGGTTGTCTTCTGCCTAGCTGCAATAGTCGCGTACGTTGTAGCTTGAGGGGTTTGGTCCAGCTTTTTATTGATTTTATTAATATCATTGGAGAGCAATTCGATGCTTCTCATGACATTTTTTAAAGGTGTTTCGGAGTGAATTTGGGAGAAATGATCTGCCATTTCCACTACGTAATCTATTAAGCAACTTACGCCGTTCTTTATGGTCGTCCGTTGATCTTTTGTTAGGATGTTAGACGCCAATAAATTATTGATATCCTTTTGTATGCCTCGAGCATTCTTTATCCTCTCTTCAGGGAGTATCTTGTCGTTTTCGGGTTTACTGAATGGCATTTTCGCTTTTGGAATAGATAACGCCTATTTGTCTGCAATCGGACTAGCACTTTATTTGTGTAATGCAGTGATACTCAACCTTTTTCTTCTGCGGGCCACATTTATATGTTTGTAAAGCTACGCGGGCCGCAACACTTACTGTGAGCTTGATTCCCCCTTTTATTATTCGAAATCCATGGGGGGGGGGGTTGTTACAGAACTTCGCTGAAAAAAATTCATATGTAATTCCCCACAACGATTTTTCTCGAAATCCATGGGGGAGGAGGGTAGCTACGGAATTCCATTTTCGAAAATTTCCGCCCGCAAAAAATTTTCATTGGTAGTAACACTGGTAACCATTTAACTTTGGAACTGTCAAAAATTTATGTTTTGCCACGAGCAAAGTTATTTGCGCGCATATTTTTCTGTCAAATCTTTGTTTTTTAGAGATAGATCTAGCGTGTGCAATTATGGTGTACAGTAATATTATATGGATAGTATATTAAACTCGATTATACTTATACTATCCTCTTCGGGTTTCAATGTCTGTACGTCAAAGTCGCAATTAATCTCAAATTAACGTGATATAGAATGCCAGATTTTGTAAATCATGTTCCTGATATTAAATGTATTATGGGCCGCACAAAATAGCTCGGCGGGCCGCATGCGGCCCGCGGGCCGCAGGTTGAGTATGACTGGTGTAATGGGAATTGGCAAAGATGCGCCTGTTTTCCGCAAATCGGCTAGCACTGGTAAAAGGTAAATTATTTCAAACGTTTTTTTTTTTTCAGTTAAAATTATATTTAGCCACGTGTCGTTATGGCTGCAGCGCTACCTAGCATATACCTACTTTATTTAATTTATTCATAATTTTTTTTTACTACTGTTGTAAAGCACATTATGTAAGTTCTTCGGAGGGAATTGAACCATCAACCTCTCGACTCAAAATCAAAAGCTTTACATCAAATATGCTGCGGAGGTCGACAAGTAAATGATTCATCTTTTAAATATGTCCAAAGTCGTATCAACCATCAACTCATACCAAATCAATCCTAAATCATAATAATATAACATTGTGCATAGAAAGATCTGATCGTTGCTAAATACACGCATAACATGGATGCGGTTTCATCATTATAAAGTATAACCATTAAAATCAATCTTCCAATATTATTGATTTTATAAAACAATTAGAAAACAAAATCATTTTCTTTAAAAATATTATATTATTATAGGTACTTTATCGCTTGTCTGAATATTTTCAAACTAACAGTTAAAATTTTGAAAATGACACTTAAATTGAAAGCAAATCCATGTTCTAGAGTTCATTGAAAACGTGGATCTAAAAAGGGATTTTTCAATCGAAGTTAGTTTTTTTAATTAATAATTCTTATTTATGTTACATAAGAAAATAAATTTTATTTCTATCTGGAAATAAAATGTAAACTGACTGAGAAAAGCCACAGATAAAAGTTCCAATTTCGAACCTCAGTTTTTAATTGTCATTTTTTAGTGTTTTATACATTTTTACCAGTATTTTGAAACATGGAAGTTAATTTGATGGGCCAGTATTTTTTGCATAGTTTTATCAAAATTAATTTAAAGTGGCATTCGTCTATCATTTTAATGAACAATACATTATTAATATGTATAGTCTTTTGGCAAGTTGTAATTTCCGTAATTATCGTACATCCCAATGAGAGGTCTGCCGGGCCTGCCAACAATAATAGAAAACCATGTGCATTCAAATATTTTTGTTCTTATAGAAAATTGGATAGTTAATTTACCAGGCTTTGTTTCTGTACTTGTATATTTGTTATCTGCCGTAGAAATGGGGTCTGGTTACCGCGACGTATATTAAAATACTGGAAGCAGAAATTATTACGATGAAAAAACATTTGTTACTTTTATTGTGTTTTAATCCTTCCACGGGACAGCCTTCTCTGAAACGTTGCAGTAAATTTATTGAGAATTAAAATCAATAATATGATAATATTTTTTTATTTATTCCGGATTAAGCTTGGTAAACTTGTCGAATTCCGCTACAAGCAAAGGTTCTTTAAAAAAACTTGTTTTTAACATAAATATCTAATGGAGACAACTATTTAAGTCAGGGGTTTAAGTAAACACGCATAAAATAGGTTTTTCAGTGTTAGTTTGGGTTATTTTAATAATTTATGCGTATAGAAGCGAAGTTAGCAGTCCACAATGGAGTGCTGATACCTACCCTGATGTATGGAAGTGAGGCATGGAACTGGCAAAGAAAGGATGAAAGTTGATTGAATGCTGTTGAAATGAGATCTCTGAGGCGTATGTGTGGTAAAACCGTGTATGATCGTGTGAGAAATGTGGAGATCCGCAAAGAGTGCAAGGCTGATGTAAGCGTAATGAGTAAGATTAAGATAGGGACGCTTACATGGTTTAGGCATAAAGAGCGAATGAGCTAAGGAAGGAGTGTGTGGAGGATATATGATGCAAATGCTAGAAGAAGTCGGGGACGCCCGAGGAAGACATGGCACGATCAAGTGAATCAGATACTCGAGTCAGAATAATAGAAGAATATGTATGAGACGATGTATGAATGTGAATGAGGCAAGGAGTGTGTGGTGTGACCGAGTTGTTTGGCGGTCCGTCCTCTCTGCCAACCCCTGCGGGGAAAAGGCGTGATGGTTAGTTAGTTAGTTAAAACTTAACTTCGATTGAGAAAAAATGGAATTTTGATGCATCTTTTACCATCTCCCGCGATATAAATATTTACTTCTTGTAGTAATTAAGTCGAAACCAAGTGCTATTTATATTTTTTTGCGGATTAAGCATGCAGCGGAATTAGACATGTGTTTATTTTAAGCTTTTCTATTACAATAATTTACTTTTTCCAACATTTCGATACATGAGATGACAAATCAGCTTATCTTGTTAGGGTTCCCTACAAGTGAGAGACTTGACAGACGTAAATATCTCTTTGAATTTTCGGGCCTGTGTAATTTACCCGTTCTTTTCCAATGTATTTGCTTGATTCACCTTTACAAATCTACCCCCCCCCCTCATTGTACAATATTTTGATAACGCATTTTAAGTATAAAATACAAATTGAACAAAAGTAAAAAATTAATAATAAATAAACACCGAAGCTTCTGCCAAGACACAGTGGAATTTTATAACCAATGACTGCTAACACCAACAGAGAAAACATCTGAATATTATGGTTTACTGAATTATTAATTTTATTTTATTTGGAACATTAGCAGGTTGATCATATTACATACATTTAAAAACATGAATATTAATTAGGTTACAACCCAGTAACCAACGTTCACTCCATGTACACATAAAAATATATATTCCATCAAATATTTATTTCATCCCTTATAACTTATGGTGCCAGGTGTGGCCACATTATCAGCGTGGCTACTTCGCACCACGTTTTTATATAGTGTTTCCATTTGCCCAATGGGACATTAGCTCCTCGGACACGACCCGTCTGGTGTCTAGACTGTCTAGCCTAGGTGCCTAGGTGCCTAGGAGAGCGGGCGGGCGCATTGATTGGTACACAGCGGGCAGACGTCGGGACGTCCCGCTCCCCATCTCCCTCCTCCTCTCCCACCCCCTCCCCCTGCCGAGAGAGAGTCTGGCGCGGCGCCGGTTAGGGGTGGGCCGCAATGCACCAATGTTATGGCGCGAATACATTTACAAGCCGTAACGCGAGCTGAGCCTCGAATTATGGGAAAGGAACGAAGCAACAGCAAATGGCGCGAAATGCCGCTTGCGGTTGCTTCGTTCCTTTCCCATAATTCGTAGCTCGGCTCGCGTTTCGGCTCGCAAATTTATACGCAGCATACGATATGGATTTCGTCGTTGGGACTTAATAAAGCGTTTCTTTGAAACATCAAACTGTTATTTGTGCACTTATTATGAAAACTGTCAGTTAGGATCATCATATATTCAGAATGGACGAAATCGGACCGGAAATTATAAATCATTATGCCATTTATATACTGAGACGAGACGAGACGAGACGTCTCGCGGAGATATTTGTCGAGCGAGAGAGCTTGAACACTACTCTGTTCACTCTCGTATCGCGAGTTGTTGTTTGGATTATAATAGGATGAATAGTAGCTGCAGTCATTTTACAGCCACATTCATTGATTGAGGCACAAAAAACCGTCAACGGGACCTAGCGCTCTCAAAAGTTGTCGCGAAGGACGGCGAGGCGAGGCGACCGCGCCTACTTCACTCTCACCCTCGGGCCCCCTCGGGTAGTCTCGTCGAGTGTGTAGAGCAGGGATTAGAAATCTTTGCGAGTCTTAGATAAATACTTAATCGATTGTTTCGACTGATGGCGATAATAAAATATAATGAGGATAAACACATATCATGCAAGCGAGTACGTTTCAAGGAGGCTACAATGCATGATACATGATACCTAACCGACTCAATTTTCTCTAACGTTTACGGTATAATGACCGGAAAGTTTTTAAATGAGCAGCGATTGATGTTTCTGAATATATTCCGTTAATGGGCATATCACGACTCTCCGTATAATAGGTTGGCACTAGAAGTAGACATACATGGCAGTATTGGCAGTCATGATAGACGATAACACCTCTTTACGACGTTTCAATTAACACTCCTCTTAGGTAACATATACGCCTACAAGAAAAAAATACCTTGAGCTATGCTTATCAGTTCTCTTCCTAAAATAGCTCCAATATAAGTTAGCTAAGTATTTGAGAGTTACATGGTCGTGCAAATATAAAAAAATTCAACAAATCTTAATAATATTTCGTGTAAGCTAATCAAATTTCTATTGAGTGTTCCATCCCGAACATCCCAAATATACGTATCGTTTTCTATACCCAAAAGTGTAATGCAGTCGGGTGTTTGTAATTTCACAGAGGTTTATGCATTTCTCAACTTGCATTAAGTTTTCATCGGGTGTAATCAATGTTATGCGTTTTACTATTTCAACAAACCCTGTTCTGAAAGTGACTTCGCTGAGTCACGAAGCTTTAAGAGTGCTACCCGGATATTGATGTTACAGTTAATGAAAAAAGGTAGGGGATGCAACTCACAACACACCTTCTTGTCAATGTATCATGTGACATCCCCCCTCCTTTCTGACATATTGTTACGACGTGCACAAGGTTGAATAGAAATAGGCCCAAAACACATGATTCTTATTTACCATCTACTTATTTTTATCAGCGGGTAAATATTTGGCACGAAAACAGAATAAAAGTAGCAAATATGCATTACGTATTAAAAACGGTCAGTTACAACTTACACCACTTATGATAGGCAGTCATGGTTGGACTCTACGATACGAAAGAGCACTCTTTTTTAATTGTTATAAATTTGCGTGTGTAATTTCGAAGTGACCGGCGATCTGTTAATTCTGGTCCTTACGATGGAATGTTGCGATTTGTGTGTTTTAAACGACCAGTTATAATTAGTTTTATAACTAGTCGTAGTTCGGTTATACGATATAAAAGAGCACATGGTTTAACACTGTTATTGTTATAAATTTGCGTTTGATTCTGTAAATGTCGAACGGCCCGGTGGTCTGTTCATCCGGGTCCTGTAGATGGGAAATGGGATGCTGCGTATAGCGGGTGCGTCTCCCCCGAGAGGCGTCGTTACTTACCCTTTACCCCGCTCCAGCGACGCCGGCGCCTTCTCGATGCATTTAAACAATATTTAAATCAGTCCAGTGCAGTGCATTCCCTCCAGCGAACGCATCCGGCTGGAGCATAGTGAAGTGCATTCCGTGATCTCGGAGTTATTCTTAAGAGTCTGGAACAAGAACAACTAGTGGTCATAGTTGCCGCTATTGTGTAACAACAACCAACAGTGGATCGGATCCTTTAGTAATCTTCCGTACCTAATCCGTAATTAGTAGAATTACATTAAACTGATTACTGTTCAGTTACATTTGATTTGTGATTTCTTTTGTCATCACGTGTTTTTTTATTACCGTCTTCGTAATCCGAAAGTAGTTACTGATCACTTTTGAATAACCAATATTTTTCTGCATTCCACGCAATAAAACAACAATATTGGAACATCTTGCTGTTTAATTTACAAACATACCTCTAGTATCGATCACGTTGAAGTGTTTGTGATTGAACTTAATATAAAATAACAGTGTCGTTTGCAGGTAGTTTTATTGATTTAAACGTAACCTTTATATAACTTTCGTACCTCGTACCTCGAAAAACGAACTCTATATAATAAATACAAGATGGTGAGGTTGGCGATAGCAATGATAGTGGGAGTGGCGCCCCAATTCCTGATGGGGCCTCGCTGGTTCCCCGCAGCCCCTTCCCTCTCGGACTGCCTGGAGGGAGCTTCACCCCCTCATGTTCTGGTGCCCCTGGACCGAAAGACGATTCTGCTCAAGAAATCCCCATCACCCACGGTAAGATTTCCTGGATACTTTGCCATAAATCCAATAGATTGTTTACTAACAAAAATAAGTAATTTGCACACAATCGTATCATGGATTATACGACCATGGCATGATTTTTATTTGATCACGCATAGGATCGTTGATATGCGAGTTCAAACCCCGGCGTGCGCAAGTAAATTTTGATTCATTCATTTGTGTTGTTTCACATTTTAAAATATTATATAAATAGTGTATTTGCAGCACGTTCCAGAGTGGAAAATACTCTCAGTATCGACCTGATGTAATGCCACCATTCTGAATTGAAACGTTGCTTGAAACGGTTTTGGCCTTGTTTGGTGACTATATCTGAATAGCCAGGTTATTCCCCACGTTCCAGTTCCTATCTCCTTCTCCTCCCCACTTCCTTCAGCCTCACAATTGGGGATGCCATAAATTCACTGGCGCTAGACGGTTGGGAGCAGTTGGTACAGTTGTGCGGTATTCACATTAAAGCTATCTATTTATTTATATAAAGAAGAGTGTCTGTAGCGGGCGGGTGGTGTAGATTTGATTTTACTCCGAGATTGATGAAATTTTGCACACTTGACCTTCAAAACAAGAGGAAGGTCACCGTCCATTTGAAATTGCGAAAATCACCCCAAAAAGCCCGAGCAACGCCGGGAGTTCGCCTAGTATTTATATGTAATTAAAATACCTTTGTTTTTTCCACACGCTTTCTAGGTTGGATTAGAATATAAATTAACACAATATAGGGGATGCGGAAAAGAAAAGCATGTTCTAACATTGTTTACGTACAGGTGGTGGATGTACATTTTCCGAGAGATTAAACATAAAATAAATTATGTGTAATGTATTGGGTTAATAGCCTTTGTTATCCAAACAAATGTGCCATTCTTCTCTGCCGCATTCCGGGATTATCTGCGTTTACTTTTCAGATCACTGTGTTATTTCACTTCTGGAGGGCTTACGGCTTTGTTATAATGATTATAATTGAGAGATATATCCAATTGAAGCATGGCATAACCAATAGTTAAGCAATATTACTGTTAATTACACTACTTACGTAATTCCTTGTACTGCACACCCAGTATGTAGGAGTGCTTTCTGTCTGATCCAATCCCTCTGGTGGCTGTTGGCATTTATTTTAACGACATCGGCTTTGATTAAACCAGGAAATGCTTACGATATGCTCGCTACAGTTGCATCCAATAATAGATACAGCGCTGCCACCGCCGATTCTCCTACAGTATAACATATAAGCCGGTCACGTAATCCTGTATAATATTATACAAGCCGTGGTATCATCTGTACTGTGATAGCGTCCACGACCAACTGTTTGGCTTATCCCAACTTTTAATCATCTGGTGATATTTTTTCAGCTGTCATTTTTGCGTTTGGGGGAACTTCCATCGGCATATGGCCACCGAAATAGATCAGTTTAACGAAATGCTGGATCCAATAAATTGGTGAGGATCTTACACAAAACGTGTAAAGATTAGCTATTTCGATGTCGTATGGCATAACTTTTTCAATTTATATAACACTAGCTGACGTGTACCCGGAGTTGCTCGGGGACTTATGAATGGTTTGGGGTAAAGTTTTGGTTTTGTGATTTCTAGTATACCTGTCAACTGGGTGCATTTTAAAAGTGGAAATACTATTATTGTATTATAATAAGTAGGAAACGGCAAAGTTGGGGCACAACCAGCGTTGTAGGTACTCTAAGAAAAAAATTTCCATTTTTAAACACAAAAACGTATACATATTAAACACTTATATACTCTAGGGGAAAAAATTTCAGTTTTAAACACAAAAACGTTTACCTATTAAACACTTAGTTTTAGATGAGTATGTTTTCAACAATAAAACATTATTGACTTGTTATAAATGACGTGCAAAGTTTTATCGGAGCAGTCAATGTTTTATCTCAACGACCTCCGTGGTCGAGGGGTAAGGATCTCTACTAGAAATCCGAAGGTCGCGGGTTCAAATCCCGGCGTGCGCAAGTAAATTTTATTCGATGAGTTTGTTATTTCACAATTTATTCATTAAAAATAATATATATGTATTATAAGCTGCGGCATGTTCCAGAGTGGATTATATTCAAGTATCGTTCTGGTGTATGACCACCATTCAGAATTGAAACGTTGCTTGAAATGGCTTTAACCGTGTATGGTGACCAGAACTGAAAGTTTTTAATTTATTTTTGTTTTAAATTCTCTACACAAAATATTTTTCCCTCAAGGCCTATTTCATCTCTGGGGATAGTGTATGGATGTTTTTTGGAGGAGAGGAATTATCTTTCATTACGGAAAATGCAATATAATTTGGGTTACGCGTTGAGAGGTTACGCGTTCGACTCCTGTGAAGCGCAAATTTACATTAACGTTATTTTAATTTAATTATTAAAGGTTCATGGAATTGGTATTCAAAAGTTTTTCTTTTGTAAAGTCGGGTTTCCAGCAACAAAATGTTTTGAAAACATTTTGTCGCTGGAGACGCACCTTTACTATTATCACTCTTGTGTTATTGTTCTTATTGATACCCATATCCATGTTTAAATTTAAACTAATGTAGTAATTTCGTAATTACACTTTTTGTAGTTACTTCATAAAAACTGTTTATATCCCTGACACATTACGGTATATTTGCAAATGCTAGTGATATTATTATTTATAATGAAGTTCTGTTCTGACAGTTTATACTTCTATGTAAAATAGATTCACACTATGCGGAATGTTTTTACTCCCACTCTAATCTCGGTAGGTTTGAATTGTCAAATAAATAAATTTGCACATCGGAACATGTTACAATAAATTTATGTTTCCATTTAAATAATACATATTATGTGACGTAATGTCGCAACGAATAAATTCAATGACATTCATTAATAATTTATTGATAACACCGTGTGCATAATAACCTATTCTAAATGATGTTTAGATGTGCATAATAACCTATTCTAAGGACGGGTTGTTTCGGAGAATTTGAACAATTCATCAAATTTCAACGTTCATTTTCAAGTTCTGTGAAAGATTTTTTCAAGTTCTGTTTTTATTTCAGTTTTGTCAAGCAACTAGCCTACAATGATATAATAACAGAACTTGAATAAGTCTTTCACAGAACCCAAAAATGAACGTTGAAATCTGATGAATTGTTCAAATTCTCCGAAACAACCGGTCCTTAATGATGTTTAGATGTGAGCACAAAAAGGGTATCGTAGATTGTCTTGTGCGTTGTTTTGTATGCACTCCCGCTATTTGAGATACACTAAACAGGAAACTAAGTCAACCCATAAAAAAAACTAATCGGGGTGGCTTACTCGTCTTGTAAATGACGCCCCAAATTTGTTTTTGTAACTAGTTTTTTCATCGTGTACCACAGTGTTTCTCGAACTGTTTATCTCAGCCCATTTTTCTTTTCAATATTTGAACTATTTATTAAATTTGTCGAAAGTCCATTTGTTTAATACCTGTTTTCTTGAAAATTGATCAGTTTTTAATTTGCATTTTGTATGTTTCTTTGGAAAGGAAAGCGTGTTGAAAAATATCTATACCAACTGCTCGTATATTATGTGATTCTTAGGACAGTGCTTGTAGGGTATTTGTTTAGAGTTGAAATGTTTGCTAAGTCCTCTTATTGTCCCTTTTAAGTGATCTCATGATCGCCCACTTCGGAAGCACGTTTGTCTGGCTATGATGAGGGTGTCCCCAAATTTCTTAAATGTCCTCCATAAATTTATTTCTATATAAATAGGTACATCAGCTACTATAAAAAATAACGCTTAGTTGAAATATTTTTTTTAATTTTTCATCTTGCAGACCTGCACCCAAACCACTCGCGTGAATTATTTTGGGGATCACTGGTGTATCACAATATAGTAATGACTTCGCGCGTGTAGTTCCACGTGTGCCGGTACCAGATGGCACGTGGCGGAACTCCGGAAGAGTTCGTCACTCCGCGGCCATATTGGTGGTGGGAAAAATGTCCCGAAATATTTGGTTCAATAAGGGGCGCGTGCCGCGGCCGGCGTCTTCAAAAGCGCCGTGAGTCTTTCTTTACAAAAATAGATCCTAGACTCCGGTTAAAGGAATTTAACTTGATTTATTCTTTCAGTAAGCAGTTCTCTTACTTGCTGTCAATTGTCAATCACTTAAACAGAATAGTCAATCAAAAATATTTGTTTCATCCCACTAACTGACTTACGAGATGTTCAAAATGATAGTGGTATGAAGTAGGGGTTAGTTTATAATACACTTTGTCGAAATTCATTGTATTAGGATATAATACACATTATTTTGTAAAAAAAAATAATAGAGCAGAGATTCATACAGAGCGTAGTTATTTAATTATAATAAATATGAGATTATTTTCTATTCCCTGAATATCATTTTGATGCAAATATCGGATGTAATGTATCAAACAAAATATCTACGTGTAATAAATTTATCTGTTCTTCATAAACTCAGTTCGTATTATTTGTTATACGATTTTTTTCATCTTCTCGCTTTGTTTATTCTTTCTTTACGCCGAATCATGTTTAGTACATTGTAAAAGTGTCAGGTAATAAACCATTTAATAAACAAATCGTTCACGCATGATTTAAAATCGAGATTATCTATTTACTGTTGGTCTTAACACGTGTTTTTTTTTCCGATTCCGTATGGTAGTTTTTTTATAAGTTGATGTTTCTGTGAACTCTGCTCCGATCGTGCTATAATTGTTTTAAAGTAGATTTCCTTTGATCAATGATTCCTAGTTATTGCTGCTTTTCAATCAATACAAGAACCTAATTCTTCTACCAAAGAACAATTTTCCTCTACGATGCTCTGGCTTCTTCCCTACTCTATTGTTGTGCTTTCTTCTGTACAATGACAATGAGGGGTATTCAAGTAGTTAAAATAATTCACATTACCTTAATACAGAACTATGAACAGAGGGTCTGATGGAAGTCCCATTTGGCCCTAGTTTAATGGAACGTGGGGGGGGGGGGGGGGTTCTAGTGCCCTTTCATTACACAATAAGAAATCACCCGTTAGGACTGATAATATTTTGTTGTTTTGTAAAGATCTAGATAAAGCTAAGTCCTCATCTATATTATAGAGCAGGAGACTATTATTCGTTTTAACGCGCGTTACATTGACCATTCTTTTTACATATTTCCTTCTTTTGGTAATTCTCACGTATTATAACGGTCAAAATATACGATTAATGACATTCATATATAATAAAAACGAATTAGCCCCCCTCGAACCTAATTTCAATCTAAAAATAACATCGCCTAAGAGTAATTTTGTATAACAACTTCCCATCAAATTCCGATGCCTCGCTTCGAAAGCCTAGATATAAATGCAACTTCCCTACAATATAAAACAGCACAAAAGTTATCGCTCAAATTGCATGATGTAATTTATCATTTGTAATTAATTCATCGGCCAATAGAGTTGAACTTAACAACCCAACTTTAAAGTAAACTTGTTGTACAAGCTTCTGAAAATATACGCAAAACCAGCGAAGATTGTTCATTTTGTGGCAAAAGTGTCGTCGTAATTTATTGCGTGATTATTTTGCTAGAAAGAAATGTAAGATTTTTTATCAATTGTAACTTTTATCGATACGCCCCCTTGGAGTTATCTACAAGGAAAATTTTATTTTTAATAAACATATAGCTGATGAAATTGTTAATGATTAAGTCCACGAGATACACCTACCTTAAATATTTCTAACTGCCTCGATTTCGTGTTTGAAAAATGATCTTCACAAAGCTAGTGAGTGTTGGAACGTACTTGCTGGTAGACAAATTTGCTCCGTGCAGACCAACAAAAGGTAAAACGCAACTCTTTTGACTCCGAGATAATGTACTTTCTTTTTGGTTAATGTTTTCTTAAACCATTTTAAAATTCACACGCACTGTATAGATAATAAAATATACATACTTGGTTGATGATAAATGGTTACGGTAACGTGCGTTAAAATATTCAGCATTCAACCCTCAGATTCAGATAATTCTACGTGTCTGCGAGAAAGAAAAAATAAAATAAAATAAACGGCATCGCAGTTATGTAGACAAGTAACATTACAATCATGTGCAATGATCTTCAACAGTCCAACAAACCTCCTGCCAGTGGTTCTCTTATGACATAATAATACTCAATTATTCCAGATTCCAGTCTTTGTGTCATTAGCCTCTAGCTCTAGTATTCCAGCCAGTCGGTTATTATTCCCGGGCGCTAGGCGTCGCGCTGCACCGGCGTCTATTTCTGTAGTAGTCTCGCGACTCGCGACGTCTGACATTTCTCATCTTTCCTTCTTTTGTCACACATTTCTACTCCTTACTCTTCCTTTTGGCACAATACCTGGTATGCAGCGCGCAGATCAACGTCCTTCGGGAGATCATACTTGCATCCGAATTTTAACTGGAAGCCATCAAATGAATAAAGTGACCCCAATTTTAAGCGGTTTTATGTTTTTCCGGTAAATTATACGTAATATTATCATGATTCCGAATCGGTTAATGACATCATAGTAATATATCTATACAAAATTTACTACTATGTTTTTAATTCCTAGTAAAACATTGATATTTGTTATTGCGTTTCATCGGTGATAAAATAAGTTTTATCTGCACGTTTTGATTGGTTATCAATATCAGTATCAATAACTCTCATACCGGTGCTCATATTTTGCTGCTAGAATATGATTTCTGGTTGCAATATATTCTTATTATTTGATGATAAATATTAAGGAACCGAAAACCCATAAATTGCTGGCAAATTTTCAGTGTTTAAATATTACTTTTGGTTTCAAAATGAAAATATTTGAGCATCATTAAGCCAATATCCACATCCATGACATAATCAAACAATATAATTTTGATGCGCGTAAGGAAGATTAAAAAATACATAATATTTTCAGTACATAAGTATAATGAATTTATGTTGCCGTTCTTATGATTTTTGATGGTGCAGCATATTAGTTGCCTTCGACGCAGTTTATGAACATGGGATGCGATTCATGAACATTTATTTTTTAAAAATTCGTTTTTTAGATTTTTTATATCCCGTGATTTTTTACGGGTCTGCTCTAGTATCTATAACAAAGAAGATTGTCCGAGATAGTAGATATTGAAAGTTAAAAGAAAAAAAATGTTATGAAAATAACATTTTTGACAAAAAAAATAAATTTCAACATACATAAAATAACACTAACAGACCAGTTAGACAAGCGTACAAAGAAAACATAAAAACTCCGACAATAAATTCAAGCTTTGGACAAAGACACTACCATTACCATGCTATAAAAGCTTTCAACAGTGTAAAACTTGAAATTAAAATTGAGGAAAACAAAAATAAATTCACACACAAAATGGATTAAAGAACAAAAAAGACAATATTACCAAAATGTCATAGCATAAAATAAAAATAAAACCTACACGTAACACACAAAACCAATATAAACACACATCACTCACAAACACACAAGATTATATATTAAATGTATTATTTTATCTTATATTGTAGATTGTATTTAGATTATATTTTCATATTATAAAATGAAGGCCTCCGCACGGGCAAGCCACCCAGTGAGGCCAACATTACTGGAAAACTTTGAAATGTAAAAAAAAATATTGTACAAATTAAAAAAAAAAAAAAAAAAAAAAAAAACAGAAACAGAATAATAAATAATTGTTTTGGTAAGTTCATTGTGTGGTTAATTTGATTTAAAAAAAATTTAAGGGTACAGTGGAAAATATCAATACCACTTAGGAATTATAAGATTTGCAGATACGTCCGAGTAAAGAGTTTTGGGCGTATTTTGATTTGAATTGTTGTATGTAAAATAAGGTATTCGATCTGATACTGCATTAAGGGCAACGAAATGCAATATTTTCTAATAGAGCTGGTAATTCAATAAGGCAGTTCAAGACCCTGTATAGAAAGAGAACGTAATTTTTTTTTCTTCATTTGTAAAGAGTAATAGGGTTACATTGATGATTTTCAAAGCGATATGACAGGTGTTTAAAAATGATTTTTTTTTTTATATTTTCAATTCGGGTTAATGTAAGATTGGTATTCCAAATTACAGATGCAAATTCGAGATGAGACCTTATGTATTCCATATATAGTAGTTAAAGTTTAAATGGTTTATTGAATGGTTTTGTGATAGCGATTTTCGTAGAATGAACCCCATTTGTTTTTAGGTATTTTTAAAGATGTGTTCACCTTTGTAATGGCTAGTCCCAAAGACGACATAGCGATAAGGTCTCCAGTCAGTCGGTCCGCTCATTGTGGCCTCACTAAACCGCCTGCCAGAACCGGGCTCGCCTCTAAAATTGAGGGTGCCTCAGGGATCTGATATTCGGTTCGCAGATATATAATAAAAATAAAATATGTATAAAAAAAATATCATGAGCACTATCAATGATAAAATAAAATGTGCACATTTTAATTTAATATCCATGTTGCATGATCATCAATTATCACTGATCACATGCTCATAAAATCATCATTAACATTGACTCGAGTTTGCACATATGTTTATCCAATAAAACTATGACTCACTACGTTGTTATAAACCTCAAATCCCATCTCAAGGGAGTAACCGACGAGATCGCGTGGCTGATCTCACGCGAATTAATTAATTACTCTTTTTAATGTTTCTTTTCGCGCCTTATGCTAAAAGGACACTCGATGACGTCAACCTTTCTGACTGGGTTCAATATTGGATGTTGCCAATTGCCACAAATAATAATTATTCAGCTCTCTCGAAGTCGACTGATGATTTATTCTGTCCCCTCGTGTATGCGGTGGATATCTAGTGCCTTCTGAGGAGTGTTGTTTGGTTTAGTCACCGATGGCGGAATTTGCCGGTGACGTAATTTTCAAGTTTACTCTGGGTACCCAAAGCGGGAGGAGGCTTTTTGTTGGCTAGTAGACCACGTGATAATGAAAACATGCCAACTCCGAGTTGAATGGACGTGAATGTGAATTTATCAATCATTTCATCAGATTCGGCCTAATTCGTAACCAAGTTTTTTTAAAAGTAACTTTCCAGATATATTTTTCTTCATAGTTATTTTTTCTTCAATCGTAACTAGCTGACTAACCATCACGCAGTTTCCCCGTAGGGGTATCCAGAGAGGGTAAACCGCTAAACAACTCGGTCGTGGCACAAACATCGTCTCATGCACACTCTTCTGTTATTCTGTTTCTTAACATGGCTCATGCACACTCTTCTGTTATTCTGTTTCTTAACATGGCTCATGCACACTCTTCTGTTATTCTGTTTCTTAACATGGCTCATGCACACTCTTCTGTTATTCTGTTTCTTAACATGGCTCATGCACACTCTTCTGTTATTCTGTTTCTTAACATGGCCCGACTTAAGTATTTGGGTCTCTTTCTCCTGGTTTCCCCTACTTATTCTGCCATTCATATTCGCGTCATATATTCTCCTAACACTCCTTCCTTCCTTCATTCGATCTACATGCCCAAACCATCTAAGAGTAACCTTCTTACTCTTACTCATTCCGCCATCAGCCCGTTCTCTATAGCTTTGACAATGTATTGGTTTTTGTACTGTTTTTGCATACGCAAATAAATAAACTTCAGGGTAGGTACACCAGCACAACATTGCTAACTGCTAGCTTCGCTTCTTTGGACATTTTTTTGTTAGCGCCAAACGTGTTTTACAATCATAATTTAATCATAATACAATATATATATTTCTACTTTTATATTTTTATTTATATTTTTTCCCTTCTTGTGCCCTCGCCTATCGGAGGTTAGATAGCACCAGGCAACCTTTACCCTCCACTTCTAGATCTTTCATAACTGTTCCTTTGAATTTTCAGTTGGGTAATCTCTTATTTGTCTCTCCTAATGATTTGACCAAGATAATATTGGAGTTTTTTAGTACAATTCTTTCTCGTACAACCTCGTAATTTTTGGTAATTCTATGACGATCTTCTGAATTAGTTCTCCTATCCTGTCCTAAGAGACTTGAAGATGTGCCTGTATGTGCACATTTAAAAAGGCATGTATCGTGTGCATCTAAATGCTGGGAATACTATTTATTTCAGATGAAACTGGTTCCGAACTTTTGACCTTTTGTTCCGTAAGCAGATTGACTAATGACCACCCACTAGAGGTGGGTCTTATGAGTACAGGTACAGAAAAATACCGGTGACAAAATACTCAAAAGTATTTAATACCGACCTGTGAGGATTGATTCCGAATACGTAATACGGGGGGGGGGGTAGCTACGGAATTCCATATCGAAAAATTCCTCACATTTTTCCGGTCGCAAAATTTCATCATAACAAATATCCAAAAAGAATAGCCGTCAAAAATACCGAAAATACCTATCAAAATACCCGTCAAAAATACCGAAAATACCTATCAAAATACCCATCAAAAATACCGAAAATACCTATCAAAATACCCATCAAAAATACCTATCAAAAATACCTGGTAAAAGTACCTATTAAAAATATTTAATCCGGTATAAAATACTTATGAGTATTTTGGAGATCTGCTACAAGAACAAAGTATCGCATTGAAATACCCGGTACTTTTACTGGGTACGATAAATACGCCTCACCTCTACTACCCACCCAACGAACAGGCAAACTAATTTTCTAATACAAAACCATTTACCCAATCTCCTCGATCATGCATCATCTTTATTATTTGTTACGTTTAGGACCAACTCACATAATATAGTAGCAGTTACGTTTTAGCACCAAACCATTTAATATGGTAACCGATTATATTCGATTGACCCTAACTCGTTAAAAAAAATTGTACTGGTTTGGTTTCTCATGTAGGAATTGTCTAGAGACAAGCTGGTGCCTTGACGCCCAAAACTTGTATTATTAATTTATTTTAATAAAAGTACAATCCACATTTTGCCTTTTAAAATAATCCTCAATTCGTGACAACGTTTTTCCTTTAATATCGTTATTCAAGTTTGCAATTGCCTTTGGAACACTGACAGAGAAATTATTAATGTCGTATCTACTCCCACTGAACTAAAATCAATGATAATTGTTTTTACGCTTCTACTAAGGTTTCCACGAGTTTCATCAATGGATTGAATAATGACTCGGGTCAAGAGTTGAAACTGGTGGGCGCTTTGCAATAGTATTATTTGAATGAAAATGATAACATGTTTGCGGTTTCGCAACACCTGGGCATAATATTTCAGGCAGCAGCTTGTTTTGGCTGTAATTTGATATTACCTCCTTCGTGTAGTCCGGGTCATCCTCGGTATTGGTATTGCGCAATACGGTGATTCACATGCCCCTCCGGCTTCCGATGTGCCGGAAGTATCGCCTTATTTGTACGTCATGTCTTTAAGCTTAGACTACGACGTGTGAGGTGCCTATTGTGTTTTAACTATCACGTGTATGCAATATGCATAGGTCTTAGATTTAAATGAAGATCAACTGGGTGAAATTGCAATTCCGCCTTTCTGTTTGTTTTTTCAGTTGTCTTTTATTTCATTTCATTATTTATTTTTCACGTCTTTTTCAACGACCTTTGAAGAAAACGATATAATACCGGGTGGTGATTTTTATATAGTCGCTACCCGGTTTCAATATCGACTATTTTTTTTCTGATTGATCAATAAAATGAAATAAACTTATATTAATCTTATATTAAACAACTCAATGCAAAAAACCATACTCATTTGTACTCACAAAAATAATACACCTGATCTATTAACCAACATACCTAACAAAATCACTAGATCATTTAATCAAAGGTACATACAACAAGCAAAAACGAACACAACATTTCATTAACCATGGCATAAAACTTGATAACAGTCAATATACTATAAAAAACTTACAAATTTCAATATTTTCAAAACATTCATAAAACAATGGATCTGGGACATAGGCAAACACGAAATTGATAGAATATTTCAACCAAACACAGATTGATTGAAGTGAGACAACCTGAGTTTTATTAGTATAATCAAAACAAATTAGGTTAGCTTTCAGATTTACTAGTAAAATTTATTTATTTATTTTGTAAGAAACAAACAGCTTTTATATAATATACAATGATAGATATAAATATACAAGTTAACTGAAGTCAAGCCACAGAAGTTTCTTATGTTAAAGTTCATTGGAAATGAAGTTTTAGTATCTTAAAATTAATTTGGTGTTAAAGGAAGGGGAGAGGAAGAGGAAAATAGGAAGAGGATAGGAGATGCTCCCGATACATTCTATACTCTCATATTAATAATCGATCGTACGCATTACTTCATATCGATATTTCTTTAGGTTATTACCAAAAATGTCAATAGACAGAATATGAAGATTTGTTAAATTGGTAAGTTCTGGTGAGTCCAGACCATTATTTAGGATTTTAAACAATAAGATTTGATCAAAAATTAGACGTAGTGTTGGGAGGGAGTTCAAATTATGAAATTTAATGGATTCGGTATAATTTGAGAAGTGTAAGTTTAGTTTATAATTTATGTGTTAAAATTTTTTTTGAATTCTTTCTATTCAAATGTTAAGCATTAAGAAATACAACAAAATTGTAGCACACGTCCTAACTAGTGTAATAGGTTTAATATGTTAATTTAATAAAAATACAACATGGAAAATGTTAAAAAAATTCCCCAGCACGGGAAATCCCAGTGGGAAAACATTCTGAAATATAATTATGTCAATAAATATTTTTATTGCCACATTCTAAAAATTAGCAAATTAAGCTGTAAGCTGAAAATATTTGCGTTGACCTAAAAATTCCAGACTAAAAAAAAATCTCTTCAAAGTTTTATGACTCCATAGCTTTTCGAGAGGTTTTACTGCTTTACACGATGAGAATTCCGTTTTAGGATACTATGCACATTTTCATAATTTCAGCTTTCTGCATGCTGATTTAGTTTTGATTGCACCTGCCAGGTTAGTTCACATTGTAAATTGTTATGGTACGTATACATTTGCGAACTTAAACGCGAACCGAGCCACGAGTTACGGGAAAGGAACAAATCAACTGCCAGCGGCATTTCGCGCCATTTGCGGTTGCTTCGTTCCTTTCCCATAAGTTAAGGTTCAGTTCGACAGTTCGGCTCGCTTATGTAAACGCAGCATTCCACAACGTTATTTAAGTACTTTTCTTTTCATTGACAGCTGTGTTTTTAGTATCTACGTGGCGATTATGCGAAAATATAATGTGTACAACGTAGGAGGTATTGGTTTATGGCGAAGGACATCATCATGCCTACAAATCGACTTTATATGAAATTGAATAGTCACGCATAGTAATTACGTAATTAGTAGCCCGAACACAAACTAAACCGTATCAAGCCCGTTTATACAAGGAATATTATTGCTTACTATTTGTGGTTTAGTGTTGAATGTTTGATAGTGGATCCCATAACACGTTCAAATGAAACTCGCGCATTGTTTGTTTATCGTTTCAGTTTGATTACAACACGATTACATTGGTGTACAGTTTCAAGGCCACCTTGTCCCCGTTACCTTAGGCCCAAAGCGCAAATTGTTAACATGCGCAACAGCGTCCGGGAAGGTGTTTTTTTTTCAGTGGTTGCTCTTGTCATTCGCCGAAAATTTCGCTTTTTATATCCATGATCGAAAACCGTACAACGAATGCCTACATTTAAGCTAAAAACAAAGTGGTACAACATATTCTACACAGATTCCCAACACTTTTTAACCCGCGAAGTTTAATATTTTTCTATGGCCACTGTTGATAGAAATACATTCAATATTCATTTTAAAATGAGTTTCCGAGAAAAGTGGGAATGACTTCTTTACTTGTTCATTTGAATTTTTCTCACAGTAATTCTTTCATTAATATATTTTATAGTGCGTCCGACAGTTTACCTCTCTGTCTAATTTGTTCGGTTTTGCGAATAAACAGCTATTACCCGTAGAGTTAATTTTTTCGCTTTTAGAAACGGCTGATATGGTCTTATAGAAATCGTTGTATCTCCCTTACTGTCGTGGTGAGAAATATGAACTAAACGGTGCTGGAAAGAGAAAACGCCACGCTTTATATTCAAATCCAGAAGTTAACCACGGAATAATTAAAATGTATACCTCTAAGAAACCAGAAGTTCCGACCGCAATTTGAGAAAAAAATATGTAATTTTTTTTTTGTCAGTATTTAGACAACAAACTTCAGATGTGCTATTCTAAAAACTTTTTATGTCAACTTTTGATTTCAAAATTTCAATATTTCTAAAATTACTTGTTTATTTCTAATACTAAAATTTGAAAGCCTTCCAAAAATATTCCATTTATTAGGATTTTATTGCGAAACCGAAATACGCAGAAATTTTTCGACTTTCTGACAGCATCTTGACAGAAAATGAAATGAAATGGTCAATATGCCAGAGGCCTGGGGGTTAAAGATATCACAGATGTTTGCACTTGTACATTCATGATATAATACTTACTGTTCTTAAGTTCAATATGACCAACAAAGTAATATAACCCTTTCTCTGGCTTCCCAAAAGGTAATTTTTGGCCTCTGACTGTTTTGAAATTTCTGTAACTTCCAAGGGGAGGCCACATGGACTCCGGTTGAGCAGCACTGGTAAAATGTGCAATCCACGATATATTCCAAGGCCAACTTATAATATTAACGGATAAAGAAACATAGCTATTATTTATATATAAATCGTCGAAGACACATCACCATGTAAATAGTTTTTTTAAACATCTGAGCGCCATTCGTTACCCTTTTTTTCTTTTTTCGAGACCGTAAAAGAATGCCATATTGCGCGGACTTTCACACATCTGCACAAAATATGCACGAAACGGCGTATGAATGTTTATTATTTTTTTTATGAATCTCCCGCGGTGTTACTTAGAAAAATCTTTAGTTTAAGGCGATGCCATACGTAGTAATGCAAAATCATGTGTTTTTGGTTTGAAAATTTGGTCGCCTAGAAATGTTTCAGATGCTTTAGTTAAATACTGCGACTAGAATTCATCATGGCCTTTGAAATAATCGAGTATTTTTTAGATAAGTCTTTTTTAAAAAAAAAATAATGTATAAGGCCTATGAAAACTGCTTTAAAGTTCAAAATCTCCTACTTACGAATCCATTTTCGATTATGATTTTATTGTATAATGTGGCAAATTAAGTTATTTATAAAATGATCGAAAAGAAAAAAAAAATTATGCCTGAACATCCACAAAATAAAATAAAAGGCACTTTGTGGCCATGTTTTTTTCTTGCATAAATCAAAACAGGCGGATGGTGTTAAGCGGGAATTTAAACCTTATCGCCATCTACGTAAGGGTTGTTATTGATAGCGGCTCAATTTAAAATATTAAACGACGTAGTGCATCGCCTTAATGATTTTTATTGTAATTTTAACAAAGATGCAATACTCAAGTGACATATTGGTAGGTTTAAACATTCACCTCTCGACTACCACATATTTCTGTGTAATCCTTTGTTTACCGTGTTTTCTTTGTTTATCCCACGAATTGCAAGCGTATTATACGCTACCTTGAATTGAATATTAGTTAAGTTAAGTTAGTTAAGGATTATCATGCAATCCCGCAGCACCGGAATACTGAAGCCTTACTCAGTCGAGATAGATTTTAAAATTATTTTTTAAATAAATAATTATACTATGACATTTATATACCTTCTTACATGCTGAGCGTAAATTTCAAAACCTAATCGTATGGTTTTCATCGACTTGCATTTAGTGATGTAGACCCGGGAATATTCCCCGACCTGAAATAAATTCCCGAAAACGGGGAATTTATTTTATTTTTAATAAAATGGTTTCTACACTTCTCTTGGATGCTTTATTGAGTTTTAGCATGTAAAGTAAGCCTGCAAACATTTGCAGTAAACGAAGCTGCCTCATCTTTACCTCGTGATATGAAGAACAGCCTGTTGGACGATGATGTTTACTGGACAAGAGTGACATCATTAGCCGATGTTCTGCGACCGATTGTTTCCTGGATTACACAGCTAGAGGGAGACGATCCACTAACACACAAAGCATTGTATGCTTTTGAGGATATTGAGAGCAGTCTAAGTAAAACTCTTCCAGCGTATCTACTGTCACATGCCGAAGAGAAGCAAATACTGGAAAAGGCGGCGCAGCGCAAAGAATTTGCTATTGCTCCAATACATCTGGCTACTGCCCCACTAGATCCAGGTTCCCAAGGACATCTGCTAAGCCACGCACAGCAACTTGAAGCACTTCAATTCATTGACCAAGTAGCAAGTCATATGGAGACTGTTGATAGTGCAAATGTTCTTGTTGATTTAGCCAATTATAGGGCTGAAGAATAATCATGGAGCAAGGCATTCCTATGGAAGTGTGTCGATAAAATCACGCCAGTGACCTGGTGGAAGGGGATGTGCGGATGTTCTGATTTGTCACAGGTTGCCATAAGAATATTGACTGCTCCCATTACTTCAGCAGCCACTGAGAGATCTTTTAGCACGTTTAGTCGCATTCATACAACACGGAGGAATCGTCTAACAACTCAAAGAGCAGGGAAAATAACATTTGTGGCACACAATTGGAAACTTCTTTCCTCTGAAAGAGGCTCTCAAGTTGCTCTCAAGAAAACTCTTTCTGCCACGGATGAGCAGATTGCTTCGCATCATAACGTTTCAAACCTATCTGGTACTCGCAAACATCGAATTGACTGTGCTGAGGAAGAAGAAAACGTACATAATCCTGAGTCGGCAACAACTTCGTCCGGGTCGGATGAAGAAGAAGAAGAAGAATATGAAGGTGAAAGTGGAAGCGAAGTCGATAGTGTCAGTGTCCAATCGGTATCATCAGATGAACAGTAACGATCTGTGAAGTTGTGTCATTTTTACAGTTTTACGATTGATTTTTTATATGTACCGTTTTCTAGCATAAAGTGTATATAGGCTACTAATACTGTACAGTATACAACTATATAGAGATACTACTCACTTTAAAATAATTTTGATCGGTGTTTTTTTGTTATTTTTCTCTTGGATCCTATTCCTATATATATGGGAATAGTTTGTATGGATCTATCCTGCTCTATATGTACCATATGTGTGTATATTTTATTTTTTATTTAATAAATATTATTCTTTTTGAGGTATTGTGTTGTTAAAATCAAAATTCCCCGTCCAGGGGAATATTTCCGGGAATATTCCCCAGAAATATTCCCCAGAAATAAATTCCCGGGAATTTATACATCACTACTTGCATTCAGTTTTAAAATATCATTTCTTATTCTTTCTATATTCAGTACTTACCTATGTTAGTTTTCCACTGCAATTACATCCGCACTGCCGTACTTGCACGGAGAAAACTTAATGATATAAATTTTGATTAAATTTATTTTAAATATCTTAAAATTATTTGTATTCCGGCTAAACACGTGACTGCGGGCCTTTCACGAATGAATTAACAGGTTTCCTAATAAATTATCAGTAAAACACGAATGTTTTATCGCGATGATGACCTGTGTTCATATTTTAAAAATATTGAAAATATTTTCGCATTTCGTCATTGTCATATCAGATGAAGCGAAGATGCATGAACCCGTGTTCCAATAAATTATGAATGCACTAAAAGTTTATTAGGAAACGGCGTGCTATCCCGTCTTTAATTGGATTTTAATAAATCAGCAATACTATTTTTTCTCCGTGTAGGGTTAAACAGGTTAGGTAAACAATGAATCAATGATTCATTGTTTCCACTATGTGTCTATGTTATCAATTTTATAAGACTTAACATTGATTATTTAAGGTAGCTCCGTTCCTGCACAATCTGCAGTTTCAATCAAACAGGTGTGGTTTATTTATATTTTGTAAACACATGCTATAACAATGATTATTCTGTCTGTATAATAATGCAAGTGGTCGTAATCCATGAGGAAGAAAAATGAAAAGTCTTGTGGAAAAAACCATTTATATGTTTTGTTTATACCTTTTAATCATATTGTGGTAACATATTATCATTATCTCAACAGTGGTTTGGTTTTTCAACACTTACTTTAGATTAATACCACAAGACATTGTCATGATTGTTAAGTTTGTAGGGGAAAATAAGTGATTGCCGTCGCTTGAACTTGTAATGCCGGAAATTGTAACCGAAGTACGAGTACTGTTAAGTCTGTCCAACTGATATCGCTGTTGTCAAGGGGTCCTGCATTGTTACCTATTATCTCCCACTAAACTGTTGGCATATTACTTAACGTGCATGTTGACTTGTGTGATGCGGGTAGGGCCGCGCGACAATACTTGTTACTGACCTGTGGGTGTCGTGTTCGCGTGCACTCGGCTATTACCATTACCTCTACCGCCAGCCAACCCAATAACCTCACCCACCATTCACACTCACCACTCAGCACTCACCGCACTCGCAATGTGGTAAGTGGTCACAGATTACAGACAGGTATTATTGTAGGTTGGTATGTGAGGTGAAGCTGTCATGAGAGCGGCTGCATTCCTTGCCTAGTGATGATTGCTTCGCGGGGAGACTGGAGCGAGATCCGGTGCGTTATGAGATTATATCGGGTTAATTGCATTCGAAGTGTCGCCTCGCTTCTCTTGTGACCGCAGACCTGGGAAACCAGGAAATCCTGAAATTATCAGGAGAATTTAGAATTAACGGGGGACTACCATAATACGCTCTAGTTTTGTGGTCGTAAAATGTTATGTAATAAGTATGTATTTGAATTGAGGAAATATCTATCTACTGTATACATAAAGGAGAGTGTCTGTGGCGGGCGGGCGGTATGGATTTGACTTGTTTATTTTATTACAAGGTCTATGAAATTTTGCACACTTGACCTTTAAAATAAGAGGGAGGTCACTGTCAATCAATCCACTTTTCCCAAACCTCAAACCTGTATCTTTATACATGATGAAATTTTGCACATTTGACGTCCACAATACGAAGAAAATACCATCTACATCTGATTGGGAAAACCACTATGTAAAACCTGGACAAGCCCAGCAGAAATCAGAAGGAGAATCACAGCAGCCAACAAAACATACTTCTCTTTGCTGCCAGTGTTTAAGTCACGTAGTGTCCACAGAAAAACCAAAATAACCATATATAAGACCATTGTAAGAACTGTATTGGCATATGGATGTGAGGCGCTGACACTGACGGTAAAGATGGCTGAAATGCTGGATACTTTTGAAAGAAAGGTGCTGAGAAGAATATGTGGACCCGTGAAAGAGGGCGAACAGTGGCGTATCCGGCACAATATAGAATTGTACGATATATATAAGGCCCCTAGCATCTCTGCACACATGAGACTCCTCAGGCTGAGATGGGTTGGGCATGTACAGAGAATGCCGGATACACGCGTCCCAAAAAGAATTCTGACTGGTCACCCAGGTGGAAAGAGAAAAGTGGGAAGACCCAGACTGAGGTGGGAAGATGAGGTAAGAGGGGATGCAGCACAGCTTCTCCAGGTGACAAACTGGAAGTCAGCCGCTGAGGACAGGAGGAGTTGGAGACGACTGTTGCAGGAGGCCAAAGCTCGATATGGGCTGTAGCGCCATCGAAGAAGAAAGCCTGGACAACGCCGGGGACTTCCGGTTAGTCTATTTATAAAAAAAGTGTGTCTGTGGCAGGCGGCGTGGATTTGATTTTTATACCAATCTATAGTTTTATTACGAGATTGATGAAATTTTGCACACTTGGCCACAAAATAAGAGCAGAGTCACTGTCTATACGAGATTTCTAAAAACCACCCCCCATCCCATTTTCCCACCCCTAAAGGGTGCGTATAAAGCTGACAAAATTGGCGCGAGTCTAGCCAAGAATTACGGGAATTGAACAAAACAACCGCGTTCGTTCCTTTCCCATAATTCGTGGCTCAGCTCGCTGAAATGTTGTCCTGTTTATACGTGGCATAAGATCTTAATCTTAGTTCGATGCAAATAATTATTTTTTTGATTTCTAAATACATATCTAGAGATGACTTTACAACAAGAATTATCTTGATGGTTTCAAATTCTTAATTTTTCGTTCACTCATGTTTTTCTCGAGATGTTGCACTCTAAGATATTTTTTTTAAAATGTCGGGGAAGATGGCGAAACAAGTTTTCTAAATTCTATACAGGGTGTTAAGGGACGCACTTCACTTATTTTAACCAGTTATTCCTGACATTATTTGGAATAAAAGTGTGAACAAAATTTTGGAATCAGGTGACATTTTTTTATGTTATTTTCACAAAAAACAGTAGGAATTGGACAGCTAGGGTCGATGTGAGAAGTTAGGCGGTTACTCGGCTAAGTGACCAGTGTCGACATGTAAAAGAATTTAAAAAAATGTTTTTGAAAAAAAAAACAAAAAAAGTCACCCGAGACCGAAATTTCACTTTTTTTACTATTGATGTCAGGAATCACTGGTTAAAGTAAGTCAAGTACGTCCCTTAACATCCTGTATAATCAGGACCGACCCTATACGGGCGCAATTGGAGCAGTCCGCCCCGAGCGCCGAATTGCGAAGGCGCCGATAATATTTTACATCTCACAATCCTGCAAATAATCCGAATATAATTGATTACAGTGATCACCTACCTAGACGTCTACTCGTTTTGACAAGGGACTTCAATTTTTTACCTGCGCTAGGCGCCGTTTTGCTCAGGGCCGGCCCTGTAAATGTAAATGTATTTGTGACAACCATGTGTTAGTATACCACAGATCCATTGATTGAACTCGATGACAGCTATGGTTCAGGATTGCATTACCATTTCAATGTAACACTGAATTACACCAAATATGTTAAATGGAAAAACATCGTGATCGAAATCCTCACAACTTTATTTAAAACTTTGACATTTTGATTTTGAGGATCTCGTCCAAGTATTTCTAAATCGGAGCCTGGAATTTGGCCTTTCGAATCGCTGGTCGCAATCCATCGCCCGAAATATCGGCTCATTCTCACCGCTTCGCATTATGACTGCTGCAAGTGCTGATGGCTTTAGCTTGCCGACTGCCGATACGCACTTCTTCCTGTGTTCGTTTTTTAATCGGCGAGACTAATGTGGCACCTAAATAAGGAGGCGTAGACAGGTTTGCAATTATTACTGTATTGCAGATTAACAACTCCCAACTGTGTAACAACATTACTAAGTTATGTGAACAATAGATCTCACTTTCAAAAAGTCATAGAAATCATAAGATTTGTAATTAGATACTTAAATACCTACCCACTGAATTATAAGCCATGTATATATGTATATGCAACATTTTTTTATTACAACAAAGGATCATACAATTTTTTCAAAGAAACGTCACTGTGTGATTATTTTGTTCAAACTTCGGACAGGTAGGCACCATTCACGGAGAATAATTAGTATTGCTGATTTATTGAAAATCTCTTCAAAATATTCGTAATCCGGTTAAAAACGGGATTGCAGGCCTTTTCCTGATGAACTTTTAGTCAATTCCTAATATATCGGAATACGTTTTCATGTGCACCTGCATTTGCCTTGATATAATGATTTCTATGAACACGTGTTCCGACATTGTGAAAAATCATTTCTCTTTTACAGGAAACCTATCAATTCATTCGTTAAGGGCCTACAATCCCGTTTTTAACCGGATTACGCATAATTTGAAGAGATTCTTAATGAATTAGCGTACTCAATTTTCTCTTGAACAATGAAAAAATGCTTATTAGAAATAAAAACGACGATTTCACATAGAAAAAAATAATCTTTACTGAACCATTAAAACCGCCACTATCTTGAAACGGAACGTACCTACGAACAAATTTACAGACAGGCGAAATGCAAAACGGTCGTGTTAAAACAGGACTTCGCTACGCTCTGCTCGTTTATCAATCGAGCAGTCATTATCAAATTTTTTTTTGCCGTAATAATTCGTAATTTTTTTTATTTCTAAACCTGAAGATGATTTTTCTTCTTTTTTTCCGTGTCGTAGTCTGCTCAGTCAATAAACGATGAACGATTTCTGAATACCTATTATTCATTCAATTACCTCTTAATTATTTTTCCAGGAAAATTTTCACTGTGCTCCGTTGATCTTTGAACCCCCCGTGAAGCATATGATCCGGCCCATCGATTACTTGAACTTTCCAGTATCAGTGCGCAATATAATATTCACTCAGGAAACTATTTTATTAACTTCTTAATGTTGTGAGAAAATACTAAAAACTATATAATAATATCGTAATCCTCAGCACCCATTGCAAATTCAACTTTCACCGATACTGAACTCTAACTTAAACTAACCAAGATTAAAATGTACCTACCCCTTTCTTTTGAATATTTTATTCCATTTCACTAACCATGCGAATTTTTTAACTAACATGAGAATTTTCATTTCACTAACCATGAGAATTTTTTTTGTCGATGTAAAATAATTGAAAAAACTCTATGCTATTTTGCTTATTCTAAATACGCGTTTCATGAACATCCTACAAATGTTTAAACCAGTACTGATTAATTTACTGTCGTACATTTGTAAATAAGCGGCCCACCCGCAAATAACTACGGATATACGCTTTGACAGATCAACCCTTAGCAGAGGTTAAAATATGCAAATTGATCAAATCTTATAGGCAGCACCCACGCTCGTTCATGCTCGATGGTTTTACGCTCATTTGAACGTGGCGCTATACAAATCATCCAAGTAATATTATTTAACGTGTGTACCGTATTGCTTTATGCTTTTTTGTTCATACGAATTTTCATACGGAAATTTCATAAACAAAAAGGTTTCCATGTCCGTAATTCTTGCTTGATGTTCGACGAAATTTACGATTTGAGTGAGCGTCTTGGTGGTATATCTTTGGCGTCTTGTGTCGAGCTACTCGATTCCAAGTCAACTTGTTCGATCGAGCATTATAAACGAAAATGACTCGTTAAGTCGTAATTCTAATTTATTTTTTAAATTCTTTAAGTTACCTCCAGCATTTTGTAATGCGGACCTTACTAATATAATGAAATCACCCCAATTTGCCTGTCTGTGATATTAAGTTGATATAAATGTATACATCCAATGTATAAATAATAAAATTAAGATACACGCAAAAGAGCAAAGAGACGCATACGCAATTAAAAAAAAAAAACATTTTCAACTCAATTACTACTTGAAACAACTATTTAAGTCGGTGGAGATGGAAAAAACATGCAAAAATGCAACAAAGCTTCTTATATTTGGGTTATTGAAATATTTTATGCGTATTTCCTAACCTTCAAACTTAACTTTGATTTAGAAAATATGGAACTTGAATCTTTTTCCATCTCCCCAACACAAATAGTTGTTTCTTGTAGTAATTGGGGTTATATAAAAATATATTATTTGCAATATGTAAAATATGTTTTTATATAACCCTGATGAAGGTTCGGGGTGAACCGAAACCGGTTGGTTTTTATATATTGAAAATATATACAATAAAGTTATTTTATTATAATATTTGCACTTTACAATACTTAACATAATATGATATTAACAGGGGTGCAATATGAAACATCCTGTCTCTTTAATTATTTGCCCTCAAAGCTCGTATCAGTCCAGCTTGAGTTGAGGGCTGACGGGCCGGGCCTGGGGTGCCCGCCACGCGACGCCTCCATCCGCCGTCCGTCGACGTCACTTGGTACTCGGTATTAGCAGTGTGTAAAGTTTGAGTAGAGCCTCAGTCCTCAGTCCTGGCCTCGTCTCAGTCCAGTCGCCTGCGCGCACTCGCCCTCCGAAAGCCGCCCGCCGTGATAACCCGAACAAATCTCCCACCAAAACATCGCTGCGAGACGTAACATTAATATTTTTCCCCTACTTCCAAATTTCTTCTCTGTGCAAAAATGTGTCGAAATAATAATTCATCTTGATGTTTTATCATATTTTTTCTCGGCGCCTTGTGTGAATTTTAAATAAAAGTGCATTACGTAATTATTCAAAATAGTGTTGGTTACACATTGTGTGTCGTTTTATCTGGTTTTACTGATTAATTCAAAGGTGATACGACGTTTGTGGCATTTCCTTGGTACACATAAAAGTGATTGAGATAAATAATTTATTCAATATTCAAGATATTATGTGGTTAGAAGTCTTTGGATGTGAAGTGCTTGTCGATTATTTGAATTGGTTTTATTTATATTTTAAAAATTCTTAAATCTTAGTTGTCGGGTTGTAACTAGGCTGTAACTATTAATTTTTAGATTTACCTAATATTGTCAGTTTAGAGCGAAAAGTGGCTAACGACGTTTTCATAATCGTGACATGAAATTAAATCAGCACCATAGCACGTGTATATAATACATTGTATAAATACATACTTTATGCGAATATAAAGACAAAAAATCTAAATTAGAATGCAGAAAAACATGATTTTGATATACCTTTGGATCTTATTTAGGATGGGTTGTATTTTTTCAATTCTTTCCCATTTACTCAGTTCATGTGATATAAATTTCTCGTTTTTGAGATCTAGATAGGGACGAAAAATCGGTCACAAAATTTCAAAGTTAAAATTTAAGTTCCATTCAAGTTCTGTTATTATCTCATCATGGGCCGGTTGCTTCACAGTACTTGAATAATAACATAACTTGAATAGAACTTTCACAGAACTTGAATATTAACTTAAAAAAATTATGAATTATTCAAATTCTGTGAGACAACCCGTCCTTAGTGTCTTATCCTGATTAATATTATAAATGCGAAAATATGTTTGTTTGTCCTTCTTTCACGTCGCAACGGCCGATTGGGCCGCGGCGCGACTTATCGACGTGATTTTTTGCAGTTGGAAGGCTTGGAAGTGACATTAGGTTACTTTTCTTCCCGGAAAAACATTTCATTCCTGTAGGAAAATTCTGTGTACAGTAATTTCTCCCTAATACCGCGCGAGCGAAGCCGCGGGTGAAAGCTTGTCATTTATACATTAATTTAATTGCCACTATCGAATTTTTCGGGTTCCCCATTTTGCCCATCGACATAATTATATAGATGATAAAATGTGTTTTTTTGCCGTTTTTTTCATTTTACACGTGGACTGGATAATAAAAGCTGATTACACAATACACAGCCCCTGGATACAAGCTTGATTACACAAACATACGCCCATTTATTGGATCTTCTTTTTATTTATCTTCCAAATTAAATATCTGTTGTGGTGTGAACGGATAATGATATCCACAATCTAAATGAAAGTCGGTATCATTCTTATCACGAACTGGCTAATACCATATATGAGATCGCGTTTAATTTAGTATTCATTATTAATATTCACACAGTCGCATAGGCATACCGACTCCCGAAACAGACATTATGAATGATTGTTTTAATGTCCGCTTATATTGCACACATTTAAACGTTGCAACACTAATTATTTTAAGAGTGATACATTATTGTCAATTAAAATTCCCCCTAACCATGTGACTGTTCACTGTTGACACTGTACCGAATAATTGAAATAATAAACTCTGACAGTAACGATGAGCCACTTGCATGCAACTTTAATTGCCTTAAAAAAATATCACGTGAAAAATATTTGAATTTCGATTTTGTTTTCGTGAATGAATGAATGCAAATTGCAAAATGAGTTGAAACTATCCCACTTCGCAACATCCAAACGAGCTGAAAGAATTGTCCATTCCAGTTCCTGATTAGGAAGGATTAATACTCTTAATATTTTTTTATAATTCTATAAAAAAATAAGATAGGTACCTTCTTGGTTTGTTATAAATAAGTATGTATAATAGTAAATATATTAACCAAATCGGTTTTTTGTAGCATTATAAATGCAGGTGACATCACTTGAAAAATGCCTAATTTTAATGCTCTTTGTTTAAATTCATAAAATTCTATACAATTTTTTTTATATGAATCGACTTGAAAATTTTGTCGTTTGATATTTCAAAATTGACCATGAAATTGAAGTTGAAGCTTACGCGCGTATTTTGAACCCATCGGCGTACTAATTTTTATTTGTGACATTTGTGCATACTTGAGAAGGATTATTACTGTGCAGTATTGCACCCCATATTTCCCCAAATTAAACACTTTTATATATATAAGTGGGTACATGAGTACATAAAACATATATTTACATTACAAAATATATTTATGTTCGCAATCTCACCAATGAAGAAACTGGTTCTTGTGCTTGGTGAGAGAGTTACACTAATTATAAGAAAAATAGAACACCATTATGCTACAGGTAAGTATATACAGGTTTTCCAATAAGAGGTGTTATTTTGATATTCAATCGTAAAAGATCAATGGTTTAATTTCGTTGCTTGTGTGGCACGTAGCGCCGTTTTGTTGAAAGTAAACGTTGTCCAGATCAATACGATCCAATTCCGGCCATAAAAAATCATTATTCATCTCTCGATAGCGCAATCCATTCACCGTAACTGTTGCTCCAGCCTCATTTTCAAAAAAGTAAGGTCCAATATCTACGCCATTTTTATTAATGGCGTAGTTTCTACTTGTCAAATGTCAAAATATTACAGCTTCAAAAGTAACATCTACCGAAATAGCAGGCTATTCAAAATAACACCTCTTATTGGAAAACCCTGTATATAATAGGAACAATATATAAAGAGACAACATCGAAATACAGTGGAGATGAGTATAGACTGATAATAAATATCGATTAAGGGAAAAACAGGCAATTATTTAGTTAATAATTATTTCTGAAAGTGTAACTTCAGTTTTAGTTTAAGTAAGTTAATATCCTTTAATTTGTTTATTTCAATCGGAAAGTTGTTGAAATACTTTATTCCTGAATAGGTGTAGTTATTTTGCATTTGTTTGGTATTACATTTTGGAATTTTGATATTGTATTGATATCCTTTATAGGTGGGTTTCAAATTTTTTGATTATATTATCTTTATAAATTTGGATAATTGCATTTTTCTTGAATATATCCTCTACTCGGGGCACCCCGAAATCTGTAAATAGCGTTTCTGTTGGATACATGAAGGGTTTCTTGAGGATTAGCTTCTGGACCACTTTGATCGGGGTTAGAATCTTATTGCATGACCCCCATCCAATAATTCCGTATTGAATTAACGACCGGATTAGTGCGTAGTATACACTTTTTAGGTTACTTATTTTTAAAATATTTCTTAACCTTATGAATATATATTTTATTATATTTATTTATTTTATTATATAAGTACATTTTTGTTTATTTGTTACAATATGTGATCAAATATTTCAAGACCCCTCTTCCATAGAAGCATTAGCTTGTGGCTGGAAACGGAGTGTACATGGTTTTATTACAGTATGTAGGTAATTAAAAATAAAATGATTTTAAACTTATTTGAAGAATGGAATGTTACTTAAGGAAACTAATTGAGATGAGTTATTCTTAAGATTAATTCAATTGGAAACATTTTTATTTTTTGTAAGTTTGTCTTTAAAATATTTTTTCACAGTGTTTATTATTTGGATGTTTATTATATATATACACACTTTCTGATACGCTTAACCAATTCACAGATATGTCTTTTCCACTTCATATGTTGTTCTATTATCACTCCGAGATACTTAATTTCTGATACTGAGTTCAGTATTGAACAGCCTTGGATACATGTGTTTTTATTACATTTGTAATTGTGAATAATTATTTTAGTGTTAGGGAGTTTTGGAAGTTTGTTAATTGAGAAATGTATATAGTATGTCTTGTTAGTGTTCAATGAGAGAAGATTTGTATTAAACCATTGTTTCAATGTGTTCATGCTATTATTTGCTTGTTCGTTTACTATATTCCAGTCGATCCCATTCACTGTGATAGATGTGTCGTCGGCATATGATATTATGTTTGCGTTAAGTGGTAGTTTGAAAATATCGTTGACATAAATTATAAATAGTAGGGGGCCTAGGACTGTGCCTTGCGGTATCCCGAAATTACTTGTTAGTGGTAGACTAAGTGAGTTGTTTATCTTGACTACTTGGTATCGTTCAAAATGCTTCAATGCTTTTATATAGATTATTTTTTTATTGTGAACTATCTAAGTATGTGGGAAAAGTTTTAGTCTCCCCAATGGGGCCGGCAATATGCCGATGCGAAAAAAGTGCAGCCCCCCAATCTTGGCGGCAGGTATGCCGATGGTTTAACGAAATTATACACTGATTTAATAAAATATATATTTTAACAATCTTGAATTCTGTGACTTGAAATTAGTTAACCAACCTTTCACAGCATGGCTTTTTTTAAACTTTTATGGTAATTCTAATGTCAACAAGGATGACTTTTGTGATTCATGAAAAAGGTTTCAATTTCGTAGTTATTAAAAAGTAATATTCTCAAACAACTTGTTTTGAAAATGTGATAAAATGTTTCGAAATACAGAATAATTTTAAACCTTTTTTCAATGATCACGATAGTGGCCCACTAGTTTGTACGTGAACCAGACGTACCGTACTATTATGTAATATTGACTAAACACAAGTGCACAATGGGCAATGGGGCAAAAGCGAAAGTATTTCAGCGGAGGAGCGCAAACACCGCGAGTCGCGTCTTGCAGACACATAGATCAACGATTAGGGCATTTTTTACACGTCTTTTGTCGTGCATTCGAAATAATGCACCGTGCTACACGACAGAATTCGTAATTCGGAGAACGGCGCAAATTCTGGTAAATGTGCGTGACCCGTCAATTGAACATTCGTTTAGCTAATTTCATTCTAATACTCGTACGTAATTAGTAGGAAATATTTCAAGAAGTTATTTGTAGCTTTATAAAATAACCAGTCTTACTACGTTCTTAACTTTCCCCGTGAGATTTCCAAGATGCCCTTTCTTGTTAAAAAGTGTGTTTTTCAAAGCTCCTTAGATCATAACTTAAATAAAATGCGAACTGAAATTCGTTGCGACAACCAAATAAATTAAATCCTTACAATGTTCGGTATTCTTTACAATTGGTCACCCTATGCTTGTGGCCGATAAGCCAACACAGGAACTTTGTAATACTAATTTAGTCAGTAGAATGTTATTTATTTTTTCATTTTTATTTTATATTATAGAAACAAACAGTACATGATATACAGAGATGAAACAATATTATTGTTGACAACTTTAAACGTACTGCCCAGCTGTAATATTAGTTTTAATAACTGTAGTGTTTATTTTTGTAATAATTATGTGGGTTTATATTTTCAATGTTGTAAAAGTTTCATGTATTTTTTATTATTTACTATAATTGTGAAGCTTCACATCCCGACACATGAATTCCCTAGAGTGATATGAGCGGCCTGTGATTTTATTGTAATATACTATTTTTTAACAAATAAATAGCGGGACACGCTTAAATACGAATATTTATTTTAAATAACATTTGATTCAATTTGATTACTACAAAAGATAATCATTTACGTCGGGGGAGATTGAAAATACAAAGAAAATACTGCATTAATGTTCCATTTTTTGTCAACCAAAGTTTCAAAATTTCATACGTTTTGACAGATCGGCATGTTTTTTTTCCTTGTTTGACGTATTCGCATTGAGCGTGTCGAGCGATTCTAAAAGTTTTCCCAATTTTTATTACGCCATGCGGCTCACCGATCGTGAGTTTTTAGTGAGACAAGTAAACAGATTTCCTGCTTTATAGTTATGATTGTGATTAGAAGGCACCTAAAGTTTCTATGCCATAAACGGACTCAACAAGAACACGGATTTGATTTAATTTATATAACTTGGTAAAGCCTTGATGCACTTATTTGGATCTTCGATGCCCATAAGATGAAAATAACGTTGACATTATGACGTACAATAAATAATTCTGTGTTTTACAAATAAAAAAATAAATTACTCAATAAAAAATATAAATGCAAACTACTACAAAAAATATTTTTTTAATAGAAATGTATGAACGCATAAAGGAAACAACTTTTAAAAATACAGTTTCGTAGCTAAGATTATCAGTGACAGTTTCACTTGATTAACTTTTTTGCTTTCTTATAAAATTATTTACAAAATAATTAAAAACGAGTTTATGCTCAAAATCGAACGTTTCTAGACTCCGTTTGTCAAGCGATTTTAATGCCTATTACCTACGATAAAGGTATACCAAGAATATACACATTTTTGGCTTGTAGCTTCTTCTCAATATTTTAAGGCATAACTTGCAAGAAGTGGATTTTCCTAAAATAATTTAATTAACGTCATCTATGAACACGTAGATTATAACAAACGTCGCATTTAACATTAATAAAAAAAATCTGGGCATTTTCCATTTTGGTGTTATCATTGTAGCTGTTTTTGATTATTTTATACAGTTAATAACACCTGTTTGCAGTGATAAAAGCCGCTGCCTGCCTCTAGATATTATTTATAATTTTATCGATAAGTAGCTTAACGGAATTAATAATTTCGAAACGGATTATTTCTTAATGCTACTTTGTATGTACCTATTTTATTATACTTGTTGATAAACTATTATTTACTTTCGGTTTATGCGATAACGCATTTGAAACTGCTCAATTGTTGACCCGTTTCAAGATTTGTGAAAAATATTATTTAATATTTATTTTGCGGTTTCCGGGTCTTTGTAAATGCATATTAAGATTAAACACGACGGTCGTTACAATCTACGTTTTCATAGATGGCGTTAATTTAATTATTTGATTAAAATACGCTTTTCGCGTATTCGCGTAAGTTGCGTTTTATAATATGAACACGAATTATTTGTTTGCGCCCAATACGCAATAACTCTAAATAGTATAAAACAAATTCGCTATCCGCGTCTGTCTGTTTGTGCACTTAGTTCTTCTAAACTACGCAACGGATTTTGATAGAGATTTTCACTATCATTTAAAAAATTTCTCCCAGAAGGTTTTTGTGTATAAAACATGCATATTATATTTGTAGAAAGTAGAGGAAAGCCGATGTTTTGTAATCAAGTCGTAAAAAATATATTTTCGGGCGCTTACATTGCTAACGCTGGCTAAGCCTTATGAGATACAATGTACTGCGGAATTGTATATCTTAAGGCGATGCACTACGTTGTGTAATATTTTGAATCGAGCCGCTATCAATAACACACCTAACGTAAATGGCGATAAGGCTTAAATTCCCGCTTAACACCATCCACCTGTTTTGATTTATGCAAGAAAAAAACATGGCCAAAAAGTGCCTTTTATTTTATTTTGTGGATGTTAAGGCACAAATATTTAAATGTTTTTCGATCATTTTATAAATAACTTAATTTGCCACTTTATACAATAAAACCATAACCGAAAATGGGTTCGTAAGTAGGAGATTTTGAACTTTAAAGCAGTTTTCATAGGCCTATACATTATTTTTTTCTGGGCTTATAAAAAGACTTACCTAAAAATACTCGATTATTTCAAAGGCCAAGATGTATTCTACTCGCAGTATTTAATTAAAGCATCTGAAACATTTCTAGGCTACCAAATTTTCAAACCAAAAAGACATGATTTTAAATTACTACGTTGTGCATCGCCTTAAAAAGGTCTACAGAAAAGTCCGCGGTGGCATATGTCAGTCTCCTAAGGATAACCCCCAGCAACGCCGGGTACACCTCAGTTAGTGAGTAAATAGTTTTGTCCGTATCGCCCAATTCTTTAAAAGATCTACAGAAAAGTCCGCGGTGGCATATGTCAGTCTCCTAAGGATAACCCCCAGCAACGCCGGGTACACGTCAGCTAGTGAGTAAATAGTTTTGTCCGTATCGCCCAATTCTTTAAAAGATCTACAGAAAAGTCCGCGGTGGCATATGTCAGTCTCCTAAGGATAACCCCCAGCAACGCCGGGTACACGTCAGCTAGTGAGTAAATAGTTTTGTCCGTATCGCCCAATTCTTTAAAAGATCTACAGAAAAGTCCGCGGTGGCATATGTCAGTCTCCTAAGGATAACCCCCAGCAACGCCGGGTACACCTCAGTTAGTGAGTAAATAGTTTTGTCCGTATCGCCCAATTCTTTAAAAGATCTACAGAAAAGTCCGCGGTGGCATATGTCAGTCTCCTAAGGATAACCCCCAGCAACGCCGGGTACACGTCAGCTAGTGAGTAAATAGTTTTGTCCGTATCGCCCAATTCTTTAAAAGATCTACAGAAAAGTCCGCGGTGGCATATGTCAGTCTCCTAAGGATAACCCCCAGCAACGCCGGGTACACGTCAGCTAGTGAGTAAATAGTTTTGTCCGTATCGCCCAATTCTTTAAAAGATCTACAGAAAAGTCCACGGTGGCATATGTCAGTCTCCTAAGGATAACCCCCAGCAACGCCGGGTACACGTCAGCTAGTGAGTAAATAGTTTTGTCCGTATCGCCCAATTCTTTAAAAGATCTACAGAAAAGTCCGCGGTGGCATATGTCAGTCTCCTAAGGATAACCCCCAGCAACGCCGGGTACACGTCAGCTAGTGAGTAAATAGTTTTGTCCGTATCGCCCAATTCTTTAAAAGATCTACAGAAAAGTCCGCGGTGGCATATGTCAGTCTCCTAAGGATAACCCCCAGCAACGCCGGGTACACGTCAGCTAGTGAGTAAATAGTTTTGTCCGTATCGCCCAATTCTTTAAAAGATCTACAGAAAAGTCCGCGGTGGCATATGTCAGTCTCCTAAGGATAACCCCCAGCAACGCCGGGTACACGTCAGCTAGTGAGTAAATAGTTTTGTCCGTATCGCCCAATTCTTTAAAAGATCTACAGAAAAGTCCGCGGTGGCATATGTCAGTCTCCTAAGGATAACCCCCAGCAACGCCGGGTACACGTCAGCTAGTGAGTAAATAGTTTTGTCCGTATCGCCCAATTCTTTAAAAGATCTACAGAAAAGTCCGCGGTGGCATATGTCAGTCTCCTAAGGATAACCCCCAGCAACGCCGGGTACACGTCAGCTAGTGAGTAAATAGTTTTGTCCGTATCGCCCAATTCTTTACAAGATCTACAGAAAAGTCCGCGGTGGCATATGTCAGTCTCCTAAGGATAACCCCCAGCAACGCCGGGTACACGTCAGCTAGTGAGTAAATAGTTTTGTCCGTATCGCCCAATTCTTTAAAAGATCTACAGAAAAGTCCGCGGTGGCATATGTCAGTCTCCTAAGGATAACCCCCAGCAACGCCGGGTACACGTCAGCTAGTGAGTAAATAGTTTTGTCCGTATCGCCCAATTCTTTAAAAGATCTACAGAAAAGTCCGCGGTGGCATATGTCAGTCTCCTAAGGATAACCCCCAGCAACGCCGGGTACACGTCAGCTAGTGAGTAAATAGTTTTGTCCGTATCGCCCAATTCTTTAAAAGATCTACAGAAAAGTCCGCGGTGGCATATGTCAGTCTCCTAAGGATAACCCCCAGCAACGCCGGGTACACGTCAGCTAGTGAGTAAATAGTTTTGTCCGTATCGCCCAATTCTTTACAAGATCTACAGAAAAGTCCGCGGTGGCATATGTCAGTCTCCTAAGGATAACCCCCAGCAACGCCGGGTACACGTCAGCTAGTGAGTAAATAGTTTTGTCCGTATCGCCCAATTCTTTAAAAGATCTACAGAAAAGTCCGCGGTGGCATATGTCAGTCTCCTAAGGATAACCCCCAGCAACGCCGGGTACACGTCAGCTAGTGAGTAAATAGTTTTGTCCGTATCGCCCAATTCTTTAAAAGATCTACAGAAAAGTCCGCGGTGGCATATGTCAGTCTCCTAAGGATAACCCCCAGCAACGCCGGGTACACGTCAGCTAGTGAGTAAATAGTTTTGTCCGTATCGCCCAATTCTTTAAAAGATCTACAGAAAAGTCCGCGGTGGCATATGTCAGTCTCCTAAGGATAACCCCCAGCAACGCCGGGTACACGTCAGCTAGTGAGTAAATAGTTTTGTCCGTATCGCCCAATTCTTTAAAAGATCTACAGAAAAGTCCGCGGTGGCATATGTCAGTCTCCTAAGGATAACCCCCAGCAACGCCGGGTACACGTCAGCTAGTGAGTAAATAGTTTTGTCCGTATCGCCCAATTCTTTAAAAGATCTACATAAAAGTCCGCGGTGGCATATGTCAGTCTCCTAAGGATAACCCCCAGCAACGCCGGGTACACGTCAGCTAGTGAGTAAATAGTTTTGTCCGTATCGCCCAATTCTTTAAAAGATCTACAGAAAAGTCCGCGGTGGCATATGTCAGTCTCCTAAGGATAACCCCCAGCAACGCCGGGTACACGTCATCTAGTGAGTAAATAGTTTTGTCCGTATCGCCCAATTCTTTAAAAGATCTACAGAAAAGTCCGCGGTGGCATATGTCAGTCTCCTAAGGATAACCCCCAGCAACGCCGGGTACACGTCAGCTAGTGAGTAAATAGTTTTGTCCGTATCGCCCAATTCTTTAAAAGATCTACAGAAAAGTCCGCGGTGGCATATGTCAGTCTCCTAAGGATAACCCCCAGCAACGCCGGGTACACGTCAGCTAGTGAGTAAATAGTTTTGTCCGTATCGCCCAATTCTTTAAAAGATCTACAGAAAAGTCCGCGGTGGCATATGTCAGTCTCCTAAGGATAACCCCCAGCAACGCCGGGTACACGTCAGCTAGTGAGTAAATAGTTTTGTCCGTATCGCCCAATTCTTTAAAAGATCTACATAAAAGTCCGCGGTGGCATATGTCAGTCTCCTAAGGATAACCCCCAGCAACGCCGGGTACACGTCAGCTAGTGAGTAAATAGTTTTGTCCGTATCGCCCAATTCTTTAAAAGATCTACAGAAAAGTCCGCGGTGGCATATGTCAGTCTCCTAAGGATAACCCCCAGCAACGCCGGGTACACGTCATCTAGTGAGTAAATAGTTTTGTCCGTATCGCCCAATTCTTTAAAAGATCTACAGAAAAGTCCGCGGTGGCATATGTCAGTCTCCTAAGGATAACCCCCAGCAACGCCGGGTACACGTCAGCTAGTGAGTAAATAGTTTTGTCCGTATCGCCCAATTCTTTAAAAGATCTACAGAAAAGTCCGCGGTGGCATATGTCAGTCTCCTAAGGATAACCCCCAGCAACGCCGGGTACACGTCAGCTAGTGAGTAAATAGTTTTGTCCGTATCGCCCAATTCTTTAAAAGATCTACAGAAAAGTCCGCGGTGGCATATGTCAGTCTCCTAAGGATAACCCCCAGCAACGCCGGGTACACGTCAGCTAGTGAGTAAATAGTTTTGTCCGTATCGCCCAATTCTTTCACGAAAGGCATGCAAATACAATATCGTATCGATGATTCAATCCAATATTGTTTTTGTACGCCTTTCTTGAAGGAATTTACACAAAACTATTTTTCGTATCCATATTGCGTGTGTACGGGCGCAAACAAATAATTCGTGTTAATATTGTAAATAATTTGTAATGCATAACTTGTAAACAGCGTATTTTAATAAAATAATTAAATCAAGGCTGTCTATGATCACGTAGATTATAACGAACTTATTTAGCGTTTAATCTTAAGCGTGGAGGTCAAATTTGATATTCAGGTCCTAAGTTTTCATTGTGTTTTCAATTTGTATAGATTTTCCGAGGCTCGTTCTCTCGCGCCGGTTTACTGTGAATAATCTAGGTTACGGACTCAATTTGTTACATTTTCCAACCGAGTGTATTTTCTTAAGTAAACGATACACTACTTGCCTTGGCGGTGAGTATCAATTTCACCGGGTTATTTGTATGAAAACAAAAGTTTTAACAATGCATATTATTTAAATAATATACGTGAACGCGATGTAGGTATATTGTCAGTACTATTTACTTATGTAAATGTAGATCCTGGAACATTACGCCATCTATGCGTAATAAACCTAGTATGATTCCTGTTTTATATACTTTTTGTATTTACGCCGATCATGCTCTGAAGCAGTAGTGAAAATATCACAAAATATAGCCCAAAAACTAGTCCAATATGTGTGAAAGGAGAGAATGTTCGTCGATGGCGTACGTACGACCTCTCGCTAGTACTAGTACTAGATGCCGTCCTGAAACTACAATTATATCAGGGTGGTCAATGTTCCCATCCATGTTTAAAAAAAAAAAAAATCGGATAATTATTTAATTCCACTTATTTTCGGTAAATGCTTTTGATATAAGTTTCGTCCTACTTTGATACAGTTGATCTCTTTCTCAAAATTTATCGTATTCCGTAGAAATTGTATCTAATGTTTTATTCCCAAAGTACCTACACAATTAACTAAAAAAATTAAATTAAAAACAAGACCGTTTTTTAAACTAAAATCTCTTCTCGTGTACATTCCTGAGTCTCTGAAATTATCTGTTAATTTGAAAATTGTTATTTTGTGTAACCTGTATATATTCGAAGAAAATGATTATATGTATTTCGATTACACAAAGAACGTATGTAAAACATAATATTTTTGAGAGGACGGAACCATATTCAAAACACACAAAGCGAAACAAAAAATATCTCACCTTAGTAAACATCATTTCGTATTCCTTCGTTCGATCATGTGGATTTTAATGACATCACCCATAAAACAAAGATTAATTTGAATATTGACTTCATATTTTCTTCAAATTGGCTTTGGAGCTAACCTATAGAATTTAAAAAACATAAGCTAATGGCTAATGTGTTTTGGAGAGTCTATTTTATCGTTTTTCGTTCATATCATAAAGGCAGTTTGTCGCCTGAAAAATTCTCCGAACACTCGGAGCCCTCTTTATCTCTTATCGTATTTTACGATATTGGAATGTATGGAGTGTTACGATATCGGCTTGTTGATCGTAAATCTTATCTCTATGGTCTGATATTCTTATTTCGTAGAAACATTCAGCAAATATACTCCATTTAGATTGTAAAAAGCGTGTGAGGTGGCGCAGCCGTCTTTTCACGTTCTGTAGGTGTTCTAGTGAATTCGTTTTACATTTTATTTTCCTGCTTATTTAATGTTCTATTTCATTATGAATTTCCTCGCAAAGACATAACAATATGCCAGTACTAACGTATCCCTAAAGACTGTTGAGTAGAATGACAGATCTAGGAAGTCCGACTATTCAGGCAAGGAAACGTTTGAGAGTGGATCAAAATTACAATTCGGTGACAATGTCTCATCAAAACGGTGTGAATTCGGCCAAAAGTTCTATCAATGGCAGTGATAGCAGCAGTGCGGCAGGAAGTGAAAATGATGAGTTCACCGATGGAGATTTCGATGACTCGGATGGTGAAGTGACAATCTGCGATAAAGCGGATGACTCCAAGGGTATCCCCTGCAATGAAGCTGTCAACCCGCACATGTTCCCCGGATTGACCAACGGCGGGGTACAACTCAGAGACAAGAGCAAGATGAACTCTCTGACCCCGAAGCTGCCACCGGGTCACGAAAATAACGGCACCTTCAATGAGAACAACGCTCTCAACAGCAACGAGGACCTCAGCATTATAGGCATCCTCGGCAAGGACCACGACAGAGTATGTTGAACACCTTGCACTTATTCTGTGACGTTACTTTCGGTTGATTGTTGTTTGCTTATTTGTCACTTGAATACTTTGACCACCTTTGTTGATAAGAAATAGCTGTTTTTAAATAACACTCATCTCAAACATTTACGTTAAGTAGTACACGGTTCGTTGATAATAATATTGTTCAAGGTACTCGGTCGATAAGTGCCTACGTGTCGCAGGTGTAAATGCACTGGAAACTTGGCGATATTTGTTTTAAACTTTAGCATTAGAATGAAATATTATAAATTCTTTCGCAGTATTCTCGGCGCGTACGATTAGATTAAGCTTTCTATATGCGGCCAGAGATGATTAATCTTCCGGTGTGCTGCGGTGCGATCCATGTTGTGTTGATTTTGTCGCCAGTCACCACCATTTCCCCGGATCGCCGATGTTGACGATAATATCATTTATAAATTGAACTCGACCTTGCAACGGATCTCATACGCGTCATCTTGAAACTGCAACGTTGCAGTTGCATCTCGGCCGTATTGAATGATTAATATTATTGCTATTTAGGTTTCAATTAATTAATTAAAATAATATATAGTATATTTGCGGCACGTTCCAGAGTGGAAGATACTACCAGTATCGCCCTGGTGTAAGACCACCATTCAGAATTGAAACGTTGCTCCAAATGGCTTTAGCCGTGTTTAGTGACTAGATCTGAATAGCCAGGTACTTCCCCACCTTCCTCTTTCCCTTCCCCACTTACCTTCAGCCTCACAACATCCCCCAATTGGGGATGCCATAGTCTCACTGGCTCCAGACGGGAGCAGTTGGGACTCTTGTGAGGTATTCACTATAAAAAAAAAAAAATTGATCTTTTGTTTTCCAATGATGAATGCACCGAGACACCTGTCCGCGGTGTATTGCCTTGCGGGGCCCGTGCTTTATGTCATTTGCCTGAAGTAGGTTTAATGCGTCACCATTCGCCAACCGAGGAACAACCGGGTATACAATATACACTCAGTCACTCAGTGTTATGTTATTGTAGAATGAACTTTAGTGGGGCGGACTAGATCTGACTCGTCGCGACAGCTTCACTTGGTCCGTTCTTTTTTCTGCTCGACGTCGACGCTAAACGGATTCTGAAAGGTAGGCTATGCGGATTATCGAGGAAATTTACAAGTCGCTATCTGTTCTAAATTAGTTCTAGTACGCGCTTTCTCAACTGCTATTCTGTTACGCATATTTGCTGTTAATCATGGATCTAATTGTCTTCATTTTTTTTACAATAATTACCCAATCTGCTTACGAGTGGAATAGAGTTTTTATCGACTGCTTTATTTATTTAAACTTTTCAACTTTTCCGATTCCTTTTCCTCGCATTTTTGCCTTGCATCTTAATAAATATAATTGTTTGATCATTTGATATATTATTAACAGCACGGAAGGACACTTTAACCAACTGGGGATAACATAGTTCCTAGTTATTTCAAATATGTTTTGATATAAGTGGCCTTAATTCATATATTTTATATTCTACCCCATTTGTTTATTTATTTTGAAATACCTTTATTTACTCTGTTGAGCTACAGCGCTGATTACTGACTGGATACCATTATTTCTCCTCCATTGATAAGATTGTTATTGTATTGTTTACCTTGTGTGACGTAAACAATGAAAACAGAGGACAAATTGGTTTAGAAATATGAAAAGACTTTAGCTTCCTGTTATTCACGCGAAATTTATATCCCAAAACAATAGTTTGATCTCACTGGCATTGGTTCGAATTTTGTACATTTTTAATTTTCCTCCATTTTTATCTTTGACTATTTGCATTTTGTTCCCTCGGAACTGTCAACATAATATATCTCAACTACTGAAGCTGTACAGTAAAAATAATATTAATCATGATTCACTAATTTAATAAAATATTTAGTTAATTTTCATGTACCTTAACTACTTAGGTTTGATATCTGTAGATTTATTATAATGTTTTTTATACATTGCATCTGAAATATGTATATTTCGTTTTTATTCCTGTCTGTGTATAGTATTATCTCTTTGGCATTATAATAGAGAGCACAGCTGGAAGAACAAACTAACCAACAAAAGCGATTTTTTTTTAGATAATCGCTGTTTTTGAAGTGTTTTCTACTGATTTGGATTTTTTTATTAAATATTTTGTTTTCTATAAATAATACAGTAAATTTAAATATCTTACCTGAAAAGTGATGAAATAATAACTAGATTAAATAGATTAGTTAGGTTAGGTTTAAATATGTTTTATTTATAATGCTTGGCTTAGTCTTTCTGTGCCGATAGAGAAACAATAGCGCTTGTTGCTTTTACGTGCAACAGATGGTGCTTTGAAAAAAACATGTTTGTCCAAAAGATTGTGCGTTTAAAAAAAATTATGTTTTTACCTGTAACAGGCGACATATTTAAAATATGGCTATATAAAATACACACGCGTATTCGAATGCAACGTTGTGTCAAAATTTCAAAGCAATCGGTGAATAACTTTCTGAGATTTAAGATTTTGAACAAAAAGATTTTTTTTTTCATCGCTTTTAATGACTTTATATCACTTTTCAGAGTTTTCTTGAATTGTCATTTTTTTGAGTTATAATAGAACCATTTTCACATATGTGGGGGTTTTGCACAAAGTAATCAAACAGTTTCAAGTAATAGCATTTTTTATAATTTTAAATAAGTTATACCCCACATGCTATGTGAAAAGCTGCAACTTATGGATGACGATTTAAAATACACAAATACTTTTATTTTGTATTACTGCAGTTTCACTTATAGCATCACCAGAGAAAGACTTAATGGAAATTTATAATTACAAACATAATTTTTTAAATCAATGAAATAGTAGAATGTTTCCAATACACTAATCTTGTTTTTACATTACATCGATAATGTTGGCCCACGTTTCTCAATTGGAGGGGAGAGGGGCTCCTTTTGAGCCAGGTTTAGGTTAATAGAATTTCCTGAACCCCCCGGTAAGTATTTCACAGCTTTCCAAGCTAAAACCGCGAAAATAGCTAAAAGTGACAAAACATGAAACATTGGGTTAATGTTGAATAGCTGTATCTCGAACTATTAACTTCACAGAAACTGTTTTGATTGTAAATTTGGTTTACTTAAAAAAGTTAATTTTTTGCTTTAAAATTAGTCCTTTTGCTGTTTTTTGGATTTTTGACAAAGATCCGGAGGCCTGCCGATGTCGAAAACCTTTTTTTTCATTACCTCTCCGTCATGTATAACAAACCAAAAAAATCATAACTACCCCGTTTGATGCAAAGTATTTCCCTCTTTAAGTGATAAGTTTACTGTATTAAAAAGTTTTTTTTGCTATGCAGCTATAAAATGAGATTAAAAAATTGTTATTTGCATATGGTCTTATTAATACAAAGTTTTGAATGAATCAATGTCTTACATTCAAAGTCTAAGGACGGGTTGTTTCGGAGAACTTGAACAATTCTTCAAATTTCAAAGTTAATTTTCAAGTTCTGTGAAAGATGTTTTTAAGTTCTGTTTTTATTTCAGTTCTGTCATACAACAACTAGCCTATAATGATATAATAACAGAATTTTAATAGGACTTTCACAGAACCCGTAAATGAACGTTGAAATTTGATGAATTGTTCAAATTCTCCGAAACAACCCGTCCTAAGTCATTCTTCCATCCGAAGAGTAAAAATGAGTGAAGGTATGAAGTTTATTTACTAAAACCAGGGGGTTATAAAAAATGTCTTCACTATTCATCTTCTTTTTTACTATACAACTGAATCGAATTGATCATGAAAAAAATCTTATAACTGTTACCGAAATGCTGACTTTTAACCAACGGAATATTGCCATTAGTTAAAAAACGTGAGGTTAGAATAACAATTATAGCGGCAAGTGGGGATTGTTTATAGCTACAACTTGAGAGGCGAGTTGATATTTTTGCATGCAGGGACACATGTTGACAAAGTAGAGTGACTTTTATTCTGTGGTGATAGCAGGGACGACCCTGAACCAAACGGCACCTGGCGCTAGTAACCTCAAGGGCGCTGGTTTAGGTAAAGGTTATTATCTGCACCTTGGCTACTTGGTGCCTTCGCAAGTCGGCGCCTGGAGTGGCCCTGGGGGATATCCAAGGCAAGCAGTAAACTCGTAAAGGGAGGTTACTTCGTCCTTCCACTAGTGTCCAATCAAGTAATAAAAGACGACTTGTGAACTTTTTGTGGATGGTAATTAAAGTCGATGTTATCTTTGGTTTCAGGCGGAAGCGCGTTTGGCGGCCAGGAGAGCAGCGAGAGCAGAGGCGCGTGAGATCCGCATGAGAGAGTTGGAGCGCCAGCAAAAGGAACAAGAAGAAAATGCCGACCGCGTCTATGACATGTATTCAGGTACAGTTAGCATGCAACAAAACACATTTTACGGGCAATTTGCCCTTTTTAACTCTCCCTCACAGATGGGGGGGAATGCATTATACATATATCTAGAGTTTTTTGCCATAACTAATTTGTTTTTTACATAACATACTCTTCATTTTAGACATTCCTAAAAAACTATTTGGTAGACGAACTGCATTTAAAAAAATATACTGTTTCTATATTTTAAAAAAATATTAAATAATAACTTTTCAATTCCGATGAAAATACTCTCCCCTCTCCTCCCCGATCTACATAAAAAAAAATTAAATTCCTCGCCTCAAACAAGCCAAGTGCGGTCATAAAAGGTGCATTTAAGTGGAAAGGGTTAAGTACAATAAAATGTATTTCAGTTACCCTTGATTTTGTACGTCTCTTATACTGTTATGCGTTACTCAATGATTGATTGCTGGGCGAAAATGAGCGACGTCCAGTTAAAACGTTTGGTAGTGGCTAAATCTAAGTGTTACATGGGGGACACTAGTGCCCCCCTTCAGGTGACACGATATTTTTACCTTCAGGTAGTAAAGGTTAAATCAAGCAATATTACTCTTACTTTGTATACAATATCTTTTCATTAAACCACTCTCTACCTTCCACATTAAATTATATGCAAATAATACATGTCTGAAGTACTATTATCTCAATTCAAACTAGTGGTAAACTAGTGGTACAAGCGGTAAACTGGGGAATGTACTGTACATCCCCAAAACACAAGTTTTTTTTCTCATTTTTGAACATTCAAATTTTCTTTTGCAAACTTTTAACATTTTTTTCGTAAAATGTATGGTTAAGAAACTATTGGAGCTGGGTCTACGCTTCGACACATTTTAAAAGACAATACTGATATTGTCCTCCTAGTGACAGATTTAAAAGACAATACTGATAATATCTTCCTAGTGTCAGATTTAAAAGACAATACTGATTATACAATCAAGGAGGATACCCTCCTAGCGACAGATTTTTTTTCAAATTTGACTCAAAAACTCCAACTTTGGACTCAATTTATTCAAAAACGAAAGTTAAATTAGTAAAAAAAGTTATTTCAGAAAATCGACTCCAAAAGTTTCACCAGTTTTCCGACTACCACTAGTTTCCGGACCCCATATATACATTGGGAAACTGAAAATGATAGACATTCTTTCTTCATCTCCCTTTCTTTTAAAAATGATTTATCCTTATTTTTTCAATTTAGGGTACTGCAACTACCAAATTGACCGATAGTATGGGGTCACATTATGGTAACCAAAATGAATCTACTTTAATCATGACTTTTTTGACGTTGCAGCAATACTTTTTGAGTTTTCAAATAAATAAAGCACATGGCACACTCATAGGTTGGATGGGTGGTTGCCAACACAATAGTAGAACAATAAATTTAGTCTCCTTAATGAGTTTTCAAATGAGTCAACGCAGCTATTTTAATTTTACCGATACTGGTTTACGAGTATTCTGTGATCAGTTTTAGTTCAGCGTCTAACAATGTGATGCCTATTTAACTTTATCTGTGTAACATTAAGTATAAATTTTCTGCTATCTTTTCCTATAATTGCCTTACTATCAGTTTAAGGTAAGGCAGAAGTATATATTATTGTTAAATAACACGATCAATAAAATGGATCATTGTTAAATAACACAACATTCAAATATTTTTTCTCAGAGAACACTAATTTAAATTCGAGTCATAAATCTCATAAAAATACAAAATATGAGTGTCAGATATTCTAAAGGCAACACTAATTGTGTTTTGGCAATGGTGCGTTAAATTTCTCTAAGAATATGTTATATAATTTTTTATCAGTGACAATATTTCATTCTAACCCACTGAATAGACAATACACACTAGAAATGCTTTCCATATAGATTTTAATGGAAACCTATGTCGTTACTGACTTAGTAACTTTTGGTTCAGCCCATTTAGCATGCGCTCTGGCTCTCTTACACCGCCTGTCATTGTATATCGCTGTCACATTTGATGAAATGAAAATTTCATAATGATGATGAATCTCTGTATTTAAAATTGAAACAAAGAATAATCAGTCCTTTGGATCACGAAACACACCCACATTGCATTTCTTTTGTTCTTCTTTATTCTATGTTCTAATCTATAAAAAATGAGATATTTTCTTTTCGCCTATTTCTTTTTATTTAATCACAGAATTGAGTTGCGAGTTTTTTTGGCCAGCGATATTAATTATAACTAGATGGTAAAATTCCAGATACAACAACTCGTGTGGCCCGAGTGGGGTCCAGGGTGGTCAGCAGCGCGCCGTCTTCAGGGAACTATCACTCATCGCGCCGCAGCTCCGAAGACTCGGTGGAGGAGATGGGCAGCATCAGGGACATTAGAGTGAGTCAGATTTCCTTTACAAATTATATTTATTATTATGACATCATTTACGACATCACTTTCGAAATACTTGTTATTTTGTCTTTTATCTTTAGATTGAAATAATAATCTTTATGATGGTGTTATTACCATTTGGTTTTTGACTCTCTGTTCATTAAAGAATTCGTCATGGGTATTGTGTAAAATTGTGTCATGATGTGACTTTTCATGGTTATATATATGGTTACAGAAATTTGAAAACTTTCTCTGTTAACCGAAAGATATTTACATAGTTTTGTTATAAATCAGTTGTATAAGCAGATTTATTAATATTTAAAGTCTTTGATTTATATCAATAATGGAGGAAATATGTGTGCTGTGAAATGGTTCAGGTTTTTGGTGTAAACTGTTAATAATCAAATAATTAAAAAGCCACTGAAGATCTAATTACTTCTTCAAAAACAGCAAACTTATTTTGTGGAAACAATTCAACTAAAAAATAATCCACACTTTAAACGCCGATTCTAGGTGCGTTTCAGCTTTCTGTCCAATTTTAATAAGCTGACAAACTTAACATGTTTTGGTTTACAGCACGAGCTGAAGGAAGTGGAAGAGAAGTTCAGAAAAGCCATGATTCTCAACGCCCAGCTGGACAATGACAAGGCATCCTTCTCTTATCAGCTTGAATTGCTCAAAGACAAACTGGAGGATCTACAAGAACAGTACACACAACTTCAGGTAATGCATCATAGATGACTATTATATTTGTTTTATCAATGTTCTTTCAACAGCTACTATTTTTGAGCCGTAAAATTTTGTTAATATTTTTGTACTACATTAGTAATTGAATCCCTAACCCCCTGAACTCAAGTCAAATGCATACATTATAACAATATGGAGTCATTTCACATGCAGTGAGGCCCTTCGTAAATGAAGATACAAGATACGTGACTGTGACGCAGTCACCTACCAATACGCTACTCTTTAATGCTGGTTTCTGTACATGGCGCTACCCCAAAATATACTGAACTTGAAAATTTTTCACATGCAGACGTCAAGTTAACACAATGTGACTCTCAATCACCGCCTTCTCCGTCCTTTCTTACGTATTCCGGTAAATTATAGTTACATAAATATGGATATTTTTCCACCTCCAGAACAAATTTAACATTCAAATCACGTTCGGACGTCATTTCTGTTTCAACCTAACCGTTTAACGAGTAGTAGATACGCACGCAAATCACGTAGCGTGCTACCATCAATGTCAGTAGCGTGCAACTGACGTCAAAACCGCAGTCGAGGTGTGAGTCACTTGTAAGTGTCTCCATGTACGAAGGGCCTAAGTTTTAATTTATTATTTTGGTGGTTTACACTAAACATGATTTCAGTTCTTTTTTTTTTTTTTTTTTTTTTTACTAGTTTCCCAACAAGATAAGAAATATTTCAGTGTTCAGGTATTAGATTATGATTTATAATTTAAAGATATCTGTTACAGTAAAGGGTGGGATTAAATAGCTATTTACTATATTTTAGCCCTGTTTCATTTGATTACACTTTATTTAAGCATTTGATTCATAAACAGATTAAGAAGCATTAGATTTTTAATAATCCTTAAATTTTTTGTGATGAATGAACAGCAACATATTAATTTTGTATTATTTTAAGAGTATTACATATTTTTAGTATCTAGTATTAGTAAAGCCAAATAAAATAAATGATTAAAAATACAATTTCCAACACGATTTAAAAAATATAGTAAATCAATTATTATTATTACCATCTGAAGTCCCCAGGGTTTACGAGTTTTTTTAAAAATCTGATGTAGACAGTGTTTTGCATTTTTACCTCTTGTTTTGAAGGTCAAGTGTCGAAAATTTCATCAATCTCGGAATAGAACAGTAGATGTGTATAAAAATCAAATTGCCCACCACAGACAATTTTTTTTGTATATTAAGTACTGTAAACTTCTTTCTTATTATTAAACCTATTAATGCGGGACTTTTTTCTACAACCCTTTTAGTATGAATTTAATTTCAATTAACCGATAAGGATGCTCTATTTCACTTGCCACTCTCTGAACCAATCATAGACCTGTTTTAAGAAAATGTGTAATAAATCAGTGAAATCACTCTGTACATTTGAATTCCAGTAGCATGCTTATTATGAAGACGTATTGGGACAGGGTAAATTATATTCTAATGTTGCAAAGGGGTAAACTTGAACAATTTTACACCCTTAAAGATTTTTTTATAAAAAAAATTTCACATTGTATGAAAAAAACCAAGAAAACAATAATTATATAAAAGTGTTTAATTTCCAGCGTGAACACAAAGACAAGTGCCGAGCCTTTGACTCTCTGACTCGCGAGTGCCGTGCCACCCGCGAGGAGTTGGAACGCTGCACGGCGGCGGTGCTGCTGCGTGACCGCTGCATCCGCGAGGCCGGCATGGAGCTAGTGGCTGTGGAGGGGGACCCTGGTGAGGGAGCGGGCGCCGCCCTCGTGTCCTCGGCGGGCAGGGAGGCCCTGGAGCAGGCCGGCCAGGGCACACTCGGTACCAATACACCTTAATAATAATATACTTATGCCATCATCGATAGCCTTATGCCGATATGCCTTCAATCGCCTCTTGCAAAAGTAGATTTTACGAAAAAAAAGTAATTTCACCTTCATGACTGCAATTGACAGTCGACAGTTGACTGGTAGACAGAGGAAGAGGTGGATAGATTGTGTGGAAGAGGATTGGAGCAGGACGGGTAGGTCTGAGGACTGGAGGTGAATGGCAAGTGACCGCAACTAAATCCTACCCTGGGATGTAGTGCCATGATTTTGATGAACATGAATATGACCTTAGCAGGGAATCTGTTAATTCGTAACCATTTCTTGGCAATCATTGTCTAGCTTAGGATATTCCTCAAAATTTGACGAATATAATAATAATAATGATTGGATTATTTATATAGCGCCGTTTTCGTGAGAAAATCACCTCAAGGGCGCTTAAAAATCGTGGCAAGAATCGGGGCGCTTAAGAATCTTGGCAATAATTGTCAGTCTATCTTATCTGTTGTCGACCTCTGTTTTTCTTTTCCAACCGAGGACCATCATCCAATGATATTGTGATTCCAACAGTCATCTATCTGTAAGTCGTCCTGGATGTCCGCACAGTTCCACTTGATGTTGATTGTGATGATAATGTCAGTCACCACAACTAAGGCTTGATCCTTATCCTCTCATTTGTCTTTCTATCTTACTAGGAGATACCTAGCTTAGCTCTTTATTTTATTGCCAATTTTCTCAACGTTTCCGGTTGAGTCCATGTTTGCGTTCCGAATGTGAATACTGGAAGTACTTAATCATTTGTATTATTTGGTGATAACTCTCTTTAGTTATTTGCTCCCTTGAGCAACAAACTTTTTGCATCCACTTTATTTTTAAACAAGCTAGTGAGAATCCTTGATAAAAAAGAGTATGGGCGCTTTTATAATTCCCACAGCGATGGCAACGGCAACAGTTAATATGTGTGATGGAGTTGTATTATAATGAATTACATGTTTCCTTTGGGGAAGCAGACATATTGGTCCTCATTTCAACAGCTCTTTTTTACACACTGTAACGTTAAAGAATTGTGCAAGTTTGGATTGCCAGGGTAGTGCCCGATTATTGTTTTGTTGAGAGTTTTTTCGGGTGGCTGCCCTGCGATCGGTTGGACGAGCGGGCTAAATAACGCGGGTAGGAAGATCGGGGTGACAATACGGGAGAGGACGAGTCCGCGGTGTGCGTTGCGTTTTGCGAGACAAATTGATATTGAAAAAAATTAAAAAGAGCACGCGGATACCATGAACCGATCCTTCGGAAATGTTACAGACTTTCCGTGTAAACTAACCAAACATAAACAGACGTTTTGACTCCTGCGCGAGATCAGCCGGTTATTTGTTCGAATGTTGTTGTTCGGTGAGATTGAAATGTTGAAGGATATAGACTTTCCGTGTAGACTAACCAAACATAAAACAGACGTTTTGACTCCTGCGCGAGATCAGATCAGTCATCATTGTCCCCGCGTAGCCTGCCAAACGTTCAATGGATGCTGGTTAATTGAAAATGGCCTCGCGCACTCCTTCCCACGAATCTGTACCCGGAGCTAACTCATACGGATTTCACGGGGACCTGTCGTCCTGCTCACCGCTGGCGGATTCTCCAAACACCTTCAGACGTGACCACATGATCAAGGTTCTTCAATGCTTTCTCACATTCTGCCTCCTTGCCTTAGCCCCATCATAGCCCTGGTGGTTGACAAGGGTCCATGCTCCTCAGACTTGACAACACTATTGTTTAGTGTGTTAGAAATAGCTGCAGCATTATTGTGATACAAACATACGTTTTATGTTTTTTTTGTGCCGTAGTGGTACGAATTATGATTTTGTAAAAAACAAACAGTTTCTTTTTGGGTGCTTACACATTTATGTGTACATCAAACGATTATGTGTATTCCTTTGAACGTCTACATTATTTTATTGTTATTTATTTTGTTGTAGATGTGCGATTGCAGACTCTCTGCTCCGAGAGGCAAACGCTAGAGAATGAAGTGAAACAACTGAAGGTCCAGCTGGAGGAGGAGAGGTCCAGGAAGAAATCCACAGTTCACAACTCTTCCAATGGACCCGTCAATGGCTCGGACAGCGACTCTGATTCTTTTGATCATCAAAGTGAGTCCTTCTAGAAGTACATAATAAGATAACAGTAACACCCCGAATTACGTAAGCAATACGTTCCTTAGATCTTTACGCAACTTGAATTTTACGTCAGTTGGCTTTTTAAATAAAAACACGTATCCGTACGATGCTATTCGTTAGAATTAAAAAATTTATGTAGCTCTTTCAATTTTTTGTTTTTCTAATTTTCCAGATTTCTTTTTACCCTTTGAATTTATGTAAGTTTCGTGTTCAGTAACCCGAATTTTTAGTGTATCGAGAAAATTGCATTTAAGTGTGTACATTCTATGGATGTTTAACCCGTTGTTTATTGCGAGGCCCAAATTGTCCCAAATCATCATAATCCTTTACGAGTGCAGGTAACCCATATTGTCCCTCAGCGGTCTTACATTAGTAAAAGTTAGATATCTCTCTTCCTCTTATGCGAACACTTGTGATTTTTTTTGTGTCAGAAAGAGAACAAAATAATGTTTGTTATTGTCTTTGTAATGTAAAAGCTATTTAGCATAGATATTTTACAAATCCGACCCAAAGTGACGGTTTCATTTCGCGCCATTTTCTGACAACGTCGTTTATCTCTTGACAGTTCTACGCAATAGTAAAACAGTTTTTTAGTAAAAAAATAAGTTGAAATGTTCAGGTAAGCAAACTTTTATTTGTTAATAATTATATTGTAGACGTGTTAATGTTATATTTGGTAGATTTTGTAATATTATAATGCAATTAATGTCGTATAGAAAATTAAAAATCTTTAAAATTACGGCAAACACATTTTTGAAATCATCATTACTAATTGAATTCCCTGTATTTGATGAATATCTTTATGCATATCATGGAAACATATATTATCATACAATATACAAGAAAAACATATCATTGTTTCAATCTATTTACAATGTTTTCTACGTTTTTATCAACTCATGCTTCGAAATATTTGGACCAATGTCAAATCGAACGCAAAATCTTGTAGTGATGGCGCGACCTATATCGAATCACTGTGACGGCGATTTTAATTTCGAGCGAGAGCTCGAATAATTTTAATTTGTTATACAATTAATGCTCTTGTATAAATAATTAAACAATAACATATCTTTTACTTGGTGTTTATACATTAGTGTTTATTAAAATATTAATATTATTGTGTATAATAAATACGTAATAACTTTTAATATCAATAATTTATTGGAAAAAAAAATATTTTTAACACTGAAATAAAAGGTCTTTGTAAAGATTCTTTTGCTACCAAGATTCAGCGATAGATTATAAAACTCATTATTGTTATAATTATATAAGGAATAACTGGAAATGCGGTAGCGATGCACCTCCACCTACCGAGTTATTGGAGTTTTTGATGGCCGACACCGACCAATACGGCAGCAGCGAAGACGAAGCTGACGGTATTGAGGAAGCGGTTGTCAACCCACTTGAAGTTGAAGTAATTGTATGTTTTTTCTATTTAACACTGCAAATGTGATATTACGGTAAATAATGAAAAATATTCATATAATTGCTTTATTTACAGTCATCTACATGTTTCAAGGAGACGGTGGATATCGGCATGATGCAAATCATATTTGATACCACGGACGACGGTAAGAGTGCTAATAAAATTGATTCTAATAGTAAATCTGGACAATATAAAGCCCATTTTTTTATGAAGATATTTATACTATATTTTTACTTGCTTTCTAATAAATTTGTTATATTTTCAGAATTGATAAGTGATGGCGGTGAAGCTGGCCAGGCGAGCGACAGTCGCCCAGAAGGTTCCTTTATATAAATATATACATATATTTATGAAAATACATATACTGAGTTACGTACGTGCTTTCTAATAATTTATTGTTTTCAGAAATGATCGCAGACGTCAGTGAGGAAGAGGCTGGCCAGGCGAGCGGCAGCCGCGCGGCTGGTACATTTATACAAAATTCTATATACATATATTTATAAAGATATTTATATACATATATGAAGATAATATTTATGTATGTGTGAGTTACGTACTTGCATTCTAATAATTTGTTATGTTTTCAGAAATGATGACAGACGTCAGTGGCGGAGAAGCTGGCCAGGCAAGCGGCAGTCGTGCCGAAGGTACTTTATATATTTATATTTTTTATAATTTGTTTTCATTTTTTTCAAATATTAACAAAATAAGACGTCAGTTATGTTGCTTATATCTTCTAGCATTATTTTCAGAGTTCCAGTTCCTTGTGCCACTAGAGGTGTCACGGGGGGGACCATCCCGGAGTAGACGTGGCCGCGGAGTCAGACGCGCCCGCGGGAATGGACGTGAAGGCGGAGTAATCGTCCGCGATGCTGCCCAGCAACGCCGCCGGAGGGTACGTCCTGTTGGAGCGGGAGATACCTGGGTATCCGGAGACTTACCGAATGAGGTTTATGGTTCGAATGACCAGGTTCCTCCCGAGCTCTCGGCTTTATCTAAGGCGCAAATCACCCGTGCGTCTCGCGGTGGGCGTATTCGCCAAGCGCGAGGCGCACCGTTGCCAACGCGTTCTAATTATCCGTCAACAGATGGGACAGATGGTGACGAAGTGGATGACCCCCTTTCGGACACCGATGCTCATTTGTTGACTGATGATGGGAACGCACCGGAGTTCTCTTGGGCTGGCATAAGTACATATGTCGGTCAAAGGGAAACGTTTGCGCCCGAGAGGTCAGGGCCTACCGCTGTGTATGGTACTGCGTATGATGCTTTTCGAGCCATATGGACGGATGATATTCTCGATGTTATTGTAGCAGAGACTAACAGATATGCGATGGACGCTCGGCGTCGTGATAGCCTAAGCCTTACATGGAGGAACACTGACAGGGATGAAATATTAATTTTGTTTGCATTTTTCATGATGCTAGGCATTATTCGCATGCCAACACTAAATTCATGTTATTCAACTCATTGGGTGATGAAAACTAGTGTGTTTAGAAAATTACTGACTTTTAAGCGGTACTGTGAGTTGACGAGATGCTTACATTTCAACGACAATGACAGGACGTACACTAGTCCTGAAGACAAGAAACTTTTTAAATTATTGCCTATAATAAATCACTTGAATTTTAAATTTCAAGAACTTTATGTTCCAAGCCAAAACGTTTCAATTGACGAGTCTCTAACATTATGGAAAGGTAAATTGGCTATGAAGCAATATATTAAAACAAAGTCTGCTAAATTCGGAATAAAAACTTTTGAACTTTGTGATTCCGAGACTAGCTATTTGTGGTCGTTCTTTGTGTATACAGGAAAAACAACTGAGCTGACTGATTCGGTACCAGGGGTCTTGAAATCCACATCCACAGTTCTGAGGCTTATTAAACCACTGTTGAATAAGGGTTATACGGTTTGGATGGACAATTGGTTCAATTCTCCTCTACTCGCTAGGTACCTCAAGAGAAATAAGACTGACTGCGTCGGGACATTGCGCACCAATAGGGTCAATGTTCCACCAGAATTTGGTCGTATCAACATGGCGGACGGACATTTTTTCGGTCGGCACGCTGGTGATGTCGCTATACTTTCATGGCAAGACAAAGGCAAGGTGACGACTATATCGACTTATCATGGCGCGGAAATGGAAATTGGACCTTCCAGGGGTAGGCCGAATATATACAAACCAAAGGTTGTTAGAGACTATAACAAATTCATGGGAGGTGTCGACAAAAAAGATCAAATGCTAGAACCCTACTTGATTGAACGCAAGAGATGCCTTAAATGGTACCATAAGCTGTTCAAGCGTCTACTGAACGTGAGTATTCACAATGCTCTTGTGATGTATCGCCACTCATATCCATCGGAGGGAAGCACCTTGATGTTTAGGTCGTCACTGGTTACGGAGTTGGCGGACAAGCACCTCCTGTTGGCACAGCGTCCGGCGCCGAGACGACTAATAGTAAACGACATGTTTTCCAACCCTGCCCGCCTGATCCTTGGTAACCACTTCCTAAAAATCAATTGCATTGCTACTGACTCACAGACTGAGACACACGATGACCAACCTCCACCGGTAATAAAGAAACGGCGCTTACGGTGCATTTGGTGTACCAACCGCAACGGAGTTGAAAAAAGAACTATTTATATTTGTGAAATCTGTGAGGTACCACTCTGCATGGTGCCATGTTTTAAATACTATCATACTTGCGTTTAGTTTAAAAAAAAGAGATTCGGGGGAAAAGGAGGAGGGTTCGATCCGTGGAAAATTTTATTAAAAAGTTTTTTGGACCTCTACTTACCAAATATATTACCACAGACCTATTATTAACATCACATTGGTTTTTTTTTTTTTTACAGTGAATACCTCACAAGAGTCCCAACTGCTCCCGTCTGGAGCCAGTGAGACTATGGCATCCCCAATTGGGGGATGTTGTGAGGCTGAAGGTAAGTGGGGAAGGGAAAGAGGAAGGTGGGGAAGTACCTGGCTATTCAGATCTAGTTACTAAACACGGCTAAAGCCATTTGGAGCAACGTTTCAATTCTGAATGGTGGTCTTACACCAGGGCGATACTGGTAGTATCTTCCACTCTGGAACGTGCCGCAAATATACTATATATTATTTTAATTAATTAATTGTGAAATAACACAAATTAATCAAATAAAATTTATTTGCGCACGCCGGGTTCGAACCCGCGACCTTCGGAATGGCAGTCCAATGCGTTACCACTGGACTATGCCGGCCGTCAAAAGAAAATGGTAGAGATTAAAGCGATGGTAGAAAAAAATATTTTTGTCTTTTCCAGGAATTTAATCTACAAGTACTATTCTCTTTTGTCTTACGCAATACTAAGGTCGATGGTTTCGCAAGTATGACATATTTAGAGCGGCGACCGTGGTGTGTGCACAAAATAAGCTTGTAGGTTTTGCCAATATAAATACATGAATATTCACGTTGTGTGGACTAGGGTTACAGTGTTTTCTGATTGTCATGACTATATTTTGGTTGATTGATATCATTTGGATGGCTTCTTGTGCGTATATTCCCCTCCCACAGACGGTCCAACCTGATTTGCACATTATAATGCTATATAGTCGTCACTCGACCGCCCGTCAAGATTCTCTTGAGGAACACTTTGTTTGACTGTGTTTTGCAATGTGACTTATAGCTATCGGATAATTAGATATTACCATTGAAATATATAAGAAATGGCCCTGCGATATTTGTCCGGATAGCTTATGTTTCAATAGTTAGTTTTCCGAATCTAGCGGCATAAACATTGCTGAAAACCAATATTTCATTTCATCTTTTTACAGACTTTTTAGGCCTAGTAAATTAACTGAATTTTATCAATCAGGAAGTTGATGTAGGTTCGATTTTATGAGTTTCTTGTTTTGATGGCAAGTTTTGTTAACGCTTTTTAGTCAAGTGTTTTTCTTTATGCAAAAGGTATCAAAACTTTTGGAATTAAACATGTCTTAGGTGTTGACTGCTTTTTGTGTCGTATGTACTTGTCACAAAATCCCAACATAATCAATTTCTTTCTTAGAGTAATTTCACCATTATGAGATCCTTTACTAATATTTTTATGTTCGCTCGAGGTACATCATTGGCTAGATGACGATAACGATCGGTAGCGTTTAGGCGTCACATGCTAAATCAAATTTTGTCCAAACGGAGACTTTTTGACCAAAAACTAAGTTCACCAAGTTATAATTTTTCTTTAATTGTTATCATGGCAAAACTTGAACGTGGTATTCCTTTGCAATGACAAACCAAAAAGTTAATGCTAATATGAACATTTCAAAGAAGTATACCCGAGTCAAATTTTAATTAGAAATTAAATTTATTTTCAAACGAACTCAAAGTTAAAAAGCAAAATAAAATTATAATTCGTAAAACTTCATGATACGGAAAAGTATTCTGATGACAAGAGCAGCCATTTAGCATTACCACAGCCGTTCTGCGTCTGGGCGGCTATGGCTTTACTCATTATTCAAGAATGGTACTGGTTAATATGAACCATCCGAGGATCTTATAATGGTGAAACTTCTCTACTGTTATGATTTTTCATGTACGCTTAGATGATGGAGACACGAATCTATTTTGATCTGCTACAATAACATTCACTCAGGCCGCCAAGACACTGTGCGGTATATTCTGTTCTCACTAAAATTGCCAATGATGATTAATTTTTAACATTAATAATATTTCTTTGTGTATATTTTTGATAAAAACTAAATAATTATTTGTTTTACTTTTATTTTCACTTGCTCCAAAAAAATCAATTTTGGTGTTTCACATCTTGCCAGGCGTTCCGTGATGGCTATTTTTCATTTTTTTTTCATATGGCTCGAATAAATCATACCTTTTTTAAAATTTTGGTATCCTTCGCACAGGACGTCCCGATGGTTATAACGGCTATTTGGTTATCTTATTTTTATGGCTTCTTTCTGTATAACACTGAATGTAACATTTTCAACGTGTTTGTAATCTGTATATATTTTTTTTAAAATTTATTTTTGCTATAATATGTATAAATGTAAAGCCAGAATATCTTCATAGTTGGACGGTCAAATCACTACCACGGTATTGTTTCCAGGTAATGTTAAGGAATGTGAATTTATAATTAGTACAATGCCTATCTATGCTGAAAACACGGCTCCTATGTTGAGATATATTATTATTAAGCTGAAATAAATTATATTTTTACTATAATACTAAATGCTAAATCAATCTTTAGTTTTACTCAGAGTGGCATATATGTATATTTTTAGAGGTGTCAATAATAATATTCTGTATTTTCACAAAAATGTGTAATAATCTTTATCTATTGTTATAATTTACGTGTAATCCATCTCATGTAACTTTTATGTTATTTTATATTGTGTTTCTCTCTTATACATATATTGTATATAATCGATTTGTCAAAAAATAAAATACAATTCCATGATTTTGAACAAAGTTATTGATTTATTTCATAATGTAAAAAGGGCATGATCTGTACTGAATACGCACAGCGTGTGTGTTATAACAATGTTGTGCATTGTTTAATTATTCTTCTCTGCCTATCCCTGTGGTGAAATGGTGACGGCGGAGGCATTATAAATAAATAGTTAGATCATTATCGAATTATAATGAAAAAAAAAATTTATTCATCTTATGTACTTATATATTGTTATCTAGGTAAATTTGTAGATCTTCATTATAATTAAAAAAATTACACGTATATAAACGAATTTATAATCAACTTTATGTGAAAAATCTACAACTTACCCCGTTTTCGCACTAGAGTCGATTATGTTTAAAAAATAGCGTACCGCCCATCACTACAAACAACACGAAATGACAGTTGTCTTTGAAATGTTGTCCGTTACGCGTGGTTTATTGTTCGATTCATAATAATTTGCCTTTAGGTTTTGAAATTCGTTTTATTATATTTCGAACTCAATTAAACAATAAGTTGTAATATGTTCTATGTATTATTGAATTTGTTCTATATATTAATGTATATCTTATTCGTGAACGCGTTACGAAGTGTTTATAACTAGGTGAAATTTTAGAGATTTATCCGAGACCTGTTCAAAATTGATAAAAAAATGGTTGAATTTTACAAGACACTAACAAAAATTATATAAATTCATTAAATAAATGCCTCAGGATTATGTGAATCGCAAAGTTTTCCAGAAATGATCCATAAATACTTATGAAAACCGCGTTAAAATATATGGTATTTTAGCAAGCAAATATTTTTATGTTGAAAAAAGGTTACTCTTTGATACGTAATAAAAAAAATAAAGTGTATTGACAAGATAAAAAGTGAAGTGATAGTTTTATTGCAAATTTTCTTATCAAAAATAATGTATTTTGAAATTGTGAAGTTTCATAGATTTTTCATACGTTTTACGGAGTAATACACAGGTATGTTTTTTTAAACCCATAATACTTTTTAAATTTCAAAGTATATCTATTTAGAAATAAAAATGTTTATTTATAATAAACACGTCTGAAAGGTTATTTTACCTAGTTTTTAGTTCAGTTTTTGTTTTTGAAAAATGATCAATATTAACTTATAGAGAAGAACATGTATACCACACGGGAACAATTGGGAATTTCGCGCGCGAAAGTACGTTTGCCCAAGACTTCCTAAGTAATAATAACCATTATCTGAAGGGTTAATATCTGTAAGCATGAAGCATTTTTAAATACTCTGAGTCAACGCAGAAAATCTTCATCAATGACAAGCTAACCCCACCAAATAAGCAGCTCCTGTGGTTGACAAAGTCGACAAAAGCTTTGGGATACAAAAATGTATGGACGAAGGACGGACAAATTTTATTAAGAAAGAGCGACGACTCCCTTATAATACGAATTAAGGATGCAAACGACATACCATTTCAGTAAACATGTACATGAGGAAGAAATCTTGTCTATTCACCATATAAATCACCTTGACTATTAATAGAAATAACTCAAAAATTAATTCTAAAAATAATGTTGCATAAAGATTTTACCTACCCCTCCTTGCAACTATTCCAAGAAGCTGAACTATTAGATATAAGAAAAATTTACTGTATGCAATGTCTGAAATATATATTTTCACGAAATGTATACTTTACAAAAAACGAATGCATTTGAGGTTCCCCTATGCAAAACTAGGCTTGCGCAGAGACATGCTTTTTTCATTGCGCCAAAAATTTACAATGCACTCTATCAGACTGTAGAAATTAGATGTAAAAATATATCCTCTTGCAGCGTATATAAAAATGTAATAAAGACTTGGATCGTTACCAATGACACAAATACTTACCTGCTGTAACTTTACAAATTCTTAATTTTTATTTAACTTGTTTTTTTAATAATTTTGTAAATTCGGAATTATTTGTTTTATCAATATTTTAAAACACAATGTTATAATTTATAATATTAACTGCATAATAAAACATAAGTATACCCACGAACTGGCGATGCCTACGTGGGATTTTTTGATATTATACGTATACGCATACTATTATATTATATTTTTTGTTTAATTGTATAATTTTTTTTTTTCATCTTCTATCTACATATAAGATAAAAAAATGTATAGTTCTTTCTTTTTTACTTAATATAAAATTTATATGTATGTAACAAAAAATTTATTAATAAATAAAAAAAAAAAATGCATTTTGTGTTTTAAAATATACTATTTCTTTGTTGTTGCAGGAGAAAATTCAAAATTGGTTGCCGATTACAAATTCCGTGCCTGCAAGGCCGAACAAGATGTGCTGACTCTTCAGGCCACGGTGGCTCGCCTCGACAGCCAGGTGCTCCGCTACCGTAGCGCCGCAGAGCAGGCCGAGCGCATGGAGGACGAACTCAAGTCTGATAGGCGGAAACTGCAGAGAGAGGTATAACCAAAACACTTTCCTTACATTTCATACTCTCACTTCAAACTGACATTAAAAATACTACATACAGACTTATCCGTCCGTTGCTTTACTTTTCATGATATCTTCAGACATAGGAAGAAATTTTTGCTATCATGACGCCATTGCTGTATGGTCGTCCCGCTGAGAGCTCCGTTGCAAAATACTATTGCTGTTACGTGTGTTGTTTATGAGAAAGAGGGAGAGATTACAATGTAGCTATCGGCGGGATGCTTGCCTAAATGTTAGGATATTGTTTGTTTCATTGAGTTAAGGGGCATACTTTACAATGATTTCTATTATTGCAGGAAATAGTAGTTGACTTCTGGAAGGAACTGGGTGTTAATTAATCACTTTGGTACTTATCTTTACATTATTGATTGCTGCACTGTTCCCTGGAGTTTTACGCGTCCTATTTTAACTTTCCACATTGTTGTATAATATCTTCGTTATTTAACCTCTCAGGCTAATTTTTTGGTTTCTGGGAACAACTCATATGGTCTCATACAAATCGTTGTATCCCCTTACTGTCATGGTGAGAATATGATCTTTCATCGAGGAGTTCATTGAACATTTTGAAATCTTTATAATAAATATTGTTTTGCGTTGCTGACAAATTTGTCTTAGGAAGCCTAAAATCTATAATTAATAAATTGGTCATACGGCAAAAAGGAGTTACGATAAATGATACTCTAAAAAACCTGTTTACATATTTTCATAATTTTTTTTAGTTATTTCCCAAATAAAATTTGTACAGCATCCAAACTAGATATATTAAAAACTCAAAATTGCTATTTTGTTGTGGGTTACAATAGTTTACAGTTTACGAAGAAGGGGTCGATTTGTCTAATAAAATGTGTTTTAGTTTTTTTCCATTATCAGTAATTTTAGTTACAAGAACGTAAGGGATTCATTTAAAAAAAAAAAACAAAATAACATTTCAAAAAGTATGTGTTTATTTCTAATAATAACATTTAAAAGCGTGTTTCATTAACTTTTCTAAAATAGTTTTTAGTTTTCGAATACATTCAGAAATATACCATTTATTTGGATTTATTATTAATAATTAAATCAAAGTGAAAATACTCCGACCTTCTGACAGAATATGCAAGAGACCTGAGGGGTTAAATATGTAGCGAGTGGTTGAACATTTGTAACAACAATTTACATTCATAATGTTTTATTTGTGAATTTTTCCAACAGTCCCGCATCAAGTGTAACTGATTTTAATGTGCACCATTAATTCTAAACACAATTATTTGAATGCCTTTTTTCTTCTCATGTATTGTAGATAACAGAGGCGGAGAAGCGCATTACGGCGCTAGAGGATGCTGAGGATGTTTTAATACAGAGATGCGAGAGATTGCATGACGAAGTGTCTAATTTGTAGTAATATCCCCATGCCGCAGTTTCAGAGTAAATCCACGAAGTTTGTCTAACTCAAGTTTTACTGCGTGTTCTTTGTTTGGTTTTGGCGTTCTTTTCCCCGTCCCTTCATCACGCATTTTATCTATCTCTTCCTCAGCCACAATATTATATTCTAAATATTAATTCACTGTAAATAATAATATTGATAGTGAGCTACATACTTACTGATATTAATTTACTTTTTAATATTGCATTTATTCTGATAACAATTATCAAAGATTTACTGATTATTTTCTCAATGATGGCATACAGACAGATAAGAATGCTATTTCAATGACCAAAGGCATGTTGTAAATAATTTTCTCTGCAAAAATATTTCTAGAGAAAATTGTTCTTTAACTTTGAGGTATGCTAAGTGGAAAAGCTGAATAAATGGGTGTGAATTTGGTTGAAGTAAAGGTTGTAATCCTGCCTCATTATTTATGCCGTTATCCTCTGTGTGCTGAAATGGAGTGAGAGTTGTTTGTACATGTGAATGAATCTGCTAAATGATATATACGAACTTGACTTATTTCATATCAATCAAAGCGTATTAGCTTCATATAATCTTGAATATCAAACCACAAGAGTGGTTTATAATCTAAATGCAAAACCAATATTAAATTCATGTTGTTTTAAAGTACACCTACAATGACATTACAATACATCTAGACCTGTTATGGTCTCACAAAATTAAAATAAAATGTGGCAAGTAACAAGCACAGTTTCCAATAAATTCTTAATTTAAACGTTCATCATGTATGACAAAGATTGACATTCAGAGAATATGTGTGTATGAATGAAATAGATATAGGATTGGGCGAAATTTTTGTATTTAAAAGTTGCGACGAATACTACATACTACATCACGGGTGTGATTTAGATGACAAGATATGCTTACTGCTTAATGCGGAACTCTGTATGAGACGGCATTTTGGCACTCATTTACGCAATTTGGTTAGATAGCACACAATCTCATGCGACGTGTGACAGTTTAGTACTAAAACCACTAAATTGAAAGTACAAAAATTAGCATTTCTGCCACTTTTGAGATCTTTACAACACGTCTACAGTTTGTAATGTCATTGAGTACCTACATAATTTATTTTCATATTGTATCATGTTGTCATTATTAGTGTCATTCTATTTCAGGGATATTTGTATGTAATACATATTATTGGGGATGGAGATGTTCTACGTTGCTGGTTGTTCAATGCATACTACATATTATTTGACGAGTGTCAGTCCACATCAACTGCAGTGTTTGCTTCTGTGTCCGTCTACCTCTCATGGCTAAGTGCATGAATAGTAATATGATTATTAAATGAGGTTGTGCAGTGAGTGTGACTAACCCAATGTGGTAATGTTTCAGGCCCGGGAAGCGCTGAGCCGAGTGGAGGAACTGGAGACTGAGAATAGTCATTTGAATAAACGTTTAGACAAACTAAAGACTGCCAAGTCTGCCTTGCTCAAGGAACTCTGACAAGAAACATGTCCACACAATGACCACTGATGACTGCTGACTGATGTGTTTTATATGTTTATATTGTGGTAAATGTTGAGACTTTTCGGTTGCTTGTTTTGTAAAGGGTGTTGTGATGGACACTTTTGTGTAATTATTTTGCCGAGTAATTAGTAGTAAAGTTATTTGTTACTGTGGAAGAGCCATAATATTATTTGGTATAATAAAATTTTGATGGGTAGTTTTTTAATAATATTGAAAATTAAGTAAATTGTGTCCATAATACATATATGTGATGAATCGTTATTTTGCCAATACATAATAATATATTTCTCTTTTTAAGGTACTTGTAAATTTTGGTTGTTTATTGTTTTAATTCCATTCATTTTACAATAACAAATTCCAAACATGGTAACATTTATTATTTGTAGGTACATACATATACATGTTGTGTGTATATATCACCCGATATGATGCTGAATGCATTTCTACCAGTTAACCCCTAATACTTTAACTGTAACTTACTGTATCCCATGTAACATACTTATTTAAATAGTTAAGTTATTTAACTTGTTTGTATATCTTTGTATGTAATAGGAAAAATTTCCAATTGTCAACTTTAATAATACTTAGCCAATTGACTTTGTGTGAACAAACATCACAGAGGTAAATCTTAATCAAAGCTTTTTATTTTATTTATTTTACACGGAGCATACACGCAAGTGTATTGGTGCTGATGTTACTAATTTATTCTGAGCTAACACTTCTTCCTCAGTGTTCATGTATTATCTGAAAATAGAAATGTATAATAAATTTGTAACACAATCGTGTCTTTTCATTTTACTAGAAACACCCCCACAATCTATAATATACCGTCGCCCCTAAAGCAGAAAGGCACTTGTGCAAACATTGACTTTTGAATACAATTCATTGAAGAAGATAAAACTAATAAATCTAATCCAAATATGAAACAGAACAAGACACAGAAAATAAAAAGATAATAAACAACCTACATTCCCTTCAGCAACATTGCTCAAAATTGCCAAAAATTGAGAACATCTATAAAAAAGACTAAATATTACAAGTATTCAAAGATAATACATTGAAACTTAATTAATTATTAATCCAAATTCCTCTAATTTCTACACACAAAATGCACAATAATTATATTTACAAAAGGATAATATATTTTAATAGTCTTCCCGAAGAATTTAAGAATAATAACAGATTTGGTATTATTATTCAAGAAAAAAAAAATATTTAAAAAAAAACTGAACACTCGTAACATCATTAACAAAACGCAGTAACTTCATTTCGAACCATATTTATATTTTATAATGTTACCACATCCCGTATTATTCCCTCATAATTTTTACTACTTTACCAAACTCAAGAGCTTGTTCTCTTCATTGGTGTAGAAATTCTAAAAAAAAAATTCCTTATTTTGTTCTTATGCCATTCACTCTGTATTTTTGTAACAATATTATAAATTAAAATGTTTTATATGATATGTATTTTAAAAGAATAAATTGTGAAAATACCCAGGATCTCTGTCTTACCAGGGCAACACCTAAATCTACTTGGCCATTGTGACTTCATTTTGTCAATCTCATATTTATAATATTATCTTCACCTAATTTTCCCATATTTTTGGCTGCTATCTTTTTGAATGATTACAAATTCCAGCGAATTTATTTGTAATATAAAGTGTCTCGGGTATACATATCCGTTTTTGATTTGTGTGGGACTCCTATTGACTTTTTCTACAAGTCTAGAATGAATATTCAATTAAAATTGACAATACATTCTTTTTTCGGAGTCAAAAAATATTATGTGTAGGTCTTTTTTAATTATTTTGAAAAGAAGTTTAGACCTCAAGTCATACATTTGTTAAAGAGTGAAATACAGTTTTCTTATAAATTAAGGAGCAAACTGCATCCATAAGTACTTTTGCTTTTGGGGTGACGATATTATTACAAAGGGTGACCGGATAAATCATCACAATGATAATTCATCACATCTTTAAAAAGTTATATAAAGTCATGGAAAGTGATGAAACAAAAACTTTATTAACTTGGTTAAGTAGGTTAGGTTAAAAAAATAATTTTCATCATTTTTAATGACCTTATATCACTTTTTAAAAGTGTGTTGAATTGTCACTGTGTTGAGTTATCATGGAACCTATTACAAAGAAATACATTTTTCTTATAAATTAACAAACTGACGAAGCAAACTGCATCCATAAGTACTTTTGCTTTTGGGGTGACGATATCATTACAAAGTTTACATTTTGTAGGTTGAACTGTTTTAAGGCACAGTACACACTACACAGGAACATATATGTATAGAAATTTACATTCCTTTTTTGATGGTACCTTTATGTTTCACACTGCGCCATGAGCTGTCTCAAACATATAAAGACCATAATTTTTTGTTTTCCAATATACAGGTGTTCCGGGGTAAAGTAAACTTTGAGAGGTGATTCTACATGATGGTAGAAGTAAGGAAGCAAATTTTTTGTTTTGCAATTCCAATGTAAATTTTCCCTTACAAACAATTCAACTTTTTAACCTAAAAATGCTGGAATTTCGAAGTTATTTGCCCTTTTTACTTGTACTATCGTGTAGAATCCCCCCCAAAGTTAGCGCTCTGGAAGCATAATTGGATAAACATATAGTAAGGTAATTTTTAATAAGGACGGGAAAAGCAAGTGGTGGCAGACTTGGTCCAATTTTCACGGCAGGAATAATAAGTGATTTTCAGGTATAAAATATTTTATTTCTTATGAAGGCATTTACAACATGAGAAACAATTTTAATGATACAAATTTAAACAATAAAAATATGATTCAATTAGATTTTATGTAAATTTGAATGCAAGTCTTCCTTGAATAATTTTATTACAAACTGTTAAATTGCAAATTCATAACAATAAAGTCATTAAAACAGTCTTTCTTGAATTTGTGTTGAATTATTAAAATCCTCCCAGCTGCAAATATGTATTATCAATAAATATTTAATAATTCCTTATACTACAATATACAAACAAAAGTACTATTGAAAAACAAGAGTTCATTCTAACTTTATCATTTAGTATTACAATGATGTGTTCAGAACCAGAGAGCATTTCTCACCATTTTTATCTGAACTAACAAATATGTAAGTTTCTCTTCACCTGAACGCATCACAAAGATTGATCAAATCAGTAACACATAGGTGTCTGAAAATAAAGCTTTCACAACGAACAATGTTTCCTAAAGAAACTTGAAATTTAATCATTCATTTGATTTGGTAATGTCTGTTAAAAAATTAAGAATACAATAAATAAATAGAAAATAAAATATTTCAAACTAAATTAATTATTGGATTAATCATAATTGAACTTGAATGGGATGCAATGAAATATTCTTTCAAATGAATGGATGCTAAAATAATTTTCACATAATATTATGTAAACATTCTGCTGTTGTACGTATTGTCACTGGGCGCTTAATACTTTCAATGTGAAATACTGTAAATATCGTTGTTCACAATGTGAATAATGTAAATATCGTCGCCGGGCGCGTCCAATGTGAAATAAATAATATTTTACAGGAGAGTGAAAAACCCAATTTTGAAGCAGGAAAGTGAAGATGGAATTCCAAAAAATATTTATTTATATTAATAATGATTATTAATGTACACAATAAATTAAAAGATATGGAAGTCTTCCTTTATTTTACTGCTTAAAAATGCATTTTTTCACTCTCCTGTGAAATTTTAATTTTATCACATCGGGTGAATTACGCGCCCAGCGACAAAATACAAAATTTTCTTAATGTATTACTGTAAATTACTATTACCTTGTAAGCAAAGTGTGAAGAGAGTACTAATTTGCGCCAACCGTAACAATGAAAACAAGAATACTGTGATTTGACTTGAGATAATTACTTTGATGTTTAGTAGCTGAGTAACCCTCTGATGTGTTTAATTATGTGTATACAGTAAAATACCGAGAGAACGGAGGAACTTTATTAAAGGATTATTCTAGGGTTGATACAAAGGCAACATTACATTCTCCGAATTAGAAAAAATATAACATATCTGAAATAACATTTTTATTACCAACAATGAAATCTAATTTACACACCAATTTATTGAAATAATGCATTATTGAATTTATCCAACAAAGGGAACTAATTTACAAACACATTATCAACGAGATTAAATTTATGAAATGTTGAACACATGGTGTATTTAATCATGAATGAAATGGTCATTCTATAAACAAAAACTAGTTTAATAGCAGTATTTTCAGTTGGTAAATATTTTACAATAAATAAATGTCAATTTTCTAATAATCACACCTCAAAGATGAAAAAATTATGTCTAAGCCAAAAACAATATAAAAAAAATAATTTTGACGGTAATTATTTATTTACAGAAAAAAATTGCAAAAGACGATGTACAGTTTTAGTAACCAGTCTTTGATGATCCAACACATTTGTGACTCTTATCCTTTCTATGAACACCCAATCCAGTAAGTACAGTAATACATACCTCATTAAACCAAGTACCTAGATTGGAAAAACACTAGAATGATGGGACATGAGCAGTATGAAATAAATTTATCTGATTAAAAATTTATGCCTAATGAAAGTTTAAAAAAGATATTTTCTATTACGATTGTCTTTGAACAACTGCCCTTCTAAATCTAACTTTTAGACTGGAAATAGTATAACGCGTACCGTTGGTCACTGACTGTCAGTTATGCCCGAGTACAGTTGTCTTCAATTAATTAAGTCATTTTTATTAATATTGGATTCATTAAAAACTAGAAACAATGTCGTGCGTTTAAGCCAAGATTTTAACTTAGCATCTCAATCTTTATATAAATTACTAGATAAATCCTAAAGAGGAGGGCGAAGATGCACTTAATTTCATATTTGCAATATTCATTTTAGAAGACGCATGCAATCCTGAACGCTTCCAGAGATGTGGAAAGCACTTCGGTCGACCGTCAGCATTGCACCATAGACCGACGCACGTGACCACCTTACGTGTTGAACTATTTCCAGCCTTAGCGATGATCGTTCCATTCTTGTGTTATCTGGCAATACAAAAGTTAAAATAAACCATTTTTAAACTTTGCAGTATAGTTTTTATTCCTAGCAACTTTGTTACTTTCTTGCAATATTATGCAAAAACTTGCATGCTTTGCTTTAAAACAATAATGGAATATGCGTCTTCGTTACACCAGTAATATTAAACATTTTCAAAAAAAGTGTCAAATTTTGCCACATTGGACTCACATACGCAACACAATAAGACATCTGGACAACTTACAATCCATACATCTTCTATGAAAATAAATGCTTTAGAAACACGCCTATCACATGCAATTCTAAGCTCTAATGCAACGCTGGTCTGCCTTGTCCAGATCGGCGTGGGGCAGAAAAATGGTAGTTGTGAAAAGCCTTCAATCGAGTTGATTTGACATTTAAGATTATGTTGTTTTATTGTTTAAAATAGGAGAAGAACAACTGATTTATTATTTAGATTTTTAGTAAGATGTTAAAAAGTGGTAGTAAAATCCATTGAATATTGCGATAGTATGATTCAATTCTGCGTTGCATGCGTAGGACAAGTGTGCATGTCGACCTGGGAATGTAGAATTTCATACATTGTGTATGTGGGCCCAATGTGTCCTTACAAATACTCTAGAATATTAATAGTACGTCCAACTCCAGTAAAACATTGGTGCCGCTGTAGGAGGCGTGTGAGAAACGTCACAAGTTGGAGGTATAACTATTCTACAGTATTTGGTGCCACTCTCTCAATCTTTACGCAATATAAAAGATATGTTCAGTTGCTCGATGATGTACAATTGTTAACTAAACAACTTGGTATTAATTATGCAATTTTTGGTAACCAAAATACTAAATACGCACAGCTCATGTGGTGCTGAACTCTCTTCCGTAGATTACTTCGACAAGTAATAATCCTTCAAAATTAATATTTACCCCATCGCTGCAAGTAGAAATGATGAGCTTCTTCTACACATAAATGAGCAGTTTATTTACATAGAATTTATGTATGACGAGTTTTGTTTGAAGTTCATCGCTTGCATAAATTCAATAAAAAGAATTATATTGGATAATCTCGTCAGTTTATAAATTTCCAGTGCTGTACGGAAATCGGACATAATTTAAAGCCTTGGTGGTTGTTTTGATAGCTGTTTTGTTCACTGACATTTTGTATTTTAAAATTAAAATAATTGAAGACGTCACCCAAACAACGGTGTATGGCACATTTTGGTGGAGTCGGTAGTACGAATATTATGGTAAGAAAATGAAACAAAATTAAATGTTTTTCTCGGTTCCTGTAAAATAAACAAAATGTTCCGTTCAGTGTTGTTCGGATGGCGTCTTCAATTATTATAACTAGGTTTCGTGAACAGTAGATCTCGTGTCCAAAAAAGGATGTTTGTAATTTTCTCTTATTTAATAAATCAAAAACAAATTTCCTCTGAAATAATAAGACTTTGTAAGTAGGCACTTAAATACCTACATACTTAGTTACAAACCATACATTTCACGTAACATTTTTTTATTTCAAACAAGAAATTATACAAATTGTCAATAGAGAGTAAGTAACAGTGACAATTCTTTTTTCTTCAGGTATGTACCATAAAAAGTCCAAATAAACACAACGATGAAAAAATAATCCTTACTGAACATTAAAACAGCCACTATCTTGAAACGGAACGTACAAATAAATTTGCATACAGACAAAACGCAAAACGGTCAAGTCAAAACAGGACTTTGCAGCTTAGAAGGATAAACATAATGGTAAATTTGATAATCGACAGAAAACTGCTAAAGACATTGGACCCACTTTATTGTGTCAATGAAAACTAGTTTACCCTACTTAATTTTTTTAAATAAAATAATTTGTCAACATTGAGCATTTTAATAAGAGACAAAATTTACAAAAAATATTGAGAGTGTACTAAACACAATGCAGCCATAATGCAAGTAAATTAAGTTATTTACAAGCATTACAGTTGAGCATCAGGCCTTTCCAGTGATTCAGTACCAGCGATCATGGAAGAGAAGTTAATATTAAACTTAGATTATAAAACCTTATTATACTACCTAATTACATCTTTATACACAACACAAACACTTTGCTCAAATACGCCAGATTGGATCCTGTTCATTTTAAATGTACAACCGCATGTGAAATATACAAATAAACCCTCCCTGCACGGTGCAAAGAAATCTCTGTCCTTTTTGGTGAAAGACTTATTGGTGCCGCTTAATTTCTAATCAATTCATTTTCTGATTGATAATGTAATCACATCCTTAAGAACACATTTGTATAACAAGCGGAATCTCAAAATACAAGGAATTCTATGGAATAAATAAGTCGTAAGCAGCAATTGCGATCAGGGATGAAGGTTCACAAAGTAAATCAACCAAAAGTGTAATAATATACTCCAGTTTATCACAAGAAAGTAAGATTATATATGTACAGATAAACTTGCGCCATATGTATTACTAATTCTGATTGCCTCCTGACTACATGTCTTTCTACAACCGAGAATATTATGATTTTACAAACAATATTTTATTATAACTTACTTATATTAAAATAAAATACACTAGTATAAATTACCATAACATAGAAGAGATATTATCCCACTTGCGAGGAGAGTTAGGTCAGCCGACGGATTAAGTCAGCCGAAGGAGGTCAGCCCGAGGATTAGGTCACCCCAAGAGTTAGGGCAGACCCAGGGTGAGGGGTCAGCCCAGAGAGTGTTGGCTTGGAGTCAGGCCGCCCGGGTGCTCGGGACTGTGTCTTTGTTTTTTCCGTTTTTTTTCTTTTTTCCGTTTCTTCCGCTCTTTCTCTTCATCGTGGCGCTTCTGTTTTTTGTGTTTCTTTTCGTGGGTATCTTGACCGGATGCATCTGGAATAATTGTTATTTAATATAAACAATTTATCATTATAACATTTCTTTAATCTTACTTTGTTTAAGCTACAAACCACAAATTTAAATCTTGAATAAACTAAGACATCATTCGTAGAATGACCAATGACAATGCGAGCGAACATTGTTATAACAAGATCTTGCACAGAAAAGTAAAGTTCGTTAAAGTAAGGGAAAGGTTTGCAGCGCAGTCCATTGTGGGAAAATAACTTTTTCAAAAATACATAACTATTTATTACTGCATTAAATTAAGACCAAGCGTTTGGTGTTTATGTATTATTTTAATTAATTCCTCAGGCCTGAGGTATATTCTGTCATAAAATCCAAATAAATGGAGTATTTCTAAATGTATCCGAAAACTAAAAACCGCTTTTGAAAGGTGAAGAAAAACGCTTTCAAGTTTTATTATAAGAAATAAACATACATTTTTTGTAATATTAAAATTTTGAGTGCAAACATAAAATTAAATTGTCATTTTATAATTAATAGTTAAGTTATTTTCAAATTGTGGTCGGAACCTTTGGTTTCACAAAGTTGCACATTTTGATTTTTCTGTGGTCAATTTCTAGATTCTAATATAAAGCGTGGAATTTTTTTCTTTTTTAATAATGTTTAGATCATATCACCATGAGGGATTTCTCACAGTGAGGGAGATATAAAGATTTCTGTGAGACCATGAGTTGTTCCCAAAAGTGAACAAATTAGCTTGAAGGTTACATCATATGTGAAATAATTCTTATTATTTTTATTTAAGAGGTCTGGGACTATGCCATCACCACCCGGCTATGTTGTGTGACAGGTGGTACTGGTGACATGTAGGTTGTCATGGTTATCTGGCAACACGACTAAAGCCATTTCAAGTAACCAGGGCGATACTGAGAGTATCTATTACAATTAGGTGCAAATAATAATGTACTATTTTGATTAAATTATTTATGTGGGAAATAATTAACATAAATTAATTGAAATTAAAATAAATGACTGTATTATTTTTATGATAGGAGTTTTTGTGTGAAAACCCTAAATATATTAATTTAATTTTTTAATTTTTAAAAAGAAAGACAAATATTCCCGGGTTACGAATAACCTGACAATATTTGAAAATCTCCTACTACCACCACGGGAAGCTGAAAATGTTGCTTGTGTTGTGATGGAGGACTTAGCCAGCCGAGGAATTGAACACACTACGCCTGAGTGGGACCCAAGCGCGATGTCAACTCGGCCACCGACCGGTCATGTATCGTAGGCGTCTACTATATTCAGCGTGCACGTGTTTGTTATTGCAGTAAGTAAATTATAACTTATTTGTAAAAGTGTCACTTTTAACAATAACAAAATATTAGATTTTGGAAACCTTTTCGCGGGATTTGGAATTTGCAATAATAATAATATTTGATTGATTTGTGTATAGTAATTTGTAAGCAGATTATATTTTCGAATTCTTAATAGGGATAGTGCGAGTGGCCTGTAAACTGTCAGATTTATTTATTGAACAGTAAATTTATAGGGTCTACACCACCTCCCCTCTCCTCGCCACTTGGTTTTTTCCCCTCACCGGTATGTGATAAAATAATTACAACAATATATATATAATTAATACAACATACAAGTTTGTAGCTGGCTTTGTACTGAGTAAGATTGACATAAATATGCCACTTTTTTTTCTGTATGCAAAAAAAGGAATTTGGCGGTCTACTGGAGTAATCAACATTGAACGAGTTAAAGAATAATTAATTTTTTAAGCATTTTAAGAAGTCATTAATATTCTACATTTATAGCTAAAAATTGGTGACCGGATAACTCATCAAAATGACAATTCAACACACCAATAAAAAATGTTATAAACTTATGTAAAGGGATGAAACAAAAACTAGGTTAAATAGGTTACATATGTAACTATTTAACCTAGTTTTTATTCATCACTTTTAATGACTTTATATCACCTCTTAAAGGTGTGTTGAATTGTCATTTTGAGGAGTTATCATGGAACCCTAAAAATCAGGTAAAGTTTTCACAAAAGACAGTGTTGTTTTTTCGATAGAGCCTCTCCGGGCTGAATGAATTAATTAAATGGTCATGGCTAAAAGAATACCATGAATTTATAGAAAGTGCCAGTTGACAGAAATGTCTCTTATTTTCTATTCAACCTCTGAATTTTTAATGCTACTGCACTATTGTAATCTCTCTTCTGTTATACGCATAGCTTATGAGAAAGTTGGAAAGGTTCTAACAGAACCATCAGTATCTAAATATATTAATTTAACATAGGTATTATAAATATAGTAGTATTTTTGAAGTAAAATTACCTGTTATTTGAGTTTCTTGACTCATAGGTCCACCCTCCTTGTGTTTGTGCTTTTTATGTTTATTTTTGTGCTTCTTTACTGGTGTGGTGTTAATATATCTGTACTGCTCAGGCAGTGGTCCGGGATGGAGACGGAAGCCTGCTAGTTGAGCACTGGAGAGAGGTAAGAGTTCCTTTCCACCAATGGGAGGTTTGTCTATCACAGAACGCAGGCTACTATTGTCTTGCTGGCCAGGTCCATCAATTATTCCCGGTAAGTTGGGTAAAAAGGAAGACAATTGCTCCTTCAATTTCTTCCCGCTAAATTTGCTATAGGAATGTTCTAAGCCATAATAGCCCATCAAATTAGTTGCACCCGTTAGTTCACATTCTCCTGCAAAAACACACGAGTACACAATAATATCAAGAATTTACGACAAGTAAATACGAGGCATTTTTATCTAAATAGGGTAGAATTTATTGATAACGAAAGATAATGCTATTACGGACAACACATTCTAAGAAAGTGAGAAAACATTTCGCTTACCTGGAGGCTCCTTCATTAAGTAGAAGGGCCCACTGTGAACTATTGACGGGTTCTTGCCTAGGGAAATCGTTGTTTTGAGTGTACCCGAAGAATCCTGACGAGAAACAACAGGGGACCTGGCTCCCCTGGGCGACGATTTCGGAGAATAGGGTTCCGCCTTCCGAAACTGATCAGCCATCATCATTTTCCTTCATTTCTAACGCATTCACACACACGAACTAGAGTCGCCGTCATAAATCTATTTTGCAATCATAGACATTTTTAGTAGAGTGCTTTTATTAAATCTTTACTTTCAATTTACAGTACTCACCTACGATATTTTGAAGCAAAAGGGAAAGAGGGGATATATTTTCACGAAAGTTTTCAAGCTGCAGCAAATTAAAAGTGTAAAAACGGTGTAAGCATGATGTATTTCATAAGCGTAGGAATGACATATTTTCTCACTGTAAAAAACTTTGTTAATTCTTTATTTTTTCCACTGCTGTAGCATGTGTGTACCCGTTTACATTTTTAGACATTTTTTTTCCATGATTTGTCTGTGATTGCTTTGGAAGAAATGGCTGTTTCGGAGTTTCTCTAAGCATCTGATTTCAGATTGTCTGTGGTGGAATTTGTCTTCGTCTGGTCGTGAATTTTGTCGTTATATTATGTGTTAGATTTTTTTTATTAAAATTTTAATTTTTATGAATACTCGTAGTGTTTTAGTTAGTGTATAAGCTCATATAATTCATTGTGCTTCGGGAACCTAAAATATACTTGAGGGCACTTGGATCCGTATCACCGGAGAGCTCCAGGCACTGGTGACGCCATTTTACGGGGATGAATTGGCTCCCGCTCGAGTTGGCGAAGCCTTTTTTCATTCCGACAGTACTCGTGTGATGAAAATAACCAGGAATGGTTGTTTTTGCTGTTCCTTACTACGCTACACTTCAGGTTAGTTGGAATAGTATATACCGGCGAATGAAGTAACTGCTGATTCTGTAGTTTCTACGTTTGTAAATTCATTCATTTTATTTATTTATTTATTTATTTATTTATTTATTTACGGACAAATAGTCCATTAACAACATATTAATTACACGAATAAGTTTTATAAACAGAGATGACAGTGAAAGGAGAGCATATATAAATGAGGAGCGAAGACAATAATAATGACAATAATAATATAAAAGTAAGAATGGGATATAATAATAAGTCAAAGCATGAAGATGGTTCAAAGGGCATTAGAAATTAGACATTGCGTATTGACTGTCGAAAGTCATTTAGGCATATACCACAAAATTCAATGCTTTGACTTGACAGTGAGTTGACAAGTCTCGACATTCTGGACAAAGGAGAATGGTATCCATAATTGGTAGAATGTTGATTGACGAACAGCAATTCATTATTTCGGAGTCTACGGGAAGGGATGTTGAATTGGATAAGTTGCAACAAAGCAGGTGAGTCTGTAATACCATTGATAATCTTAAATATGCAAATCAGATCAGTGTCCCTTCTACGTTTCTCCAAAGAAGAAATGTTTAAAGTTTGTTCAACTTCATCATATGAGTACTCTCCTCTTTCAAGACCCAACCTCCAAGCGATTCCTCGTAGGAAGCGATGTTGTACGGATTCTATGTGACAAATGTGGACAGCATAGAAAGGAGACCAAATAACACTAGCGTATTCAAGGTGAGGGCGAACTAACGAGCAGTAAAGAGTTTTAAGGGTACTTATATGTTTAAAGTCAGAGGTTATTCTATGAACGAAGCCGAGTAGTTTAAGTGATTTGTTAACAATGTTGTTAATGTGCTCACGGAAAGAAAGTTTGCAGTCTAGAGTGACCCCAAGATCCTTGATAGATGTTACAGTAGATAAACAAACATTGTTTAATTTATAATCAAACTGAATAGGTTTTTTGGTTCTATAAAAGGACAAAATTTTACATTTATCAACATTAAGTTCCATGCAGTTTATTTTGCACCAATTATTAAACGAGTCAATATCACGTTGAAAATGTAAGCAGTCAAGGTAGGATTTAATTATCTGAAGAATCTTATTATCATCCGCAAAAAGCCAGAAGCGTGTATGAGAAAAAACTTTGGTGATATCGTTAATAAAAAGGTTGAAGAGAAGCGGGGCCAAATGAGCTCCTTGGGGAACGCCGGACGTTACGTCAATGTTAAAGGATTCAAAGTTGTTTATTTTAACCCTTTGTTTTCTATCGCTCAAGTAAGAGCGAAGGAATGATAACAACGGGTTTCTAATGCCTATAGCATAAAGTTTGGCCATGAGAATCGAGTGATTTACTTTATCAAAGGCTTTGGAGAAATCAGTATAGAGTACGTCAACCTGAGTGTTGTCTTCCAAGGCTTTAACAATGGTATTTGTAAAGGACAATAAATTCGTTGTTGTAGATTTCGCCGATCTAAATCCATGCTGTTCATCAATCAGAACATTTTTGAATATAGGAGTGATTATCTTTGTAATTATCGACTCAAATATTTTTGGAATACAAGATATAATTGATATTGGTCTGTAATTTTCAATGTTTGACTTGTTCCCGGATTTAAAAATGGGTCGAATATATGAAATTTTCCATGAATCAGCAAATGTTCCAGATGAGAGTGATAAGTTGTACAACATACAAATTGGGATAGATAATGAATATTTACATTCTTTTAGCAAGATTTCTGGAATGCCATCAGGTCCGGTACTTTTTTTGTTAGAAAGTTTACTTAAAGATTGGTATACCTCTACAAGTGAGATTTGGCAATCATTCAAGTCAATGTTGTAGTCATAGTTGAGTGGAGGGATGTTGCATGAGGCACCAGAATATACAGAGGAGAAGTGTTTAGCAAAAAGGTTGGCGATGTCAAGACCGTTAGTAGCATGAGTTTCATTATAGTGCATACTAGAAGGAAGATCATTATCAGTACGCTTTTGCGCAACAAATTGCCAAAATTGTTTAGGGTTTTGCATTAATTTTGACTCAGTAACTTCTAAATAAGATTTATAGCATTTGGCTGATTCGATTTTGGACAGTTCCCTTAAATGAGAAAATTTTCGATACAAGTTTAAGTTGCCAGTGTCTTTAAATAGCTTATGAGTTTTCTTTTTTTCAATTATTAACTGTTTGAGTTTTGAGCTAAACCAATTTGGAAACTTGGGTTGATAGTAACATCCCTTAGGAACAAACAAATCTATAGCGCGTGAGACGCATTCATTAAATTTAAATACAGCGTCATTAATATCAGATTTTAAAAATAGTACTGACCAATTAATCTGGGAAAGAAATTTGTTCATATTAGAGTAGTCACCATTAAGATATTTGTAGTGATAAGAGGCACTTGGTTTCAGAGAATCTAATTGGAAGAAATTAGTGATGTTAATAGAGAGAGGTGGATGATATTTATCTATAGGTAACAAAGAGACATCAGCTTCACTTACTATGATATTTGGTATGCTAGAAAAAATTAAATCTAGGCAAGAACCTAGATAGTTAGTGACTGGATTTACTTGAAACAGATTCAAGTAGGCAAAAAAATTTACAATTTCAGTAGCTTGTGGGGAAAGATTTCTCGTAGGAGTTTTGACACCTTGATTGTCGTTCAGCCACAATATTTTAGGTAAATTATAATCGCCACAAATAAATAAGGAATCAGCGTTTCTAGAAACATGTTCAGTTAAAACAGTATGTGACTTATAGACTTCTATCGACGAGGATGGAGGAATGTAAACACAACCGAGTACAAGTTTTTTGTTACCTAATAGAACACATAGAAACAATTGATCAGACACATTGTTAGATGACTCTAGAATATAGCAATGGTATTTCTTGTTTACACAAATCATCACTCCACCACCTTTACATTTAGCAGAAGAAGTAGAACGGTCACTACGAAAAATGTTATAGTCAAAAAATCCCAGCTCAGCAGATGAGATATTATCGGAGAGCCATGTTTCAGTAAAAAATATAAAGTCATATTGACACACACTGACGTTACAGCGAATGGTATTCAGTTTTGTGTTTAGGCCACGAACATTTTGATAGTACATTGAGAAGGAATTATTCACAGAACGATTGATCAGGTTCAACCTAAAAAATTAATCCGAGAGAGTTCACGTCTTTCAGCAGCCTGGCGGGCGGGGCAGTCCTGAGCTCCAGTATTGTGAGAAGCCGGTTTCCTGAAGAAGGTGCAGGTGGCGCATACTGGTGATTTCACCTTATTGGGGCAGGCATCACGGTTGTGGCCAACTTTGGCACAGTGGGGACAGGTAGGTAAGTCAGTTTGGCACTTTGAAGCTGTGTGACCATATAATTGACAGTGGCCACACTTTAAACTGTCTACCCAGTCTCTTACTCGGTGTAGTTGCCAGTCTATGGCAAGTTTAGTTCGCGATATTAAAGAGTGACGCACAGATGGAGGGACTCTAAAAATGTGGATGCAGTTTCCAGTGCGAGGGCCAGATTTATGGGAAAAAGACATGGTCAATTTTAAGTTCTCCAAAGATAGACCAGTGTCGTTGGAAGATTGAAGATGAACGGCACTTATAATTTCCTCTGCCGAAATGTCTTGAGGGAGGTTGTGGATGGCGATGCGAGGGAGGCGATTTGGGGCAATGGTTGCTTTTAATCCCGCTTCGTTAAGCGCCGGAGCGTTCGCGAGTTTATCTGCCTCAGCAGAAGTGCTGGGGTGTATTAACACCCCACCATTTTTTAGTTCTCGCATTCCAGTGACTCGGATGCCCAGTTTACTGGGATTGATAGCATTTTTCAGCGATTTTAGGGTCGACTCGGAATTGTCTGTTGACTGGTGAATTATTACCGAAGGTCTGGCAGGTCCTGGAGGAGCATTATTTCTGGTTATAGGTGGTAGTTGGGGAAAATTTTCCAGTTCAGCTCTCGATTGATGCTCTACAGTTGAGATTTGAACACGATTGTTTATCTTCCTTAAAATTCTATTTTCACCGGAAATTTCAGCCATTTTTGCCGCCATTTCGCTAATTAAACCTAATATAGTTATAGTCTTAGGATTCAATTTACTCATTTGTTATTTTACATATTGTTCGTTATACATAGTCACTATTTGCTTCATCATACCGTACGCAGTGTGAATTCAAGGGTTTATCACTAAAATATTCTTTTTGTTTGCAGATATTTGATCAATTATGGAAGATGGAAGCTGTCACCAGGTAAAGAGAGATAGCTTTACTGAAATTGAAGGATTTGACAGTAAATTGGTTCACAAAAAAAGTGACCACTATTCTAATCAAAATGGAGGTGGAGAAAAACCCAACAATTCTCTAAATTCAGCTTTGCCCAACCACAACAACATTGGCTCTACTCAGAAGACATCACATACTGATCCAGAAATCATTCCTAAACTTAGTTTGAAGATCAGGAAATCATCTACTACAAATGAACTTGTCTCAGACTGCAATGTCGCCCCTAAAATTCCCAAACCTATCATCACACAATATTCTTCATTCAGGAGAGTATTGAAACGGCCATACAATGAAGTAGAAATCCATTCTAGAGAGAACGGGGATCACAAAGAATACAATAAGCATGTGCTTCCTCTCAAAATACCTATTATCCCACCCAGCTTACAAGCCGCTGCACTTAGGAACAAACATGTATATAAAAGAAGAAAGTTTGTTGGACCGAAACAGAATGAATATGCCCAATATCTCGGACTACAGCCAGCTGTAAAGTTCAAGTGCAGTAAGTGTTGCTGCTCTTCGTTCGAGAGTCTGGGCATGCTGAAGGAGCACCAGCGCTTCTGTTTGCCTCACGTGCCCCTGTCTGACCTCTCCCCCTTGGCAGCAGCTACTACCACCCCACCACCGGCCTCTGGGCTGTCTCCTGCGGGCTCGGCCAATACCAACTTCCGCATCATTAGGAAAGTGTACTTGTGCTCGGCTTGCGGTACTTACTATGAAAACTGGAACCTGTTTTTGCACATACGCGAAGTTCATAACCGTCACACCTGTCTGTTCTGTTTTGGAATGTTTTCACAGGCTCAGAAGCTGGCTTCTCATCTTGTGGTGAAACATAACATTCAAGAAGACCACTTTGCATCTAAAGAAGATCTCTCTTCAAAGTTCTCCGATTCTTTTTATTTGTTATGTTGCAAATGTGAAAAAGTTTTCACAGAAAGAGAAGATTTTGTTCTTCATGAATGCTCGCAAGTAATTAAACAGTGTTCAGTGTGTAAAGTCAAGGGTAGTCATACTCCTGAGTGTCCCAAGAACTCCAAACATAAGCGTCCCAGTGTTCAGTCAGGTGACTATAAAAGAGGGAAAAAAGCTTCTTCTGTTGAAAAAAAACATAGTTTACCCATCGAAGCTATTAGTGATATTAATACAAGTGCAGAAAGTGCTGGTCCCGAGAAGAGTCTCCCCGAAAGCGTTCCTTTGCAGGATGATGTTGACAGACCTGTAGTCCCACAACTCTGCAGTCCGCTAGAAAGTTCACTGGAAATAAACACTGACGTAAGCAACATTTCAAGCCACAGTTCCCCCATTTTCAAAGCCTCTCCATTGGTCAATCACAAAGTGAATGTTGATGAAAGTGCCACACAATTTCCAAGTGAAATCTTGAAGAACAATAATAATAAAGAGGAAAATAGAGAATCACCTGTTTTAGAATTGGACCGAATAGAGTGTACAGCTAATGAGGCAGATCTCATTAAGAATGAACATGTACCCATACCTAGTGGATTAGGTATAGATAATGAACTAACTTTCAAAAGTTCACCTACCCCATCACAGCATTCGAGCGTCTCGCAACTTAACAGCTCTCCTTTACACGAGGATCAATCTTCATTTCCCAGTTTTATGTATAAAACAAATGCAAATATGCCTCAACCGGGAAATGAAATGGCCAAAACCACCCTAAAACCACCTCCTCGCAATAGACGTCCACCGAAGCGATATCAGTTCAAACATTTGCCAGAAGATGTTCCAAAATATGAACAACCTCAAGTAAAAGAAATTGTAAATAGAGTTCCAAAATTAACTGTTAAGGTACCAAAAATGTTGACAGAAAAAGATTCTACTAGTGATTATTCTTCAGAAAGCGAAGATAGTGATAAATTAACTGTGGACTTTGATATGAATAGTGATAATGGAAACAGTAACCAGGTCAAGGAAGAAGCGGAGTGTGACGAAGAAGTTAAAGACTTTCCCTTGGAGTTTACACCCGATACTGCCGCTGAAGACATCAAGAATGTGGACACTTCAGCGGAATTGGAGATCGCCGTAGCGGGGGAAGATGTTCCACTCACCGAGCTGACCCTAGACCGCCCTCTGGACCGCTATCCTCTCAAGGACTTGTTGAGAGTGTTTCTGACGTCCACCGTGTACAACTGCATATATTGTAACCACGCACGCAAGGTGGCGGTAAACGCCAAACAACTAGGCTTACACTTCATCGCGCAACACAGGTTCACCGCTACAGTAGATAGCATCACTGCTGAAGAGCTTATGCCAGAAACTATTATTCTTAAAATTAGATCATGTTTGCAAGAGGTTCAGAATATATTTCTCAATTTGGAAGGATATGATACTGAAGAAAAAATTGACATGAAGTTATATGATCAAGTCTTGGAATGTTTCCAATGTTTTTTTGTGACTACAGTGCATAAGGATCTCTACATGCACAATAGAAAAATGCACCAGAAAACTATTCTTCTCTGTATAATGTGCAAATCTAATTTTTACAGTTACAGCGAACTCCTTTGCCATCTCTGTCCCGGGACATATGTACTCAATAGTGAAATACAATTCCGCTGTTGCTTGTGCGAGCATGACTCAATCCCTTCTGCATTCAGATTGATGGTTCATTTACGGAAGCAACATCATGCCTGTGATGTCTGTTTAGAGACCTGTCAGAACCAATCCAAACTCTCCAATCATGTCTGGAAACACAAACTCCACCATCTGTGTTACCGCTGCGGAATAGCCTATCGTAATAAACCTGACATCACAAAGCACTTATTTTGGAAACATGGAACTGAAAGTGTCCTCTGTAAAAAGTGTTTACAAAAGAGGTGGCCTCATGTTTACCATTTCTGTATACCACCCAACTCTTTTGTATGCGAAGAGTGTAATCTCTCCTTCACAAAGGCTGTTTCCCTCAAAGTTCATAAGAGATTACACACCAATGATCTACCATATTCTTGTTCCCAAGAAAACTGTTCAGACAAATTTATATCCAAAAAATTGCTCATAAAACACGAAATTAAACATTTAGAAGTTCCTGTAATGGTAGAGGAACCCCCAAAGCAAACCACCGCTGTTGATGATAAATTAGAGAGTAAAATGTCTCCTTCGCATTCTTCCAAGGAAATAGATTCCACTGTAAATAATGTAGAGAGTAAAACAATGCCTTTGAAGAATAAAAAATCGAAGAAAAATAAGAAAAATAAAGAAAAGGATAACTTGTTAATTGACGTTAACTTGCCAGCACTTAATTTGTCAGAAAGTGACAGCAGTGATGAATCTGAGTCGGAGGTGACTAAGAAAGCTGAGAGTTTTGCACTTTCTCTCGCACAGGCCACGGACAACACGCCCACGGATTCTTACAATACTCCCTGCGATACTGAACCTATGGCTATTAGTGATGCTGACAACATGAACTGCCATGATGTACAAATTACATCCAAAAAGGATAATATTCCAGAAGAAACTAAAGCTGAACTGCCCGTTGCAGGAATATGGGATAATTTCAAAATGTATCAAGCTGAATTTGAAAAACAAACAGAAACAATTCAAGCACCTAAACCGAGACACGTTTGCGACTCAGACCATGATTATTGTGTCATTCCTATAAATGAAGAAGATGTAATCAGAGAAGAAGTCAACTTAAACACTTCTGACGGGAACATTAAAGAATTTAAAAAGAAACAAAAAAAACGGAAAAATAGTAAGAAAGCAAGTAATAATTCATCATCCAGTGACAGCAGTAGCGACAGTGATTCTAGTTGTTCTTGCGGATCCAACTGTAGCTGCTCTTCTTCTAGTGGATCTTCTTCATCTAGTTCTTCCTCTTCGGACTCTGAATCTAGTTCAACCCAACGACTGAGTCAACCTCGTGTACGTAAAGACAGTGACGCTTCGGCTGTAGATATAATGGCTACAGAAGAGTCGCCTCCGCGCTTTGTGGCCCCAGAGCCGCAGGAAGTCCCAATTGCCGAATCTGACCTCGACACGGATGAAACTGAAACTGATGAAGATTTTTACGATGAACATCCGCAGTGCCTGGCCAATAAGATTTTGGCTGAGAAAAGAAATCAATTGATGTTACTAGCTACGGTGGCTCCTGTAAATAACGGTACATACCTCGACTCCAGTAGACCAGCAACCCCAGAAAACATAGAAAAGGTGAAAGAAGTGAAGAAAAAGGTGAAAACAAAAAAGAAAAAGAAAACTAAAAAAGCGGAAATTATAAAACCCTTACCGATTACTCCTTTGCCTGTTGCAAAACTTACCATAAGACAGGAAGAGATACCAATGCCGGTCAGTTTACCAAACAAAATAACAATCTCCCTTCAAACCAACACTGTAATAGACAAGAGTCCGTTAATTCTCCAACCTCCTTTACCGAGTAGCACATCCTCTAGAAGAGATGCTGATAATAAGAGAGCATCCAAACGTAGAAGAGTTCCTAATAAATTTTATGGCTATTCAAGTGATGAAGAATATGCCCATCAACAGATGATCAACAAATCTCACCTTCCTCCAAAACTTGAATGGCGGAAGGAAGATTTACCATCTCCGAGCACGACTCAGGCTATTCAGCAACCAATTATCCCAGAAATACCCAGAGAGGTGTTTTCAGAGGTTTTAGCCAGAGAGTCAAGACCGGTGATTTCTCCTAAACATGTTTTTAAAGAACCTATTTACACCTCGAGTGAAGAAGACTCGGATTCGAGCAGGGAAGGCGTCTTGCAGATAAACCACCCAATCGCGGAACAAATGGAACCGGAACCTGAACCTCCTACAGTCAGTCGTCCTGTAGTGGGACAGTTTCCCTTCCCTCGCCCCGCCGGGGTGCGAGCAGCTCGGGAGGGCGAGAGTGTGTACTGCTACTGCCGTTGTCCCTACGACGAAGTGTCGGAGATGATAGCTTGTGATGCAGATGGCTGCTTGATTGAGTGGTTCCACTTTGAGTGCGTCGGGATCATGGTGCCACCCAAGGGAAAGTGGTACTGTCCAGATTGTCGACAGAGGCTTGAAAATGAAGAACTGTAGATGATGTGCTCAGTAGTTTATGCACATAAATATTCATTAGACATTGTTAAATGCCCTTCTTTATGTGAACATATCTCAGTGCAGATGTTAATTTTGTTATTGACGAAAATTTGTAAAATAAACCCTCATTTTAACATATTGCTTGTAAATGATTTTTAATTATAGAATTATGAACATTATAAGTGTACATGTATGTATTATGTATCTCGGCGATAAAACGACTTTCAGTGTAAATGATTTACACATTTATTATTGTTAGAGCGTCAGACTGCTAACCAATTTAGTTTTGTTTACTAAAACAGCTTTCAGATTTTACTTTAGTTATTTACAAATCTTGTGCATAAGCAAGATGTGCCAATTATTCTGTTCATATTGTAATGGTATGTTAATGTTCTCCTCTGCGAGCACTAGTAGCCAATGGATACTTGTATTTTAGTTCTCTAGTCTCTCTTTATTCTCAGTTTATTTCTTGTATGGATATTATGAAATATAATAAAGTTAATCATTATAAATTTATGTATTGCTTTTAAGATCGATTCAATTCATCACATTTTCAGGAGTCAGTTGATATAAATATGCATTTTGTAGAATAATATTCATTTTCTACATTCCATCATGTCTACTATTAAACAATTGTGATAAATAAATCATCTATCACCTAAACAACTACTCATTAATTACCTAACCGTGCGATACATTACTGAACGTTGAGAGGGGGCCTAGCAAGGAGCCAAGGGGCTCTTTCCCCAATCCCTACCTAATACTGAATGTTGAGAGGGTGCCTAGCAAGGAGCCAAGGGGCTCTTTCCCCAATCCCTACCTAATACTGAATGTTGAGAGGGGGCCTAGCAAGGAGTCAAGGGGCTCTTTCCCCAATCCCTACCTAATACTGAATGTTGAGAGGGGGCCTAGCAAGGAGCCAAGGGGCTCTTCTTTCCCCAATCCCTACCTAATATTATTGAAAGTAAATGTTTCTAAGACCTCTCCATCTTAATTAACCCATTGCCCTTCGAATTGTTTAGCTAAAAAATTGTCCTTCACATCCGAATTAATTTTGTACCAAAAGTTTTAAATCTGCAGTGGTGTACTAAATCTTACATAACTTTTAAACTAAACAAGCAAACGAAACAACTTTTTTTCATTTACTTGTGCATTGAATCAAGGTATGTAAAAAATATATGCAGTGTTTAAAAAAATAATAATAATATGATTAAACGAGGATATAAAAAAATCTTTTTTATAAAAACCTTTTTTTTCATTTTTTTATAATTGGATTAAGAAAAGTTGTACACTAATCATACATAATACCATAATATATATATTTTCAATTTGGGCTGATGTTAGCCGCCCACCACTCGTTTTACGAACAAGCTTGTCAATTCCCGAACCACACGCCATTTTGAAAAAATTCAATGACGCTGAAATATAACAAAATTTCAATCGTAAATATCAGGAAAAAACTGTACCAACTGAGTCCTGCCAATTACTACGAAATGAATGCTTAATTATCTACAGAGCGATTGGCATTTAAAATTTTAAACACATATGTCAATAATGTATCCCTTTTTCGTTTTTAAGCCGACAGACATCAGACCCCCCGTTTGATTTTAAGACACATCGCCGTACACACGCCGGGACGGCGTCGTTTGAGGCCAATGGGTTAAAACCCCTATTTAATAAAATATTGTTGGTGAGAGCTCTGTCAGGATCTGGTGATTTTTAAATAATAACCTAATCAATTTAAAAGTCCTTGAAAAAATAAACAATCCTGATGTTAATAATCATATTTTAAAAAACTTTAACTTTATTAAAAGTAAGAAGTAATTTCCCCAGTTCTCACCATTCACAAATTATTAATTTATTTTATGGGCTTTGTTAAAAAGGGTTTCCATGAATGAGTTAGCGTGTGCGCCCTCCAACATAACTGAATGGTGCTTCAATGAATTGAAAGTACTGACTTTGGTTGTGTGTCTGTAACTGTGGTTCAATGAATGAGAGAAATCTGATTTGCTTTGAATTTAATTGTCATTTTCAAAATTGTAACTGTTCGAAAGCAACATATCTAAAATATATTCGACTGGTTTGGTAAAACCGTTCAAGCCACAAAATGAAAACTTTACAGGAGACAGTAAAAACAAATGATTACGGATTCGAAAAAAAAAGAAGAATTATGCATAAATTTAGTTTTTAGCATTAAAAATGCAAAAATTACTTTACCATAATATGTGTATTGTATTTTAAAAAAATTAACATTCCCAAATAAATGGGTTTCATCAAAACACAGTTGATATTTTAACCTTTTATTTATTTTTTATTTATTAAAAGTATACAATACAGAATATAGTATATTATATAAAGCATTGTACTCCCAGGAGTTAATAAACTCATTGCGGGACCTGACGCTGTCCATGCTCGAGGGGTTAAGACTAGTGGTTTAAGCAGTCGACTAGCAATTTGTGGGTTCAAATCCCGGCGTGCGAATTTTTTTATTTATTTGTATAATTCTCAATATAATCATTTAAAATAATGCAAGGTATATTTGCGGCACATTCTAGAGTGGAAGATACTTGCAGTACCTGTACCCCTGGTGTAAGAATTTAATCTTTTTTTCAGGCTTGAAACGGCTTTAGCCATGTTTGGTGACCAAATCTGTTTAGCTAGGTACTTCCCCACCTTCCTCTTCCTCGTCTCCTTCCCTTCCCACTACCTCACAACATACCCCAATTGGGGATGCCAGTCTCGCTGGTTCCAACTGATTCTAGGTGGTTGGGAGCAATTGGGGCTGTTATGCGGTATTCTCACACAGAAAACTTATTTTAATTGTCTTTTTCAGAATTGGAATTATAATATAGAGGTGTCTGTGCTAGTTTAAATATTTATATTTTCTGTTGCTCTTGAAACAATTACACCGGGAACACCAGTATAGCGGCCCCTCCTCATAATTGACTAATTAAACAATACTAACTTGAATTAACCTTTTTAAAACCCTTTCGCAGCCACCGTCATTCTTAATTTTCTTAATCAAATATTTTTTGTGTTATAAACCTACATAATTTAGCTGCCATTTTGAATCGGAAATTCATATAGTGAGAGAAAAAAGCAATTTCTGGTCCATGTCAGCAAAACTAGTAATTAATTATAATTTTTTTTTAAGAAAGACGAAAATTCACGGGTTACGAATAACCTGACAATAATTTTACAATCTCCTACTACCACCATACTAGTTAGTGGAAAATGTTGCTTGTGTCGTTATGGAGGACTTGAAATCGAGGAATTGAACTCGCGTCCAGGATGGAACCCAGATGGGATGCCAACTCAGCCACTGACCGGTCATAAATAAATACAGTATGTTTTTAAATCCCCTTACTAATAAAAACTTGTAAAATATTATACTACATACTGATAAGAAACCATTTACGATATAGTAATGGTAGTTTATCAGTTGCGTAAAATTTAAAACACGTTTATTATAAGGCGCGTAATATTTAACAGAGTACCTACAAACCTGCAAAAATGTTTTATTTTTCTCATTATTGAAAGAACTTGTATTGTAAAATATCAAATTATAATGAACGCTTTAAAATTAATAAAAAAAAATCTCGGTATTTAATATATTTGATATTTATTTAGTAAATATTTAAAAAATTATAAACTTACCTTTTAAGTTACACATCAATTCATGGGAAAAACTTTAAAAAGATTGTGTGGGACTCCGCCTGTGTACTCTCACAAGAACATGAATTTCTTATCGAAATTTAATTAAAGATTCAATATTTTTCCCTGAAATATAATACAATATGAAGTCAGGAAACTCGTCGTAGTACAAGCGGGAAACTGGTGAATCTACATCACATTTGGAGTCAATTTTGTGATATAACTTTTTTGATTTGAGCTTTCGTTTTAGAGTAAATCGAATCCAAAGTTAGAATTTTTAGGGTCAAATTAGAAAAAAAAAACATTCACTAGGGGTTAATATCGGCAGTTTAATGTCTTTTAAAATGAGTTTAATGTTACCCTGTTAACCCTTTTATACCATTTTGTTGCCAAACAAAAAGGAAAAAAAGTTATTTTGGTTCTTTATGTGATATTTTTTTTCATTAGTTTCCTACCATTCTTACTTACACTACAAGTTTCTGGAAACCGTGTACATCTTCTTCTTCATTACACTCTTTTAAACGCAAGCGACTGCTTCTATAGAAGAGAAACATTTAAAAAAAATATCAAAAACGATGAAAACTAATTTTACAAATTATTTTAGTTAGCAAAAATGATTATACTCTATAACTGATTAATTATTTAATAAATAAAATAGTTAAAATAATTCTGGATGTATAAGGTTTCAATAAAATTGGTCAGTGATCGAGTTGGCATTGCGGCTGGTTTCCACGAAGGTGCCATGAGTTCGATTTCTTGGCTAGCTAAATTCTTCATCATTTATTTATTTAAATATTTTAGGAAAAGTTGACAGCAAATCAGTAATTATACAATAATAATATAATTAATTATGCCAATTATGAACTTTCCACTGATGCATAGTTAATGGTAAGGTGTACAATGTCATAGAGGTAATAATCAATATAATATGATACAAGCGACATTTTCTGCTTACCTGTGACAGTAGTAGGAGATTTTCAAATATTGTCAGGTTATTCGTAACCTGGAAATGTTTGTCTTGTTTGAAAAAAAATGGGTTGGCAGAGTGTTGTACGCAATAAGAGTAAGATTAGTAGTGATCCTTAGAATTAACCTATGAACTCCTAAAATGAGTTTAAGTGATACCTGCATAATACAGTATTTATACCAAATATAAGTTTTTTTTGAAATCCATTTTTGATGTAAAGACCCACCCTCTTACTAATAAACGTGTTTTAATTTTATACAACTGAAAAAAGAGCTATTTACCCCACAGTAATGGTTATTAATCAGTTATGTAAAATTTAAAACAGATTTATTTGTAAGGCCCACAGTGAATACACATCTTTCAATGGATTTTGGTAATACACATCATGTTATACAGAACCGCTTTTAGTTGAAGTGGTGGGTTCCCACACTAGCCATCACTGATTTAACTGAGGTAACATGGATCCTGAAAAATTGTTGACACCACATTATCCATAGAGAGTTTTAAATGGGTCATGACTCGTTTTATTAAGAGCGGGAGCCACGGTACCAGCTCAATATTTTTATACAGCTCACAGAGTCTACTCAATTGAACGGGAGCCGCAAGCTCAGAGTCGTACTACTTTTGGTACCGGAGCGCCGCCTTGTACCACGAGAAAAATAAGATGCTAGGTAATTAGAAGATGTAAGTACATATGTTCAAGTCCAGATGTCAGATACTGTTCACGTCTCTGATAATAATTAAATACTTGGATAATTTCAATGGTGCTATTTTTCTAAGATATCTCCTGATGGAAAAGTGTAACCGTTCAATCGAGCCGTGATACGAATACGGCTCATCAAAAAGAGCTAGCTCAATTTTATGGCTCGATCACAAACGACTCATTGCTATTAGAGATCTTGGGAGTTTGGAAACTGGTTGTTATTTTACTACAATAATGCTCTAACCACTGATAAATTTCACCATGAAATAAAAAAGTCAAAGAATGAATGTTGAATGGGTTAATCCTCCCCAGCTAGGTACTACGCCTAATTCTATCTAATGCTAATGCCTATTTTTAGTGAAATAAAAATCCTCACTGACAGGTTAGTCCAAATGACATGTTTACCATTATGTTTTCTTTCTTCAATTGCAGTGTTGAAGAATTGTGCCCACGCACATCACGAAGCACTGCAGTTGCAGTGTAGAACTCAGAGATATTAGAAGAACGAGATGTGCTATGAGCAGTTCATACTGTGTGGAATTGTTGTGCCGAGTGTCGCCGGTTTTTTTCACCAATACTACTGCACACCTTCGCTTACGCTAAGGTATCCGCACTAATACATAGAACAGATTTCTGTGCGTACACGTCCCGATACCGTTCAAAGTACCCTAATTAGGTAGTAGTCCGCCTACGGTCCGGCGGCCAACATAGCATATCTCGTTCTTCTAATATCTTTGGTAGAACTTATACATTCATTTTGCCTTTGGATATTACTTTTACTGGGTTTGTTAAACACAAAAATCAAAATGTCACTTTATCAAGTATGGTATTGTTTTCATGTTAGCCTTAAAAAAAATGTATTTTTATTTATTGAATATTCTTGCCGGCTCCTACGGGTTAAATAAACCATTTTAAACATACAAAACTTCAATTTGATAAAAATTTACAGCCCTGAGACGATAAAGTGTCTTATCTTGAAGGTTTTGTACTCACACATTACAGTAATAAAAGAACTTACAGTAAAACAATGAACTGATCAACAAATTTATGTTTTTATCAGTCTGGATTAAATAAAAACAAATTAGTCTAGATTAAATAGTTTCATAAATTGTAGTTTTGAACATTTAACCCTTTCAATCAAGACTCAAGCATTTGCAGATATCTTCAGACACCCTTATGCCTGAATTACACCTGCCGAGTGCTCGGCAAAAAAAATGCATCTGGCCGAGTGTTCGGCTGATGTGATCAGTACTCGGACTAGTAGCGGGCTAGGCGAGACAGCGGATAGAAGAAAGGCCCAATGATTCAGTCGATTAATTGACCCAAATTACTCTCCCTCTCCTTACCCTCCACGTGCATACTCAACTCGGCGCTTCACTCGCTCTCCACTTGGTCTATGCGACCAACCGAGTCAGTCAATGAAAGAATTTTTTTTTGTTTAATTTAGAATTTTTTAGGAATGTGTGATTTGTTGTTGTTTTTAAAGGTTTTAAAATATACATTAATTAATATTTGGACGTTTTATATAGCACCATTTTTGTGAGAAAAAACACCTCAAGGTATAAGAATTGTATTAGGACATAGGCATAGACAGAATAACACCAGAAGTGTTAGAAGCTGCCTTCACAGAAATTTAAATGGAAACAAATGTTCCATTTAGCCCAATAGCCCAGCGCTACCATGCCAGCCATATCCTACACCTAATAACCTTTTCCATACAAGTTGTATCATACGTATCCAGACCTCAAGAATCTTTCAGAGGAATTCATATTTACGTAAAAATTACAAAAACACTCAAACCCCGAAACCGCTCGATACCATGTCGCCGACACAATTGGAAATCTTCAAATCATAATTACTTAATGAAATTATGTGCTGTATGTGATTAATCAAGACAATTACATAGAAATATAACAGCAGAATACATCTGAAAATAACCATCCAGCACCTCACTCGGGACCTCCCGCCTTCAGAATGGCTCTCTCTATGAAAGCGACCCAGTATTTACGTGAAACCCCCTCCATAACACCCGAAAGGAATTCCATGATGGCCGCCGAGTTTTCAACCAATCACAGCGCAACATACTTCATTGACGAGTCACCAATCACGAAATGAACCTCCCTAAAGGGGCGACCCAGTATTTACGTGAAACCCCCTCCATAACACCCGAAAGGAATTCCATGATGGCCGCCGAGTTTCCAACCAATCACAGCTCAACATACTTCATTGACGCCCTTATCAAAAACTGATAACACGGATTATTGCAACCACCAAGGATGACATCAGATCCAATTTACAAGAAGATATTAGAAGATATAACCACAGAATAAATATCAATATCAAGAAATAATTAATTACTAACATAATATCTTAAAGAATTGTACCTAAATATGTTTTTCACTCCTTGGGGAATGTTCAAACCAAGGATATTTTGCTTCAACCCCAATATGAAACTTTGTATAATTTATTATAAAATAAATAAACGGGACTGAAGGAGGTGGTTTGGGTAAATTGAACTGACCTGGTAAGAGGTATAATATTAACATACAATTTTCCTCTAAACAAATTAATTGTAAAGAGGAAAAATACCTAACCAACTCACCTTTCATGAAAGGGATGAAAACTCCCCCAAGAGGGTTCGATTTGAAAACGTTCTATAAATAGAGAACCGAATTCCATACAAAGTCAGTTCAAAAAACTACCCCAAGTGAGAAACTTCTCTCCTGAAGAAACCATCTCCAAAGTCTACAAATCTCAAGAAAAATATTTTCAAGTGTTTTAATTCAGTATTAAATTCAGTTTTCTCCAGTCTTAAATTCCTTCCGTCGACTCAGACTTGGGAATCAATCCTTCTCTGATCTTGACATTAAATTCTACCCACCGAGACTGAAAAACGCTGAAAAGTGTACCCAGCTACCTTCGTATCTACAGTTATTATACGGACGGAATATTGTTTCGTATATTTGGTCCTTCGAGCCGGATCTACACACGTCTTCAGTCTCAATTAAAGGTGGTGATGCCGTCACTTCGCAGCGGCCGCAAGGCCTCAACATCATCTGAGACCAGCCGAAACCGAACCCAACCTGTTACTGAGAACCCCAAGAACCCGATGCACCTTCTGAATCAACTGAAGACTCTCTCCAAATGCTACGCCAAGAAATGCGCATTCGGGAGGAGCATCTAAATAAGCAAATCACAGAACTACAATAAACCGCACCTGAAGCAACTCCAAATGTACCTCCGAGCCCAGCAGCTAACATCACCATATCAGGACAAGAATACCCAACTCATAACACAATGGAGTACCAACCACAGCCGTTCCTGAAAACCGATGGCTACTCACCAACCCTACATTGCTGAGCGACATTACCGACAAACTACCAAACACTCTACGACTAGCCTGGCTGATGGAAGTCCGTGGACAGCGCCCCCCCTGCCAACATCACCCAACTCGCTGCCTTTATGAAGGAAATAACTAACGCAATACCAAACAACGGGATGGTAGACCGCTAGCTACTTCAACCTTCCTCAACAACAAATCCACGGAAAACCCGTCATCCCGAAGATACTAATTGGACAAGATAACGCCTACCTAATTGTGTCAAGAGAAGTGCAAGAAAATAATGATACAACACGAATAATTTCACACACCACCCTAGGATGGATCGCCCATGGCGGATCAAACCCAGGATACGACCACCCTGCCACCACATTGGCACTTCAACGTGAAACTGCCTCAGACATACGATTGGAAGAACTTCTGAAAACAAATTTTACCATCGACTCACTTGGCGTGACCGCAGCAACCCGAGTCAACACAAACATACTACGAGCAATTGCGCTGATGACTGCAACAACCCGCCCCCTCCCTACTGGAAGATGGGAGACTGGCTTGATATGGCGCAACCCAGAAACCACCTTACCTAACAACCGACAGTGCGCACTGAGACGACTCATTTCCCTAGAGAAGAAATTAACAAGAGATAAAGACCCCTGAAAACAGCTTACACTGACAAGAATGATCACCTGATATCCAAAGGCTATGCGAGGAAGCTATCGAGCAGCGAGGCATCCACACGTACACCCCGACGATGATACCTACCATATTTTGCAGTAACCAACCCCAATAAACCAGGGAAAATCAGAGTGGTGTTCGACGCAGCCAGCCGATGCCGAGGAACCTCACTCAATAACCAACTGCTCACAGGGCCCGACCTGCTGTCATCACTCCTGGGAAACATCATGCGCTTCCGGGAAGGGAACGTTGCCATTGCTGCTGACATCAGAGAGATGTTGTTACAAATAAAAATAAAACCGGAAGACCAACAATCACAGCGATTCCTGTGGCAAACATCAACCAAGGACGAACCCGAAACATACCAAATGACTTCAATGATGTTTGGCGCCACCTGTTCACCAAGCAGCGACCAGTTTGTTTTGAGCAAGGTCGCTGAGAGGTACCAACACGAATACCCATCCGCCACAGCAGCTATTCGCGCTAAATTCTACATGGACGACTACTTGGATGCGGTAGACACTCACCAGGAAGCTGCCAAACTCACCCAAAATGTGAGTGCCCTCCTCGTGAAAGGAGGGTTCCATTCGACCAACTGGGCATCCAACAATCCAGCAGCTATTGCCAACTTTCCTGCCGAAGATCGCACCAACACCACAATAACCAGCAGCAACGGGAGCCCAGAAACAGAACGAGTGCTAGGAATCATCTGGGACCCTTCCACAGACCACTTCCTATACTCATTTAACGAGATGACTCCGTCTGAAGCTATCACATTACCCACGAAGCAACAATTACTATCAACAGTTATGAAAATTTTCGACCCCGTGGGCTTCATCGGCTGCCTGACGATCAGAACAAAAATGCTTCTACAAGAAGTATGGCGATCAAACATCGGCTGGGACGAATCCATCAAACCCGAACACGCCCAGAAATGGACAAACTGGCTGAACCTACTACACACAAACAACATCTCAATCCCGAGACGTTGCCTCTACAACAAACAGAGCAACGTAACCCTGCATCTCTTCTGTGACACATCATAACAAGCCTGCTGCTCCGTAGCCTACTTCACCGAAGAAGTAGAGGGAAAGACGCATACGACATTCATTGCAAGCAAATGCAAAGTCGCACCACTGAAACCTCTCTCCATTCCTCGCCTCGAATTGCAAGCCGCCCTCATTGCAGCCAGACTCGCCCAAACAATCCAAAAGGAGAGCACGGCCCACATACGCCGCACATGTTTTTGGACAGACTCTACAACAGTACTATGCTGGCTACGCACCGACCCACGATCCTACTCAACATTTGTGGCCAACCGACTAGGAGAGATAGACGAGCTGACCTCGAAATACCCGACCTGACACCAGAAGGAAGATGGTTCTCCGGCCCGATCTTCCTTACCCACTCAGAAAACAAATGGCCCAAAGAGCGCGCACCCGCCCATAAACCCGATGACCTAACTCTGGAAGTCAAACCTTTCTACGTCGGACTCATCATCAAAAGAGGCGAAGCTCTACCAGCAATTGAACGATGCTCATCATGGCACCGACTGATCCGCTCGACTGCTTGGATTCTCCACTTTACCAGACAATGCCGGATGGGCCCCAACAGAACCCCAGAGGGACCACTAATAGCGGAGGAAATAAAAACAGCTGAACTCAAATGGATCAGAAGATCACAAGAAGACGCTTTCGGTTCACCCCTAAATACCCTACGAGAGAAGAAAAAATTACCCGCCAGCAGCCGCCTCAACCCTCTGAACCCATTCTTCGGCCCGGACGGTATCCTCCGAATGGGAACACGCCTGCAAACATTAGAAAAGGCTAAAGAAGTAGCCCGGACTCCCATCATCCTGGATGGCAACAACGCGTACACCCGTCTCCTGATTAATCACTACCACAAGAAATCAGATCACCCCAGTACGGAAAAAACAGTAGCAGAATTACGCAACCATTTTTTCATACTCAGACTACGTACAACAAGCCGAAAGATTGCACACACCTGCCCAATGTGCTGCATACGACGCAGCAAACCCAATCCGCCCCAGATGAGCGTACTACCACCACCACGACTGATGCATCACGTCCACCCATTCACACATTGCGGGCTGGATTTAATTCGGTCCTATGACCTTAACAGTCGGCAGACGCAGAGAAAAACGTTACGGAGCTATCTTCACCTGCCTCTCAACACGCGCCATCCACCTGGAATTAACTACTTCACTATCAGCTGACTCCGCAATCATGACTCTACAAAGGATGACCGCACGGAGAGGACATCCAATTGCCATATACTCTGACAACGGCACGAACTTTCATGGAGCCGACGCTGAGATGAGAGACGCCGTGATGTCACTAAGCCAGGATACCAAGATGATCGACGCAATAACCACTTAGGGTATAAAATGGCACTTTATACCCCCAATGAGTCCCCACATGGGGGGAGCCTGGGAGAGATTAGTGAGATCGGTTAAAAAGGCCTTAAACGCCACGCTTAAGGAAAGGACGCCTAAAGAAGAGACTCTACGCACAGCTCTAGCGGAAGCCGAATTCATTGTGAACAACCGCCCTCTCACCCACATTTCGGTCGATCCACGAGACGAAGAGCCCCTGACCCCCGACCACTTCTTACTGGGATCAGCCGGGAAACGACCTCAATTATCGTTCTACAATAAAACAAAAAAGAAGTGTGCCTCCGCCGTCAGTGGCGCATTGGACAACAACTCGCGGACGCCCTTTAGAGAAGATGGTTGCACGAGTACCTACCCACTATGGCCGCCCGACAAATGGCACCATCCAACTACACCAATTAAAAAGGGCGACCTAGTAATCATCATGGATCAGCACTGCCCTGGAACAACTGGCCACGTGGCCGTGTCATCGAAGCAGTACCTGCAGCCGATGGTCAAGTCCGAACTGTTCAGATCCAAACAAGCACTGGAGTCTACATAAGACCGGCAGTAAGAGATGCCGTCATCCTCCCGGCCGCACTGGACATCTCCTGCAACCCCAACAAATAAAAATCGACACAAGTAACAGAACTTGTCTATATTGACAACTACCCCCTACTTCCTACTCCCGCAGGGGGCGCCAGACAACGCTGGCACTGAGCGGCTATCCCTCACTGACACGGCGGAGTTTGGCCCGCACCCCCTCGATGGCGCTGGCACTGAGCGGCTATCCCTCACTGACATGGCAAAATCGACTCCCACTTCCTACTCCCGCAGGGGGCGCCCGACAACGCTGGCACTGAGCGGCTATCCCTCACTGACACGGCGGAGTTTGGCCCGCACCCCCTCGATGGCGCTGGCACTGAGCGGCTATCCCTCACTGACATGGCAAAATCGACTCCCACTTCCTACTCCCGCAGGGGGCGCCCGACAACGCTGGCACTGAGCGGCTATCCCTCACTGACACGGCGGAGTTTGGCCCGCACCCCCTCGATGGCGCTGGCACTGAGCGGCTATCCCTCACTGACATGGCAAAATCGACTCCCACTTCCTACTCCCGCAGGGGGCGCCCGACTACGCTGGCACTGAGCGGCTATCCCTCACTGACACGGCGGAGTTTGGCCCGCACCCCCTCGATGGCGCTGGCACTGAGCGGCTATCCCTCACTGACATGGCAAAATCGACTCCCACTTCCTACTCCCGCAGGGGGCGCCCGACTACGCTGGCACTGAGCGGCTATCCCTCACTGACACGGCGGAGTTTGGCCCGCACCCCCTCGATGGCGCTGGCACTGAGCGGCTATCCCTCACTGACATGGCAAAATCGACTCCCACTTCCTACTCCCGCAGGGGGCGCCCGACAACGCTGGCACTGAGCGGCTATCCCTCACTGACACGGCGGAGTTTGGCCCGCACCCCCTCGATGGCGCTGGCACTGAGCGGCTATCCCTCACTGACATGGCAAAATCGACTCCCACCTCCTACCCCGCTGGGGGCCCCCCCCGACTGAGTTGGCACTGAGCGGCTATCCCTCACTGACACGGCGAAGTCTAAACAGCATCCTCTCGATGGCACTGGCACTGAGCGGCTATCCCTCACTGACATCGCAAAGCTTGGACAACACTCCATCGATGGACTAGCATTGAGCGGCTATCCCTCATTACCAGGACATAACAACCTGCGGAAACATCAAAAGAAGATACGTCTGAAGAACTAGCTGAGTACAGGCAAGACTGTACGGGGGGAGTGTATCATACGTATCCAGACCTCAAGAATCTTTCAGAGGAATTCATATTTACGTAAAAATTACAAAAACACTCAAACCCCGAAACCGCTCGATACCATGTCGCCGACACAATTGGAAATCTTCAAATCATAATTACTTAATGAAATTATGTGCTGTATGTGATTAATCAAGACAATTACATAGAAATATAACAGCAGAATACATCTGAAAATAACCATCCAGCACCTCACTCGGGACCTCCCGCCTTCAGAATGGCTCTCTCTATGAAAGCGACCCAGTATTTACGTGAAACCCCCTCCATAACACCCGAAAGGAATTCCATGATGGCCGCCGAGTTTTCAACCAATCACAGCGCAACATACTTCATTGACGAGTCACCAATCACGAAATGAACCTCCCTAAAGGGGCGACCCAGTATTTACGTGAAACCCCCTCCATAACACCCGAAAGGAATTCCATGATGGCCGCCGAGTTTCCAACCAATCACAGCTCAACATACTTCATTGACGCCCTTATCAAAAACTGATAACACGGATTATTGCAACCACCAAGGATGACATCAGATCCAATTTACAAGAAGATATTAGAAGATATAACCACAGAATAAATATCAATATCAAGAAATAATTAATTACTAACATAATATCTTAAAGAATTGTACCTAAATATGTTTTTCACTCCTTGGGGAATGTTCAAACCAAGGATATTTTGCTTCAACCCCAATATGAAACTTTGTATAATTTATTATAAAATAAATAAACGGGACTGAAGGAGGTGGTTTGGGTAAATTGAACTGACCTGGTAAGAGGTATAATATTAACATACAATTTTCCTCTAAACAAATTAATTGTAAAGAGGAAAAATACCTAACCAACTCACCTTTCATGAAAGGGATGAAAACTCCCCCAAGAGGGTTCGATTTGAAAACGTTCTATAAATAGAGAACCGAATTCCATACAAAGTCAGTTCAAAAAACTACCCCAAGTGAGAAACTTCTCTCCTGAAGAAACCATCTCCAAAGTCTACAAATCTCAAGAAAAATATTTTCAAGTGTTTTAATTCAGTATTAAATTCAGTTTTCTCCAGTCTTAAATTCCTTCCGTCGACTCAGACTTGGGAATCAATCCTTCTCTGATCTTGACATTAAATTCTACCCACCGAGACTGAAAAACGCTGAAAAGTGTACCCAGCTACCTTCGTATCTACAGTTATTATACGGACGGAATATTGTTTCGTATACAAGTCTTCATACATTTTCTGATGGATGGCTTTACATGTACATGGATAAAAAAGACCAACAACTCACAGCGCATTTTTCACAATGTGTGTACGCTTAGGTACCATCAATAAGTTGTTTCTAAATTTATAAAACATAATTTCAAGGTTGCCTTGGCTACTGTAAATACAGAAATTGACAGTAAAAAACAACAACAAAAGAGAAGTATTCACAGAAAAGCTGAAATAAATAGTACAGGAGTGAGTGGTTGATTTATGGGATTTACATTCTTCAATCTGTACCCAATTGACAATTACTCCTTTACTCTTCAAACTAATTCTGCGAACCAGAAGATGTTACAAATCAATTCATTCAACGCTTTGTGAACTGGTATCTGTAGATTTTCACGATGTTGGAATGTGATGAAGTCATCCACGAGCTAGTTGAATCTGTCTCACTAGCTTTGAAAAACCTCGTTAAAACTGTAGATAATGACATTATGTTTGAAGGCACTAAAAAGAAAAGAACAAATGCAGGCAATAATACCTCAAAAGATACAGGTAACATGAAATATTTACATAATGTGTATATCATTATGTTTTTAGACAAACCTGTAGACTGTGTTCACACTGAATTCTCAAAATCGTTCTTTCCATCGCAAAATATGTGTTTTTTCTAGGCAATATTTTAGGATAGCTGGACAGGCTTAAATACAAATATTTTTTGAAATAACACATTTTAATTCAACTTAACTAAGTTTCTTAACCCTTACACTCCATTATTTTTTAATATTTTTTGTCAGCCAACTCTAATATAAATAATGGCAACATGAATTTAAATGTTTTTTTGTCGAATAATCGCAAGAAACAACATCACGTGTCAAGTTTTGCGCACAAAAATACACCGAGCGCGCATGTCTTATCTTGTCAGCGCCCAGCCGACAACTGAGTTGTAGCATACAAATAGTGATGTCGGCTGGCACCCGACAAAGGAGTGGTAAGGGTTAATCATCATGTGGGATGACCTACTGCCATATTTAGGCCTAGGAAGACGATTTTTAGGGGGACATCTTTTCTCAGAAACTCAGAAGACTATGTAGTTTCCATATTTTGAACAAACTTATACAAATAAGTAGTGTGTTCAAATAGAGATGGCGCCAACTTGCATATGAACGCTTCCAGTAGGTCGATATTATCAATGGTGCATATTATGTCAGAAACTGCAATCGGTAGAGATAGGGCATTTGACCATCGCGGAATTGTTTCAGTCTTTGTCCGAGTATACAGGGTGTCTGGGGGTAAAGTACGCTAATTTCGGGAGGTGATTCTACATGATGGTAGAGGTAAAAAACAAAAGTAACTTTTTTCAAAATTCCAATATTTATTTTCCCATACAAAAATAATTTTCCATGGAAGAATATTTATTTTCCTATATAAAAAATCAACGTTTTTTTACCTAAAAAATTATTATCTAGTTATTTATTTTTTTACTATCATGTAGAACCACCCCTCCAAGTTGGTGCACTTTACCCCCGGACACCCTGTATTACACGTAATTGTGATATGATTTATGGGTATGAAGAAAAAGCCATCCATAATAGTGATGAAAATATCTACAGCATCAAGAGGAAGCGGAAACGAAAGGCAATGTTTGATCAGGAGAAGGCAAATGAAACTGAATTCACCAAAGACAGGTTCGGAGTAAATGGATACAATGCCTCCATACACAGTGTGGAAATAACATGGCGAGGCAAGGCAATACCCATAATATTATGTTAAGTAATAAAAATAAAATTGTCACAAGGCCTATTTGGCAAAAACTCAGATCGGAAATGTATCGGCTATCGAAAAAATTAGGACGACTCGCTACCCAAACAGCCCTGGGATTTCCACCATATTGATATTTTACAATGATTTTTTTTCCATAATAATTAACGTAGATGCAGAAAATAACACACCTGACAAAAATGCCACCTTAAGCTGCAAAATCTTATTTGAATATCTGCACAAAATAAAAAAAAATTGCAAAAATGTATACCTGCTATACTTTATAGCAGTTTCTGCAAAATTTTATATCTGCGGAAAAAACCGAAAAACTCAACATACTGAAGAAAGGAAATTCCGTTTCCAAATGGTAAGAAGTGGAAGAAAGTAAAAATAATAATAAAATAATATTTTTTCATACTCCCCTGAAAACCTGATATTTTCGATAAATACGCAAGTCGATATTTACTATTGAGTTACAATTAGAGGCGCTACTGCGTACTAATATCTCGTCGAAACATGTTCAACTATTAGAACGCGATCAGCGGTGCTCGTAGACCGGATTCGGTAGTTTTAGTTAGAGCATTGGGAGAGTTGGAGGTAAAAAAGTGGAACCTATTTTTTCGCTTCATGTCTCATCTAAATATAATACATCAATGGTATTTACTAGTAGTTCTATTAACATTAGATCTTGCGTCCAAAAAGTATGTTTGTTAAATATGATTTAAGATTTTCACGGCCAAAAGTATTTTTGTTATTTGTTTTTGGGGTGTTATGCCGTGTTGCGCTAACTCCTTCTTTAGCCAACGTTTCGGACAACATTGCAGTGTCCATCATCAGGGCAGACGTGTTATTTGAGGTTGTGTAAAAATGTGAGCTTATGTATGAGGTTGTGATACCGTGTTGCCAGCTCCAACCCTCTGAGCTAACATTAACGTATCATTTTTTTTTTATTTATTTTTTTTTATTTAAAGTGGTTTTCTTCGTTTAGCTCTGGTGTATCCGTCAATTACCGGATACCAAGAACTATTGAGCTTAGCTCCATCGTCTCTATTAATGTTTACGGGATTTTTATGAATTTCAATGGCTTCCGTAATCAGCCGTGCTCTATAAGTTTTGGGTCTCCCCAGGATTTCAGGAACAAATCCAAAGTAATGCCCGGTGTCAATCAAATGCTCGGCAATTGCCGATTTGTCAGGGTGGCCGAGTTTACAAGCTCTGAAGTGTTCTGAAATCCTTTTGGAGATAGTCCGCTCTGTCTGGCCTACATAGACCTTGTCACATCCGGAACAGCTGAGTTTATACACTCCATCTGTTTCCAGAGGAAACTTAGCCTTTGCAGACCTCAGTAAGTCCTGTATCTTTGTTGTTGTTCCGAAGACAGTCTTGATACTTTCCTTTCTCAATAGCCTGGCAATTCTGTCTGTTACATTGTGTACATAAGCTCACATTTTTACACAACCTCAAATAACACGTCTGCCCTGATGATGGACACTGCAATGTTGTCCGAAACGTTGGCTAAAGAAGGAGTTAGCGCAACACGGCATAACACCCCAAAAACAAATAACAAAAAAAAAAAGTATGTTTGTTATTTTCTCTTTTTGAATAAATCAAAACCAAAATTTGCTCTGACATCATAATCGTATTAAATACCCACCAACTTTATTACAGCTATACCATAAACAATTAATTTAACATTGTTTAAATTTCAAATCAGGATTGTACAATTTGTCTAAAGAAATGTCACCATCTTAATGACAATTCTTTTTTCAAACTTTTTACAGGCCGTACCATACATACGTTACCATAATATTGATCATTCCGATTTGACAGCTCGTAGTAGGAACCACGATCTAGAACTCTGGCGGAATAAAGATATCCAACACGGCCACCATCTTGAACCAAAACGTAAGAGATGAAATGCGAAATGGTTGAGTTAAAATAAGAAAATTGCTATTATCACATTCCATACTAATGCTATCACTGTAAACAACGTAAACAACAAGTTTACAGGTGAAAAAAATAAAATAAGCAGTAATTGTTGATTGAAGTACTAGTACACATTAAATTATTTGGCAGGTTGGAAATAAGTCGACGTGGTTCGGTGGTCCAGAGCGTCTGACCGGACATTAGAAGGCGCAGGTTCAATTCCCGTCGGCGGCATTTATTTTTACTTGGGAAATATTGTCAATTTGCATTGATATTACAGGCGACTAATTATTGCTTATAATAATTTATTATCCTTTGTGCTATGCATAAAAACCCTGTCTTGTAAACATTAGTTTATCATTGAAAAAATAATATATTGCGGTACTATCAGTGCCCAAAAATGTGTTCAAGCGTGCTTTATATTTAATCCTTATTTCGCCTCTACCAGGTCCCGTTGTCAGATTTTTATGAAATTTAGATGTGGTCTGAAAGTACCCCTTTAAGAAAACAAAATTAAAAATATATGAAAAAACTTATACTTTTAAGCGTTGCGCTAACTCAAAGTAATTATAAATTCAAAGAAATAATTTAAAATTAGTACTTTATTTTAAGCCCCTGCATACCCAATTTTCTACCAACAAGTTTCTCGTTAACTCTTTAAGTTTTTAAGTTCCAAAAAAAAAAAATATATTTATGAAGATATTATCTATACATTTGTTGTGCTGAAACGTTAATTATATGAAATTCCCTCGATAGAAAAAAATCGCAAAGCTCTGAAAATTATTAAAAACATGTTTTTTCTGTTATTTAATATTTTAAAAGGCATGAAAAAATTCATAATGTATGCAACTAAAACATTTGTCGAGAGATTTTTGCTCTATTTCAAACGAGTTGTGTTTTATTAAATATTTTCACCATTTTTGCTTAATTATTATCGTTTTTTAATATTTGTATTTACATATCTCCCTTTCAAACTATTTTTGAACGCTTACTACGGGGCCTTAAGAGTTTCTTTTATTATTATCTCGGTCAGTTGCATACATTATGTTGATGATAATAATTATTCAAAACGATACTTATATTTTGCTCAACTACTTTGTCTACCTTGGAATTAATGTAATTTTTTTGCCTAATCTACATTTATATTATTTATATATCTGTAGGTAATTAGCTACACTATAATTTTTTAAATTTCCCAATGTGCTCAGTGTGCCCATGGGTATTTTGGCCTCTTACGTGATTTTTTTGCATAAGAGTATTTTTGCCCCACACCCCCCTCCTTCCTCCCCAAGGGTCCCTTGGTTACGTTTGCTGACTTCCTTTTGAGTCTTATATCTGCCCCTGCAATTAACCACATCTTTTAACTTTAACTGTAATTAAATCAGTTACAAAACTTGGATGAAAAAATTTAATGTTGGTGTAATTTATAACAAACTTACTACAAAGTTCTTACACTTATAATATGGACCAATTTTGAAAAACCATAGTACATAATATTATCTATACTTAATACTAAACCAAAAAATCTTTACAGCTCGCAATTGATTCGTAAAGTCTTAAATTTCTGGTGATTGGATTTTACCAATCCAATTTCTCCCCATCGTATTGATAGAAGTTTCCAGAATTTTCTTCTTTGAATGTTCCCAATGTTTCGAAGATGCCTTTAATGCTCGTCTCCACATCCAATGGGGCACCTTTGCCCCCCATGTCGGTCTTTACCCAGCCGGGGTGAATCGACACAACCAGAACATTGTCCTTTTTTAAGTCCACACTCATCGAGCGGGTAGCAGCATTCAGAGCAGACTGAAATTTAAAAGTTAAAGTATTGTGGTGAGTAGGTAAAGATTTGTGAAGAATTTAGGCACCAAACATTTGCATTTAAAACCATCAGGTTCTATAGAACTGGAGTTAGATTGAGAGAAGATGGAAAAATCAGCTTTGTTACAGTGCTGAAACCCGTCCCATTTTGAAAGGAAGTAAAAAGTATAATAAATAAAACTTAATACCTTGGAGCACCGATATGGATAAAATCCACCCTTGTCGTTGGCAGCAATTGATCCAAGTATTGAGCTCATATTAACAACAGCTGCTCTGGAAATGCCCATGGGTTTATCAGCATTGTTTTTAGCTGCAAGCTTCAAAGACGGCAACAGATGCTGAAAGTAATCATGGCCTTGTTTGATGCACTTAAAAATATATTAACTCCAAACTAGAGGCCCCGAGGGAAATCATTTCCTTCAGGGACATTTGGATTCTTTGAGGAGGGAGACAGCATTAATTTGGATAAATTTGCACTCGGGAAAAATATTGAAGAAGATTTTCATTAAATTTTTGGTAAATATTCGGGATCGCTGGCCACGCTCAATTAACTTATTTTAAATGGCTGTCATTCCATACAACGAAAGAGACTTTTCAGTTTACAATTAAAAATTAAAATGTTAAAATTAAAATTTCTCAAATGCAGATAGTTGTCTTTTATAGTAAATAAGGTGAATCAAAAGGTTTTATTTAAAAAAAAAATCGTATTAAACTTGGTCAGCAATCCCAAATAATCTTTTAAGTAGGTACCTAGTGAAATGTTTTCGTGTGTTTATTTAAAATTATGCATTTTACAGCCTTTTTAATTTCTTACCTTTGTTAAAATTATGGGCGCTAATGTGTTGACCGTAAAGTTTTGCAAGAGCTGCTCTGGTTTTACAAAGTTGAGAGTTGTAAATTTGGAGGAAATGCCTCCATTGTTCATCAGAAGATTAATTCCATCATCCTTAGTAATATCAGTCACATCTTTTATGACTTTGGGATAAGATTCAATGTCAGTTAAATCTGAAAATTTTAATTGATTGGCTTACATTTTGGTGTTTGTATTATAACTGTATTTATATTGACAATAATTTTAGCAGTACAATATAAATGTTTTGCTCTCAGATCCAGTGTGAGAAAAAAATGTATTTTTTAAGCTTGTAAACAATAGAAAAAAATTATTAAGATTAACTCCTCTCTATTTGCTAGAGAGGGAGGTTAAAGTTTAAATGCAAGTACCTACTGAAATAAAAAAAAAGATTATGCTCACCCAACTTTAAAATGTGTAAATTTTTCGATGATTTTGACAACTCTTGCAGCTCCTTTGTAAAATAGAATAATATTAATTATAATAGTAACTTTTATAATAGTAAAATGCAAAAGTAACAGATATTTTTAATAGAAACGAAAGAATTTACTAAAAAGCATTTCACTAAAAGCTACAAAGCACTTTATTAGTTAACATTTAGTTTTCTGTAGCCTCATTGTAAATTTTAGTTAATTTGATTCATATAAGTATGTTTACACTTTATAATAATTGTTTAGTAATTTTTAAGAATAATTCTGAAATTTCACCAAAGGTACTTGCTTGTACCGGCAATAAATAAACAATTAAATATTTTACTTTGCTAATATATGTATATGTAGAATGTTGTTGTAGTTTATGTTTTTTACATTTTTCAATAAATTTTCAGCAAGTTTTGAAAATAAGTTGTCTATGGCACTGCATAAAAAAATATTCTGGAAAATTCAAACATTTCTGCGCGTATTGCAGATTGATAAATTGTATGAAAATTTCTAGATAATTCTATTGATGAATTAACTTTATTTTACGTGATTTATTAGGCTAGCATTACACTTGTAAGTTTTTACGTAAATTTACGACTTCTAGCCAATGGGCGCATTGGATTTTCAAAATGCAAGATGCCCATTGGCTAGAAGTCGTAAATTTACGTAAAAACTTACAAGTGTAATGCTAGCCTTAGAGGAGGCCGCGATAATTTTTATCTTTGTGTCGAGATGGCGAACGGAGATTGTTAGAACTAAATAAACATGCATTGGTAACCTGTCAAACGCTAAAAACGCTCAGTTTCATTCGATTCGTTTTCCGTGACGTTTTGTGGCAGGCGGCCTTTGTTGTCTTCCGTTGATTCGCTTTTCAAAATTATTGACTTAAATTAGGACAAAACTTGCTACCTACGCTAAATAAAACACAGAAATGGCCCCGATCGGTGAGTAGACATTATACATTTCTAGTAGTAAATATCGGTGTTAAAAATATTTTTCGTACCTTTGCTTCTTCCGGCTTTCGGCATGTGGCTATTATATGCGAAGGTTGATTGTTTCCACTGAGAAGATACTTCACTATTCCCAAGCCTAACCCTCGATTCGATCCAGTGATCAATACGGACCTCATTTTGGAATGCGATGTGATTATGTGAATGTTTATAATCTCGAATAATTGACAGAAATTATTGGCGTCTGTCGCGGCGATTGCAGATTGTGACACAACCAGTAGTTGTCTATGTCACGAATGTGATCATGTCAGTTCTCAGGAGTCTCGGCCGATTTAATTTTTCAATTACAATTAAGGAATGTTTCAATGCATTAGCAAGAAATCAACGATATTTAAGCGCAAGTAAGTAACATTCTCGTGATGCAATCGTGACAAATCGTCAACCGAGCCATTATAACCTTGAAACCCTCTAAGTGAAAGTCAGTTTTCCTCATGATTCTGACGTTGCGCGGGTACCACCGATTGCCGGCTGCTTGTAGAGTAGAATTCAGTGCGTAATATTATTTTATCTTCCCGAAAACCGTTTTTCTTCTAACCTAGTTGATGTTTATTAGAATTTAATTAATTCTGAAATAAAGTAATTTGTAACAATTTTACATTGTTCAATGTGAATTATAAAATTAACTTAGATGCGAGATGGATAAAGATGTGTTTTTTCATTATAATTGGTCCATTACATAAAAAAACTAATGACTTGTCTATGGATGTTGTTATTGGTTGTATTCTGAGAAAATTCCAATAATTAGTATACTTTATGTTCCTCATTTTATTCATGTTTGTAGTTTAGTAGTGTCAAGAACTATTTGTTATTGTCCAAAAATGGTGTCTTATATTTACTACAGAATTTGGCTGAACAGTTGCCTGTTCTTGCTATCGCTAAGGCCTTCCATTCCACCAGTAGTATATCCGTGTACCGATAGTTTTTTTTTTACATTCATTAGTTGTCTATTCCCTTATTAACCATCACATTACATTATACACTTATATTACATTAATTTAATTTACACATCAGTGGAGAGACCAATATTAAAATTATTCATTCTCACATATTATGCGAATATATTATTTTTCACATCATTCATTAAAAGTTTGTGTAATAACAGGAAAATACTTCACCCGCTACTACTGCGTAGGGTGCATGTATATATATATATATATTTATACATGAATGAAATATATAAGGTAAATGGTTATTATGTATTGACATTAAGGCGATGCCATACGTAGTAATGTAAAATCATGTGTTTTGGTTTGAAAATGTGGTCGCCTAGAAATGTTTCAGATGCTTTAATTAAATACTGCGAGTAGAATACATCCTGGCCTTTTAAAATAATCGAGTATTTTTTAGTTAAGTCTTTTTATAAGCCCAGAAAAATATAATGTAAAAGGCCTATGAAAACTGATTTAAAGTTCAAAATCTCCTACTTACGAACCCATTTTCGGTTATGATTTTATTGTATAGTGTGGCAAATTAAGTTATTTATAAAATGATCGAAAAAAAATTAAATATTTATGCCTGAACATCCACAAAATAAAACAAAAGGCACTTTCTGGTCATGTTTTTTTCATGCATAAATCAAAACAGGCCGATGGTGTTAAACGGGAAATTAAACCTTATCGCCATCTACGTAAGGGTTTTTATTGATAGCGGCTCAATTTAAAATATTTCATGACGTAGTGCATCGCCTTAACATTTATAAAATACTTAGCAATTAACATTCCTGCTACCTAAACATGTGTTTCTATACAATTTATTATTTTATTAAGCTTTAAATTGGAGCAATATAATATTTTTGCCCCCATATCAGAAAAAAACAAGTTTAGGGGGTCTTTTCTAGTCGTTTTTGGGGCTACCATTGGTAAGAAAAGGTGCTGGTAACTTTTGGGTGATTTTGGATGTATTCATGGTTAACTTAATGCCTCTATTTATTTACTGCTTTATCATCATTTGCAGAGGGCTATGATTAAGAAAATATTTTATTAGGAATGATTTTTTTTATTTTTTATTTAATGATTCTACGGTATTTAACACCACACCAGATTTAGGATAGTTATTATACAATTGACATACTTTGGCAATATGAATAATGTAATCTGTAAATCATTCCACTTTAACCACTCACACGATTTTTGGCATATTATGGCAAGTTTGCAAAAAGTTATTGCGCTTGAGTTGATCGCTTGCCATAACGTGCCAAATTTATATAACCTTAAAATACACAATAAGCGGTGAAATCTAGGTGGATTCTTCGGCCTTTAACCTCAGTAAGCAGTGTTCATAGGTTTCCATATTAATATTTTGAGGAATGATATTAATTAAATAATATTATAAATATAATCTATATATATACACACACTCATCACTCGAGTGGTTAAATCTAACATCTCGCATTGTTTCCGTATTGCTTTGGAAGTGAAAAAGTAGTAAATATCTTGTAACTGCAGGAGATTTCCTAAAGACTATGTGGAATTCTAACTTCTCTCCCTTTGTGTCATACCATACTTCTCAATTATATGATCGAAATTTATAAACACCTCACTATAAACCATAAACTATTTAACCTTCCAAATTTTATCAATTCCTCCATACAAATTAAAACAATTTATCTAAGTAAGATGTTACGACTAACAAACTATACACCCTGTATTATGGTAGTTGAAGTTTTATTATTATTTTTATGGAATTTAAGAAATTGATGATTAGATTATAGTGCAAATAAAAAAATATAATAAAGCATTTAATCAAGCCAATAATTCTTATATAGATTAGCAAAATATCTGCTATGGGAATTTAGTAATTTGAGTTTTCTTGATAGTCAGGAATAGCTTCAATAATCTGCCAACGTTTTCAAAGTACACATCCTGCTAAAAAGAATGCAAATTTCACTACAAGAATCTTAATCATGTTAATTTTCCAGCATCTAATTATGACTATGATCTGGTGGTGATCGGCGGGGGCTCTGGAGGCCTGGCCTGCGCCAAGGAGGCCTCCAACCTCGGAGCCAAGGTGGCCGTGCTGGACTATGTGACCCCTTCTCCACAGGGCTCCAAGTGGGGCCTCGGGGGCACCTGTGTCAACGTGGGATGCATTCCCAAGAAGCTGATGCACCAGGCCGCCTTGCTGGGAGAAGCTATCCATGTGAGGTTCAATCTTTCAAACATTAACAAATGTGTTTGATGACGTTAATTTCTCGGTTGAATTCAAATAATGCAACTGCTATTAGATAAAAAAAAAATTACTTGACACTTGACGAAGCTTATATAACAATGGACTGATAAAAGCATAATGAGTCAGTTCAGTGATTTGCTAAATTATAATGCCTTCGCTGCTAAATGTCATTGCAATTTGAGCTAATTCCTAGATGCAACCGAATCCTTTTCTGATTTTTCCGTTTCACATTTTTCGTTTGAGAGTTGTTAATATTATCTTCAAGAATTAAACATTACAATTTGAGGTTTTACTCAATGAGTTATTCCACTAAAAATATTGATTTTTAAATGTTTGTATTTGCTGCCGTTTCCTAGTAGGTCGTATATGAGAATTAAAGTTTTTATTATTTTTTATGATGGTTTTATAAGTGGACAAATTGTAGAATAATGTAACAATTGTATTTTGTGATATTTCAAATATGAAATGTTCTTATGAAAGCAGAATTAGGATGTACTACCCTATTAAATCCTAAATTCAAAGAAATTAAATTTACAAACAAAAACAATGTTCAAAATCGGTCAGACGTTTATCTGGCTCATTTTCCATCAAACACCCATTATTTTTCTGACCTATAAAAGATTATGTATGGTTTTAAATATTTCAATTTGTGTGGTAGGTAAAGTAAGTTTTTCTGTATATTTCTTAATGTATTAAAACTCGGCGCCAAATGTAACACCACCACAGCCCAACAATTTTATAAATATAATGGAGTGAAATGGTTTAACCAATTATCTCGAGATATAAGATAAAAAAAACTATTACGATAAATTCAAAAAACACCATTAAAAATATAATTCAGTAGTATTTCTTCAATTATTACACTTTTAAAATAATATCATAATTCTCGAAAATAATATTAGATATCCTTATTTCTGCTTTCTTCTTTTTTCTCTACTCCTTTTTTCAAATTAATTTTTCACAACAATTGTTTTGTAAATTTAATTTAATTTTTCTTTGTTTAAAATAAAAATATATTTAAAATAGTAATTAATTACATTTCTCCATTTTTTTAACACAAGCGTTTGCTGAAAAAAAACGTGTGTAACGATACTGTTTTTGATATTAAAAAAAAAAAAAAAACACTTTGTAATATGTGTAGATATATTATAACTGTACCTCCTTAAACCAATAAAAAATAATAATAAAAAAAATCTTTTGCACCTTGTTTTTCAACACGTAATGTTATCAACGTTATGTTATATCCACCGGCTCAAATTCACAACACCTTGACAATTATTACAATATTTTTAATCTTAGTGCTCGACTTGGTTCTATTTTAAATGAATTGTGTACGCCTTATCTAATGTGGCTTGTGAAGTCTAGCAGGTGATTATCAAATATTCTAAAACAATCATAGTTCAGTGTAAAACAGCACAGTCAATCAAAAAAACGCAAGTCATTCAGTGACAAATGAAATAAGCCTGCAATACTTACAAACCGTATCGATCAATTTCTCTTTACCCGATTAATTTGAAAAAATAATGTTAGAGATTTAAATTAAGGTCATCATTATTTTGTTGTTTTTTTTTTGCCAGGACTCTCAAGCTTACGGCTGGCAGTTCACAAGTCCCGAAACAATCAAGAACGATTGGGCTCAGCTGACGGAAAACATCCAGAACCACATCAAGTCCGTTAACTGGGTCACGCGAGTTGATCTCCGCGACAAGAAAGTGGAATATGTCAATGGACTGGGGCACTTCAAGGATGCCAACACTGTTGTGGCCGTGATGAAGAACGGATCGGAGAAGGAACTCAAGGCGCAGAATATCGTGATAGCCGTTGGAGGAAGGCCACACTACCCTGACATTCCCGGAGCTAAGGAGTATGCCATCACCAGTGATGATATCTTCAGTCTTCCCACCCCTCCCGGAAAGACTTGCGTCGTTGGTGCTGGATGTATCCTTTTAATAACAGTAATAACTCCAATAAATCACACTGGAAGCATTACAAATGCAGTAAGTGTTATATTTGTACACTATTCCATCCCTATCTAGGGACTATTGATAGGTCTGAATAAAATGAAAAATTTCTCACTGAATAAAAATATAATTTATCTCAATGCATGAATGCATTGATTGTACAATTGATGTGCAATGATTTAAAAAGATCTATCATTTTTTTGCATTACTTGCAACAGAATTTGTTAATTTGTAAGTGTTATATTTGTACACTATTCCATCCCTATCTAGGGACTATTGATAGGTCTGAATAAAATGAAAAATTTCTCACTGAATAAAAATATAATTTATCTCAATGCATGAATGCATTGATTGTACAATTGATGTGCAATGATTTAGAAAGATCTATCATGTTTTTGCATTACTTGCAACAGAATTTGCATTATTCATCATTGTATAAAATAATATGTATATTTATTGCACATTTGCAATAAGGTAATTATTATTTGTAATAGCAGGTGTTCTATTATTCCTTGACTCTTGCAGTAGATATTGGATTGGAATGTGCCGGTTTCCTGAAGACTTTAGGCTATGAAGCGACAGTCCTGGTGAGGTCTGTTGTGCTGAGAGGATTCGACCAGCAGATGGCGCAGGTGATCACCAATGAAATGATTGATTTGGGAGTCAACTTCCACTTCAAATGCATTCCCAAGAGCATAGAGAAAACCGAGGCGGGAAAACTGCTGGTGACGTGGCAAAATACCGAGAACAACACAGAGTAAGTACTTATTTAATGATTTGATTCGCCATGTTTGGCCAGTACCCGGGGGAGATATATTCATGTGAAATTCGATTTTATGGAGTATTGTAATTATGTACATTCCCTTGTAGTTGAACTGTAACTTTAGGGGAACCAGTTTTTGTTTTGTTATATTCTATTTTATGGAGTATTGTAATTATGTACATTCCCTTGTAGTTGAACTGTAACTTTAGGGGAACCAGTTTTTGTTTTGTTATATTCTATTTTTGGAGCAGTTGGGACTCTTGTGCAGTTTAATATAAAAAAAGAATCCTGGTTTTGAAGAATATTTTTGGGAACATAGGTATCGTAAGGAGAAAGGAAACATAATATTTTAATGAATTTATGGACAGTATTATAGTAAACTAAACACTATGATGTGTAGTGAATATAGGTCAGAGATTATGGAATAATGGTGAACATATGTCTCTGATGAATGTATGACGCAAACGTAGGGTAGTAATAAAAGGACTGTTTTCGTGTATTCTCTTCCATTTTTAACCGTCATACCGGAATATAATACTAATTTTCAGAATCTATATTTATCGTATTTTTAAACAAACAAAACATGAAAATTAATAATTTTAATTTTGTTGTCGCTGTAAATCAAGTTTTTAACAAACGATAATTCCACCGTGTACAAATGGCAATTTTTAGGTAATAAATAAAACATCCAACAACATTTCAGTAGTGAATTGTGGTTGGAATTGATTACCCATCAACTGGCACATGCCTACTTTTGTGGTCACAAGATATCCAGATAAGTACACATTTAAGCGAAGGAAATGAATGAAGAAAAATACAATTTTTTTTTACTTTTTTTTTTTTTTTTTATTTTTTTTTTTTATAGTGATACATATATTTATGTATTATTAATTTCGTTTTATGTAATTATTTAGCAATGCTTACACATTTCATGGTAACGGTCACCTATCCAAGCACCGACTGCCAATATTTGTGATTGCTTGACAAATTAATTTTATTACAAGGCTGTATACCTAACTAAAATAACCATACTTTGATGTATTACTAGAACACATACATTTATATTCACAAACCATGGATTATACATTTTATTCGGCTTGAGAGACCAGATGAATCATCGATTGATTTGTTGATTATAATTACATAATTGTTTAAAAGCTGACTCAGCTCTGCATTACTGTTGTAGAACTCAGCATGACTTGTGATTAGTAATCATTATTATATACTTCATGGTGATTTCTATGGCTATTTGTATTAGATTTATTATTTTTTATTGTAAAACATAGATATTACAAGAATTTTAATAATAAAAAAAAACAAGTCACAATGCAGTTTGCCTGCAGCTTCTATCACATTTTAAATACATCTTTTTGAATGTTGATATTGTTTTCTTGATTGATTGATTGAATGAATGAAGTGGAATCATAGAAGTGCAAATTAACCCACATCCGGACATCCAATTGAGCTGAAACTGTGCAGATAGACTCGTTGTCGATGACAATGCATTCTATCAACTTTTGGTGGCACTTATGCACCATACACGCGTTTTTCTGAAGTCGGATAACATTATATTTAATGAATAAAAATTTGCAGCAGAACATATGAAATAAATGTCGGTACTTCAAATTAGAATTTGGCTTAGGAGTTAGGGTTGTTGACTTTTGTCCCTGGGGAGGAAGGTTCAATCCTCAGTAAAATTTTTTTTTTACATATATTAATAAAAATAGATGAATTATTGCAAAACACTTGGTTTTTTACAAGGTTTATTTTTTCTTTAATTTAATAAACTTAACATAATCACTGTTGATAAATTTAGTGAAATTTAATTTCACGATTGTCTGTCAATCTTTTCTTCTTCCGATTTTCCTTTCCTGTGGGAATTTGTCTACTATAAGAAGGTTCAGCTACTTCCTTTATCATGTTCCCACTATTCCTCCCCTGGACTATTATTTGGGTAAATTTTGTAGACATCAGCGAGTCTAGCGAGCTTTCATTTTTATTTTATTTACTTAATAATTTTTGCCAATTAATTGTACATTTGTATTTCACATTACATTAATTTTGTTTTATTTGTGTGTGATTATTGTGTTCACCTAACTAGACCCGCTAAGTCATTTGTTCCTAAGAATTTCCTAGTTCACCTAAGTGAACAACAGGAAAGCTAATTGTTTCATTACTTGACACAATGATAAACTTAATTATTGCCTGTTATTATAATATCCCAGGCATCAAGTTGATAACATTCTTTGGATGCTGTAACCTCTTTATAATAGGTTTTTATTTAAAGACACCCATTCCCAGATTACGAATAATCTGACAATATTTTAGTTCCTCCTACCCCCACTATAAATGGAAATGTTGCTAATGGAGGACTTAGTTAGCAGAGGATCGAACCCACCACCCTTGGGTGGCGACCCTATGTAATTATCTACTGGGCTAATAACCGGTCTGCTGGATTGCGGCTGTCTGATGGCTGGCTTAAATAGCGTTTTTGATTTTCAACGAATATTATCTGTGAATTTTGCCCCTTGCAAGTATTTATCACTACTTTGTATAAATATCTGATCTACCACAGAATTCACTGCTTTTTTATATCCGGGTAATAATGATTATCTGTCTAACACTTGAAATGATAATAAATGCATTTTATCTTATCTGCAGGCAAAATGGGCTGTGTAATTGTTTATTCAGGATTTATCTCTTGTATGTGCCAGAAGAATACTGAACTTATTCAAATATGTACAATCTGTCAGAGTTTTGGCATATTCTTTCAGATTATATTACAATCTCTATTAAAAATACATATTTTCACATTATGCCATGTACTATACACATTTTGACAAGTCAGTCAGAAACAAATTGGCCGGTCAGTGACTGAGCTGGCATTGCGTCTGTTTCCCACCCGGGCGTCATGAGTTCAATTCCTCGCTGTCTTAAGTCTTTCATCACGACACAAGCAAGATTTTCCGCTTACTGCTCACTGTGATGGTAGTAGGAGATTTTCAAATATTGTCAGGTTATTCCTAAGAATGTTTGTCTTTCTTCTTAAATTAGAGATATTGTTATATTTATGAACAAGAATTGAGATTCTCGATCGTGACTGCTATGGAATTTTTGTGTATTTTTCCAGAATCAATTGATAGGATAGAACAGTGTATTTATTACTTTAATGATTTCCGTGGCAGAGCAAAGTTCCTTTCTTTGTTACGTATATTATCTCCTGACTTCTTTCAGCCTTAACCCTTAGAAGACTAGCAGATTTTGCATGAATTGCCTGCCTGAAACGGCTAGATTTTCGTAAATTACATTTTATACTCACTCCAGGTTTGAAATATTATTTAGCTGTACCTAAAGATTTTACAATGTTTTTATTTATTTTATGGTATTCTTTAATATTGTAAAATTAGTTTGGTTCACTTAATATTATATTTTTACTGGGTTATTTTGTGTTAGATGGAATGTAAATAAAAAATATTACCTTCTAATGACAAAATCCCGGAATGGAACACTCACAGATTGTTTATTTATTGTCAAGTCGTAAAAATTCCTTTTTTCACACAAAAAATGAACCTTTGGCAATCAAGTTATTAAATTTTACGATGAGTTTTATCTACACAGTAATTATAATAAATGTTTTCGTACAATGCAGAAAAATATTTGGCCAACACGCATACACTTGCGCAAGGCCACTTGTCGGCATTAGAAAGGGTGACCACAAGATTGTACAGCGCGACGGGCTCTTTTAATTATTAAAACTTTTCTACAGTGTGATATATACGAAAACATGTAGTGGGGCACAAGGCAACTTGACAACAGTTACACCAATAACGTGTCTGAACTCGACGTTTAGGATTTAGCGACGAATTTTTGCATACGTGACACTCCCGATAAACTGATTTTCTCTTAGAATTTGAAGATGGTGGAACGTCTGAAGGAAAATGTCTGGCAGTTAGCCTCAGCGGATAATCGCCTACTCGATTTACCTTTTTTACTGACCCAGGAGCATGGTGTTTAGTTCATCTAAGCGTTCAAAATCTCCAATTTCACTATCTCCATTTTGTTCTGAAGCTTCCTCTAAGCTCTCCAAATGTTCAGGAATATAATCTTCATCATCACTCATCGAAAAATCAGAATCGCAATCTATCACAAAGTTTTCAATGACGTCTTCATTCATTTTAAGGATTAGAAATCAAATTTAAATAGTTACAACAAACACTCAAATATACAAAACAATAAAATGATCTTAAATTCACAAATAATACGCACAATATAATAATAAATACGAACGAAACACTTCATAAAAGTAAAGATTAACACAGAAACACTGCAAGAGTAATAAAAAAACGGACACCCTAATATAATAATAAACAGTGTCCAGCAGAACGGCCAGAAACGCGACACTCACACGGCGAAAGGACAACTAAGACTGTATGCGTGCGCTGAAGATAAGAATCAAGTGAAGAGGGATACAACGTACTTAAAAGTTCTGTTAAAAAAAAACTATACGTAAAAAGGAAAATCTGTTAAAAGGATGTGGTAGAAAATAAACCACTCAATGCAAAACATTTTTAACCTCGAAGTTTTACTGTTAAATTTACTAAATATTTAGCGATGAACATGACAAATGCTCAAAACTACACTTGTAGTGAGCCGTTCTCTAGGAGAACTTTTCTTCCAATACGATTGTAGTTGGCCGTCTCCTAGGGGTTAAAACATTCCCTTAATTGGAGATTTCATAGTTCCTCTGGTTTTGCGCACTTAAATAAATAATGAAAACTTTTTTCTCCCTTTTCCAGGCACCAGGAAATCTTCGACACGGTGCTCATTGCAACTGGACGCGCTGCCCTCACTCCAGACCTCCACCTCGACGCGGCAGGTGTGGCCATCCATCCCGAGACAGGCAAGATCGACGCGCCGCAGGAGCAGACCAACGTGGCCAACATCTTTGCCGTTGGGGATGTACTGCAAGGCAAGCCTGAGCTGACGCCGGTGGCCATCCACGCCGGCCGCTTGCTGGCTCGCCGCCTCTACGGCGGGGGCAGCCAGCAGATGGACTACGCCAACGTTGCCACCACCGTATTTTCGCCGCTCGAGTACGGGTGTGTCGGTATCAGCGAGGAGAAAGCTGAACAAGAGTGAGCATTCTTTTAACAGTCTACAAAATAGCAATGTTTCGATTCTGGACTTTCGGACTTTCACCAGGGTTATAATGAGATATTATTTAAAATAAATAAATTGTAATTATAATAAGATAAATTAATGAAGTAAAATTTACTTGCGCACTCCGGGATTTGAACCCGTGACCTATGGATTCGTAGCCAAGGATCTTTACCACTCAACCTCTCTTCTCTCTGGTTTCGTTTGTAACTGACTGTGTCCACTTACTATACATACACAGTCACAAAAATACAATAAAAGTTAACAAAGTGGTAAGTTTTTAAGCCATAAAAGAACGTAAAAGTTATTGATTTATGTAGTGACAAAGTATAAAATTAAGCATAATTTGATAGTCCATACCTCCTGGAATGCTATATGTTGTTTATATCAAACAACTACTACCAGGGGCGGCACCACAAGCTCGGCAAAGCATGAGGGGTATGGTGCTTCTAAACAACTTGTCTCTTGATATCTTCAACATAAACCTTGAAGGTTTCAAGAGACACGTCTATTTATTTTTAATGTTGTTCTTTTGTGGCTTAAGAACTTATCACTTTTGTTAACTTTTATTGTATTTTTGTGACTGTGTATGTTTAGTAAATGGACACAGTCAGTTACAAACGAAACCAGAGAGAAGATAGGTAGAGTGGTAAAGATCCTTGGCTACAAATCCATAGGTCACAGGTTCAAATGCCGGCATGCGCAAGTAAATTTTATTTGATTAATTTATGGTATTACAATTATAATTTATTTATTTTAAATATCACCCTGGTGAAAGTCCACTATTCAGAATTGAAAAATTGCTTGAAATGGCTTTAGCCGTGTTTGGTTACCAGATCTGAATAACTTCCTCTTTCCCTCCCCACTACTTTCAGCCACACAACATACTTCAATTGGGGATGGCATAGTCTCCCTGGCTCCAGACGGTTGGGACTCTTGTTCACAAGAATACTCACTTTAAAAAAATATATAATTCATAACCCGGGAATTAGTCTTAAAAAAATTAAAATGTAATATAAAATATTACGTAGTTTATGTGCAATAGGTTAAAATTATGGAAGAACAAAACAGGCATGGTTAAAGTAAAAAAAACACAAAAAATGCGACGACAATAGTAAACAATATGAAAGAAAGTAAAAAATTCTATCATAATTTTAATTACTAAATCTTTTTTTACCCACAAGGTTCTGGAAGTTCCCAGACTGACTATATTTTACCCACAAGGTTCTGGAAGTTCCCAGACTGACTATATTTTACACACAAGGTTCTGGAAGTTCCCAGACTGACTATATTTTTCTTTTCTTTTCCAGTTATGGCGCTGACAATATTGAAGTATACCACGCCTACTACAAGCCAACAGAATTCTTTGTGCCCCAGCGCTCCATTAAGCACTGCTACCTGAAGGCTGTGGCTCTGAGAGCGGCCCCCCAGAAGGTTGTGGGCCTCCACTTTGCCGGCCCACACGCCGGAGAAGTCATCCAGGGCTTCGCCGCCGCCATGAAGTGCAACCTGACCATGGAAGTGCTGATGAATACCGTTGGAATCCACCCGACCGTTGCCGAAGAGTTCACGAGGCTTAACATCACTAAGAGATCAGGAAAGGACCCTAACCCCGCTTCTTGCTGCAGTTAAATTATTTGACCGATAGTCAATATCATACGTCAAGGAAACACAGCACTAAATACATTAACTTTGCTAAATTAACACTATAGTTAGCACGCACATTCTCAGTATTTCTTTCATTCACCAAAACATGGAGCGTAAAAATATTAACTCTTTCCATTGATTAGTTATTAACCCTTGTTAAGTATTTTATATCTTATTTTACAAACTGTACAAATACTCCCATCTTCAAAGTTAAATTTAAAAAAGTTTTTTCCGATTTGATTTGTATATGATATGTCAGTGTGATAAAACAATTTATTGTTAAATACTTAATAATGGATTGTGAATCCAAAAGCTTTAACGACGGCTATGTTGTATAGACGTGAGCTTATTCAACATAACGTGCCCACAATAATATGTAAGTTTTTTTAAATATAGAAATGAAGGAACAAAGACAGCATTTTTATTCAAAACAAAGTTGGTTTTTATTTATACATAATAATAATAAATTGCGATAATATTTCAAAATGTTATCTCTTTCAATATGTTCAGTTCAGCGTGATATTATTCTACAAAAGAAAATTACTTTAATTTAATTGAAACTGATGTGGTAAAGCAAGTGTCCGATTATTAATGATCCATGTATCCCTTGCTCAAAATTTCGGCTGGCAGTTGTTGCAAGGTCTCTGAACTTTCAGGACACTTGAACCAGTTCTGGGGAGCGGGCAACGGGTAATGTCGGTCCGCTTTTATATATGTATCCTCGAACCTCCAGTATAAGGATCCTTTGAAGAAGTATGTTGATCCTGAAAGGCAAAAACACTAATCATTATCTTCCAAATAACATTGTGTTAGAATATAATCTTCACATAGGTTAGTACTACATTGTTGATAGGAAGATCCTAGAGAATCTTTGGAGAAAATGGTGGTACAACCAGTTAGCTGTAAGATTTGTATACCTGGGATGACTTCACTGGGCAAGGCATATAGCAAAGATGGAAGATAATTGAACACCGAGAGGTTTAAACAGAAATTTCTGCAGGGGTTCATCTTTAGCCCCTCAGGTTAATTTGTTCGCTTTTGGGAACAGTTCATATGGTCCCATAGAAATCATTGTGTCTCCCTTAAATAATAATAGTTTTTGGCTATTTATATAGGGCCATTTTCGTGAAAAATCATCACAAGGATGCAGTACATTGCATAATAAATATTACATAATAAAACTAAGGTTCATAATAATTACTAGTGACCTACATCTAAGACTTACATCTAGTGTCTTACGACTTAGGCTTATAACTACTGACTTAAACTTGTGACTTACATGTAAGACTTATATCTAGTGACTTACGACTAAGGCTTCCTGTCGTCATGGTGAGAAATATGATCTAAAGGGTGTTAGATAGAGGAAACAAGAAGAATCAAAAGGTACACCTCTATGAAACCAAAAATTCCGCCAACGATTGAAATTGAATTTATGTAATTTTATGAATTTTTTATTCATTATTTTTATGTGAAACTACAAAAAAAGTGGGGTGACAATAATATTTATAACACTGTAGTTATCGTGGTGTATAAATGAAAAGATCTCTCACTCAGTATAGCGTTTATTGATAAATTGTCAGCTGATTTTACAATCACAATATTTGACGTTTGTTGTGTACAAATACTAGGAATGCGCGCGAGACTAAGCCGTAGTAATCGTAGGTAGGTGCAGCCGAACGATAGTAATTACTGAACACTGATAATATGCTCGCTGCGTCGGGCCTATTTATATTGTTCGGCCGGTGGCGACAGCAGGTAGTTAAGTGGCAACTAAATCGAAGACACTCGCTCGATCTGGATCATTCGCGAACTTTCGACGGCGTGGCAATTATGCCTAGGCCGTAGGCTCGAACCTTCTGGCGAGTTCTCGTAGTATCCGAGGCGGAGTGCGCAATAGTATTGTCGCGAGTAGGCAAGTAGGTCTTGTAGTACGTAGGTTGTTTACGTTGCGGTTTGGACTGCAGGTACATAATTCGGGAGTAGATACTAAGTAGGTCGAGCGGTTTATTATTAATTATTTAATGTATTAATCTCGACGCTACAACACATTTGTCTAATAAAATGTGTCTTTTCTTTGTGTGTGTGTTTTTCTCTCTTTACCAGTAGTTTTAGTTCAGTGTTTAGATGAAAAAAGTAAGGTGAACCATTTAATTTTTTTTGTTGTTTTCATAAAAAAAATAAAAAAATAATATTATGATTATTTCAAAAATAGTTTTTAAGTTTTCTTATACAATCAGAAATATTTTATTTTTTTGGATATTGTTGCAAAGCGGTAAAAATATACGAAGACTTACCATCAGTCCACGTGATCGCTGCATCAATGCCAACAGGAATTCCTCTCCATCGACTTATATTTTTAGGATAATCCTCATCAAGTCTTGTGGAGGTCTCATTAAATCTCCAAAATTGGTCTCCTTTGAATAAATATGTCAATTTGTTCTTTTCCAAAACAAATGCAGCGTCTATTGAATCTAAATTGCCTGGAAGCTCATACGTAGTAAACGAGTGAGGTCCCGATACTGCATTATCTGTATGAATCCAATAACTTGGACCTAAAATTTAACACATTATTTAAAAAGTTAATTTCTATTGTCTGAGGCATTGGATACCAATCCGAAATGGTCTGTAATAACATGAGGATTTGTAAATGAAAGTACCTAAATACATACATAGTTAAAATCATGGAATAAAGCAGAACACAAGCAATGCTTTGTGAATGTGTTTCGTCATATACAAAACCGTGTTTATGAAATTCAAATGGGATGAGACCAAGCGCTAAGCTATTGCGCTGCTCATTCCATTAAAATTTATACGGAAGGCATGGTTCCATGATATTTCATCAAAATGAAAATTCAACACACCTTTAAATTGGTTTAAAAAGTGATTTAGAGCCATTAAAAGTGATGAAACAAAAACTAGGTTTAATAGTTACCTATTTAACCTAGTTTTTGTTTCATCAGTTTTCATGACTTTATATCATTTTTGTAGGTGTGTTGAATTATCATTTTGATGAGATACCCGGTTACCGGAACGCACTTCTATTTTTCTTCTTTATTCTATGGTTAAAATATTGATTCTTTTATATCTGACCTGAGAAAAAAGCTATGGATCCATCCAATTTCTCGTATGCTGCATCTATTTTTCTGATAGACGAAGGTAAATTAGGGAAAAGTGTTTGAATGGTGACAGGGTAATTATCTTCAACCTTCCCTCTCACTTTAACTCTCCAAACATTCTGGAATCTCAAAAATAAATTAACGGATGATTGATGAAGCCTGCGTTTAACCACATATCTATAATTTAGAATAGTTCCGTTAACTTCTCTGCGGCGAAACAAAAAAATGCTCAGAAGATTATGGCCGAAACGGTGCAATCGCAGCTAAAATTCAAACACTCATATTCAATAAAAACATTTGACTTTTTAATTCATTATCAGTTTTTTAAAGTTTATTTGTGTGGATTATTGTCGATGGCGTTTTTATTAAAATATATGACAATATTATTATTAGTTAATCTGTAATAATATATAAGAAAAATTAACAAAAAAAATAACTCACTCCCCACGTACAGTTAAGTTTGCCAAAACTCACTAGAAAGGTTAAGCAAAGTACTATGAGAGTTAAGAAATTTCACTCTCCACTAACATGTAGAGCTATTTATTGCAATGAGAAATCTATGTAAATGTAAATGTTCATTTGTTCAAAATCTTAAATCTCCGAAAGTTCTTCACCGATTGCTTTGAAATTTTGACACGACGTTGCATTCGAATACGCGTGTCTTATTATCTTAATATAAAAAAATCTCATGTCACTGTGTTCGTACTCCCGAAATCTCCCGTAATCTCTGAAACCGCCCAACCAATTTCAATGAAATTTTGAGAATGAGTATGGTTGGTTCCAGCTTGAAACATAGGATAGTTTTGGTTCCGACAAGTGGCGCTGTTGTCGAGATCAATTTAAAAAAATACATATTTTTCAATGAAAAGGGTTTTCTTTTCAGTTTTTTAACATACATACTCAATATTTTTTAATGCAATTTTATATGAAAAAAGTGTTTTAATTCATTTTTTATTTGTGTAAGCTTTAATATCTAATCTATTCATATTGGCAAAAGACGTATTGACAAAAAGGTTGTTCACCAAATCGCACTACATTAAACTAAAATACATTACTATAATTTATAACAACAATATTGTTTAGACTTAAGAATCGATCATTATTTAACTCATTTATGACATTTAATTTTTATCCATTATTAATTCAAAAATTTAATTTAATTTATTATACTTGAATGAATAAAAAATGAATATCGAATGTTTTTTCTATGATCGTATTCGTATGGCAATATTAAGAGTATAGAATGGTACCGGTTGCATTTTTACTTATTTTCTATTGTACTGAACAATAATCACAATCTGCTGAAATGATCGATATCAAATGAAATGTCAAAGCAATATCTACCTACGTTGGGTGTGACTTGCGCATGTATTCTATGTATGTCAAATGCATAAAACAGATAAAAGGTGGTCCACATAAAATGAGGTCTATATAAAATGCGGTCTACATAAAAGGCGGCCTGTCGCAGGACAACGTCTGCCCGGGCCCACTAGTATACCTATATTATGTAGATATCTGCATACACAGACTGAGCCACAGCAACGCATGGCGGGGAACAGCTAGTTGACTAATATAAAAGTTTCACTTGCATTTTCTTTGAAGACAAATAGCTCCTGGCGTAAAACGGCAACTGCATCATAGTTCCCATCACAAATATTTGGAGGTTTTGGTGTTATAACTTCTGCTATTGGAAAACCATATCTTGGGTCATGTCTCTTATGATCATCCACACTTTCGTCATCTCCCCGGAAGGTAACTTGGTAAAACTGTTTAATAGTTGTTGAATGCTCGGTGGTCGTGCTGTCTTCGTTAGTGGTTTCTGGTATTTTTTCTTCAGTTGGATTATCTTCTGTACTGTTTCTTTTGGGTAAAATTACTCGGCTGTCATTCGCAAATTGAGATTTTACTGTGAACAAAAAGAATTACATCCTGTGAATAATTGTTTTGACAACTTTGTCTAAAAAAGAATCATTTAATAATTAATAACTAATATCATTATGTTTTTTTTATACTAAGTATTAATTCTTAAACCTACCCCAGAAGAGTAGACCCATACAAATATAAGATGGCAGTTGACAGGTATAAAAATAATATTATCTTACTGTAAATTTCATACATAGCCATGACGTCATCATAATCTAATTGTATGTCAGTTCCTTGCCCTTTGTAGTAGGGAAACATGATGGAATTAGCAACGGTGGAATGTGCTAGGCCTAAGGAATGGCCCAACTCGTGAACTGCCACTGAGAAAAAATCAGTTGTCTCGTCTTCATCATCCAATTTTGAAGTGGTCCAGTGTTCGTCATTGTCGAAATGAACCCCTCCTCCGTATGACACGTAAGGGAAGAAAGCATGTGCTAATATGTTCCCGGGACCATCGAAAGGAAACCTGGAAACACCTATCTTTTTTGAATGATACATCGTCGGCGTAAGTTCAGTTCCGCGGAAGAACCATTTGTCAAAATCTTCAGGAGGGGCAAAACACCTTGCAATTTTCTCAATAAAAAAATAAATTTAAATACAGTTTTTTTTGTATTCCAGTTTTGTATTAGTAATATTTATTTATACTATCGTTTGCGTCTATGCAAATTTAGTTTTGTCACATGCAGATGAAATTGGAGCAGTCTGCTCCGGGCGTCGAATTGCCAAGGCGCAATTCATTCATCAAATTTCAAATTTGATTTATCAAGTTCTGTGAAGGTTCTATTCAAGTTCTGTTATTATATATATACGACATCAAAATGATATGTGAAAAATACCAAGACAAAGAAATATTACAAGTTAAGGCCATCATTACAAACAAAAAAACTAACAGCAAAAACTTAATACTACAAACAAATCCCGAAATGAGACTACATCTTGTTAATAAAAAAAAAATTCATCTAGGATTCATGAGAATCTATGTAGAAGACTGCAGTCCTCTTACCCAATGTTTCCACTGTCAAAGATTTGGACACACAGCACAAAAATGCTACAATAGAATGAATAAACCAACATGCAAGCACTGTTCAGAAGATCATCCCATCTCCGAGTGTAAATCCCTGGAACTGCCACCCAAATGCGCTAACTGCAACTCAGCTAACAAGAAGAAAGAAATAAACTCCTTGAACAGTAAAATGAATGAAGTAGACCACCGAACAAACAGCGAAACATGTAAGTTCCGATCTTACATGCTTAAATTAGCCAAAGAAAGAATTAACTACGACATTGAATAAAAACCTTATAAATAATTTTGTAAAATACAACCGAAAATGCATTAAATGGATGATTTCTTAAGTAACGAATTAGAGTTAAATATTAAAATTCAAGAATATGAATGTATATGTACCGATTCGTGTAACAAAATTATTTCTAAAAACATCAATGATATAATTATTATGCACATAAACATCCGTAGCGTTCAAAAAAATTTAGATGAATTAATTCTAAAAATAAATAATTTAATTAAAAAACCGGACTTTATAGTGTTAACCGAAACATTTACGAACGCTGAGTCACCGTCTTACCACTTACCTGAGTACAACTATATTTCTACCAAAGTAGACATCAATAAAAATTCGGGAATAATAATATTTGCAAGCAATAAATTTAGTATTGTTAACATATTAGAACATCCAATACACTTAGTAAACTGCATCGAAGTACATTTCAAACTCGGCAAATCCATATACCATCTAATAGCTATCTATAGAACGCATGGCTCGAGTATTATTACATTTATTAATGACCTCAAATACATATTATTAAAATTAAAAAATAAACTTTGCTTCGTCGTAGGAGATTTTAACGTTAATATTAATGAAAAAATAGAAAATAATAACAAAAATGAATACATCAATTGTATGACTGAACAAAATTTTATATCTTGCATAAATAAAAATACTAGGGAAATAAAAGAACATACTCCATCTTGTTTAGACCACATTTGGACAAATATAAACATTAAAGATCTTCACAAAATAAAATCAATTGTTTGGAAAACTAACATAACTGATCATCACTCATGCTTACTTCTGTATAATAATAATATTAAACATAAAAAACATAATTTATTAACCAAAAAATCAACAATAGATATGACTATTCTCTCTGAAAAATTAAAAAAGGAAGATTGGAATAATGTTTTAAACAGTGATGATACTGAAATTTGTTCGACTAACTTCGAAAATATTATGTCACAACACATTAAAAATTCGACAACTGAGATAACAACACACATAAAATCAAAATTAAGATGTTTAAAACCTTGGATTACCAAAGGACTTATTATATCTATCAGAAATAAAGAAAAACTTTACAAAATAACTTTAAAAAATCCCCAAGATGAAAAAGCATATATTTTCTATAAAAAATATAAAAATAAATTAACATCTTATATTAAAAAAAGTAAAGAAGAGTATTTTAAAAATAAAATATTATCTTCAGAAAATAACCATAAACAAATGTGGAAAACTGTTAATTTCGCCATAGAAAATACAAAAAAAACATAAAACATTAAGTACATTGAACATGATAAAAAAATTATAGATGCCAATATACAGCCTAAACAATGTGCAAACATATTTAATTCCTTCTTTGCAAATGTTGGGAAAAATCTTGCGAAAAATATTCATAAGCCTTCAAACCAAGAAAACCATAAAAATAAAAATATACAGAAACGTAATATACTTTCAATGTTTGAAACAACAACAGAATGTGAAATCTCGAAAATAATAGAAAATATGAAAGGAGGTTCGTCCCCCGGTTTTGATTCTATTACGACACACATGTTAAAAACTATGAAACCTCACTTAATAAAACCTATCACTCATTTAATAAACTTAAGTTTAACAAATGGAATTTTTCCAATGAACTACAAAACCACAATAATCTCACCTATTTACAAATCTGGAGATCCACATCAAGCAACGAATTATCGCCCAATATGTCTAATTTCTAATATAGGAAAGATCTTTGAAAAAATAGTTAAAAAACAATTGGTAAATTTTCTAGATAATAATAAAATATTACACAAAAACCAGTTTGGCTTTATAAAATCACTCAGCACACAAGATGCTATTGCTAACGTAACTTCATACATTTACGAATCACTAGATAAAAGTAAAAAATGTGCGGGTATATTTATTGACCTTAGAAAGGCATTCGATAGCATATCCCATGAGATGCTATTAAAAAAATTGAATAATATCGGCATAAAAGGCAACGCGATTAAATGGATCACCGACTACTTAAAAAACCGTCCTCAATTAGTAAAAATCAATGGTGTTAATAGTGATCAAGAGATTACAAGCTTTGGAATCCCCCAAGGTACAGTGCTTGGACCAATTCTATTTACTATATATGTAAACGATATTTTTTTTCAACCTTTACACGGTCAAATTACGTCATACGCCGATGATACAGTATTAATAATAAGTGATAAGACTTGGGAAAATGTAGAATTAAAGGCCACGGAAGACATCAACACGCTCAAGAATTTTTTCGACACTAATTTACTGTCACTTAATAATGAAAAGACATTTGTAATTCCATTTGCAATACATACAAATGATACTCCTAAAAATTTTAACATTGTCATACATAATAATACTAAAATTCACAGCCAAAACTATTGCAAATCAAACTGTACAGTACTAAAAACAACAAATAAAATTAAATATCTAGGAGTAATTATTGATAAAAATCTGAAATGGAAAGAACAAATAAGTCAAGTAGTAAACAAAATTAGAAAATTAATATATATATTTTTAAGAATTAGAAACTTTCTGTCGATAAAAAATCTATATTTAATTTACTATGCCTTAGTTCAATCCACTTTACAATACGCTATTATTAGTTGGGGATCCGCGTATAAATGTAACCTTCTTCCAATTGAAATTATACAAAGAACAATTATTAAAATTATATTAAAAAAATCCTTTGACTACCCAACAGAACGCCTGTTTGAAGAATTTCAAGTACCTACATTTAAAGACCTATATATTAAAAACTCATTAATCCAAATTATAAAAGAAAAAGATAAATATCAATTTTTAAATGAAAACAGAACGCGACTTAGACATGTTTTTCTATGCCCAAAACTAAATACGTCTTTTGCACAACATCATTATACTTACCAGGGAAGAACTTTTTTCAATCGTTTACCAGAAGAAATCAGAAGCATTAATGATAAAACCCGAATACTGCTCTCTGTCAAGAGACACTTTAAAAATATTCTGAAAAAAAAAAAACTACTGTCACTTAATTAATCTCACAAATATCCTTAGTTTTCCATAGCTTCCTTTCTTTTTAAAAATTTAATAAATAATATATTATCCTTCACTACTTTCCAAAGAAATATTACAGCAAACATACATTTATGTACAATGAATTATTTAAGTACTAACTAACAACAACATTTATGTACACTCCCCTTCCATACACAAGCAAATGCTTTCAATGGAAGAGTAGTAAAAAACCAATGATGTAAAATGAATTATGTCCCATGTAAAACATATTATTAAAAATAAAAAATAATTATAAAAAAAAAAAAAAAAAAAAAAAAAAAAAAAAATATAATTATTGGCCAGTTGTTTAAAAAAACTTAAATAATAACAGAACTTGAATAGAACCTTCACAGAATGTGAAAATCAAGATTGAAATTTGATGAATTGTTCAAATTCTATGAATCAACCCGTCCTAACACATCTATCTCCCTTGAGATTACTTTTCATAAAAACGGCGCTACACAAAAATAAAATCATTAGAATATTATTGATTACAATGATCACCTACTTATGCATCAATTGGTTTTGACAAGGGTGCCAAAATTTAACTGGTGCCAGGCGCCGTTTGTCTCAGAGCTGGCCGTGTATAGCATAGAATTTTTGTGGGTAGTAAAGATTTTTCATTGGACACTATGTTTAAAGGTTAGATAATTAGTTTATTTCTTATAAGACTTACGGATCTCCATGGTGTCCGACTCCGAAAGACACAACAATGTCAGCATTAGGATTATTGGTTCTAATGAATGTAATATTTCCATATGGGGCCCACGTATCTAACCCTCTCTTGATTTCTCTAGCCACACTTCGTTCACCTAATTCAGGGTTCCAATTGGATATGCTGAAAATATGAAGCATTATATTCATGGAGGAATAATTAATATTCAATGTTCACTGAACACTGAAAATGAAATAATTTTTATGTACATACATAATATTATATTACTACGTACGTAACTTACAGATAGGTAATTTCTCTCTTCTTCCATCCCCTTGATAAAATGGTGTAACGCTTTTTACGACTGGTGTTATGAATAATATCTTTTACTCCGCATCGTCGTTTACTCATCAGCTAAAAATTTAATTTAATTAAAATACATAATAATATATCATGTTTTCCAAATTCCAAATATGAACTTTATGCCGATGACATGAAAATATTCAAAGTTATTCGTTCTCTTTCTGACTGCGAAGCGTTAAAAAGTGATCTAGATAGGCTTTGCAAGTATTGCAAAGTTAGCTGTCTAGATATCAACGTTTCTAAATGTCACACTAAGACATTCACCAGAAATAAACACGTAATTAAGTACTCCTATTCTCTCAACAATGAACCTGTCATCTCTAAAACAGAATGTAAAGACCTCGGCGTTTACCTTCATAGCAAACTTATATTTAATAAGCACATTGACTTAATCGTTAATAGGTCGTATAAAATGCTTGGTTTCGTTCTACGCGTAAGTAAAGTATTCAGTAATCCGCGTACAATCGTAATGTTATATTTCGCATTAGTCAGAAGTACACTGGAATATAATACAATATAAATTTTACATAGATAGTATAGATCGTATCCAAAACAAATTTACGAAATATATTATCTCCAAATTTAACAATAACTTTGAATGTACATTTGAAACTTTCCAGCAAAGGCGAGTAGTAGCTGACTCAATATTTATACATAGAATTTTAAACAATAACATCGACTGTACCGAACTTCTGTCCATTATTAATTTTAACATACCTTTGAGACGTACACGACATACAGTGCTATTCCGCACGCTTAATTATAAAACAAATACAGCATTTAATTCGCCAATTAACCGAGCTCTTCATACTCTAAATAATATTTGTCTAAACTCTAACATTGACATTTTTTCGGATTCACTGCCCAAATTCAAATGTGGCATCATGTCAATAATATAAACTGTTCAATGCGCATACATACACAAACACTCACACATGCATTACACACACACACACTCATATACTACACACGTCACCTGGTAAAGGAATAAACATACCAGTTACCCGACATTTTTTTTATTTATTTTTTTATAATATAATATTGATTACATTTTATGATTTTGACTGTCCAACTAAGAAGGATTCCCGAAATTACATTACAAGGAAACATATCATAGGTACCCACCATGAAGTATCTAATTCCTGTATATTGTTTCAACACTCTAAAACATGCACTGTTTGTGTCTATAATATAAAATAAAATAAAAAAATTTAAAAGTCCAAGTGTTTTGTTAAAGCCGGAGTTTTATTTAATAAAAGAGTTTGTGATAAACCCCGGAGACAACAATTATGTACATACGTAGTTACCTTTTCTGCAATATTACACGTAAGTCTTGTTTCAGCAGACAATATTATAATAAATTACCTGAAGAGTTTTTTCATCAAAGTATCCTGTTTGTTTGATACCACCAAACTTTTGAATATTCAATACAGCTTCACGAATAGCATTTTCAGTATACTGGGCCTCAAATCCAGGTTGGCCACCGTCAATGTATCCAAATCTTTGCATAAACCTTAGCTAAAGAGATTAATGTATTAATTGAAGTGTTATCTTGCTTGCAGTATAATCCCTCGGATTTATAAACATGCATGTTTACTAAGTTGTATTTTAAATGTGGATAATAATACAGCCTCCGTGGTCGAGGAGTAAGGCTCTCGACCAGCAAGCCGGAGGTCGCGAGTTCAAGTTCCCGGTGTGCACAAGTAAATTTTGTTTGATTAATTTGTGTTATTTCATGTTTGGTGACCAGATCTGAATAGCTAGATACCTCCCCACTTCCTTCTCCCCATCTCCTTCCTCTATCACTACCTTAAGCCTTACAACATACCCCAATTGGGGATGCCATAGTCTCCCTGGCTCCAGACGGTTGGGAGCAGTTGGGACTCTTGTACGGTTTCACACATAAAAAAAAGTGCTAAATATTTCGACGGTCCCGAAGAACAATGTCTGATATACAAATTTGTAGTTTTGCGGTAGAGCTGTTTAAAGTTTCGTTTCTGCATTTTTATTGTTTCCATAATATATTTCTCCAATTAAATAAATAGGTTTAAGGTTAAACCTGACGTTCGTTATAATCTACGTGTTCATAGACGTCATTAATTTAATGATTTTATTAAAATCAACTTTTTGTAAGTTATGCTTAATAATATTAAGACGAATTATATTTTGCGCCCTTACATACTCAATATGAATATGAGTAAATAGTTTTGTCCGTATAAAAACTGAAATCCTCCAAGAAAACATGCAAATACAGCATTGTATTGGTGATTCAATCCAATATTGTATTTGTATGCCTTTAAAGCAGAACTTGCAAAAAGCACATTTTAATAAAATAATTTAATTACCGCCATCTATGAACGCGTACATTATAACGAACGTTTCGTTTAACCTTAATCCAAAATATCAAACAACGCTATATTTCTTGATCTCAAAAACAGTAAAAATGCAGAAACGAAACTTTAAACAGCTCTACTGCAAAACTACAAATTTGCACATCCGATATTGTTCTTCGGGACCGTCAGTATCATGAAAAGTGGAAATAGGCAAATAAAACAGCGTTGCAGTGCTTACAGTTAGAACTGGCAGTCATTAAAATCATAAAGCAATATATACTTTGATGTATTTATTTTGTTTTATATTGATGTACAATAATATTAATATCTTGCACACAAGAGCTAATGAATGATAAATATTAAGTTTTAAAACTATTCATTCTTTTGAAAAAATAAATAAATAACAATGGTAGTAGACAAATAACTTCTTTAAACTTATATTAAAAAAAAAAAATTGTTTTGTCAAAATTGAGATCAGTAAGTAAATATGTTTTTTAAAGATGTTAACCTTCAAAAGAGTATGGCCATACTACCCGTAAAGAAAAGAAATACACCATACAGCGGTGTTTATGGAAATCCTCTTGTTAATATCAACATAACTCTTATTTTTATATCGTACATGTATTTTTTGATCAATTTTGATGTTTTATAATAATTACTGCAAATACAATTTTAAAATTCTTGAGACAAAAAATTACACACCTTCTTTAAAAAACTCACTCTCTTAGAGGGTAAATTATGTAATTTATTATTATTAATTTCTGGTTCTACCGCTGATGATTTCATGTTTTGGAATTAGCGATTTAGGTACCTATATGTAAATTATATAAGTAATAACAATATGAATGACCTTAGACCAAAGTTTGAATCGTCTCAATTTGTCAACAAATGTAAAGTAATTTAAGTACAGAGTAATTAATTATTGTTTGTATGTCGCAAGCATTAAAATTTCACGGATAGATTAATAAAATCACTGAATCCAATAGGCTGATCGAAACATGACATTACTAAATAATAAACTAACCTGTTCTGCAGTGGGTATGAGAGGTTCGAGTCTCACATTTCTACCGAACGGAAAACTTTTGACAATATTTGGAACATTTAAAATTAAAAATGCCAAGATAAAGCAGAACTTCATTATGTACACAAATGCCACAGTAAAAATGAGCACATTCCTGCAGATTGAACTCGGTTGAACTTGTAGATAAAACTCCGCATCTCGAGGAAATGGGAATATCCAATTCAACATCGCAAACAAAATTACAAGTGTGTATATTGTATTTATCACACAATAACATAATTTATGGTTCAGTCTTGACCCTTTATATCAGCTGGCTGATCTCATGCAAAAGGGAATGGTTGTTTTATATTATTTAAAATATATGTACCTACTGTTTTATCATCAACATGAAAAGTGAAATTATTTAAGAGTCCTTTTCAATATTTCTTCAAGTAGGTACCTACCTACTTTATTTAATTAGGTACCTACTTGATTTGAGATTTTCACGGCCAAAAGTATTACAGATAGTGATTTGTTTTTGGGGTATTATGCCGTGTTGCGCTACCTCATCCTTTAGCCAAAGTTTCGAAGAAGATTGGAAGAAAGTTGACAAAATCACATACCAGCAAGCCCAAAGATTTAAACAGTCAACAGATGCAAGACATAAGCAAAAGTTCGAGAGTCCAACCGAGACAAAAAAAGGTAATCAAAAACAACTTGATCAAAACAAAGTTGTCATAAACATTTCGAGCCTTGCGTTGAGCCCTGATGCAACTTCTGTGCTTGCTAAGGGAATGAACTACGCGGTGGCCCCAAAAAAGATACCCGTGGGATCAATCGTATGTGGAGTAGAGACAGCCCTACATACAATGATGAAAGTTCATAAAATGTCAGAGACGCAAGCAGAGGACATACGACAAGAGTCTTGCCATATTTTGAAAAGGGCCGTAATACCCCAACCCAATATCACGAAACGAGAGTTTACGGCTCTAAAAGAATTGCGAGCCAATGAGGAAATCTTGATTCTACCAGCCGACAAAGGAAATGCCACTGTCGTGATTAATATGGAAGACTATATTAAAAAGATGGAAGACCTCTTGTGTGACACCAACACCTATAAGAAGATTAAGAACAACCCTACCAACAAGCTTGATCTAAAGACAAGGGAACTGGTCAAAGGAAAGAGGATCGATCTAAGCTTTTCGTAAAAGCCTCCAGAACTCCTACCCTATACGGTCTTCCAAAAATCTACAAAAAGGAGATCCCAATGAGACCTATTGTCAGCGCTATTGGTGCATCGATGTACAAACTGTCACAATACCTCTCGAGATTACTGCAGATCCAAACAGGAAAAACGGAATCATGGATTAAGGATTCCACAGATCTGATCAGAAAACTTAAGAAGGTTAAGACTGAGGAAGGAGATTATATTGTCAGTTTTGATGTAGTATCTCTATTTAATATGTGCCTCTAGAAGACTCCATTACAATGCTCAGTGAGATATATGAAGATAACATCTGTAGGCTTTTTGAACATTGCCTCAAAACAAGATACTTTGCATCCCAGGGTGAACTCTTTGAAAAACTGGAGGGAGATGCGATGGGAAGTCCGTTATCACCAGTACTAGCCAACTTTTTTATGGAGAAGTTTGAAGAAGTGGCACTCGACACAGTTTCGGCTATTCCTAAAGTATGGTGGTGCTGCGTCGATGATGTCTTCGCCATTTGGCCTCATGGAACGGAGAAACTGAATGAATTCCTAGACCATCTTAATTCACTCCACAGCAAAATTAAGTTTACAATGGAGCTGGAAAATCAAGATAAAATCCTACCTTTTCTAGATGTGGAGGTGATGCGAGAAGGAGATGGTAGCCTAAAAACTAAGTTTCCTCTGGAAACAGATGGAGTTTACAAACTCAGCTGTTCCGGATGTGACAAGGTTTATGTAGGTCAGACAGAACGGACAATCTCCAAAAGGATATCTGAACACTTCAGAGCTTGTAAACTCGGCCATCCTGACAAATCGGCAATTACCGAGCATTTGATTGAAACCGGGCATTACTTTGGATTTGTTCCTGGGGAGACCCAAAACTTATAGAGCACGGCTGATTACGGAGGCAATTGAAATTCACAAAAATCCCGTAAATATTAATAGGGACGATGGAGCTAAGCTCAGTAGTTCTTGGTATCCGGTAATTGACTGCTACACCAGAACTAAACACAGAAAACCACTTTAAAATTATACATTAATGTCAGCTCTTAGAGGGTTGGAGCTGGCAACACAGTATCACATCTTCGTACATAAGCACACATCACCAAAACCTTAGATTACACATCTGCCCTGATGATGGACACTGCAATGCTGTCCAAAATGTTGGCTAAAGAAGGAGGTAGCGCAACATGGCATAATACCCCAAAAACAAATCACTATAGGTACCTACTTGCTTTTTATGTTTCTTTTCAATGTTTAAATTTTCACTGCTTTCACCCTTCATGGGTGTTTGTCAGTTTGTTGCTGGCCATCATTTTAATAAATAGAATTATATTTAATATTATAAATTTATAACTAGTTACCTACCAGCTACATACTTATGAATTGCAAAAAATCAAAAATAGAATAAATTAATGTGGTGTATATATTTCCTCTGTGATTTCCTCCAAGGGTACAATCAATGTCACTTCAAATAAGAAAAATTACATTGTTAGACATATATATTAGCCATTAGAATTTTGTGAATATGGATTCTGATGAATATGAAGATGAAATTCAGGATATCTTTGTATCCCCCTCTGTTTTTGTGCATATCCCAGTTAAGGATAAACGCGAAGAAAGTGAAGTTGATTTCGGTGAACAAACACCATTTGTATGTATTGGCTTTAACGTAACTGACTTACCATAAATCCTTGTTTCATAGTGGTAGGCAGAGAATATGTAACACCACACACCTATGTTCAGACACCCTTTTCCTTGCTTCATCCATATCCATACAAACTTATTCATTCACAAATGTTATTCATACTCTTGACATGACCCGACTAGTATTTTATTCACTTCGCGTCATATCTTCTTATTAATTACACAGACTTCCTTGTAAATAATATTTTTTTTTTAAATAAATTCAATAATAATATTATTGAATACATAAAAGAAAAACTCTAAAATAAAAATGGAGTTCTACAAAATAAACTTGATAACAATAAATAAATGTGAATTTAGACAGAAAATAACTGGTTCCATGATAACTCAACACAGTGACAATTCAACACACCTCTAAAAAGTGATATAAAGTCATTAGAAACGATGAAAAAAAAAATTAAACCTAACCTAACCCACATAACAAAGTTAATAATTTTTTTGTTTCATCACTTTCCATGACTTTATATAACTTTTTAAAGATGTGATGAATTATCATTTTGATGATTTATCCGGTCACCAAAATAACTATATACTTCTGAAATGATCACTTTCCACATATAGATGACAAACATTTTGATTAAATCGCTACCCCAAAGCAATAGTGGGATATCTTAAAAAATACTTTTCTTAGATACTATTTGATCATCAGCAGAATCTCAGTGTTGCTCTGAGTAACCAGAAACTTCAACACTGAGATTTCAATTGTAATATAGGCATAATTATTTTAATGCAATATTACTGTGATACACCATGTAGAAAATCATGATTTTATATGGAACAAAGCATACTCAAAAGCAATATTTTTTTAGAGTTGCTCTGGGGTAGCGAAATATTGGAGTTTTTACTCGTAGCACCCAGTGCGGTGTAGATTCAGTATTTATTACTATTTTTAATGATTTTGAAGTTGTGTTGAGGCGGCTATTTCATATCACAAAGTAAAATCTACAAACAACCAAATTATTTCAGAATGTACAATGGATACATGGGTTGAATGATAATACACCAATCATCAATATGAACGGAGATAATGGTAATAGAGTATTTTACGCAGCTGCTTATAATGGAATATTGTATGATTACGTCACTAAGAAGATGAATTTTTTGCAAGGTCATGTAAGTATCTTTAAGGAATCGGGGTGCTGGCAAACTTACGGTTACTTTACCGCAGTGGCGGCTCGAGCACTTCTTTGATGGTAGGAACGGGAATTTTTTTTTTGTGTAGTGAAATCTCACTATCCGAAGAATATATAAATTTTCTCAAACAAAAATGTTCACAATTAATTCATGCACCTAATCAGCTGTCTACACTAAAAAATCTCTCTAGATATAAATATATATATGTAAAATACAGAATAATAAAAATAATGCCATGTCTTAATTTGAATGTGCGTGATTCCCACCGGAAACTATCAAACAGTCCGATTCTTGCACAGGGATTTTAAAGTCTGTTCCCAAACTCTACGAGATTCACATACAAGTGCGCATGTGCAGTATGGCGAAATACCTAAGGAACCAATCCAAATGTACCAAATACGAATTTCATGCAAAAAAGCTGGATGATTTCCGTTGACTGCCCTGTGCGCATTCATTCGCGTAGAGTGTTGTTGTATATTATTGTGTTATTGTGAATGAATGCATGCATGCTTTAATATACTGGAACTGGAAGGAAGGTCGCAAAGTATACGTCAATTCGCCAATAGGAACTATTCTAATCTTGAAAAAATTGTAATAATTTTTTTGTGTTATATTTCTGCAAATGTTAATTGCTTTTATGTTTAAAGCAGAGGTTCCCAAACTTTTTTGCCCCGTAGACCACTTGCCAAATTTTTTTTTTCTGTACACCCCCTGCCGAATATTAAATTTTCCTAAAACTATTAACATCCCATGTGATAATCATTTATTTTTTTCATAAAAAAATTCCCTTCCCTTGCCTGCCCTACAACCGGGTGGCGATATAGTTCCTCTGTTTTTGCATTGTGCAGACAGGGGCGCCCTTGTCAGGTATTACACCAAATGAAAATGGAGCAGGATAAGCAACGGGAATTTCTTTCTGTAGCTGGCCCTACAGAACTGCTCCTTAAGTTCTTTTTAAGCGCTTATTCCGATCAGCTCTTCTTGTCATATGGTATCCGATTCTTCAACATTCCATTTCCACAGTCAAAATCGTCCTCAAACTTAGTTTTGAAGTCTGTGTGAAGTGCATTTAAATGTTGAACGTCATTATTACCCTGAACATTTTTCAAAAACAAGTTGGGGAACTAGGAAAATTCTTCCAATGTGCAATGTTTTGGTTAAATATATTTATTCTGACGAGAAAAGGAACGTAGACTCTATTTATATACGTCATAAACAACTTTTCGATATATAAACATACAAATATCAAATAAGTAATTTCTCAGTCTATTATTAGTATTACGTAAACTGTGTTATTTGCGTTAGGTGCTTGTGTCATTTACGGAACTCCTAAATATTGAGTTGAGGTAAATGGGGGTCCGCTCGTATGTACCCCCATTTGAATCTCGTGGACCCCCAAATTTTTTTCTCGCTAACATAGACCCCCAGCAAGCCGATATCGACCCCTGGGGGTCTATATAGACCACTTTGGGAACCTCTGGTTTAAAGGATTCATTGACTTTGATGAAGACAAGATTTCAACTAATTTTCTCTTTAAGTAGGTTTCAGGAATATCTGGTGGGGATAGACCCCATTGTCCCCCTACAAAAAACTGACACTGCTTTAACGGTTATTTCAACGATGTGACACATGCTAGGCGGCTTTCGCAATAGATATCGGGCTAACGAGGCTACTGTTCGCGCCAAAATTACACATACGACGGAATGAAATGAGTGAATGACATCTGAATATCTGACAGAAATAAAGAAAAAGCTATGTGTATGAGAATATTGAGTTATTTTAAATTTAAAAAGTATAATGATGATAAACTAGCTACAATACATTAATGTAAACTTCAAAGAAGATCATTTTAAATTGTCTCCGCGTTCATAAAATTAATTGTTCATCTTTGAACGAAATATTAATTTCTGAGTTATAATTTACTATAATATATTTATTTAACAAGCTTATTGTTAAAAATAAGATTTTATACTTTTAAGCAATTGTTATGAAATTAATTGCCATTTTCTCAGTGCGCAAAAGCGACGCATCTTAATTTTATAGACACTTTCAAAAATATTTCAGGAAATTATCGTATCCATAGACATATGAATATTAGTAGACCTGCCCTAAGTGATTAAAAGCGTATTATCCCCACTCCCCATACCGGTTCCATTGAGCCGGCTGGGCTCGCGTATGGCCTCAAATGAAATTTGAAAACGTGACGTCATCATTCTTGTGCGAACTATGGTCGAGGCATCATCGGTTCATTTTACGAAATAACACGGCAAAATTTTGACTTGTACTATGAAAACTGGTAAAAATAGATGTGAAAAAAGAGAATAAACCCAATTGTCGTATTACATTCCATATATAAGCATTATTTTACTTTATTTTAAGCATATTCACATCGTATAATATGAATCAGTTGTTACTATCACATCGAGAAACGTCTGGACGCGAAACACAAAGCTGGTTGGTTGCTGGGAAGTAAATTATGAACATTTATAAAAGTGTCTTAACTAAATACTCTGAAACTAACTACGACTCTGAAAATAGAAGCTGCCTTACTTTGCCGAATTTGGACTTCGCAAATTTGTTCATAACGTGGCGAGTAATTTGCGCTCCCATGTAAAAATGTCTATTCATTCAAAGCAGATTTTACTTTTAAGAAGTAAATGGTGATATTATAATGCGAGATGCCTATTTAGTGTCAGATTGATTTATTGACGAATCACAGTCAGCTTCACTCCCTTCGTTCTTCAACAGTTGATTTTACCCCTCGCCCATATCTTCTCGTCTATTAATTCCTATGTCTGTGATCGTATCTAAGAAATTTTCACCACCAACAAAAATATAAATCTCAATGGACACTAAAAAAAAAAAAACAGCTTTTACATCCAATCCTAGGAAAGAAACACTTCCTTGCAAATAGAGAAATGGATGCACGGAACAAACTTCCACGTCATTGATGCTACTAATATAAACCAATTTAAAGCTCGATTGAATTCGTATTTGGAGAGAAGAAAGAATCAAGTTCTTTTTAAATTTAAAATAACTCAATATAAGTTTGTCTATTCCATTTAACTGCAGTTTTGTTTTGTTTTTTTAATTTTATGTTATTAATTTTTAAAAATCGGTTCTTTTAAATGGCGAAGAACACCCGTTTTTAGTATACACGGGTTCCGAGTTAGTTCTCTTTACGTTAGTCACTAATCTAGTATTGTCTGTGTGTTTGTTTACTCTCATTTACTGTATTTTTATAAACAAGTTTGTTTCCTCGATGTAACTGTAGTGTAAAAAAAAAATGTAACTAGAGAAAATCTGAACTTTATATGGTCAAAGCAAAACCAAAATAAATAATAATAATAAAACCTCAATTACTGATAAAATTATTGTGAAATCAGATATGAACATATCAGGAGAATGGTGCGTGCTCATTAAATAATAATAATCTTCTCACCACCAGCCGGGCCCGGCACTGGTTATGCTTCCGGTTTGCACATTGCCGGGATGGGGCCGGTGTAGGTCTACCACCCTGTATGTATTGCCAGACAAATTAGCACCGGCCGAAGAAAACCGGCCGGTAAAGCCGGTGAGTTTGCCAGCACCCTGAGTGGTCTGCACACAAGGGGCTCAACGGCTATGGCAAGCTCCATCTGTCTGTACATTCCCAACCATTGATTGACTCAAATCTCAAAGTTCAAAGATATTTTCCGTTGATAAAGGTTTTATTATATTTTAGAAAAATATTATTACGAATATAGCACGGGATGGCAGTGGAAAAATACTTGCAACAGCTGACTCCGGCCAGGATAATTGTGTGAACATTTGGAATTCTGAAACCCTAAAAATCGTAAAAACTATTCCACAGCCCCACAAAACCTACGAACTGGAGAAGATGTCTTTGAGCGTAGATGCAAAGTATTTTCTGACTTTTGGGTATGAGGTGGAACCAACCATAAAGTTGTGGAATTGGTTAGATGAAGGAAATGAACCGATTGGTAAGATAGTTATGAAATTATTAATAAGCAAGGAGTTGTATGTTTTATCGCCAACGGTGAGAAGGTTATAACAAGCAATCGGCATTTGGAAATGAGATAAATTTTTTGTTTCTATGTTGGCGCACCTGGCTTGTAGGGGGGATCCTAACGGTCAGTTTGTTTGGTCCCGCATGTTTGTAGGCCATTTTGTTTAGTCACTGTAAATTCTTTCGATGGAGAGGTCGTCGCGCGCTCCCGCCACCACCTGTTCATGCGAGATTTTTGGATCGTTTTGCACAGGAGGGATATGCTTTTCTGGACTCTATCATGACGGGGGATGAGACGTGGGGGTGTCGCTACACCCCAGAATCCAAAAGACAATCACTTCACTGGCGTCATTCATCTTCCCCAGCCACCAAAAGTAAGTACTGTAAGGGTGTCCTTTTGGTGGATTTTATGCCTAAAGGGACTACCATTATTGAGGCTTACTGAAATACCCCAAAAAAGTCAGAAGAGTCATTCAGAACCTCACAAGGGGAACGCTGACCCCCGGAGTCAGCTTCCTGCATCACAGTGCCAGGCCCCACACCGCGCGATTTTCACAGGAGCTGCTGACATCGTTTTGATGAGATATTGTCACCCACCCCCTCTTTTCACCCGACTTGGCACCTTCGGACTATCACCTTTTTGTTTTGGTTGGGAAACGTTTTTCCAATGATCGGGAGATCGAGGAAGCTGTGAAGAAGTGGCTGAAAGAGCTGGTGACAGAGGTTTGTGACACTGGCATACAAAAGCTGGTACCCAACTACAGAAATGTCTCAATCTCAACGACAATTATGTTGAAAAATAGTTTAGTATATTTGTGAATTTCAATAAAATATAGGCATTTTTAGATCCTACATAATTACTATAACCTTACTTTCTGGATGACTCTCGTACACATGAATTAATTACATGTTATTTTTACAAAATTAATTTATTACATACACATGCGAGACTACCAAATAAATAAGCAAATCTTGATGCTGATCTACTTTTTAAAGCTAAAATGCATATTGAAGATTCCAATAGAGATGTCGTCACTATATTATTTGATCCAAGCTGCTCCAATGAATTCTGCATAGCCTTTGAAAGGAAACTTATCTTTGGATATATTAAAAAGGTAAGGGACTACATGTACAGAATATATATTTGTTTTAAATAATTATATCTGTGATCGTCTGCCATCTTTTCTCACCCTTCTCGTCGCACAGACTTTAAAATATTTGTAACTTTTTTTAAGGATGGTGATGAACATAAAATTCGGCTAAGGAAACGCGTGGTAGAAACCAGAAATTCAGATTATGGACATTTTAAATGTATAACGTACAATGTTGTAGAAAATCAGGTACTGGCTTGTACCGACAAAGGATACATGGCCATTTTTAAGAACAGCTCTCGGCCTGAGGGAGTTTGCAAATTCTTGCCCAAAGTTTACTTAAAAATCGTCAAGATAGAAAGAAGGGGCATAGTTGTGGTAAAAGATTGTGACGGGTCAGTGATAATATACTTAATATAACTAACTCACGACATTTCACCGAAGGGAGCGTGTCTTCCCGGTTCATCCAAAACTTCTTTTTATCCGCTTGCAGGTTATCATGCATAATATCATGCCCTCAAATATTCCCACTCCACATGCATTCAAATAGATTCTGTTTACAATATATATCCTGTTTTAGAAAAGCAGATGCAATTAAAAATATAATTTTTTTAACGCAAACATGGATAAAGTTTTTGAAGTCGCTTTCTGGTGGTTTTTATTGTGTAAACTGTAATTACCACTTTATACTAAACTTATTTAATTAGACAAAGGCAATGTGAAAGTTATCGTATTATTATTATTACTTTTAAATTCATCAATTTTTTTTTAATAAAATAATTTATTATAAAATTTGCAAATATTCAAAATTAATCTTTTTCCAATTTGTCATTTAAGATTTTATAGAATTATTTCAAAAATTTTTGGGATTGTACTTTTAAATGAAAATACAAAACATGGTGTTCTTTTTTTCTAACACTGTTTTAATCATGTATCTCACCATAATACACAATGAGACAGCACGACTTTTATGAGTCCGGGTTGGGCTGGGAGAAATATCTCCCCAAAAGACTCTTCATTAGCTTGCATTGGTCTTTTTTTTATCTTTGTGAATCTTAATATTTATAAGTTTTAGTGTACTTTAGGTGTCTCATATGGTACTTTGGTCCCCAGGTTTATAGTTGTTTGCAACGAGGACAAACAAATACACATTTATAGCACTGATATTAAAATACTACATAGATTTGATGATTTTGATTTGGGAGATATAAAAGCATTGAGTTTTAACATGACCCCCAACAACTGTGAAGGTACTTATATAATACAAATGATGTTGAGAAATTATTGATATACAAATAGTTTGTATTCTTTTATTTATCCAATACGCTTTTTCAGAGGGAAAGGACAGTTTACCAATAAGACTAACATTGACGAAGAGAAAGTGGAAACCACAGACTTTTATTCGACGAGATGCCTACATAAGTAAAATGAATTAATTTACAAACGATAAATAAATAACCCATAGGAGCCGGAGCCCTTCAATTGCAGTGTTGAAGAATTGTCGCCACGCACTTAACGAAGCACTGCAATTGCAGTGTCGACCTTAAACATTCATTTTGCCTTTGGATATTTCTTCTACTGGGTGTGTTAAACACAAAAATCAAAATGTCACTTTATCAAGTATGGTATTTTCTTCATGTTGGCCTTAACAAAAATGTATTTTTATTTATTGAATATTCTTGCCGGCTCCTATAGGTTAAGGTATTGAAAAAAAATAGATTTTTCATTAATTGTATGTGTTATTGGTTCAAGATCTAAGGTCAGAAGGTATAGGTTTGATTGATTTTGTTAATCAAAGATATTACAACATAATCGATGGCTTTAGGAAAATAATTTCGCTTGCAGTTCATCCTGAACGGTAAGAATTCTTTCACTTGAAACATATTTGTCATTCCTGTACTATTTACATATTTATTACAAAATCATGGTAAATTCTTATTTTGTAAAGGACGTTGATTTGTGTGGGCGATATTTTGGGCAAGATACAATTAATCGATTTTGAGAATAAATTAACAATGAGTAGGGGTAATCTACCATACGACATGAATAATTGTGAAAATGAGAAGCTCAGGATGACATGTCTGAAATTTTCTCATTCCGGTTAGTACAATTTTATGTGTAAAAGAATTAAAATTATGGCTGGATGATTTAGAAGTTGAAACACTGTTCATATAAATTCTTTGCAAACCTTTGTGTTTCATTTTTCACTACAGTATTTTATCATAACTTTAAAATTAACATTAATTGTATGCCCACTCGTAATTGTATTTAAGAACAACAATAAGTACATAAATTAATTTTAAAAAAATAAAAAATTATTATGAAACTTAGTGTTCACTTCTTCACAACAATGTACATTACAATACCGTAACTTTAAAATTTACATTACAGCTTGCTTGATGTTGTATTTTATTTTCTTTGATAAGTTTATTTCGATTCTTAGCATTTTTTTTTATATTACCATACACAGGCAGTGCCTTTATGGATTCCCTTAACTTAACTTTTTATATTACCATGCACAGGCAGTGTCTTTGTGGATTCCCTAAACTCAACTTTTTATATTACCATGCACAAGCATTGCCTTTGGGGATTCCCTTAACTTAACTTTTTATATTACCATGCGCAGGCAGTGCCTTTGTGGATTCCCTTAACTTGCATTTTTTAAACATTTTATACACATGTATTTTTTTAGTCTAAAAATGTATACATGTTTATGTAAAAAAGATATATGGAAAAAAAAAATGCAAATACATGACATTGAATTTCAGGTGCCTTTCTAGTTTGTGGAGTAAATAATGGAAATATATGGATATTTGATGCAATGCTTTTGCAACTAGTTTCAACTCATCCATTAAAACATTCTAAATCAAGCATAAAACAGATAGAATTTTCACATGACTCAATATTCATGGCAGCATCCGTGAGTAAAAAGTAAAATTAAAATAAATAGTATAAAACCATGTCGCTATCTGCGTCTGTCTGTTTGTGCGCTTAGTTCTTCTAAACTACGCAACGGATTTTGATAGGGTTTTATTTATTCTTTTTCTTTCGAGAATTTCTTCCGGAAGTTGTATGTATATATAATACTTGCACATTACATTTATAGAAAGTAGAGAAAAGTCGATGTTTTGTAATCAAGTCGTAAAAACAATATTTTGGGCCGCTTACATTGCTAACGCTGGCTAAACCTTTTGGAGATACAACAAAATAATGTACTACGTAATAGTACATCTTAAAAAGGCCGTGATGGTATATAACTGTACCTCAGAAGTCAAAGGTCAGTTGTCCAGTTTTTTGTGAAAATGAGTTATGTATGAGACCTTTTTAGTTTTTTCAGTATCTACACAAAGGTATGAAGACGGTTTTCCTACGACAATGTGAAACTAAGTTAGGTCAACATAAAAGGTCTGGTATCCCCACAATGTTTAAAGGAAAATTTTTACTATTTCTACTCCCGAACAATTTCAAAAGTGTGACAACCGACCTTTGACTTCTGAGGTACAGATATCTATCTCCTAAGGATAACACGCAACAATGCCGGGTTCATGTCAGCTGGTAATATATAAATATTTAGCCTGTGTATGTTTGTGTTTGCAAAACTCGAAAAGTAGTCGACAGATATCACGAAAATTTCAAAGTTTTATCTTATTAGTGCTAGAAGTGTTTAGAAAGTGGTTTGAATTGTAGAAGAAGTCGGGGACGCCTGAGGAATACTTAACGTAATATCTCTGCACTGGAATGAGATACAGAGTCGAATTAAAATCGACGTAATATAGTTTTTTAACAGTAAAGCTAAGACATTCTATTTTACAGAATGCTGGTGGTTATGTGCTACTTTATAAATACGATTGCAATGCATCACTCTGGAAGTTTATAGGAAAAGAGAAGGCCCACTGTAGGCCCATAGTTAATATATTTTTTGAATCGTCCGAAATACTCAAACTATTGTCATCTGCGGAGGACAGTATGTTGAATGTGTATAAGATTGAACTCCTTGAAGATGGGGAAACCAAATTTAGCAAAATAAAATCTGTTAAAACAGAAAAGTATGCAAATACACACTCTATTGTCAATGAAATATGGCCAGAAGATAAAAAACTCCTAATTACTGCATCAGATGACGTAAGTTGCACTAGGTGTATAAGATATTTTTTTTCCATTTTTTGTTTGTTTCATCAAGCACAAGGCCAGCATAAACAACACGTCACGAAAGTTGTCGAATGAACACTGAGCAATAAAATTTATATTGACGCACAACAGTTTCTTGAAACATTCTATCTCCGTCAAATGTTCGAGGTGACTGTGAACCTGTTAAAGCTTATTACACACGAGGATGATACATTTTTCAATTAAAACAAAAATTCTACCACGCATCGTCACTGATCACATGTCGCAATGGATTATGTGATATGGGCTCTGTCTCATCTTTACGGTGCTGATGGAATGAGACAGAGTGCGTATAATGCGACCCGCTAGGCTGTACTGTAGCCATACAACTGTCACACATATTGTGTTCCTCGCTAATAAGCTTTGCTTCATCTTCTAAAATAAGCAAACTTCTTTTCAGTACAAGTACAAAGTCTTTGATTATAAGACAGAGACAATACTTGCCACATATTTGGGACCGAAATATACATCCCCTGTGCTTAAAATGCTCAAACTACCCTCTCCACGTGGTGATGCAAATTATATGATATTTTGCACACAAAAACACATTGGCATTCAGAAACTTCCATTGGACGGAAATCCTTTTACATTCACTGCGGTGCTGGGACATCCAATCAAGGTATGTTGGTAACGAGGTTGGGGTAACCATAACCTTATCGAGTTTAAAAGTATATGATAAAAATGGTGTGATTTGATGGAAAACGGCCATCAAACACGTCTAAAACTACCTTTCGTATGCCACTCCTATGGCTTGATATTTTTTATTACCAAATAATGAACTATTCTTTTTCAGCAGAGTTTTTTTCGTAATGAATGTAGACATTCAACCATAATAAATAAAACACTGATACACAGTAAAACCCACATTTAAAACATAAATCTAATTCAAAGCGTCAATAATGATTTTAGACAATATTTTTTCATTTAAAATATGTAGATAATACACACATCCGTGGAACTGCCGTCTTTTTCATCGTCATGATATCTGTTATTATAAATAATTATTTCATTTGGCATCAAATGGCAACACATATCACGGTTTTTTATCATTCCAAGTGAAAAGCCCTCGGTGCTAAAAGTGAATCTATACGGTCCGTGATTTATCATACAAATCTTTTAAAAGCGGGTCAAAACGAAAAATACCAACTCACTGAAAGAATTACAATTATCAACGGAAGCTGATAATGCAGTAAGTAATACCAATTCTCGTTTTTTGTGAAAAATTGTCATTTTACGTGTACTTCTGACTGTCATATTGTTTGAAGCCCATAAAGCATATCATTCCGAGTTTGTGATTTCGAACGGTCAGGACGAATATCAATACTAGCGTGTTAGGTTTGTGTATGTGTGAGAATTCATTGTCTTTACTCGCTCTGCGTAATTGTGAGAGTAAACACTTTTAAATTACATGTACATGACGTTTGGAAACTTAGAAGCAGTTTTTTAATTTAATTATTATTAATATTTTACTGGCAGCTTATATACCTTGTATTTGGTAATAACCAAAACGCTTATAATACACGGAGTAATTTTTTTTTAGAACAAGTTTATTGCCGTTTATTTATTTTAATCTTTGTAGTTTAGGTACGTGGTATTTGGTAATTAAACTAAAACACTTCTAGTTTACCGAGTAAATAAGTTTATTACTGTTTATTTATTTTAATCTTTGTAGTTTAGGTACGTGGTATTTGGTAATTAAGCTAAAACACTTCTAGTTTACTGAGTAAATAAGTTTATTACTGTTTATTTATTTTTATATTTGAATTTTCAAATGAAGAGCTAATCCCTTTTAGATGTAATCAGACATCTAAAAGGGATCGAAGTGACAATCTAGTCTCCTTCAACAGAATCTTCCCAACATGCCTTCCATTGATATGCTTGGTGTAACTTTAAGTGACCAGCTCAGGCACAAGGTAAGTTGAGCCTATCAGAAGCTGGGAATACTGTGTAGAGTCGGCGGATATTTCAATAGTACACAACTGCCAATCCTGTAAAAATCGCAATTGCGCTCTGTGTTTGGCAGCCACCCTAAAATACCTGAAAAAACCTTGACTCTGTTCAGAAACGGGCGGTCTGTTTGTTAGATTCCCCGATTTTAACAAAAGGACTGGATTTTTAGAGCACAGGCGTCAGGTAGTATGCTGTCCTTGTTCTACCGGTATTACAGTGGAAGATGCTCTGAGGAACTAGCATCATTGATCCCTTCGGCACTGGTACATAGACATTTGTGCACCTTTGACACTTGTCACATGAGAACGGGTCGTTTCTACAACGGTTCACTCCTTCCTTTCCTCAAAAGACCCTCCACACAGTATCCCCAAAAGAGTTATTGTAAAAACAAAATAATATTAAAGTGTTACCATGTTTCATGTTAAATGATTATTTCATAAGTGTTACAATGTACAAGGAACTTTTCTACAAATATAGGGACCAGTGGAACTACATACATCAATGGTTGAAGATAATCAAGTATGATTGTAGTAATAATAATATTTACCATTCAATTTACTAACATTTAGTGGGCGCACGCACTGTGATTAAACACAGCGGTGTTGGAATAGCTGAAAACGCGCACTGCGGCTGGCATTTTTACTTACTTCTATTTCATGGTGGTATTGAAAAGAATTAAGTAAAAACATTTTCAGCTATTCCGAAACCACTGCGTTTTATTGCAGTGAGTGCCCAGTTATGCCTTACATATTAATGAACTGATTTAGGTCAATAATTTCATCATCACAACTGATGGAAAGACTCTTTTTACATCCGGAGAAGGGGATTACAATTTTCTACAATGGTCCATTAACACCTTGTGAGTTTTATTTCAATAGTTTAATGCACATATTATTTTTAGCGCCCTTGGGGTGATTTTTCATAAAAACGGCGCTATATAAATTATAATAATAAATATCAGGTTCTGGCAGAAAATATGAACTGTCAAATATGTACATCTATCTATCAGACAAGAAAACTACTATGCAATGACAAAAAAATATATATTCTGAAATTATTTTTTTTAAGATAGAAAGTTTAATACATATCTACACTCCCTGGGTTTTATAATCTTTGAGTATAAAATTCAATTATACAGGGTGTTAAGGGACGTACTTTACATACTTTAGTTGACCTGTGATTCCTGACATTATTTGGAATTCAAAATGTAAATAAAATTTTGGTCTTGGGTGATGTCAGGAATCACTCGTTAAAGTAAGTTAAGTACGTCCCACAACACCCTGTATAACATTTCAAGGTCTGTAGAAGTCAGCACTCAATTAGGAGGAGAAGGAGTCAATCCATTTGCAACATTAATAGAAGGAGGAAAATTTGGTTGGATCTTTGGGCAACTGAAGGTGCTCTTTTATTATGCCCAAATTATATGCCAGGGAGAAAGCACTCCGTATCTTAGGAAAATATCAAACGTCATTCCAGCATCTACTTTGCCTGACATAATGAGGGCAATAGGTTACTATCCTACAGAATTTGAGGTAACAATAAATTATTTATTTTACAATAAAAAGATGCACGGAAACAAACATTGAAAGTAGTAATATGTAGTACTACAAGTATAAATAAATAAATAAGCATTAATAGGAGTTTTGTAAGGACGGGTTGTTTCATAGAATTTGAACAATCAAATTTCTAAGTTAATTTTCGAGTTCTGTTATTACATATATCATTATAGGCCAGGCGCTTCACAGAACTGAAATAATAACAGAACTTGAAGAGAACTTTCACTAACCTTTGAAATTTGATGATTTGTTCAAATTCTGTGAAACAACCCATCCTAAGACTTATGTAAAATACAACTTTAAAAGCCTTACGGGCGTTAAATAATAAACAAAAACTGTAAAAAAAAAACAACCTAATGAAAACATTTAAATAAAAAAATGTATTATTCATTTTTTAGATTAAAAATCTAATGAACGAAGTTCATTATCATATTTTCGATACAAAAGTTAACAATGATGTCAGTTTTGAGGAATTTGTAAAGCTGTACGTTAATTATCGACCAGCGTTTGGGGATCCTTTTTGCAAATATGACGATGCATTCAGAGAATTTGTGGACCGACAGAGGGACGGATCAGTCAAACTACATAAATCTGTCCTTATATCGGCACTGACTAGCTATGGTAATTATTTGACAAATCTCAATTATGTAGGTAATAGAGCGCATTTTTTTTGGATTGAATTAATAGATTTTTAAAAAATAATTTCCAGGTGAAAATGTGACCGATAGCACCGTTAGGAAAATTTTACAAATTCTTGCATCGCAAATAACTCAGAAAGATAAAACTGAAAAGTTCACACAAGATGAATTAGAGTCATTGGTTCCAAAGGTACTTAAACATTCAAAATGTTTTCTTAAACTAGAACATAAATCGGTGATTCCTAATCTGGTCAACATCGCCGTCCAGTGGGCGTGGATGAAAAATATATATATTTTGGGCAATGGGCCCAAAAAGGTTGGGAACCTCTGATATAGACCAAAGCCCTGCTTTTAACAAATTATTTTGTAGAGGGAATCATGCAGGGGCATTTGAGAAAGAAACAAGTACATTAACCTTAAAATACTTTTAATATGCACTGGGCATAAATATCAAACAAATATTTTTTTAAAACCACATAAATAAAAATACAAACCTACAAATAAAAATTTCACTCGAGTGTTAATTTTTATAAACGTCCGAACTATTTGTAACATGATCTGAAAACCACGCTATAAATAGTCCATAGATGGAATTCAGTTGCAGTTTCTTTAAAAAAAATCTATACTTTTTTAATATAATATTGAAAAGATATGGCTGCAAATAACTTAGAACATTATTGTAGTCATGTTATGCTTGTCTATTATAATAAGTTACTTCAACCAAAACTATTAAAAATAGTTAACGATGCCAATTTATCGGTGACTGTAATTTTTCAATACTATTTTTATCCAAGGAAACAGCAAATGAATTTCATGCAGGTTATAGAGTTCACAACACAAATTTACAAGTAACAAGCATAAACCGTAATATTATATACACATACATTTAGCTGAATATAATTCACTTTCCAGCATAATTACATTCGCAAATAAATACTACTTTGAACTCTCTCGGACAATTGCTAGTTGTAAACATATTTCAAATACTGTTGGGCTGTACAAATTATAATTATGTTATCTAAAACAATGGTGACCATTAAAATGGCTAGTCAACACACCTTTAAAAAGTGATATAAAGTCATGAAAAGTAATGAAAGAAATACTTGGTTAAATAGGTTAGGTTTAAGGGTTAGTTTTTGTTTTTCATCGCTTTTAATGACACTATATCACTTTTTAAAGGTGTGTTGAATTGTCACTGTATTAAGTTATCGCGGAACCCTAAAACGATATTGTATTATTCATCTATCTAAAAAGTTGAATTCCAAATAAGACAGTCAGTCAATTAAAGGGTTGGTTTGAATTGCTAAGGACAGGTTGTTTCATAGAATTTGAACAATTCATCAAATTTAACAGTTAATTTGCAAATTCTGTGAAAGTAATTTTCAAGTCCTGTTATTATATCATTATAGGCCAGTTGCTTCACATAACTGAAATAATAACAGAACTTAAAAAATTAACATTGAAATTTGAAGAATTGTTCAAATTCTGTGAAACAACCCGTTCCCAAGTCAAAATTGCCATTTATTTTCAGTTCTTCTTGTATAATTTGTAAATTATTCTGATTGATTTCAATAATATAATTATTAATTATTGATAAAATCTTCAATAATCAACATTATCTGCGATATATATATACAAATAATTATTAACTCATAAAAAATAAGCTATCATCACGTTTTATAAAAAATAAAATAATGATCAGTAAATATAAAAGAAATCAACAATATCAAATAACGATTTACTTCCTTTCATGCACAATTATTTACAGAATTTAAAAAAAAGTAATATTCAATCATTTGATACCTTTTACATTTTGAATTTTAAACTATTTACAACCAGGAACAGTTTTAAAAATAATATATGTTTATTATGTTCATCAATGCTTTAAAATTTAACTTTCATAATTTCAGACGATGTCGATGGAATTTTTCTTCGGAGACTTATTAGGGTTCAATCTGAACGATCTCTACATTCAGCCAAAGAAACCTCAATAAACCAAAAAAACAAATGTAATGTTTTGTCCGAGAAAAGAGTACAAAGAATTCAACAATATTGTATGTCCCAATTGCTAGATTGATAATACATGACAAAATTAAAATAAAAGCATATCAGTACAGATAAAATATTGCATAAATTAATAATTAAACTTTACTTAAAAATAAAAATAAACTTATATGATTAGAACATGTCTGCACACTCTGGGGTCCATGTATATTGTACTTGATTTCACTTCACGATTCACTCTGCTTTTAATCTCTTGGCGGCCGTACCCGCCTCGCTGCTCTGGGAGTTGGAATCCTCGGAGAAGGCCATGTGGGAGGAGGAGAAGTCCATGGGGCCCTGAGAGTCGCTGACGGTAGAAAAGCCTGTAATATCATAACAAACAAATGAAAAACAAATAAAACCATTTGTGATAGTTTTCATCGGAAAAGAAGTTATTTTTAAAATTATACCATTAGTTGCTGAAGTCCCCGGCATTGTCCGGGCTTTACGTGAAATTTTTCGAAATCAAATGTAGACAGTGATCTTCCTCTTGTTTTGAAGGTCAAATGTGCAAAATTTCACCAATATCGGAATAAAAAAAAACTCTAAAAACTATGCGTAAAGCCCGGGGAAAAAAGCACAGGGAAGATAAACATTCCCGAATAACCTGACAATATTTTTAAATCTCCTACTACCACTACAAAAAGTAAGCGGAAAATTATGCTTGCGTTGCGATGGAGGGCCTAGCCAGCCGAGGAATTGAACTCAAGATGCCTGGGTGGTCACAAGAGGCGGTGCCAACGCAGACCAGACTGAATCAAATAAATTAAATTGAGCAAGCCGGGATTTGAACCAGCGACCTCCGGATTCGTAACCAGGGATCTTAATCACTCAACCACGGAGACCGTTAATAGACAATGACCCCTTCTGACTGGGATTTTATGACAAATTGCTTATTTATTAATTTTGTGTTATTTTACCTTATTATTACAGAAATAATTATAAAAATGCATATTATCAGAAACTTTCCAGAAGAATTTTTTCACATTAGCTCCACACAGGAGGCCCTGAGGAAAATAATTTCCTTCGAGGCCTACGTGATTTTTGAGGGTGATGTGTGGAGGGTTTTCATAAAGAAAGGAAGGAGGAAGATCTGAGGGTCATTATGTCCAGGAGTGATGGACGTTTGAATTCATCCCTCCCACTGCGGTGCAAGGCGATTGGTCGAGAGTCCTGCTGGAGAGGTAAAAGGATTTACCTCAACCAGCCTCCCGCCTCGACCTAGATAATCCTCACACCGTGAACCCGGGCACCCCTGCTAAGATACCAAATGTAGCGAACCACTTGGGGTGACCGCAGAGGAGTTGGTTATCCAATGAATGGTTCCCGGGGTGGCGGTACCTATACCCGCAAAATAATAATAAATTTACATTTTGGGGGGCAGGTATGGATACCGCCTTTATATATTCACCGTATTTTATTTTCTTCAAAAATGGTTAGATCTACGTACATGTATTGGAGTCTTCGGCAAGACCAAAGTTTGAGTTGGACGAGTCTTGTCCTTTCTTGGTGCAGGGGGCATTTTCCTTGTTGTCAGTCTTGGCAGAGCTCTTCTTCTTCTGTTCGCTGCTGGATATCGGCACCCACTTGTAGATTTTCATGGTAGTTTCACCGATAGTCACCCATTTCTTCTCCCTAAAATGCCAATGCACAACTTTATTATCCCATGATTCAAATATTAAACAGTTGATTTATATATTTGTAAAATTATGTTTTATTACAAGTAGTTTGTATGCGAACACCTCAGCACAGGTTCTCCTAGTGAGGTGTTCACAGAACTCTACTACTAACCCATTCAGATACTGATTATTAACATTTTTTCTATAACTTGTCTTTATTATGTATACTGTATGTCAGAGAATAGAACTTGATAAATATATAAATTAAAACAGACATCAATTTTAGTTTCCTCATTTTTGTTGTCAATTTAAAATATTACTCATAACAAAAAGCATACATTTTCCAAAAAAATATCTGAACAAGTCGCAACTGTAGAAAAATACAAACCTCGGGATCGATATATCCCACATTTAATAAGTATTACACTGATTTCTGGGTAACGACAACCATAATATAAATTATACTACATAGTGCAAGACAAATCTGCAACATGTACGACATTCAATATGGCGATTAAAACATCTCCGAAACATGTGGTGAAGTCATCATTCAAAATATACACGAAAGTTAAATTATAGTTATCGAAATACTAAGGGAAAATATAAACGGAACTTTTGTAAGCAACAATATTAAACTTTATTTAAGCATTCAAGTTGTTTTATGTTAGAAGTTTGCAAGTTACTTACCAATGGCGTACTTTATCCACGACCTGCATAACACGCTTAATATCATCTTTGGCGCGGTTTCTCGTTTCGGCTCTGACTGAACGCGACATTTTGTATTTTTAATGATTTTTGTATACAAAAAAACACTTTTAACTTTGGTGATTTTAGGCAAATGTTGAGAAATGCTACAACATCGGCACGGCCGCGAAATCAGATACAAACAAACCATAGACAAAAAGAAACGTCAAAACTTCTAGCATTCAGTGTTGTAGTTAAAATAATTAATTTAACGTTTTTCTATTAGTATGCGGTATTTACTGGAGAAAAAATGATTCCCTTTCGCTCCCGGCCATCACGTTTGTGTGGGTAAAAAAAAAAATTAAAATTACCCTCCGTTTTACTTTTCTATGTGTTGAAAGCATCTTTTTTCCCAACATAATATAAACCCAATAGAAAAACAGTTCCGTTACAGGTTCGATACTTTACAACCAAGGTTGAAAGAGTTCTGGTTGGATTTGGATATAACGAAAGTTAAACACCAGCATGAACAAAATGATTTCAAGCGGTCGATTATGGTTGTGTCACACGACCCTATACATAGAAAGAATTTTTTGGGTGTGGCCTATATCACCATACAGACATGTCGTAGATAGATAATACTATATTATAAATGTGGTCGTGGCCTAGATGGTGTGCCATGATCTGCCAGCTGAGCGATATTTGAAAATTATGCTACTTTCTATGGCAGGAAAGAGGGTAGCAGCGGTAGCAGCCCAAAAAACGCTTTGAGAGATAGTGTCTTGTAACGCAAACATCAATGAAACATTATCTCAAATATGTGCAGAGATTTTGAGTTGAAAGTCGATTTTGAGACGGTATTGAGGTCGAATATTTTACTTAAGAAGATACTTTAGTTGAAATCACTTGTGGTGTCAGATAATATAATGAGACAATGTTATGTTTCACAGCCCCAGAATGATTTTCAAACTTGTTCGACAGTTTGGAACAGACTATCTATCGATATAAATAAAAATGTTTGTTTGTTAAATCTCCGAAAGCTCTTCACCAATTGCTTTGAAATGTTGATACAATGTTGCATTCAAATACCCGTGTGTTTTTATATACCTATAGATGTCACCTGTGACAGGTAAAGCCATTTACACGTCGTCTGTGACAAGGTAAAAATGTGTTTTTTTTAAAACAGTGCCATCTGGCGTAAAAGCAACACTTGCTATTGTTTCTCCATCTGCACAGACAGACTGAGCCACAGCAACGACTGGCGGAGTATAGCTAGTCAATAATAAAACATATAAATATTAAGTAAACAATTTATTTGACGTAAAATTAACATATTTTATAAGGTCTGTTTCAGTAAGGGAAGGTCTAGTTACAGAAAGAGCTTTGGTAAAATGTTCTCCCTTTATTGTAGCAACTTCCATGCCTTCATCAGTCATTGCTATCATTGCAGCTTCCGAACAGATATTTTTAAGATCCGCTCCAGAGTAAAATTCAGTCTGCAATGCTATTATATTTAAATCTACATCTGCTGCGAGGGGCATTTTGTTAGTACATGTTTTCAAAATGTCAATTCTTGCTTTCGTGTTGGGTGGAGGAACAAGGATATGTTTATCGAATCGACCTGGACGCATCAAAGCAGCATCCACCATATCTGGACGATTGGTCGCCCCAATAACAATGACACCATCATCTGAATTTTCAAAATCCTGAAACAAAAGAGAAAAAAATCACAAGATTTATCACTGAATTTTTTTAGATACACCAACATAATAATAATATTTTAATGATTTGTATAGCGCCGTTTTTGTGAAAAATCACCCCAAGGGCAGTATACAAATAAATAATATATTTCTAGAAATATAAAAAAAAAATTATTCAGGAACGATTTCTCAAATTCCTCAATTTTAAATTATTCAACATAAACAACTCTTACGACGAAATCGAGAAACATTTTCGAATCACGAAACTACTCAACAGGAGGATTGTTGCTGATCAGATCAGCAAATCAGACATCCAAAAACTAGCATTTTACCAGAAGAAAAGGAAAGTATGAACCAGATAGATAAATTAAAGTTAACTAATGTAACCAATACTGAAATCAGAAACGCAATTGTATCCCTCAATGTTAATAAATCATCGGGAAATGATATAATCTCAAATAAAACAATAAAACAACTCCAAAATGAACTGACCTTCCCTTTGACATACTTGGTCAATCTGTCTATATCTACAAATGTATTCCCCTCATGCCTTAAAAAAGCAACAGTTATACCTATACATAAAAGTGGTAACAAAAAGGATATATATAACTACCGACCCATAAGTCTCTTAAGCTCCTTTTCAAAAATCTTGGAAACTGTAATGAAGAAGCAAATTGTTCATTTTCTTGAACAAAACAAATTATTATCACCATCCCAATATGGCTTTAGGGAAAATCTAAGCACCAATGATGCCATAGAAAATCTAACAAGCATAGCCATAAAAAACATAGATGAAGGGAAAAAGTGTTTGGCTTTATTCATAGATCTTCAAAAAGCTTTTGACACAATAGACCATAAAATATTACTAACTAAGCTAAAAAAAATAGGAATGGCCGAAACAACAATGAACTTATTAGAGTCATATATAACAGGGCGAGAACAACAAGTACAAATTGGCAAACAAAAGAGCAAACTACTATCTTTAAACTATGGCGTCCCTCAAGGAAGTGTACTGGGACCGATCCTATTCATTATCTATATCAACGATTTAACTAACCTTACCATTAAAGGAAACATAATCAGTTTTGCTGATGATACTGTTTTATTATTTCAAGAAGAAAATTGGACGGATACATTTAATGAGGCTGAAAAGGGGCTTAGTGCACTTCAAAATTGGCTTAAAATCAACTCGCTTACCCTTAATATAAGCAAAACAAAATATATAACATTTTCAATAAACGCAAGGAGCCAACCAATAAAATCACTAGAACTAAAACTACACGAATGCCATGGAAATAATATACAATGTTACTGCCCCGTCATCGAAAAAACACAAAACATCTCGGAGTAATAATCGACGAAAATCTTAGATGGGACCTACACATCAAAGGTATTACGGAAAAACTCACAAGCCTTATATATTTCTTTAAAAATCTAAGAAACGTATTAAATAAAAAGGATATGAAAAAGGTCTACTACGCATTATGTCATTCTCGAATTGAATATGGAATCATAGGATGGGGATCTGCTACACATACGTACCTACACAACCTGAATACGATTCAAAAAGGAATCATAAAGACCATATTGAAAGTACCAATTAGAACGCCTTCAATTGAAATATTCAATTCCTTTGACGTACCAAATGTACAGCAAATATATGCCAAAAATATATTATTGAAGCTCTTCAAAAATAACAAATCCTCTACTAGACTGTGTATGCATAACACAAGATCGAACAAAAATGATATAAAAAATATTCCAAGTTATAAAACCACATTCGGACAAAGAAACTATACATACTTTGCAACAAAACTCCATAACATCCTTCCCCAAGACATAAAACTAATAAAAAATCCTAATGAATACAAATCATTAATAAAAATATGGCTGAAAGAGGTCAATGAAAAAACCCTAATGAAAACACTAAAAACGATATAGAAGACACTAAAAACGACATAGAAGACACTAAAAACGACATAGAAGACAAATAAACCATATTTAAATAACTTTAGTCCGCCTCGGCACAGGACCCCCTAGTGAGGAGGACTAAGAAATACAATATTTTATACTTAATTTCACCATTATATTTTGTATGTAACAATTATTTTATATAGTCGCTAAAATAAAAAAAAATAAAAAATAAAAAGATGCTCTTGTATAAAATTATTAACTCAAAAGTTGACTGCCCGGAGTTGCTGAACAAAATACATTTCCATGCGCCGCGCCAATTCGATAAAGCAGACAAAATACCCTTTTCTACATTGATAGATGCAATACCAATTCCAATCAAAATGAATTTATGCAAAGGACATGTAACTACTATAATAATAAATTTGCAAATATAGACACTCGTGCTGACATATTCACTGCTAGTTACTATCACTACAGAATTTCATTGTATCACATTCTAACTCATATTCACGACTGTTAAATTGATTGTACCTAATATTTTAATATTACTTGCGTGGCAACTTTTCCTTATCCCTCTCCTCCCCTTTCCCGTTCCAACCCAAGTCTATTTAAGTATAGTTATAATCACATTTATTTTATTGCTGTTTATTGTACGCATATTATAGGTTTATCATTTGTTGAATTTACATTCGTATTATTATTTTTCTTATTTGCTGCTTTATTCTGTTCTTTCTTCTATTTTTATTAAATATTCTAGTTTACAGGTTAGTTTTATGTTTCTGAATATCTATCTGTAAACATTAATAATTGGTCTGTTTTTTTGTTATCCTCTTATGCATATTGTATTACTAAGACTGTTTATGTTCCTCAAATAAATAAATAATAATAATAAGTACTGTATTATCTTTTTGTTGTTGTTGTAACAAATAGATACAATGATATCCTCACTGGGATCTCCCGTGCTGAGGATTTCAATTACATATGATTAAAATTTAGTCATGTGGATAGTATTAACCCATTGGCCTCAAACGACGCCGTCCCGGCGTGTGTACGGCGATGTGTCTTAAAATCAAACGACGCCGTCCCGGCGGGTCTGATGTCTGTCGACTTAAAAACAAAAAAGGGATACATTATTGACATCTGTGCATTAAATTTTAAATGCCAATCTCTCTGTAGATATTAAGCATTTATTTCGTAATAATTGGCAGGACTCCGTTGGTACAGTTTTTTCCTGATATTTACGATTGAAATTTTGTTATATTTCAGCGTCATTGAATTATTTCAAAATGGCGTGTGGTTCGGGAATTGACAAGCTTGTTCGTAAAACGCATGGTGGGCGGCTAACAAGAGCCCAAATGGCAAAAAAATTATATATTATGGTAATAAGTATGATTAATGTACAACTTTTCTTAATCCAATTATAAAAAAATGAAAAAAAAATAGGTTTTTGAAAAAAAAAAATTTTTATATCCTCGTTTAATCATATTATTATTTTTTTTTAAACAATGCATATATTTTTTACATACCTTGATTCAATGCACAAGTAAATTAAAAAAGATTGTTTCGTTTGCATGTTTAGTCTAAAAGTTATGTAAGATTTAGTACACCACTGCAGATTTAAAACTTTTGGTACAAAATTAATTCGGATGTGAAGGACAATTTTTTAGCCAAACAATTCGGAGGCCAATGGGTTAAGTAAATATATAGAATAGTGTTTTTTCTGAAATAATTATGAATATATTACAAGATATTTTTTTATTTTAGTCCTTATTTGGTGTCAGTATATTATCTATCTGATCTCCCTATGTTTTGTATCCAGCTTTTTATTTGAGATTTAAATGTTAAAATATTGTTGTGAGTTTTGAATGAGAGTGGGAATTTGTTGTAGAGTTTAGTACCATAGTATGGGAAGATTTTTTGCCCAAATGTTGTATTTGTAGTTGCTTGTTGGATATGTTTTTGAACCTGAGATCTAGTGTTTTTAATACATATATGTGTTTATTTATTTATACTGGGTTTTTACAGATGATCTCACTTACGTAAAAACAATCCAGTTATAAAAACTCAGTTAACATACAAATACACATACAAAGACACATTAATTCTCATATGCCTAAATAAAGATTAAAATATAAAACAAAAAAAAAAATTAAATTCAAAATTAAAAATAATTATGAAATACAAATATTACAGACAAGTAAGAGACGTAAGTAATACATAATATTAATCAGTGCAACATATTATTTAACAATAGCAGAATTTTTTTTCTGAATCCATAAAAATTATAGACAAAAATATCTACTTCAGCACACTCAATCTTATTATACAGTCTACACATTTGGGTCAGAGGGCTAAAGTAGGCGATATTATTTTTGAAAATATTCAGGTGAAAAATGCTATGGTGTCTTAAACAATGGGAATTGGGGACATTTATTTCAATATTGCTAAGACATAATGAGGTATCGAGATGGCCGTGGATAGTTTTATGTAAACATATTAGGTCAGTCAATTGCCTTCTTATTTTAAGTGTATTAATCTTAAAGTAATCATGACGTGCGTCGTATGATCTAAGATGTTTTAGTTGTTATTTCTTGTATTTTGTATTTATGAATCTAACTAGTATCGTATTAGAATAGAGTTGTTTAAGTGACATGATAAGTTTGTGAAGATTTCGTCAGTGCTAGTTCTTACAGGGACTTTCAGAATAATTTTCATTACAGCTTTTTGGGTTTTAATGAGTGATTTTAGGATATTGTCATTTGCACTTCCACATCTGATAATACCGTATTCTTATTACTAACTAAAAGACTAGACAAACTATTATCAACTTATGGCCAACAGATTGCATCCGCTGGTTCGTCGATAATACAAAACTATATGTACAGTGCATTTGACCAATGAGCGTGATGCTGCATTAGAATGTATGTATATTCTTATTTATTTATAACATAACCAATATCATAGTAAATATAACCAATGTACATAGAATATACAAACAAATGCAATACGGTTTTAATTATCTGATGCTTTTAATAAAATTATAAAAGAAATAGTCAGGATGCATATAATTCTAGATACTTACGTTTTCTGAAATGTCTTTGTTCATATCTGCTGCTATCATCCTATGTCCGACACCATCCATTTGCGTTAGTAATGAAGCTATGATCCTATCTTGAACTTCTGAATTAACCTGGTTAGCTTCTCCACGAGAACCAGCAAGGGCATCTTAAGAAAGAGAACACAACATAATATTATTTAATCATTGAAGATAATATTTATAACTCTCAAATGTAAAATAGAAAACATAGAAAAAGATTCAGTCGCATCTAGAAATTGGACCCAGTACCTCAGCCTTGCAGGGGTTTTTCTCTACCACTGAGCTAATTCGACTTTATAATCTTCGGTCATATTTTACTATATCATACTTCGAACAACATTATCTTCAATTGCTTAACCCATATTTAAACTTAATTTTTTTTTAATCCAAGACACTATCTCCATTGCAATTAAATTCAGATGGAATCTCGCAATCACATACAAATATAGCAGCCAAAAAACTCATCATTTTAATGTTCTCACCTATTTCATCAATGAACAGAATGCATGGGGAATTTTCTCTCGCTCTTTGAAACAACTGTGAAATAAGCCGCTCTGCATCTCCCACGTATGGAGAATACAATTCAGCAGCAGACACAGAGAGCAAGGCAAAAGTGCCCAAACTTGCCAAAGCTCTCACTAATGAAGTTTTAGCACAACCCGGGGGACCATAGAGAAGCACTCCTGAATAAACAAAAAATTCAATATAGCCATAATACAAAATTAAATGATGTCACATATTATTTTTTAGTCATGCAAGTAGGTACTACAAAGAAAAAACGATTTACCCCTTGGTCTTGGTATGCCCAAACGTTGAAATGCCCGTGAATGTTTTATAGGCCAGAGTATTGCCAATTCTAGAGATTTTTTAATATCGTCCAGACCGCCGAGTTCACTGAAAGTTGTGTTGCCAGTTGTCACAACCCCGAGAGTTCCTTTGAGTGAGGCGGGAGTCATGTTCAAAATTACTTTTCTGAACTCATCCTTCCAAAACTCAAATGTGTAGTTCAGCTGTTCACACTAGATTCGTAAACAATATTATTTGTTTTAATTATTATATATATTATTTGACTCACATTTATTTTGTCGTTACTCACCACTCAGAAGCTATTTATCATGAGAATATAACAGAGAGAAAACTTTCAGAGAAAAAAAATGACATGTATATCAATGTTTTATATTAATATTTAACGCCTCAGTGTAATTTTTTCAGTTTTGCGAACAAACAGCTATTACACACAGAGTCAATTTGTCTCTTTTGGGAACGATTGATTGATTCAATGATTTATACGAGGGTGGTTGTAATATTTTCATACTTTCGGTCTTGCTTTTTATTATATTAAACAATATAAAATTTTCTTCTCTCTTGGCTATGATCGATACTTCTTTTTTTTCCTAAGGCTTTGCATATGTGTTCGCAGGGATGGAAAATTCCTCCCCTACAACACATAAGCCTCCATGAAAATTGGACCCTTAATTTCTTTGATAACTTCAGAAAGCTACTTAAAGCCCTCTTGTACTGTATATCTTTATAGACATATGTACTTAACTAATTAATACGTTATTTACGAAATTGAACGCAAATATTTTCGTATTTATATTGTAATTAAATTCCATCAAACGTTGTGTAATTTTTTGATTTATGATATAGGATTTTAATTACTTTCATTTTTGTGGTAACCCTCTTGGTTCTGATCGAGGCGTTGAGTTTCAAAATTTACTTGGTCTTTCCATTGCAAACCTAGACTTAAATGATTTCTCTGAATGAGCTAGCTTTCCTATTGTAACTATTCTGATTTCCTACACCCTAACAAAGTCGTAGTTAAACGCTGATAAAAGATATTATACATGTTTATTTGGACAGGTAATTAAATATAACTCAAATGGTTAATTTGTTAGTAAATTTGGCAATGATTTTGGTAAATTAATGTGTCTGTTTGGCGCCACTCCTTTTTGATCCTGCTGCTATAGAGTACATGTAAAATTTATTTAGTAGGTTAATGTAATTAGTTAAATGTATATTTGACGAACTCGGAATAGCCCTTTGCTAGCAAAATTTGGCTCCTATCCTCCAGCAAGTAAACGAGATGATCGTGAGTCAACGAGAAATTTGCACAATCTTTTGACACGGCTCTTTGATTGATACCTAAGTTATCGCGTCCCAAAAAGCCTTCCACGTCATCATGCACTGCCTTCAAGTTTCCCCTCGGGTCCCGAAACCTCCAAATTCCATCTCCTCCAAGGTCTACTATTTACTTAGGGCGAACCGGTTTCGTCCTATATACAATCATATACTCACGGTTGGTGTGGACTTACGGGTCGTGAATCCTCATTCCACGTTTAAAAGAGAATGCGAGAGTGGTCTACCGACCTAAATGCAAGCTGTATGCAGGTCCGCATTCTCCAGTAAACAGTACATACGAATAAATATATGTATACATACAGTTTGGGAAAGGTTTATAACTCGCAATACAAGGCTATTTACCTCGCATCCCAAGCTCGGATCTCGCACAAAGAGTTCTGCGAAACTCTAAGTTTGGTTACCGAATAAATACGTACTAATAAGGTTATACTAATAAATACTAGTAGAATAAGATCTTATTTGATAGTTTGTTTTGGAGAGCTATCGAACTCCAGGCTTTTTGTTTGGTTTTGACGTTTTTATTTAAGAGAATCGTCATCTCTATTTGGTTTGGTTAATGGTCTTGTTATAGGAGCGACCACTGCCTCCTATTTGATGAACTGTATTTGTTTTAAATTTTACCTCCAGGGTTCAACATTAATTTTGGTTCATCCTATCCCGTGATTTCTCAATTGTTTCAAGTAGTTGATTGCCGCATTAGAGAGTACTCGACTCTCAAATGTCTCAGGCAACTGATGGGGTTTTGTATGAGCGCCCAATCAATAACATTCAAATGTTTTGTATAATTATTCGATATAAATCTTACTAACCCGTGATTTTTCAATTGTCGATTGTGAATGATAGGTATTTGTAAGCACGCAGCTTCTAGCTGTTTCAGGTAACTAATAAAATCTATGCGACCATCTAATCAATGGTATTCAAATGTTTCATGTAATTTTTCGATATAATTCTGGCTAACCCATGATTTTTCGATCGTCGTTTGCGAACAATAGGCATTTGTGAATGACCCAAATCGCTGCACATTGCACAATGACATCCTGATGATTATCCTTATAACACTAATAAATTTTCTAGTTACGGCCAAGGTCGTTTTCAAACTATGCGGTTGGCCCAGATCTTCAGCGTCTCTATTTGTAAACAAATCGAATAATATAAACACCTTCTTTGACACACTAACCTAGATGCGAGATTGTTTATTTAAGAAATATTTCTACCTCTCCTTGTAATTCAGTTATGTTACCTTTTATTGTGCATAGTTAATTAAAATATTTTTAAATCCTTTTGAAGTTAAACTATTTATTTCATTTTTTGAACACAAATTTACTAAGAGGTTAAGTGAAGAATAAATATAAATATATATATAAGTACACATATCTCGATTGTCAAAATACGTTAAATAAGATTACATATATTAATAAATAAATATAAAATATATGATTCTACATAGTCTTGAATATTAATAAATACATATTTTCTTTTTCAATAATATAGATATGTCCATGAGTAGGTATTTTAAATCGTTACCATTCCGATGTTTTGATTAATAAATAAAATATATATATATATAAATACATTACATATATATTTATTCTTTATATACAATATATTACTTTATTTTATATAAATAAATACATAATATACATATATTAATGTGTAATGCTTTGTTTTGTTGTTTTTTTTAATAATTTAATTGATATACCATAATCAGCTGTATCTCCTCACTCCAAGGTCCTGAAAATTATTTATAAAAGGAAAACTTACCCCCCCACCAAGGTTTTTCCGATTGGGTTCTACACAACAACCTTGCCGAAGAAAATTCTACCTAATTAACTGTATTTTCCAACCAATTTCAAAATAAATCTTTTCGACTATTTATTCCTATTTAATTTTTATTCTTGCTTGATTCATATAAATTAGCTGATATTTAATATTTGTGGTGTGCCGGAAAATTATAAATTATTTAGGTCGAACTATTTTTGTTGTTTTCACTCTTTTTAATTTTTTTAAAATTTTTTTTTATATAAATTTATAAGAAAATTCATCCCGAATTGCGCAAACTTTTAAATATTTCGATTCTGAATAAATTAAATATCTGTTTAAAACTTTCTTCTAAATTTCACTGTTTTCACCAATATTTTAAAGTATCTACAATTATTTTTTTTTCGAATTGTTACTTTTAGAACAAAGGTTTGAGCGTTTATTATTATTGAATCCTTTTTTTTGTTTTTGTGTTTGATTGATGCAAAATTATAATCTATTTTTAAATATCAATCCGCGAACCCGTTCACTCTAGATCAACGATAAAACTCTCCATTAACCTGTTGAATGTGGGACGAAATTTCGGAAACGGCGCGAAAATTACCTCGATGTGTTCTGCTCAAATATCTTAATGAAAACTAAGTATTTGCTTTTTTTTCGATTGTTTTCTGTTTACCAGATAATGTAGCTAATTATTCATATATAGTACATGATTATATCGTAAGACGTTTTCCCAGAATAGCTAACTTTATCTGAAAAATTAATAAAAAATTCCCCCGTTCGGGAAACAATTGTCAAAAAATTATGTATATGAATATAAACGGATTTAATTATTTCTACACAAACCTGAATAAATAGCCTATATGAAAAAAAAACAAACCAAAAGTGGTTTCAAAGAAATAATGGCATTTACGTTGTTTTGAAAATGTAAAATATTTTAGGCTTTTCAAAAAAAAATGTCAAGCCAAGCATGCACTTTAGAATTTTTTTGTGTCGTATTGTATAAAGTTATGAAAGCAATTCTTTCAGTTTTTGGTAGTTCATACTATTGTTGTTACTAATAATATTTTTTTATACTAGAAACCTGTAAATAAATAATGATAAAAATATATTTATGCACTATGATGTAAATTTTCGCTGTCACTTTACTAACCTGGTTTTTGACACAATTATATTGCGAAATATTATAAAAATTACATCAAAATAAACAAGATAGAATTACCTTTCTAATGGAACCTCACACCTTTTATTTCGATAATGAATTTATATCCAAAACAATGCTAATATATACAATATTTACCTCAGACAGTTGACCAACTTCAAGTCAATTTCAATACATCGATATCCAAAATGGCCGCCATTTTTGTATACAGATATTCTTCGAAATACAGAGTGGTGCAAAGAATCATGATTCAATGAGAATAAAAAAAAATTTTAGTGATATTTTTTTTCATAATATTTATTTCAATTTTATATAACATAAAATGCATTTTTTTCAATTTCAAGTAACTGGGTGGTTCAATAAAAATAAAAGTCGGAGATTTATGTTTCATCATGTTTATTTCAATTTTATATTACATGAAATACATTTTTTTATTCAAGTGCTGTGGGGTTCAATAAAAAAAAGTTTAGTAAAAAAAGTTTTTTTTCATCGTATTTATTTCAGTTCCTCTTATGTTATGTTCTCTTATGTTCCTCTTATGTGGCCGATTTGAAACCTGAAACAGTAAACATTTATTGTTACACTAATGTCTTTCAATTCTGGAAAAGATGAAGCGTACAATCAACCTAATATAACTACTACTAATACAAAACATACCGTCATGGCGATCGATGCGGTGTCTTTGGTGGTTCTGCTCCCTGCATCATGTTGTATTGTGGTCTCCATTCTGCAAAGCGATAGAAGCAATCAGACATATACTTGTATTTATTTAATTTTAAAAAAGATATTTATAATTGCATGCTGTTTTTTTATATCATATATAAAAAAAAATCTTATAATTTTTTTTAGCACATCCTGTACACCTGATCTAATTTTGTGATATTTATTACGATTTTTCATAAAACAATAAATAACAAAAAAAATATTTCCGTAAATAAAACAATAGTTTTACATTTTCTAGTACACCCTGCTGTGGTGGTTTCTTTTGTATGGAGATTGCAATATTCACATATCACTACAGGTGGCGACACTAGTCATTTTTCAAAGCTTTCGTAAAATTCCGTGAACAGATACATTCAAACAAATTGGAAATCTTGATTGTATTGGTGTCAATTGCTGAGATGCAAAACTTATTTTTTTATAATATTTTAACTAAATATTGACTAAACAATGATTTTGAAACACAATGCCAATAGTTTTCCCTACATAATGACATATGAATCTCTACAAATAATATAATATTACGATGTCAATATTGATAAACAAAAACGAACTTTTTATAAGCAAGTTTTTTTTGACATTTTCGGCCAGTAATTCATTTTTCATAAAATAAACACTAAATATTGACAAAACAAAAGCTTTTATATATTCTCTCAAATGGTTTTTCTACACAATAACATGTAAATCATTCCAAATAATGTAATATATGACATAAATAACTTGATTCAAACACAATAAATTTTCAGAGCGAAAACACTTCCAGTTTTTGACAGGAATTTTACGTATTTGTCTTTTGCAAAAATGAATTATATTTATGAAAAACACATGACTTGTTCAATGAACTATGCATAAAATCATGTTTACTTACGTTTCTTTGGGAAATTCGTCGTATAATACAGTCTTTACTGTAGCAGTCCGTCCACCAGCGAACGTTGAAAAAGATGCACAAAAAAGATGACAATGGCTTTTCATAGAGAAGTCAATTTGAAAGCTACCAAAGAGGCTACACTAATAAAATAAAAGGTATCTTCTAGACTGATATTAGCGCAAGCGATTTTGACCTTGTTCTTCATACAGTTTCTCTATAGATAAGGGTTAAAATAGCACTTAAAAAAAAAAAACCAAGCAAAAATATTTCTCGGATGCCGGCGTCCGACTCACAGTCGAGAGGTTAAATTCTAATGTTTTCACTTTGAATGAAATAATTATTTTTAAACTTTAATAATTCACTTTTAACACTTTTTGCACTATTCACTTTTAACACTTTTAAGCACTTCACACTTTACTTTTAAAGCACTGAGTTTAAACTGTATTTATTTTCACTGTTTGATTTAATTTAACTGACTTATTAAATTTCACTGACTCTAGCACTTGTACTTTTCACAAAATTTTCCTAAGTCCCAGGGACTTACTCAAAATTCAACACTTAAAGATTTTTCACTGTTAATCCTACCAAAGACGTAGTACTGCCACGTAACAACTTTTCGAATCCTCGGCGCGACTCCCTCCTGACTGATTTGTACCCTCTTTTATACCCCTCTCAGGTTCCAAAAGACGTATCTGAATTTCTCTTGATGCTTAATTCTATCTCCTATCAACTCGTAAATCCGAACATCTCTGCCATTAATATCGATTGTGCGTTTATACGATCTTCTGTCGTCCGGCTTTGGGTGGCGGTTAATTTTTATCTCACGTCGCTAACTTGATAGGGTCCGAATCGGGTAAGTCTGCGTTAATCGCCCAAGCTCCCTTTGTCCTCTGTTCATACAAAATGTAGTTAAAATCTCATGATTTTGCGTTCCTTTTTTTTTCCAATTCGCGATAGGTCCATCCTCAATAACATATATATAGATCTCAATTTTATGCATCTCGTGCGAAAATTGTTTAAATCCATGTCGAAATCTTTACTACGCATTTTTGAATTTCGATTTGTTTAAATTCTACTTAATTTTATTGTCACTTATATGAGCTTTTCCATTTCCACCCGTACTTTCTATCTTTATGTCGCAGACTTGAGTTTTACCTTTTTCTTTGAATTTTATGTTATTAGCGACGTTTTCTTCCACAAATTTCTTCTTTATTCTTATCTTATTTCTCATAACTCTATAACTACTTATTCTCCAAGTCGTATTTATTTATTTCACGGATAAATTAGAATTGTATCGCTTTTCTCCACTTGGATCATTCCTTATCCCCGTTCTCTACCCTTTCTTTTATCTTTTCCTCACTTTTCCCGATGTGTGTGGTCTCCAGGAAAATTTCATACTTCATTTATTATTAATTAATATATATTTTTCCACAATTCTGTGGGAGATATACCTAATTTGGCTCTGGGATATCTGTCATTTTTATTGCCTGACCCAATCTCCGCCCCATCCTCCATCTTTGTCATACAAGATTTCACATAAATTATATGTCTGGACACCTGTTTACGTCTCGAATTTATGTACTACAGTCGTAAATTTAATTTAATTTCAAACCTATTAATTTTAATATCTTTTGCTTTAAATAAATATCTCATCTGGTCCACGTTAAAATTAATCGTCTCTCCAATCGTTTATTACCTTAACGTAAATAAAAATCATGTTCGGATTTCGATTGTTTATATTCCAAAATACACATGAGACCGTCAACCTTTTATCTTGTTTCGATCCCTCTGTAATCTTGTGTAACTTTAATATCTATCTAACCTAATAATTATGTAAAATGTCTACTTTTCCTGAATCTAATCTATCGCTATATGTTTAGTTTTACTGTCTTCTTCTGATACTCAATTTTCATGTCCCTAGGACCTTTGTAGCAGTTCAAAATCTCTGTATTATCCTTCCATTCGGTCGCCGCACTTTTCTAAAATGTCTATTTTTTTTTGCGAGATTTTCATTCAAAATTGATTTACCAATATGTCCGTTTCATCTTAAATTGATAACGATTAATTTCCATTGTTTCCAAAACTCTCACCTCTCTTTAGTACGATTTTTTCGAACTCGACACCCTACTTCTATCATAAATAATTGCACTACAGTTGAAAATTCCGCCAGTAGCTTTCCTTCGCTTTTCCCGTCCTTTTTTTATACTATCACGCTTATAATTTTTCATTGCATTTTTGTGTGTGCGCTTTACAACTTGTAAAACTTCCAAAGCCCTCGATTTCAATGGTTCGATACCCCATAAATGTCTCAGTCATTGTAAACATTCCCAGGAGTTTGTCACCTTGAAAGTCGATGCTTACCCTAAAGTGCGTTCACCTCTAATTTCTGTGGGAATCGAAATGTCGTTAATTATCTATTTTAATGTCAGGTCCAAGGTTCAATCCTTTGTCTGTAGTTGATGCACGCCTCTCCGTTCACTGATTGGTTATTCAAAATTTTTATAGCTCTCGTCCAGATCTAATTGGTCGACAACCTTAAATATTTGTTTTTAGGCCTAGAAAAGGGGGTTTCTTTCTCGTGCTAGACGATTTTACGACCTCTCTGCTTTCGTCCCGGAACCTTGATTTTAATTCCAACTATTACAGGTGTCTACTGCAAGCAAGCTGGATCAATTCTTTCTCCGCCAGATGTCGTTAGCATGTCCGTTTTCATAAATAATTTGCATATTTTTTTGCAGCTATGGTTTATCTGTTTTTTTTTTCACTGTGATTTAAAGCCTTTCATCACATGGTCTGAAAAATTTCCGACCTCAACGCAAAGATGGCGGTACTCATCAATAAAAGCTAGTGAAATGTAGTTGTGCATCTTTTGACAGTTACTCACTAAAGTTTCGGCCATTTTGGACGGGCAGTTTTTAGTATAGAGTCGTTTGAGTGAGTCGATGTGTGTGTTTTTATGAAAATGGAAAAAATTGAGTATCGAGCTGTTATTAAATTTTAGTTTTTGAAACACAATGCGCCTACGCAAATCAAAGATGAGGTGAACTCTGTGTATGGGGACTCTGCACCATCATTTACCACGGTAAAATTTTGGGCATTAGAATTTAAACGTGCCCGTAAGAGCTCAGGAGACGATGAACGTTCGAGATGTCCAAAAACTGCAATTACTGACGATAACATTGCTAAACTTCACCAAATGGTGTTAGACGACCGCCGAATTAAAGTGAGAGAGATAGCAGAGGTTATGAAAATGTCCAAAGAACATGTCTGTCACATATTAAATCAAGATTTTGACATGAGAAACCTGTCCTCGCTTTGGGTGCCGCGTTTGCTCACGTTAGACCAAAAAAGTGTTCAAATGAACATTTCCAAAGCTCTGTTGGCGCAGTTTAGGCGCAAGAAATCCGAGTTTTGGCGCCGATTTATTACTGTAGATGAAACTTGGATACACCATTATACGCCCGAAACAAAAATACAGTCAAAACAGTGGACTGCAAAGGGGGAACCGGCTCCAAAAAAAGCAAAAACTGTTTTCTCGGCTGGGAAAGTGATGGCGAATGTTTTTTGGGATAGTCATGGAGTTATCTTAATTGATTATCTTCAAAAAGGAAAAACTATTACAGGAGCATACTACGCATCATTATTTGACAAGCTGAAGGCAGAAATTGCGGAAAAACGGCCACATTTGCAGAAAAAGAAAATCCTGTTTCACCAAGACAATGCGCCGTCTCGCACCTCAGCGGTTGCCATGGCAAAAATCCACAAATTACGGTTTGAACTGCTTGACCATCCGCCTTACTCACCAGACCTAGCCCCAAGCGACTTCTTTTTGTTCCGTAATCTAAAAACTGCGCTCGGAGGACAGAGATTTTCATCAAATGAGGAGGCAATCACCTTTGTGAACAATTATTTTGCAGAGAAAAACGCCGAGTACTATTTGGACGGGTTAGAGAGATGGGAGCATCGCTGGGTGAAGTGTGTAGAGTTACAAGGAGACTATGTAGAAAAATAAATAAAAAACTTAAGAAAAAAATTCTTGTTTCATTGTTAGGTCGGAAACTTTTCAGACCACCCTCGTAGAAATCATTGCATCTCCCTTACTCATGGTGAGAATTATGAACTAAACGGTGTTAGAAAGGGAAAACACCACGCTTTATATTCAAATCTAGAAGCAAAATAATTAAAATGCTACCTTTATGAAACTAAAATTCCAACTGCAATGTGAGAAAAAAATAATGAATTTTTTATTAATTATTTATACATCAAAAGACAAAAAAGTGACGTAGGAATTTTAGGTGCATTTTTAAAACTTTTATGTTTAAAAAATTATAAGATTTTTTAAATTTAAATTTAATTTAATAAAATTTTAAAGCGTATTTCATCACCTTTCGAAAACAAATTTTAGTTTTCGGATACGTTCAGAAATATTCCATTTGTTTGGATTTTATTGCGAAGCGGAGACAGACACAAATTCTCCAACTATCTGACAGCATCTTTAAGAAATATAACATTCAATATGTCAGTGAGTCCCGAGGATTTAAAAAGCATTCATGATTTAAATGATTAAAAGTACCTGATTATTGGACATTTTCCACGCAATAGTATGGCAGAGCAAATTTAAATCTGCCCCGACGTATCCAGGGGTCATGCTTGCAATACACTTGCATAATGCTTGTTTGATATCACTCTCTAAAGACAGTAGAGGCAAGTCTTTTATCAAATGTTGTATTATGGTTTCCCTTTGCACTTCATTAGGGGGCCCAATATAGATCTGAAAATGTATGAGAATATTAGTTGTCAGGCAGTCTTTGAAAAAAAAAAATTAAAATGGTTAGGTACTCCTTTAGTTTCTAGCTAGAATATAATAATAATAACTGAAGAAAAAAATAACAGGAAGCACGATACGAAATATGTCGAAATATTTTGATGTTATGATCCAAGGTTCGTAGAAAATATATATTTCAAGTAAGTTTTTAGATTCTCACGGCCAAAAGCATTTTTGTTGTTTGTTTTTGGGGTGTTATGCCGTGTTGCGCTAACTCCTTCTTTAGCCGACGTTTCGGACAGCGTTGCAGTGTCCATCATCAGGGCAGATCCGGTAGATCCGAAGATGTGTAATTTTAGGTTGTCGAGTTTGTGCTTATTTATTTGTGGCCTGGGCCCGTCCAAGTGCGAAATGCAAACGGAAGTGGCGACATCTTGTGGCGAATTGTGAAAGCACAGTATTTATGTTAGCCTGGGGCCCATCCAAATGTGAAATGCCAACGGAAGTGGCGCCATCTTGTGGCGAATTCTAGAATTAGAAAACCGATTGACAGAGGTTAGAGTAGATGTACCCAGTATCAAGGTTTAAATGCAATGGTTTTATATTGTATTATTATATGGTATTGGAGTATACTTAGACATGTTATTTGCGTTTAGCTTTGGTGTAGCCGTCAATTACCGGATACCAAGAGCTGTTGAGCTTAGCTCCGTCGTCTCTATTGATATTAAATGGATTTTTGTAGATTTCAATTGCCTCCATAATCAGGCGTGATCTATAAGTTTTGGGTCTTCCCAGGACTTCGGGAGCAAATCCAAAGTAATGGCCGGTTTCAATTAAGTGTTCGGCGATTGCCGATTTATCAGGGTGGCCAAGTTTACAAGCACGAAAATGTTCTGCTATCCTTTTGGAAATCGTCCGCTCTGTCTGGCCTATATAAACCTTGTCACAACCAGAGCAGCTGAGTTTGTACACTCCATCTGCTTCCAGAGGAAACTTAGTTTTTGCAGACCTCAGTAGGTCTTGGATTTTGGTGGTGGTTCCGAAGACAGTTTTGATGTTTTCTTTTCTCAACAGCCTGGCAATTCTGTCTGTCACATTGTGAACGAAAGGCAGGAAAGCACAGCCTTTTGAGTCTTGTTCAACTCTGTCTTCGTTTGTTGTAGATTTGGCTCTTAAAATTTGCCTTGTCTGACTTGCCTGCTAACGCTGTCCGAAACGTCGGCTAAAGAAGGAGTTAGCGCAACACGGCATAACACCCCAAAAACAAACAACAAAAATATATATTTCAAGGTTCGCTCATCGAGGGGTAGAGTGGTGATTGGTTAGAAAGTTGTGACGCAGCTTGAAGTTCATTTTTCGCCAGGAGATTTGAATTTACTGTAATACAAGTGGGTCAAGCGACTCTGAATGCATTTGCAAATGATTTATTTAAAATAAGTTTATTACATTATACTAATTATTATATTAAAATTAATGTTTTGAATAAAAGGGAAAAATCCTATATTATTTAGAGAGTAAATCTAACTTTTGGATTTACCTCAGTTTCAAGACGTCCATGTCTTCGAACAGATGGTTCTAACGCATCAGGTTTGTTGGTGGTGGCAATGACAATAATACCAGGAATTGTTTGAGCTTTATCCAATAAGAGCAGAAGTTGTGAAACAGCTCTTTGTATGTGAGCAGCACTGCCGTGTCTCCGTGGACATAAATTATCCATTTCTTCAAGGTTAATGATACATTTTCCTGAAAACAAAAATCTTGGGTAGGAAAAAACAAATAATTTAAAAATCAAAGTTGCTGAATGTGATCCATATTTTCTACCTGACATTTCCGCATACTGAAAGGCCTGCTCAAAAAGGTCCCGGAGAGCAGATTCGGTCTCTCCCGGCTCACTTTTGTTGACCTCATGTCCTAGAATGGTGACCACAGTGCAACCAGTTTTCTGGGCAACATGGCGAACTAGCGAAGACTTGCCACAACCGGATGGTCCAACGAGAAGTATCTACAGTAGGTTTAACAATTTATTATCTTATTAAAACAACTTTATTGTTGGGAAAGTTATAATATTCAAATTGAATGGTTTATTTTAGATGATTTTTTTTTAAATTTATACCTGTTTTGTGGGGGGAAAGTGTTGGCTAGAGTCCATTTTACTAAAGACTTCATTCAACTTTATAATTTCCATGAGCCTTTTTAGAGGACGTTCCAGTGCAAAAAGATCAATCACTTTTGAATTTGTTTGCTCATATTGAAACTGAGAAATCTGCCTCAATATTGTAACTTTAGTTCGTGAACTAACTTTTCCTATTGAAATTGCTTCAGGTGTGTCTGAACTGAAAGTAACCTCTATTCTGTTGATTCCCATTTTCTGGCACTTCGGTAAGTTTACTAGGTCGATGCAGCAGTTATTTGAGAATACAAACAATTTAAGAATAAAACTCTTCAATAAATTGGCCAGTTCGTTTGGCTGCTTCCTCCACAATTGAATAGATTTAATTGAGTCGAAAATTATACCGACTTGGATTTCTTTTAAAACTATAATATCCGAGTTCAAAGCATGTATATCGGATAACTTTATGCTATGACAATGACCTATATATTTTTGAGGAAAGTTGTGCTCTACACTTTGATCGAATTCGATTACATCTTCACTTAATAATGCTTTCGGATATATTCTACAGAGATGAAAGGCTGATGAAGATTTGATTGATACAGTACTCCCAGGTTTACACGACAGCTCGTGGAAAATATTCTTTGAAATATAACTTTTCTGAATGTTTATTGGATTGTCCTTATTCAATAATTTTAAATGAAGTAATTTCTCGAAAGTTAAGTTTTCCAATTTTTCCGTTATTAGCTCCATTTCACATAGATTGTTTACAATTGACAATCACAGGTTATTTTCTATAATTTTCACTGACAAAAAGTAAACAATTAAACACGTGCAACTGACAACAACTGTCAGATTCCGTCATAGAGATAGAAGGTGAACATTAAAAACCTTGTCTTTGGTCAAGAAGAAAAATATCGTATCTTTGAATAATTCTGACGTTTATTTTGACGTTTGCGATGTGCACGTTGCTCTCATAATAATAATTATTTCAAAAGTGACATTAAAGTATGGTGCTAAAACATAAACCATAATCCTGTTTTATAGAGAGCGTGAAAGTTTGATCCTTTGTTTAATTTCACACCAATCTAGCCGCTAACTTAGTTTTTAGAAGTGCGCTAAGGTTATTTTTTGACGGTTGCTGCAGTGATGTCAGAACAGGTGAGAATCTTTAGTAATTTATAATGTATTCTATACGATTTCCATGCTCCATCGATGTTGATTTACTTAAATGTATATTCGCTTCTTCCAGAGTGCTAATATATTGTTGCTATCATTATTTATATCGAGTTTTATCATACATTATTTTATTATGTATTTGGTGCAGCTTAAACTGAGCTTTACTTTTACGTGATTCGAACTGAGCACGCTATTGAGGTTTGCGTACGAAAATAATGTATAAAATCAAACAAGTCCTGGGAATTTGCTTTGTAAATATTTTGCTTCTAGGAATTAACATTGAAGTATTTGATCACTTCCAGATCTTGTTTGTCACTGGTTTTTAGCGCCCGAATACTACATTTTAAATTAAAAATACTCCGGTTTGTTTTAATTCGTTTCTTTATTATTATAATAATTTGACTTCAGAGTTTGTTTAGGAAGCTTTCAAGAAACAGCTCTAAGCTTAAAAAATAAACCCTCGAAGAGTGTGTTGATTCTTACTCCCATATTATTAAGAAATATGTGATATATACAATGCATAACATTTTTGTGGTTCACGCACTGTAACTCCTCTTTTTATAATGTGCATCGTTTATGAGAAATAGGGAGAGATTACAATGGAGCTATCAACGACTAACGGAATTATTTATTTAATCATTATAATAAAAAATATTTTAATTTATCGAAACAATTTATACAGTTTTTTTCTTTCTTTATGCATAACTGAACTGCCCCAGTAACAATCTTTGGTATTTATTTTGTGATAAATGGAAGATGTCCACTGACTCAGCATAATTATTTCCCTCCATTAGTATTCTGTGCAATGAGTAGTGCGTATGGTAGTTAGTCCCAGAATTTCTACACTGAAATAAATCCCGAATATTAAATAGTGTAATCCAAAATCTGGGTTGTTATTATATATCGATGATTCTGGACTACACAATTAATTGTATATGTTACTCATTCTCAGGCATTCTTGCTAGGAGAAGTTGCTTGAGTGTGGTAACTAGCTTTTTATTATTATTTGTCTTCCATTTAAGAGCTTGATTCTGATTGACTGATGATTCTGGACTACACAATTAATCGTATATGTTACTCATTCTCAGGCATTCTAGCAAGGAGAAGTTGCGGTAACTAGCTTTTTATTATTATTTGTCTTCCATTTAAGAGCTTGATTCTGATTGACTGATGATTCTGAACTACACAATTAATCGTATATGTTACTATTCTAGCAAGGAGAAGTTGCTTGAGTGCGGTAACTAGCTTTTTATTATTATTTGTCTTCCATTTAAGAGCTCAATTCATCCTGAGCTTTTTGCCCAGTCACATTATAAAAATACATCACACGTTATATTCACACAAATCCAACAAAAATGTAGCACCGCTTATGAAAAAGATTGCTATTCGAAGAACATGTTGGTACAAATGAAATAGCTATATGAACGGCCCGGTAATGTATGTCCTCTGGACTGAGTTCAGTGAAACCGTGCATGTTGTCTCAGTAACTTATCTTTAACACAGATACAGATAGTAATATTATTAAGAAGAGAATATGAAACATTAACTAGAGAATTCGCCTGCATCCTAACCATTTCTCACGGATTAACTTTAACAGCAGATAAATAAAAATTTGCAAATATCTTTTATACATAAATATAAAGGGAAACATGTATATAAGAAAATTAAGGTTCCATGATTGATCAACATATTGAAAATTTCACACACCTTTAAAAAGTGATATAAATTCATTAGAAACGATGAAAAAAAAAAAAAATTTAAACCTAACCTAACCTAACCTACTTAATTACCCAGTTAATAAAGTTATTGTTTCATCACTTTCCATGACTTTATATAACTTTTTAAAGATGTGATGAATTATCATTTTGATGATTTATCCGGTCACCGAAAATTACAAATAGAAAAATAAAAGAAGTGCACATTGTCTGTAAATAAAAGTACACAAATAATTTTTAGAAAAACTTAGCGTAAAAACATAAAACAAAATTTTAATTAATTTCTTTTATATGAATACTGCACAGGAGTCCCAACTGCTCCCAACCGTCTGGAGCCGGTGAGACTATGGCATCCCCATATGATGGGGTATGTTGTGAGGCTGAAGGTAGTGGGAAGGGGAAGAAGATGAGAAAGAGTAAGGTGGGCTGGCTATTCAGATCTGGTCACCAAGCACGACTAAAGCCATTCAAGCAACGTTTCAATTTTGAATGGTGGTCTTATATCAGGGCGATACTTGGAGTATTCCATTTTAGAAATCTTTTAAAAAGTATAAACTAATTATGTATATCTAAGTTTTTCTAATAGGAAAACAACCTTTTTAACAAAAGTAGTGCATTTATTAAAAAGTATGTCGTGATCAGGAGGTTTTGATTCTTCCGGTTTCTTTTTCTTTTGCTTGTTCACATGTTTAACCTGCTCAGTTAAAACCTCTTGCCACAATTGTGCCTCCAGCTACAAATGTAACTCTAGCTACAAATGTACCTATAGCCACAAATGTGCCTCTAGCAACAAATGCACATTTCAATTATTTATTGACTGTTTATATATTTCAAATGACAACTGTTATTGCTCCATAGAAAGTAAAACTAATTCATCTAAATGTTTTTGTAACAGTAATAAATTAGTACATCTAACGTACAAATGTGCCTCTAGCTACAAAATGTCCCCATAGCCACAGATGTGCCTCTAGCTACAAATGTGCCTCTAGCTACAAATGTGCCTATAGCCACAGATGTGCCTCTAGCAACAAATGTGCCTCTAGCTACAAATGTGCCTATAGTCACAGATGTGCCTCTAGCAACAAATGTGCCTCTAGCTACAAATTTGCCTATAGTCACAGATGTGCCTCTAGCAACAAATGTGCCTCTAGCTACAAATGCATCCTTCAAATATTTATGGACTGTTGTCGCACCCACCGTCCTCTTACATTATTTTTATCCCCATTCCTTCACATTCTTTCATCACTCCTCGGTGAATATTCTTTAAACTTTTTTATGTAAATATCGTACAAAAGTCCCAACTACTCCCAATCGTCTGAATCCAGTTAGACTATGGCATCTACAATAATTGGGGTATGTTATGAGGCTGCAGGTAGTAGGAAGGGGAAGGGGATGGGGAAGAGGAAGGTGGAGGAGTACCTGGCTATACAGATTTGGTCACCAAACACGGTTAAGCCATTTCAAGCAACGTTTCAATTCTGAATAGTGGTCTTAATCAAGGGCGATACTGAGAGTATCTTCCACTCTGAAACGTGCCGCAAGTATACTATATATTATTTTTATTAAATGAATAAATTGTAAAATAACAAAAATTCATCAAATAAAACTTACTTTTAATTTGAACCCGCAACCTTCGGTTGCTAGTCGATAGCCTTACCCCTCGGCCACGGAGTGATTGATTTCAGACTAACGAAAGTGGTACAAAGAAAATTTGAAATAATAATCTACATCTAAAAATTTACGTTTTTTTAAAAAAATATATAATCCAAAATCGCACTCTAACTTTAGCTAGCACCTGAAAAGCGACAAATACTTCCCCCCGTGTTGTATGAAGTTGGCTAGAAGCACAGAGCATACAGTAGTGAGCCAGGAGCCAGACAAGGCGCTAGGGGTCGAATCCCAAGTCACGCCTTCCGATCGATATCCACAGCGGGTAACATTGCTACCTGTAACTGAAACATCCCGCGGCGAGCGGCGCTACATGGGCGCTACGGACGCCGCTTTTCCGAATACAACGGCGAGCGAATCCGCCGTGCGAGCGTCGCATTCCGGCGCTGCTCTCCGATCAGTCAGTACTGCCAGTAGTGAGTGGCTAATCTCCAGTCTCCCCACAACACGCAACCGATACGCATAACAATAGCCGTGGAAAAGCGACAGCAGCTGACTCTGCGCCTTGTGAACTGTTATCATTTCGTCCAAAAACAATGTGATTGCGTAATCGCGAAAGTTTGCAACAGTTCTTCCGTTTGACGTTTCTCTATTGTTAAGAAATGTAATGTGCCGCGGTTTAACCCCGAATAAACCCGCGAAAAGTGTTGTTGTAAAAATGAGTGAAGCCGACTTGTCACGCGAATAAATGGATCCCACATCGGGTAAGCAAGTTGCGAGGTTATCAAATAACCGATGCTCGTATCATGCTAGATGGATCCGCGGAGGAGTCGGGCGCCTTGTGCTCGTTCCAGGATAGTGAGTCGGCCCCCGCCCCAGAGTACCGGCGCTGGAGGAGGCGACACGGCCTGCAGCTGCCCCTGCACCCGCAGCAGGTGGCCGGCTGGCTAGCGCTCCTCGCCTTCGGGGCCGCCTGCTTCGCGCTCCTGCTACCGGCACTGGCCTCAACGCTGCGTCCGCCCGTGCTGTGCGTGCTCGTGGCGCTCTTCGCGCTGCACACCTCCTCGCACCTGGTAGCTCTGTTGCTGGACCCCGCCGAGGACGAGCTCCGCAGGATCAGGTCCAGTCGAGTGGTGCCGGAGTTCGACCGCAGCAAGCACGCTCACGTTATAGAAAATGGTCGCTGCCACCTGTGCAACATTCGCACGAGCGGCCCCAGGACCAAGCACTGCAGCGTATGTAACAAGTGTGTCCACCACTTCGACCATCACTGCAAGTGGCTGAATCACTGCATAGGCGCGAGGAACTATGTAGCCTTCTTCATGTGTGTGGTGAGTGCCGTAACCGCGGCCCTGGTGGTGGTCGCCGTGGCGGTGGCCGAGCTGGTGCTGTATTATGTGGAGCCCGAATGGCTGGCTCCGTGGGAAGCTCTGTACGCGCTCAACGATACCGCCTCCAACTCCACCGTCCCCGAAACGGACATGTCGAAAGCCCTCGCCATGCAGGACACGGTTTTCCTTTTTATAGTCGGCATTATAGCTCTGTTGGCGGCTATAACAGCAGGATTACTGCTCCATCTGTGTTTTTTTCATGTTTACATCTCATTCTTAGGACTGACAACTTACGAATACATCAGAAACTATCGCCAACAGGCGATGGCCACCGCACCTCCCCCGAGTGAGCCGGCGGCCGACACTGAGTTACCTAGAAACAAAGTGTACATTTGTTCCAATATCCGTTCCGGAAGCCGTGATAATGAATTGAGACACCGTCCCTCGAGTCTGTATTGTTGCGATACTTCTAGCGAGTATTACGAGCATACTCACAATACCTACTATTTCTGTTCCGTCCTGGATGATGAGAGTCCGAGTGAGAGTAACACTGTAGCCGCTAAAAGTTTCCAGTGTTGCGCCGAAACACGCCACTACAAATCAGATCCCAAACAAACCAACATTGACATAGAGCAGGTGAAGACCATGTCCCAAGGCTGCACGGTGTGTACCATTAAGTCCAGAAAGAAAGTTTCCGAGAATAGTGCGAAGGCCTGCGTTATAAAGACGATCAACAAACACCACAGGTGGAAGCGAAAATGGAATTGTTGCTCCACGGTGCCCGAAAGTCCCAGTACTCCAGAAAATAATTCCATGCCCATGATCGAAAACGGAACTCACTCAAACGGGAGTAATTATAATACCAACGACGCAATCACAACCATTTCGGGTGGAATTGAATACGGATCCGAGGCTACAAATGGAAACGCAACCAAAAAAGATGCCATCTCTGAATCGGGAAGTTTACGGCCTGGTCGTTTTTACTCCCGTTCCTGGTCCATGGTGCACTTTAGGCGGATGTACCGAGCTTTGAACCGAATGGGCTTGCGGAAAAGTCGAAAGCGCCCTGCTAAACAGTTCCCCGTCCGGGGCAATCAGGTGAGTCCCCTCTCCGCCCCGCCGCTGGTCAGCCCGCCCGAAGACAAACCGCCCGGGCCGGATGACGTGCGCACCATCCCCCTGGGCAAGCTGCCGTCCCTACCGCCCCCCGTGAGGCGGAAGATGAGCGTGACGGACCTGCAGGAGCTGGCCGAGTCGCTGGGCCCCGGGGCGGGCGTGGGGGCCGCACGCGCCCGCAGCTATCGGCGTGGCCGAAGGAAGACCCTGGCGCGCCCGCGCTCTCCAGCGCTCTCCCCCATCCACGAGTCGGGCCTGTCCAACCCCGCCTCGCCGCAGCCCTGTCGCGCCGCCCTGGCCGCCCTGGCGCTCTGCCCCAACAAGCCCGGGCCCCCGACTGACGCGCCGGTTCTTTGAGACGTTCCGTCGATTGTAGATATGTCTACTTGTTGATTAGTTATACGCATCGAGTCAATTTGATGAATTTCCAAAAGTTTATATTATGTTCACTGGAATCGAAATCATCCGTCGTAACTGTAATGGGGTAGTAATGCAATATGCATTCATATTAGTAATTTAATGTGACAACTAGCCGATTTAAACTAATAGTTTGTTTCTAGTAGACTTCATGTTTATTTTTCATTGTTAAAATTACTGAATTGCGAGAAGCAGACTCAAAAACAAACAATGCAATCGGTTATTCGGTGTTACAATCTCTCCGTAGGTGAGTTTAATTATACAACTACTAATAGATGTTTGTTGTAGAATCTACTTCTCGCGATTCCGTTATTATCTAAGTAAATAAATTAAATTAGTTTCGTGTAGTTAACTCTATGTATAAATTATAGCACTTGAAAATGTTGTACGCTCCATATGAGTTAGTTCGCTTACCAAATGATCGTAAGACCTGATTAGTAGTCGGAATTCTGAATCACATTCGATCTGGTGAATATTCAAATGCGCTTCAAAAATGTTCACCCTTTGTCATCCGCTGGAATGCATTGATTGCATTGTCTATTAATACATAGCGCAATTCACGTTCATTGAAGCCCTCGTACTTCATTTTTAAAGGTTGAAGAAATCATACGAATGTTTAGTTGATCCGTGTGGAGGGTGTCGGAAGAAAATGAAAAAAAAAACTTCATTAATTTAGTACCCCCTTTCTGTGGTGGGGAGATTATGTACGTTCGAACCAAAGCTGTGATACAATAATGTAACGTAAGGTCTAAAAGCCATACTCCTAGAAAATACTTCAATGAGGTTCCAACCATTACCACTTAATTGAATTAACTGAATAAGCTATGAAATGACCCCATTTAATGTATATTTATGCATTGAAAAATGATCCTCTTGATATTTCCTCTTTCTTCTTGCACCCTACAGACCCTACAGAACACAGCGATTATTAATTTATTACATAAGTAGGCAATTTATAATATAAATTAGTTTTCTTAGCGCAAATTGAAATGGTGCTAAAATTGGTTCTTATTTTGACAAAGCTGTTTTCGCAAAATGTAAATCTAATCCAGCATTTAATGTATGTGCCTAATCAAGATATGGTAGAAAGTTAGTTTTCTGCAAAGTAATAATGGTTATTCATTCAACTGCTTATGAACTTATATTTAAATGCTAGCAATGTCTATTATAAATCCAAAATAATGTTCAAAACTAGCTACTAAAATTGTGATTATTAATTTGGTTACAAACAAGAACGCCTTAAAAATACACATCTCATATTTTTCAACTTGAATCTTTGCGTTCAAATTTTACAAGTTTTAGACTTTTGTAGGTCTGTGACTTTTACAAAACACCGAGAACACTGAGAATTGCCAATTTATTAAGAATCTTTTCAAATTATTTACGTGTTCCGACATCGTGTTAATATATTTGTAATTTACTAAAAGTTTTACGGGAAACCTGTTAATTCATTCGTTAAAGGCCTGCAATTCCGTTTTAACCGGATTACCAATAATTTAAAGAGATTCTTTATAAATTAGTATTAGATAATTAATACTTATTTTTCTTCGTGAAGTTTCGACTTTTGTAGGTCTATGACTTTTACAAGTTCGACTTGCTAAATATTGATCCTACCGTAACGTGACTGGGTATTAAAACATAATTAACTCGAAACTTATGAATTAGCTTGGCTAAAAAAATAATTTATACTTAGCACATCTGTCATTTCCACAAATGGCGAACAATGTATTATTTTAATAAAATTGTACCACATGCAGACGTACTGAACCTATGTACGTACTTGATAAATTTTCCATTTCCATAAAATCAAAGACAGCCTATTCTATGGATATAGTACCTACTTACCTTTGAATAATATTCCTTCTAATGTATTGAAATGAATGGGCCTGTTGAATTTGAGACTACACGAGTCTAGAATGAAAATTGACGCCGTAAAGATTTTATCGTATAAATTTATATTATAAAGATTTCTACATTCTATATAATATTGATTTAAGGAATCATGTTCCTTTCTTCGATAGCCTTTTGTCAATTGCTTTGGTGAACCACAATTCTAATAAGAATTTAACTACATTATAATATAAATGAATTGCCAAATGATAAACTAAATTTTGTAATAAAGTAAATTATTTCTAAAATAAGAATTTAATATGGTATTCTTTTACATATTGTAATCTGTAGGTTGTAAGTTTCAATGATATTTTTACTCTACCGTTTTGTCCCTAAACTGAATAGATATGTTTTTAACTAGGTGAGCGCTGCCGATATATTATTCCATTTCCGTGAGAAGTATCTGATGCCGCTGATCGATACAAAATATCAATATTTACACCCTTGTTTACACAGACCGTCTCTTTTGAATTACATATTTATTATTATAATATTATGAACATTTTATATTTATTAAATGTTTATTATTTAAAGAAACAACAGTGTGTTCATTTTACACAACACTACCCTAATATATATATATAATGCCAGGTATAAAGAACACAAGTTAATCTCTGTGATAATATCTTCATATTTACGATTCACTATGAATGATATAATGCTGTTATTGGGAAGCATGAACCTTATTAACAGCAATTTTTCAATATTTGGCTCAGGTACGGATTGTCTGGAGCCAGTAAGACTATGGCATCCCCAATTGGGGTATGTTGTGAGGCTGAAGTTACTGGGTAGGGGAAGGAGAAGAGGAAGAGGAAGGTGGAAGAGTGCCTGGCTATTACAGATTTGGTCACCAAACACGGCAGAAGCCATTTCCAGAAACGTTGCAATTCTGAAAGGTTGTCTTACACCAGGGCGATACTGAGAGTATTTACGTACATTTTAGTACATTTACTCGCCTGACTAAACGTGTTTAAAATTTTATACATCATATGAAAAACATTAATAAATGTATAATAAATGGTTGCTTATAAGTTGCATAAAATTTAAAACACGTTTATTAATAGCGGGATAGATTTATATACCTTAATGGTACATTTTATGAAAAATCTAATCAGTAATTTATTTTTGTATTTTACGTATTATGTATACACAATCTGTGTCAGGTGTTTTATGTCATTTACGCAACGCCTGAATGTTTATGATGACTTGATGTAAATGGCGTCCACTCTCGGGTACCCCCGTTTAAATCTCGTGGACCCCAAATTTTTCCAAAGTCGAAATCGACCCCTGGGTGTCTATATAGATCACTTTTGGAACTTGGTCTAAATGAATAGAAGTTGCTAGTATGATGTATTCTTATTTCACAGATGTGGTTATTTCACAGACTTTGAACAACTCAAATTTCAATGTTAATATTAAAGATCTGTGAACGTCATATTCAAGTTCTGTTACTATCAATGTAATGTGAAACAACCGTCAAACAATGATGACACAATAACAGAAATTGAATAGAACTTTCACAGAACTTAAATTTTAACTTTTAAATTTGATGAATTAATCAACCCGTCCTTAATATTTAGCACATATTATAGTACATATCTGTTTGCTTGTCTCAGGAGATTCTCTCGAACGGTGAGCTCTAGCGTCATAAAATTTATCCAGTTTTTTTTCTGTTACAATGTCCATTGCAACTATTTTGAGCTCTCACTTTTATTCATTGTGGAGTTATAAAGATTTGAATAATTGACTGAACAAAAAAAAATCATGCTTTTAAAATTGTCGATAAGAAAAAGAGATTTTACAAAAAGAGCCACCTAGTAACTAGTAGTATCTTAAAAACGAAGATATCTTATCAGTTTAATTCATTTGTTTAAAAAGGATTTTTATATAAGTCGAAATATTCGTGGTATGAACCGCAAAACAAAAGCTTACGCGATATGGAAAACGTTTATTGTAAACATTCCGAGTACAAAGGAAATTACAACTAAACCCAAGTCTGCAAACATATATTTGAACCCGAGTATTTTCCATTCTTTGTTAGGGCCCGTTCCCACTTCCGTTTTCAAATCGGAGGCGGGTCCCGTTTTAAAAACGGATGCCCTAGTGGCTGTAGTGGATGTATGGAGCTGTTCACACTTGTCCGACACGATTTGAAAACGGATCCGACATTTTTTGTCGGATGGCTCGCCTACGCAGCGCGTCCGTTTTCAAATCGTGTCGGAACACGCTCGCTCATAGTGTTGTATGGAGCTGTTCACACTTGTCGTCCAGTCGTTCCGGCAGACTCCCCGCCAAACCCCGACCCCTCCCCGCCCGCTCCCTGTCGCAAGGAAGCAGGCACGCTGCGTGCTTGTATTTGGTTATTTTTTTAAGTAAATAAATCAAAACTATAATAATGGATAAGGAAATAAGTCCCGAAAATTTAATACCACTGGTCGAAGAAAGAGTATGGTAATATTTTATCTTTAACTAAATAAAAACAAAACACTTGGTGTACACAACTTTTGTACATCAAATTTTTTATTTTTATTTAAGTTTACTTTTTTTAAAATTTTAAAGCTTTAATGAGATGCACGGAAGAGCGTATTAGTTAAATAAACACATAATAAAAAATATTTGAGTTGTTATTGCTTTCTTACTTTAAAATATCCATAGCCTTTCTTCAGGACAAATTCACTTTTTCAATTTTGTATTTTGATATGTTAAGCTCTCTGAAACTCATTCCAGTAGATGGTTAAAGGAAGTGATAGACATTCTCTTAAGCCATTAAGCGCCCTTGAGGTGATTTTTCATGGTGAAAACGGCGCTATATAAATAATCCAATGATTATTATTCTAAAATAATTAAAGAACTTTAGTTCATCACTTCTCAACTCACCAATTAACACTTGGAAAATTCCTACAGAAAATCATTCGGCTATGATTGGGTGTACCCAAAATTTTCTTTTTACTTTTTTCCTTCTTTTTGATAAGTACAACATGACAACAAGAGCTTCATCGTCGTCCATTGCGCACCATTACTGAAGAATGAGCAAATAACATGTTTTTGTTGAATCGACAATTATTTTTTTTCGTAGAGTATGGTCCGTTTTTAAAACGGATCCGTTTTTAAAACGGTAGTGTGAACAGGGCCAATGGCCATCCGTTTTTAAAACGGGACCCGCCTCCGATTTGAAAACGGAAGTGGGAACGGGCCCTAAGGGTTACAACACGATGCCCAAACCATTGCCTAATCATAGTACTTTAAAACTCTCATGTTTGCAGTATATTATAAGGGCTGTGTAATTATTACCATAATTTGATAAACCGACCCAAGTTCATGATATTATAATAATTATTTTAATTTTGTGATATTTGGTTTTCCTTTATTTATTTAGTTTCAGTAACATACATAATTCTCCATGTTTACTATATATTATAAGGGATGCGTTATTATTACATAGTATTCTCGAAATATTACCACAATTTTTATTTATTTTTTTCTTGCTAGAGCAATCCCGATGAGTTACAAAACTCACTGTAGAACGAGAGGAACTTACAATACATAAGTGGGAATTAATAGGTACAATTTTACATCGATATTTTGATAACAGTATAAAAATTGAAAAAATATCATAATTATAAGTTTCACATACAAAACAGTACACACGTAGAAAAATTGAGGTTATAATAGGTTATACGTTATCTTTGTCCTTTTAAATTGTGGCATAATATTTTGTATATGTATATTTTTTCATCCTTTTCCTTTTATAGTGATTTTTTTCTCTTTCTTTCTTCTCTCCTTTTTAAAATAATAGTTTATTATATTTTTTCGTGCAATTAAATATCAATGTATATCATGGTCATCTTACATGTTTACTGCATTATATTGTAATGAATTGGCTGGAATTAGATTAATATTTACCATGTAGGTATTCGTAGAAACGTTAATGTAACAATATTGTTCTCTTATAATATATCTTTGTGCTATTTTATTTTTATCATTTTGTAAAATTATTAACCTCAACACAGGCTTGTCCTAGTGTTAAAAATTCTAACGTAAAACGAGATACAATGTAAAGAAACAATAAATAAAATAATAATAAACTTTCTGTAGTAAGCTGGATCCGTGATATATTTCCTTAACTTTTTGATATTTAGTTACAGAAAACTAAATGTTTACAACATAATAGACCACTTAATGAATACATAAGTAGTATGACATTACCACAATAATAAGTTTTCTCGTTGCATAGTTCAGTGTATTATTGTATATTTAATATGTTCTTATTTGTTTTATGTTACCACCATTTTACGGGCATTTACCTAGTTTGGGGTATTTAAAAAAATAAACAAAATAATATGTATATTATAAAAGCTGATTATATTATTACAAACTATAATATTATCACAATAAAAACGCTTGCAAGTTGTATAGTAAACTGAGCTAAGTCCGTGATATTTCCCCCTTTCTTTGTGATATTTAGTTTCACCTTTATTTGGTTGCAAAAAAAACAATATAAGTAAATGCTGAAATCTTAAATTTCCGAAAGTTCTTCACCGATTGCTTTGATATTTTAACACAACGTTGCATTCGAATACGTGCGTATTTTTATATCATTTTCATGTATATATACATGGTGTCCGGAAACTCGTAGTACAAGCCGGAAACTGGAGAATGTATACCACACGGGGAACCCAAATAAACATAAAGTTTTTTGATTTGAGCATTTTTATAAAAAAAAAAACCAAAAAAATATATTTTTCGGCTATTTCAGGGTTCAAATTTTTTCGTCATTATTTGTTTTACTTTTAAATTTTTAAATAGTTTTAATTAGTTGGGTACTTTGATCTTCAGTAATAATTTATAAGAATTTGACCAAAAAAAAAAAAATCAACTTCTGACTCGATTTACTCGAAAACGAAAGCTCAAATCAAAAAAAATTATACTACAAAATCGACTCCAAATGTGATGTAGATTCACCAGTTTCCCGCTTGTACTACGAGTTTCCGGACACCATGTATTTTTTCACTTATAACCTTAAATATCAACTTTTTTCCTAACCTGTAACCTAATCTGTAAATGGAACTTAACTGGTTTTTACCCTGAACATCTTTAATGCAAAAATAATTTATATGTATAACTGTATGTTTCCTAAATATACTCAAATAAAAAAAATACATAGGTACCTACATTATATATATGTAACCTGTAAAAATGAAAAACATGTTAAAAAAAACAAAAAAACAGCGCCATCTGTTGGACATAAAAGTTGTTTCTCTATCTGCACAGACAGACTGAGCCATGGCAACGCGTGGCGGGGTCTGCTAGTTTATAATATATTGTATATTGCCAATTATTACACAGTATATGTAATACAATAAAAAATAGTTTTACGTTGTACAGTAACCTGACCTAAGTTCGTGATACATCCCCTAGTTTCGTGATTTTCAGTTTTACCCTTGTTATTTAGTTACAGCAATTAATTCGTTTCATAATATTTTCCAGATGAAAACTATTCAAAATCAGTTTCTTATTTCAACCGCTAAATTGTGTCGCGCGTTTGCTCACAAATGCAAATTATTTGTCACAATACGTCGTCATCCTACTCTGTCGGGTTAATATATAATAATTATCAATTTAATATTCAGCAGAGCTGTGGAAATTTTTTATGTCGTGTCGTAAAGGGTGAGATTCTTCCATTAATTAACATATTCAAATTTAAATTTTTGCGTGAAGATTAAGTCTAAGGGCGGGTTGTTTCACAGAATTTTAACAATTCATCAAGTTTCAACGTTGAAACTCAAGTTCAGCGAAAGTTCTATTCAACTTCTGTTGTTATTTCATCATGGGCCGCGTTTGTTTCACACTATATGTATAACAGAACTTAATTAGGACTTTCACAAAACGTGATTTTTAACTTTGAAATTTGATGCTTTATTCAGATTCTGTGAAACCCGTTTTAAGTGCATAAAAAAATCGATTTTTATCGTATTTTTGATGGCGTATCAAACCATTTTATTTTATGTATGTTTAAGAATCTATACTTTTAACCCCTCCTGCGTTTGAGGGTCATATATGACCGGTCGTCCATATTTTTACAAAAGTATTTTTATCTTTTTTTTTCTATCATGCGGATATGCATAATATTTTTGACGATAGGAAGAGAAATAGTAATTCTTTTCAGTTTGCTTCAAATATTTATACTGGAATCAATAAAATCCTAAAAATAGCCAGAATGAATAATTCATATATCGGTTTAACTTAAAAAACTATTTCTTATTTTTTATTATATGAACGAGATAAAAGTGAAGTTACAGTTTTCTTGCGAATTCCCCGAACAAAACGAACGTGTTTTAGAAATATCGAGTTCTCTCAATTTTTCCATAATTGGAATAAAAAATTAAGTAAAAATGTGGTTGGCGTTTTTGACAACATTTTTCACGTTTGATGTTAAAATTTTATTATTTAGCAATAGTAATGTTTATTTTAAATGCATACACCGGAAAGATAAGTAGATTTATCTAGTTTCTAAAACAGTATTTGTTTTTACGGAATATCAAAAAATAAGATATATATATAGCGCATTTGAAATACACAGAAAACATTGCAAACTGAACAAATGTGATGAAAGACTGAAGAGTTAAATTACTATAAACTGTATTTTAAAGTTTCTTTAATTTTTTTTCATGTTGTATCACAAAGTTAGCCTTTTTTACCCTCCTACTCTAAAAAAAATACATTATCTGGAGAAATATTTGTACAGAGCGGTGAGGATTTGCCGTCAGCATTATGGACCTAAATGTCTGTTCGTGTATCATTATATATACATTCTTTGCTTTCACATAGATGGAAAAAAATATTGGAAATTATTGGCGTCGAATGGGCGCCACATTGAGGCGAAAACTTTTCCTTCAGAATCAGCGGAGCGCAACCAATTCGTATTCTAGATAGGTACGTGATGCGAATGGATCAGTATTCATTGCAAGAGAATATAGGAGCACTTGAAAAATACATCAATAGATTGATTCATATTATAAATTACTAATTTCGGTTGTCATCGTTTTCAAAATTGGAAGTGTTTGTTTGGAGAATTCGGATAATCGATAAAGTACCTTACCTATAACAAATTTTTAAATTTATTTTTGGAATAACTTAATGTGTAAAACCTCAAATTGTAATCTATAAATAGTTTGTGCGCTTATCTCTTCTAAACTAAGCAACGGATTTTGATAAGGTTTTTTCTGTCATTTAGAGAATTTTTTCCGGAAGGTTTACATATATAATATATGCATATTATATTTATAGAAATTAGAGAAAAGTCGATGTTTTATGTCCAAGTCGTAAAAATGTATTTTCGGGCACTACATTACTAACGCTGGCCAAACTTCATGAGATACGTCAAAATAATGTACTGCGAAATTGTATATCTTATAAAGGTCTACAGAATATCCATGGTGTATGATTATCGTATTATCACGTCAGTTAGTATTTAAATATAGTAGACAATATTAGCGACTCTCAATCGAAAATTTGAAGCAACCGAATATTTTTATGGTTTTTCAGTTTTAAATTTTCGTTTAAGTGTCGCTAAAATCATCCTGCCATTTTCAAAATTAGAACTTAAAAAAAAAAAAAACCGCATAAAAGTCCCAACTGTTCCCAACCATCTGGATCCAGTGAGACTTTGAAGGGAGGCTTGGAAATAGGGTAACACGAAGGTGAGGAAATATCTGGCTATTCAGATCTGGTCACCAAATACGGCTAAAGTTATTTCAGGCAACGTTTCAATTCTGAATGGCGGTCTTACAGCAGGGCAATACTGAGATTATCTTCCACTCTGATTTGTCGAGAATCCACATTCTCCGTGATTTTTCACGGGTCTGCATCCTATTTACGCTTCAAGCCTTAGACACATTACGCTATATTATACGCGAATAATTTGGGCGTGGCATAAACGTATTAAAAGGTGGGGTTGACGCATGAAGCTATAATCTTACTCAGGGGAGGGGGTCAGATCAATTGGGGAACTGCCGCGGAATATCGTTTCTTTGTATGGGCTCTGTCAATTTGACAGATGATAGCCGAGTAATTACGGCGCTCCGTAAATTGTTGTGACCTCTTCTCCTGCCGTAGTCAAGTAAGAGAGGGGGTGGCATAATTTTCAAATATAGCCTGGCTAGCAGATCACAGCACATATTGTCGATACGCAGACACTTATAATACATCATATTTTTAGGTGTGACTGTGTGTGTTATATAAAATGCTTTGAACTTATAGCGTATTCTGTCACCCCTTCTATGTGATGAGATCCATAACGTTTGTATTTTATATTATTTCAGGGGCGTGCGGTCATCCATTATTGGTCATGCTGTGAGATAAATCTTACTAATCAATCTTAAATACCTAATGTAGGTACGGACATATTTTAAAAATCAATATGGAATACGATTCGGAAAAAAAATTATAATCACTAAAAAATGTAATTGGCAAATTTAGTATGCGGAAAGATGGCTAGATATATACGATACAAGACTCTAATAAAGGGGGTTTGCTCGACGCTCACATTTTAAATATTTCAGATGATCGTATTACTAAAATCCAAAATGTTTCCAGAGGGATCCCTACGGACGTAAGTTATTTATATTTAAGATTAATAAAAACAGGACTTTACCATTCAAATATTTTATGTAAAACGGTTTGAAAATTTTATAAAACGTTTTTCAACTGTAAAATTATCGGTAAGCACCAGCTTTTATTTTTCTAGACGATGTATTAGTACCTTCCGGAGGAATCCCTCTAGAAACATGTGAGATTTTTGTAAAACGTTCATCAGATATAGGTAATTAAAATAAACCCACGGAAAGTTAGATTTTCTAGCCCTGTTAGGGGCAAAGTCGATCGTAGGTCCGTCCATTTCGCCAGGCCGTGCGCCTAATTTTGTTTTTACTCGACTTTATCACTTATGTCGTTAAGATTCCCACTTTATTTTAGACATTTTATGGGGAAAATTCAACCGCAGGTCTGTCCAATACAAGAGGTATTTATTGGTCCTATAGGATGCTTCTCTTACGTCGTTAAGATTCTGGCTTTATTTTAGGATATTGTATCGTCTTAATCAGAGCATAGAAAAATATCAAACGATAGACTCTATTTTTTTTAGTATTTAGCAATATAATGCATGTAGGTACATATCCATATTCTTTGTCAGTTTTTTGTGGGTCATGCACGTTTAAAACTCACACGGAGAAAAATGAGTATTGCTGATTTATTAAAATCCTGAAAAAGGTGATTGCAGGCTATTTCCTAATAAATTGTATAATTGATAAAACAACAACAGCAACACATGTTGCGTTTATCCTATTATTATTATATAATGATGAAATGCGAAAATATTAGAATTTTGATGAACACGTGTTGCAATATCGCCATAACACATTCGAGTTATTAATTCATTCATTAATTGCATGCAGTCCCGTTTTTAAAGGGAATACGAATAATTTAAAGAGATTTTTAAGAAATTGGCAATATTTTATGTCAGTATGTTTTCTCCATGCACTTTTAAAGAAAAAAATACTAACTGTTTCAGTACAGCTATGCAATTTAGAAAGGGAATAATTTTAGTTTTCATGACCCAGACGCTGTTACTTATGTTTCGAAATATATTACTCAAAAATAATTTGTAAATTTTACAAACATAAATTATGCTGTCTAAGTTATTGTGATAATTTGTTTGAATGCGAATCCGTTACTATGAATAGCACGCCTCTGATGTGTACTCATGTATCATCTCGTGCGTTTTGGCCAGCACAAACCAAAAAATTCAAATAAATCAGTAAATCAAAAGCATTTTGTGTATTTGAGCTCCAACTTTGACGTAAAACAATATACACGTAAATTGTCACCCTGGCACACACATTAATTTGTAGACGCGTTAACTTTATAATTTATTACATCACGGTCATGTTGGTTTTGAGGACTATTTGTAAATTTGTATGACAGTCATAATTAATTAGTATCACAGATTTTTAAGGGGGGTACAGTTTCATGTGTGATTTATATCACGTGAATTGTGCTGACGTCACACTTAAGTCTGTCTGACAATGTCCAGTGTTGCGTGTGAATACAATACAATATTAGTGTTCATCGTACATTCTGGGATATTGTGTATTGTGTACACCCACGGAATGGCGTACATTACGATATCAAGCGCTCATTTTTAGGTTATATTTTTAGCCGAACGGCTCACCCGACGACCTGACCAGCGTTATTAATTACATAAATGGAAATTAACTAGTTATTGTTTGTTTTTAATCAATGTGCCGACGCACGCGAGAAAAATGGATACACAAACTAATGAGAAGGTGTGTTATTACATACTTGAATACTTTCCCATTTTCTAACGTATTATTTTTATGGGCATCTCTCGCATTGGCGTGTAAAAAAACAATTTGCGGATGTGGGTTTGTAATAAAGGCAGTTTAATTTACGCAATCAATTCGTGGTCCTGAGATGTGTATCTTAATTACACTCAGAGTTGGTTGGAAATAGAAATCACCCCACGGCATTTGGTTTTCTATTTTAAGTCTTCACACCTTATTAATAGACTTGAAAGATAATAATGTTTCATCTCTTTCTACCCTTTGAACCCATTTGAATGGAATAAAACAGGAATACATACCCGTCTACATGTTATTTAAAGCAGGGGATAACGTGTTGGAAGTTTTTAAGGGTGTGGAAAATTCCGGATAATGTGCAATTCCGCTCCGATTCCTCTGTTTACTTTAAAGCGCGCTCTACACTCGCGCGCGAAGTCGCGCCGTGAATTCACGCCGTGAATATACGCCGCGATTCGCGCGTGAACTGTGTCCATCCACAGTCGCAAAGCTTCAGTCTTGTTCGCGGCTTTAAACCGCAAACCCTTTGTCGCGGGCCAAAAAACCGACAAAAATCGGGGAATGGCGCGAAGCGCGAACGCGAAGATTGCGAAGGCGTGAACAAGATCCACACTCGCGTTTCGCGGCCTTCGCGGCCGTTCGCGCCGCGAGTGTAGAGCGCGCTTAATGTTTGAGATGGACTGGATTTTTATATTGGTTTGGGGTGCTGTAGATTTGTCTAAAATCGAATATTGGTGCGAGGTAAGATTACATTTTAAAATTGGTTTTAAGATCGTCTAATATTTATTTTGAGATGGATCAGATATTTTAATATTGGATCGGTTTTGCTTGCTTTCAAGTTTTTTACCTATCAGTAATAATTACTTGAAATGTTTTAGATTATAGAGGTATTTTGTACAGAAAAAAATATGATTGATCTGTGGGTCTCATCGACGGATTGGATTTCCATTTGTATGATTGGAACAGCTTACCAACTACATGTATTTATGTATATATTTATATCTATCTACACGTAACATTTTTCTTTGAAAGAAGCGGAACTGAGGGGTTACCCTTATTATCATACTTTTTCCCTAAAAAAAAAAAATAACCTCTGAAAAGAAATATAAAGCGGTAACAGGACAATCACCCCCGTATCGGCAGTATTTTTGTACTATTTGTTCGTTTATCATGTTCATTAATATAATAGAAAACAAGGGGCGAGAAAATCAGTACCTACTCGTAACCTAAATACAAATGTATTAAATAACGGTAGTCAGGTAGGGAGGTAGGTACGTAGAAAAATACTATTTATTTTATTGAAATTTTATGGGGTACATAAGATGACTCCTCCGTCAAGTACAAATAAAATATTATTTTATTTTCTATTTCGACATAAAAAATAAAATAAATCATTTTATTTGCACTTCTTCCGAAGATAGGTATTCTCGGAATCACATTGGCGAGAAACCGTAGATATATATTTTAGTACAGAGATATGAGACTAGTTTTTGATAAGCCACACTGTTGCTTGTTGGAACGGAAAGGTCATTTCTTCGCTTACTCCTGGTTTGATGTTTGTGTTCGGCTGTTTTCATTTTGTTTTAATTTTTATGAGCTTGGATTACTATTTTTTGTATAACACTGTCATTATATATATCTACATATAAAGCTTCCGGAAGAACTTCTGTCAAAATCCTTTTCGTATTTTAGAATAACTAAGAGCACAAACAGGCAAACACGGATAGCGAATTTATTTTATACTATTTAGAGATAAATTAAAATACGTCTCGTTTATGAATTGACTACAATGTTTTAGTATTAAGGCCTTGGAACATGACAATACGTGACTATCGACTGAACATCGAACAGTAGGATTGACCTCTCTCCTAGTGATGAACAGTCACGATGTGACGGTGTAGCAATAATGAGTGGTTGGGTGTGGTAGTGGCGGTTTTGTGGTGTATGGGGTGTTCACCCTGTCTGTTGTCCGGGCTGTAATATATAATGACGCAGGCATAAACCTTTGTGGGAGTGGCATCCGCCATAAATCCCGGGAAACGCTGATTTTGTATACAAACTCTGGGTCGGGGTTCCGCGGCTTTCCAGACTGTCACATCTATTAAAATTTGTCTACAGGAAAGTTCGAAAATAATAAATAAAAATAAAGGTTTTTGAAAACTCGTTTGCTAAATATGCATAAGGCGACAACACTAATTTATTCATCGACTAGCTGACGTGTACCCGGCGTTACTGGGGATTTTCTTTAGGAGATAGACATATACCATCGCGAACTTTTCTGTAGGCCTTTTTAAGACATACAATTCCGTAGAACGTTCTGTAGCGATGCTACGAGAATCTTCTAGAAGGTTCGCCCATAAAAAACGCATTGTAGCGGGAATTAGGTTTGATATTTCTCATAAGGTTTAGCCAGCATTAGCAATGTAAGTGTTCGAAAATATATATTTTTACGACTTGATTATAAAACATCGATTTTTCTCTACTTTCTGTAAATATAATATGCATGTATAAACCTTCCGGAAGAGATTCTCTAAATAAAATCTCTAGTGAAAATCCGTTGCGTTGTTTAGAAGAACCAAGCGCACAAACAGACAGACGCGGAAAGTGACTTTATTATTTATTTATTTCACGCCTATTAAGGCTTTTACATACAAATATATAAAAAAATATTTACGAAATTATACATGAAAATAATGCAGGCGACTATTTAAAACAATTGCAGAAAAATAACTATAAAGTCAAAATATCACTGAACTTGATCTACACAGCATGCAGGCACAAAACATAAAAAATCCAAAATATTTTTTTCTGTTTCAGTTGACAAAATTATTATGTGTTAGTCAAATCAAATTAAATACCTTTATTAAAATATTCCATTACTTGATGAAAAAAACTTCAATAGGGTATGCTTATATATTGAAATAATTGATGTACTAAATATATCAACAACATCGTAGTATTTGTTTCCTAGCTGTTGAATCCGTCGCATAGGAGTGTGATATTGGGACGTTGATATAGAATTGCTACAATAATATGGTAGGTACTGTCTTGTAACCGACCTGCTTGGAGTATGAAAAGAGATTACATATAATAAATCAGGGGTATCAAACATTGAATTAATAATTTTATACATACAGGTTAAATCGGAAATAATTCTGCGATCAGATAATTTTATTAAATTTAATGAACAAAGTACGTTATCGTAATTTAGGTTTTCTCTAGGAATGCCCATTTTAATATTTACATATCTTAAAAATTTATTTTGGTTTCTTTCAATCGCATGTGAATGAACCTCATAATTTGGGGACCAAACCGTGGAATTGTATTCTACATGACTCCTTACTAGTGACATATATAATGTTTTTACAGTATTTACATTATTGAAATCACTAGATACCCTTAAAATAAATCCCAACATTTTCAAAGCTTTATTGGTTATTATTTCAATATGCTTGATAAAGTTAAGTTTCGTGTCAAACCAAATGCCTAAGTCATTAATTTCCGAGACAGATACTAACGACAGATTGTTAATGGAATAATAAAAAAATATTGGATTCTTTATTCGATGAAACCTCATAATTTGGCATTTGCTTATGTTAAGTTGCAAGCGGTTATCACGACACCATATAATTAATCTTGACAAGTTATTTGATAATATATGGCAATCGTTAATGTTTCTGATTGCTTTGAATAATTTCAGGTCGTCTGCAAACATTAACACTTGAACATCATTGAAAATATACAATACATCATTGACAAATAATAAAAATAGGATTGGACCTAAGTGTGACCCCTGGGGAACACTTCTCGTAGCAGTGAATTTGTATGAAAATGTACCATCAATTTTAACAGCCAGTAATCTTTTAGTCAAGTTACTATTAAACCACTTATATAGTGAACCTCCTATACCGAATTTATGGAGTTTATTCAGCAATAACTCATGATTGACTTTATCGAACGCCTTGCTAAAATCGGTATAAATAGAGTCAACTTGACATTTACTAGACATGGAATCTGATATATATAGTTTTGATAGGTTAACAAGTTAGTAAGGGTAGATTTGCCAGTAGAGAAACCATGTTGTTTAGGAGAAATGACATGGTTTAATCGGAAAATAACTTTTTAAGAAGAATTTTTTCAATATTTAGAGATTAGAAACCAGTTAGAATTGAACCAAAGATATTAGAATATATTGAACTCAACCATTTGGAATGCATTTATAATATAAGAAGATGTCCTGCCACAGACCGCCTTCTATGTAGTTAAAATTTGTGGTTTAATCTAAGATTTTGAACAAACGAACATTCACATTTTTTTATTTATTTATTCATGTTCTCCATAAAATGGTAATGCACCAATATTGAGGTACATATAAGTATAAAAGGTCATGGGGGTAGTTTTGCTATATTATGGCACGCTTCAAAAGATATTTGCTAAACTGTCTGTCTGTAAGTGACGTTAAAAATGTCGATGGATTTGATTCTCTCTGCTGATTGGCGCGTTTTGATAGACAGAAGTCCTCGCTTTAGGAACATTAACTATCCCGCAGCCAAGTGGGGAAGTAGGTTGTACCCAAAATTACTACCCTCCTTATATTAGCTTAAATACTTGACATATGATTTCATTATTTTACGTATTTCTGCGCAAATATATAAGTTACCATTAATAATTGACTGAATAATTGGGATTTCTATAGTTTAAAAGCCCATAAGACAGAAAAATGCATGGGGTCGTCGGAAGACCCACTTGGTTACAGACGTTTTGTTTAGCATCTTGGCCTGTGAAGAGTTAAAAGTGCATGTGCTCTCCCACGAGTGTAGGTATTTGTTAGGCAAAGCGAACACCTTTCAACATGGTGGATTATGTAGAGTTCCAGAAATTAACAAAAAAAATGTTTACCTAAAAAATATTTTTTCGGCGGGCTTCTAAGGTGTTGAAATCAAGGATTCCTAATAAGAACAAGGATGGATACAGTAATGTACATTACTGATACAGGAATGTAGGTACAGTATGTGTATTCCCTCATACACGGTGTGAAACTGTGTTATCCGTAATTGGAATATGTTGCGAGTCTTAAGTTAGTAGGTAGCGGAACGAAATGTCGAAGAGCAAGGAGGGGAAGAATCTGGCTATTCAAATTTGGTCACTAAACATTACTAAAGCCATTTCAATCAACATTTCGATTCGGAATGGTGGTCTCATGCCAGGGAGTTACTGAGAGTATATACCACTCTGGAACGTGCCGTAAATATGCTATATTATAGTGTTATAAATTATTGTGAAATAACACAAATTTAATTAATCAAATAAAAATTTACTTGTATGGTGCACGGAGAAAATATATTTTTAATCTATTGAGAATCTCTTCAAATTATTCATAATCCGGTTAAAAGTGGGATTGCAGTCCCTTAACAATGAATTGATAGGTTTCCTATTAAAAGTAAAATACCAATGTTTTTTTTTCACAGGTTCTCCTAGTGAGGTGTTCACGTAACATACAATATCACCCACACACAGTTTTACCTATATCAACCTATGTTCTTTATTTTTTACACCTTTTTTCTGTACTACAATATAAACCACTGTAATCTTTTGTTAAATGTGTATTCAAGAATAGACATAAATAAATTAATGTTATTTTATTATGTTTGTTTCTTGCTAGAGCAATCCCGATGAGTTACAAAACTCATTGTTGGATGAGAAGAACTTACAATACATGGGTGGGAGTTAATAGGTACAATTTTACATTGGTATTTTGATATCAAAATTATTAGGTATTTCATTTTTTTTTTTAGAAATTATTCGACCTTAATTTGGCTAAACATTGGACCTTAGTGGGTATTTTTTAAATAGTAAGGTAAAATAAACATAACATAAAACATATGTATAACAATGTATAAAATTTGACCGGTCGGTGGCCGAGTTGACATCGCGTTTGGGTCCCACCCAGGTGTAGTGTGTTCAATTCCTCGGCTGGCTAAGTCCTCCATCACAACACAAGCAACATTTTCAGCTTACTGTGGTGGTAGTAGGAGATTTTCAAATATTGTCAGGTTATTCGTAACCCGGGAATGTTTGTCTTTCTTTTAAAAAAAAAATAAATAAATAAAAAAAATATATATATAAAAATATGTATTACTAGTCGAAAATATGTGCGTCCCTACCAGTGTTAATTTAAATGAACATTGAAATTCATTTGCGATACCTATTCTGTTATTTATACGATATTCAATGACTGTGAACAGTGAATTGAACTAATGTTATTATTATAGAACACATCTTTATGCCTTACAATATTTTTAATTGGGGTAGAAAATATTGACATCTCACCTTAAATTAAGTAATCAATGACGGCAGAAATTCGATGAAAATCACAATAAGCAGATGTCAAAATATTTATCATTTTTTGACGGGGATAGGGATTTCAACCAAGCTGAAAAAAAGACGCCACAGAAAAGACCACAAGCTATAAGAAAACAAAAACATGGCCTTTCTAAATCGCTAACGTTACGGTAAAAAAATCACAAAGTTCGTGTTAATTTGAATTAAGCCTGGGGATGAAAGGGTTAAGTAGAAAGTAAAGTTAAGAAAGAAAGTTAAAGTCTAGAAAGTAGGGTTAAGTAGAAAGTAAGTTAAGCCCGCAAACCACCCGTCCGGAGAAGGGACTGTCCGGCTTACAAGGCAGCCCTTCAAAAGGACTTAGCTAAAATTGACTATGGCGTCTAATATTGATTTTGAGACCTCAGATATAGAATATGAACGGATTCAAAAGTTCGAAAACTGGACCCAATTCAAACATGAAACAGGCGATAAAGCAATAACTGTCGTTAATTTGAACATTAGGTCTATCTCCAAGTACTGGAATACATTCTTACTAAGTATTTATAGTCAACTAAATAACATTGATATTATAATACTCTGTGAAACCTCGATAGACGAAAACAGTGTAAATCTATACAAAATATCAGGATTTAACTCATTCTATTATTGCCGAACAAAAAGATCGGGAGGCGGGATTATGGTTTATATTAAAGAAAACCATATATTCGAAAAAAAAAAATAATAGCTACTACATTCGAATGCGTCTATGGAACCTTCTCCGTAAACAAACACAAACGCATACATCTATTTGCATTATATCGACCCCCGAACACGAACAAAAAACCTTCCTACAACAGCTCGAAAATATAATACGAAACATTGATATTAAGGAAACCATCTTGATACTTGGAGACATTAACTTAAACCTATTAAATAAACACGACTCAATAATTCTGCAATACGAAAATTTAATGGCTAATTACGGTCTAGTGAAATGTATATATGACATTACGAGAGAAGCGGTGGTAAATACCTACACAACTGCGACGTGTCTGGATCACATATATATTAGAGAAAAAGAAAAGTGTGAAATTAACTCATGCGTATGTGAAACAAGGATAGCAGATCATTATATAACTGCCGTGTCTGTATACCTTTATACAAAGGACAAAAGCAAAATATCGCACCATGAATACAACTCTGTACTATCTGAAAAAAAAAGTTGGAGAAATGTTTACAAAAACTGATTGGAACTCAATTCAAATTCACACTGATCCGGATATCATATATCAAGACATTAAATCACACTTTAAAAAATCTACGAAAAAAGTAGTATCACAAAATTAGTAAAAAATACGTATCGCCATAATCAAAAAAGTTGAATGAACGATATTCTCATAGAAAATATACAAACGAGGGATAAATTATGGAGAAAATGGAAAAACATGCCAACAAACAAGAAATATGAAAAAGACTACAAAAAATACAGAAACAATCTAAATAAGCAAATATTAGATGCAAAAAAAACATACTTCAATAACAAATTTAATAATTGTTTTAAGGATATAAAAAAAACGTGGAACGAAATAAACAAAATATTAGGAAGAAAAAACAAATCCAGTTGTGACGCAGTTATATCTAAATACTTCTTGAAGACCAAACCGACGGATGAAGTTGCAGAAAATTTTGCTAACTTCTTTGATGAGGGAGTAAATGAGTTACTACACAAATGTATTGTCCGTGCGTCTCCATACCAGCTAGACGATTTACCGCATTCTATGTACCTACCCAGAGCTAGCGTAAAACAAATCGAATCTATTATCGGAATATTGAAAAACTCAAAAACACCAGGATTGGACCAAATACGTATGTATGATAAAAAAAACATGTAAAAATACTGAGCCCAGTAATTACTCATTTTATAAACACAATAATTGATACTTGCCAAATACCTGAAGAATTAAAAACTAGTATTGTTAGACCTATTTTTAAAGGCGGTGATCATTCAATTATAAATAATTACAGACCTATTTCCCTATTACCTGCCTTGGAAAAAATTCTCGAAAAATATATAGCAATATACCTAGATGGATATTTAAATAAATTTGGTATCATTGACGATTGTCAGTACGGGTTCCAGAAAAAAAAAAGCTGTGACGCACTACTTAATAATTTTTCTAATTTCATAAACACCCAGCTCAACTCTCAAAAACATGTACTTGTACTCTTTATTGATTTCTCTAAAGCCTTTGATACACTATGCCATAAACAAATAATAAAATTTCTACAAATTATTGGAATCCGTGGTAAACTGCTAACTTTTTTTAATAACTACTTATCAAATAGAAAAATGAGGGTAAAAATATTAAATGAGATGAGTAAATCTAAATTTGTAAGGTCTGGTGTCACACAGGGGTCAATTTTGGGTCCAAAATTATATATTATATATGTCATAGCTATGTCGAAACTATTTAGAAAAGCGCGGAGATTCATTTTCGCAGATGACACCGCACTTGTAGTATCTAATGAAAATCCTCAAATAGCGATTCAAGAATTGCAAACCGACTTCGATGAACTGCTAAAATGGGCACACGATGTAGGATTGGTTATAAATGTAAAGAAAACAAAATGCATGTATATCAGATCACCAAGTTTGAAAATGTGGAATATTCCCAAACTAACCGCACATAACTTTGAATGCAACCATAGAAATTGATTTTGTCAACGAGTATACTTATCTGGGATTAAAAGTAGACAACACATTTAAATGGGATAAGCAAGTTACTAAAATATGTAACCAGCTAAGAGCTCTAGCAAACAGTTTCTATAAATTAAAATTTGTCTTGCCTCATAGCACACTCAAACTAGTATATTTCTCATTAGTTAAATCTATTCTTAGATATGGAATTAGAAGCTGGGGAAATACAAGCATGACATATATTAAGTATGTACAAAATTTGAAAACCTCTATCATTAAAAAAATTGTATCACCTAATATGTATAGACAAAGACACAATGTGCAACTCTTATATTGTGCTGATGGCCTGCTCCCTATAAAAGGTTTATTTTGGTTCCTTACCATTAAAGATAACTGGGGCCATAGTACTTATAAAAAACCACTGGTACAGAGTCACAGCACACGTCTTACAGAAAAAAAGGGCTGAAAATACCTAAAATAACAAATAAGTATGGAAGTCGAACGCTGGAGTACTGTGTACCAGTGATTTTTAATAAGCTCAAAAATATTTTTTTTTTCAGAAAATAAGAGTTTAAGCATGAAAACTGTAAAGATGTGGCTTATAAATGAAAAATCTGTATATCTATAAAAAAATAGAGCAAAGAAAGAAGAAAAGGAAAGACATTATTTGATAGTTTTAATTTTAATATAAATATATATAAATTTTTTTTTTTTCACTACAAGCTTTTTATTTCCAGAAAAAAAAATTAAAATAACATTTTTCACTTAGTTAACTAGAATTTTAATTCTATTACATTGTGCTACAGTACGATGTTATTCACTTTCAATATGTGTTATTGTATATGACTTACTTTTGAATGTGTGTTATCTGTGTGCTATATTGTCTTGTACTTTTGAATGTACGTTATCGTATTGTCATTGAAAGTGTTAGTGTATTTGGGACGCATTAGTGAGTTCTATGATTGTATGTAAGAGTCTGTTATTTATTTTATATAACGGGAGACTTATATTGTATTATAATTGTATATTGAGATAGAACCTGCAGACAAGCAGCCATGTGGCAGCTTCGTGGGACTATCTATACATTGTCTAAAAAAAAAAAATGTAAAAAATTTTCAGTCAAAAAAAACAAGAAGAAGCAAAAAAGGAAAAAGACAGGGATATACACATAAGTACAGAGTTAAGGTAGGAATTTAGAAGAAAGCACTTACCCACTAATACATTGGTAAAAATAGATTATGCTCGATTACAAATACAGGGGATAGACAAGGAGAGAGAGAAAGAAACAAAGAACTTTTCGTGATTATATATTATCAAGACAAACGCAGGCGCATGAACACGTGTTATGATATTATTACGAATTTAGTCGAAGTTTATCAGGAACAGCCTGCAGTGCCGTTTTTTTACCGGATTACCAATAATTTGAAGAGATTCTTAATAAATTAGCAATACTCATTTTTCTCCGTGTGTCGCACGCCGGGATTTGAACATGCGACCTCCGGTTTTGTAGCCAAGCATCGTAAGCACTCAACCACCGAGGCGGTCTAGAAAATTTGTCCGAATTATTTGTATTTTTAGAGAGTTGTCCGAATCTAGAAAATATTTTCCATTTCCCAGAAAAATATTAACTGCGCAGAAAATAAATACGTACGAGGTAATTCTATTATTTATTGATGAAACTGTCGATTGGAGTGTTCGTCATCGCGGAAATGCAATATATATCTCATTTTTTACCATCACGAGTGAAAAATGTAATTTCGTTCGTGGGAGTGAAAAATCAATTCGAGAATGTGACATAAAATATTCCCAATCATTTAGTTTCATTTCGTCTCGTATCCGCGGGAGTGATTTAATAAGGTACAAATTTAATAAAAGTTAATACGTCCCATGTTTGTCGACTTTGTAGACGCTTTGTTAAAAAATCTAATAAATTGTTGATTCTGTCAAATTTTTGCTAAGAAGTCTAATACAGTAAAACGCCGATTACGCAGGGTTAAATTTTCCGTCAGTTGGATTAACCGTTATCCTCTGTAGCATAAACTTATTTTGTAATTTTTAACGAACGTCGACCATTTGTAGAAATAACAAATCAAGAAATTAATTTGTTATGAAAATTATAGTTAACATCAGAGATTTAGAGAACATATTGTACGAGTATCTACAAGAAAAAAATCAAATACGAAACAAAGGTACAAAATAGCAAACAAAAATCACGAACTTTATATGTATGCCTTTCGCATAAACGACACATGTTACTTTGGAAAAAAGGATTTTGGTCGGTTTGTTGGTCGAACTGTCCAAAGCGTCAGGTTCCCACTCAGGCGTCGCAGGTTCCATCCTCTGCTAACTAATACCCCCATCATTGCTCGGGCAACATTTTCCGCTTATTGTAATCGTAGTTCAGTATAAATTCAGATATTGTCGTTGCTATTTGTAACCTGAAAATGTTTGTCTACCTAAAATATAAACAGAAACCCTGCAAGTCTCCGGCGTTGCCCGGAATTTGCGTAGATTTTCAAAATCGGACGGAGACAGTAATTTTACTTTTATTTTAAACGTCAAGGGACCAAAAATTTCATCAAAAAGTATCAAAATACTGCTAAAGGGAGATGATTTAGATCTCGTATAGATTAGATATTGTGTAGGTATGGTGACCATCCTCTTGTTTTAAAGGACAAGTGTGCAAAATTTCATCAATCTCGGAATAAAACTGTAGGTTGTGTATAAATATCGAATCCACGCCGCCCGCCACAGACACTCTTCTTTTTATAAATAGATAGATATATAACGAATAACAACGGAGCTCTCAGGAGCAGGAGAAAAGGTAATTAATGTAACATGTTTTTTTATAATTTTAATCAGAATTGTAAAAAGCCTTTTTGTATGATTAACTAAGGTCGAAGGCGACGTGGGATAAAGCTTGACTACGGGTTCAAATCCCGGCGTGCGCAAGTAAATACTATCCAATTATTTTTTGTTTGTTTTACAATGATTATTAATTAATTCAAAATAATATTACAGTTTATTTGCGGTACGTTTCAGAGTGAAAGATACTCTCAGTATCGCCCTGGTGGTTTGGTTACCAGATCTGAATATCCAGGTACTTCCCCAACTTTCTCCTTTCATCTTCTTCCTCTCCCAATACTTTCAGCCTTACGAAGTAGCCAAAATAGAGGTTCCATTGTCTCACTGTCTTCAGAAGTTTGGGCACAATTAAGACTCTTGCCCGGTATTGACATGAACAAAAAAACAAAAAATTACGCTTAATTTGTACGAATAAGTTGGTATCTAATGTCCCCCTATTATCAGTGATAATCGGTGTTTTACTGTATTTTATGAATAATTCATATTCCCACAGGGCTGTAGGGGTACAAGGTACACGGGTACCGGGCTATTGGGCCACAGGGCTACCAGGAAGTGACATCGCCCCGGTGCGGGGGCATTTCATTGTCTGGCTGGTAACGGCGGTACAAGGGTTAGTCAACCCTGTTCCCAGTTTTATCCATATTATTCCCGCTTTACGTGGAAACACGCGATGCAATTATACGGTATGTCCATTGGAGATATAAGCCGAAGGAAGTGTATTTTGGGCGTGTCCGTGCGCCCGAAGTAAGCTAAATTTTTCATTAAGGCCCCACATTCCCAAGTTTTACCGACATATAGGTCCGGTATATCAGTCGGTCTGTATCCTCGCTATATGCGACATTACTCGCACAAATTTATGCTAGCTAAATCGGCCGCTCAAGCCTTGGGTAAGCCGCAATAGTTCCCTTTTTAGACGCCGAGGTGCTAGCAGTAAAAATTATCAATTATGACACTATTTACGTAACTAATTACGTAGTTCATTCTCTCCGAAATTTACGTAAATTGCCTAATTTTTTCATTATGGACTTGTATGGACTATTGTATTCATCGAGCGATGAGGGATGTTGAAATCATTAATTGATAATCTATATAAAATATGCAAAAGTCTAGTAAGGTATGAAGAGGGATTTTTCAACGTCAGGACAGTATTTTCAGCGGTTTTTTCGCAGTAATTTCATGAATAGTGTATTGACTCCAGCAACACAAATACTATTAAAATTAGTATCCTCGCTTATAGCACTATGCTGATTGAAGTGGGGAATTTGAAAGCTTTCGTTCTCCCGATAACAATAGAGAGCATTGATATTCCACTAATGTAGACAGTAATTTGGATTTAAATAGAAAAAAGAAGCACATTGCTCTATTAAAATCATATACATTACGTGTACACTTGTGCGGTATTCTCATAAAAATAACAGATAAACATTGGATACCACCAAAGATATTAGAAGAACGAGATATGCTATGTTGGCCGCCGGACCGTAGGCGGAGTACTACCTAATTAGGGTACTTTGAATACTGTCGAGACGTGTACGCACAGAAATCTGTTCTATGTATTAGTGCGGATACCTTAGCGCAAGCGAAGGTGTGCAGTAGTATTGGTGAAAAAAACCGGCGACACTGGGCAAAACAATTCCACACAGTATGAACTGCTCATAGCACATCTCGTTCTTCTAATATCTTTGGATACCACAATATTATCTTCTCGAGAGTCTGAAAATGTAACCTGGCGACATCAGCTTTATTTAAAAGCGGTATTTATTAAAATTCTAGGGGTAATCTTTGTTCAGTGGTTCAGTATTATATTCCCCGGGAGCTTCCCGGATGTTTTATCGATTACGGGTTGCGTTTTGTTTGCCCGCATTTACATAATTGTTTTAATCTCGGAATATTTTATGACAGGGGACAAGTTATCCGTCGCATATCCAAAATCAATGCATAGAAGGTACACACACAGGAATATGACAGGAAAACAACAGGACATACATCCGATAAATATATGTCATTGGCATTTGAAGCTTACAAATAAAAATTGTCGTCATTAAGGACGGGTTGTTTCGGAGAATTTGAACAATTCATCAAATTTCAACGTTCATTTACAAGTTCTGTGAAAGATTTTTTCAAGTTCTGTTTTTATTTCAGTTTTGTCAAGCAATTATCCTACAATGATATAATAACAGAACTTGTATAGGACTTTCACAGAACCCGAAAATGAACATTAAAATTTGATGAATTTTTCAAATTCTCCGAAACAACCCGTCCAACCCGTGTCTGTTTTTCGTGTTTACACCTTTTATGAACCTCTTTAAACCAAGTATTTTGAGTGACATTTAAAAAATTTCAAATAAGGAATTATACAAATTGTCTAAAGAAACATCTGAATGACAGATAAGTTTTTAGATTCTCACGGCCAAAAGCATTTTTGTTGTTTGTTTTTGGGGTGTTATGCCGTGTTGCGCTAACTCCTTCTTTAGCCGACGTTTCGGACAGCGTTGCAGTGTCCATCATCAGGGCAGATCCGGTAGATCCTTCGGATCTACCGGATCACACATCTTCGGATCACACATCTTCGGATCTACCGGATCTGCCCTGATGATGGACACTGCAACGCTGTCCGAAACGTCGGCTAAAGAAGGAGTTAGCGCAACACGGCATAACACCCCAAAAACAAACAACAAAAAAATCTGAATGACAATTCTTTTTTCAAACTTTCTTCAGGCACCTACCATAACCATAATATTGGAAAAATTCGAATAAGAAAATTCAAATAAACACAACGATTTCACATTTGAAAAAAGAATCTGCACTGAACCATTAAAACGGCCACCAGTTTGAAGTGAAAACGGAGAGTAGGTACTAATAAATTTACAGACATTGAAGAAAGAATGAATTTGAATGTGACGAACAAATTTCAAAAAACTTGGTCTTTTCATGGCAATGAAAATTTTGAATTCCTTTGGAATTAATTTCGTATAGTACCTACCGAGTTTCTTCAGAAAGCTGGGCGTACTGTGCAGGCCCGAAGATACTTTAAAAGTACACAACTGCTGAACCTGTACAAATCGCTAGTGCGTCCTACCGTTGAATTTAGCAGCCACCTCTGGTCTGGAGCCCCAAAATACCTGATGACCCTTGACCATGTGCGGAAACGGGCGGTCCGTTTGATAGATTCCCTTCCCTTAATAAACGGATTGCAATCCGTAGAACACAGGCGTCAAGTAGATATGCTGTTCTTGTTCTATCGGTATTACCATGAAAGATGCTCCGATGAATTAGCGTCATTGATCCCTTCGGCACCGGCGCATAGTCGGGAAACACACCAAACGCGCGCCCAACATATGTGTACGGTTGACATTTGTCACATGAGAACGGGTCGCTTCTACGAAGATTTGCCGGCCTGTATTTCCTCGCTTCTACAACATGGGTCTATTTAAGACCCAAGTTCACTCCTTCCTCTCCTCAAAAAGACCCTCCACACATCATCCCTAAAGATGACACAGGCCCTGAGAGAAATCATTTTCCTCAGGGCCTCCTGTGATATTAGCGCAAAGGGGTTCGATTAGCAATAATAAATTGTCCCCACTAAATCATTACCTAATTGATATTGCATTTCTTCACCCTTAATTAGTGCTTCCCGGCACGAAGATTATCGTGAAAAGGGTTTAATCTAATCGGCACTTAGCGTAGTCATTATCCCGTGATTAGGACATGTTCGTGACAGCTGAAGAAATGTGGGACACATTTTATTTTGATTGATTTATTGATTATTGGGACAGTGTACCTACTTCATAAACTGAATAGCATAAAGAAAATCAGGAACAATTTTTCTTTAACTTTTTTTAAGGTTATACCCATATGTAATATATCATTGAAGAAGATAATACTAATACATCTAAATGAATCATGAAATAGAACAAGACATATAAAATTTAAAAAAAGATAACGGCCACAGCTAGGAATCGAATCCAGGATCTCGACTATTTTATTTTCCCATGGTCGAGTAGTTAAGACGCTGTCCCGGTAAGACAAGAGATCCTGGTTTCGATTCCTAGTTATGACCGTTAACTTTTTATTTTCTGTGTCTTGTTCTGTTTCATGTTTCGTTTAGATTTATTAGTATTATCGTCTTCTTCAATGATATAAAGAATAACATTTATTTTATGGACGGAATTAACGAAATGTTGTAAAATGTTTTTGGTTTTTGAAAAAAAAAAACAAATCAACCAATCTGATTGCTAGTCCAAGAATGCTTATTTATTTATTATTGCAAGAATAAGGTATTTTCATAATAATAATTAAAAAAAACTTACCTTAACTACGTTATTAAATCCTATAATACACTTATCAAACTCCTTTATACAACTTACCTTAACTACGTTATTAAATCCTATAATACACTTAACAAACTCCTTTATACAACTTACCTTAACTACGTTATTAAATACTATAATACACTTATCAAACTCCTTTGTACAATTTACCTTAACTACGTTATTAAATACTATAATACGATTATCAAACTCCTCTATACAACTTTCTAAATAACTTGTATTGTACCTGCTTATATCGTTCATACTCAGTTTATTATGTTATGTACTATATTCAGTGTATTATGTTATACAGATATATTCATAAAATAATACACTGAGTATGAAAGATATAAGCAGGCACAATACAAGTTATAGAAAGTTGTATAAAGGAGTTCAATAAGTGTACATAATAACAATAGTATAAAACAAGTACAAAAGTAGTTATAGAGCAATGTGTAGTAACTTTGTTGATGTGTATAAAAAGCAAACCTTTGCTATGTCAGATTGAGTGTTTTATAGAACATAGCTACATATCTATAACAATGCATATTATGTAAAAGTCTTCAATGCGTGGATAAATTAATAAATTAAGAAAATATTCAGCATCTATTTCTTCTTATTTCAATTTTTAATATTGACAATTCATGATGGAATTCCATTTTAATTTGTTTCGTTTATTGAAATATAACTCATAATTTTCATTAAAAAAAAGTGATTAACATTATTAGAAGTTACCATAAGTAATTATCAACGATTAGGTTATATAAAATGAAATAAAATAATACAAAATGAAAATGCAAAACATAAAGGCAATGGAAAAAAAAACAAGTAATAAGCTGTTAATTTAATTAACACCTCCCTGAGTGAGAATAACTCGTGTTTAGAGAGGGAGTGTCGTTTAAAGTTTTTAACATTAATTCAGTTTGGGAATACTCCATAATTTTAAACATTCAAATTATGAACATATGTGTACATAATAACAGATGTATATACGCTAAATATTGCAAAAATAAATAAAATGTTTTACAGAAAAAAAAAAAAATTCAATTATAGTGATATATTGAAAAAAATTAACACTTTTTCCACTTTTTTAAAATTTTTTGACCGTGATTAGTTTATTACAGCCATCGTTTATAACAGACTGGTAAAATTACCCTTAAACTGTGGTTTATATACATTAAAAAAACGACGGATTGCTTCACAACTTTCGTGGTTCAATCGGGAGTGCAAGAAATGGGGCCTCCTAGTGCGCAAATATATTAAAATCAAGACGATCACGGACAGCACAAAATCATTGTATACCATTCCTATTAACCCCCACCGCCTCCCCCAAAGGTTATGTATATGAACCGGTAACGGTAAAAAAATAAAAAAGGCTTTAACGATTTAAAGCCTTTTTTATTTTTTCAATACTTTATTCAGCATCCATTTTGAATTTTTAGTTTTGAGCAGTCGTTTCACGTTCGTTTTATGATATCTTACTGGTATACTCTCACTGACTACTGGATAGACATTTTACTGGTATACTCTCACTGACCCTAGATAGATATTTTACTGATATACTCTCACTGACCCTAGATAGAAATTTTACTGGTATACTCTCATTGACTCGTAGATAGACATTTTACTAGTATACTCTCACTGACTCCTAGATAGAAATTTTACCGGTATACTCTCACTGACTTCTACATACACATTAAAACATCTAAAGTTATTCGTCCGAACGCCTTGATTCGCTTGAAAATTTTTGAGACCGAACCGAAATTTCGTTTCGTTTTCGATGTAAATTCACGATAAAGTAATTCGGCGACATCTGCTCAGATTAAATGATGCCTTTAAGAAGATATCCAACGACGATTTTTCCCCTCAAGGCTCAGTTTTTTTTAATGCATCGTTAAATTGCTGAGTAATGGGATGCTAAACGATTTTTAAGTATCATTTTTGCGCTCCATTTACATAAATAACTGATGTCCGTAGGGATTTTTTTATGATGCCTGAAAATGTGCGTTTCAGTGGAAAATACTTCGTCGGTGTCCATTTAGGTAAAGCTGGTCTCCCATGAGTGTATTTTAATTTGAGTTTTTTTGTTTCTTCTAGATTAGTGTCGTGTATTATGCATTTATTTATATATATTCGCCTAAAAAGACTTTTACATAGAAGTGATACATGATGCAGTGTACATAGGAGAATATCTGTATTATACAGGAGATACTGACAGTAAATAGGTCTAATCCATTGTAAAGAAGGTACAAAATACACAATTGTAAAATTGTGATTACAAGTATAATGAGAAAATATTAAGAAATAATTAAAATAAAAACTAAATAAATAAAATAAAAAACTAAATATGAAGCAATATTAGTAAAACGTAAGAGTAACATAAAGTAAAAAAGAAATTACAACAACACTATATATATAAGACAAATCATTAAAACTAATTTACCAACGCTACTCTAATTTGTAGGATTCGACAAAGTGTTGGTATAGATTATGCTAAATTCTGTAAATGGAGTCAATAAATAAATCAATAGCACGATACTTGTTGCCCAGATCATGCATCCTATTGGATATTCACCAGATATTACAGATAAATTCGTTGAGCGTGCTTTCGGAGTGTCAGGATCTAAAGCCTGGAATAAACTGCCACTGCCACATGTGAATAATCACAAACTCGGCAGAATTCGGAGCTAAACATGAAAGTTCTCTTTTCAGAGATTCATATCCATAACTAATTATGGATTTCTACAAATAGAAATTCACATCCAAATTGTAAAGCGAGCAGAGACAATTATTTGGATGTCTATGATAGCTATGTGGGCCGGTTAGTACTTACTTACCTAAAGTCACTTGTAGAAAATGTAGGTAATATATTACTTCATTAACACCCTTTTTAGGGGCTTTTACATATAAATAGTAAAAATTATATATTTTTATTTAAAATTATATATTATGAATTCCTTCTAGTTGGACAGTCAAAACATTTTACAAATGTAAAATATGTATATCCTGTACTAAATAAATTTTAAAAAAATACAGTACATATTTATTATACTTTATAAACTGTCTCAGTAACAATCTTTTGTATCTGTTGGGTTATAAATTAAAGATGACCACTGACTTTGTATAATTATTTCCATCCATAAGTATTCTGGGCAATGAGGAATACATATGGTAGTTAGTACCAGAATTTCTGCACTGAAATAAGTAAATAAATGCATTGATCGATTATTTTGTGTTTGACAGACGCGGATAGTGACTTGGTTTTATACTATTTCGAGATACCAATGTATTGCCACGATTATGAATTTATTAAAGGTTTATCAGGAAACGGCCCCGTTTTTAGTTCGTTATGATCTGGGATGTTCCGGGATATTCCCGAACGTTCCAGACTATTCACAAACATTTCCAGAATGTTCCGGGATGTTCTGGAATGTTGTATAATGCTCCAGAATACTCTCGAATGCTCTGGACTGTTCTAGAAATTTCTAAACTTAAACTTTCGAAACTTCCAGCCCTTATATCTTGAAAAGCACGCCGTTTAGGTAAAAACGGGAACCTTCGTCATGGATGGGGGATAGAGTGCTACCACACCATATAACTCCCTTGACCGTACGGTTTCTGAGTTTTAGCGGCATTCACATTGTACACATGCTATTATAATATATATTGATATTGGAAACAATCAGTTTTATACACATATTTTATATAATAATAAATTTCTACTGGGTTCCTAAACCCGCATAATTACATTGGTGCAAAAAATGTATATAAATAAATAAAAACATAATGAACAGAACTAATAAACTACAGTTTTAAAATATATATATCCATAATTCGCACATCACAATATAATCATATCCACAATATGACGGATCAAAGGTAAACAAAATAAAATAAAGAAAAAAACAACACATAAAAAACAAAGTTTTTTAAAATTATAAGTCATATTTTTAGAAACGTTTTTTAAAACTAAAAAAAAATATAATTTTGGTTTGACTGAGTACTGATCCTTCCTACCCAAAAACTGGAGCCGACAACTATATATTCTTGTAAAAATGTAAATAAAATATTATATATATATATATATAGTTATTAAAAAAAAAATAACTCTATCTCTCTAAATGCCGATCGCATAGGACCGACATTTATTTCGTTTCAGAGAAATGCGTGTATGTTAGCGTGTATGCACGTGACTGCCACCAAAAGTTGATAGAATGCATTCTTAGAGACAACTAGACTATCTGCCGAGTTTCAGCTCGTTCGGATGTCGAGAAGTGGGTTAATTTCCGTTTCAAAATTGCATTAATTCTTTCATTGATGCCCGAAAACAAAAGTGAAATTCTAATAGATGTATTTGAAAAATAAAATGGACCTTAGAAAAATAATATTATTCAATATAAATATATTCTTTCATTGTTAAATCTGTTAACATTAAACATTATTCATTGCTATTTTTAATGTATAATAAATATTTTATTGTATTCAGTCATCTACTGTCGATATATTTATTATAGACTGATTCAGCTTTAAAATACTGTGTGAAGTATTTACGTGACAATATCGTGACGAATGATCAATTATTGCCGTTTGAAGTCTCATATTGTATGTGTGTTAATAATGATTGCTACCAATGAAGATTTAAACCGTTAGTAGTGTGTTGTGGGCGTGTATGCGCCCGAAGTAAGGTCGAGACTCCTTTACTTCGGGTGAAATTGATCGAACATTTACATGTTTTGAAATAATTTTTTGTGAAGTGACTATCTTCATATATTCATTAGCTTGTCTGGAGCCTAGGAGTCGACAGGTGTTATGCGGATTGATGACGTTAGATCTCGTTTATATCGATACATATTATAATTCTAGGAATTTTCTGTTCAGTGATTGTTACCTACTAGTTCCACAGGTCCGCACAATGTCGAACAGTTCGGAATACATGTTTGATTTGTGGAGTGATTTTATTTGTTTGACATATCAATAAATACATCGCTTTTTTATTTCACGTTTTACAGAGATTTCGCTAGATTTTTTAGACCAGACAATGTTTTTTTCAAAGCAGTTAGGTTTCGTTTTAAGATAGTTTTTAGATAAAAAAATTGAATTGTTTGTATGTGAAAATAAATATTCTTCCATGGAAAAATATTTTAGTATGGGAAAAAAATGCCATTTCAAGAAAAGTTTTTAATTTTTTATTTCTACCGTCATGTAGAATCACCTCCTTTACCCCCGGACACCCTGTATATTGTATAATATATCGACATTTTTTCTAGAAAACTTCATTTATCCTATGTTATATCTATAGGCTTTTCATAAACTGTAACTCGAGTTACCAATTATAGTGATGGATTTTTGGGGTACTATGCCGTGTTGCGCTACCTCCTTTCGTTTCGGACAGCATTGCAGTAATTTAATATACACACCTGCCCTGATAATGGATATCGTAATGCGGTCCGAAACGTTGACCAAATAAGGAGGTAGCGTAACACGGCATAATACCCCAAAAATAAATCACTATAATACTTTTTTCCGTGAAAATCGCAAATCAATTTCCACCTAGCTACCAATTTCATTATATAAGAATTTTTGCTAAATCTTCACGACGAACATATTAATTTGTTTTATTTTTGTTTTCAACGATCTGATTGGTTTACATTATTACTTGGAGCAAAATAACCTAGCATATTAATAATACATTCAACTCCAGTAAAATATTTACTTGTATTGGGTGGCAACTCTGGCCACTAGAGGCACTAGTATAGTATATGCATAAAAACAAAAAAAATGTATCAAAGTAAACCAAGCCTAACTCGTGCCGCTAGGAGGCGCTAGTGTAACACACTGCTATCATAATGTATGGGAAACATCAGAAGTTGGAGGTATTGTAACTGTTCTACAGTATTTGCTCATAGGTAGTTACTACCAGGCTTCGTCCGGGTTTCATTTTTATGCGGAATTCGGAGATACCGTTGAAAAATATGTAAATACTATTTTAAATGACGTCTTAAATATTTTTTAACATTATAGGAATATTTCACAGCCTTGTAGCTCATGTTAGAAATAACGTAGCGAGCAGAAAATTGCTCTGTCCTAAAAATTTCAGACAGAAAATGCTGTAAAACTTTTAAAGCTGGCCGTTTGAGAATCTTTATTGATAAAACTAAGCATGACACTCGTTTCGCCTCTCAAAGTCAATATTTTAACTATGTTCAATATTGTCTTAGGCATTCCCTAAGTCAAAAAATGGTAATTATCTTAGTAGGTTAACTCGCCCTTAAGCATAATGGGTAACTCAATATCCCCACAACTCCAATTATTCTCATAATAATAGGTGAAATATTTATGCTTACATTACCATATCATTACGATAAAATTATGGGGTAACTCACTGACCCCTCACGGCAATGCATGTTTTGTTTGACATCTTGGCTTGCCGAAGGTTAAACGAAAATGTTAATGAAAATAATAATATTTCACAAGGGCAGTATACAAACTGACATGTTAATAATATGCTCATACGGAGGAACCATAATTTATCTGGGAATATTGCATTTAACAATGTTTTAATAATAATAAAAAAATTAAGATTATTTGTATAGCATCGTTTTTATGTAAAATAACCTCAAGATAAATCTTATTACTACAGACTTACAAACTATTATCAACTTATGTCTAACAGATTGCTTTCACCGGTTCGTCGATCACTAATACAAAACTATATTTACGATGCATTTGATCAATGAAGTGATGCTGTGTTAGAATGTACACGTATTTTTATTTATTTATATTTTGTGCAGGCAGATAATATACAGGACAATACGTACCTGAGGGGTCACTTGAGATGAACACTGTTTATTGTTTACTAGAGATATTTAGATATAGTAACACATGTAATTGGAAATGCCATTATTAATTCTGGTATTTTTTAATAATAAATCTTTATGTTCTTTAATGAGCGTGTTTAGGAGAGGAAAAACAAATGTTATGTTGGGCGGTACAACAGTACCTTCCTAAATGTGATTCGTCACGCAGTACCAGACAGATTGAAGAGTACATAATCGAATAATGTAAATCCAATAAGAAAAGTGTGTTTAGGATATATTGTGGGCAATACAAGGGTGCTACTCTCAGGCAGTTATGTTTAATTTAAGGGTATGAGAGCCTAAAAAGGTAAGTTTTGAGTTTAGACCTGAATTCTGTTGGGCTTGTTATGCATCTTCTATTCCTAAGGGAGTTTTTCCAAGCCTTAGGCCCAGATAGTTATATTGCACGTGTGATTTGAAACCACAAGTCATTTGACCTTTCCTTGGATTAAAATAGTTTTGCGTTTACACAAACATCAAATAGGATCAAACATCTGATACCCTCCAGTAATAACCAATTTGATTTTAATTAAAAGCTCCTGATCCGGAATTTATCCGGGCTCAATTTATTGAAGCGGTGGGAATTGAACAGCTGTTCGTTCATATAAAACAAGCATGCCCTTTCCTAGTTGGTTAATAATAACGACAAAAATGTAGGACGATAATGGGTTGCTTGGCACAATTCCCTTTATTGCTTGAGTCTTTGGTGGGTGGGAATTTCAGATGATGTGATGTTCCACTAGTATATATGCAGATATGTTTTTTAAGACTACCTACCTATTTAAAATTCCCGTAGACACAATTGAGATTTGTTTTTATCTGTATTTAAAATAGTCAATCGAATTAAAATTAGAATTATTAATCGATAGACATGAAATGTTTGGAATTATTTCGATTTTTTTTTCCAAAAAGTATTTTCACAATTTATTCTTAAATGTTTTATGTTTTAGAAACATTTTATAACTTGAATGATGTTTCAAATCAAACACCTCGATAAGGTCGATTATCATCGCAAAACAAAATATAATCGATCTTTTCAAAAACAAACGAATAAAAGCGAATAAACGAAATTGGCGTATGGATACAATATATTTATATTCCCAAGTGAGCACTTTGTGTGATTTATTTTATCGGACATTCCTGTTCGCGCTTGAAATGTAGGTACGCATTAAATACAGAAATTACGTAAATAATTTTCAGTTTTGTGACAACAAGTGATGACCGAACATCCATTTATTTTATTGCAGTATTGTGCACATTTCCTTTTGTGAGGCACCGTATCTAATTACATAGTGTATTAGTTTTTTTTTAATAATAGGTATCTCTTCGGTGAACAGAGTACGTATTGTATATACATCTTTACACCTGACGTCTAAAAAGAAAATTCAAGTGAAAACGAAAAAAATAATAGCCGTGAAGGGACGCTTGATGGAAGTTGATTTTTATTGAAAGAAGTGAAATGAAAGTAAACAAGTCTTTATATTTTTGATAATAAAACATTTTTTACTATGAATAAAATATACACATAGAAATAATATTACAAATTAAAAATTCGTCATCATTAAGAATAAATCCACTGTCAATTTGAGTGAGAATAGAGCAAATATACCGCACAGAGTTTTGGCGGCGGGGCAGAAAGAGCCGTCGAGTCTTAAGGCTGGCCGAATTAAGCGTCATTTTTACGTCCCTAGGCGCGCCTAAAGATTTTCATATAAAAAGAAAAATTTTAAATAATAAAAAGAAAACACAGTTAAAGTATTACAATAGCTCTAAAAACTTAAGTTTTTACGACAATTTCTGCCGGCAAGATATTGCCGTCCAGATTTTTGTATTTTCGGGCAAGATTGTCGTATTTTGCCTGTTCTTGTCGACATATTTCTAAAATTGTTGAATTTTTTTACAGTACCCTTGAAGGATTCAAGGGACATGTAAATGCCATTACCACATGTATTCTATGTTTCAATTTTTTTAATATGTAGTTTACGTTGCATGTGTATTATAAATAGACACACATTTTGTTAAGAATAATAAAAAAAATTGTCCTGTCTTGCTGGTGAGTTCGCCTGGCTTCCAATATTACCACAATATTGCCGGGCTAAATCTATTTCCTTCTCTGTTATACACGGTGTTCCGAAACTCGTAGTACAAGCGGGAAACTGGAGAATCTACACCACATGGGGAACCCAAAAAAACATAAAGTTTTTTGATTTGAGCATTTTCACAAAAAAAAAAAAAAAAACCAAAAAAAAATATTTTTCGGCTATTTTTGGGTTAAAGTTTTTTCTGGTGTTTAGGGTTGAACAACAGATGTTTTAACTCTGCAGAGCAGAAATATTTTATGATTACACCGGATTAAATGAAGGGTGATTTCAAAATAATGCTTAAAATCCGAGTTTCTTCATTTGTTTTACTTTCAAATAGTTTTAATTAGTTGGGTACTTTGATCTTCAGTAATAATTTATAAGAATTTGATTAAAAAAAAAAAAAAAAAAAAAATGAACTTCTAACTCGATTTACTCGATAACGAAAGCTCAAATAAAAAAAAAATATACTACAAAATCGACTCCAAATGTGATGTAGATTCACCAGTTTCCCGCTTGTACTACGAGTTTCCGGACACCCTGTATATGTACGTGTGTTCTTCACCTACCACTACCAAAACTTCATATTTTTTACGCGTTTCACATTTAGTATTTTCTAATATACAGGTTTGGCAGTTATTGTAGGCGATCTTTTTTGTGAAATTAAATTTATGAATTTTTATAAATTACGGCAATCTTGATGAGACACGGGATATTGTCCCGAATATTGATGGTCAACACCTAGTCCGGCAAGACTATTGTTGACAACACAGGCACTTTTATTGCTCGGTTACCAGCACCTATATATCCAAATTCGATGATCGTATACAGTTGTTGCTCCTGTATTGCTAATATTAATAAGTAGGCGAATATATACAGTTGTTCGCCCTGTATTGCTAATATCAATAAGTAGGCATATGTATACAGTTCTTGCCCCTGTATTTCTAATATCAATAAGTAGGCGTATATATACAGTTGTTCCCCCTGTATTGCTAATATCAATAAGTAGGCATATGTATACAGTTCTTGCCCCTGTATTTCTAATATCAATAAGTAGGCGTATATATACAGTTGTTCCCCCTGTATTGCTAATATCAATAAGTAGGCATATGTATACAGTTCTTGCCCCTGTATTTCTAATATCAATAAGTAGGCGTATATATACAGTTGTTCCCCCTGTATTGCTAATATCAATAAGTAGGCGTATTATATACAGTTGTTGTTCCTGTATTGCTAATATCAATAAGTAGGCGTATATATACAGTTGTTGTTCCTGTATTGCTAATATCAATAAGTAGGCGTATATATACAGTTGTTCCCCCTGTATTGCTAATATCAATAAGTAGGCGTATATATACAGTTGTTGTTCCTGTATTGCTAATATCAATAAGTAGGCGTATGTATACAGTTGTTTCCACTGTATATTGTGTATGTATATGCAAGTCAAAATGCTGTCAAAAGTATACGCATAAAGTATGCGATGTTCGCCTTAACTCTAATTGCGCAACTAATATTTTCCTACGTCAATATTTTCTAAAGAAAACGGTAAATACATATTTTTTCTTCTTGACTGATTTTGTGCAAACAATTTTCCAAGAAGAAATTCGAAGATAATAATACAAAAATTTTAAATCTTCACCAACGTTTAACCATTTAAATAAAAGATGTGGCAAACCACAAGGATGTTTTATTGGTGGAAATAATACGAATTCTATTAAATTAAGATACATTTTCTCCCGAAAGGGTTGGGTTTTCCAAGATCTAGAAATCTAAAGGCTCTTTAAAAAACATTTTATTGGAAAGACTAGCGGATACAGTGTGTCTATGAATAGTAAAAAAATGGAAGGCGCTACGATTGTTTAAATGGTTTTAAATGGCAAGGAAAAGTAATGTCAATTTAAAAATGCAACATGGTTCAAGTGAAAACAAAAGCGTCTGTCCACCAACTATGTGGTAGGCCGGATCGGGAGAGACTGGTTGAGGGAGACCTTTTGATCTCTCCAACAGGACTCTCTCGAAACATCGCATTGCACCGCAGTGGAAGGGATTGATTCATACGTCCGTCACTCTTGGACTCACTGACCCCAGATTCTTACCCACCCCTCGTACCCCTTTCCTTCCCAGAACTTCCCATCATTCCTTTCCTAAAAATACCCTTCACACAGCATCCCCAACGATGACATAGGCCCCGAGGGAAATTATTTTCCTTAGGGCCTCCCGTGTGGAGCTAATGTAAAAAATATTAATAATTCCCGAAAGGAGGTGTATCTCTTATTCTAAGAATACTTTTATTATAATTTAATATTTTTGATGTGTAGGTATATATAAAATAAGCCATTTAATAGATTTTAACCTTTACCTACCTGAAGGTAAAACACGTAAGACGAAGGGGGTCACTAGGATCTCCCAGGTATCGTGGAGCGATCGTGTCTCCTAATATTCCTTTTGCCGTTTCCAGTGGATATAATATATTAGTAACTACCTAGCGTTTTAACCGGACATCGCTCATTAGTCAATTATTAAGTATAAGTAATGCAAAAGGGTAAAAGAGATCATATGGAATCGAGCAAGTCCAATAAATTTATTGTAGCCCTATCCAGTAAAATACACCTTTTAAGCCTGCTCTTCCAGCTTGTTTGCGACGAGGAAATTTTTAAGAACGTAATTTCTTCGGAATTTGATCCATTTATTTAATAATATAAATAGTAACGGGATAATTTTTTAAATGAAGATCGATTTCCGAATAGTTTTTCTGGGATTACTTAAATTTGTAAAAAATCAACTTAGATTTCGCACAAAACTCTCGTTTGTGGGGAGTGTATTACTCCCCTCCAGAACTTCTCAGTTTAAAACAATTAGGAAAAGTTGAATTTGTAATTTTTTCGTCCAGTCAACATATCAGATTTGAAAGTCGGAACATAATCTCACATTTGAATAAAAAATATTTTTTGGTCTGAAATTTAATGCCAATTGCAGTAGTAATGAAAACATTATACTTTGATTAAAAGAATTTGGCATTCTCAGAATATAAAAATATTACCATTTGTTATTTCGGCTACTGGCATTATACTTAGCTCTCTCATTCAAAATTTAGGCGTATTAGATCTATCAAAGAATTTATATATAAAAATGCAAAAATCAGTCATTTTAAATACATGTAGGATTACGAAAGATTTTTTAAAAATTTACATTGAGGGATCAGTAGGATTTATAGGTCCAGTTAGGAGTACCACCGAGCCGAACTCTCTGATATGAAAATATCTGGAGTCCATGAATTATTTTCCCATTTGATCTCTGGTGCGTTGACGTGTTGTTCTTGTATTGTTTTGTATTTATTGTGCTTATATAGTGCACTTGCATAATGTGGATTGACTAGATGATCATTTGTGAAAAAGTGTGTGGAAGGGTTTAGTTTTTCCCGTGGGGAAGATTTAACCCAGACATAAAGTCGAAATTTTCTAGTTTTTGTTGATAGACTGTACGTTGCTGTGGCCCTTTATTGGAATATGTTGGAATTTATTGTACCGTTAAATGTTACCCCGGCCTTGGTAACATAATGGCCGACGGAGACATTTAGGCTTAGCATTTTCACGAGGCGTTGGCTATATAGGTTAAGTTAGCGTGGAATTGTAAAGGATAGAAAACTCCATGATCTTCTGTTGCCTACGATAAAAAATACATTCTGTCGAGTTTAGGATAATGTTGTGGCGGTAGAACAACTTTGAGAGGTCATTTTGTGTAATTTAAACCAAATAAAATTTCTCAGACGTTTAGAGAAGCTTTCCTAGTTTCTGGAAACTCTTTATTATAAAATTTCGGAAACCCCCATTAAACATTTTGACCTTTTGACCATTTTTTGACCTTTTCCATAAAAAAAAACATCCCAATTTTTTGGCTATTCAATAAATAAAACAAATTTAGAAAGAGTAAAGGAAATGCGAGATCATGGCATAATAATGGATGAGAAACTAGACTTTACGGCCCACATTCAACAAATTGTGAATAAGGGTTTGAAAACATTAGGTTTTATATTAAAAACTTTGAATCTTTACAAATCATAAAACTATTGTACATATCCCTTGTTAGAAGCCTGATAGAACATAAATCCACAGTTTGGTCGCCCTTCTACAATGTACATATTTATAATGTTGAAGGAATTCAAAGAAAATTTCTATGCTTCGTCAATTTTAAACTTAACATCCCTTTAGAATACATAAATTACCTGTCATTATTGAATCTTTTAAATATTCCGACATTAGAAAACAGAAGAAAAATAAACGACCTAACCTTTTTATTAAAATTATTGAACTCTAAATTCGATTTTTGTGAACTCCTGTATTTAATAAATCTGCACATACCCACACGAACAACTAGGCAAATATCAACATTTTACATACACACATCTCATTCCAATTATAGTTTTCACTCTCCAATACAACGTTTACACAGTCTTGGTAACAAATACTTAAACAATATAAATGTATTTGACAATAATTTGAACTTGGCAAACTTTAAACGGAGAATGTGCGAACTATTTTTACCTAATTTGTAAACTATTGTTATGGCAGATTTTCTATTTTTCGTCTCACTTATTTGTATTCTATCCATACCTATATTTTTTAAACTCTTATATTTTATGTAACATATTTTTTTAACTCTGATATTTTTTTACGTAACCTGTATTGTACATTATTATAGGTAAAAGACCTATAGGCGTTTAAATAAAAAAAAAAAAAAAATAAAATAAAAACATCTCCACGTTCTCTTTCCAGTTGTATTTTTGATTTATTGATAGGCAATGACATTACAATTTATTTTTATTTTTTTTTATTGCCGGTAACCCGGGCGTTTATTGACATCAATATTTGTTTACATAATATATTATGTGCGCTACCCGACTCACTAGACAATATCTGTTCTGAGCCGGGTAGCAGTATCTACCATTACATATATCAATAATAATAAAAGTGAATAAAAATACAAAGTAAATAAATAAAAATACAAAATACAGGAAAAAGAAACGTAATTAAAAAATAAAAGATTACCTAGATAAAATAATCTAAATATAAATTATTACATACATATGTAATTTTTTTTTTTTAGTGTGAATCAAATAATCAAATAATTGAAGATTTTTTGTTTTGAAAGTTCTTATTTTTTTTTTTTAATATGTCATATAAAAATTAGCATGGAAGGTTTGCAAGTAACTTGTTAATGCGATTTCTTTTTTTGTTCATTAGCCACGTATTAAAGTATTTATATGTACATTTTCTGTTGATTTGAGTTGTATGTTGTGTTTCTTTTAAGAAAATATTGAATATGGAAGGTGCGAGGTAAGATTCATGTTTTTTTGCAAGAGTGGATTTAATTTTTGGCACTTGTAAATGATTGTTAGATTTAGCTCTAGTGTTCTGGGAGTGAGATATGTGTGAAGGTGACGATTTTATGCAATTTTTATGGATAATTTTTTTTATGAATAGCTTCCTGATATCAAGTATTTTATTTTTAATTAAAAGATTTTCAGTGGGATAAAGGTATGGTTTTTTGAACATAGTTCTAATAAGTGCTTTATGAGCTGTATTAAGTAGCTTGATGTATGTGTCTGCGGCACCACCCCATGCCGATATACCATAAATAAAATGCTTTGACAAAGGGAAAAGTAGACATTTTTTAGTAGTTTAAGTGACATAATGTTTCTAATCGTTTTAAAAATGTATATTTGTTTCCGGATTCTCATTGCAAGTGAAATTATGTGAAGTTCCCATTTTAGTTTGCAATCCACTGTTAAACCAAGATACTTAATATTATCCGAATGTTCAATTTTTTCGCAGTCGCAGTTTTTGGTTTGTGATGTAGTACATGGATACAGGTGTAAAAGCGGGACGGTTTTTGGTTGCCCAATATTTGTTTTACTGAATGTTAGAAATTTGGTTTTCGAGGTGTTTAGGGTAAGAAGATTTTTGTCGAGCCATTTTTTTATCTCCCTCATACCAAATTCGGCGCTCTTAAATGCCTTTTCCCAAGATTGCTCTTTAATAAGAAGTACAGTATCATCTGCGTAGCTGATCACATTATAGCAGAGTGTTGGAATTTTAATATCAGTGAGACCATTAATATAGATAAGGAAAAGAATAGGGCCTAAGACACTACCCTGAGGCACTCCGTACTTTATTTCTGCTGTGTCACTCAAGCATTTATTAAGTTCAACTATTTGTTTCCTATTTTTTGTATAACTGATGAACCATTTGAGCGGTTTTCCATTGATGCCAATATTTTTAAGTTTTTCGTATAGCATATCATGAGAGATGGTGTCAAAGGCTTTAGCCAGATCTAGAAAAACTCCAATTACTTTAGATCCCTTATCTACATGTTTTACAAGGAAGTTGGTTAATTCAGAAATTGCCTGTTCTGTGCCCATTTTTGCCCGAAAACCGAATTGATAACTTGATAGTAAGTTGTGTTTATCGAGGTAGGATAGCAGTCTTTTTTTCATTGCTTTTTCTAGGAGTTTTGATAGAGAGTTAAGTAGTGAAATAGGTCTGTAGTTGGAGATTAACGTTTTGTCTCCAGATTTATGGATCGGGGTAATACTGGCAATTTTAAGTTTGTCAGGTACAACACATTGGAAGAAACTTTGATTAAATATATGTAGGAGAGGTATACGAGAGGTATACAATACATTTAATGTCATTGTTGATAGGCAATTAATTCTTAAATAGACCTGCATCACAATTTATTATAATACTAGGATTTGTGAAAAGCATTTATTAAATATTTTCTTTAAGAGCATTGCGTCTCAAACAAATAATTAGAGATGATCAGAAATTTACCATTCGGATGAAAGCCGTTAGTAAACTTTAAAAATCATTGTTCAGATTTAGACCTGTCAATGATTTAGATTTGTCAAAAATGCAAACAAAAGATATGCAGGATTATTAAAATAAATTAATTTTGTTACCTCGTCTGATATGATTTGATATGAAATTTTGAAAATCTAAAGTTCATCGAACTTGAATAATTTTACGCATTACGCAGAGATATGTTGAACATAAATCGTCGTTTTGTAAACGAGCAAAAAAAAAATTTCGGGCGCTTAAATTGCTAACATTGGCTAAACCTTAATAATGCACTACGGAATTGTACATCTTAAAAAGGCCCACAGAAAAGTCTGCCATGGAGTCTATCTCCTAAGGATAACCCCCCAGCAACGTCGGGTACACGTAAGCTAGTTATGAATATTAAGGTAGGTCCCTACTATAACAATTAATTGTATATTTATACAAATCCGATTAGTATTATTATCTCAATGACTGTACAGTTTAGGATTGTTGTAAACGGAAGTTTGAACGCCCTCTGTTATTTTCAAGAACAGTTGAAGTTTTAAAACAGCATCGAGTTTTTTATCTGCTAACATTATTGATATGAGTATGTAGGTAGGTTCCTACTATAACAATTATTTGCATATTTATACAAATATGTAAAATATTGCATTAACTGCATGGTTGGAAACCGGTTTTAGTAACAATGGTATGGATGTATTTTTGATTTTCTGTTTCAAAAACACGTTGTAACGGAAATTGGAAGGCAACTTTTATTATCTGCTAGCAACCTGGTATTTTCGCTAAAGTACAGTAATTTGTACACGCTTCTTCCAGGAAACAAAGTACCCAACCATTATATTTTATGGACTATTACTCACCTCGCCTATTTACTATACTTAGTGATTAAAATGTTGGCATTTCATAATATTTTTAGCTTAACATGTTATTATGGTATTGTTACCGTAGAACTTCTTCGTGCCCTTAAGATTTTAGAAGGTTAGATGATTTATCAATGTTGCTTGTCACAGGTGCTGTCGAGGATTCCAAACAAAGACATAATAATTCCCAACAAAGACTTAATTAATTCTCAACACGCCATCGAAGTGCGAATATTATTGGGAATAACGTAATTTAATTAATTTTGAAGCGTTCATTATAATTTGATATTTTACAATACAAGTTCTTTCAAGTGAGAAAAATCAAAACATTTTTGCAGGTTTGTAGGTAGTCTGTTAAATATTACGCGCCTTATAAAGAACGTGTTTTAAATTTTACGCAACTGATTTATGTATCGTAAATGGTTGTTTATCAGCAGTATAATATTTAAAACACGTTTTTATTAGTAAGGGATTTAAAAAATACTGTATTTATTTAAGAACGGTCAGTGGTTGAGTTGGCATTCCATCTGGGTTCCACCCAGGACGTGAGTTCGATTTCTCGATTTTAAGTCCTCCATAACGACACAAGCAACATTTTCCGCTAACTAGTATGGTGGTAGAAGGAGATTTTAAAATTATTTTCAGGTTATCCTTAACCCGTGAATTTTTGTCTTTCTTTAAAAAAATAATAATTAATTATTAGTCTTGCTACCCGACTTGGCCCAGAAATTGCTTTTTTCTCTCACTAGTTTCAACGCTCCATATTTTCACTGACATAACACACTGTATATAAACATCGTATTGCGTGTTGTCGTACGTTTTATTGTTACACAGCGCATGACCGAAATAACGTAACGAGTTGAAAATAGCCGGGTTAACCTAGAAAATCTAGATAGTGAAAGTTGTTTCCATTTGGTCCCCTGGAGAGGAATACAGAACTAATTTGGTTCTTGCAAAATTTTTAATCCAGTTTCTAGTAACTTCTAACTCATTTGAAAATTAAGTAGTATTTATGCATAGAATAAGAAAGGAAACTAGAAGTGCCTTCCATGCATATTTGAATTCTAATCCAATTTCAAATACTTTTCAAACATTCAAGTTCGACCGACGTGCCTACTTATACTTTCACTTCAATAATTAGAAGGCCTTAGGAAGACAAAATTCTATTTCTCAGTGACGATTCATAAGGACATCTCTGTCAGAAGCGTACAAAGACATGTGCACCAATACACACCAAGTATATTTTAGTCGCCTCAACTCTAATATGCGACCATTCCACATCAACATAATTCGTTAAAAAAAACGTTATCAACATAATAAAATTGTCCGACTAATGAATTTTCATAGGATATTTGAGTTGTTTAATTAGGAAAAGGTGTGCTCTGTAATTATCAACCTTTTCCGTTCTACTAAATATTCGTCTCCCCTTTCCAGGGACTATCTAAGTAGGTTAAACCAGTGCTCTGCAACTAATGTACACGATTAGCTGCAATAAGAACATTGAAATGGTTTTTTCCGCTCTTGGTAATTTGCTCTTGCATTTGCAAGTACACAACACGACTATTTTGAAAATGAATAACTGAGGTCAGAACGCGAGAGTGGTTTTTTTCCACACGGAGAAAACTTACTGATATAAAATATTAAATTTATAAAGAATCTCTTAATTTTTTTTACATTAGCTCCACACAGGAAGCCCTGAAGAAAAATAATTCCCGCAGGGTCTATGTCATCTTTGTGGATGCTATGTGGAGGGTATTTTTTATTGAAAGGAAGGAAAGAAAGTTCTGGGAAGGAAAAAGGTATGAGGGGTGGATAGGAATCAGGGGGTCAGTGTGTCCAGGAGTGACGAACGTTTGAATTCAACCCTCCCACGAGGATGGAACGAAAGAGTCCTGCTGGATAGGTAAAAAGATCACCCTCAACCTTTTTCTCCAAATCCAGCCCGCCACACAGCAGGTGGACAGATGCATCCGCCTCCAAGATCTAAGCAATCCTCACCCCACGAACCCAGGCACCACTGCTATGTCACCAAATGTACCGAACCACTTGGAATGACCTATGGCAGGGGTGTCGGTTATCCACTAAATGATTCCCGGGGCTGCGGTACCCATATACGCCTCCCAAAATGAGAATTTTAAAATTATTCGTATTCTAGTTAAAGATGGGACTGCAGGTCTTTAACGAATGAATTGACGGGTTTCTTTGTAAACTATCATTTAAACACGAATGTGTTATGTCTATGGCGATATGTTTCGCATTTCGACATTATATATTATCAGGACAAACGCAGGTGAATGAACACGTGTTCCGATATATTATCGTTATATTATGATGTGCTAAAAGTTTATTAGGAATCGGCATGCTATCCCGTTTTTAACAGGATTGTAATAAGTCAGCAATACTAATCTTTCTCCGTGCAGTTTGTGCCAGCATATTGTGTGTTTCTAAATATGACTTTTATTTATTTATTTATTTATTTATTTAGACGCCGTAAAAGGCTTTTACAATATACATGATTTATGTTTACAGTGGTTCACAGGAGCGAAACAGTATTATGTTAAACAGAATAATTACTGAGAAATTATGTTGAAAGTTAAACAAGAATAACATCTGGTATACATAGGTACAATAGCATTTTTATTTTCAATCCGTACAGTAGTTTAGTATTGAGGTTATTGTTACCTTCAATATTGAATTTGGTTGAATTTGCTGAGAACTAAGAGTTAGCTCTATTGAATCAGGGCTGTCAGTAAGACATCTCATAACAATTTTGGGAAAAATTATAGTTTTGATTAAGTATGTAAAATTATTAGATAACACTCTTCTGTCTGATATCTAATGTAAGTGCATAGTTTAGGTTCTGTGATAACTTATGAATAGAATGGTATTATGCCTAATAACATTGATAATTACGACAGAGGTTTGTTATTATAGCCTTCTTATAACTATATTCCGTGCAGTTGAACACATCTACTACTTCTGAGAAAGCATTGCCAACTGCATGCAATCTAGGTATAAGCGAGTTTCTAAATGACTCAGTCCTGATATTGTTATTGAAATTAAAAAGAATTTTGGATCGAGTGGTTCTAGTGGGTATATGGAAGGTAATTAGGCTTAATATATCAGGACTGTCTATAATACCATTGACAATTTTAAAAATAAAAGTCAAATCGGAAATAAGTCTTCTATCTGAGAGTTTAAGTAAGTTTAATTCTTTCATCAAGTGATTGTAATTTATTGATTCTATAGGTAGACCGAGTTTATAGTTAATGTATCTTAGGAATTTATGCTGAATTTTTTCAATAGAGTCGGAGTGGATTTTAAAGTAAGGACACCAAATAGGAGAATTATATTCGATTTGACTTCGAACAAGTGAGGAATATAAGATTTTTAGTGTTGAAATATTTTTAAAGTCTCTGCCATTTCGGAGAATGAAGCCGAGCATTTTTAATCCTTTGTTGGTGACTGTTTCTACATGTGAAAGAAAGTTAAATTTTGAATCGAAAGTAATGCCGAGATCGTTAATTTCACTTACAGAGGCGAGAGAAACATTATTAATTTTGTATTGATAGTTAAGGGGTTGTGTTGTTCTGAAAAATCTTATAATGTGGCATTTACTAATATTGAGATAAAGTTTGTTAGTTTTGCACCAATCTTGAAGTTTATTTAAATTTAATTGAATTTGAATACAGTCATTTATTGTTTTTATAATTTTAAATAGTTTAAGGTCATCGGCAAAAAGTAGCACTTCTACATTTTTATCAAATACAGTAACAATATCGTTTATGAAAAGGAGAAACAGTATTGGGCCTAAATGTGACCCTTGGGGTACACCGCTAGTAGCTATGAATTTGTGTGAAAGGTTAGAATTATTTTTTACTTGTAGATTTCTATTTGTTAAGTAGCTTTTTATCCATTCCAATAATTTTCCCTCAATTCCGATTTGACTAAGTTTATTGAGAAGAATTTTATGGTTAACTTTGTCAAACGCTTTTACAAAGTCTGTATATATTGAGTCGACTTGGGTTTTGTTTTCGAGTGAACATGCTATAAAATTTTCGTATAAGGAGAGATTTGTTAGTGTGGATCTGCCTGGCATAAATCCATGTTGATTAGTTACAATGATGTTGTTAATATGTATGGAGATTTTATCGAGGATAAGTTTTTCAAACAGTTTGGGGATAGTTGAGAGCATGCAGATGGGTCGGTAGTTAGTGACATCATGAATATCGCCTTTTTTAAATACAGGTGTTAGATAGCAATTTTTCCATAGGTCGGGGAAGCAGCCAGAATTTAATGATTGGTTAAATATATGACATAGTGGATTGGCTATTATTGATGCACAGTTAATTAGAAAGGCAGGACTAATTTTGTCAGGACCCGCTTTTTTCTTTAAGTCGAGTGTTTTTATTTTGCGTATAACATCAGGAACATTTATATGTAAAGCGGGAATGTGGACCGATTCCTTTGGATGAAAGGGTGGAAGTTGAACATTTGGGATATCATTATCGTAAACATTTTTGAAGAAGTCGGCAAACAAATTAACGATGTCATTAGTATCACTACTACCTTTCCCTTCGAAATACATGTATGTTGGTAGGCTAGGTTTGTTTTTTCTTAGTGAGTTTACATGTGTAAAAAAGTTTTTGGTATTTGAAGGAATAGACTTTTCTGTGTTGAGTATGTATGTTTGATATAATTTTTTGGAGAGCTTTTTACAGTCAGTTCTATATTTATGAAATATTTTGTAGTCAGAGATAGAGTTGCTCTCTTTGAAATTTTTGTGTCAGATTTTTTTGTTAATTATTAAGTGTTTTAAGTCATTATTAAACCATTTGGGGAACTTTGATGGTTTGAATTGAATTAAGGGAACATATTTTTCAATAGCCGTGTTGATGATGGAGTAAAAAGATTCAAGATTTTGGTTAACATTTGTGTTTTTGTCTAAAAAGGACCAGTCTGTACTTTCTAAGTATTTTGTTATCAGTGGATAATCTGCCCTTGCAAAATTGTATGAATATTTAGGAACACTATTAGAGTAAATGTTTAGGAAGTTGTTAGTAATGGTGATGTTTAAGGGAGGATGGTGGGAATCTTCGGAAAGAAGGGGGTCTATGGATTTACATAATTTTACTGAAGGATCGCTACTAAATGCAAGATCTAGTAAGTGGTGATTAGAGTTGTATACATTATTAATTTGTTTAAGACCTAGGAAATTTGACATATTTATAATTTCACGAGCATTAGCAGATGTATTAAAATGAGTTGTTGAGTTATCGCTATGGGTAATCCAGTCTATATTGGGAGTATTGTAGTCGCCGATTAGCAGCATTCTAGCTTCCGGATATTTGAGCTTGAGGGCCTCTACATCTTCAATGTGGTTTACGTAAATTTGTGTAATTGATCCGGGAGGAATATAAACACATCCAAGAATGATTTTTCCTAGGTTCGTCTTGAGTAGTAGGAAAATTTGTTCTATATTTTTGTGTTTGCATTTTAGCCTGGATGAAGTTATAGATTTGGTGACTGATATTAATACACCTCCTCCTCTTGATTTGGTGCTGCTTATGTAAACGAATAGACGCAATAAGAACACTGGAGTGGTTTCTTTGGAATGGTTTTTCCAGCATATTGTGTGTTTCTAAATATGACTTTTATGTAAACGAATAGACGCAATAAGAACACTGGAATGGTTTCTTTGGAATGGTTTTTCCAGCATATTGTGTGTTTCTAAATATGAATTTCATGTAAACGAATAGACGCAATAAGAACACTGGAATGGTTTCTTTTCCGCTGTGGGTTCGAATGCGCGTTTGGATAAGGGGTATGCGCATAAAAATAGAACACTAAAGTTTGCATATTTTTATTTGTTATTATTAATCTTTATAAAAATCAATGGTTGTATTTATTTTAACTATGTCTGCCTAACTTGGAGATTCCCTTATCGATACAGATGGTTTTGAGATATTGTTCTGATTTGAGAAATAAATTACGAAGCCTTGGTACGTCCATTTATTTGCAATGTAAAAATAATTTTAAATTAAATTTAAATTTATACGATAAAAGGTTTCCGATCACTGGGAAACAACTAAAGCAAATAATCGAGTTAATGTGTTTGAACGGTACCGCCGGAGAAATAGGTGGACAACTTTGAGCCGATGAATTTTGTACCTTATTATTGAATTTCTCTGAAGTAATTGACATTTCTGAACAAATATTATTATATTATGTAGATTGGCACTTGCTTCTTATTCATAAAGAAACATGTATAAACATATCAGACATTTTGTTCGTGTCTCACTGAAACTCTTACATGGTGAAATTTGCATAGCAATTTATTGACATCTAATACAGAATAAACCATTTTCTATCCACCCGGTGAGCTCTGGCCTAATGAAATTTGCACATAACAATTAATTGATAATATCTATAGATTTTTCTTGTTTCTTGAGCGGCAAAACTTTGGAATAGTCAGCCCCGGCGTTACGTTTATTTGCGCCATCTCTCTCTCTAGATTTTCTAAGTAAACATAACTATTTTGAGCACTTAACGTCATTTCCATATATTTCGAAATATAAGACGAGTTTTTGTTCAGGTACAAATAACTTTAAAATATATATAAATAAAAGATTGAATTCTCGGGCGTAGCCGGGTAATGATCAGTTACTACTAGTATACATCATATTATAGAAACGTCTACGTCTAAATTCAATGCCAAAAACTACCCGTCACAACAAAAAAAGATAAGATTGTCGTTTCCCGACGATGTCACTTTGTCAACTTTTTGATCAGGTAACAGCTGCAACTAACGTTTTCAATGAGAAAAGTTTGTAGAAAACTTCCCGCCGCGGCATCTAAATATCGATCTCAACATTTTGTCATATTATTTCTAAGCTGAAGACAGTATTTTTTAATTTTTTTTTTATTGAATAAATAGTTAATACATATCAACAAACAAGTCCTGCTAAGCCAATTGAATTGGCTTGTCAACAGGTGCTTAAAGTTTAGTTACATATACATTTGTATAAGTTATAATTTACATCTTGTATCTAAAGAATCAACAATTTTTTCATACAATTTTTCATACATATTAAAGTAATTTTTTTTTTCCGATAGCCAATTTTTCACCATATATTTAACCTTATTCATAGATTTAAATTGCTTTATAGTGTCAGGTAATAAATTAAATATCTTCGGTATGTTGTATTCAAACGTTCTCTGTCCGTATTTATTATTAAATTTCGGAACTATTAACCCGTCATTGCGCGTGAATCTAGTACTGTATTTATGTTCTAATTTTTCTTTATGCTGCGGGGTAAATATATACTGAATTATGATTTTTTGCCATAGAATAGCCTTAACAGGTAAAATTTTGGCACTCTGAAACAGCAACGGTGTATTATGTCTCTGTTTAAAAATATTAGGGACGACTAGTAATTTTACAATTGCGTTTTGTACAACTTGGACTTGTTTCAGATTGGTTATAGTAGTATTTCCCCATATGGTTAATCCATATCTTATAATAGATTCTGCCATTAATTCCACAAATGAAATATTTACTCTATAATAAACGGTTCGGCTTTTTCCAACATTTAATTATTTATTTAGAACTATCTGTACACCGCTACTTGTTGCTGTGGCTCAGTTTGACTGTGCAGGTAAAAAAACAATAGCGCTTGTCGCTTTTACGTCCAACATATGACGATGTTTTTTTTTTAAAGCATGTTTGTCCGATGGTGCTGTTTTTTTATTTTTAAATGTCACAGTTGACATCAATAAAACATATATAAAACACACCCGTATTGGAATGCAACGTTGTGTGAAAATTTCAAAGCAATCGGTGAAGAACTTTTGGAGATTTAAGATTTTGAACAAACGAACATTAAATTTTTTATTTATGTAATAAATAGAAGATTTAATTAACGGCACAAGTGACATTTACACACGTGAAAGTTATTGACAGTCATAGTAAAATATGAAAAGAAAGGAAACATTATAATGTCATACACATAAGTTAACGAGAAAAAATAATTCACATTAGTATAAAGTTATTAAAAGAAATAAAGAAGAAACAAAAAAAAATTATCGCAGCCATGTGGGGGAGTAGGTAGGTAGTACACAAAATTACTATCCTCCTTATATTAGCTTACATACTTGACATATCATTTTAGTATTTTACGTATTTCTGCGCAAATACATAAGTTACCATTAATAAATGACTGAATAATTGGGATTTCTATAGTTTAAAAGCTCATAAGACAGAAAAATGCATGGGGTCGTCGGAAGACCTACTTGGTTACAGAGGTTTTGTTTGGCATCTTGGCCTGTCAAGAGTTAAACTCACAATTATGTAAGTATTTTATTGCATTTCTAAAACATCAAAGACAAAGTTTATAGCCGCTTTGATATTTTTTTATGTACAAGCAAAAAAGCAGTAAGGTCGTACGTAGGTAGCCTATTTTTTTAGATTTCTGTAATTTATCAACGTAAAATAAAGAATAGATTTCACATAAAATCCATTAAAATGTATGAATGAAAACCAAGGCGCACAACTCACGCCGCTGGGAGGCGCTAGTGTAGCATGCTACCATCAGAATGTATGGGAATGTACGAAAGTGGAGGTATTATTAATATTATAGGATAATCGTATGGGCTTTGGACGGACGAACTCTCCCATATCACACTTGTAATATATTGTTTTCAATGAGTAAAATATATAATATAAAAACGTATAAAGTAATATGTTACTATACTAATTAATAACTAATAACGGTAACTATACCTCCAAGGTTCACACTTCTAATAATACTTTGTTCACACTTACATATTTATATTATATCGAATGAAACGTGCATGTCCTTCACATCTGCAGCTGCGCGAATTCCCATGTGCTTTTCATGTTGCTTGCTAAAAAAGCCAAATTCATCAACCGCAGATATATGATTGTTTATTTTCCTAACGGTCGCCAGTTGTGTTCCTTTGATACATTTATTATTCATACAAACTCTAATCTCTTTTTAAGTAAAGATTTTTGTCTTTAGTGTATACGTTTTAGCTTTAAGCCTTTGCAGTCTTTATTCTAGTAATTTGTATCAATGTAATACGCATTTACTACCCGGATTCGCCTGAGTTTTTTCCCCTTGTTAGTTAGTATCCCCCTAGAATAGTTGAAACGTAATATGGCATTGATTTGCCTTATTTTTTTGATAATGAAGTCAACATTTCAAGGCACGATAGCTCATGATGGAAATTACATCGAAATATGGAAATAGCTATGTTGGCTTTGAAATTACCCACACAAAACTCTGTGCAAATTTCATGACGCCAGACCTCAGCTTTTGAGAGTTTATGCTACTTAAGATGAACAATTTTCTGTTATGATTTGAGGTTTTACTGCCAAAAGTATTATCGTGTTTTATTTTTGGGGTATTGCGCCGTGTTGCGCTTCCTACTGAATAAGCCAACGTGTCGGACAGCGTTACAGTGTCCATCATCGGGGCAGATGTCTAGCTTCTGTTTCAAACAGGTTTCTGCTTTATCCTGGAATACATATTACATAAAATAAATAATAATGTTTTGAAGATTGGAAATTGAAAATAATTTATTTTACCCTCACCTGACATTTTTCTATCTCAATATTTTTATCAAAGTCCGAGATATACTGTCCACTCGTAAATTTTAGTCAGCAGAAAAGATATATATGTTTGCTTTAGTGAGCAACCGAAAAAAGAAAGGATTTTATTTGACAAATAATTTCTCTGTTGCGAATTCATTATTTTCCCATTCTTTTTCATGTATATTTTATGAATCTTGCAGGCTTAGGTACGGTTGGACCGTGCATGTTGGGATGTAGGATACCCCTCGAGACAGATCTCCAGTGGATTCAAGGCTCGAGGGTAGAGAACAAGGGGAACGAGAAGACGTATTCTTGAGCACGTAGACTAGACTAACTGACTGGTGTACCACAGGGATGACTGCGGAGAGCCACTGTGTTCCCGCGTTGTACGTGAAGTATCATGATACTGTTGTTTATTCAGAGAAAAATTATCCCTTTACGTTTTGATTTCACTTTTACAAGATTTACATTGAATTACAAAGATAAATTGAATTGAATTGTAAGTCGAAAGCGCAGTTTTTTCTCAGAAATTCAAATGTAACACTGTTACAGTTAAACGCCGATTCTAGGTGCTTTTCAACTTCCTATAAAGATGACAAACTTAAAAAAATGATAGCTGTCCTCTTCTGCTGAGCACAATTGACAAAATACATTTAATTATTTTCATTAATAATTTTCATAACTTTTCATGACTTTGTCACACTTAAATTTCTGCGGAACAACTGGGCCTAAATGATTTTTGTCAATCGTTACGCCAACATTTTTTTTCCTTTATAAGACTGAATTCTTGGATCTTCTCGGATCGAAGTATAAAAATCTCGAATGGTGTCATGAAATTTGCATAGAATTTTCTGGATCAACGCAACTACTCAACTCGCAACCTCATTTCCACCATGAACTACGAAGCTTTGAAACATCAATTAATTTGTCGTAAAATAGGGCAAGATATTGTTTTCAATATTTTTGTAACGGTTAGATAGGAAAAATAGATTTTGAATAAAAGTTTTGTCACTCGGGCAAAACCGGGTACTAAAACTAGTTTATGAGGAAACAAAGCATTTAAATTTCAAACAACATAATATCGATACGGAAATCTTATGCAACAAACTTTCTCCTTCAAGGATTATGATTACTAGCACAAGGTTTTTTGAAATTACATTTTATGTAGGTTGCCTTTGTAACGGAACTTGTGTAACTTTAAGGTTTGTCAACACAACGTAATACTTGTGGTAGGTATGTTAAAAGTTCCTCCAGTGATGTAACTTGTAGGGAAATTAGTCCGGCACCGTAACAGCCAGGGTCAAAGCAATATATTCCGCAGCCTTTAAAACCTCGGTCGAATTTTTAACCTCGTTCCGGAAGTTCCGATCTGTTTGCTTCCGCTATGCTCCCAGACCTTTCCGGAAAGACTGACCTTTTATTTTTGACCTTATTTTTGGCGGCGTGGAAATGTTTACAAACCTACATAGAATGTTTTTCATAGAATAAAAAACACATTTCCCAGTAAAAAATCTCGTAGACGTAAAATTCACAATTTAACCAAAAGTATAAATAAAATTCACTGCAAAGAGTTTAGCTAGTTGGATTTCTTATTTCTTATGGATAACCAAGAAAAATACAAACTTTTACAACTTTAAATTTACACTATTTATTTCGGTTTATCGGCTTTTGTCGAGACTTGTATCAATGGCAGTTTTGCTAGTTCCGCTATGCCAGTTTGTTGTCAATTTTTATTACCTTTTTAAAAGAATTTTCTGTATTTTTAAATGCATCTATTTGAACTACAATTTTATTTTGGTTAATGGATGAATGCAAATCTTGGAAGAGGAAATTAACCTACTTCCGTGCGAGCTGAAACTCGGCAGATGAGTCGTTGTCGATGACATATACGCATTTCTCTGAAATTGGACGACATTGCAGCAGTTAATATACGAAATATATGTTGGTCCAACCCGATCGGTATTCGGTGAGATTTAGTCGCAGTTGACTCAAGTCCCTGGGGAGAAAAGTTCAATCCTCAGTGAAACCAAAAAATAACATTTTTTAATAAAAATATATGTATTACAGTATAAAAACTTTGTTTTTAACGAGTTGATTTTACTTTCATAAAAGCCCATAAAATCTACAATATATACTGAAAATAAGAGAGGAAATTCGCAACGCCCTGAAAATAACGTGTACTATTATCTTCTGTGACAGGGATGGCGCACCTATTTCTTTATATTTTTGCCAGAGCTATTGTTGTTATTTGCGCCCGATTCTTTAATACAATCATCGCGTGTCAGATAAATAACACGATGGAAAAAGAGAAATTCACCGCAAACAGCAGCAGAGGACTGAAGGTCCGCGACGGCTCATTAGCAAAACAATGAAAAGTGAGAACCTATTTATAATATTTTTGTACAAAATAGGCAATAAAATGAAAGGAAGATTGCCGATACAATGAACTGATAGTTTTTAAAACATTCCGCAGAGAACAATTAGTATTGTTGATTTATTAAAAATCTTTTCAAATTATTGATAAACTTTTAGTAAATTCGTAATAATACCGGGAAACGTGTTCATACACCTGCGTTTGTCTTAATAATAAAGACGAAATTGTTAGAATTTTTATGGACACGTGTTCCGACACCGTGACAAAACATTGGTATTTTACTAAAAGTTTATCAGGATACATTTAATTCAATTAAATGTATCCTGATAATGCAATTTATTTAATGCAATTCATTCGTTTATGGCCTGCAATCTCGTTTTAAGAAGGAAAGTTCTGAGAAGGAAAAAGTTAGTAGGGGTAGGTAGGAATCTGGTGGAAAGTATGTCCAGAAGTGGCGGACGAATTAATCCATCCCTCCCACTGCGATGCAAGGCGATCCGAGAGAGTCCAGCTGGTGAGGTCAAAGAGTCTTTCTCAACCGACCTCTCCCAATCCGGCACACCATGCTTTAGGTGGGCAGACGCATTCGCCACCATGACCTAGATATACCTTACCCCATGGACCCGGACATCCGTGCTAAGTCACCAAAGTTCTCAGACCTCCGGAACGTCAGTGAGGCGCCTGGTTCACTAGGGCAACTGTAGTAGGATGCGATGAGAGAACAACAATTATTACAAGATCCAAAATTAGAATTTTGCCCTTGTGTCACCAAAATTATCTGCTGTGTGGAAGGCTCGCCATCCCTGTCTGTTTTCATTGAAAATCCAGCAAACTTTTCTGTTTCCGGGAGAAACCTGTCGGGATACGGACCGGAAACTATTCGCGAACTTCTCTTTCCATTCCCACTTTATGGCACTATATTTCTCTATAGACATAACTTTCCATTCTTCATAAAATTTCCCCATGTGTTCTCTGAGGTGAGGCTTCCCTGACCGCATTACGCCCATTCACAATTGTTTGCTTCGGCGGATTACGTTAGAGTTATTTTAACTTCGACCACTTCAGAATATATTAGTAGTCCAAAATAACATTTTTAATGATGATTATACTGAAGCACAACTTTTTAGAATTAAATCCTTAGGATATATACAGGGTCGGTCACGGGAATCGCATGGTCAGTTTGTTTAAAAAAGGTTTTAATTTATGACAAAACATATTGTAAGTTGATAATTTTTTTATGGCAGTTTATGTTTTGAAGATTATCTCGCCGTCGCCTAGATGTTGGCCATTCACATTTATGCATGATTGTAGCCGGTTCCGAAAACTTTGAGTAGCGTCAATTAACATCTGACGTGGAATCCGAAAGGTTTTCCCCTAGATTTTCGTCTTGAGATGTTCACGGCAGTCCAAGAGACTTGAGATATCCGCACAAAAAGAGATCACATTAGCTTAGATCAGGGGAGCGAGGAGGCCAGTGAATAATGCCGTGATCTGGAGAAAAGGCTGCCTGAAAACTGATTCCTTAAGACAGTCATTGAATTACGAGCTGTGGTGCAATTGCACCAGTAGTTTTTCATAAAATGTTAGGCTTCATCATAAGAAACACAAAACTTTTTAATAGCATCGATATCATTAAGCAACTCTACTTTGCCTACGCACGAAGTCATTTGAAGTTTGCATCAGTTGTTTGGTCTCCATTTTACAAAATCCACATAAACAAAATCGAAGCGATTCAAAACAAATTCCTAAAATATCTTTGTTACAAGTCATTTGTAAGATTTAATAATTATACAGAGGCAGCTTCATACTTTAAAATTGATTCACTGAGTGTACGGAGGCATTATAAGGATGCACTATTCCTGTATGCACTAGTCCAGAGTTGCTAAGCAAGATTCCATTCAATGTACCTGCGCGTTCAATACGCTCTTGTGTCCTGTTCAGGGTTGATTAATGCAAAACGAACTCTAAGCAGAATTCTTGCCTGAACAGACTATGCAATAATTACAATAGCGTATTATCCAAGGTTGATATTTTCAGTTGCGAACTTACCAAATACAAGAGGTCCATAAAAGAATATTTCTCTGATGATTTGTGAATAATGTTTGTCTCTATTGTTTATATCTCTATTATGATTTGATTTATATCTACAACCTCTCCATGGCTATAAATGTATTTTTTTGTAAATTTTTCGTTTTATATAATCTTTTGTTTGTATAAATTTTTTAATTCATATTCCTTTCTTACAAATTTAATTTACTTATTCCATATTATGCTGTCTCAGTAGAGGTAGTCACAAGGAGGAGATCCATAATTGGCTTTATTTTGGCTATGTAATACTTATGTACAAACTGATTGAATGTAAACTGTCGATTTCCCGAAAATTAATAAATAAATAAATAAAAATTCGGTTGATTTTCACAAATTTCGGTAGATTTTTGCCGAAATCGATAGATCTACCGAAATTTCGGTAGGAATGGCACCACTAGGTTCCACGACAAGCTAACTTCCCAATATAACAGACAAATCAAGGTCACACCAACTCACTTAGGCCAACACTCGGCCGTACTAGACAATCAACAAAACACGAGGTTTCCGTGATGGACCCTGTATAAGTAATAAGTAATAACATATATATGCAAATTATTTTGTATCGTTAAAAATAGAAAATTTTCAACACAAAGCGGTTCATAAATTATGTATGCACCCGTTTTCACGCATTTATTTTAAATACTACCTACATATTCATATTGTACCTTGATAATATATAAATAGATTTGTTAAAAGATCTTTAACAATTACAAGTATGAACAGAATACTATTAGGCTGAAGAGAGTGGGGGATAAGAAATGAAGATGGGAAGATGTAGGTTAAGCTGAGATCCGCTAATATGAATATGTAGGTAGTATTTTAAATACTAATATTGTACCTTGATAATATATAAATAGATTTGTTAAAAGATCTTTAACAATTTAATGATACAAATATGAACAGAATACTATTAGGCTGAAGAGAGTGGGGGATAAGAAATGAAGATGGGAAGATGTAGGTTAAGCTGAGACCCGCTAATTACTTAATACGCAACTAAATCCATCTCAAGCAATGTTTTAATTCAATGGTCTCTGAGAGTTTCTTATATGTATACTCTGGGACGAGGTATTGAAATTATTTGGTTTCTTGTTTCTTAATAATCGTGTTATTTTATATTTGAAACTCACCGGGCTTGGAACCCTATAACTCTGAGCCATAGGGTTAACCCTAATAAGCCAGGTTTCAGCTTAAATGTATCGGCAGCATCTCCTATCCTTCTCCTATTTTCCTCTTCCTATCCTCTTCCTATTTTCCTCTTCCTCTCCCCTTCCTTTAACACCAAATTAATTTTAAGAAACTAAAACTTCATTTCTAATGCACTTTAACATAAAAAACTTCTGTGGCTTGACTTCAATTAACTTGTATATTTATATCTATCACTGCATATTATATAAAAGCTGTTTGTTTCTTACAATATAAATAAATAAATATTTTTAACTATGTTCATTTTAAGCCCCGTGATTAAAACTGATTTTTGGACAAGTACAATAACAATGTAATATATTTTTCATACATAGTCATGCTGCAATCGCTGTAAAATAGAATGCGGAAATTAAATGATTCACTGTTTTGGATACAAAATAACAATATGACAGTACGTATGCATCGACGAAAATGGGTCTAGGGAATTCTTTGCATTCTCTGGAGTACCACAGGGGTCAAACCTAGGGCCTATACGATTTATAATTTTAATTGATTGCATCAAGTATGCGCTTGCCTGCTTTTTGCTGATGATTTCCAATTACTTCTGAGGATTTGTAACTGGCAAGATTGTGTCAAATTACAAATCGACTTAGATTCAACTCAAACCTGGGCTGATTTTTTTTTTTTAAATTATATTTTTTCAATAAAAAAATTTACAATGTGTGATATACAATGTTCTTTTCAATGTTGTTTTTTTTTCAATGTTCTCCCATAATAAGCAATTGCTTGTGTGTATGGGATGAGGTATTATTTGTTTAGTTTCTTAGATTTTTATTTTATTTTTTAAATTTTTGTTTTTGTTTTTCTTTTATTTATTTACGTTTTTTTTTTAGTTTAGGTTTTCAGTATATTTTTTTAATTGTGTTTTGAATTCTTTGAAACTATCATTTAGTGATCTTATATTTTCTGGCAATTTATTGAAGAAATTTGTTCCTAAGTATTTGTAGTTTTGCTGACCCAAAGTTTTTTTACAAATCGGAATTGGTAACATGTATTTTTGCCTGAGATTTGCTGTGTTTTTGAATGGTACGGTTTTGTTTAGGATATCATCTTTGTAAACTTGTAAGGTTGCGTGATACAGGAAAAGAGTATTTAATTTTCTGACTTTAAATTCTTTGAAAATGAGTTCAGATGAATATAAAAATGATTTCTCTAATATTATTTTAATTATTAGTTTTTGCGCAATGTAAAGAGGTTGTGTGAGTTTTATAGGCGCCCCCCCATCCTATTATACCATATTGGATTATGGATTGACATAATGCGAAGTACGTCATTCCTAGTAGTTCTTTATTTAGAATATGTCTCAAGCAGCTAAAAATAAAGGTTAATTTTCGTACTCTATTTTTGAGAATGGTTTATATGTGGTATCCATTTTAGGCATTGGTCAATAGTGATCCCTAGATATTTGGTTGAAGTTTTAATTTCAATATTAGTACATAGTAAGTTACAGTGGTGTTGTTGAGTGTTTGGTGCAGAGTGAATTCGAATGTTTATTTCATGTGGCGTATTTGGTTTGTTTATGAAAAATGGTACGTAGTGTGTTTTTTTAGAGTTTAACGTTAGTAGGTTATTGTCAAACCATGTTTTCAATTCATTGATGTCTAAATTAGCCTTTTTGTTCAGTTCTAACCATGTGTTTGCTTTTATAAGAAGCACCGTGTCATCTGCATATGAGACAATTTCCCCGTATTTAGCAACTTCAAATATATCATTTACATATAATATGAACAATAGTGGTCCTAAAACTGTGCCTTGTGGTATCGAGAAATTATTACTTTCGGAATCACTTAATTCATTTAATAATTTTACTTGCTGTGGTCTATTTTCCAAAAAGCTTATAATCCAGGATAGTACCGTTCCATTTATTCCAATTAATGTGATTTTTTTTTATTAAGTTAGTGTGTGAAATACTATCAAATGCTTTTTTAAGGTCAATAAATATTCCAATGCATTTTTCATTTGAGTCTAGGGCGGTATATATATAATTTGTTATTTTTGCAATAGCATCGTGGGTGCTGGTGTTTTTTTTGAAACCATACTGTTTAGAATTAATAATTTTATTTTGTTCTAGGAAGGACCAGATTTGATTTTTTACAATTTTTCGAATATTTTTGATATATTTGATAAAAGGGATATAGGGCGGTAATTTTGTGGGTCGTTTGGGCAGTCAGCTTTATAAATCGGTGTTATTATTGTTCTTTTGTAGTTATCAGGAAATACACCTTTTATAAGGCTTGTATTTATTGAATGAGTTAGGGGGTAAATTAGATATTGTTTAATTGTTTTTAGTTTTTAATACGTTTACATCTATGTTGTCATAACCGGGAGCGGAACCCCCCTTTAAATCATCGATAATTTTTCCGACATCAGTTTCTGTTATTTTGTTGAAATTATTATATTGGTGTTGGGAAGCGTGGAGATTCTTTTTTTTATTGCTGGGACATGTTTTGATGGCGTTAGCCAGATTTTTTCCAACATTTGCAAAATAGTTGTTTAGAATATTACAGCATTTTTTGGTGTCAAGTTGGACATTATACGTTTTTTTCCCATCTGAAATTTCGGATATACACCTGTTCTTTCTATTCTTATTTATTATTTCGTTTATTGTAGTCCATATTTTTTTTATTATTGTTTTTAGCATCTAGAATTAATTGGGAGTAGTAGTTGTTTTTCGTTTTTCGAATTAAAGTTGTTAAGATGTTTGGGGATCAATGGTGAGGCACGAAATGAAAGAAGGTTGTGAAGGTCACATGTGTTTATTGGTGAGTCAGTAGCCGTGACAAGGAGATGATGAAGGACAGATGTAGAATATTCCGGATGCTGGCTGATGATGTGCTGGCAGGTCAAGCGCGGGTCAGTGAGTCGACGCCGGGCGCTGGTGACCGGGACTCGATGTAGGTCAGGCACTGGCGAAGAACGTAGGTCTTCAGGCACTCCAGTGCTGACGAGACGGCCGAAGGTGCGACGGACCTTGTGGGCAGTTGAACGGGAACGGCGTGACCAGTGAGGATGCTGCGTGTCCTCGTGGTGGTCATGGTTGCGTGGAAGAAGCGCTGGTCAGAGACGCTGGAACCAGGGCGCTTGTAATCCGAGTAGCGCTGGCCGCGGACGTGGCCGAGGCGCTATGATGATGTCCCGATAGAGTCCATGATGATAGGGGCGAAGCCGGGTACGTGTCCCTCGCGCTAGTAAGAAGAACGCGGGTGATCACTCGTTGAACCTCGTAGACTGACGGCAAAATTATGACTGACTGACTGACTCGCTGCGTCGGGCTTATTTATACTACTCGGCCGACGGCGGCATTAGGTAGGTGGATGGCAACTAAATCGAAGACACTCGCTCGATCTGGATCATTCGCGAACTTTCGACGGCTTGGCAATTATGCCTAGGCCGTAGGCTCGAACCTTCTGGCGAGTTCTCGTAGTATTCGAGACGGACTGCGGTGTTATTGTCATCAATAGGCAGGTAGGTACTTGAAGTACGTAGATTACTTTGTTTACGATTTAACGATGCAAGTACATAATTCGGGAGTAGATACTAAGTAGGTCGAACGGTTTATTATTAATTATTCAATGGATTAATATCGACGCTACAGATGTTTTTATATTTTTTATAATAAGAAATAATTGATTTTTTGGCAGTCGGTTAATTAGCTAATTTGTAATTTATTTTTTTTCTAACTGCTTTTACTAATCCGATAGTGATCCAGGGTTTTATTTTCTTTGTTTTTGAGTTTTGATGCAAATTTTTAATTTCAGAGGCATTTAAAATGTGTTCTGATAATTTTTTTTCAAATAATGATGCACATTGATTGGCGCACTTACTGTTTATTATTTCAGTCCATTTTTCTGTTATGAGTGATTTTTCCAATAGTAGTTTAATGTGGTTTTTGTGGTACTTGATTTAGGTAGGTTTTTAGTTTTTTTTTTCATAGTTAAAAAGGGTTGCGTGATCAGTTATGTTTATCTTCCAGATTGAGGATTTGACATTTTTTATATAATTCAGGTTTACATTACACCAAATATGGTCTAGACAAGATGGCGTTTGATTTGGTACTTCACGGGTATAGTTGTTGATGCACGATTTGAAGTTAAGATGAGTCATCATGTTCAAGAAGTTATTTTTTTCTATAGAATTATGGTTATTAGAAATATTTATGTTAAAGTCACCACATATAATCGTAAAAATCTTTGTTAAATTATTCAGGTATAGATAAAGTTCGTTTGTAAAATTCGTTATGTTTGATTTGTGTGTGCGGTATATTGTAATGATTCTATAAATAGAATTTTTAAATTTAATATCTATTTTTAAACAGTTGACAAATTCAATATTTACTTCTTCTGTGTTTATCACTTCACAATCGTCAAGATGATGAAAATATTGTATTAAAAAATACATATAGTCACCAGTAAAATCCACCAAGGACCTAGGGGTAGACTTTGATCCCTAATTTTCAGATCATATATTGCAGTTGACATCATCATGCTACGAGCTTCTAGGGTTTGTTATAAGATCTTGCAAACAGTGTTTTAATCACGAAGCAATGATGGCTATGTATAATTGCATTATAATGTTTAAAATTCGTATCTAGGTTTCAATAGGTCTCAGCTGTATGGGGCCCATACCAGCAAAAATACATTGAGAAATTAGAGAGATTCAAAAAAATACTCCTTAGATACCTGTTTATGAGAATGCATGGAGAGTACCCACGATTCATGCATTACTTAATATTTGCTTGCTGAAACGTGCTACCAAAGTCTTCAGTCGAGGAATGGGGTCTTTGCAGTAATGGCATAAAAAATATTAATAATTGAAAAGATAGCCCATACCTCCTGGAATGCTATAAGTTATTCGTACCAAACAACTACAGCCAGCGACGGCACCATGATCTGCTATGTATCCCACATAGCAGAATGGACATACTTGCTCGGCGTAGCATGACACGAGGTATGGCGTTTTTAAATAACATTCCTAAGACCGTTGACATTTTTAACAGCAGCCTTGAAGGATTCCAGGGGCATGTAAATGCCATACATAACCCATTATAATAATAATAATTTGTACTTTATGTCTCTTCTTTTTTTTAGTGTGTAGTTTATGTTGAATGTGTATTGTAAATTGTCTGTTATGCAATTTTTTTTATTTATTGAATTAATTTCTTACATTTGCTTTTCCAGAAGATGCAGTGGGCCTCCTCCCGCTACGTGGTGGCGCCGATGGTCGACGCCAGCGAGCTCCCCTGGCGGCTGCTCTGCCGTCGTCACGGAGCCCAGCTGTGCTACACGCCCATGCTGCACGCCAACGTGTTCCGCAAGGACGCAAAGTACCGGCGCGAGGCGATGGCCACGTGCCCGGAGGACAGGCCGCTCATCGTTCAGGTGAGCTTCAGCAGAAACACCGGTTGTTTTAATGTCCGTCCCCATTCTCGGCCCGTCGGCATTTAGTTATTCTTACTCTTATTTCACCGTTCTTTTAACATCCCATCTTAGTTTTCAAGCGTCACTTCAGCCTAGTGATTTTTGTTTAAACATCCATTCCGATTCTTGGCCCTTATTACCGTTAAGATTATGACTGTTAATAATCGACAGTAAACTGCCTTTTAAGAGTCACTTAATTCCTAGTGGTTTTTGTTTAAACGCCCGCCCTCATTCTCGGCCCGTCAGCGTTTGATAAAGTTTTGACAGTTGATCCAACAATTCGTGTGAAAATTTGATCAAGTGCTGACGGGCCGAGCATCGGCGGTTAGCGGGGACTGTTATTTGATAACCTAATCTAACAATCAAAAAATCGAAAGATATGCTGTTGATGGTCGATTGGATGACAGTGTCAAATGTGACTGAGGTTCGAACAAAAACTTGATCAGCTGTTAAACATAACTGCATGATTGTTCGTCTGAACGATCATGAAATTTGTGCAATCGTTGAAACGGTTCGATAATCTGCGTTTAACAGGGACTGTTCAAATGTAAATAATTTAAATTGGCACCGATCCTATGTGACCGAGTTTGAAAAACTCCATCTAGTCAGTTGTGTTATTCTCAGTCATAATATACATTCTAAAAGAGTCAGTTTGCTTTTAAGTACCTTTTTTGCGGCTACTCTCAAATTTGTACTAAATTATAACGCAGTCCAATTTATTTAGCCCGTCGTCCCGCTGGCTCGGTAACGATAACGAATCGACCGAAGTAAAAACCAAAGACCTTGCGCAGAAAAGAAAAGTTCACTACGGTTTGCAGCGCAGGCATTGTGGGACTTTTCTACGGAAGGTCTTCAGTTTTTGTCGATTCCTTACCCTTACCGAACCAGTGGGGTGACGGGCTTAGCCTAACATCAGCACAAAATACATAGATAAATTAAAATTACTGAGCTTCTTTTATCATTCAATGATCAAGTGTAGGATTTATGATGAAAGATGTAATTGTAGAGTAATAATTGTATACTAAATGCATTAATGCACTTAGTGTGATTTATCATCGAGTCATCGAACCCATAAAGGCTTGTCTTATTAAAGCCATTTACTGTGCACTGAATTACTATGGTTTCAGTACACTGAATGAGAATAATAAATAGAAAATCACCCCATATAGAATTGCTGCAGATATTACCTAAATATTAATTAAATAAAGAAGAATTTCAATGAACTCTTTGAATCTGATCACAATTAGGAATCTAAGCTATGCTTAAAATGGATTTAGCCATGTTTGGTTACCAGATTTGAATACCCAGGTATTTTCCCACCTTCCTCTTGCCTATCTGCTTCCCCTCCACCACCTTCACAACATACCCAGTTGGGGATGCCATAGTCTCACTGGCTCCAGACGTTTGGGAGCAGTTGGGACTCATGTGCGGTACTCACATAAAAAAATATTTTCTTCGTATCCACTACCAATAAATTCATCATTTAAAAATGGAACTATGTATTTAACTTTTTTATTTCACATCTTAACTGTTTACTATAGTCAGAGGCAGTTCCTTGGTACGTGCATTTGTGTATTGCACTGCTTGTCTTCAGTCTTCACATAGACAACGACATCTGTGCCCCAGTCATCGATGTACGAAAGTACGCTCCAGTCGTAATTCTCGCCAGGTCATTATTTGAGATCTTTTTTTTTTTTTTTTTTTTTTTTTTTTTTTTTTTAGGTTTGTCAACAGTGATTCATATCATAGCTCTCGAAATTCAATTACACAATTTAAACTTGGTTGATACTATCACTAATTACAGACAAACACAACATTGATGAGCACAAAACTATAAGTAAAGAATAATGTACATGTATGCACCTACATGCATACATGTATATACAAATACATACACTTACATATACATTTCATAACAGCAATAGTAATTACTTTATAGATAAACACGATAGGTAGCTTTAAGTCTTGTTTACGTTTGATTTGAAAGTGGCCAGTGATGACATTGACAAATCAATGGGATGACTTTTATATGTCTCGTTAAAATAACGGCACATTCTTGGTAAAGGTGAGTCATACCCCAGCTTAGTTTTATATTTTTTAATATGTAACGGAATATAATGTATGAGTCGGGAACCAATTCTAGGAACGTTGAACATAATTTTATAGAGTAAAAAAGGGCAGTTTATTAGAGCATTAACAATTTTGAAAAGAAAATTTAAATCGATATTTAGTCTTCTCTGTTCAAGGGTGCGTACATTGTAGAAATTTAGTCTATCGGTGTAATGAGGAAGTGATCGAGCTCGCTTATCACAATACGCTAGGTGGTACATAAAATGTTTTTGAACCCGCTCTATTCGCTGAATATGAACTTTGTAGGTTGGACTCCATATAGAACTTGCGTACTCCAACACGTTGCGGGTCAAGGAATTGTATAGCGTTATTTTTGATTTGGGATTCTGAAAATTTTTACTATTTCGTTTGATAAATCCTAGCATTTTTAGGGATCTAGAAATAATGCTGTCGATATGAGGTGTGAAAGTTAGTTTTTTATCGAATATTACGCCTAGGTCCCGAATGGTTGTGACTTCCTGGAGTTTAGTACCGTCGATAAAATATTGAGTTGAGATTGAGTTGCGTTTACGTGTAAAAGTTATGTGGACACATTTTAAAGAATTCAGAAACATTCTATTGTCAGTGCACCACATGATCACCACATCATCTTCTAGTACAAAACTCCCGCACAAGAACAAGCAGATCTTGCATACCCCGATATGCACAAAACCATGTTTTACCATACTACTGAAACACCATTGTGCGGTATCGAGACAGCCCGACCTAGCCGAAACGGTGACATGAGCGAGACAGATTACACTCTTAATGTCAAATCACGTGTTAGAGTAGTGCAGATACATAACTAATCTCGTGCATTATTGAAGCGCCTTAACGGTGAGTGAATTTAGCATCACTTTGATCACGCGTCTGGAATGTATTTGGTTAGAAATCCTTATGTACAAGGTTAGCGCTACAACATTCACACATTGGAACTCGTGCACGGTGAAATCGGTGCACGGTTTCGCTATATTTTCAACGATGAATTGCCTGTCCTTTATTCTCGATATGATTTTGGGAACGCTGATGTAGCAGTATTATTTAATGTATTCTATTTCATTCATTCTATCTACTAAGTTAAATTTAAAAAAATATATAACTAATATATAAATTACACACTAGGTACATTTTAAAAGTGAAATGCACTGCTGGCAATTTCAGTCACGGGCGGTGACTGGAGTAGGTAGGTATTTAACTAATATTTCAAATAAAGCAATGGTCGTAGGTCTGATCCTGTGTTGACTGACAGCTGTCAAATTTATAATTAAAATTCTTTTGATGTGGACAGTGTAGTGAAGGTTTTTTTTTGTTTATATGGATTTATAAGTTTGTCCGCACAGGCTAGGCCTACATTTCCTCCCCATGGTGGTAATGTCAGGAGCAATAGTTGCAATCGAAGTCTTATAATAATGTTGTAATTTTGCAGTTTTGTGGTAATGATCCAGAGATATTGCTTGAAGCAGCGCTACTGGCCCAGCCACACTGCGACGCCATTGACATCAACTTGGGATGTCCCCAAGCCATAGCGAAGAGAGGACGCTATGGATCATATCTACAAGATGAGTGGCCACTACTGCAAAAGATTGGTAAGCTAAAAAATATACCTACTTGAAATAAAAGTTAAAAATTCTTGATTTTACATAGATACCTAACTACTTACAATTTGTTGGTTTTGATATTATAGTTTATTGTCTTTCGTATTGAAATAAAATATATGTTAGTTTAATCAGGTAGGTACCTACCGGCTGATGGTTTTTTGTATTATTTCGGTCATTATATACTAGTAGTTCTGTGAACAGCATGCAAAAAAATATTCTTTCTAATTTTCTCTTATATGATAAATCAAAAATAAAATTTCCTTTGGAATCGTATGATCTGTAAACAGGTACTTATATACCTACCAACCTAATTATAAACTATGAAATATAAATGTATGAAAGTTTTTTTAAATTTCAAATAATGCAATATGCAATTTATCCAAAAAAACGTGACTACTCAACGACAATTCTTTTTTTTAGACTTTCTTCAAGCAGGTAGGTACCATATTATTGAAAAACATGCAAGTAAGAAAGTGCAAATAAACACAACGGTCTTACATTTGAAAAAGAATCTTTACTGAACCATTGAAACGGCCACCATCTTGAAACATTCAAAGGAATTTACAGAGAGATGAAATGCAAAACGGTCAAGTTAAAATAGGACTTCGCGACGCTCTCGTCACAAAATAAAAAAACTCATTGATGGTTTTAAATAAATTTGTTTTTCCAACCCCAATTTTACAAAGCGATCAAAATTACTCTAATTTATCTCTGTTTCATATAAAATAAATTCATATTTTTCAGTGAGCACTCTCAGCAAATCCCTTTCCGTTCCCGTCACCTGTAAAGTGCGGGTATTTCAAGACTTCTCCAAGACGGTAAAGTATGCCCTGATGCTGCAGGAGGCGGGCTGTAAAGTCCTCACTGTCCACGGCAGAACGAGAGACCAGAAAGGACCTCTCACGGGCCTGGCCAGCTGGGAACACATAGAGGCAGTGAGGTACGAATGTTGATAGTAACGAGCTATGTGTCTACATACAGTGAAATTACAAACATATTATAATCACATTATTCTCATAAAATTAATCCAAGATGTTGCATGTTACAATCACATATTTGTTAAATTTAGATGACAAGATTACTTTACTCGCTTATACTACGAAGAATAGTGTTTGCTACGTTAGCTATCTCACTTTCTCTAATGGCGCTTTAATTCTTCAGGAAAAATCACACGGCAAACATTAGTAAAAGCCAAGGAATAATATTTCATTCGTAAATGACTTACATTATAATTAATACAATTATTTCTATTGTTTCCTGAAGATTTTATGCGACATTAGAGAAAGCGAGATAGCGAATGTAGCAACTTAAGTATAAGAAAGACAACTTACTGGCAGTAAAACGTCTCATACAGCATTCCATGTTCGTATTAAGGAAAGCAACTAAGTGTATATTGTCATCTCAATCACACCAGTGATGTAGAATTTAATATTTGCCACAAGTTTTAAATATGAAAACGCCTCCCGGTCCTATATGTATTTCATTAATAATGTCTGTCTCAGACATTGTTAATGAAATAGATATTAATTTTAATGTCTGTCTTTAGCATACACGAACAATGCTTAAATTAAGAATTTACTAGAAACGTAAGAGTGTTTGTTAATTTTGCGAGATAATAACAGGTGTATTGTAATGTCTTCTCAAACCAATCAACACATGAAGGTTATAAAAAATTGGTTCGATGGCAATTTATTATCACTTAACACAGAAAAAACATATTGTATTCCTTTCACTCTACAAGAAGATGTGCCAAATAACCTAATTAACATAACAATTCATTCTAAAAATTGTGTAAATGACGGTACATGTAATATGGACTGTGCAAAACTAAATCATAAATCTAATATAAAATATCTTGGAATCTTAATATATAAAAAATGTTAAATGGAAAGACCATATTAATCTCACTGTTGAAAGAATAAGAAAACTTATCTATGTTTTCTATAATATACGAAAAATTTTAAATAAGAAAACTATCAAAATTGTCTATTATGCATTAATTCAGTCCTTATTGCAGTATGGGATTATTGGGCGGGGAGGGGCTTTTAAGGCTTCCTTACAGCCCATAATTACAATTCAAAAAATAGTTATAAAAATCATCCTTAGGAAACCATACGACTTCCATACTTTAGGGAGATATTTAGGGAATTTAATGTACCATCTATCACAGAATTGTATAAGAGAATCGCCTTATATCAAATTTATAAACAATATTTTACACATAAAATTCACCCCTCAGATAGCATAAGCAATAGATTCAAAACTAATGGCTTAATAGCCCTATGATTAGAACGTCCACAGCACCACTATTTGTATTTAGGTGTGAGATGGTACATTATATTGTTGTCCAAAAATAAAATTAGTATAACCGAAACTTTGAATTATGAACAATTCAAAGGTAAGTCTCTAAAATTGGGTTATCATATATTGTACCCTTAATTTTCTTACAGTTACTTAATCTGTAAAAAATTATATTATTTTAATTGTCTTATAAAATTATTTTCCCAATTTGTGTACCTATGTCAATAATTATGTTTGTATTTATTTCATAAGTTTTTGATTATTGTTTAAAACAATCATTAGAACATTATTTTACTCTAAAGGTAAATACTCCTCCCATAAACATGAGCTCCTGGAGCTCAACTTATGGAGTAGTAGAATAATAACGAAAAAAAAATATAAGTCTGCATATTGTTATCATTTGTAATGTTAAATAATTTACTTGTAATAAAAATAAAAAAAAAAATTGTTGCAATTCACCCAACTTTACTAATAAATTTATATTATATTCTTTGTAGGAAAGCAGTCAATATTCCAGTATTTGCTAATGGCAATATCCAATGCTTAGAAGATGTTCATCGCTGTCTGGAAGCCACAGAAGTTAATGGAGTAATGAGTGCAGAAGGGATATTGACAAACCCTGCCCTCTTTGAAGGTGCCTCACCCACTGTATGGGATATCAGTTTAGAGTACCTGGACCTTGTGGAGAAATACCCCTGCCCTGCTTCCTTCATTAGGGGACACATCTTCAAAATATGTCATTTGTTGTAAGTGTTGTCTGCTTTTTTTAAAATAATATCAAATGAAAATGTTTGTCACATCTCTCTTACTTAAATTCCATAGAAAATCTTGTCATGGTTTCGGATCAAGGTTCCTGTATATACAAGGTTTGCTCATCCAGTGGATAGGGCGGCAATTAGTAGTTTTCGGTTAGTCGTGACCTAGCTTGAAGTCGATTATGAAGAGATTTGAATTCAATGCAATTTACAAGTGGCGTCAAAAAAATCTGAATATATTTGCAAAAGGTTTATTTATTTATACGTTTGTAATTATACTAATTATTATTTAATAAAACTAGTGTTTGGAATGAAAGAGAAAATCCCAGAAATATTTGCAGTGTTACTTCTACATTGATGATGTAAAATCAAGGTTATGATGAGGTAAGAAAACCAGGATACTTGGTGTCTGATAGAAAATGGCAATTTTTCAAATTAAAAGTCTCATTTCACAAACTGTCATAGCCAGGATATGGCAGGGAAAGCGTTGAGAATAATTGAATAATAATAAATGGCACTTTCACATAGGAAAGAATCAAAAACAGCTAGAGTATTATCAGGTGCGATAGACATGTAAACAATGGCCGACTGTCAAGTGATTAGAGATGGTCGATATTCCTGTTCCAGTTACATGGAACTGGTGCCTTTGCTGTCACTGGAACCATCAATAATATTTTTCCGAAGAACTGATTATTTTTGGAACTGGTTTTTTGTGGAATATTTATAAAATATTTAAAAATATTAGAAAATATGTTAAAAAGCGTCAAACTATTTTGAAACTTTTGAGGAATTGGTTAAATTTTTCTCAGAATTATTAGTAACCTTCCCACGTTCTTCAAAGTAAATGGATTAAGAACCCGTTCCACATCGGTCTCCGATAATTGAAACTGCAGTGACAACCCATTTCAGGTACTGTGAGCTACGTCATGAGCCCGATGCTTTTTTCCGAAAAGTGCTTGTATGAGCGAATCTTATTCTATAGCTATATTCTAGGATCTTTGGTTTCGGATTTAAATTTTTTTTATTAGAAGTTCACTTTATAATTTTGTTCTGTTTAATTATTTATGACTGGACTATCCTGTAACGGTATCTTCAGACTGGTTTTGGTATTACTTGTGTGTGAAAATGCCTATAATTGGTGCAAAGCTTAAAATGTATTAGGCTGAAGTAATAGTAGATTGAAACCGTTCCGATCCCTAATAAATAAGTACATTATTAACTTGCCTATCTGTTTGACAGACTTCAGTGGTCTCGTAACTATCATACACACAGTACATGCCAAAGAGACCATTCATTCGTTCTCCCCAGACATTAAACCGCTGTATTTGAGAATAGTTACAGCTATACCTCATCAAAGCTTTAGAATGAAATACTACTGTCTATTCGAATATCGACATCGCTGCAGAGCTTCTTGAATTTGTTCAGTTGACTGCACATTCAACTGAACAAATTCAATATAATTGATAGAATTTACAATGAAGGGCTACTTGTCTTTGAAATCATTTAATTTGAATTTTATTTGAATTTCATTTGCTTTAATTTCAATTTCATTTGCTTTAATTTCAATTTCATTTGCTTTAATTTGAATTTTATTTACTTTAATTTGAATTTTATTATTATTTATTATCTATATATTATATTAGAGGCACTGTTGAAAACCAGCTGCATTTTGGGAGAAATCCGGAATGTACAGTTGAGCAGAGTCCGTTTTGTCAATAGAATCAATAAAATCGAAGAAAATAAGATGTATAAATATGTAACAATCTATTGTCAAATAAATGTGTATTATTATTATGTAGAACAAAGTTATAAGGTTTTTTAATCATAATAAAATAAGTGTTCCCATTGGAATTTGGAATGAATGTGACAAAATATTTCAGTGGGAGCGTTTTTTATGATGCATTATTAAAATTAGTCTATTGCTTTGCCTGAGTATGACCAATAATTTTTATGTTAAACGTAACATCCTTTTTTCAGGTTAAGTATGGAGTCAAATTCAGAATGCCGTTCTGTGCTGGCAATGGCTCAAGCATTAGAGCAGTTTGTGGGTGTCATAAACACATTGAAATGTAAATACCTGCCTTACCACACGGGAGAAAAGCTTTACAATTATGAGGAAGACAAAGCCAGCTCAAAAATTGAAACCAAAGATCCAGTGAACAATCAGTTACCGGACTATAATTTGAATTTGCCTCCATGGATTTGTCAACCATATGTGAGGATGACACCCAGCGAACACATTAAGAAGATGGAAGAAAAACAATTGGATTGCCTGGTACACAAAATATATTTAATTTTTAAATATAAGACTTGTATTTAACTAATTGTGATTTGATGCTTGAATTTGGCTTTTACAACCAAAAAAAATACTCGTGCAGGTAGTAATTTAGAGGTTAGGTATTGATTATCCTAAAAATATTTTGGCGTTCTGGGTATTAGTTTGATCATCCAATATTCTGACAGTCCCCGTGGTCGATTCATCCTAGGAATTCACAGGTCATTAAAATTAATTAAAATTCAAGTCTACGCAAATAAATTTAATTCAATTAATTTGTGTAAGTTCACAATTAATTAATTAAAAATAACGTATCATATATTTGCAGTACGTTCCAGAGTGGAAGATACTCTCAGTGTCGCCTTGCTGAAAGACCACCAGTAAGAATTGAAACATTGCTTGAAATGGCATTAGCCGTGTTTGGTGACCAGCTATGAATAGCCAGGTACTTCCCCACCTTCCTCTCCCCGATCTCCTTCCCCTCATCGCCACTGCCGGCCTCTCAATATACCCCAATTCGGGATGCCATAGTCTCACTGGCTCCAGACGGTTGCGACTCTTGTGGGGTATTCACAAAAAAAATATTCATAATACATATGTGTGGTGTCCGGAAACTTGTAGTACAAGCGGGAAGCTGGTGAATCTACTTCACATAGAGAACCACAAAAAACATACTTTTTCCCAATCTTAGCAATTTGCCATTTTTTTTAACATTGCCATTTTTTTCAGCAACTTAAGGGTTGAAAAACTTTTGTATCCGGGTGAACGCTTCGAGGCATTTTATTGATAAACCCATTTAACCCCTCCCTAATGACCTTTCTTTCAAATTTGACCTAAAAAATTCCGAATTTGGATTTACTCTAAAAAGAAGCTCAAATCTAAAAATTTACACAATAAAATGGACTCCAAATGCAATGTATATTTACCAGTTTCCCGCATATACTACGAGTTTATGCATACATGTATATAATGTATATACATATATTATATTGAGATAATATTGCCATCAGAAATAAATTGGTACTAAAAAAAATCTTTTCTGTTTTCATATTAGGTTAGATTGTAACAAAGAATAATAACTTTGGGGCCGTTCAAGTATTATGTAAGCACTATAGGGGGGCAGGGGGGTCTTTGCTTTGCTTATTTTTGATGACATGGGGGGGTGGGAGGGTCAAGATAGTGATTACGTCAGCACTGCTCAGCAGTAGTTATTTTTTTTTTACACATTGGCAACCCACACATTGTCTATGTTTGAAAACCGAATACATATTCGGGGATTCCCGCAAATAATTATATGTTTAGGTACTTGCTTAAAAAGCAGAATACATTAACAGAAAAATGCATATAGGTACCAATTTTTACGTAAGCATGGGGGGGGGGGGGGGGGTAAGAGCTTTGCTTACTTTTGGTGACAAGGGGGAAGAGGGGGTAAATAATTGTAATAAATCAGCTTACGTAATACTTGAACGGCCCCTTTTACCTAATGAAATTAATGTTCCTAAAACTATTTTTCACATATAATTTGTGTTCGGAATTTTGCTATTCTGTACAATAATATTTATAGTAAAGACCATATAAAAATAGTTCCAATTATATTATTAAAATACATTGCCTGTTTAGCAGCAGTGTCTTTTTTTGGCTGTAAAGTTTTCAACTCGCCTTTAATATAAGTCATTTAGATTTCAATGAAGTCGTTGAATTAGATTCTTTTTAATGTTTCAGAATCATACCAGCGATGAGCTCAAAAGGCGCTATGAAGATTCTGAGGGGAATGCAATCAGTAGGAAGAAAATGAAGAAACAACGCCGGGTCGAGAGGCGCCCCCCTAAAACAGAAATACAAATGAACAAATCTGGAGAAATTTGCATCACCTGCCCTAATCCACGCGTAAGTAAATCATTCAAACTTTTTGTAGATACTGAGAGAATATATTGATATTTTTTGGTCATTAATTAGATAAACTGATAGAATTGTGCAGTTGGCCCAAATTAGACTCAATTGTTCCTTAGCCCTTAGGATATGACCAACTACAATAGCAGTTCAGTGAAATCATGACTACCTTCAGGTGCACTTCAATGTGCAGTGTATAGAGTTAGGTTTTAGAAGTTTTGAATGCATTTCAATATTAATTATTATTTTTTTTGGTAAACTAATGTTTAAGACAAGATTTTTTAAACATAGCACAAAGGGTAACAATTATTTTTATAAGCAATAATTATTAGTCTGAAACACTCATCCACATTGAAAAATCTCCTGATAAAAGATACATGACGCCAACGGGACTTGAACCCGTGTCCTTTCGATTTCCGGTCGACAGCTCTGACCACTGAGCTATAATTATTGCTTATAAAAATAATTGTTACCCTTTGTGCTATGCATAAAAAATCTTGTCTTAAACATTAGTTTACCAAAAAAAATAATAATTAATATTTGACAAGTTCAAGTATCTTCACCAAAAAATGTAGACAATTTGTCTCGACGCCATCTAGTGAGAGAGTTAGCACTTACAATGCCTTTCTCATATAAAATATAGTTGGTTGTTTTCAAGTGAAAAAATGTAACAAGCAGTAATTGTTGAATGAAACACTAGTATATATTGAATTATTTCGCGGATAAGAGATAAGCCGCCATAGCTCAGTGGTCAGAGCTGTCGACCGGAAATCGAAAGGACACGGGTTCAAGTCCCGTTGGCGTCATGTATCTTTTATCAGGAGATTTTTCAATGTGGATGAGTGTTTCAGGCTAATAATTATTGCTTATAAAAATAATCATTTCAATATTGTTCAAGAAAATTCCTAAGTAAAACGTTGACATTGTAGATGCCTGTCAATTATTTGAAATGTAATTTTAAATATTATATTAACCGTCTTCTAAGGATAAGGTAGGTTCTTCTGTAGCAATTTATCAAAAATTTTCAAACAAAGTAGTAATCTGCTGCTAGATTATCCAGCAATTACTATAATCTGCCTTTTTACTAGTTGAAAGCACAAAATCAAGCTCTATAATTTGTCAGTATTCGCATGTCAAATCAGCAGTCCGCTAGTCAGTGAGTCCGCAGTCCACTGCGTGCATAGACTCGAGTGCCAAGATTTATACACCGAAGGCCTGGGTTGTCTTACTTTTACGACTCAATTTCTATACCGCTGTCCTGTCCAATTTATCAGTCATCAGGGATCATTGTCGTTGTTTTAGGTAAAAAAGAGCAAAGATTCCCTAATTTCACCGGCTTCTCTGTGGTCTAGGAGTCAGAAGTTTTCTGTTTCTCTGACTCTTGATATTTATATGAACCCCAGCTCAGTATTTGTTTCACTTCTTCTATTCTTCGCTTTTGCACCATATATTCTCCTTAAACTTCTTTCTTCGTTCATAATAATGTAAATACGATATGATATGATACGATTGTACCACCCCAGCCAGGAGCACTCCTGTCCCGGTGCGACCGGTACACTAGGGGGCACTGATTTATTAGGAATTGGGACACATGCTCTGAGGATGGGAAAGTGGTTCTAGTTTAATCAACCGGTATACATGGTAACCTAATAAGTAATTTAGGACGGGCAGGATTAAAGGAATTGATTGAGCGTTGTTTTTTTTTCTTTATGTCTTCCGTCTTTTTGCCTCTTATTAAATATCCTTGCTTCTTTTTGGATCTCCCTGGTTCTTATTGTTTCTTGGCTCTTCTTGTTTCTTTGCTCTTCTTGCCTCTTCTTGGCTCGTCTCATCTCTTCTTGCATATTCCTACTTCTTACTTTTTTTTCACATTAGCTCCACACCGGAGGCCCTGACAAGACCTAGACAAACCTCACCCCATGAACCTGGACACTCTTGCTAAGTCACCAAACGTAGCAGATAACTTGCGGTGGCCTATGGCAGGGGTGTTGGTTATCCAATAAATTGTTCCCGGGGCGGCGGTACCCATACCCACCACCCAAATTGAAATGAGAAAAAAAGAGGGAAGGGGGTGTCTGTGGCGTCGAATTATCCAGATTAAATAATTAATAATAAACTGCTACTTGCTACTTAGTATCTACTCCCGAATTATGTACTTGCATCGTTAAATCGTAAACAGAGTAATCTACGTACTTCAAGTACCTACCTGCATATTGATGACAATAACACTGCAGTCCGTCTCGAATACTACGAGAACTCACCAGAAGGTTCGAGCCTACGGCCTAGGCATAATTGCCAAGCCGTCGAAAGTTCGCGAATGATCCAGATCGAGCGAGTGTCTTCGATTTAGTTGCCATCCACCTACCTACTGCCGCCGTCGGCCGTCTAGTATAAATAAGCCCGACGCAGCGAGCCAGTCAGTCAGTCATAATTTCGCCGCCAGTCTACAAGGAACAACGAGTGTTAACCCGCGCTAATCTTACTAGCGCGAAGGACAACGTACCCGGCTTCGCCCGTAAAATCACGGACTCTATCGGGACATCATCATAGCGCCTCGGCCACGTCCGCGGCCAGCGCTACTCGGATTACAAGCGCCCTGGTTCCAGCGTCTCTGACCAGCGCTTCTTCCACGCTACCATGACCACCACGAGGACACGCAGCATCCTCACTGGTCACGCCGTTCCCGTTCAACTGCCCACAAGGTCCGTCGCACCTTCGGCCGTCTCGTCAGCACTGGAGTGCCTGAAGACCTACGTTCTTCGCCAGTGCCTGACCTCCATCGAGTCCCGGTCATCAGCGCCCGGCGTCGACTCACTGACCCGCGCTTGACCAGCACATCATCAGCCAGCATCCGGTGTATTCTTCTGTCCTACATCATCTCCTCGTCACGGCAACTGACTCACCAATAAACACATGTGACCTTCAACACCTTCTTTCATTTCGTGCCTCACCATTGATCCCCAAAGTGGTGACCCCGACGTGATCTGCAGCCCGACGTGATCTGCAGCCCGACGTGATCGTGTTACCCCGACTCACCGGTAACCCCGTCTCAAAATGGGTGATCAGTAAAGGCACCACGGAGCAGCATGCATCAGACCATCTCCGCACAAGCGCGGATAATAGTGCCACCATGGTTATCTGAGTGAATCTTCAACCTGTGTTGTGAACATGTGTTTTGCAAAATTTTTTTTTATGAAGTGTCACAGTTTAAAAGACATTCGTCTCCGAGCTATTTCTTCTATCGCAGCCCTCAGCAAAGCTGCTGGGAAGGGGGTGTCTGTGGCGTCGAATTATCCAGATTAAATAATTAATAATAAACTGCTACTTGCTACTTAGTATCTACTCCCGAATTATGTACTTGCATCGTTAAATCGTAAACAGAGTAATCTACGTACTTCAAGTACCTACCTGCATATTGATGACAATAACACTGCAGTCCGTCTCGAATACTACGAGAACTCGCCAGAAGGTTCGAGCCTACGGCCTAGGCATAATTGCCAAGCCGTCGAAAGTTCGCGAATGATCCAGATCGAGCGAGTGTCTTCGATTTAGTTGCCATCCACCTACCTACTGCCGCCGTCGGCCGTCTAGTATAAATAAGCCCGACGCAGCGAGCCAGTCAGTCAGTCATAATTTCGCCGCCAGTCTACAAGGAACAACGAGTGTTAACCCGCGCTAATCTTACTAGCGCGAAGGACAACGTACCCGGCTTCGCCCGTAAAATCACGGACTCTATCGGGACATCATCATAGCGCCTCGGCCACGTCCGCGGCCAGCGCTACTCGGATTACAAGCGCCCTGGTTCCAGCGTCTCTGACCAGCGCTTCTTCCACGCTACCATGATCACCACGAGGACACGCAGCATCCTCACTGGTCACGCCGTTCCCGTTCAACTGCCCACAAGGTCCGCCGCACCTTCGGCCGTCTCGTCAGCACTGGAGTGCCTGAAGACCTACGTTCTTCGCCAGTGCCTGACCTCCATCGAGTCCCGGTCATCAGCGCCCGGCGTCGACTCACTGACCCGCGCTTGACCTGCCAACACATCACAGCAGCAACCGGAGTATTCTACATCTGTCCTTCATCATCTCCTTGTCACGGCTACTGACTCACCAATAAAACACATGTGACCTTCACAACCTTCTTTCATTTCGTGCCTCACCATTGATCCCCAAAGACATAACCCGATTTCTTCTTCTTGCTTCTTCTTGCCCCTTCCTGACTCTTCTAGTATCTGTGAAAACCTAGCCTAACCTAACGAAGAAATTATAAATTAAAATATTTTATCCATAGATGAATTCCGTGTGGTATTATTTATGTTGTTGTAAGATAACCATGGGACTCTAATGGCATCTGAGTTCAGTGCTCCGAAATGTTGCTAAAGTAAACAATCCTAACCAAAATGCAAACAAGAGTAAATAGATCTTATCTTGTGAGTGTGTATCTAATTTGTGAAATTCCTTTGTCAAATTCTTTTATATTCACTCAATTCACTTGCATATTTTGTCATTTTTACCACTATTACAACAATGAAAAATCAAAAGCCGTAATCAAATTATGAAGCTATAACTAAAGCCCGTCTTTCGACAAATTTTCAATGAGATTGGATCAGAGGGGCCTCAGATATAAAAATAATTACACCGAGTCCACAGAATCACATCTTGTCAGAACGAAATTCCCTATCTTTCCTTGTTCATAATTATGTAAATGTGTATTTCTTTTAATTTTATTGTTTCTTTTGTCTTTCAGAGATCTACCTGCTTGTACACATTATGCAAATCGTGCTGCAGAAACAAATGCTTCAAAGAGAAATTGGATTGCCGCAGTCATGGCATATTAGTGAAGACGAGAAGAGATATGTCCATTAAATACACGGCAGAAAGAAAAGCTGCTGCTCTTCTCAATGAGAAAATAAATGATTTGGATGATCAAAGTTCCAAAATTTCTATCGCAAATGAAGCATAACTATCATCACTATCCTGAATAAATTGTATTTTTACAATCATAAATTATTTTTACATATCTTTAATGTTGACTTATATAAAATGTGTTTTTTTTCATTGTATAATTTTTTTAATTTAATCGCACTGAATGATTATTATTATTTAACTAGCTGACATGTACGTGGCGTTGCTGGGGTTTATCCTTAGGAGATAGACGTATACCATCAAGGACTTTTCTGTAGGCTTTTTCAAGATATACAATCCCGTAGAACATTATTTTGATATATATCTCATAAGGTTTAGCCAGCGTTAGCAATGAAAGCTCCCGAAAATATATTTTTTGACTTGTAAAAATTCTATTAAAATCCGTTGCGTAGTTTAGAAGAACCAAGTGCACAGACAGACGCGGATAGCGACTTTATTTTATACTATTTAGAGATTAAAAGACAAGTAACTTTGTTTACCATTACTTACTTTATTTTGATAAATTAACGTGTTTCGTGGACGATGTCCACTGCTTCAGTAATAACTGTAAAAATACTGAAGTTTAAAATTAAAATACAGGGTGTCCCCTCGGAAACTTTTGTGTTTGTGCACTTTACCCCCGTAAAGTACACAAACTTCGGGAGGTGAATCGACATGATGGTAGACTTATATTTTAAAAGAAAGAAAAACATTACTGCGTTGCAAATAACCTGACAATATTTGAAAATCTTGTGCTTTTGTCGGGATGGAGGTCAGCCGAGGAATTGAACCATGTCGGTGGGACCCAAACTCGATGCCAACTCATCCACTGACTGGTCAAAAAGTAAAAAAAGATAAATAACTTTTTAGGAATTCCATTGTTTTTCCTATAAAAAAATATTTTTCCATGGAAGAATATTATTTTTTCCATTCAAACAATTCAACTTTTGTAAATACCTTCCTGAAAGTAGCTAAAATGTTGAAATGCACTACAGGCCATATAAATATATTGATGCCCCTGAGATGAGTTTTCACGAAAACGGCGCTATATAAATAAAGAAATAAACAATATGACCAGGTGGCATTTTCTTTACTGCTGATTTGTATGTTGTTTTACCACAAGAGTGATTAGACTATCACAGAAGTTTACTCTAGTCGGCCTTGCATTTTCTCTATGACGTGTAAAATCTTCGGGAGGGAAACAACTGTATTATTTATAATAATCAAAAAAATAAGTAAATTGCGTGTATTTACAAATTAAATGTTATTCCTTGGCTTTTACTAGTGTTTGCTGACTAATTAAATCACTTTCATCACACGCAAGGGCATTTTGGAAATTTTTAAGGCATTTTACTTAGATGTAGCGCACAACCTTACACCTCGCCTGACGGTTTAGTACTAAAACTACGAAATCGAAAGCACTAAAATTGACAAACTTTTTGCTAACCACTTTGAGATTTCTACAGCACGTCTAAATATATATTGTAACATCATTGGTAATTCCTAGTTCTAATAAACTTCCCCCACTTTAACCCTCCCCCTCCCTCTACCGGCCCTCTCAAACATAATATGTTTTAATTTTTAACTATAGTATACACATACAGTAATTCCTGAAGAAGTGCGCATCGTCCACGAAACACGTTGATTGTGTATAAAAATAAAGTGAAGCAAACAAAGTTATTTGTAATAATTAAAATAAAATAACTTTGTTTGAATAGGTACCACTTTATAATAAAGTACCACTTTGTAATAAAGTGGTATTCAAACAAAGTTATTTTATTTTAATTATTATAATTATATATACCCACAAAGTGTTTGCTACAAGTGAAAAATTAAAGTTATTTGTCTTTTAATTAAACAAATAATGCCATCATAAAGTGAAAACCATTTAGAAGTACTTTTCTTTGAAAAATTGTTATTATTAATTTTTAGAAAATTGTGACATTAAATAAATTGTGTGGCATCAGTGCATGACTGATAGAAAGCAGGGGAAATAAAGGGACCCATCGGTATTTAAATCGCCCTCTTGCTCTTATGTACTCAAGGAATATCTCCTAGGAGGTGACGAAAGTGGTGCGGCTGATTTGTTATTGAACTTGTTATTATTATTTTCTCCAATTAATTAGGGTATTGATTTAAATAAGTTTAAGCCTGTCGTCCCATGGGTCGGTAAGGGCAAGGAATCGACATAAACAGTAAGACCCTGTACAGTAAAGTTCTTCAATGGCTGTACTGCAAAGTCTTACAAAACTTGGTTTATGTTGTTTCCTTACCGAACCCAGAGACAGCGGGCTAAGGTAAATTAATAACTTTTTTCACAACCCTTTTTACATTTAAAACTTTACCCATATATCTCTGACTTTACTTACAACTCGGTAGCAAAAATCAAATAAATACTATATTTCGGCCCGTTGCCCTATTTAGCTATTTAGCTTTAGAAGAGGTGTTCTATCTTGGAAAGTCTTATAAAAATAATAATGCAATGATTTTAGTCATACCAAGAGCAATATCGATTTGATTTCGAAACCACCGGCGAGAGCATCTAGAGTTACTTCTCTTTTTATCCATAGAAACCTTGTTATTTAAAGAAAAAAATTGAGAATTTTATAACCTAAAATATAGCTGACAGATGTCATAATATTATATCATGCGACTTTAGTTAATAATGTGATGAAACCTAATTTTATATCTTAAACTGTGTTCTTTGGGTTATAGTAAACAAAAACTCTGGAGAAAAATTAATAACATATTAAAGCAAAATGAGTGCAGAAATAAATGATTTATTAAATGATGCTAAACCGACTGTTACAAGTGCCGAAAGTCCAAATATCAAAAATGTAAAAAATTCAATCGGAACAAACACCGATACACCAAAAGAAATTCTAGCAAAGGGAGAAAAACCCTGGGGCTATGATCTGTATCCTGAAAGAAGAGGAACTTTTAAAAAACAATGGAAAAACATATTTTCTGGTAGTGAAGGGGCAGAGGCACTGGAAAAAAATAAATGTGAAAAAAATATTGTTTCTACTATCAAGAGAAGTGAGTATTATAAATTATTAAAATCTATAAAAATAGGGACACGCTTGATACGCACATTTTATTAAAAAAGAAAACCCTCTGTATCAGTTAGATAATAATGAGAAGTAAGTATTTTGCCGGCAATGAAAAATAATGCATTAACAATCGCAGCCAAATGGGCAATCGATTTTAATTTTACCAAAATAACTATTATTTTTCATTTCCGGAAAGCGAAATACTTACCTCTCATTATTATCCAACGGCAAACTTGTCGAATTCAGCTGCATGCAAAGGCTCTTTAAAAAAACAACACTTGATTTCAACTTAAATATCGAATGGAGACAACCATTTAAGGCGAAATAAGACTCCAAAAAAATATCAGTTATGGGCGTGAACGCGCTTTAAGTGGGCGAAGCCAAAGACCGATAGATTTAGTATCAAGTTTCACATGCGCGCCGCAACGAACCAAATATTGCACAGTGTGACATGGTTTGATTTCACACGGACAAGTTTTATAAATATAAATTTCTGAACGATAATAATAATAATTATTGTTAGCATTAGTGAATGAATTGCATAATTTGCATGGTGTTTGGAAATTCATGGTATCTACGTACAGTGAAAAAATTTGTAAGGGATCCCAAAAAATTATAAATCACAAATCATTTTTTGGTTAATAAATGTATATTTATTTGGTATACACTTTTGATAGGAGCCAATGAAAGCTAAAAAAAAGAATCGCATGTTTTTAATTATTAATGATTTTTTTTATTATTTCTTGCTAAAGCAATCCCGATGAGTTACAATACTCACTGTAGGACGGGAGGAACTTACAATACATAGGTGGGAGCTAATAGGTACAAATTTACATTGTTATTTTGATATCAAAATTATAAGTTCCACATACGTAACAGTATAAAAATATAATATTTTTACAAATGAAACGCTTACTTTACTTTCACCAGCAATTCCTTAGCTTACCTATTTGGTGTAAAAAATGCATTTCGGTAAAAATAAAAACATGTCACCGGAAACCAACATTAATCTACTTCTTATACTCCAAATTCAATTTGCTCATTTCAAGTTTTTCGACTGCGCATATATGTATATACCTACACATATATGTAGATGGTTCCATGATAACTCAACACAGTGACAATTCAACACACTTTTAAAAAGTGATATAAAGTCATCAGAAACGATGAAATTTTTTTTTAACCTAACCTAACCTAACCTACACTCTAACCTAACACTCTTTTTGTGCAATAAATATTTTTTTGAATTTTGAATTTTGAATTTTACATAACCCAGTTAATAAAATTTTTGTTTCATCACTTTCCATGACTTTATATAACTTTTTAAAAATGTGATGAATTATCATTGTGATGATTTATCCGGTTACCATATGTAGATATATAAAATTATTTAAACTGACCTTGTACAATTATGTTCTGTAGGAAACTTATCCCAAAAATCTAATTTTATGTGTGTATTTCAGTAGTACCTTCTCCAATCCGTTAAGCATTTTCCTTGGTGCCGTCATTTTGTTCGGGATAAAACTCATTTTGTCTTCTGTTTTCCCATATTTACTTAAAAAACTTATGAATATCTAAAATTTGATACCTATCACTTTGTGTAATATCTTATACTAGGGCAGAACCTGTGAATTCTTGAAAAATCAGCTTGCAATTTAAAGTAAGGCATTTTTTTGTTAAAATATTATATCAGCTATAGATAGGTATTTATGGCATCTGTGAATTCTTCACAATCACTTCCAATTTTTCAGTGCCCAAAAATTGGCATGACTGAAAGCCAAATAATATAATTTGTATGTAAAAAGAAAATATGTACATTATTTATAATAATTATATTTGAAATACTTTTTGTATGAAAAAAAAGTTCTAATTTATGATAATTTTTAAGCGTGAAAATTATAAATAACAATCACACATAACAGCCAAACTTTTTATTGAAAATAATATTTAACTATTAAAATAAAGAAACAAAATTTCTACTAAATAAACTTTTTTCATATTTTTTTATCAATGTCCAATTTTCTCTGGAACTTGACCACTGTGCACACTTTAGTTTCAAATCATTTCTCAAAAATAATGTATTCTTTTGTATTGGCGAAACATACAAAAAACCTTTAATTAATTGTGGAAGAAGTCAAATTATAAAAAACAGAAAAATTCACTAATAGATTTAAAAGTAATCGTTTGATTAAATAAATAAATACGTAAAAGAAATCACCGTACAGTCGGGCCGGGACAGACGCGACCTTTCCGGCTTAAGCTATGGCCGACACTGAACTGGAATGGTCTAAGTACTTCAGCACCTGCACACGAATACAGTTACGTGCGTTACAGTATTAAAGTACTTAGGGCAGTGTTTCCTTTAGCGGTATAGAAATTGGAAATTTCAGAGTGTTATATTTTAATTAATTCTTATGAATACATTAATAAAATCTCTAATGTTTCTAGAGGGATTCGTCGGGAAGTTACTAATTCATCGTCTAGAAAAATAAAATCTGGTGCTTGCCGCTTATCTTCCAACATTTTACAATTAATAAAATGTACATACCTTTTTACATAATATATTTAATGATAAGGTCCTGTTTTTATTAATCTTAAATATAAATAACTTGCATCCCTAGGAATCCCTCTAGAAACATTTAACATTTTAGTAATAAGCTCATCAGAAATAATTAAAATGTGAGCGTCGGGGCAAATCCCCGTTATCAGGGTATTGTGTCACCTTAAGTCGGAGGTTTAAGTAAACATGCACAAAATATGTTTTTAGGATTTAATTTGGATTATTTTAATAATTTATGCGTACTTCCTAATTTTCCATATTTCTTTCTTGTAGTAATTAAGTTAAAACCAGGTGCTAATTATAATTTTTTTGCATATTAAGTGTGCAGTGGAATTCGACAAGTTTATCTTATGCGACTACCACAAAGTGTTTATTTTTAAGCGTGTCCCTATTCTGCACATTTATCCAAATTGTTAAAATCTTATTTAACTGTGGAACAAATTAAGTTTATTTTTGAGAAATGAAATGTGTCGTGTATTCTGTCTGTCAATTAAATCTTGTAACATATACGTTTATACATATACGTATTTATAGTTGGGCCCCCTATAAAAAGTATTATTAGTATATAATATTCATATAGAATTATCGGACAGCAATTCCTATATAGCATAAAAGGTCAAAGTACCCTTCCCGCCGGAAGTGTGTTAAGTTGAAACAAAGTGTTATTTCAATAATTTGATCAAAAATTAAATGATATTTTGCTTTCTTACTTTCAGGTCCTATGGTTAAGTTGATGATGGCAGCGTTAAAAAGTTCTGGATGGTGAGTACAAATCTTCATGACTGTATTTCTATTTTATTGATTAAAAAAACATCAAAATTTGTAGTTAACCCATGGGGTCTTTAAAGATTTTGTCATCCAGTTACTAAAAGATCGTTAGATTCATGATTTCTTTAGAAATATTCCAGTTTGACATTAATTTTCAAAAAAATTAACCTTTTTTCAACTTATCCCAAAACGAAGTCAGATGAAAGATTCTTCTAGATCATAAAAATACATGCAATTAAAAATATAAAAATTTATTGTTTAAAAAAATAGGAAATTTAAAAAAAATTGTTTTTTCTTGTAAAATGCAAAAAAAATCACTTTATATGAAACAAAAAACATATCTTATCACATAAGTGTATTATGAAGGTTACTGTCACTTGTTTCGTAAAAGAATAATTAGTAAAAATCCACAAATTTTGACAAATCTTTCGCAACATGAAAACAATGGTGGTCGATGACTCTTTGGAATATATATTATAATTATTTGAAAGTGTCTATAGTAAACTTTTAAATGCAAATACAAATCCTGTTATTGCCACTTTTGAACGCTGCTTAAATCATGTATCACACAGTAATACAAAAATAGATAGAACAACTTTTATGGGTCCTTATCAGTTTGTGCCGAAAGGTACACAAGAATACTCTACTGCTGTCGGTGTACTGGGTACAAAAGCACACGAAAAGACCCAAGGGGTTAAGACAGTGGTAGCATAGTGGTCTATGCATTTGTTGGGAGTTTGCATGTTTGATTCCACAAAATGCAAACATATAAAAATTCAGAGATCAAAAAAAAAAATGATTACGAAATAATATTTTGTTTTCATCATTTTCTAGTCCCATCGACATCAGAAGGCACATCTCTTGCGAAGTTTGTGATCCTTCTGTAACCGGAGGCTATGATCCAGAACTAAATCAGGTGAGTTCATTCATGGAAAAGCAAACACATGATTCTGTGGTATTTGGTAAATATCTCAAAGCCGAATATAATATTGAAAATTATATTTGAAATAATTGAGAGCCATCTACAATGTCACCGTATTACTTAAGAATTTTCATGGACAGTATTGAAATGCGTTCAAAACTTCTAAAACTTAGCTCTACACACTGCACATTGCAGTGCACCTGAAGGTAGTCATGATTTCATTGAACTGCTATCGTAGTTGGTCGGATCTTAAGAACTTAATTATCTTATAATATCTTGTGATCAAAAATTAGATTCTTCAAGTAACAATATAAAAGAATATGGATTTTAATTGAAGTCGAAATTTGTAAAACACGGCAAAGCAAAACAGTTTAACAGTACTCTCATTTCATTAGAGTTGATTTTGACTTGATCTAATAATTTATTTTTATATGCCCGTTGAGACTATGGCATCCCCAGTTGGGGTTTGTTATAAGGCTGAAAGAATAAAATAGGGAAGGAAATGGGAAAGGGGAAGGCTGGAAAAATCTGGCTATTCAGATCTGGTCACCAAAAATGGCTAAAACCATTTCAAGCAACGTTTTTAGAATGGTGGTCTTTCGCCAGGGCGATACTTTGTTAATCCTGTGAATGTTTTCATAATATTATATACTAGCAGATACAGATATACCCAGACCCATGACAAATCAGGGGATACTATAATTCCAATTTTGAAAACAATAACTAAAAAATTATTTTCTGTTTAAATACATATTATGTTACAGATCCCTTTATCACTTGTATGAATTCTTCACACAGGTTTGAGTTCTAATTTAGAAAATTGCACTTAAATTCAAAGCAAATTTGAGTTAATTGAACCAGAGCTATGCAGGACAGGGACAGACAAGCAACTGAATTTAATATTTTTGATTATCTTTTGATATTGAATGCTAATAAGTATCATAATAATTTTGACATATTTTCAGATAGTCGTTTGCCAGAACATGTGTAAATCAGAGGGCCTGATCCAGGGAGTCCTATCCCACGAGATGGTCCACATGTTTGACTTCTGCAGAAACGAGCTGGACTTCAAGAATACGGAGCACCTGGCATGCACGGAGATCAGGGCCGCCAACCTCACGCACTGCTCCTTCATGAGCTCCATGGTGCAGGCGGATTCCTCCCTTACCAACATTAAACAAACTCATCAGGTAATTAATTATAGTAATAAATAGTTGGGTTCCATGACAAAACAGATCATTGGAGAAAAATAACAAACAAACAACAAACCTAACCTAACTAATCTTTACTAACCTAATCTTTACTAACCTAACCTAACTTAACAAGGCTAAAAAGTGATAACCTAACGTAACCTAGTTTTTTTTCATCACTTTTCATGACTTTATATCACTTTTCAAGAGTGTGTTAAATTGCCATTGTTCTGAGTTTCCCGGTTACTGTCAAATTGAAGATTGGCCTTATTATTGTATATTTTTAAAATGTTTAATAAGAAAAGAGATTGAAACCGAAGCTGGGTTGTAAAACTAGGAAGTACTTTCTAGAACCAAAAATACAATAATTCTGTGCAACAAAAAATCGTATGTAGCAGTGGCTGTCCGTGACTTTTCAATGAGCTAGAGTGGTAAGATTGAAAAATAAGAAATTATTGATCTTGTGGTTTTTTTTGAAGATTTTCAGGATTTTTGCAGTTTGGGGAAGCGCAGCATCCATTAACAACATAATTATTGTCGTATTTTTCAATCTTACTACTCTAACTCACTGAAAATTCACAGACCGCCACTGGTTTGCAGGTATCTTTTAGTTTATTAAATGTATTGCTTTATAGGTACTGGGCTCATTTGAGTTCCCCCCCACAGAAATCTTTTGTAAAAGACAAAAGTTTTCTTTGTTATTGAAGAGAAACCAGAATCTAGTGTATTTAATACTTAAATGAGTTGTATTATTTTAGGAATGTGTCAAGACTAAAGCTGTCTATTCAGTGCTAGCCGTTAGGAAAATAACCAAGGAAGAGGCTCGGGCTGTGGTAGACAAAGTTTTTGATAAATGCTACGCTGATTTGGAGCCAATTGGAAGACGTATCAGAAGAAACTCCCGCGACATGCAGAAGGCGTACATTGAGGGTCCTATGTATGGATATGACTGTAACTAACCTTGTCACAGATTGACATACTTATCTCTGCAGTCAGGGGGGCGCTAGTGTTGATTTTGTGGATACCAAAAATATATGAATCTAAAAATAGTTCCTTGTTTTTTGTTAGTTCCCCTTTTGGCTGCCTGCAGAAATAATTACATCAAGCTGTATGTTAATTTTATTTATAGAAGTTGTTGAATAGTGTAAATTAGTTATGATTTATCTTGAATGTTAAAGTAAATACGATTTTAAAAAAAGTTGTTTTTTTATATTAATAAATGTTGTAGCGATCGTAGAATCAGCTAGATTGTCTCGCTAAATGTAAACAATACTACCTACCTGTCTACGAGTACCTATTTGCGAGTGAACTACCTACTCGCGACGTCTAGAGCTACCTACGACAATACGTTGCGAGTTGGTCTAGCACATTACGTGAACTCACTAGAAGGTTCTAGCCTGTTGCCTAGACATAATTTCAGCGCCAACGAAAATTCCAGTAGCATCCAGACTGAGCGAGTTGTCTCCATTTTACCTGCGATCTCGCATACCTACTGATGCCATCGGCCGGTCTATATAAATAGGCCCGATGCAGCGAGCACCCAGTCAGTCAGCCGTCAGTCAGCCAACAATTATCAAGTCTCAACGAGTGAAAACCCACGCAGGACAATATACCCGGCTCTGCACGGTTAAACCATCGACTCCATCGGGATATCTTCACAGCGCCCTGGCCCCGGCCATCATTCCTGGCCAGTGCTACACCGGATCACAGCACCCTGGTTCCAGCACATCTGACCAGCGCTACATCCACGCACCTAGACTACGCGGCATCCTACGGAGGTGCATAGACTACTCGCCGGTCTATGCACCTCCCGTACAACCGCCTACCAGGTCCACCGCACCTTCGGCTTTCCTGTCAGCACTGGAGTACCCGGAAGACCCACGCTCTTCACCAGTTCCTGACCGTCAACGAGTCCGGTCACCAGCAGCGACGTCGACTCACTGACCCGCGCTTGACCAGCACATCACCGCCTGCATCCGGAGTGTTCAACATCAGTCCCAAGTCATATCACACACGGTAACCTGACTCAATAAAACACTGTGACCTTCACGACCTCTTTCATTTCGTGCCTCCTCACCAGATCCCCAAAATGTGATTGAAAATATTTCTTTTTGATGCAGAAAAATTGTCGATTTATCTGTCTTAAAATTTTCAAGCGGTGAGCTCTGGCGTCATGCATTACACACGATTTTCTTTGGATTATCAACTTGTCTATTTTTAATTATTTGAAATATCCATTTAACTGTTAAAAATAGACCAGACAGCAAATTACAAATTTTTAAAATATTTAATAATTTTCATTATTGATTGAAGTTTTCTGGTTTCGTATACAACTATTGCCTATTGAATATCTATGCCTATTCTTCTTAGTTAGCTTATTCAAAGTAATATTACTATTGTTGTAAAATTGGCCCCTTGAGTTTGTCAGGAATAACTTCAATAAGACTCGTTTGGATGCAGTAAATGTTAAATTTATTCAAATATTGAAGACAATATTAGTGATTTCTAAACGAAAATCTGAAACAGAAAAATCAGAAAAGGAAACGGTCACATCTGGGACTCGAACCCAGGACCCCTGTCTTTCCGGGACAGTGCTCTACCAACTGCGCTAATGGGACCCTAGCGCAGTTGGTAGAGCACTGTCCCGGAAAGACAGGGGTCCTGGGTTCGAGTCCCAGATGTGACCGTTTCCTTTTCTGATTTTTCTGTTTCAGATTTTCGTTTAGAAATCACTAATATTGTCTTCAATATTTAAATATTACAATTTGAGGTTTTACTCAATAAAGTTATTCCGAAAAATAAAAATTAAATTTATTCATTTACAGGGTTAAAAATATGTTAAGAAATGATTTAGTCAAACTTAATATAACTTGTTCCCAAACTATTCTGCTCCAATGAATGGACTAAGTTGTTCGTTACTTTACAAATGTATCAGATGGAAAAAAGAGGGAATGATAAATTGCATAGTTTTTATAAACAGAATTGAGAGGGATCCATAAATTCAATGTAATATAAAGTATGCACATAGTGCTGACCTCTGTTGACAGTAAAATTAAGAGGAACGGTTGGGCGGCCTATGTCATACCAAACTTTAATTTGGATTTGAAGCCAAAATACCCAACCAGATTGAATAATTTTTTTTAAATCAAGAGGTATACTGCCGCTGTAACTAAAAACACAGTGTATTCCTAGAAAGAGTCGAGGAAGACGCTGTGTTTTTACTTACCATGGCAATATAGCCAATATCTTGTATGCATGTATGCTACTTTATTTATTTTTTGTTTTGAATTGTAAAATATAGGCATTCAATTTTTCATAATTTTAGACGCAACTTTGGCAATTATTTGTGAGTTATTGATAATGATTAAAAAAAAAATTTGGTAAATTTACCATAATTTTTTTATTTTTAATGTGGATACCGCACAAGATTCCCAACTGCTCCCAACCGTCTGGATCCAGTGAGACTATGGCATCTAAAACTGGGGTATGTTTTGAGGTTGGAGGTAGTGGGGAGGGGGAGAGGAAGGTGGGGGAGTACCTGGCTATTCAGATCTGGCCAAACACGGCTAAAGCCATTTCAAGTAACGTTTCATTTCTGAATGGTGGTCTTACACCAGGGCGATACTGAGAGTATCTTCCGCTCTGGAATGTGCCGCAAGTATTCAATATATTATTTTAAATGAACAATTTGTGAAATAACACAAATTCATCAAATAAAATTTACTTGCGCATGCTGTGATTTCAACTCACAACCTTCGAATTGCTCGTCGAGAGCCTTACCCCTCGAGCACAGAGGCCGTGTATATGATGAATTTAAAAAAAAAAAGGATTTTGATGGGAGTAAATTTATATTACAACTTATGAGCAATTTATGTTGGAATAAAAATAAATTCTTATCTTCTTAATTCTTAAAAATAAAATAAAATTTCTGTCCAAAAAAATTGTCGATATTTCGACTATTTTCGCTTCTTTACTGCACGTTGAGAGTTCGGTGAGCGAGATAGTGCGTGTGGTGTGCGTTATTTAAAAAAAAAATCTCTTATTTCAATTACAAAAACAGTGAATTGCGAGCTGTGATTTCACAGCAAAAATATGTTCAACAAGAATACGTAGGATTGTAATAATTTTTTCCCTGTTTTTTAACAAGTAATTTTAGTACGGTACATATTATGAAAAAAGGCCCAGTAGACAAACGGTTACTATGATATTAAGAGGAACTTAGTAGGATACTAAGAGAAACTGCTGCGTGGTTTGATGAACAAACATAAAATGGTTTGGGACTTAGAATTAAATATACCATTCATCCAAACCAACATTTAACAAATGAAGGTAAAAATAAAACAGTTGTAATGTTTTTTATTTTTATTAAAGATAAATAGAATTGCACTTGATAGTTTGATAAATTTATTAATGTCATAATCATTGGGCTAACAATTGATCAATAATTGATTGATAAATAGAATAATATATTATTTGTGCTATGTCTAAAATATAACAGTAGGTAATAATTACAATATAAAGGTATTTTGGTGATTGATATGATACATTTTAAATATAATGGACATTTTGTTTAGAGTGAAAGCACTGCGTGAATAATGAATACTACGTAAATATACTTTTAACAGTTTCATTTCAACAACTTTCGCAAAAGTTTTAACGTTCTTACACTTTGTTGAAACACCACTGAGATCACAACCGGACTCCGGAGCAGTTAGGGAATAGGCTACCGCTGACAGCTCCATTGTAACCTCTACTTATATCTCATAATTCATCAGAATGTGAGATTTCAATGGAGTTCTCAGCGGCAAGATACAAAGGCAAAATACACAACATCACAGCTGCCCCTCTTCAACTTACATCACTAATATTATAATAGCACTTGCAGTGTTCTGAACAATATTATTTTCATTTTAATGTTTAAGAATAAGTAAGGATTAAAATCGATTATCACCATCCATTCAAGGCACATATTGTCATTTGTATATAATGGGACGTAATTTTTTTAACAAAGTATCTAATAATTGGGTTGATATTTATACTACTGCGATTTAATATCAATTAATTGATTGACATTTTTAATATTGACCGTCGTTAATTTTAAAAGATCTCTCTGCAACAGCAAGGCAACACTGCGGCATCGTCACCTGCCGGAGGCAGCCTTCCACCATAGCAGTATTTTAAGATTGATCGCTACTTATTTTAACTGATAATGTCCCGGTCACGTAAAGACAACTTTGTGGCATCGCGATTATGTTTAAGATTGACCTCCATTGATTTTTAATTAAGATCTCTCAGCCACAGAAAGGCAATTTTGTGGCATCACTGCTGCGCCACACAGCTTTTTCACCATAAAAGGTAGGTAAAGAAGATAAGATTGATTGTCACTGATTTTAACTGGAAGGCAACTTTGTGGCATAACTTCCTGCGTCTCAGATATTTTTCACCACAAAAGGTAAAGAAGATGTTTGAGATTAATCACCACTGATTTTAACAGAAAGGCAGCTTAGTGGCATCGCTGCCTTTCATAAAATAATAAGTTGTAAGATTTAGCGTAGAAAGAATCCATCATCCATGACGTATGGGGGTCATTGCTTCATCTGCTGCTGGGAGGCGTTGAGGTAAATGATCCAATAGACGGTGGCGAAGATGATGAAGCAGATGGGGAAGATGATGAGGGAGACCTGATCCACCATGCCGCGCTGGGAGCCGCAGTAGAGCACGGCTTGTTGGGCTACGGCGCGGAACCTCGCTCCCCGCACTCCATCCTGCTGAGCAGCTTGCATTCCTGCCTCCGTGGACTCCAGATTTGCCTCCTGCTATATGATATGTTCATTAATATCTAATTAAATGTTTAAAGATGTACATAAATACAATTAAAAGTTTTTTTTTGGATAGTTGAGGTGATTTGAGTTGCCTCAATCTCTAAAAATCAACAATAATCATTGTAATATGCATAGAATAAAGAAGAAAACTGGAAGTACCTTCCATATATATTTGAATGGATAAAAATGTGCAACTGACTTAGTATCTCTTAGTTCTGGATCATTTAGCATGTGGTCTGTCTCTCTTACACTTTTTTTAAATTGTATATCGCCATCACATTTGAATTTCGTAATCGTAGTGAAATACAGTTTTATATGGAAATATATGGCCTAATTGGGCTTATATTTTGATCACGAAACACGCCCACAAGGTACTTCTTGTGTTATTCTTTATTTTATGATAAAATGAAACAATCTAACACAAAATTTAATTTAATTATATCTTTAGTCGAAAAATTAGAAAAAAAATGTAGATTACAACCATAATTAGACAGAATTAATAAAAACATCAATAAGTATGGGTAATTTTATTGCTGATTCACTTGAGAACTGGTTTTGCACAGATACGGTATTGGCAAAGTTTAACATAAGAATAACTCGCTAGAGTTCTATTTTCCTGTTCATAATGATTGGATAATTTTTCCTTGTGAAGAAACAAAGCATGAATTGCAATGGTATAGAAAAGTGTTGAAAGAGAGTTGAATTAAATAATACCTACATTACGCTATTATATGATATGATGGTCGATGAATACAGGCCTAAATTTGGCAGTGCTGACAGAAAAGCTAAAACTTTCTATTGGTGTAATACTCTAAATATTTAAAGATACTGTGCATAATACTGTTTGTTGCTGCCAATAGGCGAATTAATGTGATCATTACAAATTAAAGCTCTATAAAAAAAAAATTGTACATCGACTGCTCGTATTCTAATTCGGAGTGATTAAAAAATCCAGATTTAAATTTGAATGTAGGTACCTACGTTCTTCATTGTTCCATAAAATTATATGTATCTTTATTTTTTCTTTAGTTAATCAGAATTCTGGCAACGCCATAAGTCGGCAAACGATTTGAAAATGGAATTTAATCCGTTAGATTTGTTGGGCTTTAAAGAGAGGAGGTAGGCTGTTGGAGGTAGCCAACAATTAAAATTCGGAACATTCAATGCATTGACATGGTCATTGACCAATGTAAACAATGAAAAGATTTCATGAATTGAATCATCAATCCAAATTCAACAACATAGTGAGACATTTTGTCTTCACTCCACTGACATAGAAATACATAATGGAGATTGTGATATATGTAATATGTATTGTATCGCAACAATGTTTGAATATTCATTGTATGCATGGTGTCTACAAAACTCATAGTACAAGCGGGAAACGTGTGAACTTTGATTACACAGAGAACTCATAAACCTTTTTTTTAATCTTTCTATTCTTTCAGTAACTGAAGATGCATTTTGACGCATTTTAAAAGACAAACTACTGATATTAACCCCCCTGGGCATGATTTTTTAAAATTGATGTTGAATTCCAACTTTGGACTTGATTTACTCGAAAACGAATGCTCAAATCAAAAGTTATATGCATCACAAAATCGATTCCAAATCTGTTTAAATAATGATAAATGTAGATTCACCAGTTTCCCACTTGTATTATGAGTTTCTGGCCCCCGTGTATAGACTTGAGGGAAAATAATGCAATTTTTTGGACAGTGACAACACTGATAACTAAAATTATATTAATGAGTAACTGTTATCAATGAATGAATGACTCCAAATTGGTATTCTATTCTTTCCATCTTATAAGTAGGTTTTGTCAGATGAATACATACTGTGTGCAGAGGCTGTGGTAATGTCGTGGTTTCTTTGTGCAGTGCGTCTTCAGGACCGATCTTCCTGTGACCAAACCTGAGGTGCTCTATGCGGTTGCCATTGAGCCCACGATTCACCAGTGGGGGTAACTCAGTCGTTCCTTGCATCAAAGCCTGTTAAGTTATAGACAACTCATATACACTTCAGTCATTCCTCGATGTCTGCCAACATGAATGCAACTAATGTCCCAGTCTTTATTATACAAATACTGTTTGCTGTTTTTACCTTAAAATGTAAACCATAAATTTTAGAAAAGAAATCAAATTCCTTTCCTTTTGATATAAGTGCGATAATTGTGTAAATAAAAACCAATATATTATTGAAAAGTGTTGCGCTTAAATTGAACGAGAAAGAAAACAGCAAACAGAATTCAAATTGAAATACCAGCAAAATGTTGCCTCTTAGGGGGTGGTTAATGAAACTGCAAGTTTTCTTCAGCTTACATATACGTAATGAATACTAAACAATTTTCTTCCTTTTGAATCAAACTAAACACATCTTGATAAATTTTGTAAAAGTGTAGAACATCTAGGTACAACTCGTGGCTATAAAAAACAAAAAACGTTATAACTTTTGATATGTTATAACTCAGTGGGTAAAACACAATAAAAACATTGTAACTTTGGTGAAATCGGTGCAACCACAACATCTTGTTTACCGTTTTTCCCGTAGCGCTGTGTCCGAAAACTGTTGTTTGTATGTCCAAGCATGATGGAATATTCTAAAAAAGAAATCTTTTAAATGTATGCCAAATTTATGATTGAAGGGTCTGATAATAGGAATAGCGTGTCTCTAGGAAATTAAAAATTGCGCATTATGTCTTAGATAATAATATATGGTCTTAGCTCAAAATATGATAGGTGGCAAGTGCAAATATAATGTTTAACACATAGATGTATACAATTAGATATAGTCACAGTTGGAACCTTACTGGAGTTAATGATAACTATTGCTCGATCAATCTTGGTCATTTGGCAAAGTTCGTAAGCACCGAGTTTTGTCGAACAGAACCCCTCTCCACGCTACATATCTCCCGACAACCGACTGCAACACGATTTTTTTAAGTCACTTTCTGAAGTGGCGTCCGGAACGTTGGTGAACTTGGTTCTCCACACAGTGCAGAACCACAAAGAGTGGAGGAGTCTTGTCCACTAGCTGAATTGGACACAATTCTCAACAATGAGGAAACGAGTAAAGAATAAGATGATTTCACAGGAGAATTTTCTATTATCCCATTAACATCTTGAAGGCCAGTACATATATCCTACGTTGATACATTGAAAAAATCATTTCTCTAGATTCTAACTAGCTATTCTGGAGAAACTACATGTAAATTATATACAATTTTTATAAACATATAAACACATTATCTGGTACGGCGGTACAGAATTTACAAAAATATAATTTTGCTTCGGCACATAAAAAAAATAAGTTTCGCTGGTTTGTTTAATTTCGTGTAGGTACCATTTGTGTCTATGATGGAAATATGAAATAATAATCTTTTGCTGCAACAAATAGACCTACTTATCTTAAAGTAAATGACCACTTATCATCTTTCGACTTAAGACCACATAACTATAAAGCATAGTTGGATCAGAATTTTGTATGTTTTATGAATGGCTTGTGCTTTATTGTTCTAATATGTAGTATTTAGACGAAGCGTGTTATTGTTGTGTGTGATGTATTTAGTTTTACCTGCGTATGGTTGACAAGTACAGTGGGTGGAGGTGGCGGAGAAGGCAGCGGGGGAGGTTCGGTGAGCTTCTCCAGCTCTTTCTTTTTGTGGCGCCAGTGCTTGTCGTAGCGGATTCCGAACAGGACGATAAAGTATTCTATCAGGGCCAGAAACACAAACAGTGTGCAGGATATGAGCCAAACTTCTATGCACTTCAGTTCTAAGGCTCGTGGAGAGTTGTTTCTGTAATGAAGAGGCGTAAAAATCAATTACATATTTATTTTGTGCAACAACATTGCCTCTGGAAACATAATGTCAGTTTTTTTGTTGCTAGGTTGTTTAATCAACCATCAATCAAGCCGTCAAGTATGAGGGTCATAAAAATTTAAGCAAACGTTGACGGGCGTATCGGCGGCTAATTGGGAGTGTCAATGTCAAATATTAAAAATGGCGCTAATTTCCGAATTGATGACGATTTTGTACCTGGCGGGAGTTTGATCAAATCCAAGGCTTTTGATTTTTTTGACATTTGAACGGTTCCCGTTATATTCAAATTTGATTCTTCAGTCCGTTTCAGCGTTTGATCAAAAGTTGATTCACAAACTTAAATAATTTAATAAAACGGTCATACTTTAATGCTTTGTGGCTGGTCAAAGTAGTAAAACTGTGTATAAAAAAAAAATGAAAACCGTAAAATTGCAATTGCTATTAAAAGAACAAAATTCCAAAATCATGGCCATTATTCTGACGAACGATTGCACAGACTATCAAAGCAGATGGAGTCAATGAATGTTAAGCGTTAGGTGTGGTGTGTAGGTAGAAACAAAGACAGGGCACCGCTGTTCGTAGATGCGATTTGCAGTAGTATGATTAGACGATGCTAGCGACACAATATTAATAATGGTTTATGGCCCATCTCCGTTATCTACGGTCTCACCTGACAGTATCAATCATGGTGACCAGCGATAGCAGCGTGGTGACCAGCAGAACCATCCTCCCCGGTACTATCTCGGGGATGACGCAGAAGCCTCCCCAGGACATGACCACGAAGAGTGTGGAGGGCAGGTAGCATTCCAGCAGGTAGCTGCGCAGCTCCCGCGACATGGTGATCAGCAGGCGGGCCGTGGAGTGGTTTCCTGAAATGGGTCAGTTAATGGGTTGAATGTGGAGAGTTGAAGCAAAATAGTTAATTTTACAGGGCTTATAAGTATCGATAGATTGAAGGAACAAACCGGGTTATTACACCAAACAGTTGTACTTACTAAATTATATTTGGTAATTATTTACCTACGACCCCCATTTTTAATAATCATAAAAAAAACAATCATTTGATTCAACTTAATGACAATATACAACAACTTTACCTACGACCCCCATTTTCCACCATATACAGTAACTTCAAAAAAGGAGTAATGCAATAATTTGTCCAAAGAAGAGTTCAATCTCAATGACAATTCTCTTTTCAAACTTTCTTCAGGCAGGTACTGAGTAGGTACCAATTATCGCCATCTTTTATTAATACAGGCCTTGCTGAAAATGAACTGACAAAATAGACCTGTTTTCGGATTTTAGCATGTGATCTAGGAGGTTTTGGTTTAGCAGGGTTTGGTACTAATCCCTGCTACCAACTATACTAACCCAGTGCTAAAGTCCGAAAACAGGTCGCTATAACTGATTCAAAATTGACTATTGACTGAGAATTTAGTGAGAATTGAGATAATTGATAAAGTACCTACCCACGATATAATATTTTAATTGACATTTTTAAAAATTGGAACTGATGGGTCCAGAAACAGACAAGCGATAAAGTACCCACCTATAAAATAGTACATTTTCGTGAATATTTTTTAACTCCACTATGTTACATTTGTAACATAATTCCATAAATAATACTGCTCAGTCTGCGTTCGTAAATTTGTTTGGATTTTTATTTGCCCCCAAAACGACAAGTCCGTTATTTTTCATGAATATTGCGTTGTTGACGCCACACTGGCAAACGTCGGTGACAGCCGTCGTACCAGATATTAACGTTTTTTTACGAGATAATGACGTTGTAGCCAGTTGGAACCGTTTCGGCAATAATTATTGATAATTGAAGAAGAAGATAATACAAGACAAGACACAGAAAAAATAAAAAAGATAACGGTAACAGCTAGGAATTGAACCCAGGATCTCTTGTCTTACCAGGACAGGCGTCTTAAACTACTCGACCATTTTTAATTTTAATTTCTATTTTCTAGGCAAACATTACCGGGTTACGAATAATCTGAGAATATTTGAAAATCTCCTACTACCACCACAGTAAGCGGAAAGTGTTACTGTTGCAGTGATGATGAAGGAATTGAAAACACCACACACTATCCCATATAAATAAAAATCTCATATGTTTATCCGAGATCCTATCTAGGTTTTAAACCAATTTTATTAAAAACTCTGTTTCCATTTAAAAAGGTAGAAGCCAAAAATATGGTAATCATTTAAAGTAATCTCACCTTCTCCATAGTAAATATTGTGAAGTTCGTGATCGATTTTGAAGGTCACCACGTACTTGGGGAGGCGATATCCATCCCCGAAGTCACTGGGGAAACTGACAGGATCCTCTCCCTTCCATCTGAAGGTCATGTCCTGCATCATGTATTTATCTAAAACAGGTTTTTTTATAATTACATATTAATACTTTTTATTTAGAAGAAAATACAGATAAAGGCAGTCATTAACAAGACTATATAAATCGTTAACTGCAATCTAATGGTGCGTATACATTTGCGAGCCGAGCCTCGAATCATGGGAAAGGAACGAAGCAACCACAAGGGCGTCTCGCGCCATTTGCTGTTCCTACGTTCCATCCTCATAATTCAAGGCTTGGTTCGCGTTTCGGCTCGCAAATGTATTCGCGCTATTACCGACCAACATAGCAGCACACAAATATGTTTGGGAAAAAAATAAGTTAAAAATTATCTTGAAAGGAAAAATAAGTGAAGGTGCACAATATCTATAAACAAACGTGTACAAATAAGTTTTTGAAAAGTTAAAAAAAAAATAAAACGAAAATGGTGTTACACATAGAAATGAGAAAAGTACATAGTGTAAGGTAAGTGATTTTAAAATCGTATTGTTTGGTCAATAAATTGATTAGAACTCTCTGGTTAGAACTTAAAACCATGGACCACCATTCTAAGAGTCAGGAATTTTCAAACCTCCATCTCCCCTCCTCCAATGGCTCAGAGCAGTTGGAACTATTGCGCGGTAGGTACCGTTAAATTATGTTTTATAATATTATAAATAATTTGAATACTTTTTTTAAATATATTTTACTTACAACTGCTAAAATCCACTGGACAGATTTGCACATCTAACGGGTAAAGGACGAAATCCATGTCACATCTTATTATTACTGTCGCTCTGAAATTAAATAAATATAACATCAGTTATTATTGGTGTCTCGATTATGTACGGCGGCAGACACATCTACCTATTGTACTTGATGGCTAGTAAAAAAAGTCAACACGTAAATAAACAAAGTTTTTTTTTTTACTTTCACATTTGTTTTAAAATGTCTGCTAAAACTTTAAAAAAATTGGTTTGACCTAGGATTGAACCTTCCTACGGAGGAACTGGAGTCAACAATTCTACCAATCTCACCATACGCCGATCGGGTAGGACCAACATATATTTCTTATATTATCTGCTGTAATGTCATCCGATTTCAGAAAAAATCGAATAGACAACGAGTTTCAGCTCATTTTGGATACCGGACAGTATGTTAATTTCAGCTTCCAAGATTTGTATTCATTAATTAGCAAAAACAAAAATGAAATTCAAATAGGTGTAATTAAAAATATATAGAGTTATTTCATAATATACATATGAAAAACTACCAGAAAACTATCCTTCACAAATCTCAAGTACGTCCAACAATTGAATTTACACAAATGAGCCGCCTCTGGGCTGGAGCCCCAACATCTCTAAATACAGGATTTTCCAATAAGAGGTGTTATTTTGATATTCAATCGTAAAAGATAAATGGTTTCGTTGCTTGAGTGGCACATAGCGCCGTCTTGTTGAAAGTAAACGTTGTCCAGATCAATACCATCCAATTCCGGCCAAGAAAAATCATTAATCCTCTCTCGATAGCGCAATCCATTCACCGTAACTGTTGCTCCAGCCTCATTTTCAAAAAAGTAAGGTCCAATGACTCCGCCGGACCATAAACCGCACCAAACAGTCACACGTTGAGGATAGAGAGGCTTTTCAACAATAACTCTTGGGTTTTCCGAGCCCCAGATGCGACAATTTTGCTTGTTGACGAAGCCACCGAGGTGGAAATGGGCCTGATCACTCAAGATGATTTGCATTTGATTCACTCAAGTGAATTTTAATATTTTCAATGCGTTGTTGAAGCGTGTATCGTTCCATTTTTATTAATGACGTAGTTTCTAATTGTCAAATGTCAAAAATGACAGCTTCAAAAGTAACATCTACCGAAATAGCGGACTATTCAAAATAACACCTCTTATTGGAAAACCCTGTATTTTATCCTCTTTCATGTAAACCGGGCCTGTCGTAATAAATCCCATCTTTCAGTCGCTGCCTTAACTCGCCTGACAACGCTATCTACCCAACCGGGCGATATAGTTCCACAGTCTTTATACTGTACACAACTTTTACAACTGCGTGATTATTGCTATTTAACTTATAATAACCGAGTTTGATTTCATGGTTAAATATATATAATTAAAAAAATGGACAGGCTTATTGCCCGCGCGTAATTATATAATTCTGTCGATAAATTTCGTATATAGAATTAATATGAAACACCTTTTTTTATTTGAGAGCCTCAATATTTTTTTTGTTGCCATGAAAATTAATGGCGTAAACATAAAACCAATCAATTAATCAATCTAGGGGAAAATTTTTACATTGTTTAAAAAATTATAATCTTCCACTTTTAGTATGGTAATGTAGATTACGGGGCGATTTCTCAAAGGCCGCCGTACCCACTTACGTGTTTAATGAGGTCAGTTATAAAAGGAATATTTTTTACTAAAAATAGTCCAAGGACGTCTTCGACTGTTCTGTTGTTATTTTGTAACGACAGAACAAAATAACAACAGAACATTACGGAGCGATTTCTTAAAGGTCGCCGTACCCACTTACATGTTTAATGAGGTCAGTTATAAAAGGAATATTTTTTACTAAAAATAGTCCAAGAACGTCTTAGACTGTTCTCTTGTTATTTTGTAACGAATTCGTTGTGAGTCACGCATCAATCAAGTTTACTATTTTCCATTTAAATTTTAAAACAATACTATGATTTTTTCGGTAATCTAGGATTATTGCCCTAAAGTGTATTGTATTTTGTTTCCAATTTGGGAGCCGGATATGGGTACCGCAGCCCCGGGAACCATTTATTAGATAACCAATACCCCTGCAAAGGTCACCACAAGTGATTCCAAGGGTTTCAGTTTCCAGTTTCATGGGGTTAGGTTTGTCTAGGTCTTGGCGGCGGATGCGTTTGCCCGCCTACTGCATGGCGGGTGATCGGGAGGACTGGGACCTTTTAACCTCTTCAGCCGTACTCTCTCGACCCATCCCCTTGCACCGTAGTGAGAGTGACGGATTCATACCTTTCACTCACTACATTGACTCTTGGACACATTAACCCACCTCTCATACCCTTTCCTTCCCAGAACTGCCTCTCCTTCCTTCCCCTAAAAAGACCCAACACAGCATCCCTAAAGATGACATATGCCCGTAGGGATTTTTTTCCCTCAGGGGTTCCTCTATGGAGCCGAGGATATCAAAATATTAAAGGATGTCACAAATCTAGTGCAATTCCCAATATAAGTATAAATCAAATTACCTTATCTTTAGATTATTTAACTAACGTTTTTATCTTCATTTCGTAATAAATACTATATTGTTTTATTTTAGGTGTTAGATGACAATGATTACAAAAACCAATATTGTTTACTTTCATTATCACATAGTTGATGTTATGATTTTGGCCTGCAAACAAGTACCTACCTAGAGGTCACTTTGACAAACACCAATAGTTGATTTAAAAACAAAATTAAAACATGTCGATATTGTTAATGTACTTTAATATTCCAAAGTGTCAATGCGAATACCAAATGTGTTAAAATGATTAATTTATTAGGACACAAAATAAACAAAGTTCGTAAAATGTACCTACTCGATAAAACACTCGAAAAGTTTGGAATTTTATTACACCCTTTTGTAGAAAACTAGCCGATACACAATACATATTGCAGTTATCATCGGTATACAGATCGTGTTTTATTAATAACTACGTATCGAAGATTTAATGTATAGTAGTATCGTTAAGATGTGCAAATCTCGTATCTCAAAATTAAACCTCATTTAAACTCATTTATGTCATGTTTGGGGATGATTTATGGAGCGTTATTTAATGAAACGAAGGAGAGGAAGATATGGGTAGGCAATGGGTCGAGGAGTCCTGCTGGAAAGGTAAAAAAGATCTCCCTTCACCAGTCTCTCCAAAACCAACCCACCACACAGTAAGTGGACAGACGCATCCGCAACCCAGATCTAAACAATTCTCTCCTAATGAACCCTTGTACCCCTGCTAAGTCACCTAACGTAGCGTATCACTTGGGGTGACCAATGGCAGAGGTGTTGGTTATCCAAAGAATGGCTCCCGGGGTGGCGGTAACCACATCGGCCACCCAAATTGGGCCTAAAGTGGTATAACATCATAATCTAAAGTGTGCAAAATACTTCCTCTGATTTTATTAGAGCATCTCCTAAAACAACATTGGTCACGTTTCTGACTTTTACCCTTCAATGGTGTTCTAGGAAATCGTTTCAATTCGGAGAATGGGAAGGCGAATTTATGTTATAATATTTGTTTAGAATTGTGGAAATTTCCAACTTATTTGGAAAATTGAGGTCGAATTCAGACTCAGAAGAGACAGAATTTTCAACAGAGGTCAGGCAATATTAGATAAGTCTTGATAGAAAAATTGGATATTTGTTTAGAGAGGGACAACTAACAAATATGCCATCTAAAGATTTTAGACCACAGAAATAACAATCTGGGGTTTTAATTGTTATTGTTATTTCTGTGGTCTAAACTCTTTAGATGACATATTTGTTAGTTGTCCCTCTCTAAACACCCGGGCACCCCTCCTATCTCAACAAACTTAGCGAATCTCATACATCTACCTCATACCAACCAAAAATGTTGACAAAGTTTATATAATAATCACATTAATACCATTGAAAGAGTACAACGCAAATTTTTGAGGTGTATTAATTTTAGGCTTGGAATTCCTTTAGAAACAATAGATTTTATTATATTTAATTTAATTTATTGAAATTGCTTAAGTTAAGTGATAGAAGAAAAATTTTTGATCTTATATTTTTATACAAAATTATAAATTATCAGTTGGATAGCCATGACATATTAATGTTGATTCAATTTAATGTACCTACCATTAGATCAAGGTCCTCTAGTATGTATTATTGTGACAATTATACCACAATCTCAGGATATAACTCAGTTATAAATAGATTGCACACACTTGGGAACTTTTATGCTAAAATCGCAGATACTTTTAATATTCCCCTTGTAAAGTATAAAGCTGCACTAATAACACATTTTAACGCCACTTATTTTAATGAGGTCACTACATAACACGCTATTGTCATTGCTTCTTTCTTTACTGTTATTTTATTTGTTATGTTTTAACTTAATTTAATTCTTTAATTTTTCTCATCAAAATTTAATACTGCACTATGTATATGTAAAAAAATTAAATAAAAACTTTGTATGTAAATGGCACTTGTGCCGTAAATTCTAACTAAATAAATAATATATTAATATGGAAACATATGAACCGCTTACTGATTCGCCGTTTATCTCATACTTTTAGGTACTATACATTTAGCTTATTATGGCAAGCGATCGCTCAAAACGTTTTTGCAAACTTGCCATAATATACCGAAAATCGCTCGAGTGGATAGTACAAAAGACTTATATTTAGGTAATCTATCAACTCGTCTTATAATTTTTCTTAATTCCTACCCAATGCTGACTGCGAGGGTGCTGTTCTTATACAGCCTCAGGGATGCCATCTCCTGGAAGACGGATAGGACTTTCATCTCCCGAAGCTGGCGGATGTAGAGGTCTGGCATCCAGAACATGTGTCGCTGCTCCCAGGTCAGCTCGATGAAGGGCAGGTCCGACACGGCCTTCATGCGGTGGTCCTCCCAGTACACCTGCATGAACACGTCCAACGAGATCTCCTAGACAGAACAGACCAGAACCGTTAGACCGTTATTGCTTTAGGTATGTTAGTGAGTCTTCAGCAATGCGGAATGAGTGTCGGCAAAACATCGAAAGGAAGGACAGCATTAGCATAGCATTATGAATTCAAATAATATTCATGGTAGGCGCATATATTATTATTTTTAAAAGTACGTTTTGTATGATATGCAAACGACATTGTAAGCGGCATAGGTTAACAAATGCATCGTCAAATAGCCGGGGAAAATAACGTAACCGCCATTTATCCTCAAAGCAGCGCAATAACCACTTTCGTAATGTAAGATGGATGGTATCAATAAAATGAACATTCGTTATAAAGTTTGGGGTGACCGGATAACTCGACAAAATGACCATTTCAACACATCTTAAAAAGTGATATAAAGTCATGAAAAGTGATAAAACAAAAACTAGGTTAAATAGGTTACGTAGGTTAGATATAAATTATAGTTTTTTCATCGCTTTTAATGACTTTTCATCACTTTTAAAGGTGTGTTCGCTTGTTATTGTGTTGAGTTATCATGGAACCTTTAGAAGAAACACAGCGCACAGACAGACGCGGGTAGCTACTTTGTTTTATACTATGTAGAGATAATATGAATTAAGACAAGCCCTCGCTATTAAATGTTTCTAGCTCGAATTCGAATATCGAACTCGCTGCACCAGCAGTTGACAGGTGCGTTCCATTCAAAATCAAGACACGCACAGAGCAAAACAAATTATTATTAATAAAAGATATTGTGATGAAAATTATGTTAAAATATATTTTAGAATGTAATGCAATATAACGATAGCTTGATTCATGGAGGAGGTTCTCAGTAACAACATTTAATATAACTTTTTATTTGGACCTTTTTTTGATACATACATAGATGAAATGTATTACTATGTGTACCATTGTACCCATACAAAGATACACATAGTAATACATAAAGAGTGACAAATGGCTTGGCCTTTGTTCCAGCCTGGTTTCGCAGTGCGGCAGGGCACTGTTAATACCACAGACATAGGAATTCATATGTCTATGGTTAATACTAAATTGTTTAGGTTGATTTGAGGTCACGGGTTCAAGACAAATTTAATTTAATTTATATGAGTATATCATATTGTAGAATCAATTTTGTTTATATAGGTATATAAAATGAATCTGTACCTCGTTCCAAAGTGGAAGATACGTTCAGTATCACCCTGGTGAGAGACCATAATTCAGAATTGAAAGTTGCTTGAGAACGGCGTAGATAACTGCGTAAACATGGCAGCCATTGCGAATCCAATATCGCTAGGGAAAAACTGAGTCAAAAACTCAAAGCACACGGAGAAAAATTACCAATATTGAATATTGCTAATTTATTAAGAATCTTCTCAAGTTATTCGTAATCCGGTTAAACACTGGATTATAGGCCCTTATAAAAGAAAATTAGTTTTCCTAATAAACTTTTAGTAAAATACGAATCTATTATCACGATGTCGTATCCTAATATTTCCATATTATGTCATTGTATATTATCAAGGTAAAATCGGGTGAATGAACACGTTTTCTGATACGTTGGGAATTTAGTTTTCAGGAAACGGCCTGAAAACCATTTTTAACCGGATTACCAATAATTTGAAAAGATTTTCAATAAATTAGCAATACCTACTCATTTTATCCGTGCAGTTGTTTTTCTGTGTATCTTATACTAAGCGATACAATATTCATTTACGATAATTTTAGAGATCCTTACGATGTTTTCACCAAAAAAAAATTTTAGACCACTATAGTTAATATACGATAAAACGTATACTCCTTTACTAATAAATGTGTTTTTTTTTTAATTTTCACGGCTGATAAACAACAGATTACCCTACATTAATGGTTGTTTATCAGTTGTGTAAAATTTTAAATACGTTTATTAGTAAGGCCCATGGGGGCAGAGAATCAATTTTGGGAGTGAAATTTGGTATTCTCAAATATTGAGGCGCTAGGTTATATAAAAAAACGCTATTTGAGCAAAACTGTCGGTTACGATCTTTTGGTGATCATGGCTCGATATGTTATGGTACGTATACATTTGCGAACCGAAATGCGAGCTGAGCCACGAATTACGCAATAGGAACGAAGCAACTGCAAGCGGCCGAAACGCCGATTCGTTCCTTTCCCATAAGTTGTGGTTCAGCTCGGCAGTTAGTGTAATTATTAGGCGTTAGTGTAAATAAATATTAAAACTGTGAAGCACATATTTTTTAAACTTTATTTTTGAAGTATTTTTTGTCATATTTCGAGTAGTAAAATGTATTTAATTGTGTAAAATTAAAGAATGTGATGGTCTGCCTCCTTACCTGCAAAGTTATTTCGTTTGTGTCCCTTAGCCAAGTGGGCATGTATGGAGAATCCTAAAAGGTATAATTGTGTATTGTTTGAATGTTGTAAATTATATACAGGAGTACCGAAAATGGAGGGCCCAATAAACATAGCAGACGTTAAGACCCCGCATACCCAATTTATTCCGATTTATTAGAAGTTTCTCAGTAACTCTTTTAAGTTTTTAAGTTACAATTGAAGATAATATCTGTACATTTGTTATGCCAAAACGCAAATTCCCTCGATAGAAAAAAATCGCAAAGTATGCTCCGAAAATTATTAAAAACACGTTTTGTTCTGTTATTTAATATGTTATATACATGAAAAAAAATCACAATGTATCTTTAAGGCGAAGCTTAGTGCTAAATCACTATTTCGATTAATCTTTATTACGAATTGGTGTACATTATGAATACCAAAAAATATGCTTTAGATAAATTAAAAGTTTTCCTATCGTTTCCCTTGAGCAGAATACAAATAAAATAATAAATTACTCAGTAAAAAATATAAATGTAAACTACAAAAAAAAAAAAAATTAACAGAAATGTATGAACGCGTAAAGGATACAACTTTAAAAAATACATTATGATAGCTAAGATTATGTGTGACAATTTCACTTGATTAACTTTTTTGCTTTCTGATTTGATTTGTATGAACGCGTAAAGGAAACAACTCTTAACAAATACAGTATTATAGCTAAGATTTTCTGTGATAGTTTCACTTAATTAACTTTTTTGATTTCTTATAAAATTATTTACAAAATAAATAAAAACCAGTTTTGTGATTGAAATCGAATGTTTCTAGACTCCATTATTTTGTCAAGCGATTTTAATGCCTATTAAATGCAATTTTTATTTTATTTTATTTTTTTATTTTATTTTATTATTTTTTTATTTTTTTTATTTTTTTTTTATTTATTTATTTATTTATTTTTTTTTTTTTAAGAAAGACAAATATTCCCGGGTTGAGATTTTTGCTCTATTTGAAACAAGGGGTGTTTTAATAAATAATTTCACCATTTTCGCTTAATTATCATCGTTTTTCTCCCTCTAACATTCGTTTGAACATACATCCCTTTCAAACCAACTTTGAACGCTTACTACAGGGCCTTAATGTTAGTCATCGAAAAAACTGTATTTTCAATGAAATTTATTTAGTAATGCGTAACGAATTTTGAACACCTAATAAACACGAGTGAACTCTTGAACTCACTATGAACACAAGTAGGTACGCCTTTAAACATTAACAAGACCGACGATTCATTATTGATATGAACTGGCAGTATACCTACATAGGTATTAACAATGTATTATTTCATTAACATTCACTAACGTCGGAGAGTTGTTACAGGACCGTGAAAATAAGATATTTTTTCCCCAATGTTAATGCTCAAATATCACCTCAGTGACACTTTACAAAGATATAAAAAACTAATGGCACCTAAAAAAATTATACCTTTTGACGTCTCTGTATTAAAAAATGCAGTAAAAATATTGACACTGTTTGCCGATTATGTAAGCCTTTTCGAATATTTTAAAAGGTCACTGTCAGGAAAAAACGTATCCCTTAAGGCGATGCACTACGTCGTGTAATATTTTAAATTGAGCCGCTATCAATAACAACCCTTACGTAGATGGCGATAAGGTTTAAATTCCCGCTTAACACCATCCGCCTGTTTTGATTTATGCAAGAAAAAAACATGGCCAAAAAGTGCCTTTTATTTTATTTTGTGGATATTCAGGCAGAAATATTAAATTTTTTCTCGATCATTTTATAAATAACTTAATTTGCCACATTATACAATAAAATCATAACCGAAAATGGGTTTGTAAATAGGAGATTTTGAACTTCAAAGCAGTTTTAATAGGCCTTTAGATTATTTTTTTCTGGGCTTGTAAAAAGACTTATCTAAAAAATACTCGATTATTTCAAAGGCCAAGATGTATTCTACTCGCAGTATTAAATTAAAGCATCTGAAACATTTCTAGGCGACCAAATTTTCAAACCAAAAACACATGATTTTGCATTACTACGTATGGCATCGCCTTAATATTTGTTTCAACATGATTTTAATAGTAATTTCGCCAAAAAATTTAGATTTTGTTATTTTGTTTAAAACAAAATCAAATATTTTTAGAATGAAAAAACATACACTTAGTAAGACACCACTTTATTTTTGAATCAATAACGATAGCCAACCGGGTTTCGCTTGTCCCAAGCTTCATCAGGGCTAAATATCAACTAAAGCTAATTAGATACAGGCACATATAAATATAGGTAAATGAAAACAATGAGTGAAAGAGATACAAAACAGATAGAAAGAGATGCAAATAGAAAAGGTGGAGACAAATTATTAAGGATGATGAGGAGGGAGGGGGGGGGAAGGAAATAACAGTTTCAGCGGCGGAATAAATTTAATATGGGACTATCAGATAAATTAATTTGGTTATTTATTATATTTAAATTATTATTAACTGCTTTTTTTATTTCAAGGGCTTCTAAGTTGTTTAATCTAATTCCAGATCCATTTTTATGCAATATTTTAGTTCCAGAGATTTTATCGAATGAATGATTAGATTCTATTAAATGATTCGCAAATTCTGAAAAGGCATTATTGTTTAAACATCGTATATGTTCTTTTACTCTTAAGTTGACATTCCGGGCCGTTTTTCCGATATAAAAAGCAGAACAATCATTACAATTAAGTTTATATATGCCCGAGTGGCTTAGTTTATCGTCTTTATCTTTAGTATTAATTAAATATTTTCCTAAATTATTATTAGTGTAAAAAGCGGGTTTTATTTCAGATGGGAATTTTTTAACGCTTAAAGAAGAAAAGTTATTTGTATACAGAACTCTACGCCATTGGAATGTTTGATTTATGTTTATATTATTAGGGTTATAAGATTTGTTAAATAGAAATTTATTTGATGCTATTTGTTTCAATTTTTTATTAAGAATATTGTCTATTATTTTTGTATCATACCCGTTATTTAAAGCGATTTGTTTAATGATGGATAATTCGTTGCTAAAATATATTTTTGCTTCAAATTCACCTCTCTTAAAGAATATTTTATTATGGAGAAGATATGTTGATGATGTTTTTTGCATTTGGACAGGCACTGAAAGACAATTAAACTCTTTTCTTAAAATATTAAACTCCTTTCACAAACAAATTCAATTCACTGTAGAAATAGGTACAAACTTAACTTTGAATTTTCTAGACCTAACTTTAAGTATAATTAACAATAAATTTGAATTTAATATCTATCGTAAGCCCACGTATACTGATATTACAATTCACAATTCATCCAACCATCCTATATCCCACAAACATTCAGCATTTCACTCCATGATTCATAGATTGGTTACCGTACCATTGAATAATAATAATTTTTGCAACGAATTATCCATCATTAAACAAATCGCTTTAAATAACGGGTATGATACAAAAATAATAGACAATATTCTTAATAAAAAATTGAAACAAATAGCATCAAATAAATTTCTATTTAACAAATCTTATAACCCTAATAATATAAACATAAATCAAACATTCCAATGGCGTAGAGTTCTGTATACAAATAACTTTTCTTCTTTAAGCGTTAAAAAATTCCCATCTGAAATAAAACCCGCTGTTATAATCCCAGCCTATGCTATAAATCTAAGTAATTAAAGTCAACCTTTATTTCTTTCTACATCTTAATATTACTGTTAATCTTAGCCGGTGCCCCAAAAGTAAGCTATAATGGCAAACATTCATTTCTTCGGCACTTTTAAAAGGAACCCTATTATTTTGGGAAACCAATCGATGATGCAATATTCTAATTAGTCACATGACCCTTTTTTGCATCTTAGGGATTAAAGTCCACAAAGCTCTCACGGTCCCAGAGACCCGGAATACTATATAAACAGGAACAAGCTGTTCCCCTAAGTTCACAATTAACATCACTTGTGCTGCTTACACGCTGCACCTCTACGCATTATTGTCATTGTCATTTAATTAATGTACTTATCATTTAATTAAGTAAATAAGTGTACTTCTATCTAAATAAAGTAATTCAACTAAATCTATAAAGTTGTTATTGTGTGGAATCCATATATTCACCTCAAGATACTTACACACTGGAACTAGTATCACCCCAAGATACTTACACACTTACACCTGCAGATCTTACATACACATCCTCAGTGTCCAGATCTCTAAATTATATATCAACCACGAAGAGAACTTCTCGACAACCGCTCGCCGTACAGAGTTAAGTTTTTATTTACTGCGCCTCAACCGAGGGTCGTAGCAAATTGGTGTCAGAAGTGGGATTGCAAAGACATTCCCAAAGGATCTTCTGTGACGACGGAAGACTCCTACCTCATCACTTCACCGGAACAACGACGACAAGTCTGGCAGATACTCTCCTCGGAGAAACCCTTTTTCGGAAGGCAGGGACGGCTCTCCCTGAAATCAACCTAACTCATCGACGTAACCCTGGAGAAGAGAAGAAAACGGCAACAACGTAGATCGCGGAGACAACATCTACGGTGAACTTCAGTTCTTCAAGCAGCCAAGAATCCAATCCTGTCAACTCTAAACCACGAGCATCGAGACCTTCACTTCTACAAGCAGTATGAACTGGCGACTCGTCCTTCTTCTACTGTAAGTCCATAAAAATTTTTGTCCTGTAGAAATTTTTACACTGTATTTTCCCAATTCCCTTATTGACAATTAATGCATTTCTTCTCGCTTATACACCGTGAACCGTGTATTAGTGAAACTCTTATATTTCTTTTTCTTTCTTCAACGCGTAATAATAAATTTCGTAAAATAATTAAAATTGAATAAAAACCTCTTAAATTAATTCGCGTTAAATTCAGTTAATTTCTTTAATAATAATAAATACTTCTCAAAATGAACGATAAACCTACTTCGTCCTCTCAGGAATCCCAGGAAATGACTTTACCATTACCTGTTTTATTTAAATTTATCAAATCTTACGATGGAAACAGAGATAAACTCTGTGCCTTCTTAACTAATTGCGACCGGGCTGTAGTACTAGCTCAGCCTAATCAACAGAATACGCTCCTTTCATATATATTAACTTCATTAGAAGGCCAAGCAGAAGTCATCTGTGCCAATCACGTTCTCAATAATTGGTCAGAATTAAAAGATCTATTAAAAAGATCATTCGGTGAACGCAAACACTATGCACACCTATTATTGGAATTGCAAAATTGCAAACAATTTCATAACGAGAACGTATCCCAATATATTTTACGGATAGAAAATTGCATAAAAAACCTCTTAGTCTCAATTAATCAAAATAATAATAATCCCGCAGAAATGTTAGGCAGAACAGCCAGCATCCAAGAACTCGGTATGCAAACATTTATGTATGGAACTAACCCTTCCATAGCTACAATATTGAGATCGCGCAATCCGAAAGACCTCAATGAAGCATTTACAATATCACTAGAGGAAGAGAGAATAAATAAATTACTGAATTCCTCTAAAACTAATAACATTAATAATAAATCATGTACGATTTGCGGTAAATCGGGACATAACAATTTCAATTGTTATAAAAATAAAAATCAAACCAATAATTCGAACTTTAATACACGTAAAGTTATGTTCGTAAAAAATAATAATAATAATTTTAATAAATCTTATAACCCAAATTCGGGATCAAGTTATAATAATAACTATAATAAAAATTTTAGTCCAAATTCGGGACAAAATTATAATAATAAAATGTGCAGGTACTGTAAAAAACCTGGTCACATAATAGATGAGTGCAGAGTATTAAAATATAAAAATGAAAATCCAAATCCCAACAACTCTGCAACTCTTAATTCGTCTTCCCTACCAAGGAAAAATGATTCAAAGGTAAATCATTTAAACTCCAGATCTGCAGTAGAATCTCGAGCCGATCTACTGTAAGTCGCGAGCTAGGCTCAAGAGTATTCAAACGTTCCATGTTAACATCTAATAAAAATTTAATTAATAAAAATTATATAAATTATTCGCCATCTCATTCAGATACGTTGCGTCATGTGGTTCTTCAAATACCTACAAATGGTATTATTTTTAAAAGACATTTTCTTGTCGACACAGGAGCAGCCGTATCCCTCATCAAGACTCACTGTCTTGGCGAAGGTACTTCCGTAAATTCGGGCAAAATTATAGAGATAAATGGCATAAGTAGATCGAAAAAATCGATCGAATCTATTGGAATCGTTCAAATTAAATTAAGTTTCGGCAATGAAACTATTATTCATGATCTCCACGCGGTGGATAGTGACTTTTTAAACCTTGGTTATGACGGAATTTTAGGGAACGACTTTTTTGAAAACAAAAATGCGAAAATTGATTATAAAAATAACGTAATACGTATTAACGATTACTCTTTAAAGTTACATATTTCTGATCCTAATGAGCATTTGACTCCTATATTTACCTTATCCCCTAGATCAGAAACTCTTATTAAAATCGATATTTTAAACCCTGAAATTAAAGAAGGGATTATCGACGTAAAAATACCTATTGAAGGTGTATATTTAGCAAATGCTATAACTAAAGTAGATGCGAATAATAAATCGTATTGTACTATTTTGAATTCAACAGACGAATATGTTGATATTAATATCATGAAAATTTACTTAAAACCTATCCCAGAAAATGTTTACCATTTTAATCAAAATTCTAATAATGATGGTAAAAAACGTAAAAAATTAATTCGTGATCAAATTTGTATAGATCATTTAAATTCGGAAGAAATTAATTCCTTATTAGATATTTGCGACAATTATAATTCTATATTTTATCTCGAAGGCGACAAACTTACAGCAACCGATGCTATTAAACATCGAATTATAACAAATACTCAAAGTCCAATACATACGAAAAATTATAGATACCCTGAAGTACATAAAGAAGAAGTAAATAAACAAATAGATAAAATGTTAGAAGATGGTATTATTCAACCTAGTGTTTCACCATGGTCAGCTCCTATATGGGTTGTACCAAAGAAAAATGACTCCTCAGGAAAACCTAAATGGAGAATAGTCGTAGACTATAGGAAACTCAACGACGTGTCTGTCGGAGACGCCTTTCCATTACCTCACATTGTAGATATCTTAGATCAATTAGGTCATTGTAGATACTTCACAACACTAGATCTTGTTAGCGGATTTCATCAAATTCCTATGCACGAAGATGATATTCCTAAAACTGCTTTTTCTACTCCCAATGGACATTTTGAATATACACGTATGCCTTTCGGTCTTAAGACTGCTCCAGCAACGTTTCAACGGTTAATGAATAACGCATTAATCGGCTTACAAGGATTATATTGTTTCGTCTATTTAGATGACATTGTCATATACGCAAATTCTATAGAAGATCACTCTAAAAAACTCACAGCTATATTTCAAAGACTTGCCGATAATAATCTGAAGATTCAACCAGATAAGTGTCATTTCATGCGAAAAGAAGTAACTTATTTAGGTCATTTAATTTCAAACGACGGTGTTACTCCTAACCCCGATAAAATCAAAGCAGTCTCTGAATTTCCTATTCCCAGGAATCCTAAAGAAATTAAATCATTCTTAGGTCTAGCTGGTTATTACCGAAGATTTATTGAAAACTTCAGTAAAATTACGAAACCCTTAACTTGTCTTCTAAAGAAAGATATTAAATTTGACTGGAAAAACGAACAGCAAAATGCTTTCGATACATTGAAAGAAAAATTAACTTCTTATCCTATATTACAATATCCAGATTTCACTAGAGATTTCGTTTTAACTACTGACGCCTCAAATTATGCAATAGGTGCAATTTTGAGCCAAGGAAAAGTTGGAGAAGATTTACCAATATCTTATGCGTCCAGAACTTTAAATAAAGCAGAAGGTAATTATAGTACCTCTGAAAAAGAACTTTTAGCCATTGTTTGGGCTGTAGGACATTTCCGTCCTTACCTTTTCGGAAGAAAATTTAAAATTTACACTGATCACAGACCATTAAAATGGTTAATGAATGTTACCAATCCCAGTAGCAAATTGTTACGTTGGCGATTAAAACTCGAAGAATACGAATACGAAATAGAATACAAACCAGGCAGAATAAATTCTAATGCCGATTGTTTGTCTCGTATTCCAATAAACATTGTAACAGAAGATGAAAATTCACCTTCTCAAGATATTATTGATCTTTTAAACGAACCATGTCTCGACGAAATAAATGTCGATGATTTAGAAACTTATCTTAATAATTTACCTACAAATAATTTAGAAATAGATGATACTCTATCACCAATACCTTTAGAAAATAATATAAATAATGATACTTACGAAAATTACGTGAAATTTTATTCTAATAAAAATGAACCAACTATTTTTAGTTTTAATGAACATGATTCATTCTTTATAAATAATATGTCAAAATATATGGCATACCCAACTTCTATCGATCTAGATGATCAAAACCCTTTCTGTGCTGAAATATTATCCAATTGTTCAGACACTGACGAACTTTTAGAAATACCAAAAAATTTATATGGTATTCATGAATCAAAATCAACAGATAATAAGAAAACTTACTTTCATTGCTTTACCAAAACTCATTACTTCGACAAAGCAACTCCTAAAGATATTTTCCTAACACTTAAAAATTTAAGATCTAAACTTATTGAAAAACGTGTAACTGAAATTACGTTACCGAACTTCCAAAACTCATTTGATTCCATTCCTTTTATAAAAATAAAGGAAATTATTCAATATCTTTTTAGGAACTTAAAGATTAAAATCAATATTAATCACAATAAAATCATTAATCCTTCAACTTCGCAAATTCCCGTAATATTAAAAGAATGTCACGATAGCCCTATGGCCGGACATCCAGGTTTCTTCAGAACCTACAGTCGGATCAAAGAAAGATACCGATGGGAAAAAATGAAAGATGACATAGAAAATTATGTGAAAAATTGTATCCACTGTCAGAAAAATAAAACTGACAGAAGAGCATATAAAGCTCCAATGGAAATCACTACCACTTCCACGGAAGCTTTTGAAAGAATTGCGGTCGACATAGTCGGACCACTTAATGAAACTGTCAATAATAATAAATACATCGTCACATTTCAAGACGATCTTACAAAGTTTTCTCAAGCTTATGCAGTTAACTCTACAGAAACAGAAACTGTAGCTGATTGCCTCGTTAAATTCTTTTCTCACTATGGAATACCTAAGTCAATCCTCACAGATCAAGGTGTTCAATTTACTAGTAATTTAATGAAACATCTTACCAACCTATTTAAAATAAAACATTTGAAAACTACAGTTTATCACCCACAAACAAATGGAGCACTAGAACGCTCTCATTCTACTTTAAAGGATTATCTTACTCATTATATAGATAGCGACCAAACAAATTGGGACGACTATATTCCTCTAGCTATGTTTTCATATAATACAAGTACTCACTGTACAACTAAATTCACTCCTTACGAACTTGTCTTTGGACATAAACCTATTTTACCAAGCTCCTTAGAAAACCCAGATTCAAACCCAACTTACGAAAGTTATCTTAACCAATTGAAGTATAAATTCGCCATTACCAGATCACTTGCCCGTGAAAGAATCGGACATGCCAAAGAGACATCCAAAAAATATTACGATAGAAATGTATCGAATAATATTTATAAAATTAACGACTTAATATTAATAAAAAATACTAATAAACCTAAATCATTAAGCAAGAAACTTATTCCTAATTGGAAAGGACCGTACAAGATTGTACAGGTTCATAATAATCATAATGTTACCATAAGAATGGAAAATAATTCATTAAAAAGATTCCATGTTAACAGAATTAAGCCATATCGCGCTTTCTCTCCTGTTCCAGGTCCTTCAAGACTATTTTAATTCTTTCCCAAGACGTCCAACCAATAACCACTGGAAATGGACTCTTCTTCGATCAAATTGGAAAATTAAAAGTTTATAATGATGATTGGAAAGTTATTACCTACTTAAATATTAGTACCTTCCCTAGACAAATACGAATTTTAGAAGATAATTATGCCTTAACTAAAAGCACATGTTCCAAATATTTATCATACGTACCTAACGACAATTGCAAAGATCTTTTAAAACCTGTTTTTAATACTATTAAAAAATGTAAAACTAAATATGAATCAATTACACACCTCGTTTCTAACCAACGCACAAAACGCGGTTTAATCGATGGTGTTGGAAAAATATTTAAAGCTGTTTTCGGAACCCTCGACTCCGAAGATGCGCAATATTATGACGATGCGATTGAACGCGTCATGTCAGATGACAAACATATTTATAATCTGATGGAAGATCAATTACATGTCACTAAATCGACTCTCATAAATTTCAATTCTACCCTTACTAAACTTAACTATGACGAATATACTATGAATAAAAATATTATAAAAATAAATAACTATTTTAAGGAAGACCACGATAAAATGAATATGCAAGAAATTAAAAATATACTTATCTCGCAAACAAGCTCTTTATTCGAAACAACCGAATACTTTTATGAACAAATTGATTCCTTAATCAATGCTATTTTATTTTCTAAACAAGGAATTTTACATCCAGACATAATTACTCCTCAACAACTTTACTTCGAACTAAACTCTAATATTAAACATTTACCAAGCGGAAAAGAATTCCCCTTAAGTTTAAAACTCGAAAATATTCATTCTTTAATCGATGTATCAGATTTAATTGCTTATTATATTGATGATAAACTCATCTTCATAACAAAAATACCTTTAGTAACTTCGCAGGAATACAACCTATTTCATGTAGTTCCTCTACCTGTTCCAAATATTGATATCCCTAATACCTTCTCCTTAATTATTCCTAACCATAAATATTTAGCAATCACAAAGGACAAATCTTTTTATGTGTACCTTGATAATTTTAAGAATAATTGTAAAACTATTACCAATGAAAATTTTGTATGTAAGGATCTAGATGTGTTATCCACTCTCTCCGATCCAATATGCGAGACAATTTTATTGTCTGCTTATATTAATGAAATACCTAATGAATGTTTTAGTAGGATCATCAAAGGCAACATAATCTTATGGCAGCCTATAAAAAATAATAAATGGATTTTTACTTATTCTCATCCTTCTAAAATAACTATCGACTGTAAAGATAGAAATAATATTTTTGATATCAAACTATTCCATACTGGAATATTAACTTTAAATTCAAGTTGTAGAGCCTATGCAGGTCTCACACAATTAATTGCAAAAAGTAATCTCATCACAGAATATGTTAACCCTATTCCAACTTTAAATATTGTCGATGACAATTGCTGTAATATGAAAAAATATAATGAAACTTTAAATGAACTTGAACCGATAAATTTAATTAACTTGCAACACGATGACATTAATTTGGCATCTCATAAAATCGACCAATTCAATGACGATCTTAAATCATATAATTCAAAGCCACTCATTATTAAACATTCAACAAAATTTCAAATTGTTATCTATACGTTATCTGCTATGCTAACTATTTTTATTGTTTACAAACTATTGAAATGTTGTAAATTCTTTAGAATAATTAATTCTTACTTTTTAAATAATGACGACGATAATAAATGTTGTGTCAGGATATATAATCAATGTAACAATCCTAGACGATCCACTACAAGGATCCAACCAAGTATGACATTCAGAAATTTAACAAATCTGGAAAACGAAGATGTACCTCTTCAAGATCTATCTTCAAGTGAAAATAATTTGAAGTATAATTACAGCAACTAAACTTAAAAAACCGTTGCTTTCATTTTAAGGGGGGAGATATGTTATAATCCCAGCCTATGCTATAAATCTAAGTAATTAAAGTCAACCTTTATTTCTTTCTACATCTTAATATTACTGTTAATCTTAGCCGGTGCCCCAAAAGTAAGCTATAATGGCAAACATTCATTTCTTCGGCACTTTTAAAAGGAACCCTATTATTTTGGGAAACCAATCGATGATGCAATATTCTAATTAGTCACATGACCCTTTTTTGCATCTTAGGGATTAAAGTCCACAAAGCTCTCACGGTCCCAGAGACCCGGAATACTATATAAACAGGAACAAGCTGTTCCCCTAAGTTCACAATTAACATCACTTGTGCTGCTTACACGCTGCACCTCTACGCATTATTGTCATTGTCATTTAATTAATGTACTTATCATTTAATTAAGTAAATAAGTGTACTTCTATCTAAATAAAGTAATTCAACTAAATCTATAAAGTTGTTATTGTGTGGAATCCATATATTCACCTCAAGATACTTACACACTGGAACTAGTATCACCCCAAGATACTTACACACTTACACCTGCAGATCTTACATACACATCCTCAGTGTCCAGATCTCTAAATTATATATCAACCACGAAGAGAACTTCTCGACAACCGCTCGCCGTACAGAGTTAAGTTTTTATTTACTGCGCCTCAACCGAGGGTCGTAGCACCGCTTTTTACACTAATAATAATTTAGGAAAATATTTAATTAATACTAAAGATAAAGACGATAAACTAAGCCACTCGGGCATATATAAACTTAATTGTAATGATTGTTCTGCTTTTTATATCGGAAAAACGGCCCGGAATGTCAACTTAAGAGTAAAAGAACATATACGATGTTTAAACAATAATGCCTTTTCAGAATTTGCGAATCATTTAATAGAATCTAATCATTCATTCGATAAAATCTCTGGAACTAAAATATTGCATAAAAATGGATCTGGAATTAGATTAAACAACTTAGAAGCCCTTGAAATAAAAAAAGCAGTTAATAATAATTTAAATATAATAAATAACCAAATTAATTTATCTGATAGTCCCATATTAAATTTATTCCGCCGCTGAAACTGTTATTTCCTTCCCCCCCCCTCCCTCCTCATCATCCTTAATAATTTGTCTCCACCTTTTCTATTTGCATCTCTTTCTATCTGTTTTGTATCTCTTTCACTCATTGTTTTCATTTACCTATATTTATATGTGCCTGTATCTAATTAGCTTTAGTTGATATTTAGCCCTGATGAAGCTTGGGACAAGCGAAACCCGGTTGGCTATCGTTATTGATTCAAAAATAAAGTGGTGTCTTACTAAGTGTATGTTTTTTCATTCAATATGTCACACCCCAAAGTATTTGCTTCCTTCGAAAATATTTTTAGATTTAAGAGTTGAATTGTTTGCATGGGAAAATAATTATTCTTTTATGGAAAGGTATTTTTGTATGGGAAAATAAACATACGCCTTAGCTTGTTAGAGGATTACGAAAGAAAAATGAAATCAAAAATAAAAATGGAAAATGTTGAAAAAGCAAACCAAAGAAAAATGCATAATTTCTTCATACTAGCTAACGATACTAGTCAGAAATAATTTTCATTCAATTGAAAAGTATTTTTAAGAATTTCAATTATTATTTCCTGTCATATTATTTACTTTCGTGAGGCACTCGAAATTTCTCAACAAGATTGACACGTTCTTCGGAACTGAGGCAGCTTTTCTACGAAATTACATTTTGCTCTACTTTCAAATACAACTAGCCTAAGTTATTTAAACCCCTCGCACGTCAATCCGATTCACTTGAAGTAAAACCTTGACCGGTAGATTTCCAAAAAACGGAATCCTTTACAAAATTACATGGCATTATGGAAAATGAGTTTTCTGTTGAAACCAAAGAAAAATTACTGCCGTTAAAATAATTTTTATACAACACGTAAAGGCCGACACTGTTTTGATTACCTTTTCATACCAGAAAATATTTATAAGGCATGGAAAAGTTGATAAAATGACTCAGGGTCATACTTCATATTTTTTCAAGAAGCCACACTTCTTTTAATGTTTTAATCTCCCCGAACGGTTAAAGAATTGATTGTGTGAGTGTAGCGAGGTCCAGTTTTGACTCAACTCATCAACTAGCATTTTAACTGCTACGAACTGTCAAGTTGAAGTAATCAACATTACGCGAAGTCTACTGTTCACAGAACTACTAGTATATTAAATTATTTAACGCAACCCATCTGTCATATTCCCAGGTTGTTCGCATTTGGGAACAGCTCATATGGTCTCATAGAAATAGTTGTGTCTCCCTTATTGTCAAGTTGAGAAATATGATCTAAACGGTGTTAGAAAGAGAAAATACCACGCTTTATATTAATATAGAAGTTAAAAACAGAATAATTAAAATGTACAATCCTATGAAACCAAAGGTTCCGACCGCAATACCGCAGACTATTATAGTGGTTTTAAGTAATTTTTAAATTCAAGACGAGACAATAACCTGTGAAGCAGACGTGCTTACCGCTAATTTTATACTTGAAAAACGTTTTATAAATTTTTTTAAGTCGTATTGGATAAAATATTATTTAATAGTTTTTATTAATCTTAAATATAAATACCTTATATCCGTAGGGATCTCTATATATTTAAACATTTTTAGATTTAAACGAAGGTTGTTAAAATAAGTTATTCCTAGCTAGGTATTTTGAAAATACTTGGTGTTCAATTTTGGGATTTTAATGTTATTTTGATATCTTGCTGATTTATTAAATTATTAGTTATTTAACCGTTTTTCTTTAAAAAATTGTATTATGAATATTTTATATGCATTTTGTAAATCGTAGGTAAATTGAATATTGAAAAAGGGTTTCAGTAGAAAAAAACATGTTTTTTTTAAGATTACCTTAAATGTCAATCTTTGAATTATAAGTTGATTTAAAATATAATAAAAATATGTTCCTCCCAGTCATTACGTATTCAGATACTTGTAAGGTTTCGTTCATAATCGCCACCGACTTCTGGAGTACTTCAGTGCTACTTGGTTACCTCTGCTCGTAAGTGGCATAATCCAGGGCTTGTTAAAGGCATTACGACGCCCCCGCGACACAACCTTACAGGTGTGCGTCCAATATTGCAATAGCCTTACTAGTGTTAAAATATATAAACAGATCAATAGTAATTATTCTAGCTACTCCGTTAACTGTTATGTAAAATAACTCAATGGCACAGAACAATAATTATTTTGTTTTTTACATTAACTCCATACAGGAAGGAGGCACTTAGGAAAATAGTTTCCCTCAGGGCTAGGGCTACTATCTCATCTCTGGGGATGTTGTGGGGCGGGTTTTTTAAAGTGTGTAGAGGAAGGTCTGAGAAGGAAAAAGGTTTGACGAACGGGTAAGAACTTGGGGTTCAGTGCGTTTAGGAGTGACAGACGTTTGAATTCATTCCTCTCGGTGTAAGGCGATGTGTCGAGAGAGTTCTGCTGGGTAGGAAAAAAAAATCTCCCTCAGCCAGTTTCTCCAAATCCGACCAGCTACACAGTAGGTGGGCATCCGCCGCCAAAACCTAGATAATCCTTACTCCATGAATACGGGCACCACTGCTAAGTCACCCAAAGTAGCGAACCATTTTGGGCCACCTATGGCAGAGGTGATTATGCTTGATTCTTTCTATAAACTTAGTAGTGTTAAATCTCTAGGCTAATCAATTATAATTAATCTCTATAGGTATACACGGTGTCCGGGAAGTAAAGTGCACTTACTTTGGGAGGTGAACGCGTGCGTGACCGGTGAGCATATCGCGAAACATTGGGATTCATAAAACACAAAGCAAAAAATTGTGCTTTTTTCATTAGCGCCACAAAGCACAATTTTACAAAGCCTTCGTAGAACACCTTTATATCTCCTTTGTATTATTATTTCTCGTGCTCAGTCAGCCGTTTTACTGTTGTTGAAAATAAATCCTTTGTTTTTGAATTTACACTCTTTTATTTATCTTTTAAACGATAAATGAAACATGTTTCCAAATTAATAAACTCTGTTACTACGTTACTTAGTAAAGTAGTAACCTAACGCCTCTCTGATGTTATCGTAACACGAGCATTACATGACTCGCAAAAACAAGGTTATGCCCGAATTACACCTGCCGAGAACTCGTCTACTGTGATCAGTAGCGATCTAGTAGCGGGCGAGTGATTCTGTCAAGACAGTGGCAGCAAGGCCCAATGACTCGGTCGAGTAAGTAATCCGTCCATTTGCATACTCACTCTCCACTCAGTCAGTGCGATCAGCCGACTCCGTCAGTGAAAGAAAGAAAATTTTAAATATTTAGAATTTTTTTGGAGAGTGGTAAAATTCTCTTAATTTTTCTCTTTTCCCTCCAGCGCAGCACTTTAAAATCAATGAGCTGACTCGCCCACGCGTGATCACCCGAGCACTCGGCAGGTGTAATTCGGTCTTTAGGATTGCGCTCGACAATTTTTTTCTTAGATTATCATGAATAATCAATCACCCCTAAAGTTTAGCAGTATGAGCTAACTGACGTAGAACGAAGTAGCTACATATATTTAATATTATTTTTTGCAGTCTTCTGAAAATTGCTGTTTGGGAAATTTTTTAGGGTTTATTGCACAATGTATGTAGGTAGTATGCGTATCACTAATCGAAAATATTTATGGTAGGATGCGTGTCATATATCTAAAACATAGCTATTTGACATAGGCCCAGTATATCAGTCAGTCCGTAACATCGCTATGTACGTCATTCGTCGATCAAATTTAAGCTCGATAAGCGGCAGAATAGTTATTTTTTCATACGCTGAAGCGCTAGCAGTCATATGTCAAACATGACGTTTACTTAAATAATTTCGCACTTCCATCTCATTGAAAATTATGTAAATTGCATAATTTTATCAGAATGAATTATTATATTCATCAAGCGATGGGGAATCAATCTAAAATATTTGATAAGGAATGTCAAAAGTTTCAACGTCAGGACAGTTTGTTTTCAAGTGTTAGTTCGCCATAATTTCGTGAAGAGTCCAGCAGAACCAATGCTATTTAAAATTAGTATCCTCGCATGCCTCGTATATAGATAGCACCATGCTAATTGAAGTGCGGAACTTCATCGTGGATAGCGGGGCATAGATATACTACTCACGTAGACAGTAATTTGGTTTTGCACATTAATTTATTAAAACTGTAGACTATACATGTAATATTAGTGATATCCAGGCTTACGATGTAACTTACCTATAAGTTACATTTTGTACAATACATTTTTACTTTTTTACACAGTGACTTGCATTTTATAACCATCTAACTTATCGTCGAGATTAGACATGCCCTGAGTTTATTTTTATTATAATTTTAATGATATTCCAAAATGCCGGAGGTTTTGTAAATATAGTTTTACAATAAACAGTGACATATTTAATACAATTTTTTTATTTACTTTATGATAACCTTTTCTCTTATCAGTCACAATTAATTGTATTTTATTTGAGAACTGATTAGTATTTTATTGGAATTTCAGAAAAATACTTATCTAATTGATACCATCTTTGACGAAATTAGTCAGATATCATATCACATATGCAACATGTGTGGTTTTGAAATAAACAAGTCACACATTTTATACTGATTGTAACAACATGTTTTACGGATGGATTATGTTCCAAGCCGCGCTAAGCTCGACATTCCAACCAAGCCGAGCTTAAAATAAATCGATATACAGGGCCTTAGCTAGATCTAGCTTTAAGCAGCCATGTACGAAGAGAGAGTTATAATGGAAGACAGTATTTTGATTGTGTATTTAAATGTATGTAGGTAGGATGAGAGTCGTTACGAATACGATTATTCCAACAAAGTGATAAATTAATGCGTATAATATACCACATCGCCAAGCAAGACAAGCCATTTGTATTAATTCTAATTTCTAAAATAAAATATCCGCAACCACACAACAGTATCCACTTCAGGAAACGATTTTTTAAAAGGAAATTGTGGAATCATGCACTAAAATGATTAGGAAATGACGTTGTCGAATTCTTTTTTTAGACCAAAATTTACAAGGGAAGAGCCACGAGCGTTGAAAATGTATATTCCGAGATGTATTTAGGCAATTTCGTAAATGATTTTAGGCAATTTATGCATTCTAAATTATTCAAAGGAAGTTAGTTATTGAAAATCATTGCTCAAGATTCTACGTTTGCGATTTGTGAAGTGAGAATTTTAACATGTCTATGGCGGTAACCAGATAAAACAGAACATTGACAAAAAAAGAACAGAATAAAATAATGGGTCAGGTTATGTTCGGTTAGTTTAGGTTGAGGAAGGTTAGGTTAGGTTAAGATATGTTAAGTTAGGTTAAGTCAGGTGAAGCTAGTATAGGTTAGGTTAAGCTATGTTAAGTTAAGCTAGCCTGGGTCACGCTCGGTTAGGTTTGTTTGGGGTAGGTTAGGTGGTTTAAGTTAGGTAGGGTTAGGTTAGGTTAGGTGAGGTTAGGTTAGATTAGGTTAGGTAGTTCAAGCTAGGTTTAGTTAGGTTAGGTAAGGAAAGCTTAGGTTAGGTCAGGTTTGGGTAGGTTAGGTTAAGTATGATCGGGTTAGGTTAGTTTAGGTCAGGTGGGGTTAGGTTAGACTACGTTTGATCTTCACTTTTTTCAATGTTCTGTTTTGTCATGGAACTGTCTATGACAAAAACAAATAGTAATAATAATGATCCCACGCTATGTTCTAGTAAGTAGGCTACATGATACATGATGGTCACTAACCTCCGCGCCGTGCTTTAGAGCCTGTTCTCGGTAGTCGATTTTAGCTTGCCCTCGGTCGGGATCGAACCCTGGCTTCCTTAGCCAGATACCGGGACGCTATTGAAATCGCCCAAAAAACACGTCTTTAATAAATTATACAAAAAATAAATAACATAAAAAATAATTATTTTAAAATAAGAAACGCGCCTAAACAGTAGATGGGACTAAATATGATGTGAATATATATGGTAACTAGCACAGTCGATCAAAACGTTTTTTTTATCGATAACGTCGATAATTTGTCATCGTTCCCGAGCACGACTTCAGATATATAATGCAAAAACAACAATTCACCTCGAATGTTGTGAACTGTTATTTGTTCGCTGGCGATCTGCAGTCGTGTTCGGGAACGATTACAAATTAATAAGATTATAAACTTTTATAAATTGACCGTGCTAGATACCTTAGACGGAGGCCGCTGAAGCAGACAAACAAAAATTCACTTCGAATACACTAAGGACGGGTTGTTTCGGAGATTTTAAACAATTCTTCAAATTTCAAAGTTAATTTTCAAGATCTGCGAAAGATTTTTCATGTTCTGTTATTATTTCAGTTCAATCTATCAACTTTCCTATAATGATATAATAACTTGAATATGACATTCATAGATCCCGAAAATGAACGTTGAAATTTGATGAATTGTTCAAATTTCAAAGCTGATTTTCAAGTTCTGTGAAGGTTCTATTGAAGTTATTTTATTATTTCAGTTTTGTGAAACAACTGAAAAAAATGATACACTAACAGAACTTGAAAAGAACCTTCACCAAACTTAAAAATCGACTTTGAAATTTGATGAATTGTTCAAATTTCGAGGTTAGAATTCAAGTTCTGCTATTATTTCATCATGGGCTGGTTGTTTCACTAAACTGAATAATAATTATAACATAATGTATTTTAATATTGTATTTTTTCTTTTTGTTTTTAATTTTTGTGTATTTCTTTATTATGTTTATTTTTGTCATTTAATATGTTGTGTAGGTAAAAAATACTAAATCTACATTTAATTTAATGGAAATTAATTGGTCTAGAACATATGAATGTTTATTGTTATAATTTTTTACTGTACGACTGTTTGCTTCCTAAATACAAAGAAATAAAAGAAATAAAAAATAAAAATAATTTTAATAGGAATTTTACGGAACTTTAATATTAAATTTTGACGAATTGTTAAAATTCTGTGAAACAACCCGTCCTTGGTGTGAACTGTTGTTTGTTCGTTGGCAATCTTCAGTCATTCTCGGGAACGATGACAAGCTACCGGCATTATCGATAAAACCTTTATCACCGGACGTTTTAGATACCCTGGATGCCCATTATCGAGGCGATGGGTCCTCATAGGACAGGGGGAAGAAGATGTTATGATATAAGGTGAATAAATGGAGCGGTTAACGCAGCCTATGTTTCTAAAGTTTTCAATATTAGTTATGGAAAATTAAACAAATTGGTACTTAACAAATTTGATTGTTTACTTAATATATAAGTGTTGTGTTCCCACAAACAGTTCTCCAACTCGTCGTGGAAGGAGATTTTAAATAATAAGTTCTTTATATTAAATCAGGGATTTATTCAACACTTCGCGTATTAAAATAGTGACTTCGATAGTCGACCTAACTAGGAGCTGGCTAAATGAGATTTGCAACAACATGTTTGACTGGAATCACCCTAACTGGCCCTAGCGACAACTGAATACTAGCTGCCATCTTGCGGACTTCCAAGCAAGCTCTTTGCACTGCCCTCTATGAATGCATCTGTGAAGCTCTTAGCTAATTCACTTTCCAACAATAAGCATTATAATACCTAGCTATAATCCATTAATAATAGTTTTATTACTTAACTAAGCGATAAAAGCTGTAATCATAACTAACCAACTAAGTCGTTTCCCCGAAGGGGTAGGTAGAGAGGACCGACCTCCAAACACATTCATACATCGTCTCATACATCTGTTATTCTGACTCTTGACATGGAATGACCCAAATATTTTGTTTACTTGATCGTGCCATGTATTCCTCGGGCACCCCCGACTTCTTTGGCCATTCGCATTCGCATCATATATTCTTCTTAGTAATACTGTCTTCGTTCATCCGCGGAATAATATCAAACTGGAAAAAAAATAACCTGTAGGTACACGAATCATAAATACAAAACAATTAACAGAAGCAATACAGTAATATCTACACATATGTTTATTTTTATGTTCATATCATCATAGATGAATAACGTATATCTTTAATAATTGTAATATATAGACCTCAGAACAGGTACATATAATCTAGTGACAGAAATATGTAACAAAAATAAATAATTGTCAACCGCGTTCAGTCCTCCATTAATGAAGGTTCATGCATTTACCCTTATTTTAAAATAAGTCATTCCATCTATCATAAACATATTTCCCGAAATCACAAACTTATCCACCTGCTAATCAAATTCACAAACTCATCCACCTGCTATTCAAATTCACAAATTCACCCACCTGCTATTCAAACTCACAAACTCATACACCTGCTATTCAAATTCACAAACTCATCCACCTGCTATTCAAATTCACAAACCCATCCACCTGCTATTCATCATTCACAACAAAACCGTAAGCATGTTCTTGTGTAAATAAGATGTAAAATAAAATTCGCTAAAGTCACATGTGTGTTTGTATAGTGACGGAAAATATTCTTTGCTTTTTGTTGATTAGGCTGTTAAGCCGAGTTGTCCTTTTTTATCATTCTTAAGTCAGCGTTTTGGGAAGCCTTGCAGTGTTCATCATCAGGACAGATATATATATATCGTCACCTCAGTGCTTAATTGTCCAAACGACCATTTGCAAATTTTACAGGAGGAGGTTTTCTTTGATTATTTCAATGAAACATTATGACAGGTGTTTAAGATGAAGATATTTCCGTCAAGCTAAAGGTCTGATCAGCTTAAATAATTCTTTGTAAATTGACTAAGGATAGTTTTTGATACTTTTTTTTACATTTTAAAATGGAGATTGAACAAAAACGCACCACCAGAATTTTGTAAATGGAGATTGAACAAACTGGAATTGGAGATAGGGCAACTTTTGCGTAGAACTTTCCGTGCTTGTTTGTTCAAACGACCACCTTTAGTTATATACAGGATGAGTTTATTTTCAATATTTCTATTATGGATACTGACAATTCGTGGTGGAATCTATATATATATATTTATAATAGTGATTTTTTCTTTGTTTGTTCCTTCTTATTTCCTATACCTTTTCTATACATAAAAGTGAGCTCTGGCGTTATGAAATTTATATACAAATTCACATCTTATTTCCCATACCACTCTACCGACTGCGATAAAACTTTGTAACTTTGAGTTGTGCGCATGCCCGCGAAGGTTTCCCTATATTATATTGAACTATGGCGTTGTGAAATTTGTATAAAGATTCTCTTATTATTTCCTATATCATTCATCCGATTGCGATGAAACTTTGGTGAGTTGCTTTGCGCACGCCGGCGAAGGTTTCCATACATAAAGGTGAACTCTGGCGTTATGAAATTTGCATTCAGATTGTATAATAGGTGGCGATCGAGTTGTTATAAAAATGTGTGCATTCTTGTAGCTTAGCAGTAGGGACTGAAAGAGGGATGGGTGAGGATAATCCGTGAGGGGGGAGGGTTCGTGGGATGCGGGACAAATCTTTCTTTGAGTGGCATTGAAACGCGTGCCAGGTACTCGACAGTTCCATTATAATAATTTACTTCAATGATAATAATATATTAAACAATGTCCAACTTTTTTTTATTTCTGACCGTGACCGGGTTTAGCCTATCAACCATCTTTAGACTTCCATCTTCGTTGTTACGACATAGCAACGAAAATGGGATATCCATATAATTTGAATAAAATCATTGCATTCCACCCCTTTTAATCCCCCTCCCTAAATTTAATGTATATAAAGCACAGCTTAAGGAATATCTGTACCAGTCTGAAGATGACCGCAGTAGGCTGAATCTCTTACGATCAGATTTTTTTTTTATGTGACACCTCACAAGAGCGTCCCTGCCAGTATACAGACAGGGGAACTATGTAACCACCCGGTTGGGTGGCGTTGTGAGGCGGGTTAAGGTAGGGGCTGTATGAAGGGATTTATTAATGCTGGCCTTGAAGAGGCTCGGATTATAGGAGAGAGATGCCGGTAGCTCGTTCCACATACGAACCGACTTACAAAAAACGACCCGTTCTCATGAAGCTAACGTCAATCGTAAACGGGTGTTCCGCTCGTGTCCGTCGAGTTTCGCGCACGTGCACCGGTGCATCAGGGATCAATGCTGCTAGCTCCTTGGAGCAGGCTCCATTGAAATACCTGTAGAACAGACACAGCATGCCTACATTGCGTCTATGCATTAGAGAAGGCAATCGGTCCGTTAACAACGGATTGTCAATCAGACGGATCGCCCTCCTTTGCACAGATTCAAGTAGGTTAATTAAGTATTTTGGGGCACCAGCCCAGAGGTGGCTCCCAAATTCAACTGTTGGGCGGACTTGAGACTTGTACAGGGTCAGCAGCTGGTCACTGTTGAAGGATATCCTAGCCGTGTACAAGACGTCCAGCTTCTTGGAAGCCTGATTTACTCGGGCTTCTATGGATCCCCGATACTTGAGCCGGTCTGATATACTAACTCCAAGCATTTCAATGGAGTCTTTATTGGGGAGAGTGCTCCCATAGAATTGCGCCTAAACAGTACGCGTGGCCAAAAAACTAAATCACTTAAATTATATGAAATTTATGCAAATTATTTCAGTGAATAATATACCTATACATGTTTTTTTGGCTAAAAATTAAAATCCTACCGTTTTTGTTGGTAATGCTCAGAATCGTAATCAAAACCCCAAAACACACAAATGAGGAAAAAATCAGAATTATAATTTATTATATAACTATAATTTATTTCAACAAACTGCATAATCACTATAGATCAATTTGTAAATCTCAAACGGCTACATACAAATACGGATATACTGAAAATTTCGAATTGAAATACTAATCTAACTAGTTTAATATGAATCGTCAGTCAAAAAACCAATTTTGAAAGCAAAAACTTGCAAAAAGTAGAGTCTGAGCGAAAACAGAAAAGTGAACACGCTGTATGACAAAGTTCATTGCAATGTAAAAAACAAAACAAATTTGGTATTGATAGAGATATTTAAAACTAACACTTACCGCTCTATTTCCGCACTGCTGCGTATGTATGCACTTTTGTAATTAGTTATTGACATTTTCCTGTTGTTTTGTCTATCAAAAACTCCTTGGTATATATTTAAATGCTTTTTTACTTCAGCGTAACACCAGAAAACAAACACCGTTGGAATGTAAAAACTTAAGATGGTGGCATCACGTGATCCTCGCATCGTGCTGTAATTGGTCGGTTGGTGGAGTTTGAACAAACTAGCACGCAATTTTAATTCTCGACTCTAGGAGGTTGGCCTAGTAAGGAGATTGGCCAAACAAGGACTCACTTTTAGAATATTGTTGTGGACATTGACATTTTAAAATGCTTATAATTAATTGTAGGAGGCTGATAAAACTATTTTTTCTTCATCGAACGACGCGTAATTTGATTCTTAACAATATTGCGTTAAAAACTCATTTTCGCTAAAATGGTCGTTTGGACAATTAAGCACTGGGGCGACGATATATAGAAAATTAGGAATAGAAAATTGATACCGTATCACAACAGTTAATACTCGTTAATGTGTGCTAACTCGGTAACCTGTAGAAAGAAAGATTGGGTTAGGTTAGGTTAGTCCCTCAGGCCTCTGGCATATAGACCGTTATATTTCTTAAAGACGCTCTCAAATGGTCTTAGAATTGGTTTGTTTTTTCCGCTTTTCAATAAAATCCGAATCCAAAAACTAAAAACTGTTTTTGAAAGGTGATGAAATACATTTTAAAATTTTATTATTAAAAAATAAACAACTAATTTTTCATTTCCTGAAATTTTTAATGCAAGTATTTTCGTCTAAATACGAAACTAAAATTAGTGATAACAATAAAATACACATTTTCTTAGGCATCATATTTTATTTTGTTATAAACATTAGTATTACCTCATTTTTTAGTAGTTTAATTTAAAAATAATTATTTAAAAAATCACAAGTTTCATAATTTTTTCTAAAATTGCGGTTGGAACCTTTAGTTTCATTAATTTCATTTTTTGGTTAAATTCTATATTTGAATATAATGCGTGGTGATTTCTCTTTCTAAAATCGTTTAAATCATATTTCTCATCACGACAGTAAAAAGATACAACGATTTTTATTAGACTATATGATCTGTTCTCTAAAGCCAACCAATTGACTCAATGGATAATAGCTGTTTGTTCTCAAAAATGAACAAATTAACCCGAAAATATCTTACTCTAAAAGTACAACAACATTATACTGTTTACTGTGAGAATTTTAAATAATGTTTAGCTCTAAGAACAATTACGTTTTTTAATCCATCCGAACGTTTTACGAGATATGAAAACTAAATGATATATTGGCAAATTTAACTTTTTATTTGAAATATCAAATGAAAAAAAAAACAAACTACCTATCGACGATAATAATATTTACTTAGAAATTGAACTCATCTCTGAAAATATTTCAGCTTTGTATCGAGTGGTCTCACTTCGGAAGCACTTTGAAATATCACGTTCAGTGGCTGAAACATTTGTATAGATTATTCGTGACTCGCGAAAAAAGATGGAAGGCTAATGTCAATACCATTTCCTGTTATCTGATAGGTATGCACTTATAAGCGTTGTAAATAGCTTTGAAGGAGGTAAAATATTTACTTGATTTTTTGTAGAATGTTTACTAAGAATTTATAAATGCAAAAAGATATTTCAATTATGAAAATGTAACAATTTTGAACAGCAATATACTAAATATTCTTGGTTCCATAACTCTCCCGTGATGTAAGGGTGCGTATACATTTGCGAACCGTACCACGAATTACGGGAAAGGATCGAATCAACTGCAAGCGGCGTTTCGCGCCATTTGCGGTTGCTTCGTTTCTTTCCCATAAGTTGAGGTTCAGTTCGGGAGTTCGGCTCACGGATTTATACGTAGCATAACGCTACCATAGGCCAAAACTTCTTTATAAATACTCGTATGTATGTTGGACAAAACTAATTGCTTGTTAATATTTTGGAACGCCGTCCCGGGAACCTTTTATTGGATAACCAACACCTCTGGCATTGGTCACCATAAGTGGTTCGCTACGTTTGGTGACTTAGCAGGGATGACCGGGTTGATGGGGTTATGTTTGGCGGTGGATGAGTATACCTGCCTACTGCATGGCAGACCGTATCGGGTGACACTGGTTGAGGGAGACCATTTGACCTCTCCAACAGGAACTCTATCGCAGTGGGAGAAATGAATTTGTACGTCCGTCACTCTTGGACACACTGACCCCCAGATTCCTACCCACCCCTCATACCTGCTTCTTTCCCAGAACTTTTTCTCCTTTTTATCCTCAATAACACCCTCCACACAGTATCCCCAAAGATGACATAGGCCATGAGGGATATTATTTTCCTAAGAGCCTCCTGTGTTGAGCTAATTAAAAAATATTCAAAATTTAAAAGTACTTAATATAACTTTTTCATTGATATTTTTAAATTATTTTTTTATACGTTATAAATTTGTTATATTTTTCTTGGTAATTTATGAATGCAAATTAATTAATTTCCGAAAACTTTATTTGTTTGATAAAAGGCAGTCACTGTGAGTGTTTGTAACCTGATGATGCTTGATGATCAGGTACAAAATAAAACTGATTTTAATTTGGTACCCTGACGAAGCTTACGACGAAACACGTTGTTACAGAAAGTGTTTCACCGAAACGCGTTGTTACAGAAAGTGTTTCACCGAAACGCGTTGTTACAGTAAGTGTTTCACCGAAACGTGTTGTTACAGAAAGTGTTTCACCGAAACGCGTTGTTACAGAAAGTGTTTCACCGAAACGCGTTGTTACAGAAATTGTTTCACGGAAACGCGTTGGGACAGAAATTGTTTCACGTCACTTTTCTCCAAAGAACCAACCATCCAAAGGACAACCATCCTTCAGCTATATCACCGGTAACAGCGATATTGGATAGACTTATAAAATTCTTCTATATCATAAAATATTTAATTTTTCTTATTACTATCTAGACTACCTAGAATTTCGCATTGATCGCTGTTCATTATCAACTACTATTAACTACGAGAAAAAAACAGGGCCAAGGGGTGCAAACGAATAGCTGGCAAAATTAATTATTAATTTTTACACCCTTGGAGTGGAATGCGGTAGAAGTGTTTTAGTGTACTAATAATTTTATATATTACTTAGTAGCGATGGGTCGTGACTCGTGACTCGTTTTATTAAGAGCGGGAGCCACGGGGTACCGTGAAAGATTGAGCAAGATTGAGCAATTAAAGATTGAAAAGATTGAGCTGGTAAGCTCAATCTTTTTGTACGACTCAAAGAGTCCACTCAATTGAACGACGGCTCAATTAAACTGCACTACCGTCAGACGACGTTTAGTCTCTGAGTATGTAATTACAATTAATACTTAGATAATTTTAAATGCGCTATTTTTCTAAAATATCTACTGATGAAAAGAGAACCGTTCAATTACCGGGAGTCGTACGAATGCGGCTCATCAAAAAGAGCTAGATCAATTGTGCGACTCGCTCATGAATGACTTAGAATCTTAGCTGAATTATTTTACAATGCTTAGAAAACGTGAAAAACGAACAACTCTGTTATGTAATGTAATTTTGAATAATAGTGTCATGTTGCGAATATAACAGGAGCCGTACGCGATCGCGCTGTTTTCTGAGAATCGATAAAGCTAACGTATTTTCATTATCGCTTTACTGCGAACGCCGTCATACAAATGGTATAACACTATTTTTAAAGTTCTCACATGATTTCTCATTTCTTTACGCAAGAAACCCATTGTTTTCGTTAAATGCAATGACCTATTCAATAAAGTTTATTCATAATATGATTATATGTGTTGTGATGCGATAATGTTATTTAAAAATATATACCTACATATTAATTTTTTTTATTTTTGCCTTACCATTATTTAAGTATTCTATTATATTCTGCCTATTGATTTACAATAATTATTTCACTTCTATGTAACTGCATAATGTGTAGGTAGTATTAGCATTATTTAACTTTAAGCAGTCCACATACCTTAATGTCGAACAGATCGTCAGAGTTCAGCGTGAACTGGGAAAATGTAGATTAACAGTTCAGTTTGCACTTATCACTCCGACTGATTGACTGAAGCATTAAGTCATTGAGTGATAGATCATTCGTGGCTTGGCCTATTTCAGCATATCGCTCGCCATAAATTCATATTGTTAGTATATGGCGAGCGATATTTTGAAATAGGCCAAGCCATGATGCGTACAGCGTAATGTGTCGCCTACCTATTTTTAATAAATTATATCTGACGATATCTATAACGATTTAAAATGTGCCATTTTCAATTTGCCGCAAAAACGACACGTTAGTTTTTATTCGTGAATTTGAACGTGACGGCATTGCGTCAAGCCGGGCAACGTTATGATGGCTGTCTTGTTTTCTATGTCATAATGACGTTGTAGCCAGTTGGAACCGTTTCGTGCGAATTTAGATAAATAAAACCTTGAACTTGAAATACAACTATGAAATTTGACGAATTGTTCAAATACTGTGAATCCACCCGTCCGTAGCATTTTAACGATATTCATAGTTTGTGATAAAACCCCATTTCATCCTACTTGCAATAAAACTTCAAATATTATTATATTATATTGCATTGAGGAAATACTGTTTTCGAAAAAAAATTGTGGAGTGGGCAGTGAAAATTTAGGTCGACATAAATTATGTGGACGGGGCAGTGAAAACTTAGGTCAACATAAATTATGTGGAGGAAGCAGTGAAAACCTAGGTCGACATAAATTATGTGGACGGGGCAGTGAAAACTTAGGTCGACATAAATTATGTGGAGGAGGCAGTGAAAACTTAGGTCGACATAAATTATGCGGAGGAGGCAGTGAAAACTTAGGTTGACATAAATTATCTGGAGCAGGCAGTGAAAACTTAGGCCGACATAAATTATGTGGACGGGGCAGTGAAAACTTAGGTCGACATAAATTATGTGGAGGAGGCAGTGAAAACTTAGGTTGACATAAATTATCTGGAGCAGGCAGTGAAAACTTAGGCCGACATAAATTATGTGGACGGGGCAGTGAAAACTTAGGTCGACATAAATTATGTGGAGGAGGCAGTGAAAACTTGGGTCGACATAAATTATGTGGACTGAGCAGTGAAAACTTAGGTCGAAATAAATTATGTGGAGGAGGCAGTGAAAACTTAGGTCGACATAAATTTGCACAGCTCACAAATTCTGTTATTATAAATCCATATTTTCTGGATTTTTTTTTGTTGTATTCTGAACTCAGGTATCCATATTAATAAAACGATTATATTTTAGTTTTTTCTTGCACAATTTGGCTACCACTGAAACCGATGGTTGCATTAAATTATTAAAACGGTTTTAGATGAATCAAATCAGTTCGAAATTAAGATAAATGGACTGCTCATGATAAAAGTAGTATGGTTACTACAGTTTGTTCTAGAAGGAAACTAGTGAAGTGTTATAAAAGGGAAGTGTAGTACCTGTAGTCTAGTGATTCAGATAGTTAAGGACTTTTAAAAACAATTAAAGTAATTATTTCAAATAAAAAAAGGACATAAAGATATATAATTACCTCTTTGCTCTCGTCCACAGCAGAAACCCGGTTGATAAATAACGAAATAGAGACATTGGTATTTTTTCCTGCAACAAAGGAAATATAAATATGTTAGTTTTGATGGAAATTAAACACGTATTTTAAATTTCAGATTGACAATTCTTAGACATGTATGAAAAATTCCTAGAAGTTTGTCTCGATTCGGGTTGTAGTTCCTAAAGCCTGGACATTTTCAAACAAACAAATTTTTGGGGGTATTTTAGAAATCTTTAAAATTATTCATAAATTGCTCGTTCATAGATGGCGCTAATTTAACCATTTTAGAAAAAAATATACTTTCAGCAAGTTATGCTTCAAAATATTACGTTGTGTTTTTTGTTTGCGCCTGTACACACGGTATATTAATATGAATAAATGGTATATTCCGTATAAAAACACAATTCTTCGAAAAAAGGCATGCAAATACAATATTGGATTGAATCACCCATATAATATTATATCTATATGCCTTTCTTGAAAGTTTTGAGTTCCTTGAACTGGAAAATAAAAGGGATTGAGTTCAATATTTAACAGTGGACTTAAATGTACAGTCGAAAGAGAATAAAACAAAACAGAAGTAGAAGATAATCAATACAAGTATTCAAAACGAAGGGTATTTAAAACATTACCAAATAATATTATACTAATATTTAGTAAAACTAAAAACATAATATATATAATAATAATTAATAATAATTATAATTACACAGCGTAATAATAATTACACAGCAGAACTTGTTTAAAAATAAACTGTTTTTATAAACCCAATAACAATATTATTGAATATATAAAAAATAAAAAATAAAATGGAGTTCTACAAATTAAACTTAAAAACAATAAATAACAATAAATAAATAAATAATATATATGATTGTTCAGTCACGCCGATTTGATTTTGACAGGCCGTGTGCTGACGAATAGTATGGTCAGAATTTGAACTGTACAGTTTGAATTCACACACGTCAACTATAATCACGGAGTGCCGTGAGCCGTACACTCGCATCGAAACGTTCGTCTTGTCAAAACCAATGTGTGTACTCTCGCCGGTTATAATCCCTTAAACGAATTTTATCGCAATCCAATTCAATATAACGAGTGCTACCGTACAACGATCACTGTTCCAGTGCTGACAGGTGATTCTCGAGATGCAGATTTCGTTCGCCACCCGGTAAACTGACTGTGAATTAACCTTACAAATTGTGTAATCGCATTCGCCTGTCATAGACCACAGGCTTTATCCATGCTTTATTTGTGTGGAATAGCCCTTCAAAATACGGCTATCCCAACCCTTGTTCGTTCCACGAACAATGATAATTAAAATGTGTTAAGTTTGGTTTTGGATTATCTTTAATTTTGTATTGGTGAATTATCAGTAGGTTGTTTTTGATGGAATAGTACTTAAATTGTAGATTGGTGTATTGTATATAATGAGTATGTTGTGTACAGCAGAAATATTAGTAATTGCTTTTTGGTCTTGTTCGTAACAATAATTTCAGTCCTTGTTTGTGGACATTAGTTTGTATGACAGCAAAATCTGATCCCCAATTTACACAACGATAAATTATGTTTGCATATCGATTCAGTTGATCAACGTCTGAATTACTAATAACATGGATAACGAATGCTAAATATTTTGAAGCAAGGATTTTTGTAATAGTTATCTTTGTTGTAATCAGAAATAATCACCACACAGTTTGCACATGCATTAATTGTGAAAACAATTATTGTTCTTGCTAAACATTATAATTTAGATAAGTTCCCCCGATGGTTGACCTAAATTTAATCAATCCCGACAGGTGTCACGTATCTTTATGGAATATTAACATTAAATATTAGAAATAGTCTGGATTAGCACGATAAACAAATACTAGAAGATATCGAATAACAGAGCTTTAAAAAAAGGAAAGTGGATTAGATACAGAGTGATTTCATTAAGTGTCTGTTAAAAAAAACAGCTTAAAAAAATCTTATATACATAAATATAAATGATTATTTTTTTGTTCCGTAAACGTTCCTATACCATTCATTTAATTACGCTGAGTTTTTTTGTTCTTATAAGTGCCTGGACTGTTTAGAGAGTGGTTTGAATGGTAGAAGAAGTATGCATTATCTCTGCACTGAATTGAGATACGGAGTCGAATTAGTAGTTTTTTAACAGTATCAATGTGGATTTCATGATACTACATGAAGTGAATGGTAGAAAAAGTCGAGGACGCCCGAGAAAGACGTGGAACAATCAAGTGAAAAAATACTTATTACAATCATTAATAGTTCAATGATTACAATATTATACTTATTACAATCATTAATAGCTCTATGATTACAATACAATACTTATAACGGTCATTAATAGCTTTGCTATTACAATACAATACTTATTACAATCATTAATAGCTCAATGATTACAATACAATACTAATTACAATCATTAATAGTTCAATGATTAAAATATTATACTTATTACAATCATTAATAGCTACGCAATTACAATACAATACTTATTACGATCATTAATAGCTCAATGATTACAATACAATACTTATTACAATCATTAATAGCTCTATGATTACAAATATTACAATCATTAAAAGCTATATGATTACAATACAATACTTATTACAATCATGAATAGCTCAATGATTACAATACAAAACTTATTACAATCATTAATAGCTCTATGATTACAAATATTACAATCATTAAAAGCTATATGATTACAATACAATACTTATTACAATCATGAATAGCTCAATGATTACAATACAATACTAATTACAATCATTAATAGCTCTATGATTACAAATATTACAATCATGAATAGCTCAATGATTACAATACAATACTTATTACAATCATGAATAGCTCAATGATTACAATACAATACTTAGTACAATCATTAATAGCTCTATGATTACAAATATTACAATCATTAAAAGCTATATGATTACAATACAATACTAATAACGACCATTAATAGCTCTATGATTATAATACAATACTTTTAAAGATCATTAATAGCTCTGTGATTACAATACAATACTTATTACAATCATTAATAGCTCTATGATAACAATATCATGATATTATTTCCTCCTTAGAAAAGGGCCCAGATGGTACAATTAAATTCACAACCTCGAAACTTTACCCCAAACCATTAATAAATCCACGAGCAACTCCGGGTACATGTCAGCAACATAAAAATAAATTGAATGCAATATTTTAAGTGACAACTCCGTACACAGAGCGTAGATTATTTTATTTTTATTTTTTTTATTGGGCTGATAACCTAATCAAAAGCTATTTTTATATTATAAAAACATAGCGCTGGCTTGGTAATTAGCTGTACAACTTCACCAAAGGTGTTGCCATGTGCGATTGTTGGAGGCGCGTTTTTCAGGCAGCTCCGAACGACGATACGTTGTCGAGGTGTCGTATTTGTTAAGATATCTACTTAGCGGTCTCTTTTTTATCGCCAGTCATACAAAGACAGCAAGTATTGAGAAAAAACCCGACAGGAAAACAACTCACAACTTAATGCGTAGACAATTAGGGTCGCGCCGCAACACTAGTAAGCACCTCAGTAAGCGCTTCTATTGCACAAATAGAACTGTACTTGAGAATTTTTTTTATTTAGGTACTTATTTCAATAAAGAGATTAACTGACAGTTAGAAATATATTTGAAAATAGTTAATGTTTTATTTTATGACGGCCTCCGTTGTCGAGGGCGGTTTCAAATCCCGGCGAGCGTAAGAAAATTTGTTTTTTTTTTCACTCTTCATTTAAAATAAAATTTAATACACGTTCCATTGTAGAACTTACTTTCAGTATCGCCCGGTGTAAGACCACGATTCAGAATAAGAATTAGTAAAAATATGAAATTTTACGTTTGAGGCCTCCGTGGTCCAGGAGTAAGGGTATCAACTAGCAATCCGCAAGTCGGGGTTTTAAATCTTGGCGTGTGAATGTAAATTCTATTTGATGAATTTGTGTTATTTTAAAATAATATATACGTATTATATTTGCGGCACGTTTCAGAGTGGAAGATACTCTCAGTACCGCCCTGGTGTACGACCACCATTCAGAATTGAAACGTTGCTTGAAATGGCTTTAACCGTGTTAGACCAGATCTGAATAGCCAGTTACTCCCCCCACCTTCCTCTTCCCATCTCCTTCCCCTCCCCGATTCATCCAGCCTCAAAACATACCCCGATTGGGGATGCCATAGTCTCACTAGCTCCAGACAGTTTGGACTCTTGTGCGGTATTAACATAAACAAAATATGTTTTCATATTTATATCAAAAGGCGCCATGTAAAACTGCTTCAGGTGTCACTTGGTTCAGCTTTGCAAAACAAAGACTTCATTAATGAGTTAAATATCTCATCCCCTATCAGGTCCACTTGCGAAAATAGTGAATGTTTCATTAACACTGAATATACAATACACACTAGAAATGCTTTCCATGCAGATTTGAATGGAAACCAATATCGCCCACATCTCATGTGCTGTGTTTTAATTTATTCTTTGGTTATCACTTTCTTAAAAGTCGTGAAATTCAAACTGTTCCAGGCTGTTGAATTTTGAGTGTGATTAGAGTGCAAAACGATAAATTAATTTTTTTCAAAAATATTGTTTTTTGTATGAAGATTTTCAGGAAATTTCAGTTTGGCACAGATTTCAAGAAAATTTTCGAAAAAAAGATAACACGTTTTCAACTACAACAACATCAATAAATGCCACTTTTGTAATATCAGCACTCTAGTACACCCAAAAAACTCGAGCCGTCACTGGTTTCAGGCGCCATTTGGTCCAGGTACGGGGCTGGGTTGTTACCAATAATGCCGTGGTAGCTCAGACTTTTGGTCCAAAGGATTGGGTGTTTTATCGTCGATGTAGGTACGAGTATTAGTATTGAATTGGCAAGTATTGGCATAGAATTAGATTATCGATGTACTTGATTTCAAGTTTCTCACTTCGTTGTGCAGTAAGAATGCGGGCAAAGAAAGTACGCAATACCAATAAATAAACCTGAAAATACCGCTTTCGTGCCGCAACGAACCGCGTATCGGCGCACCCGGCTAATGTCGATTCCCTACCGGCCCATGAGGGACCGCTTAAGTAAGGGTGCGTATAAACACGAAAAAAAACCTGCGAACTGAACCACGAATTACGAGAAAGGAAAGAAGCAACCGCAAACGACGCGAATCTTTCCTGTAATTCGTGGCTTGATATCGTAAGAGTGCGTATCACGTGACCTGTTAGGCTGAACCCAACCACTCAGTGGCGACGTGTGATAATTTTTTATATAATTTTTTTTTCATTGTAAAAATATCATCGGACAGCAAAATCTACATTTTTTACTCCATACATGAATCACTGGTTCAAATCCTTCGAGTACCTAAGTGCTAATAAGCACGGGGCTTAAAAAAGGTTAGTAGTCCATTAATAGGTAGGTATTATCAAATATTATATAAGAGATTTGGTAATTTTAAACAATGTATTGCATACTGATGAATGAATTATATTATTGGTGTTATTGGTGAGGGACGAGTGTGGATGGCGTGGCGAGAAGATAACAATCCAATTTACACTATCGGGGAATGGCTTTCACCGCGTACTTTCGTTAACTAAGCTAATTATTTACCAGGTGAACAAACCGAACGTACGGTTTTAGGTGACGTGTTATATTAAAAAAAAAAACATATTTTTAAGGTGCTGGGAAGGTTTCTTCACAGGTTATCAATAAATTTACTTTAGATGTTCCAATTTGGAACTGAAGATGCCCATTGCAAGGTGAAACCGGTATGGTCAAAAATAAAAAAAGATTATAAAGTTATTTTTAAAAAATCGGCCGTAATAATATATGTATATACCCACCTAAATAAAATGTATCATCGGCTTAATTTGTAGACTGCGTAACTCCGCTTTTATCAAAAATAATAAAATAAGATTTTAATGCCATTTAGTGTTTAGTGTTTCTTAACAAAAATTATTAAAATGTTATTATTAAAATGTTATATTATTAAATTATTAAAAATTAATAAAATTATTAAATTATCAAAATGGCGCATTTTGCAGAATTAAGTAAACTTCCTAACTCCGTTTTCAAATAAAAACTATTTGAATTACAAATGTTTAATGATCGATAGTAAATACAGGAAAATATGATATGTTCTGAACATAAATAAAAATTATTACGTGTCTTTCATGTTTTATCACTACGAGGTTTTTTCCCCCTCCTGTAAAATTCTGTCAGACGTTCGGAGTACTTCGAATTTGCAACAAAATCCAAATAAATGGAATATTTCTGAACGTATCCGAAAAATGTAAACTTTTTTTGAAAGGTGAAGAAATATGCTCTCATATTTTATTATTAGAAATAAGTAGATATTTTTTGAAATATTAATTTTTTTTAGGCAATCGTAAAAAAATAAATCGAAATGGTTTCTTTTTCCGTTACTTGTGACTAAATTACAGATAACGTAAAAAAATATACACTTATTTTATTGGACAAGGGTATTACAAATATTATCGTCACCTCAAATTTATGTCTTTTCATATAAAAATTGTACCTTTGGTTTGATAAAGATTTTAATTCTGTCTGTTCTGTGTCTAATTTCTGGATTTGAATATTTTTCGTTTTAGCATTTCAGCATTGTATTTTTTTCTTTCAGTTCTTATGTCTATCGCCATATGCGAAATATTTTCCATGAAAGAGTTTATTTTCTTCTATTTCGAGATTTTTATTTTAGTTTCTTTCGTAATTCTCGTTGAGCTATCCTCGAATAAAGAGGTCATTTCGGTTATTTCCTTCTTGGCTTTATTTATATACTCGTGTTAATCGACTTCTTCTTTCATGTTTCTTCCAGGCATTAATGTTATACTGTTTATATGGACATAATTACTTATGTATTACATACTTCGAAAATGTACTGAAGAAATAATTATTAATTTGCATGTATATAGAAACTCAAAATTGCAGCGAAATAGAATTTAATTAATTACATTTCACAAATAAAAAAATCAATAAACCATTGAATTTTCACACAAAAAAACAACAGATAATTAATGAATATTATTATATTTTTTTCTGTTCTTAAATTTATAATATTTAAAATTACTTGGTCCCCTTATTATATAAAGCGTGGTATTTTTTTTCTTTCTAGCATATGGGTTGTTGCAAAAACAAATTAACCTGAAGGGATAAGATTTCTACGAATTAAGCCGACGATAGTCGTCCAAGGTTCCTAGAAAACATAGGTTTTTGCTCAAGAAGTTGTCATTGGTTACCAAATATCACGGAATAAGTAAATCAATTTTAAATTTATATTTCAGATATCATACTTTCGGATTTCGGATATTTGGATTATCTGCTCTCAATGTAATTTTGGTGACAGACCACCATTTAGAATCTAAACGTTGTTTGAGATGGCTTTAGCCATGTTTAGTGACCAGATCTAAATAGCTGGGTACTTCCCAACCCCTCTCTGCATGATCGTGTCTATTTAGGTAAAATGGTACACCAGTGCCAAACAATTATATTAAGATACTTAAATTAAGAAAGTGAAAATGTAAGTATATTTCTTTTAACTTAATAAAAATAGCAAATTAAACTCAATATTAAAACAAGCAAAGTAAAAATAGATTAAAGATTCTAATCACCGATAAAGGGATCAAAATCGTTCGTATAAAAACATTGCGATTTTTGTAAGATTTGTCAAAGTTTACTACCGATGTTACAACACCCAGACCGCAAAACCCATATTGTCAGTGTTTCTACATTTCACCTTCAATCGAACCCAAACCTGCCGATTCAAGGTGAAATACGTGAAGTATTTTTCAACAGCAATTATTAAATTTTCACAAGCGGAATAATTAATTAAAGCATACATTTACATATTCCGTAAAAAAATATGCTACATGTTGGAGGTATACAATATTATTAAGTGTAAATAACTTGTTACGTGATTAGATTTGTAAAATACGTTTATCTATTATGATATACATAACCAACGTGATTGTCGTGGCTGCGTCCGAGAACTCAGCTCTCCACTCAACGAGCGATCGATGCATACGATGCGGTGACCTCCCTGAAGAAAGATAATTAATCATTGAAGGAGAAGATAATGATAATAAATCTAAACGAAACGTGAAACAGAACAAGACATAGATAAATAAAAAAATAACGGTCACAACTAGGAATTGAACCCAGGATCTCTTGTCTTACCGGGACAGGCGTCTTAAGCCACTCGACCATTAGGAATTATTTATTAAGAGTCATATTTGTCGTTAACATATTTCAAATTCAGAAATAACAATTTCATCTTGCAACGAATTTCAAATTCAGAAATAACAATTTCATCTTGCAACGAATTTCAAATTCAGAAATAAAAATTTCATCTTGCAACGAATTTCAAATTCAGAAATAACAATTTCATCTTGCAACGAATTTCAAATTCAGAAATAACAATTTCATCTTGCAACGAATTTCAAATTCAGAAATAAAAATTTCATCTTGCAACGAATTTCAAATGTAGAAATAAAAATTTCATCTTGCAACGAATTTCAAATTTCTGAATTTGAATTTCATCTTGCAACGAATTTCAAATTCAGAAATAACAATTTCATCTTGCAACGAATTTTTCCCATATTTTGGCATTTACCTTTTTAAATGTAAACAAAGTTTCTTATGAAATTGGTTTGTAACTAATTAACTGACCAAATCGCCGATCCCCGCAGGGGTAGGCAGAGAGAACAAACCGCCAAACAACTCGGTCTTGCCTCATTCACATTTATACATCCTCTCATACATACTCTTCTGTTATTCTAACTCTTTAAATAACTAGATAAACGGTATTTGGTTCACTTGATCGTGCCATGTCTTACTCGGGAGTCCTCGACCTCTTCTAGCATTCACATTAGCGTCATAATCTCTGTACGTAATAAATATTAGAAATACGCGATCTGAAAATTAAAATAAAAATATATTTATGTTTATATTTATTAATTTTCGGGAAATTTACATTTTAACAGTTTTTAAACGTGTAGTATATGAGTATAGCCAAAAAAAAAAATATATATATATAAATATATATATATATATATAAATTTTTAAGTGAATCCCGCACAAGAGTTTCAACCGCTCCCAACCGTCTGGAGCCAGTGAAGGCATACCCAAATGGGGTATGTTGTGAGGCTGAAGGTGGTGTGGAAAGGAAGGAGATGGGAAGAAGAAGGTGGTGGAGTACTTGGCCATTCCACCAAACACGGCTAAACCCGTTTAAAGCAACGTTTCAAATCTGAATGGTAGTCTTACACCTGGGCGATAATGAGAGTATCTTCCACTCTGAAACGTGCCGCAAGCATACTATATATTATTTTAAAATAACACAAATTCATCAAATAAAATTTAATGAAATAAAAACAATATTTTTTGTTTAAAACCACGAATTTTTATTAATTTTAAGACCGACCGGTTTCGCTACACTCGAGCATCGTCAGGGTACAAAATTAAACTAATCAATAATACAAAATGTGTCATTATATATACATACAGAGGGAGATAGAAAGTAAAACCAAAATGAAACAACAATATATTAAAAGAAAACAATTAGTGTATATAAATATTATAATAATAGAGAATAGGCATTAATAATTGTAAGGTGATTAAGGGATACTGGGAATTTTACAGTTTACAGGGAATATTCCCAGTATTGGGCTTTTTGACAAATCTAATTGATTATTCAGAATTAAACTTTTGGTTTTAATGGCTTTCTTAATTTCTAGTGCTTCTAGGTTATTCAATTTGTTACTATGGTCTTTTCTATGGAGAATCTTAGCACCGGTGCTTTTATTGAATGTATGATCTTTTTCAATAAGATGATTGGAAAACTCTGAAAAGCCATTGCTATTTAGGCATCTAAGATGTTCTTTAATCCTAATGTTGACATTGCGCGTTGTCTTCCCGATATAAAACGCTGGACAATTGTTACAATTTAATTTATAAATTCCTGCATGACTAAGTGTGTCATCTTTATCTTTAGAATTGACTAAAAATTTACCTAAATTGTTGTTGGTATAAAACGCCGGTTTGACTTCAGAAGGGAGGTTAACTATACTGCAGGAAGAAAAATTATTGATGAATAGAATACGGCGCCATTGGAAAGGAAGATTATTATTATTAATATTATGTGGACTCGCGAATAAGAAGTTTTTAACTGCTAATTGTTTTAGTTTCTTACTTAAAATTCTATCAATAAAATCTGGATCGTATCCATTATTAGACGCTATTTTTTTAATTATTGATAATTCGTTAGAGAAATTAATATTAGTTAATGGAATCGTGACCAAGCGATGGACCATTGAGTGAAATGCTGAGTGTTTGTGTGAAAACGGATGATTGGATGTATTATGTATGACAATATCGGTGTAGGTAGGTTTCCGAAAGATGTTAAAATCGATTTTATTATTTATGAGAGATAAGGATAGGTCTAGGAAGTTTAAGGATGAATTAATGCCTATCTCTAATGTAAATTTAATATTTTTATGATAAGAATTTATAAGGTTGAGGTAGGAATCTAGAAGCACTAGAAATTAAGAAAGCCATTAAAACCAAAAGTTTAATTCTGAATAATCAATTAGATTTGTCAAAAAGCCCAATACTGGGAATATTCCCTGTAAACTGTAAAATTCCCAGTATCCCTTAATCACCTTACAATTATTAATGCCTATTCTCTATTATTATAATATTTATATACACTAATTGTTTTCTTTTAATATATTGTTGTTTCATTTTGGTTTTACTTTCTATCTCCCTCTGTATGTATATATAATGACACATTTTGTATTATTGATTAGTTTAATTTTGTACCCTGACGATGCTCGAGTGTAGCGAAACCGGTCGGTCTTAAAATTAATAAAAATTCGTGGTTTTAAACAAAAAATATTATATTTATTTCATTAAAATGTTAAACCACAAAGTGATTGCTTTCTACGAAAAAAAAAAAAAAAAAAAATTTTGTTGCGCACGCCGCGATTTGAAACCCCGACCTGAGGATTGCTAGTCGATACCCTTACTCCTCGACCCCGGAGGCCGTCAGACATAAAATTTCATATTTTTTACATGATTTATAATCCAATTTTAATGCAACGCAATAAATACGTATATTATTTTCTGCATCTTAGTCAATTTATACTGTCTGATAATTTGAAAAGTATGGTGAAATATCTGACAATCATTTGTAAAATTGTCTAATGTTTTCATAGGATTGTTTGTATTTGCTTCAGTTTGGAATCTATTTACAGTGTGTTTTACTATGCTCGAGCGAGGCAAATACCCTCTATGTCACCTTGATGAAAGACCACCATTAAGAAGCTTAACATTGCTAGAAATAGAAATACACAACTCTGCTTAGCGACCAGATCTGAATAGACAGGTGAATCTGAACCACTAGAGTCATGAGTCTAGTCTCCTGCGACAACATGTATTCAAAAGATCCGACAAAAACATTGTTCGGGGTCACAATGGACGAAGTAAAATGAGTATTGCTAATGTATTAAAATCCGGTTAAGAACGTGATAGCAGGCCATTTCCTAACGAATGATTAGTACTTTAATAATATATCGGAAAACGTGTTCATGCAGCTGCGTTTATCCTGTTATTACATAATGACGAAATGCGAAAATATGACGAAGGAGAGCTGTCAATGCATTCGTTAAAGTCACGTTTTTAACAGGAATACGAATAATTTGAGAAGATATATTAATAAATTGGCAATATTTTCAGTTAGTTTTCTCCGTGTCTTTTGAAAAAAACATTGTGCACGGAGTAATATGAGCATTGCTAATTTGTTAAGAATCTCTTTAAATTATTGGTAACCCTGTTATAAACGGGATTGCAGGCCGTTTCCTGATAAATTTTGAGTAATTTATGAATAAATCGGAACACATGTTCATGCACCAGCATTTGTTTTGATAATATGAATTACGAAATGTGAATATATTAGGATTTTTATGAACACGTGTTCCGACATCGTGGTAATATATTTGAATATTACTTAAATTTTAACAGGAAACCTATTAATTCATTCGTTAAGGGCCTGCAATCCCGTGTTTAATTGGGTTACTAATAATTTGAAGAGATTCTCAATAAATAAGCAACACTCATTTTTCTCTGTGTGGCCCTGTCTTAATTTTGTCGGATTTTTTGAAAACATTTTGTATTTTGCATAAAATAATATTTTCAATTTAAAAAAAATATGTTAAAAGGAACGACAGTACAGGAAATGTGAAGGTGTATTAGTACCTACCTATCTATTTTGGTTTGTGTAAAATTTTGGCACGTATGTCCAGAATTGTTCGATTTCACCCGACAACTGCCATTATGTTAACCTAGGTTAGGTTAGATGAACTTGTGTTGGCTTGAATATGTATTATGTTAAGGAAGCGGCCGTAAATTATTATTGGAATAGAATTTCTAATTATCTGTTGTACTTGCTAGATAGGAAAATATTAAGAAACGTATTTCTATCATCGACATTAATTCATCTAAGAGTTGTATTCACAATATGCTTATCTTTGTAAGTTAATTTAGTTTGCTCGTTCTTTTTTATGAAAAAAAAAATTGGTCTGTTAAGAACGCCTGAAGGACAGACTCAGCATGCCTACATTTCTTCTGAGCGTTATACATGGCAATTACGGCCGCTGTTCCCAACTTTTTAATCGTTATCTAAGTTCAAATCTTTGTTTTTGCTCAGCCAAGCGATTTTTAAGCATTTTGTAGGGAACGTTCGATTTGCGTTGTTCCCAATCATTTTATCTTTGAAAATCTTAAGTAGCCCCACACACTACCGCACATTACCATAGACAATAAAATGACATCAAATTAAAAACTTTCTATGTTAAATTAATATTAAAGAGTTAATTATTGTGGCTCTTATTAATACACATTACTTCTTTTAAATACCGTTATTCATAAACTGGTATTTCATATTTTTTAAACTAACTTATATAATATATTAAAAATAAAGTGACAACTTGAACGTGATGCCACAATCGGGACTTCCCATTTGATTTGGCAGATCGACGTAAGTTTTTTCTCCGTGCGACAGCAAAACAAACCCAAACAAACCTTAAAATGGAGATCAAAGCAAAGCGTGCGAAGAACTTCACACAAAATGATAATGACAAATGCAACACAAAAAACTGAAAGGAGCGCGACTGTCGATTGTCAGAGTGACATTTGATCATTGATTCGCGGTATTTTTTCACTCTGTCGACACTTTTTGTAACTAGGTTTTTCCTTACATATTGCTTATGGCTAATCCAACTGTCCGGCTGGCTTAGACTGGGCGGCTTGCTTAAGCAATTATTGTGTGTTGGAATTACGTAGTGCAGTGGTGATTCGCTTAGAATTTGATTATTAGGATTGGGAACAGCGGCCGTGAGCATGCCTACATTGCGTTTGAGCATTATATATGGCAATTGGTCTGTTAACAACGCCTGAAGGACAGACTGAGCATGCCTACATTGTGCTCGTGTCCGTCGAGTTTCACGCACGAGAACTGGTGCACCGGGGATTAATGCTGCTAGCTTCTTAGAGAAGATTCCAATAAAATACCCGTAACATGCCTACATTGTGCCTTTGCATTAGAAATGGCAATCGTTTGTTAAATATGCCCGTAGGGCAGACTCAACATGCCTACATTTCGTCCGTGTATTGGAAATGGCAATTGTTCTGTTAACAATGCCCGTACGACAGACTCAACAAGTCTACATTGCGTCTGTGCATTAGAGATGGAAATTGGTCTGTTAACAATGTCTGTAGGACAGACTAAGCATCCCTACATTACGTGTGTGCATTAACATCTATTTTCAACAGATAGTCAATCAGACGAAACGCCCTCCTCCTCCTTAATGATAGTAAATTATTAAAAAATAATTATTATCTCACAAAAAATATCTTGCATGCAATTTATAAACTGTAGGTTTGTAGACATAATATTTTATAATAAAGTACTTTGTGTTATTGGCATGATTTTATTGATTACGTTAGCTTAAGTTATTGTTGTCATGATGTTAATAATTTAACCAAATAACATAAATTTCTACATACATCAATGTTGTGTAACATTTGATTTCCAATTAATCGAAATAAGCTATTTAATATTATAGCAGACGACCAGATATTAAGAGTACCTATTTTGCACACAACTATCACATTGCATAAACACTGTGTTTCTATATTTCTCTTATTTCAAATCAAAACCAATATCATGACGACTGTGGTTTGGTAAAGCCACAACTGAAAACTTCACAGGAGACGAAAAAAGAGAATATTTACGAATTCGTAAGACTAATTAAGGTTTATAAAAAAGTGGTTATTTGTTTTTCAAAATTTTGATGTTAAATATTGCAATCTTTTTTTTAATGATTATGTGCAATTTATAAATTCAATTTTTAAATTTCATATATGATTTTTTCGAAATAACCTAAAAAAAGATTTGTGAGGAGATACTTAAATACCTACCTACTTAATTATAAACCGTATATTTTATGATACGGAATTATTCTTTGAAGAAACGTCAATGCCATTTCTTTTTTCAAACTTTTTTTCCAAAAATTCAAGACCAAATAAACACGAAGATTTCACATTGGAAAAAATAATCTTAAATGAATCGTTAAAACGGCCACCATCTTGAAACGGAAACGGAACGTACAAATAAATTTATAGAAATATGACAGACGAAATGAGAAACGGTCTAGTTAAAACAGCACTACATTAAGCTCAGTCAATTGCTTATAGTTACCACCCGCTTTTGCTTGAGATTTCAACACGCCTTTTTTCGTATTGAATAATTGAGAAAAATGTAACGGTATTGTCTCTTTTTGCACAGTAAATGGATATGTAAAAATTCGTCAGTTTCAGATTGCAATGACCTATAAATTTCAGACATTACAACCTGCGTAAATTTCATGATGCTTGGAGTCACCAATGATTTTATAGGTATTGGCTAGAAAACTGATTTTAAATTACAAATAGGAAAGAAATATAATTTTAAATCTACATGCATTTTTTTGAATAGTATCTTTTCCGTAAATCTTTTTATGCCCATATGCCAAGTTTTACATTCACAGAAGCTTGTACCTTTATTGATTAACAGGAGTTCCCGATCAATTTATTTATTTTGCATATGTAAGTAATAGCACGTTTCAATTAAAAATAAAGTCTCCATTTGTTATCAAAACGATTACGTTTTTCTCGTATATTTCTATTATTAAATTATTTTGTAGAACATTGTCATAGTAAATATCATCCTTCTTCTATAATTTTACCAAGCAGTTGTTGTTATGCTAAAACAGACTCTAAACTGTCATGTGTGTTCTAGAAGAATCAGAATAGAATGCCGAAACGTTTATGAATGTGTTTGCTTTAGATCAGTGTTTCTCAACCTTATTTGTGCCGTGCCACACTTCAACGCTTCAGAAATATTAGTTTAATTAATTAGTCCCAACTGCTCCTACGTGTCTGGAGTCAGTGAGTCTATGGCTTCCCGAATTGGGGTATGTTGTTAGGCTGAATCTAATTTCAATTTCGTTTCAATTCTGAAAGGTGGTCTTTTACAAGGGCGATACTAAGAGTGTCTTCCACTCTAAAAATATGCTATATATAATTTTAAATGCATTAACTGTGAAACAACACAAATTAATCAGATAAAATTTGCTCATGCACGCCGGGATTTGAACCCGCGACTTCCGAATTAGTAGTCGAGAGCCTTGCCCCTCGACCACGGAGGCCGTAAACAACGATTGGCATCAATAGAAAGAGCGCTGCAGGTGAAACATTTTCTTACTTCAGAGTTAAATATGTTTCAGTGAAAGTTGTATGTTTGCAAGGGGAAGCTCACCACGCAATGCTTTTTTTCGAATATTTGATAGATAATAATACAATCCAACAAAAACAAGCATTCACTATAAACACGTTGAATTGACATTTGCGGTAGTTACGCCATCCTTCTTACTCTCGTAAAGTCAGGGTTTTTTTATTTTACAAAATGTGTAACAAACATTAATACATAGGTATTAAAAATTTGCACATTGTCCCAAAAAAAAACAAATCGCCCCCCTCGCGGTGGGGCGTGCTCCCGACGTTGAGAAACACTGCTATAGATCATTCTAGAACATCTTTGAATGAAAGGTATGCCGTGTACGTGACATCCTCGGGTAAAATAGAGGGGAATAGATATAATAATATGGGGCTACCTTCGATCCCTTGAAATAAAGGGACCACATGATTGGCTCGGCACACCCCTAGTGTGTCTTATGGGTGTGGAAGAATAACGTTACAAAAATATTTTTAAAATTATTTATGATATGTGGATATTAATTTATAATTTATGACTGCATTTAATGATTACGAAATCTAGTCAATCATGTAGTCATAATAGATTACGATCTCAAACAACAAATTACACCATTAGCTCTTATTATTATTAATAGCGTATTTAACTTGAGTAATTATTGCTAATATTTTTGGAAAAAACGATGAAAACCTTAAAAAAAAAATATATAACTTGAAGATTTTTTTTAAGGTTTAATATTTTTGGAAAAACGATAAAAAACCTTAACGATTAAAACTAAAAAAAATCTTACAAGTTATCAAAAAATAGATAGATTAGATACACATAGATAATTCATTTGGAAGGCCAAACAGCTGTCGCGTATACTAATAAATACATGAAATACACCTAGCAAATCGTGGCGAAATAATGCATTGCCTATAACGTGGCGAAATCGTAATCTTACTTGTCTTAAATACAATTATTTTCTTCTTATTAGCACTATGTGTCGATATTCAATTATTTATAAACATAATTTGCAGAGGTGTTTGCTAATTTGTTTAACATTATTGTGATAATTAATAAGCAGAGAATATCAAAATGATATTGTTTATAAACTATTCTATATTCTAAGTACGCCAGGCACAACATCTAACTACAAATATTTGTCAATAACAACAGAAGTTAAGAACCCAATAATAAACTGCAATAAAACTAAAATTCACATTTTTCACTGTGTTTAATTTGCTTACGTGCCAAAAGCAGAGAAAACAGTTTAAAAAAAGCTGACAAAAATATCGCCGTTGTATTTTTTTCATTACTTATTTACGATACGTACTGATTATATTTATTAATACCGTGGCTTGGCGCATGTTTACCGAGATTAGTATTCTTGCTCTGCTATAAAAGTTGAGGGGTGTGGAGAAACGAGCCATTGGTTTGTTGCGGTTCCCGGAGTCACATCTCTAGGATTCATCTCAGTTGTTTTACTTGTGCGAGTGCTTTATTTAATCAAAATAAAGATGGATCTTAAAGGAAAGTTGGCCCTTATTACCGGAGCTGCCAATGGTATCGGAGTCAGTTACACCAGGGAGCTTCTGAAGGCTGGAGTCGCGGTCAGTCAATATTGTTATTTGTTATTATTTTGAATTAGGTATACATGTACACACTTATAATTTCCAAAAAATATTTTAAAACATGTTTAGTAACAGTCATGGTTGTTTTAAATAATTAAATAACTATGTTCATGATAAAAAAGTTACATCCAAAGTGATATTTTCAGTGTTTTATGAATGACTGATTAACAATTGATTTCGTTATAATATAATATATATGAGTTCGCATTCACAAGAAAATAAATGTAATGCTTATGACCATAAAAGTTAATTATTGCTTACAAACTCTATTTATTCGTTCCGTTTAAATTCTGTTCTGTCAGTATTTTTAAGTATTATTTAAGTATTTTTTTTTGATGCCGGTAGACATTTAATTTTTGTTTTAAAAGTATCTTATTAAATTTGATTTTATTTTGATAAACTGTAAAAGTGTACATAACTATTACTGTTTTTAGTTAACATTTCACCTTTGTGGACTAAATCAGGTAGATTTCGAAGTTTCAAATGAAGTTTCAAAGACAGTAAAATATTTATTAAAATTAACTGCGACAATAATATTTGCTCTCTTTATTGTCAGTTTGGTAATTGGTTATCATTATCACCTGATATTTTACATTGATTTAGATTTTTACCAATTGAACAATAATCATAAATGAATTAGACTTCATTTCGTAATGATTAATCTCTCGTTAATGAGAAACTATAAAAACACATGAATACATTTTTTAAATTTATTGATTCTTCTTATCTTTATAAAAAAAAAGTTTTATTGATAGGTACTAAATACATATTGTGTAATATATTTTATTATTTTCGATTAATATAAAAATGGTAGTTCTGTGAATAGTTAGTAGATCTCGCCTCCATAAAAGTATGATTCTGATATATTTAATAAATCGAAACCAGTATTTTTATCTGATATCATAAGATGGTATTTAAATACGTACCTATTTAATTATAAGCCATAAATATTTTACGTAATTAAAAAAATTCAAATAAGGAATTATACAATTGGTCGAAAGAAATTTCAATCATCTCACTGACAATTCTTTTTTCAAACTTTCTTCAGGCCGGTAGGTAGGTACATTGTTTTCCGATTTGACAGCTAGTTGTTAGAACCACGATCATGCGAATAAAAGGTGGACTCGAACAATGCAACCATCTTGAACCGGAACCGCAACGTAACAGATAAATTTACAGACACATGAAATGGAAAATAGTCGATTTAAAACGGAAAAAAATAGTCACCACTGCACGTAGCACATGTGAGAGAAGCCACTAGGACAGTGTTATATTTTGCAAGCAATTTATACATGCTGGTAAATAAATAAATATACCACTGAAAATATAAACCAATTTATATCGGTTATGTGTATTGTGGGCGTGTTCGTGTGCCCAAACAAAATTTTCCTACTCGTGGTAAAAATGTTTATTTTTGATGTGATACCTCACAACAGCGCCCTTGTCTGTACAGTGTAAAGAGAGGGGAATTATGTAACCCGTTTGGGCAGCGTTGTGAGGCGTGGTAAGGGGCTGAATGAAGGGATTTATTTATTATTATTATTTATATTTATTTAAACATATGCCGGTAGCTCGTTCCACATACAAGCAGTCGTACACAAAAATGTATGTGTTTTCACGAAACCAACATCAACTGTGAACGGGTGTTTTGCTCGTGTCCGTCGAGTTTCAAGCAGGTGTACCGGTGCACTGGGGATACTTAGAGCAGGCTACATTAAAATAACTGTAGAACATACTCAGCATGCCTACATTGGGTCTATGCATTAGAGATGACAAAGGATTGTCAATCAGATAGACCACCATCCTTTGCACAGAATCAAGTAGGTTTAACAAGAATTTTGGGGTCCAGCCCGGAGGTGGCTCCCAAATTCAATTATTAGATTTTAAATCTATGGAGTATCATATTGATCACTCACTGAATTATCTGTCCGTTAAATGGTGTATACCCATATTTAAAATTGTGCGTTTTGCTTAGAGAAGTATTGCATCACTGTAAAAATAACCTCTTGTGCAATAAGATTATCGGCATAAAAAAAACAATTATAATAAATTACTGCACAAGCCCAGCGTTCCGAGAAAATTAAGCAAACAAAACTCGAGAATAATATTTATCTGAATCATTTGATAATGGTGTTAAGTCAGGTAAGTTTTTAGATTCTCACGGCCAAAAGCATTTTTGTTGTTTGTTTTTGGGGTGTTATGCCGTGTTGCGCTAACTCCTTCTTTAGCCGACGTTTCGGACAGCGTTGCAGTGTCCATCATCAGGGCAGATCCGGTAGATCACACACAGACACATCAGACACATCTTCGGATCTACCGGATCTGCCCTGATGATGGACACTGCAACGCTGTCCGAAACGTCGGCTAAAGAAGGAGTTAGCGCAACACGGCATAACACCCCAAAAACAAACAACAAAAATGGTGTTAAGTCATTTGTATTTGACCTTTGCAGTTAATTCAAAGTCAAATTGAAGATAAACAGAAGAAATATATCCCCACGAAAATGTTGACGTTTCTTACGGAAGAAAATGCTTAAAAAAGAAAACATTCATTTCGGAAATAGAACGAATTTAACTGGGAATGTTTAAAAATATAGAAATTTATTGTCCGATTTTAGTCTGTTTGAAAAAATCCCCTTTTCCAGGTAGACGTTTTGGATAACGTAAAGCAAAATTACTGGGAAATTAAAGCAATCCGATAGGTACTTGAATACGAATTAATTGATGGCGAGTGTTCACGAAGGTATGCAACATTCGTAAAAGTCGGTGACTACTTTCACGAACAGTGCATTTATAAATAACCGATCGTTCAAACACTCTTAAATAAAAAAAATATTGATCGATCGAAAATTTTTTGACAAAAATACAGAATCTAACCGGATTTTTTTGACAAGTTATTGATTTTTCAAAACTCCACAGCTCACAATGTAAGTAAAACTGAGATAATTTTATTACGCCAAAACTAACGGTTAGAGAGTTTTATCGGCTACATATAATCAGATTTCTGCTTTATGATTAAGATTTGAATGGCAATCTCACTGATTTTATAAGCCTTTTGTCGGGAATTGAAAAAGTATTCGGAATTTAAATTTTTCAAAGAATATTCCTACTTTTTGGTTTGGGGATTACTGGACATAGAAAGCCACCCATTCTGGTTGAATCCTTAGAGAATTATATTGTTACTCTAAGGTTTATTTATTTTATTTATTAATCTTAAGTTAGCTCACATCTTCGTGTGTGCTAATAGTTTTATAAACATATAAACATGTACATTGTTTGGCAAACATAATCTTTCTTTAAATATTTCAATAAAGTCACAAAAAAAGAAGCATTAATAATTGAGATAGACATATTTTCTTAATTAATTTTTGAACTTATTAATATTTTCTATCACAGCAATTTCCTTCGGGATTTTGTTATAGAGTTGAACGGCCTGGTACATCAGAGATTTTTGGGTGCTTGTTTTTTTTCTTGTTGGCAATCTAATTTGCTTAGAATTTCTCGTCCCGTGTCCGTGTATCTCGTTATTGTAATTTATTTTTCTTTTCAGTTCCTTAGACATCATCCCTAAGTTAATTTTATGTATAAAAATAAGTACATTCAAATACACAGTTTGCTTCACCGTCAAAATATTCAGCTCCTTTAACAACTTTAGGTTGAATCTTATTTTTCGTTTATACCTATCCATTGACATCTTTCCCGTCCTTCTAGTGTTTCCTACTTTGGGAAATAGTTTGCCAAATCAGCCTAGTTCAACATAAGTACATTCTGTAAGAAGAAATCCTCTTCGTTTTTTAAATTAAATTTCAATTTCTCATTCCAGAAAGTGGCCATCTTGGACGTGAGCGTGGCCGCAGGCGAGCAGACTGTTGCTGCATTGAGCGCCGAGCTCGGAAAGGACCGCATAAAGTTCGTCAAATGTGACGTCACCAACAAGGCGGAGTTCGAGGCAGCCGTCAACTCTGTGGTGGCTGAATTCAAGACGCTGGACATATTCATCAATAATGCTGGTATCATGAATGACGGACTCTGGGAGAAGCAGATCCTCATCAACTTTGTGAGTATTTTTCGAAAAATTTGCCAAATAAGAAATCTATCCTAGGCTCCCCTATATTTCCATCCTCGGATAGCTGAGGTTATCCTTAGTTACCCTGTGTTTCCATCCTCGGTTAGCCGAGGTTACCCTAAGTTCCCCTGTGTTAAGTTTAACGTCCTTTGGTTTCCCTGAATTCTTTTGGGAGAAGCAGATACTCAGCTTTGTGAGTACCTACTCTTCAAACAACATACTAAAATCTGAGATAACACCCTAGGTTCCAATACGTTCCTTTAGGTAACATTACGGTTCCTTCGGTGCCCTATGTTTCCCTTGGTTCCCCTAGATTCCCCTAGATATCCCTGGGCTTCCCTCAGTTCTTCAAGTTCCACCTAGATTGTCTCAGATACCCAGATACCCCAAAGTCCCCTTGTTACCAAGGCTTTCGAAAATTCTTATGGCTAATACAGGCCACCCAGGTTATTTTGTGCAGGTACTTTAAATGAGATGTTGTCAGATCTTCTATTTTTAAACAAGGTAGGTAGATCCTTATTTGAACTTGACGATAGCGAAACATGTCACACAGTGTTTACACATTGTATTTTGACTCTTTTGTTTATTTATCAATGTTGAAGTGATGATATGCTCACATAAATATTTGAATAGGTAGAGGCTCATAAATAACAATGGTATTAATTATTATTTTTTTTTTTGGTAAACTAATGTTTTTAAGACAAGATTTTTTATGCATAGCACAAAGGGTAACAATTATTTTACAAGCAATAATTGTGTCCCGTTGGCGTCATGTATCTTTTATCAGGAGTTGTGTCCCGTTGGCGTCATGTATCTTTTATCAGGAGATTTTTCAATGTGGATGAGTGTTTCAGGCGAACAATTATTGCTTGTAAAATAACAATGGTATTTGTTTTCCTCTTTTATTCCATCCAAATCTCTATCCTAAATACAGGATTTTTTTCACTGCACTTCTAAAAATAATAATTATTAACTATTTTATAAGTTGGTATATATCGATTTTTATGATAATTATGAAGGTTTTTTTTTCGAATTCGCTCTATTTTACTTTCTAAGCCTTTTCTCGTATTTTTATTATTACAATACAAATCATTTATATTTACATATACGTGTCTTCTTCTAGAATGCTGTCGTATTCGGAACTATGTTGGCCATTAAGATCATGAGCAAGGAGACTGGCGGCCATGGAGGAACCATTGTCAACATTGCCTCCATCCTTGGTCTGGCCCCCATGGCTGGCTGTCCCGTCTACGTAGGCACAAAGCATGCTGTCATTGGCCTCACCACATCTTGGGCGGTAAGTTGAACTATTTAATAAACCAACTAAATATATAATTAAGTTTTTTCCTTTAATAAAATTTAAAAACCTGTTTATTTTACTTGGATTGAGATTTATAGTGGGTCGGGTCCATATTTGGAGCCTTGTGGAATATGGCATTTAGTGTTCCATTTGGTTTCTTAGCTGATTGTCTCGTGTACATAGGAATAAAGCGTACCATCGTTGGCCTCACCACTATTGGGTGGTAGGTAAGCTATAAAACGTTCAATCGGTTTTTCTCACATGTCATCTTTTCTAAGGTTTTATGATTTTGAGTGTGTGCCTTTTATGATGAAAACGTTTAACTTGTGCGTTGGAATAAAACGAGGTGGTACATATGAAAATAATTTCTAAAAATTTTGCTCGCTCTGCGGAAAAACGTATTTATTATCCAACTATTAAAAGCCACGAAGCGTTCATACATAGAGAGCTGTTTTTGAAAAAAAACAAAGTATGAACCGTTGCAGTTTTCATGTGAATGTTGTAAAGTATAATGAAAGAAAATTTGGCGTTAAACATCATTCTTGTAAAGTTGCCAAAAAATACAATAATGTGCGGAGAAAAACTTCTGAGTGTCCATCCATATTAATTTTGATTTCAAGTGTTCTTGAGATATATACGTAGTTTATTGATTGTTGTAATGTCAAACGATTACGATTTGTCCGCAAGTGTGTATGTGACTTCCACCGAAAGTTAAATACATTGTCATCGACAACGAGTCTTTCTGCCATGTGTCATGATCGGATGTCGGGAAGTAGGTTAGTTTCCGCTTGCAAGATTTGCATTCATTCATTACCGAAAACCAAAGTGAAATTCAAGTTGAATCTATTTAAAAAGTATTGATAACCTTTATTCGCAAAAAAAACACACGATAAACTGATAAAAGCGACCTGTTTATTCGCGTACACAACGCGATATACAAAAAAGTAATGTGTTTGTATACACGACGCGTGTGAAATAAATTGGCACACATTCAAAATTTGACTACTTTAGAATGTAGGTACTTACTAAGTTATGTGTTTACTAGTAATCGTAATATTTTTCACATTAAAAGTCTAGTTATTTTGGTAAGCAAGATATATAGATAATTTTACCACAGAAAGCTTTCCTTTTAAATTCACAAATTGTCGTTACTTAATAGTGTGCCTAAGAGAGGTGCTTACCAAAGAAAACAAAATATTTGAATTTTGCGCATTCAAGACTCTATTGCAAAAAGTGGGGAACAACAGATCGGAAATTGGTCAAATAAGCAGTAACAATAATTCCGCATTCTTCAAGTGTGTATCGCTCCATTGCTTGTTGTCAACTCTTTCTCTATCTGTCTTCAACATAAATGTCAAAGCAAAACGACACTTGACGTCATTTGCAAAAATTATGGCACATTCACTTTGTGACATTACTTTAGTTCCACCATATATACATAAAAACTTATGTACGCAGTCGGAGGCGTGGACTGCATTAAATGACATTGTAAATGTATGGAGTTTTTTCAGTAGTTTGCCTTTTGGCCGCCAGCACAAATAAGTTCGTAAATCTATACTTGCAGAAGAACAGATGTACACAGACATGGAGTGGGAGATACCGTACGCTACTGTAAATTTCATTTTGGCTACTGACACCGATAAGATTAGCAAAAAGAAAAACTAATTATGTGAACAGATACCTTTTAGCACTGAATCCACAAAAAATATATATAGCAAAACCCTCAACCACTCACAATGCTTTTAGGTTTGGATGACTGATGTTTACCACTGATTTGATATCAAATTGTTATTGCTATAACTATTAATAAATATATGCAAAATACTAGGAACCCTAGGAAGAGCGTGTTGTAATTATTATAGAAATATTTTGTGAATATGAATCGTTTACAAAAGCGATGTACAATAGAAATTTCGTCGTTACATTTTCGCGTGACAAAATAATGTCTGTGATTTATGACCCTTTGGTATCAAAAGCATTAAAATTAACCTTTTAATTTGAATACCACGAATTAAAACTTTTCCATAGCATAATACCCTATCTTTAGTTTCGTGAAATATAGAAGAAATAAGTAGTTCTTGCGAAAAAAATATTTTTATGTTGCGAATTCGTCTTTTACCATTGAATTTATTTGAACTTGCTAGTAATTCATTCACATTGTGAGCTTTTTCTCGATGAAAAAGTAAACAAAATTTTAAATTTTGGGATTATTGAGGAAGTTGAATAATTCGTCAATCAAGCTTAATTTTGTACGAATGTGAATATATTTTTGTAAGAAATGATCTTTCGCAAAAAAAGTATGAAGTAATTTCTACGAATATGGATGAAATTTTAATAGGGGTTCAAATAGGTAAGTTTTTAGATTCTCACGGCCAAAAGCATTTTTGTTGTTTGTTTTTGGGGTGTTATGCCGTGTTGCGCTAACTCCTTCTTTAGCCGACGTTTCGGACAGCGTTGCAGTGTCCATCATCAGGGCAGATCTTCGGATCTACCGGATCTGCCCTGATGATGGACACTGCAACGCTGTCCGAAACGTCGGCTAAAGAAGGAGTTAGCGCAACACGGCATAACACCCCAAAAACAAACAACAAAAAAAAAAAAAAAAAGGGGTTCAAATAATTCGAAGTAGAAAGGTATCACATGTTGAAGAGTGGAATAATTACCAAATCTATCGAGAGATGGCTATATTTTTACAGTATAGTGGGTTAGAAAAGAGGCTGGTTTGGGGAGACCTTTAACCTCTTCAACTGGTCTCTCGACCAATCGCCTTGCGCCGTAGCGGGAGAAATATATTCATATGTCCGTCACTCTTGGACACACTGATCCCTAGATTCCTACCAAACCCTCATAACTTTTACCTTCCCAGAACTTCGTTTCCTTAAAAAAGACCCTCAACACAGCCCGATTGAAATAATTTTCTTCAGGGCCACCTGTGTGGGGTTAATGTAAAAAAAATATTCTAAAATCAGTGAGAAATTTCAAACGAGTCAGTATTTGAATCCATTAAGAATATTTTACCTTAAAACATTTTGATTTTAGTGATGGTATTACTTTAAATGGGAATGTGTAGCTTATGGGTATAGATACTGCGGTGCTGAGAAGTCTATGTATTTTTTAAATGTATGTACCTGAGACTAGAACTCATAGATGATTTTGCTAATGATGATTTATTTGTGCTGCAGCTCCCGTACCACTACAACAAGACTGGCATCCGCATGCTGGTCATGTGTCCCGGAGTGACCAACACTGATCTCATCTCCGGCTCCGGCACCCGCCAGCTCACCGAGGACATCAGCACGGAGTGCCACAGGGAACTCAGCGCGCTCCCCGCACAACCGTGAGTATACCATAATGCGCTTTCTAATGTCCATAATATGGGAATTTATGTATCTAAACAATAAATATTTGCTTTTAGAAATGCATTCTGAAGAAAGTAAAAGGAATCGTAATTTATTATGACTTAAGGATGATAGTATATAAATTTATGATGGAAGTCATAGAATAAATAAGACAACTAGAATTTCCTTACGCACAAATTTGAGTGAGCGCTCTGTCACACTTATACTCACCTGACATCGTATATCACCATCCCATTTGAATTTCGTAAACACAGTTTTGTATTGGAAATTTCAGCTCCGATTGGGCAAATATTTAGATCACTAAGCACACCCAAGGCATTTCTTGTGTCATTCTTTAATCTATAGTTGCAATGGTAAAGAAGATAATTTTAATAAAAATGTTTAAAATGATGATGCTTGCGATGATGATATGATTGAAAAACATGTTGATTTTGAAGATGGTAATGTTAAAGATATTGATGCTGTTGTGAAGATCACAAAAAAATTGAAAATGACCAAGACAAAGATTTTGATCGTCTTGGTAAACAAGATGTTAAGTCCCCGTAATAAGCGTTCAAAGACGGTTTGAAAGGGAGATATGTAAATACGAACGTTAGAGGGAGTGCGGTAATTTAAAAAAATGGTGAAAATATTTTATTAAACACGACTCGTTTGAAATATAGCAAAAATCTCTGGACAAATGCTTTATTTGCATTTAAAGATACACTGCGATTTTTTCATGCCTATAACATATTAAATAACAGAACAAAACGTGTTTTAAATAATTTTGGGAGCTTACTTTGCGATTTTTTTCTATCGAGGAAATTTTAAAAACATATATTTTTTTGGAATTTAAAAACTTAACGAGAAACTTGTTTTAAATCGGTAGAAATTGGGTATACGGGGACTTAAAAATGATAATACATGGTGATGTCGAAGATGATAGTGATAATGTTGAAGTACTAGAAAGATAATGAGTACAACGATGTTGTGGGTGATGATAACTTTTAGAATTTTATCAAATAATAATGTTAGTGTAGATGTCATTATATGCATAAAAATGATATGCATGAACATTAAACGATTGTTTCTATTTTAAATTTCAGTACTGACAACGTCGCCCAAGGAATGCTGCACCTACTGAAGACAGGAGCCAACGGTTCAGTGTGGGTCAGTGAGGGAGGCAAGCCCGTGTACGAGGTTCAGATCCCGGACAGGAACGCCATGAAGAAGTGAACTGACTAAACATTCGCACATCTCTACAACTTAAGCAATGAAAAAAAACGCACAAAGAATACTTCTACAAATGTGGTTTTTGTAATTCTGAAGTTTGATACAAATAAAACAAATATTGATCTACGCTTTATCTACGCCAAATCGTCAAACATGAATAATAATGTTTAATGAATTTCAGTATAAATACGCTTATAGTTTATATATTATTAATATATATTCGTCTCCAATACACACTTACATGTACTTAACACTATTTTTTTCACTGATCACAACGGAGAGATTTTTGGACTTCATAATCTTATTATATTATGTATATTCAAAGATAACATAATAAAAAAAGAAAAAAATCAATTATTGTGTTTTGTATACCTTCCCTTTGACTTCTCATCGAATTTATAAAGATATATCAAATCAAACCAAACTAAAAATTGGAAATGTTTGTAATGCATCGAAAAGTGTAAAGCAGCATTTCCAAACCTTCGAATTATTAGCTTTTTTAAATTAAAAACTATAATAAAATGGAATTCCACCACAAACGATTAAAAAAAATTGAATAAAAAAATGTTTTGTGTTTTTTTCAATTTGACAGTCAAAATTTATTAAAATGATTTAAATTATGTCAACTGATATCAAAGCACCTTCAAGATACCCAGACGATGTATAATTATGTGCTACCATACAAGGTTATGGACAAAAAAGTCATACAAATAATTAACTTTCCTGTAGGTTGGATGCCTAATGCATGATGCTTATTGAAAAAATAATCTGCTGGGAATAACCTGTACGAATGTAGATTATTTGTGCGACAATTTTATTATTTTTATTTTTAATCATAATTTTTGTCACTAGCCTTGTATCGTGCCGCAGCACTGTGCGATGCATATTTCGATAAATGTACATTTTCGAACTGAAACGCGAACCGTACCACGAATTACAGGAAAGGAACGAATAAACTGCAAGCGGCGTTTCGCGCCATTTGCGGTTGCTTCGTTTCTTTCCCATAAGTTGAGGTTCAGGCTAAGGACTCACGGAGCGATTTTTACCCGAGCCCGCTGCGGTGGCGGAATGGAGTTTTATTTTCAAAACTCACGAAACCGGAGTTTTGTGCGGTTACGCAGCCGTCGCGGCTGCGGTTATTTTTATTGATTTTACACTCACGCCTCAATACGTTCCTTATAATATGTGTGTATTTTAGTTTTGTGAAAAATCTATCAACAATGATATAATAATAGAACTTGAGTAGAACCTTCACAGAACTTGAAAATCAACTTTGAAATTTGATGAATTGTTCAAATTCCGTGAAACAACCTGTCCTTAGTATTGTACTCCTGAACAACTTACCCATGAATCACTGATAACGTAAACATGTAAAAGCCTTTAAGGCGTGTATAAAAAAAATAATAAGTATATTATTTAATGTAAAGCGGAACATAAATGAATGCACGATTCAAACATAAATATTAAAATAAATTGCTTATTCATTTTGTGTAAAAAATAATTAGAAGAAATGTTCAAAGAAAACTAGGTCACTGCAACACAATTATATTCAATCAGAGAGAATAAACATTTTTTTTTAAATATGGTTAGTATGATGGTTGTGATCAGTGAAGTGCACATAGTTTAAACACTAACAAAAAACTAACACAATCGTGTATTATTCATAATATTCTGTGCGGTATGTAAAAAATGAATAATGTACTTTGTAACGTAAGCCTCTTTTTATGGGGCGCGTGCATAACTGCAATTCGCAGCGGAATTTCGCGCGTATTTTCGGAAGTTCGGATTTATTTTATGCAATAAATTAATGAATTTGAAAATTATATGCATTTTTTCTACGCGTGTACAGTAGAGCAGGCAGTGCCTATGTGCATATATAGAAATCATGCCCCTGGTTGTGTTAGTTGACAAGAAAATGCGCAAAGATTCGCAATTATTGCTGCTATTGCAACTTTGGGGATCGATGGTGAGGCACGAAATGAAAGAAGGTTGTGAAGGTCACATGTGTTTTATTGGTGAGTCAGTAGCCGTGACAAGGAGATGATGAAGGACAGATGTTGTAGACTCCGGTTGCTGGCTGATGATGTGCTGGTCAAGCGCGGGTCAGTGAGTCGACGCCGGGCGCTGATGACCGGGACTCGATATAGGTCAGGCACTGGCGAAGAACGTAGGTCTTCAGGCACTCCAGTGCTGACGAGAAGGCCGAAGGTGCGGCAGACCTTGTGGGCAGTTGAACGGGAACGGCGTGACCAGTGAGGATGCAGCGTGTCCTCGTGGTGGTCATGATGGCGTGGAAGAAGCGCTGGTCAGAGACACTGGAACCAGGGCGCTTGTAATCCGATGTAGCGCTGGCCATGGACACGGCCGAGGCGCTAAGATGATGTCCCGATGGAGTCCATAATGATAGGGGCGAAGCCGGGTACGTACGTGTTGTCCACCGCGCTAGTAAGAAGAGCGCGAGTGATCACTCGTTGATCCTTCCTTGTAGGCTGACGGCTGAACGGTAACTGATGACTGACTGACTGACTCGCTGCGTCGGGCTTATTTATACTACTCGGCCGACGGTAGCAGTGGGTAGTTGGATGGCAACTAAATTCTAGGCACTCGCACAGACTGTACGTTTCAGGAACCTTCGATAGTGCGGCGATTATGCATAGGCCGTAGACTCGAACCTTCCGGCGAGTTCTCGTAATGTGTAAGACGGCCCGTGACGTTTTGTCACCTGGTAGACAGGTAGGTACCGTAGTACGTAAATTACTTTGTTTACGATTTAACGATGCAAGTATCAAGTACGTACCTAAGTAGCAAGTAGCAGTTTATTATTAATTATTTAATCTGGATAATTCGACGCCACAGACACCCCCTTCCCAGCAGCTTGGCTGAGGGCTGCGATAGAAGAAATAGCTCGGAAACGAACGTCTTTTAAATTGTGACACTTCAAAAAAAATTTGCAAAACACATGTACACAACACAAGCTAAAGATTCACTCAGATAACCATGGTGGCACTATTATCCGCGCTTGTGCGGAGATGGTCTGGTGCGTGATGCTCCGTGATGCCTTAACTGATCACCCATTTTGAGACGGGGCTGCAGAATCATGTCGGGCTGCAGATCACGTCGGGCTGCAGATCACGTCGGGCTGCAGATCACGTCGGGGTCACCACTTTGGGGATCGATGGTGAGGCACGAAATGAAAGAAGGTTGTGAAGGTCACATGTGTTTTATTGGTGAGTCAGTAGCCGTGACAAGGAGATGATGAAGGACAGATGTTGTAGACTCCGGTTGCTGGCTGATGATGTGCTGGTCAAGCGCGGGTCAGTGAGTCGACGCCGGGCGCTGATGACCGGGACTCGATATAGGTCAGGCACTGGCGAAGAACGTAGGTCTTCAGGCACTCCAGTGCTGACGAGAAGGCCGAAGGTGCGGCAGACCTTGTGGGCAGTTGAACGGGAACGGCGTGACCAGTGAGGATGCAGCGTGTCCTCGTGGTGGTCATGATGGCGTGGAAGAAGCGCTGGTCAGAGACACTGGAACCAGGGCGCTTGTAATCCGATGTAGCGCTGGCCATGGACACGGCCGAGGCGCTAAGATGATGTCCCGATGGAGTCCATAATGATAGGGGCGAAGCCGGGTACGTACGTGTTGTCCACCGCGCTAGTAAGAAGAGCGCGAGTGATCACTCGTTGATCCTTCCTTGTAGGCTGACGGCTGAACGGTAACTGATGACTGACTGACTGACTCGCTGCGTCGGGCTTATTTATACTACTCGGCCGACGGTAGCAGTGGGTAGTTGGATGGCAACTAAATTCTAGGCACTCGCACAGACTGTACGTTTCAGGAACCTTCGATAGTGCGGCGATTATGCATAGGCCGTAGACTCGAACCTTCCGGCGAGTTCTCGTAATGTGTAAGACGGCCCGTGACGTTTTGTCACCTGGTAGACAGGTAGGTACCGTAGTACGTAAATTACTTTGTTTACGATTTAACGATGCAAGTATCAAGTACGTACCTAAGTAGCAAGTAGCAGTTTATTATTAATTATTTAATCTGGATAATTCGACGCCACACAACTATTAGGAAAATAAAAAATTTAAATGGTAAAAAAAGTTTATCATTTTTACTATACAACATTGATATTACAAGAAATTTAAAAAAATATAGCAAAAAGAAGACATGCAAATTATATTTGTAAATCTGACCATGGATAATACGCCCTTATCTGTGGTGAATGTTTCTCATTTTTTTCTAAACCGATCATCCTTATCAAAATACAAATCACATCTGAAATCAATACGCTTACTTTGAAAATGAAATGTTCGTGAACACTGCATTCTTGAGTGTATGCATATCAAAATAATGCATATGCAATAATGAAATACTAAAAATGAAATGAATGTATTCATGATTTCAGATTTTGTACGAGGCGTGTGGTTGACCTATGCATAATATTATCATTCCGTGAAAAATTAAGAACAACCCGAAAGTTTTGGACGAAGTCAAACTTAAATGAAAAATGTCTGCGAAATGCTCTTCTAATTTTTTTTTGTCAGTGAGGCTATATTACAGGAAGATATTTTAAAGAGCGCACGTTTGAATGTATTTGTGCACACTGCTTCGAATAGGTTGGAAAACCCGCCCGCAGTCGATGGCCTTCCTGGTCGAGGGGTAAGGCTTTCGACTAGCAAGCCGGAGGTCGAGGGTTCAAATCCCGGCTTGCACAAATATTTTTTTGATCAATTTGTATTATTTCAATTTTTTTTCATTCAAAATAATAGTATATTTGCGGCACGTTCCAGAGTGGAAGATACTATCAATATCGCCCTGGTGTAAGGCCACTATTCAGAATTGAAAATATCTGAATAGCCAGGTACTTCTCCACCTTCTTCTACCTCATCTTCGTCACAACATCACTATCATCATCATCAGTCCTATCTTCTCTGTAATACTTCTACGGTACACTACAGAAAAATGCATCTCTTTGAAATGATTCTACCGTACTATCGTCATCATGATGTTACAAGTTATTGTTTGACTAGGCGCACTTAATTAATGACTTCAAGGAAAAGATCTATGTTCTTACTTCATAATGACATCATATATTATTATTGAAATATTGAGGAAATCTGGTGAAAATATATTCACAAAGAGAAACAATGGGCGATTCTGAATAAATAAGTTGTATTGTGTATCCGTATAGTAGTAATAACGAATAAATCGGTAAATAAAACTGAAAAAAATTGCAGATTTTCCGATTCTTTTATGGTCCGGCATGACTGTACCGGCTCTGACGTCATTTGAATCCGATAGAGACACCTGCATCAGCGATGAATTGACAACTGTATACGACGTCAACAAATGCAAATTGTATGGCCCCACATAACATACAATCAGCCCATTTTTAAGATGAGACCTAAAATAAAATCGGAATCTTATACCCTAAAATAAAATGACATAAGTGAAGAAGTCGTGCAAAAAAATTTCGGCGCACGGCCGGGCGTAATGAACGGACCTACGGTCGAATTTGCCATAGCAGGCCCAGTAAATTAATCTTTCAGTCGGGTTAATTTTAATTATTTCTGATGAACCTATTACTAAAATCTGAGTGGTTTCTAAAAGAATACTTCTGGAAATTACTAATTCATCGTCTAGAACAATAAAATTTGGTGCTTACCGCTAAATTTATAGTTGAAAAACGTTTTATATAATTTTCAGTTTTATATAAAATCTTTTAATTGTAAGGTACTGTTTTTAATAATGTTAAATATAAATAACTTACGTCCGTAGGTATAGTATGAAGAATTTCAGGAATTCCGTGCGGCGCACGGCCAATCTGAAATTTCCTGAAAATCTTCATACAAAAAATTGAATTTTAGAAAAAAAATAAAAAATAGTTTTCAATTACCACAACATCAATAATGCCATTTTTGTAAGAATAGCACTCTTGTACATAAAAAAAAGTCACGAGCCCTCACTGGTCAGAATATAAATGGTTTGAAAGTAATCCAGATCATTCAGAGGTTAAGATTCGTTTGTTTCACAGAATTATAAAAAAACTTAAAATTTCAAAGTTAATTTTCTAGTTCTGTGATAGTTCTACTCAAGCTCTGCTATTATTTTAGTTCTGTGAAACAACTGGCCCATAATGACATAATTACAACACATGACTAGAACTTTCACAGAACTTATACTTAAATTAACTTTGAAATATGATGAATTGTTCAAATTCTGTGAAACAAAGCTGGGAATTTATGTTGTAACCCAGCTAGTTTTCAAAACCCGTTGGCCACAGCCAATTTTGATTCGTGTCTTTTTTAAAATTGCATAATTTGATAAAACCGAAATAAAATTTGACCATAGCTCCTGTTGCACATGAATAATCGTGGCCGCCCATTATTGCATGAATAATGTATGGTAATGTAAGTATTCGGTGCATGTGGTCACGGTCCCATTTTTAAATCTGTCAGACCTACCAGTGAATAATGTTGAGGTAGGTATGTTGACAAAAATTACACAGTTGTTTAAATAGTACTTATGCGGACGGAGCATCCACACTACAGTTATTCGCTTTCCCTCCACTGAGTAAGTAGGTAGTTCACCTTGGAAAATGTCGCAAACTTCCGCAGATTCTGGCACGGAGGAGTTCAAAGGACAGTTTGGGCTTATCACCGGGGCTGCCAATGGAATTGGGCTGTTCATCGCTACGGAGTTACTCAAAAGAGGGATTGAGGTAAATGTTTAATTATATTAATATACTAGTGGATTGCTTCTCGGGCGTCTCTGACTTCTTCCACCGTTCACTACTGTATATCACAATGTTACTGTTAAAAAAACTATATTACATCATTACGGTGCAGAAATATTGCGTTAAGTATTCCTCGGGCGCCCCCGACTTCTTTTAGCATTTAAACATCTCTAAAAACTCCTGGCACTAATAACAACAAACTTTCAGCGATATCAGTTTTTATAAACATATTTTTCTTATTCTTATGTTTATTAATTTTATAATATTTTTAACAACTTGAAAGATTTGGTCCTTCCATTTATGATTTTTATTAATTTTGAAATATTTGATTTTATTTGTTATATTTAATTTTGAGCAGTTTGAGAGACAAGAATTGATTGTGATATGTATTATTAGAAATTTCATGGATTATTACGTTAAAACCTCTTGGAAGATCTTTCGTTCGTAATGTAAATGAAATTACACAGATTTTGTCGCTATTTAATGATAGTAAGTAAGTATCCAAACAAATCTTAAATATGTTGATAACCTCGAAGGCTTTAATACACTTCCAGGTTTTCTTCACTTGCTTTTCGGGCCGCGTCGTTAGCATATAAAATATACTTCACCATGACTTCTTTTATAAAGATTAGTAAATTCACTTGAATCATCTATCAAAGCATTTCTAATTTCCAAATTAACTTTATTCAAGGCATATCGGTCTTTACATCTTCATTCTAAGTCAGATATGATTTGAGATTTTCACGGCCAAAAGTATTTTCATGATTTATTTTTTATATTTATTTTTACGCATCTGCCCTGATAATGGATACTGTTATGCTGTCTGAAACGTTGGCAAAAAAAGAAGGTAACGCAACACTGTAAAAAATCAGTATAACTTCATTCTAAGTGTAAATATATAATTTTTCGAAGAAAACTTCTTCTAACTGCTTTTCACTTTGTGATGGCATTATTTATTTTTTATTAAAATACAAATAACTTAGTTTACATCACTTTATTTCGATACAAAATCTCAACATGTTTCGTGAACCAAGTTCACATCATCAGGAGCACAAGTATACTAAAGTTATAATTAAAATTAGGTCTAGAAAGAAGAGGTAGAAGGAGCGGGGAGGGGTAAGAGTGGGGGAGGGTTATTCAAAGTAGGAATTAAAATGTCATTAGACGGGAAAGACCGGGTAATTGGGAAAATATTTAAAATGGGGTTTATAAAAATTTTTTGTTTATTAATAATATCTGCTTTCATATTCACGTGTTTTCTTATTTCTAAGATTTCAAAATTATTGATTTGAGATACCTTGTAACCAGAATGTAGTATTTTAAAACCTGAATTAATATCGAAAGTATGGTCGTTATTTAATAAATGATCCGCAAATTCTGATTCACAGTTTCCCTTTAAAGCCCTAAGATGTTCTTTAATTCTGATCTCAAAGTTTCTATTAGTTTTTCCTATATAAAAGGAATTACAATCATTACAGTTGAGTTTATAAACACCTGATTTTTTAGTTTGACTATCAATATCTTTATTATTAAGAATATATTTTTTTAATTTGTTATCCGTATAAAACGCCGGTTGAATAGTGAAGGGGATGTTTTTATTTATAATTTTAGTATACTTGTGCTCCTGATGATGTGAACTTGGTTCACGAAACATGTTGAGATTTTGTATCGAAATAAAGTGATGTAAACTAAGTTATTTGTGTAAATATATGTTTCAGTCTGTTGCGACTTCGGAAAAGGAGAGACGCGTATTATTGTTACCACAAATAAACCATCAAAATCTTTCTTTCAATCACATTATTCTAACTCATATTGAGTTGCCTAGACAATAAACATTACTTATTATCATCATTATCACCCGCGCAATAACCGTTTGAGTCCTGGTCAACTCTAAGAAACGTCTCAACTCATACCATACCGTTTTGCTTCCACACTTGTCAGCCACGTCCTTCAGGCCTACAAAATTTATCTCTTCTTCGTCCTGCGGAATTATCAAAGAGAAGTATTTGTTTGGCGCTTTTTATTTGTGCCACATTCCTGTATAGTGTAGCCCATATAATCTATTAAAATAAATAAACTAAAATTGTTTCTGTCTAGTTAAAATGTATGAAATCACCACAAAGTTAACGAAGATGTCATCCTTTGTGTTTAATGTATAAATTTAACAAAACGGCGGGTTGAAAAATCTGGGGATCTAATGAAGGTTTTAATTGGATATCTTGAAATTTTAGAAACTGGCCGTAGTGGACCGGATGGTGGCGCAGGATTCTTGCCGAAGACTCGTGGCTGAATTTGGCAAGGATCGGCTGGTATTCGTAAGGTGCGACGTCACCATTCAAGCAGAAATGGAGAACTCTTTCAAGGTTGTCTTCGATCAGTTTGGGAGATTAGACATAGTCATCAACAACGCGGGAATCTTAAATGACTCCCTATGGGAGAAGCAAATTCAAGTCAATTTGGTAAGTCAGTGATGGGCTTTTGGATTTTTAATATCAAGCTTTTAATGTTATTCGATGAACGGATTCAAAGCATTCCATTCATTATACTGAGAAATTGATGTGAACTACAGGGCAACGCCTGATGTCCTAAACTGGCTGATTGACCTTGATGACCGTCTTTGACCAATCATAGGAAAGAAGTGTTGCAAAAGTACAATATTCAGAATTTATAGATAGCTACCATTCGATCTTTAGCAATGGTATACATTTTTTCCGGAACTTGGTGACAATATTTTAGATATCATTTGAATCCTTTATTGACCTAATCGATAATCCTTTATTGACCTAATTTTGTAGAATGGCACCATTCGCGGAACATTGCTAGGCATCAAATACATGAGCAAGGATGAAGGAAAGTCAGGAGGAACCATAGTTAATGTAGCATCTATGGCTGGACTACGCCCGTCGGCAGGATCTCCGATTTACTCTTCCCTTTCTGCCGGAATCATAGCGCTAAGTTCTGCCTTCGCTGTACGTACCAGCATTATTTTAGTAATTTAAAATGAGTAATGAACACCATGCGACTGTTTAAACGTTGTGTGTGGTTGAGTATTACACGTGTCTTTTGTTAAACTGCCAGTTTTCTCAGTGGCGACACAAAATTGTCTAAAAAAACTAACGATTGAAAACTAACTGCTCTGCTCCCAACACATATTTCAAAAGCCATTTTAAAACGACTAGAGTTTGTTTAATCAGACAAAGAATCATTTACATACAACATGCAGATCGATGCAGACTATCTTCAACCTTCCTAATGAAACTTTGTCTGTGTTGGTTGACCCCCGTCAACCAACACAGACAAAGTTCTCAGAGACTCCGTTCGTCATGACAATGGGGTTCTTTGACATGGGGTTTTATGCATTTAATTCCAGATGCCCTACCACTACTCAAGGACAGGGGTACGAATGATGACTATCTGCCCCGGCATGACTTATACCAATATTATTTCTGGAGCCAGTGGGAAGATGCTTACAAGAGAAATTGGCAATGAATGGCTCAAAGAGCTCTCCACCGTAGCGACACAAAAGTGAGAACGTTAACCTATTATAACACAAATACAGTCATCCAGAGTAGTTATTAATATAATCTTATCCTATTTTTCTTTTCTTTTCTAGACCCGATAATGTGGCAACAGGAGTAATCCAGATGTTACTTAATGGACATAATGGCAGTACTTGGATTAGTGAAGGAGGGAAGCTAGCTTACGAGGCCAACAGACCCCTTCGTGATGAGATCAAGTCTGGATGAACTGACAGAATAATCGGAAAACACCGTTTACCACACATTATTACTTGGAGAATGGGAAATATTAGTTAAATCGATTTTATAATAGCAAATATACCATTAATTCCGATCATTACATTTTAGGACAATTGGGTAGAAGAAGATTCATGTATTATCTTGCTTTGGTTGATTCTCTTTAGTTATTTATTTATAAAAAAACTATGTTTTTTCATGCCTCAGAATTGTGTCTTTCTGATTTTTATATAACAAAAATAGAATTAAAGAACAAAATATATATATATATATATATATTAGAGTTTTAAAAAAAATGATTTATGTAATATTATCTAGGTTCAAGAATGAACCTGGGTACGTAGGATTTATCGATAATGTCAATAACTTGTCATCGGTCTTAAGCACGACTGCAAATCGCTAACGCACAAACACACAGTGTTTCACAAAATTTGGAAGAATTCTTTAAATTTCAAGGTTAAATTTCAATTTCTGTGATTGTTCTGTTTTTATTTTTAGTTTTGTGGAACAACTGACCTATAGTGAAATAGTAACAGAACTTGAAAATTGTCTTTAGAATTTGAAGAATTGTTCAAATTCTGAGAGACAACTGGCCCTCATTTGGTGTTTACCGTTGTTCGTTCGTTGGCGATCTGCAGTCGTGCTTGGGAACGGTGGTAAGTTACCGACAGAACTTGTGTGAAGTAGGCATTGAATGAACATTTGTAAGTAGGTACGTAAAAAGAGTACCTACACAATAAACTTTTTTTTTATTTTATGCAAAATGTTCATTGTTATATCAAATATTATATTAGATATTTGCAAGTTTCAATAAGCGAACTACTCAGCAGCAGGCATTCAACATAATTAACATAGTTTGGCATATTTCAGTTTCAGGTAGTAATTACGATACTTGACGTTTATGCTTGAGAAATGCTGCCAAGTACAGCGAGCGATTGATGCGATAACTGGTAACTGTGAAAGCGAGAAAATCAATCTATATTTAAATAAAGGAATTTTGTACATGATTCCTAACATAAGTGTGTAATGCAATACGTGATAAAAATTTGCCCTGAGATGTAAATATTTTTTTGAATCGAATAACAAGAAAAGACTTATGGTAGGTTAAGATTTTTGTAATCTTTTATGATTCAGTTATGCAATTTTTTTTATATACTCTAAAGCTAAGACATATATCTAAAGCTTAGAAATTATTCTCATAAAAATCTTTGTTATTTAATAAATTCAAACGTTTTACATTTTTGCTAATTAAATGTGGTTATATTGCACGCAATGGTTTCTTTTTCTTTAAACTTGTTTAAAAAATTAAATATGCTGCAAAAGTTTTTTTTAAATAAAGTTTAAAAAAAATATCGAAATGCTCAGATAGAAAAAAAAACAGTTTCCTGCTTGTGCAACGAGTTTATGTAAACCATGTAAAGGTATTAATATATATTTTTTTGAATTATTGGGCTCTGTTGAGAAAAAAAAATTGATGTGCTGCTGAAATTTTCTATCTTCCCTGGAGTACAAGATTTTATCAATAAAGCTAGTGGAAAAGTGTTTCGTCTTTTAATATTTGATTGATTTAGTAATTTTTAATATATTTTTAGAAGAAATTCAAAACGGAAAATAAAATAATATCACAATTGTGATATTATTTTATATTTATATGTTTTAAAAAGACAATCTATCTTTATAAATAAAATTGTAAATGTTCGTTTGTTTAAAATCTTAAATCTCCGATCAAAATAAACTTATACTTTTTTTAAATAGATGCCACCTTTGACAGGTAAAAACAGGCTTTTATGAACAACAGCGCCATCTCTAGAAGGTAAAAGCTATTGTTTCTCTATATGCACAGACAGACTGAGACACAGAAACGCGTGGCGGGGTACAGCTAGTTTTATAATAAAGAAGTAATTACACGATGGAAAAATTCGATTGTCCTTTTAAGGTTACATGGTAATATAATATTATTTCTCCATAACTCTGTAAAGACACTCGGGTGTCTTCAGGTCTTCAGGGTCGGCCCTGAAATATGGCATATCTTCGTGAATTGTTATCGTAGGACAATGTTGTGATTGTTCCGTCATCTATGGAAAGTACAAAAAAAAAACAAAAAGGAATACATAACTCATTAATAATTACTAAACATTATCAAAATAAACCGAAGGTAAAGGTTAGCTCTTAGTCTTAGACTATGCGGAAAATGTGTTAATTATTCACTGGAAATATCATTCGGGAGCGAAACCATTTTTTCGATGGGTAGATTATGCCTGCTTTTAGGAACAATACAATACATGTACCTCAGTACTGTCGTCGTTAAAGTATTGTTTTCAACAAATCTTTGGTTTTTTTACGTTAGCTCCACACAGGAGCTATGTCATATTTGGGGAAGCTGTGATGAGGATTTTTTTTAAGGAAAGGAAGGGGAGGTTGGATAAAAAGGAGAGAAAGATCTGGAAAAGAAAGAGGTATGAGGGGTAGATAGGAATCTGGGGGTCAGTGTGTCCAGGAGTGACGGAATTAATTCCGAAGTTTGATTTAATTCCTCACACTGCGGTGCAAGGCGATGGGTCGACAATCCTGATGGAGAGCTAAAAAGATCTACTTTAACCAGTCTCCAAATCCGGCCCGCCACACAGTTAGTAGATGTTCTAGAAAATCCTCACCTCATGAACCCAGGCACCCCTGCTAAGTTATGAAATTTGTGAAGCACTTGGGGTGAACTATGGCAGAGGTGTTGGTTATTGAATGAATAGTTCCCTGGGCGGCAAAAGATATTGTTAAACATTTATTGATGTCTGAGTGAGCATTTATGGAAAATTTTAGACTTGTGAAGCAAAACGGTTTAGATGTTTTAATTTGAATATACAATAATAATAATCTAATAACAAAAAATACTAGAGAAAATAAATACTATAACATTCCCATTTATTACAAAGTAAATTTATTACAAGGTGGGTTGGCTATTGTAACATGATATAGTGAATGATTGTTTGTTTAATGATTACCTACCACTAACGTATGGTGGTCCATAACATAAACAATATGAACATAATACTTTCCTTTATAACTACAGACGATACATTTTTTTACGGATTTCAGTTCGTTAAAATTGTTACAGATTTTTGCTATTGTTGATTTAGGATCTTATTGATATTATGAAGGTACAAAAAATAGTAGGTCTTATTGTCATTGGTAAGTTATAGTGTAATGTGTGAATGAAAGAGTATGTGTGCAAGCGAGATGGAATGCTTGCATAGTTTATAAATACGTATGAAAGGTAGTTCTCGTCCTCTTTTGCCGGTGACAATTCCCCGATTAAATACCACAAGATACCAACCAAAGTGTTCTCCCTTCTTACCTACATTGACATACATTCTAAATCACCACATTGGCGCAGCTGGTATTGGAAGTAAATATCAAGATCAAGGAGAAGCAAAATTGAAGACGTCAGATTGCAAGATCCAAGACGCAGAAATCGGGAGAAAAAAAATCCGGAAGAAAGTACAACATACAACATATCGTACATTCTGGAGAATATTGTTGCAGAAAAACGCAATAATCACAAACGTGCAATCCGTGGAGGAGTTCAAGAAGAGAAGAGAAATCAAGGCAAGGGCTTGATTTCTGACGCCGCAACCAGTTCAAGAAAGCGGGAATCAAGGCAAGGGCTTGGTTTCTGCAAGTTCGAGAAAGCCGGAAATCAAGGCAAGGGCTTGGTTTTTGTCGCTGCAGCCAGTGGAGCTTGGACAAAAGGGCTAAGGATCCGCAAGCTGCAGGGACACGGACGCGTGAGATCAGCGGTCGGACAGGGCTAGCTGGACGCGCGAAATCTGTTGCTGTCGCTGTACTATCGCTGTGAGGCTTCGGTGTGGCGTGGTCGTCGGGCGTATCCTGAGATAAGTTCTTTAATAAAATTTGTTTCAGCTTTTCTCCCATGGAGGGTTTGTGTAAAAACCCGGGGACGTTCTGCCATAGGACGGGAGATTGGTCTCTGTTCAAAGAGAGATTGGACCAGGCACTCATTTTATATGATGAGAAAATATTGTCACCGGAACGCAAAAGAGCGTTTTTGTTAAATAACCTAACAGAAGAAACTTTTTCTTTGTTAACTGATCTATGTTTTCCTAAGAAAGTTTCCGAAACTACTTTCGAGGAGCTATGTAAATTCTTAACCTCACATTGCAAACCTATTCATAATGTGTACGAATCTCGTGAGATATTTTATAGATGCAAGCAGTCTGCTTGCGAAACAGTTAAAGAATTCGCCGCAAAGTTAAAGAAAAATAGTTTACTATGTAATTTTGAACAACGATTAGAATCTTGTCTGAAAGATATTTTTGTTATTGGATTATTTAACGAAAAAATGAAACATAAATTATTTATGGAGGCTTTAAATAAACCTTTTTCAGAGTGTGTAAATTTGGCATCTACTTGGGAGCACGTATTAGCGATAGATAATTCAAATTCTAATTTAAACACTGTGCAAAAATTTAATACGCGTAAAAATAGATGTGAAAATCGATCAAGTGATAGAAACTCGCGTACTAAATCTCCTTTTAAAAATAACATTAATAAAGCATGTTTTATTAGTAATAAAACTAACCATTTTCAGAAAGATTGTTGGTATAAAAAGTTACAATGTAACTTATGTAAAAAGTTGGGTCACTTCAGTAAAAATTGTAAAAATAAAGATATGCTAGGCAAGACGAATCATAAAGAGCGCGTAAATACGATATACGCGGTAAATGAATTCTCTGATAGCGAGCCTATATACGTGAATTTATTTATAGACAACATTACGCTACGTTTTGTGGTCGACACAGGTGCTAGTGTAAATGCAATTTCTTACGAAACTTATATGGAAAACTTTGCTCATAAGGTATTAGTGAATTACGAAAAAAAATTATTAAGCTATGATAATAATATGTTAAATGTTGTAGGTAAAATATCGGTTAAGGTCGCGTTTAATTATAAATGTGTTGACACGGAATTCATCGTAATTAAAAATGGTAGTACAAGCATCGTAGGTAGAAATTTTTTGAAATGTTTTGGTGTTAAATTAAGTGGAATAAATCTAGTGAATGATGAGGAAGTTGATCATAATATTCCAAGTGTTTTAAAGTTAAAATTTCCTAAAGTATTTTCTGATAAGCCGGGACGTTTCAAAAACTACGAGGCAAATATTGAGGTTAGGTCAGACTTCAGGCCAAAGTTTATTAACCCCAGACCGATTCCATATAGTTTACGTGATAAAGTCGAATGTGAATTATTCAAAATGTTAAAGGAGGGTATTATTGAAAAAGTGGAAATTAGTGATATAGCTAGTCCGATTGTTATTGTTAAGAAAAAGGACGGTTCAATAAGAATATGTACTGATTTTAAAAATACGTTCAATCCAATGTTAGCACCTTTGAAATATCCTTTACCCAGAATTGAAGATTTAATCTCATCGTTAAATGGGGCGAAATATTTTGCAAAGATTGATTTGCGTAATGCTTTTACACAGATTTCGTTGAACGAGAAGTCGAGAAAACTGTGTGTAATTTCAACTCATATTGGTTTGTTTGCATATAAGGTGTTACCTTTCGGACTAACAACAAGTCCGGCTATTTTTATGCAGATAATAGCATCTATTATGGGTGGTTTAAAAAATGTTCGTGTATTTCTAGACGATATATTGTTATTCGGTAACTCGATAGAGGAATTAAATTCTGATTGCGAAACGGTACTAAAAAAATTAAATGATTGTGGTTTGACCGTTAATGAACGTAAATGTTATTTTTATGAAACGGAAATTGAATATTTAGGCTTTAGAATTTCTCAGGAAGGAATTATGCCGTTGGATGACAAAATCAAGGCGATTAAGCATTTAGCCGTGCCGAGAAATGTCTCTGAACTAAGAAGTCTATTAGGGGCAATATCATACTATAGAATGTTAATACGGAATATCTCAGATATTTTGTCACCTCTCTACAGTTTGTTAAAGAAAGGAACCGAATTCATATGGTCGGAGGAATGTAATATTGCTTTTAATTTAGTGAAAGAACATTTAATGTCTGATAACATTTTAGTACATTTTAATCCTAATTTACCTATCAAACTTATTACTGACGCCAGCAATATAGGTATTTCAGCTATGCTGTGTCATATATATGAGAACGGGATAGAACGCCCTATTGCTTTTGCTAGTAGGACACTATCGGATACGGAGCGAAAGTATTCGATATTAGACAAAGAAGCGTGTGCCATCATATTTGGTTTAAAGAGATTTTTCCAATTCCTATATGGAAAGAAATTTATTTTGTCATGCGACAAAAAATCGTTGGTACATATTTTAGATACTAACAAGCAAGTACCTGTTTTGGCGGCTAACCGTTAGCAACGTTGATTTTATAGACATTTGATTATACTTTTGAGTACATTAGTTCGGGCGATAACAAAGCCGATTTTCTATCAAGATTGCCAATGCAGGGTAATGACCCCACGGTGGGGGAAGATTGTAGCAATTATTTTTTAGATTTAATTAGTGATTTAAATATTGAATGTATAGAATCTGATCATTTAAATACTATATCTACAGAAATGGAAATAAATGCGGAAGCCATTAAGATTAGTTCGGAAAAGGATATAATTATTTCAAGTATTATAAATTATTTAAATACAGGGTGGCCAGAAAAGAAAAATTTAAATGCTGACTTATTAAAATTTTGGTATATGAGAGATAAATTGTCGGTTTATAATGCGTGTTTGTTTTATAATAACAAGCTAGTGATTCCAGTGGAATTGAAGGAATCAGTTTTGAAATTTATTCATCAGTCGCATTTAGGTATAGTAAAATCGAAATGTTTGGCGAGAAATTATTTTTTCTGGTTAGGTATGAATGCGGATATAGAGGAAGTAGTCAGGCAATGTATGCGCTGTGCGGAATGTTTACCCACACCTACTAAAGTACAGTTAGCAAGTTGGCCGGTAAATAATTTAATATTTAACCGCGTACATATAGATTTTCTAGGTCCTTTTGGAAATCTAAATTTTTTAATAGTGGTCGATGCTACTACAAAATGGATTGATTGTGTAATTGTACCGAAAGTTGATTCTGATTGTACAATTAAGGCGCTGAAAAAAATGTTCTCTATTTTTGGTATTCCAGAGAAGATTGTAAGTGATAATGGGACAGCTTTTACGTCAGCTACGTTTAAAAATTTTTGCCGTGATTTGAGTATCGAGTCCGTGACTTCAGCAGTCCAGCATCCGGCATCAAACGGTTTAGCGGAAAATGCCGTTAAAACAGTTAAAATTTTTTTGAAAAAGATATTAGTAAATAATAAATTTCCTATTGATTTGGAAGATAGATTACTTACATTTTTAGTGGATATTAGAAACACGCCTTCGATATGTACTGGCATTGAACCAAGCGTATTAATGTTAGGAAGAAAAATCAGATCGGTTTATAATACAATTGTTCCAATAATGGATAATGACAAGCGTATTGATTTTAAAAAGATAGATAACAAGGTTAAAAATAAAATGCTAATTAGTCAAAAGAATCAAAAAAAATATTACCGAGGTAAAAAGTTTAAAAAATTCTTTGAAATAGGGTCTAAAGTTTTGACTAAAGATTTTAAAAATAATAATAATAAATGGATTCTTGGAACAGTGATTAAAAGAATGGGGAGTAGAATTTACATGATAAAGATAAAATCAACGGGTCAAATTTGGAAAAGACATCATGATCAGTTAACTGAAAGGAAGGTTAACTGGGGGGAGAGTGACTCTGATAATGTGTTGGAATTTGGTCCACTCTCAGATGTGGACATAGCCGATTTTAATCCCCATGTTTTTTCCAGATCTCGCTCTCCATGGGAGGACAGGCTGCGACCCAGGGGACCACGCCCACGCTACCCGAAGTGAAGAAAATGAATTACATATATATAAATATATAGTTTTTTGAATTGTATAAAATAGGTGATTAAATATATATATATGTAATTGTTGTTTAAGTGTGGGGGTGTAATGTGTGAATGAAAGAGTATGTGTGCAAGCGAGATGGAATGCTTGCATAGTTTATAAATACGTATGAAAGGTAGTTCTCGTCCTCTTTTGCCGGTGACAATTCCCCGATTAAATACCACAAGATACCAACTAAAGTGTTCTCCCTTCTTACCTACATTGACATACATTCTAAATCACCACATATAGTTTAAAATGATAAGTTTTAAGAAAACTTAATTTCATTTGAGGGGATTTATGTGTACGTTTAAAATATATTTACGATAGTGATTCTTTGGTGTTTATATGTTTATACGAAATATTACCTAAAATAACATGAATAAAGTAAAATACAGTATAGGAACCCCGTTCGAACCCTGAGGAATGCCACTTGTAGCTTCAAATGCAAAAGAAAAGTGGCAGGTATTTTATGTACTGATATTATTACCTACGTACTAGATTTCACAAGAAATTTTGTAGTCTAACTAAGTAACTAACCATCACGCCATTTCCCGGGGTAGGCAGAGAGGACGGACCACCAGACAACTCGGTCTTGGCACACACTCCTTGCCTCATTCACATTTATACATGGTCTCATACATACTCTTCGATTATTCTCTTGACATGTCCCGACTCAAGTATCTGATTCACTTGGTCGTGCCATGTCTACCTCGGGCGCCCCCGACTTCTGCTACCATTCAAATTTACATCGTATATTCTCCTTACAATCCTTTCTTCGCTCATTTGCTCTACATGCCCAAACCATCTAAGCGTCCCTTACTCATTACGCTTACATCAGCCTTGCACTCTTTGCGGATCTACGCATTTATCACACGATCATAAATCTTTCTACCACACATACGCCTTAGGGATCTCATTTCTACAGCATTCAGTCTACATTCATTTTTTTCTCTGCTAGTTCTATGTCTCACTTTCGTACATCAGGGTACCAGGGTACCAGTACCAGCACTCCATTGTGGACTGCTAGCTTCGCTTCTTTGCACATTTTTTTGTTAGCGCCAACTGCGTTCAGTTCTCCAATAATGAAGTTACCTGCATTTACCCTTCTTTCAATATCTCTGTCAGCCTTCCCATCTCCCGTAAACATACTCCCTAACTTGCTTCTCAAGCCTAAAAAATAGCATTTCTTTGAAAAAACACTATGTTTATGAGAATTTTATAGCATACCCTAATAAGGTACATTCAGCTTGCGTATCCATTAAGTTTTGAGTTGATAGTTCGGAAGTGGTTGGCAAATTTCCCCAATCTTCGAACTAACATAGGAATGTTATTGCTCGAGATGAACTTGCCTCGAGGTGTAAACTTAACCAGCTAATTGCCAGTCAAAGTTGTAAGGCGAAACTCGACCTAGCACCGTAACTTTCATGTTTCGTGATCAAGTATCAAGAAGTCACCCTGTCTAATTCACGGATGTATTTGGGAGGTTTAATAAAAATGTGATTTTCTATCAGGCGGGTGAAATTACGTACTTATCAATTAAGAAATCAAATCATATGTATAATTTCGAAGTCTGTTTTCCGACAGAAACCGGGTGTCACGAATTAAATCATTAAATAATATAAAATAAATTCATCTGTCTGTTAGTGCACTTAGTTCTTGTAGGGTTTTCATTATTATTCAGAATACTTAAGTCATGAAAAGTGAAAGGCTAGTATTTTTATAGTTTTCTATGTATCACTTTTCAAAAGTGTTCGGATTTGTCATAGAACCATCTGAAACCATTCAACCTCTAATAAAGTACGATCTCGAATCAGATAACTAGTTGAATTGTTGGTACACTTTAAATTTTCAATCGATACGATAACTAAGCAGGCCGATAGTAAAACTTCCTATTGACATTAATCTCAAAATAGTATAATATAAAGTCGCTGTTCGTGTCTGTTTGTTTATGTGCTTAGTTCTTCTAAACTACGCAACAGATTTTGATAGTGTTTTCACCACCATTTAGAGATTTTTTTTCGAAAGGTTTACATATATAATAAAGGCAAATTATATTTATAAAAAGTAGAGAAAAGTTTATGTTTTGTAATCAAATCGTAAAAAAAATATTTACAGGCGCTTGTATTGCTAACGCTGGCTAAACCTTATGAGATAAATCAAAATAATTTACTATGGAATTGTTCATCGTAAAAAGGCCTACAGAAAAGTCTATTATGGTATATGTCCATCTCCTAAGGATAATCCCCAGAAACGCTTACAACGAGTACCTTTCAGCTAGTTTCACATAAAATTATTATAAATTATGCATACATAAATAAGTATACACGTGATCTAAATAGCATAATTTATTTGGATCACGTTTCAGAGTGATGGTTAGTACGATGGTTATTGTAAGACCATCACTCGATATCGACACCGACATGATATCTGTTTAGCTATGTTTGGAGATTAGACGCTATACTATTGGTTCTATATTTTACAATTGGTCATAATAATTCTAAAACATGAAGTTGAACGTTTCGTCGCGTTTTAACTACTATTAATATAATTGATTTCGCGTTTATTTCATTCTTTATAATTTTATTGGTACTCCTCTCATAATCACGACCTCAAATTAAGGAATGTACTATCAAACCTTTTTGTTTGGTACCCAATAAGAGTCTCAATTGCTCCCAACCCTGTTGAAGTCTTGCTTGACCGTCCTGCTCTTGAGAATCCATGTTCAACATTTTTTATTCTCGGGCCGCATTCATATGTTTGCAATGTTACGCGGGCCACAATAAAGTATATCTGGGAATTAAGCACTTATATTTTTGCATTTAAATATCATTGCAAATAAATATCGGGAGGAATGCAGATTACGCCAACCTCTGGGAATTGAATAAACATGCACTTTCTAGATGAGAAAAGTGTGTAGAAACTCATTAAAAAAAGAATTAAGGCGCGGAAGAATAAATTGAGGGAGATACAGCCGATCAAAGTTTAATAAAATTGCACTTCGCGATCTGATATTATGACCATATTAGGACAGTCCGCCGCCATATTTTGTCACTGTTGTGTTGGTAGACCTAATACTAACATCAGCTACATGCGATTGTAGCCGACTTCGTGGGGTAAATTTATAAGGCGCGTTTTTAAATGGTTTGTCTGGCGGGATTCTCCATTCCAGTGCCTGATTACATTATATTATTAATTCTGTTTTTCATAATTACGCGCCTTATGAATTTACCCCACGAAGTCGGCTACAATCGCATGTAGCTGATGTTAGTATTAGGTCTACCAACACAACAGTGACAAAATATGGCGGCGGACTGTCCTAATATGGTCATAATATCAGATCGCGAAGTGCAATTTTATTAAACTTTGATCGGCTGTATCTCCCTCAATTTATTCTTCCGCGCCTTAATTCTTTTTTAATGAGTTTCTACACACTTTTCTCATCTAGAAAGTGCATTTTTATTCAATTCCCAGAGTTTGGCGTAATCTGCATTTCACCCTAAATATCTTCAATATCATCCACCATTAATAGACCTAGACATACCTCATCCCATGGCACCCCTGCTAAGTCACCAAACGTAGCAAACCACTTTGGGTGACCTATGGGGGAGGTGTTGGTTATCGAACGAATGGTTTCCGGAGCGGCGGTACTCATACTCGCCTCCCAAATTGATATATTGGTTTTCAAAAAACTAGTTAAGAAGAATTGATTTCGAAGAAAACTTTAGATAACATTTAACTGTCGTTACCTACATTATTTTTAATGGTTCCATAATTACTCAATACAGTGACAATTCAACACACTTTTAAAAAGTGATATAAAGTCATAAGAAACGATGAAAATATTTTTTTTTTTAACCTAACCTAACCTAACCTAATCTACTTAACCCAGTTAATAAAGTTTTTGTTTCATCACTTTCCATGACTTTATATAACTTTTTAAAGATGTGATGATTTATCCGGTCACCATTTTTAATATTTACAATTTAGCTTTATCTTAATTTCCAAAATACGTTGACATATCTTGGCAGCGATAATAAAAAATAGATTATTACAATCCGGTCAACGAGAGATTGAGAGTGCGAGGGGTTAAACGAGGAAGGAATTGTATGGACGAATAAAACCTAGTCAAATAATCAGTTGTTTAGTGTACATATATAAGTTTGCATACTTTTGTGGCTTTAAAAAAATACATATCTTGTTAATATGGTTACATCTTAATCACGATGATGATATATATATTTACTTTTTTTAGGTTGGCAGTAGTTCTGTGAAAAGTATACCTTGCGTCCAAAAAGTTGGTTTCTTATTTTCTCCTATTTAATAAGGCAAAACATAAATTTCATATGAAATCATAAGATTTGCAAGAAGGTACTTAAACACCTACCAACTTAATTTTACAAATATTTATAATGTATATTTTAACGTGACACCGCACATGAATCCCAACTGCTCCCAACCGTCTGGAGCCAGTGAGACTACAGGGCATCCCCATTAGGGTTAGGTAGTAGGTTGTGAGGCTGAAGGTAATGGGGAGGCGAAGGAGATGGGGAAGAAGAAGGTGGGAAAGTACTTGGCTATTCAGATCTGGTCACCAAACATGGCAAAGGCCATTTAGCAACGTTTCAATTCTGAATGGTGGTCTAACACTAGGGCGATACTGAGAGTATCTTCCACTCTGGAATGTGCCGCAAATATACTATATATTATTTTAAATGAGTAATTAGTGAAATAACACAAATTAATCAATAAAAATGAATTGAACCCTTGTTAATTAATTGATCAGCTTGTTAGTCAACCACGACCACTTGACCACGACCCACCGAGCACGACCCATCGACCACGACCCATCGACCACGACCACTCGACCACGACCCATCGACCACGACTCATCGACCACGACCACTCGACCACGACCACTCGACCACGACCCATCGACCACGACCCATCGACCACGACCATTCGACCACGACCCATCGACCACGACCCATCGACCACGACCCATCGACCACGACCCATCGACCACGACCACTCGACCACGACCCATCGACCACGACCCATCGACCACGACCCATCGACCACGGCCATCGACCACGATCCCTCGACGACGACCCATCGACCATTACCCCTCGACCACGACCCATCGAAAACGACCCATCGACCACGACCCATCGACCACGACCACTCGACCACGACCCATCAACCATTACCCATCAACCATTACCCCTCGATCACGACCCATCGAAAACGACCCATCGACCACGACCCATCGACCACGACCACTCTACCACGACCCATCAACCATTACCCCTCGATCACGACCCATCGACCAGAACACCTCGACCACGGAGGCCGTTATAATACGCTTTATGTTATTTTTTTGTATATCAAATAAGGAATTTTACAATCTGTCCATAGAAACGTCATGTTGAAAAAAATAATTATCTCAATTATAATTCTTTTTTACAAACTCTCTTTAGACAGATAGATACATTAGTATTAAAAAAATGCTAATAAGAAAGTCCAAATAAACACGTCAATTTCACGTTTGAAAAAATAATCTTTATCTAACCATTAAAACGGCCACCATCTTGAACCAATAATCAATAATGTAAATTAAGATTTAGCTACGTTCAGCCAAATATCACACAGAATCGTGTCGTTCCTGATTAACCAGCTGGCATTCTCTTGGTGGTGGTACTATAGTAAATTATTTGCGTGTAAATCTAGACGGATAATTAATTTTCTCGCAATTGTGTCTGTTATTCGATACCTGTGAGAGTTTAGTATAATTTTGATTGCATTATGGAGTTGTTAAAGGGAAAGTGTGGTTTAGTGACAGGGGGCGCTGATGGATTAGGATTCCACTATGTTAAAGAGTTGCTCACACAGGGCATTTCGGTTAGTGTAAATTCTGTAAAAAAATATCTTATCGCCCATTTTTTTTTTGCAAAATTCATAATTCATATGGCGAAGTCCTGTTTTAACCTGTCTGTATGTTTCGTTTCCGTTTCAAGATTGTGGACATTTTAATGTTTCAGTAACGAATCTTTTTTAGCATATGACACTGTATCGCTGTCAGAAACGTTGGCTAAAGAAAACACGGCACAATACCCCAAAAATAAATCACGGTGATATTTGTAACGTTGTTTCATTATTACACATTTTCACTGCATTGGGATGAGATACGGAGTCGAATTAACATTGACCTGCGAGGTCACCGAAGACCATAAACGGTTAAATTAACGTTAAAAAACTAACTTTACCTAGGTACCTACCCACTGGAGAAAAAATTTGAACGCCGCCTTCATTTCGAGTTGGTTACAACAAATACAAATTTTGAACTCCATGTTAAGTCTCATGCTTAAAGATCGATTGATCTGATGCTGTTTTGCTGTTTCGTCATAGTTTAATTTTCACATTTACAAATACAAATTTAGAAATCCATGTTAAGTCTCATGCTTAAAGATCGATTGATCTGATGCTGTTTCGCTGTTTCGTCATAGTTTAATTTTCACATTTACAAATACAAATTTAGAAATCCATGTTAAGTCTCATGCTTAAAGATCGATTGATCTGATGCTGTTTCGCTGTTTCGTCATAGTTTAATTTTCACATTTACAAATACAAATTATGAACTCCATGTTAAGTCTCATGCTTAAAGATCGATTGATCTGATGCTGTTTCGCTGTTTCGTCATAGTTTAATTTTCACATTTACAAATACAAATTTAGAAATCCATGTTAAGTCTCATGCTTAAAGATCGATTGATCTGATGCTGTTTCACTGTTTCGTCATAGTTTAATTTTCACATTAAATACAAATTTAGAACTCCATGCTAAGCCATATGCTTAAACATTGATTGACATGACGTTGTTTCGTCGTTTCGTCATGTTTAATTTTCTTAAAAAATCAATGTTTGTGGACAACTTATGGATACTCGGAGCAAGTGCATGAGTTTGTGTATTAAGGAAGTATATTTAGATGAGAATGAATTATGATGGAAGTGAATACTCAAATAAATATGTGTTGTAAAATGAGGCATATTTGATGAGCCTAGAAAAGGGTGCAATGAGATTATACATATGACTTGGAAGAGAATGGGCAAAACATGTCAAAGACCACCAAGGAAGACGTGGCACGATAAAGTGAAAATAATACCTTATTTTTTAAATTTTCTTAACAATATTTTTATTTTCTTAACCCCAAACAAAGCCGGGTAAACGTCAACTAGTACTATATAATTTTTGTCTGAAAAATTACAGAGGAAAAAAATTCTATATAGATTCGTACTTTTTATTTCAACGTTATCTCAATATTATGATCATTCTTATCAAATGAAACATTATAAATAATTTATTATCAAAATACAAGATACAAAACACAGATTAATTTCGTATTTACCAAACATGCTACACGTAGTTGTTGTATTATGGTAACCGAAGATAAAATCCGAGAAAAGTGTATTTTGTGGGCTCGTCTGGTGTCTGGTCGTCTGGCGTTCTCGAAGAAAGGAAAATTTCCATTACAACGAATAGATTTCAATGGCAGTCTGCGGCGTGGGAGTGAAATAGTAAAATATTATTATTATTAACTTTAAATCGGCACAGATCGCACTTCTATTGAATATATCTTCGTTCGTTTTTGATTCTTGGAACATTCTCTGGTAAAGTGGATGGAATAAAAATTCACTTCCAATTGTATACAAAAAATCGAATATAAAAGAAAATTACGTTAAAACACGTAGATAAGAAGAAAATATAATACTATCTATATTTCAATCTGTAGATTCAATTTGAGAGGCGATTTCGTGTACCGCCGCCCGGGAACCATTTATTCGATGATCAAAACATCTGCCATAGGTCAACCCAAGTGGTTACGTTTGTTGATTTAGCAGGGGTGCCTGGGTTCATCGGGTGAGGTGTATTCAGGATGCACCTGCCCACTACTGTGTGGCGTGCTAGATCGGGAGAGGTTGGTTTGGGGAGACTTTTGATCTCTCCAACTGGTCTATCTTGACCAATCGCCTTGCGCCATAGCAGGAGGAATAAATTCATAACTCCGTTAGTCCTGGACACACTGATCCGTAGATTCCTACCCACCTCTCATACCCTTTTCCTTCTCAGATTTTCCTCTCCTTTCCTTCACAAAAAAGACCCTCCACACAGCATCCACAAATTTTGTTAATACCTACTAGCAGTTTTGTGAACAGTGGCTCTCAACAATCGCAACGTATGAATCCACGGCGGAATAAAAATATACTATCAAATACGGCTACCATATTGACAGGATTGATCGGACACGGAACGTACAACAAAATTAACAAACAGACGAAATTCAAAGTGCTCAAGTCAAACTTTGCTACGCTGTCAATTATCATTCGCGAAATAGATTTAGAAAAGTCTGTAGTAGTTTGTTGCAGATGACCCAGGTATTATGTGAATTTATGAATGCTTTTTTATAACTAGTTGTAACTTTATTACTTTCCAGAAATGTGCTATTCTCGATATCAACACGAAGATGGGTGAAAAATCTCATGGAATTTTGTCAGCTGCATTTGGTAAAGATCGTGTGATTTTTGTTAAATGCGATGTCTCTAATACGTCGGAGTTTGAGGAAGCAGTCAAAGAAGTTGTGACCAAATTTAAGCAATTGGATATCTTCATCAATAATGCCGGGTATTTGGACGAAACTAAATGGGAAAGAATTCTGGATGTCAACTTAGTAAGTATAACGTAACTAAAGATATGTGCATGGGCTTTTATAGTTTGCAAGTTACTCTGTGGTTTGCTTTAAGTAATCTATGGTTTAATGCTAAATTAATACTTTAATGCTAATTTCACGTAGCTTATAGTTTTCTTTTAGCATTAAACCATAGATTACTTAAAGCAAACCACAGAGTAACTTTTATAGTTTGTATGTTACTCTGTGGTTTGCTTTAAGTAATCTATGGTTTGCTTTAAGTAATCTATGGTTTAATGCTAAATTAATACTTTAATGCTAATTTCACGTAGCTTACAGTTTTCTTTTCATTAAAAACCCTTTATTGTCATTTTTTAACGATGAAGAGCAAGAATAACGATGGTCTTGAAATAAACATAATATTAGAGTAATATTGTATGCATGTTAAATAGATATCCATTGCTTAACTCTTAGATCATGGAAAGCACTTTTTTCTATTGCCTATGATTGAATGTAAATCATACTTTGAAATCAATAAGAATGTATGGTTACATTGGAAATAAAACTTTTGTCTACGAGTGTATCCTATTCAATTTGTAATCAAAAATAATAATTTCGGTTGTCGGTGCGTCCTGCGTAACTCTGGTTCAATGAACTAAAATTTGGTTTGAATTGGAACTGATTTTGTGAAGAATCAAGACAAGCGATAGAGTAGTTACCAATTAATAAATAATAATTTTAACAGAAAATTATTAACACTTTCATTTTCAAAATTGTAACTGATTTTTCAAATTCAGACTCTTCTGTGATTTTCACGGGCCTGCCCTAGTATTATTATAAAACCCAAAATACAGTTTGATTTACTTAACTTGTTAATTTTCTCTATGTCACTTTACCTCATATTACTGTACGTAATACTTAATGGCTTAAATTTCCAATACAAAACAAAAGAGAAAACTAGAAGTCCCTTCAATCGAGGCTTAAATTTCCAATACAAAACACAAGAGAAAACTAGAAGTGCTTTGAATCGAGGCTTAAATTTCCAATACAAAATAAAGAGAAAACTAGAAGTGCCTTGAATCGAGGCTTAAATTTCCAATACAAAACTGTGTTTATTAAGTTCAAATGGGATAGAGATCTATGAAGTCAGAGTGCTGGGATGTTGGGCTAAAGGGCAAATTTGTTGTCATTCAAATTTGTATGGAAGGCACTTCTGGTTTTCATCTATATACTATGGCCTATGCACTGATTTTGTCTGAGAGAGACTTGGTAAAACCTCTGTAAAATTTATTGTAAGGGTAATTATGTTTACTATGTTTTTAGTAATAACACATTGTGTTTTTTTGTAATTATGTTAAAATCTGTGTCACAGATCAGAAAATATGTTTTATCATTGTAATATTTTTTATCTTCACACCTTTTATCAGGGTTCAAGTAGGCCAGAAATCAAATGATATTATCATTTTCCTAGGCAATATGTGTGTTGGTAATTTAAAAAAAAAAAATTATTTGTTTTTTCCAGATGTGCGGACCCACCTAAATGTTCTATTTTTAAATTTTACAGAGAGGCGTGATTCAATGTTCCATCTTGGGAATGCGATACATGGGCAAGGATCAAGGGGGGTGCGGAGGAACCATTGTGAATATAGCCTCCACCTTAGGTCTGGAACCCAACGCGGGCTCTGTTCCGGTCTACTGCGCAACGAAGGGCGGAGTCATCGCATATTCAAGGGCTATGGGGGTAATTTAATATCCATTTGAATTTGTTGTTAAGAGCCATGGTTGTCACTTGAATAGGCTTTATTTTTGTTTGGTGACTAGATCTGAATAACTAGCTACTATTCCAACCTTCCTCTTCCCTATTTCCTTCCCTTCCCCATTACCTTCACCCGCACAACATACCCTAAATGGGGATGTCATAGTCTCAATGGTTCCAGACGGTCGGGGGCAGTTAGAAACAGTTAGTCATATAAAAAAACTAAACTAAGTACCGAAAAAGTTGGATAAACCTATTAAGGTCAAATGTGTTTTCACAGCTAACTTAGACATGTAATTAAGCTTTCTCGAAGGTGAAAAATTGTAAAAAAGAAACACGTTTGAATTTTTATTCAGATCATTATTGAAAAGGCAAAAATCGCAAAGCGAATATTTGAATTTGGGACGAAACAAATTTTCCCGGTGCAATTTAACCAAATATATGTCATTTTCGAAGAGCAATTTCTTCGATGCGTAACTATGGCAATTGGTATTTTCCGCCTGCGCTATTTATTTCTGACGTTACATTATTTGACAAAATATTATAATATTTATGTTTTACTGACCCGTCAATTTTGAATAACTTCCCTTTTCGTGATTTGATATCACTTTGCTGTTACAAATAGGGGGTTCAATTGTAAAGTGTTCTAAGTCCCAAAAACATATTTTTTTATAATTGCCGAAGTCAATTGTAGGTTTAACGTAAAAACAATTTGAGTAACAAGTATTTTCACAATTTTAACATAATTATTTGCAACTAGGTGCTTTTATAATATGTTATCGTGATATGGGTAGGTATTTAGTAGAAAAAAAAACATGCCCCTTAAATAATAATACTAGTATCAAATTATACCTACCATAAAAAAATATATATTCATAAAAAATTATACTTATTGTCATACGATTAAAAAAATATATATAAATCAAGAAAAATTATTTAGGCCATGGTATATAATACCTTATCATCTCGGTGAAGGTTTACTAAATACAGGGTTTTTCAATAAGAGGTGTTATTTTGATATTCAATCGTAAAAGATCAATGGTTTCGTTTCTTGTGTGGCACGTAGCGCCGTCTTATTGAAATTAAACACTGTCCAGATTAATACCATCAAATTCCAGCCATAAAATCATTAATCACCTCTCGATAGCGCAATCCATTCACCGTAACTGTTGCTCCAGCCTCATTTTCGAAAAAGTAAGGTCCAATGACTCCGCCGGACCATAAACCGCACCAAACAGTCACACATTGAGGATAAAGAAGCTTTTCAACAATAACTATTGGGTTTGTCGAGCCCCAGATGCGACAATTTTGCTTGTTGACGAAGCCACCGAGGTGGAAATGGGCCTCATCACTCAAGATGATTTGCATTTGATTCACTCAAGTGAATTTTAATAATTTCAATGCGTTGTTGTTGAAGCGTGTATTGTTCCATTTTTATTAATGGCGTAGTTTCTACTTGTTAAATTTATTTATTGTTTTGGTGTTTAATTCGTAGAACTCCATTTAATGTTTTAAATAAATTTAAAATAAATCAAATTTAATAATGTTAATGTCCGATAACTGTCCGACAGTTTGATAATGGCCTCAAAAGCCGAAACAGCTGACACATTAAAAACTGCAAAAATAACAGAAATACTTGCAGAATTTAATAATTATTATAACATTATTAAATTTGATTTATTTTAAATTTAGTAAAAAAAAAAAAAAAAAACTTGTTAAATGTCAAAAAATGACAGCTTCAAAAGTAACATCAACCGAAATAGCGGGCTATTCAAAATAACACCTCTTATTGGAAAACCCTGTATATGAAATTAAAATTGTAAAAAAATAAAATTTTCAATGTGAATTTTTTTTGAAGCGTTATTTTCACTGTGTAATTTTTGCAAATGTAATTTTCAGACCTCGTACCACTTTGAGAGAACTGGCGTAAGGTTCCTAATCATGTGCCCTGGATTGACCGTAACTGAACTAGTGAAGGGAGCAATAACCATGCGCTCAACCAAAGAACAAAATGAAAAAGCTCAAATGGCACTCAGCTCTTCACCACAACAAGGGTACCTACTTATTTATTATTTTATAATGTTAGTGAAGGTGGTTTGTACAGTCCTTCAAAAAAGTCTAGAAATTTAGTAGTAATAATATTTTTTATTCAGACAGTATAAAACAATGTGATTCACAAAAAGATTTCAAAGACAATGTAAAAACTTGGTTCAAAAATAGGGCCTTCACCGGTGCATTCACCCAAATTTGCAGTTATTGAAATAACCACATTATAGAGCGAATACATATTAATACAAGTATAGGTATGTTCAATTCTGCCTCAACACAGGCTAGCCTAGTGAGGCGGTATTTGAGAAACCTCAACTAAATGTACTTATATTATATTTTCTTTGTTCCTTCATCATATTATTTTTGTATTTTTCTGTTAATTTTATAACCTTAAAAAAATAGTTACAAATCAATGTACAATATACATCATAATATGCATTTTAAGTGGTAATGTGCAAACTTTCTTGAATGAAGATTATTATTATAATTATTATTAATGAAATGGAGCTAAATTTTTTACATTACTATGGCAACACTGAGTATCACCGATTTTACAGTAAAATTATAGTAGATTCAAATGTGAGGTTATGTCTGAATTCCGAATCTGATTACATGACAATGGGCAGAAAAAATGCTAAACTCATCTCCAAACCTCCTTGCGGTCTAGCTACAGTTTATTCACTAATATAAAATATATTAATAAGTATTTTAATGTTGTTTTTAGACCGGAGTACGTGGCCAGGGCAATGATGACCCTATTGCAGAAGGGTACAAATGGCTCCGCTTGGGTCAGCGAAGGCGAGGAACCCATTTATGAAATCGGATTTAAATCACCAAAAGAACTTCAAAAACATTAATAGAGACCAGAATAATGATGTTACAAATAATGCTTTTATATATATATATATATATTTCAGCTATTGCAATCATGTATTATTTTTTTTAAAGTGAAGGAAATAACATTATATTATTTATAATTACATAGATATTTCAATGTACACCGTCCGGAAAATGTAACCTTTTCTTATTAAGTTATTTCCCGCAAAGAATTTATTAGGTTGGCTGCATAGACATATGAATATTAGTAGACCTGCCCTAAGTGATTAAAAGCGTATTATCCCCACTCCCCATACCGGTTCCATTGAGCCGGCTGGGCTCGCGTTTGGCCTCAAATGAAATTTGAAAACGTGACGTCATCATTCTTGTGCGAACTATGGTCGAGGCATCATCGGTTCATTTTACTAAATAACACGGCAAAATTTTGACTTGTACTATGAAAACTGGTAAAAATAGATGTGAAAAAAGAGAATAAACCCAATTGTCGTATTACATTCCATATATAAGCATTATTTTACTTTATTTTAAGCATATTCACATCGTATAATATGAATCAGTTGTTACTATCACATAGAGAAACGTCTGGACGCGAAACACAAAGCTGGTTGGTTGCTGGGAAGTAAATTATGAACATTTATAAAAGTGTCTTAACTAAATACTCTGAAACTAACTACGACTCTGAAAATAAAAGCTGCCTTACTTTGCCGAATTTGGACTTCGCAAATTTGTTCATAACGTGGCGAGTAATTTGCGCTCCCATGTAAAAATGTCTATTCATTCAAAGCAGATTTTACTTTTAAGAAGTAAATGGTGATATTATAATGCGAGATGCCTATTTACTGTCAGATTGATTTATTGACGAATCACAGTCAGCTTCACTCGTTCCCTCGTTCCCTCGTTCTTCAACAGTTGATTTTACCCCTCGCCCATATCTTCTCGTCTATTAATTCCTATGTCTGTGGTTGGCTGAAATAAAGTTCCGCCTGCCAAAGTTCGAATTCATAGCACTTTTTTCTGTATAATTTTTAATTGTGAAGCGTAAATAAATAACTAAGGATAGCGGAACCCTAAAAATAACTACTTTTTATGACAATTTCTTGGCGACAATAAATAGTTTACTACGAGTATGTTTTTACCAACTTTGATGTGTGGATACTATCAAAACTGCCATATATTTATTTACATAACCTAAAATTATTATTTATTTCAATAGTGCTCATTGCGATGATTTTAGTCATTTAAATATATTTTTTGCCGTTTGTGGATTGTCGCAATTTGAAATGAATAGTTTTAAGAAAGGTAAAATGGATTTCCAATACGTAGCGATTCTTCGAGAATTTTTTCTCCATGGAGAAAAAAGAGATTTTGAAATTTATCAAGAATCTCTTCCCATTAATGGAAATTCGGTTAAAAATGGGATTGCAACGGCTAAATAAGGAAGTAAAGCAACACGGTATTATACTCCAAAAATAAATCACTATAATAGCTCATGTTTCTTTCTTATTCGATCTCACTCATATTATCTCATATAAAATGTTGTATCTCCCTTACTGTTATGTACTGAAAGAAAAAATACCACTTTTTTATTCAAATCCAGAAGTGAACTACGGTTGAATTAAAATACACACTTTTATGTAACCAAAGGTACCGACCGCAAGATGAAAAATACTTATGAGAATTTTTATTAATTATTTTTATACGACACAACAGAAGTGATGTAACTTCAAAGTTTATAATACATTTATTTAATAATATAAGTGTGTTTTTGTAACCCTTTTTTAGCAATAATTGTTGGTTGAAGTACTATTACATATTGAATTATTTGGCGGGTTGGGAATAAGCCGACGTAGCTTAGTGATTCAGAGCATATGACTGGCAATCAGAAGGTGCGGGTTCAATTCCCATCGGTGGCATTTTTTTTTTACTGGGGATATATTTTCAATTTTTATGAATAATTCAGGTGAGTAATTATTGTTTTATAATAATTTGTCCCATGAATAGAACTGACATCTGTTTTTCGAAAGCAGAACAAAGACGTACCTTGACGACCTCAGTGGTGGAGCGGTTGACACCATTGACTAAGAAACCAAAAGTCACGGATTCAAATCACGGCGTGTGCAAATAAATTCTATTTAATTAATGTGTTACTTCATATTTTTATCAATTTTTTATCGTTTAATATACATACATAAAACATTATAATAAATACAGTTAGTTAAAGCTAGTCGCTAGTCGGGAAAATTTGTCAAAAATTAGTTAAAAATAACCTGACAATATTTAAAAATCTCCTTCTACCACCACAGTAAGCGGACAACGTTGCTTATGTCGTAGTGGAGGACTTAGCCAGCCGATGAATTGGACGCACGACGCCTGGGTGGGACCCAAACGCGATGCCAACTCAACCACTGACCGGCATATATTTTTAACAAGCTGTCCAATTCAATAGAAAAATCGATTCTCGTGTTTGAATTGAAGAGTAGGGTTACTATAGTAATTTATAAGGTAGGTAAAGAAATTATATTATTTGAAGTTCAACATAAAATAAAATTAAACAACGCAATAGTTACTAAACTATATCTACAAAACAGAAAAAAATATGAACAAAAATATGAATATAAATACAGTAGAAATAAACTTACCTAATAGGTAGATAACTAATGGGTAGAGAGTTTCTAAAATCGTGATTAGCAATAATAATAAAATGCAATAATAAGCGCCGACAAACAACAAAACCATTTAATTTCAGTAATATTTCCATAGATGAATATTACTACGTTTTCTCCAAATTTATTTCAAATCCTGATAGAATATATCTAGAGGTTATGTTTAAAATTATTTACTTTATTAATTGTTGGGAAGTAAGAGATTCTTAGATGCACGCACAGATGGCAGTGCATAGAGCTTGCGTGGAAGTCCACAAGATGGAGCCAGTGGTCAGTAGTCGCCAGGGCCAGTGGAAAGGCTCCCAGATAAACTTACTGTTGCAGATTCCAATTAGTCAGCTTCTAGTTAGGTCGACTATCGAGTCACCATTATAACACGCGGGGTAATAATAAATCCCCGATTAATCTAAAAGAACCAATTATTTATAAACTCCTTCCAAGACGAGTTGGAGACCTAAATGAATGAGAATTAAATATTGATTGATTACTAATATTTACAAATTATAACTAATACATATCTCGCCAGTGGTGACACGAAATTAAATAACATATTTGTTGACGCTGGTCTCAGGGACCTTGATTTTCAAGTTGATTTTGTTCCAATAATACATAACTTCTGTAAATGTAGGAAATAGAATTAGAAAATTACACCTTTGTATTATCATAAAAAGAGACATTTCAGAGATCCCAGCAAGTTTATTAATAATTATCTTATTATTATTTAGATACTAAAGAAATAAAATACTCCGGAAAATGCGCCCGCATCCCAAAGAACTGAATTTTGACGATAAATTGAAAATAATACTTTTTATGATTGAAAATACTCTTTGTATTATCTTGAGGTGATTCGATTGTAATTTTTTTATGACTCAATTTCTTTATTCTCTTTAAATGTTGATATTTTTTTGGATGATTTCGAAGGTTCCCATCTTTATTATCGTTTATTTTAAGTGTAAAAAATTTTCTGTTTTTAGTTTATGTACATTTCTTACATTTGTACATATTATATCTTTTTTTACATTTCAAACATTATGGATTTTTTACATAAAAAAGAGTTAATATTTTCAAAACTTAAATATAGTTTGTCCACCTGGATCCTCCAGGAAAACAATATATGGAAAATATGTAATAACTCTTGCGAAATTTCAGCTGCAGATATTTAAGTTAGTTTTTGTTAACTTTATCCTATTTGAAGAGATGATTTTTATTATTTATATTTTATTTTTGGCGAGCTGTATCGTGAATGTGGATTATTATTATTTATGTCTACAAACTTTTATTATTCACCTATTTTCCTATACTTTGTCTCATTCTTAAAATATTTTCAGTTGGTACTATAAAATTAAATCAAATTTTAACACCCAAAATTTATATATATCAAGATTTGTTTTTAGTAGTTCAGGTACCTACATAACTAAAAATTATTGTTTTTTAAAATTAAAAGTAAAGTTAAAGTTAATATATACATATATTTCGATGAATCAATTATGCAACAACACAACTAAGGGAAATAACATTTACCCACGATTTGAACTCACGTCCTTATGAATTCGTTGTCGAGAGCCTTACCTCTAGACCAAGAATACCGCCATTATGAACATTCCTTCCTTTGTTACAACTAATGCAATTATACAATGTGAAGTCGGTGCATGGGTGAAAATTTGAAGTGATAATATACATATATATGCGTTTTGCGTAAAATTATTCAAGTTCAATGAACTTTCAATTTCAAGTATAAATCACATCGACAGGCGACAAACTAGGTACCAAAACTATTTAATTTATCTATTTAAAAAAAAAGTTAATGTTCGTGTGTTCAAAATCAAATCTCCGAAATATCTTCACCGATTACTTTGAAATTTTGACTTAACGTGAACTTGTACCTATTATATAGAAGTTACCTGTGACAGGTAAAAACACGAGTTTTTTGAAAAACAGCACAATTTGTTGGACGTAAAAGCAACCCGATATATTGTTTCTCTATCTGCAAAGACAGACTGAGCCACAGCAACGCGTAACGGGGTACAGCTATTTTTCTGTTAAAATGTTTGACAGATGTCGTAATTTTTCAAGTTTACCACGATTCGAAAGGTAAATTTCTTCGTTTGCAAATCCTACATTTATAATATCATATATAAGTTTCACGGTTCTGAGCTAGTATGTTTTTCTATGTTGTAATCGAGTAATAAAATAATTATCATAAATTATGATTTAATGGTGGTTATGTTCAAGTTCACGCCAAGTCCGTTGTCCCACTTGCTCGGTACGAAATCGTTAAAAACCGGAGACCGTGCGCAGAAGAATCCCCTAGTGAACTTGGTCCACTATTAGAACGCGATAAGCGGTGCGCATAGACCGGGTTCGGAAGTTTTGGTTAGAGTGTTGGGAGAGTTGGAGGTCAGTTGTAGGTAAAAAATCGGAACCTATTTTTTCGCTTCATGTCTCATCTAAATATTATACATCAATGAGTGAACTTTACTTCTCGTCGACGGGCTTAGTTGGAATAAAATACTCGTAACATTTCATATTTTTAATGTTTATTAACGAAAGCATTAGTTTAATATGTAAAACACGACACTATTTGACCTTAATTTTTTCGTATAAATAACTCCTGTCTTCGGGATGTTGCCAGCGTTTATGTGATGATGCATATAGTAAGTCGCTTAGTAATAAAATATCGAAAAAATTCAAAAGCTAATAGAATACTGTAATTCCTGATTGACCAGTTGGCAACATCTCGCTGGTGGAGATTAGTTCATTTTTTTCGTATAAATCTAGACAGATAATTAATTTTCTCGCAAATTTGTCTGTTATTTGGAACCCGTGAGAGTTTAGTATAATTACGATTGCATCATGGATTTTTTAAAGGGAAAGTGTGGTTTAGTGACAGGGGGCGCTGATGGATTAGGGTTCCACTACGTTAAAGAGTTGCTAACACAAGGCATTTCGGTAAGTGGAAATTCTAGAAAACGTAATTCCTAATACTTATATATATTTTTACATATTTTTTTTTACAAAATCTGTAATTTATAAATTCTATTATTTTATACAAAGCTTAAGAGTTACAATTGCCCTGGAACTATGGCATTCCTATTTCAATAACGTTGTAAATAATTATGAGGAAAATGTTGTGTATTAGGGGTAGTTTTTTCACAGAATTTGAACAGTTCATCAAATTTCAGTGTTCATTTAATTATTTAATTTTTGTTTAATATTTCAGTTCTGTGAAATAACTGGACCATAATGAAATAATAACAGAATTTTAATTAGATGAAGTGTTCATTTTCTGTAAAATAAATCAAACAACCCATCCTTAGTGAGACAGAATTTTCTTTTCTTGTTTTCTACACTCTATCAACGTAATTTTCTTTCGTCTCATTTATTTTATAATTGGATTGGAACGGATTTTTTTAATTCACCTTATTCACAGAATAAAGGAAGAAATTAGAAGTATTTTCTGTACATATTTTGATGGAATAAATATTTTTTATTTAGCCCAATATCCGATTACTCTCATCGCTTTTACTTACACTCGCCTGACATCGTAGATCTCCATCCCCTTTTAAAACGTTAACAATTTTGTATTGGAAATTAAAAGCGCAATCTGAACAATATTTTGAGCTCAAAACACGTCCACTAGGTATTATCTTTATTCTATGACCTTACCCTATTCAATAAGCAAGAGACCGTTTCATATAGCAAGTATCTGACAAGATATTAAATAGAAGCGCAATCCATAGCGATTTGAAAAAAAACAATACGGAACTATTTTAAGATAATCTTCTAAACCACTTCTTAACAATCTTGCATACAGGCAGACTGACTGGAGTTCTTAAGGTCCCGTAGTATTCACCCGAAATAAAGTACATTTCCACTAGTTCGAGAATACCAGATACCTACACAAAACACACTCTCTCGGATTATCTCTTCAATGATCTTAACAACTACATCCTACCACGTACTGTATTTATTAGGATAATAAATTGCTCATAATATTTTTGTTTGATAAGAAAATGCATAACAATGCATGACATTTCGTGCTCATATTGAGGTGGCATGTAGCACTTCACTTGGAATTCTGGGCTTTGTTCTACGCACTGCAAGGAATTTTAGAGATAACCGGGTGCTTATAGTTTTATTTAATTCCTTAGTAAGGAGTAGACTTGAAAGTGGTTCGGTGATTTGGAGTCCACACCAGTTAAAGTATTCTCTCATGTTGGAGAGAGTTCAGAAGAAATTCTTGAGATTTCTCTACATATGGCTACTACCCGTGGCTCTATCCCACTGACTTTCTTTTGGGTATGCTCGGAATAAACTATCTACGGGTCAGGAGAGATGTGCGCATTGCTACACATTTCTTTAGACTGATTCGTGGATGGTTTGAAAACTCGGTCATCATGGAGAGCATTCATTTCCATGTTCCCGATGGTTATCTACGTCACCGACAACATAGACTATTTTATCTCCCAGCCTGCAGAACTAACTTGCCAATGGTCATGCCTGTGGGGAGAGCAATCTTGCTGTTGAACAGAATCAATTCGGATATCGACATGTTTTGTATCAATGAAGCTTCCTTTAAAAGGCAAGCTCTATTATCACTGGTATGGTTGATATACACACTGTAAATATTAATTTTAGAATTCTTATTATAAAAATATTTTAAAAACGCATTGAAATTAACAATTTCGTAATGTTTTTGAAATTAATAAACAAATTGAATTGAATTGAAATAACAATGCAATAATGTATGTCTTAGCTTCGTAATTTGTAAGAAAATTACAAGGAATTAACATAATATTTTTTGATAGAAATAATTTCCAAGTAACTCATATTTGATAGACATATTTTGAAAAGTTTATTGCTAATCTTATATATTGATACTTTTGGTTTGAATGTGAAACCGCACAAGAGTCCCAAGTGTTTCCAACCGTCTAAAGCCAGTGAGACAGTACCATCCCCAATAGGGTTATGTTGGGAGGCTGAAGGTAGTTGTGAGGAGACAGAGATGGGGAAAAGGAAGGTGGGGAAGTAGCTGACGAAAGTACCAAGTTACCAAACACTGCCAAAGCCAAACGTGGTCTTTCAAAAGGGTGATGCTGAGAGATCTTCCATTCAGAGATGGAAATATTCACAATATCGTTCTGGTAATCCAATATATGTTTAGTGAGTTAGAAACCTTTATTTAATTCTGCCCTACATACGCATGGCTTCTTCCACATTTATAAATCATCTTCTTTTATTCTCTCAATCATATGAATCACTTGCTTATTATTATACTATTCTCTCTTATATCAATCACTTGCTAGGTTCATCAAATTATTTTTCCCGAATCTAAATCTTTTGTAGTTTACTGTATATAGATGTAGTATTATATGGATCTTATTATGTTAATTTAAGTTAAATTTGTCACTTATTTTTGCTTTATAATTTTCCAGAAATGTGCCATCCTTGACATCGACACAAAAATGGGTGAAAAATCTTATGGAATTTTGTCAGCCGCATTTGGTAAAGATCGTGTGATGTTTGTTAAATGCGATGTCACTGATGTGTCGGAGTTTGACGGGGCAGTCAAAGAAGTTGTGACCAAGTTTCAAAAACTTGATATCTTCATCAACAATGCCGGGTATTTAGATGAAACTAAATGGGAAAGAATTCTGGATGTTAACTTGGTGAGTAGATACTAAGTGCAGTGAGAAAAATTACTAGTGCTAATTTATGTGAATTATTTAGATGAAAGGTAAATTATTTGAAGGTATTTAGATGAAACTAAATGGGAAAGAATTCTGGAAGTCAACCTGGTAAGTTTAACCAACCGAGTAACTAATTGGGCTATTATATTTTGTATGAAGTAAGTTCTGATTATCCTAAAGAAAAAGGATGTCAATAGTTTTTCGAAACCTTGCAAAAACCTTAATGCTTATTTCTCTTTTTTTTGTTTTTTTCGTGATTACATGATTAAAAAGTGATGGTCTTTACATAGATATAATATGAATTCATAGTACTGTACCTATGCATGTATGTAAATATGAAATTGTATGCATATTTATGCGTGTATCTAACGTATTATACATTCTTGAACACTCAGATTATGCAATTTTGTTTGTCATACTTTGTTTTTATTTATTTTTTATTAATAACCATTTAAATTCAAAGTAATATAGTTGATTCCCAGTCATCCTTACTGATAATAAGTGTTCCGAGGAGTACGGTGGATGGTTGTTGGTATTGCTTCACAATTTTTATGATTGCCTCATCTTCACGTTTATTTAGACATATTTTGATGTTTTTTAAACTTGTTTATGTCCACGATGTTTTTAATTTCACTTGAATGGGCATTATATATATGAAAAAAATGAAAAAGCATGAAAAAAACAAAATTACACCTTTATTATAAAACCCCGAGACAGTTCATTTTATAATAATTTCAAATAACTTATAATCTATCTTTGTTCTTTTATTTTGTCACTTGATTCTTGGTAAGCTTTCGTAAAATTTATAATCTGATAGTATTATTACGCGATCGTCTGGACGATGTATTATTGTAGGCCCTCTGATTGGTCAAATTCAAATTGACTGTTTCGTGTAAATTCCGCTAACTTGAAAATTAAGACCCAATTTCATTCTAAAATAGGATCACCAGATTTCTTCAAAAGCATCGTTTCTGCTCATATAATTTTTGGATAATATCGAAGAAAATATGTTTTAGAAAGTTCATAATCCATTGGATTAATTACATTACAATGAAAATTATCCACAGTTACGTGATTATGTTTGACGTTTATAAAAAATCATAATTACATTACAATGAAAATTATCCACAGTTACGTGATTATGTTTGACGTTTATAAAAAATCACGCGTTCCTTCAATATAGCCGATACGCACGGCTATAGATGGCTGACAGAGCGCACCTCTAGCGGTATAAAAACGAACCAAATGACTGGCGCGAATATTTAAATATGCAGCTTACAATACTTGAGTACTTGACCATTAACAAGCGTTTAATAAGAAGATTTCTTCTGGAAGCTTATCACTTTGTAATGGCATTTTTCATTATTATTTATAATTTTTTTTGCTTATTAATTATATCTGATTTTATATTTCTAATTTCTAAAATTTCAAAATTATTTATTTGCGATGCTTTATATCCCGAGTGAAGTATTTTAAGACCTGAATTTTTATCGAAAGTGTGATCATTATTCAAAAGATGATTTGCAAACTTAGATTCACTATTTCCATTTAGAGCCCTGAGATATTCTTTAGTTCTGACTTAAAAGTTTCTATTGGTAAAAGAAATTACAATCATCCCAATTGAGTTTTTAAACTCCTGATTTTTTTGTTTGATCTTTATAATATGATTATTAAGAATATATTTCTTCATTGTTATTAGTGTAAAACGCCAGTTGAATAGTACCAGGATTGTTTTTATATATAATTTTAGAAGTATCGTTATCCACAAACAGAATTCTACGCCATTGTTTATTTCTATCTTTAGAAATACCGTTAGAAGAGAATATATTAAATTTTTTTATTTAGTATTTCAACTATTAATTTATTAGAATAACCGTTATTAAATGCAATTTGTCTTATGAATATATTGTTTTATGGTTATATGCTATTTGTTTTTTTCAGGTCTTAAAATACTTCACACACGATATAAAGCATCGCAAATAAATAATTTTGAAATTTTAGAAATTAGGAAACATGTTAATATAAAAGTAGATATAAGTAACAAGGTTTTTTTTATAAACTCTCTTTTAAATATTTTCCCACTTAACTGGTCTTTCCCGTCTAACGATATTGTAATTCCTAATTCTTATAAACCCAGCTTACTCTTACCCCTCCCCCCTCCTTCCACTTCTTCTTTCCAATTGCAATCTATATTTAATTTTTGACTTCGGTGTATATACAATAAAATGTAAACATTATATTTATTTATTTAGTATTTAGTAATTTGCATAGCGCCGCTTTTGTGAGGTATCACCTCAGGGGCGCTATATTGTAATAATCTACCTTTATATATAGATTTTTACTCTCCAGATGAAGGTGTATATATAATCTAACTTTATTAGATACAGTAACAGTTGTAGGTAAAGAATTACCACCAGTTGGAGTAAAATTAACACATTTTAATTAAACCGACTGCTAATCTGATCGCACAATTACCCCCCTTTTATTCATAAACACGGGTACAATTAATCAATATGTAATAATCTATTATTTCAGTCAACTTTGTTATAACTATCTTTAATTGTGACAAAGTATACGATATTGATTCAACTTATAGACATTGACGGTTGTAACACATATTTAAGCAATGCAAGTCTCCTATGAGCTAATTATATTAGGTACGATAACAGTTAATATCAGTTGTAGACATGTAGTGAATAATAGTGTTTAATTTGAAATAATTCATCACAAATACGTAAAATTTCATTTATTCAAACAACTGTCATTCTTTTATTTATTTATTTATTTATAATGTATTACAAAAAAACATGGTAAGTAACACATTATTCCCAATGCGTTGAGATAAAACTCATTACGGGAAGTACAGACACATAAAATACATTTTACAAGGATATTACACTTTTAAAAAAATACAACATATTGAAAAGGAAAAGAAAAATAAATAAAAAAGGAAAAATACATTGTTAAGAATTGAGATTTTAGAAATACTGAGAGACATCTATACACATGAAACATAGTAAACCAACATATGAAAGCGAGCGAAAATTCACTGGTTTAAAAACATTTTCAGGAAATAATCTTTAAGCGTTTTAACTAATATTTTTTTGTTAGTTACTGATTGCTTTATTTCATTAGGTAATGCATTGTATTGTCTATATGCAATATATTGTAATGAGTTAATACCAAATTTTGTTATGTGGGTAGACGATGCTAGGTGTATTAGATTTTGGGACCGTGTTTTGTGCTGGTGTATGTCTGAATTAAATGCTGGTTTGATGTTAGTGTGTGAGGATCTATGTATTTATTTATTTATTTATTTATTTAAACGCCCATTGGGCTTTTACATACATTGTTATTAGTGTTATTACATTAACTATGTGACATTTAAAAGTTTACGTACATATATAAATAAAATAGTTATTATATCTGTAGTACATAAATGTTTTACAAATAATACAGAATACCATTATGGAGAACAGTTTTTTTTTTTTTTTATTTTTTTTTTTTATTTATTTTTTTTTTTACTTTTTTTTTTTTTTTTTTTTTTACTTACTTAGAAAAATAAATGGATTGAAATTAATCAGCATTTATAGGGACTTAAAATCATATTCGAATTGTTATTTAAATTACAATTATTTGTAATATTGTACAAGTGATATTGTATTTAGGTAGAACCGTAAAAGGAAGTATGTTTGTCTTTAAATATATATCTTTGATATGTGTATCCCACGGTAGACGGTAGATATTCCTTATTGCTCGATTTTGAATCACTTGTATTTCTGATATTTGTTTTTTAGTAATAGTGCCCCAGATACTAACTAAATAACTCAGATGGGAGTGAATCATCGCATAGTATGTGACCCGTAGTAGAGATGTAGAGAGAAGACCTTGGAGTCGGTACAGTACGCCGGTTATTGGGGATATTTTAGATTTCACATGCTCAACATGGGAATTCCACAAAAGTTTAGAGTCTATTAATAGCCCTAAATATTTCGTGACTTCTATATTTTGGAGCTTCTCAGTTCCAAGTGTGATATTCATGGGCACATAATCCTTATTACCGAAAGTTCGGTAGTGCGTTTTTTTATATTGAGGCTCAATTTATTAATACGCAGCCAATTAGCTAGAATTGAGACATCTACATTCATTTGAGACTCCAGGTCACTCAGGCTTGTACTGTGATAATAGATTACTGTGTCATCCGCATAAAGTTGGAGGTTTCCAGAGATACCACATTTAGTTATGTCATTGACATATAGCAAGAAAAGCAGAGGCCCAAGAATTGATCCCTGTGGCACTCCACATGTGATTTTACCTAAGCCACTCGAGACACCTTTGACTTCAACAAGACAAAATCTATCATCTAAGTAGCTTCGGAGAAGATTTAGGGGCTTCCCAACAATTCCCAAATATTCCAATTTCTTTAAGAGTATTTCATGATCGACCGTATCAAAGGCTTTTTTGAGATCTATAAATATGGCTGCCACATATTCACCCTGGTCTATATACTGTTGAAGGTTGGAGATAAAATCAAAGGCGGCACATTGAGTACTAGAATTTTTCCGAAAGCCATATTGTTGTGGTGTAAGGATATTATTCGCAGATATGTATTTTAGGAGTCTATCTTTAATTATGGTCTCAAATACTTTTGAAAAAACCGATAGAAGTGATATAGGACGGTAGTTAGAGATACATGTTTTACAGTCTCCTTTGTGTATAGGTATTATCTTCGCTAACTTTAATTCATTTGGAAACTTTCCCGAGGACAGTGACCAATTAAAAAGTTCTGTAAGGTGACCCGCTAATTCTTCTTTACAAGTCTTAAGAACTGATGGTGTTACTCCATCGAGTCCCGGTGCTGCTTTCAGCTTAGTTTTAGAGATGATCCTCAGTACCTCATCTTTGTTTGTCCTAGCCATGTACAAGGATTGGCAAGCCTTCGGTTCCACAAATACGGTATTACAGTATTAAGCGTAAATTTAGCATGTTATTATTCATTAACTCCTCCCTGTTTCGTGTTTTAACAATATATACTCACCCTATCCTTGTGAATGACCTAATATCTATCTATTAAATGTAACTGTTGTTAGTATCACTTAAAATGGGCGTATTCCAATGAAGTGCCGCCCGCAGAGCCTAGCAGAAAAAAACCCGCGGAGCGGGTTTTTAACTGGTAGTATTAAATTATTTGTGTAAAAGTATTATGTTTATGACCTCGTATTCTGTCTGGCTGTCAGTCGAATCTGTCTCAGCACGGGGAGCCATCCAGTGAGACAGGCTTAGCAAAACCTTTTTTAAATGTGTTATTAAGTTTTTAAAAAAATATAGGTTTAAATAATAACATGTCACAGATAATAAAATATATTATATGGTAATATTTTATTTCTTGACAAGCTCCATTGTTGTTCGTAAAATTCTGGCATTTTCCTAGACTTTTTTAATTGTTTATTCCAGATATGTGGCCCACCTAAACATTTAATCTTAATATTACAGCGTGGCGTGATTCAAGGCTCCATCCTGGGAATGAGATACATGGGCAAGGACCAAGGAGGGTGCGGGGGAACCATTGTGAACATAGCCTCCATCGCAGGTTTGGATTCCACCGTGGACTGTATTCCGGTCTACTGTGCTACGAAGGGAGGAGTCATCGCATATTCTAGGGCTATGGGGGTATTTTTGAATTATTTTTTAATGTTTTTATGGTACAAGATATGGCTTTATAAAAGGACATCACAGATTCACTGGCTGATTCTTGTACGATTTTTTTTTTTTATTTTATTTTTTTTATGTGACACCTCACAAGAGTGTCCCTGCCTGTGCAGTGCACAGACAGGGGAACTATGTCACCACCCGGTTGGGCGGCGTTGTGAGGCGGAGTAAGGTAGGGGCTGTAGGAAGGGATTTGTTAATGCGGGCCTTGAAGAGGCTCGGATTATAGGAGGGAAGAAAAACAGATGCCGGTAGCTCGTTCCACATACGAGCCGACTTACACAAAAACGAGTCGTAAAAACGGCCCGTTCTCATGAAGCCAACGTCAACCGTGAACGGGTGTTCAGTTCGTGTCCGTCGAGTTTCGCGCACGTGCACCGGTGCATCAGGAATCAATGCTGCTAGCTCCTTGGAGCAGGCTCCAATGAAATATCTGTAGAACAGACACAGCATGCCTACATTGCGTCTATGCATTAGAGAAGGCAATCGGTCTGTTAACAACGGATTGTCAATCAGACGGATCGCTCTCCTTTGCACAGATTCAAGCAGGTTTATCAAGTATTTTGGGGCACCAGCCCAAAGGTGGCTCCCAAATTCAATAGTTGGGTGGACTTGAGACTTGTACAGGGTCAGCAGCTGGTCACTGTTGAAGAATCTCCTAGCCCTGTACAAGACGCCCAACTTTTTGGAGGCCTGATTTACTCGGGCTTCTATGGATCCCCGATACTTGAGCTGGTCTGATATGGTAACTCCAAGCATTTCAATGGAGTCTTTATTGGGGAGAGTGCTCCCATCAAATTGCACCAGACAGTCATTGATCTCCCTCTTTGCCGAAATCAGACACGCTTGGGTTTTTGAGACGTTGAAACTGACCAAGTTGGCCTTACCCCAGGCACGAACCATCTCTAGGTGGTGGTCAATTTTTTGCTTCAAAACTTCCCGAGCTGTTCGGACATCATAGGTGGAAGGGGGCCTGTCAAAAAGATAACCCTCGTGAACGGTGCTGTCATCAGCGTAGCAGTGAATTGGTGCACATTCAACGAGATCGTTGATGTGCAATAAAAACAGCGTCGGAGACATCACAGATCCTTGTGGCACCCCCGCATTGATTTGGTGCGGTGAGGAAGAAGAGCCGTCAACCACAGTTTGAATTGTTCTTCCCCTCAGAAAGTCCGCAATCCAACTATGCAGGGTTGGGTGGATCCCATACGATGGTAACTTCCCGATAAGCGCCCGGTGCCAGACTCTGTCAAAGGCTTTGGAGATATCCAACCCAACGGTTTGGGTTTCACCAAAACGTTCCATGTACCGCCCCCAAATATGCGTTACATATCCGAGTAGATCGCCACACGATCGCTTTCGACGAAATCCATATTGCCGATCGCTTAGGATATTGTTATTCTCGAGATATGTGAGCAATTTGTTGTTAACCACCCTTTCTAATACCTTCGAGAGTATGGAAGTGATGGCTATGGGGCGGTAGTTAGAAGGGTCGGAGCGGTCCCCCTTTTTTGGGATTGGGTGGACGATTGCCTTTTTCCAAAGATCTGACACCTTTCCACCTTTGAGAGAGAGCCTAAATAATTTCGCGAGCACTGGAGTCATTTCTGCAGAACATCTCTTGAGCACCAAGGCAGGTATTCCGTCCGGCCCACTGGCTTTGTCGACTTTCAGCTCGTTCAAGACTCGGAGAACCTCTCTGTTCCGGATCTTCGGTTCCTCCATTTGAAAACCTCAGTGCGGAATGGAAGGGGGAGTCTCTCCGTTATCTTGAAGAGTTGAGTTTTCCGCGAAAATTTTGCCTAATAATTCAGCTTTCTCGCGGGCCGAGTAAGCCAGCCGACCATCAGGCTTGGTCAGAGGTGGGAAAGTGGTTCTGCAGAAATTTCTTCCGATCGAGCTAGCGAGTGACCAGAAAGCACGGCTACCAGTGGGGCAGTCAGCCAGCTTTTTCACAATTCTCTGGTCGTGATCGCTCTTAGCTCTATTTAAAACTCTTTTACAATCCCTTGCCCGTTTTCGGTATTCCGAAAGGTTATTCATGGAGCTAATCTTCCGGAGTGCATTAAAAGCCGTATTTTTGAGTCTGACAGCTTCAGCACAGCGATGGTCAAACCACGGTTTTGTGCCCGCTCCAGGATTTGACGGAGAAGGGAATGTAGCAATCCATTGCTGATGTGATTACTTCTCCTACCTCGCGTGCACAAATTGATGGGTCCTCGGAGCTAAAGCATACAGAACTCCAAGGAAAGGCGCCGAAGAAAGACCGCATGCCGTCCCATTTTGCTGCTCTGTAGTGCCATACCTTCCTCTTTACATGTTTGTCGGGTTGACGGTTCATGGAGGATGGGACAGAGGTGGTAATCAGGCAGTGGTCAGAGGATCCTAAGGGCGCTGTCACCTCCACTCTGTACCCGAGTGGCTCACTAGTGAGAAACAAATCGAGTAGGTTGGCTCGATGTGATGGGATTTCTGGTATTCTGGTCGGAGATTCTACGAGTTGGCTTAGTCCATGGATAAGAGCAAAGGATTCCGCTGATCTACCGGCAGAGTTTGTTGGGCCCGAGAACTTCAGCCATTGTTCATTATGAACATTGAAGTCCCCCAGGATTACAAACTCGGCCGATGGGTAACGGGGCAAGAGAATATCTACAGTGTCACTCGAGTATTTAAACAACTCAACAGTGTCTGATTCGGCAAGGTTTGGTGAGCGATATAGGCACGCATAAATTCTCATCATAACGGTGATATCCACACGTACCCATAACACTTCGTGTTTTGTGCTCTCGATATTTGCGAGACGAGCGCAGCTGATGTCAGCACGGCTGTAAAGGCAGACACCTCCTTTTGGCCTGAAAAGGCTTTCCAGATGATATCCTGGGCAGTTCAGATAGGAGGCATCTGGGGGCTCGGCAATCTGTGTTTCCATAAGGAAGAGGAGATGTTCGCTGTCGCTGAGTTTATATTAATTTGTTGTGAGTTCATAGTTTTTAAGTTTGTTTTATTTGTTTGTGGGATTTAGGATGGGTTGGGAAGGATTAGGTTAAAAAGGTTGGGTGGGGAGTTGGAGAGTGGAGCAACTGGATACACCAAATGTAAGGTATGTTCTTCTGACTGCGGTTCCAGGCAATGGGCAGGAGAGTCCGGCTGTGGAGGTCGCCCAGTGCGCCCCAAACGCTGGATGCTGGGTCCTCACCGGTCACGAACCGGCACAACATCAGCGGCAGGGTTTTTTCGCTGGCTGATGGGGCAGCCCACCCTTGGTCGTGAGCCCAAGGGTCGGGCCCCTGTACTATCCAGCGGCCCGGACAGCGATAACCGGTTTACTGGATCTCCCTCAACCGGCCTCTCCCAGCCCGGCCCGCCCCGCAGTAAGTAGGCCGACCCATTCATCAGTGTGATCCAGAACGCACAACCCTCCATGAGCCCGGGCACCCCTGCTAAGTCACCAAACGTAGCGAACCACTTCAGGTGACCTGTGGCAGAGGTGTTGGTAACCCAGAGTATGGTTCCCGGGGCGGCGGTACCCATTGACCACCTCCCAAATTAAAATTATTAAATATTCCCAAATTCACACAAAAAGCTCAGTACCTTAGAATAATTGTTCTTTTTATTCAGTTTGCCATGAAAAACTGCCATTCTATGGAAAAATGCGAATGATGTACTAATCATGTACAAAATTAATGTTTTACGAAAAACGGTGAAAAATGCAAAAAAAAACATTTCTCCGGTCTCTGATTACTATATGCTGATATGATTATGTACACAAATATTACAAAGTGTAATTATAACCAGGTATCATTTTCACATTGCAATTTCTTTCTTGAGTACCGTTACTATGTAAAATATATTTTTTTCGTAACATGATTTTTTAAAAAAAAATCAAAATTTAAGCGACAATTCTGGTTCATCGCCCCTAAAATCTAAGTATTGGTACAACGTTAAATAATTCTGTATTCCCTTTACCATAATATTGAACATTCGAAAGGGGATGAGGTTTTATTAAAGAATACATGAGTTCCTAACTGTGTTTTAAAAAGTTGTTTTCTTCACTAACATCAAATGTGACCTCAAACCAAACCTAACCTAACTTCACATGGAACCCAACCTGAGTTAAAAGTTTTGATACAAAATAATCACTATTCTGCATGTATTTTAATCTTACTTTTCAATATTAAAATTTTTATTTCCATTATCTTTAAATCATCCAGTTAAATTTTTATTTCTATTATGGCTTATATAATGATATCCATTTTTTACGTGATATGTCCTTTTTCCTTATTTTTTATTATATGTTCCTACAAAATATTATTTTCGTAGTTCTTATATTTTAAAATAAATCATGTACGACTGCCATAATACGGGCCTGAACCTAGTATGGTAGTTGAGAAAATCACAGAAATTGTAATTTGAAAATAAACAACAACAAAAAATATTTTTACCGTATTATCAGTTGAATACCTTCTCGGTGATGGTTTATTTAAAATAAAAAAAATAATTAAAAAAATTTTACAACTTAAATTCAACGAATGTTATTTGAGCGAGTGGAATTTTATATTAGTTTAAATTCTTCAATGTGTAGTTTTTTTCTTGTGTGTTTTCTTCGTTGTGTAATTTCTTCCGTGTGTTATTTTCGCAATGTAATTTTAGCACATGTAATTTTCAGACTTCGTACCACTTCGACAGAACAGGCGTAAGGTTCCTCATCATGTGCCCTGGAGTGACTGCGACTGAACTAGTGAAGGGAGCCATGACTATGTACCCAACCGAGGAACAGAATATGAACACGCAAATGACACTCAAGTCACTACCGTATCAAAGGTACCTATCTACATATTATTTCATAACGTTAGCTGAAGTAGTTTTTATAGTCCGTCAAGAAAGCAGTGTTGCCCCCCCCCCATAAAAATCTATACAAGTAATGTCATTGTCGTAATGTGAATGTGTCATAATTTTTGAAAATGGCGTCAAATGTCATTGTGCTTTGACATTTGTGTTGTAGACATAGAGTGAATTAGTTTACAACAAGCAATGAAGCGATACAAACCTAAAGAACGCGGAATTATTGTTACTGAATATTTGACCAATTTCGGGTATGTTGTTTTAACGCAGCGTGAATTTCGTTTTCATTGTATGCTAAAATACATAGTAACATATATATATTATTACTATGTTTATAAATATATATATATATTAATATGTATTTTTCCCTGAGGAAGGAACCGTTGTTCAGAAACCAGTGGGCGTTTATAAAAAAATAAATATGTAGTGGTTCAAACAAACTTAAATTGTTTTAATAATTTCGAATAATATTATTGCACCCTCATTCATCTTCCAAGACCAATACCTTTGCAGTTTGAATTTGGGACTCTTGGGCAGCATAAAAAACACCATCTATTCAGGTTCTAATTTTTTGAATTGAATGAAAATCTGTTTAAGATTATTTTATGATTATGACTTTATTGATTTTCAAATCATAAAATAATAATCATGAGTGTAATATTTTCATTCTTTGAACACTCCCTTAAAATAAAATCCTGGGTGCTCTGTAACAAATTCTATAAATTTCATAAAATGTCACGAAAATCACTGATTTTAGAACAACATTATAGTAAAATTAAATTTGCGGTTATGCTCGGAATGTGACAGATTGACAATTTACAGAAAAAAGATGCAAAACTCAACTTCATTTCAAACTAGCTTTTCCACCACTCGAAAATGTAATATGTACTTGAATATTCTTTCCAGCCCGGAGCATTTGGCCAGTGGAATGATGACGCTATTGCAGAAGGGGACAAATGGCTCCGCTTGGGTCAGCGAAGGGGAGGAACCCATTTATGAAATCGGTTTTAAATCAAGAAAGGAACATCAAAAGCAATGATTTAAAACTATGAATAATATTAAGCATTATCTTGCTAATTAAACAATTAAATTAGCCAAGAATAAAAATATGAATATTAATACTAATAAATTTTTAAATAAACACAATCTCTTATGATATGTAGCGTATTGTGTAAATTTGTCATTATTATTTTTTTTTGCTTAAATTAATAAACAATTAATTAATACACACGAGTTTTAGACTCTTGTAAAGGTGAACATGTTAATTTTTATTTGAAATATGTTCTTACTATGTAAATTTAAATAATTATACTGTATTTTATAAAATAAATAAAAATAATAAAAAAAAGAATAAAAAATTCCATTTCAATTTTTCATTCGTAAAACACCGATAACTTCACACGACGTTTTTTATGTTATTTTTTTATTAGTTACTAGCGCAGATTAGTGAAAATTTACGGGATATTATAATTGTAGAATTCGTGGAGCTGAAAGTGTTTATAAAAAAATATTTGCCTTAGGATTATCGCCTTTCAAAAATTACATGGTGATCGTGGTCCAAGGATAAGACTCTCAACCAGTAATACGAGGGTCGTGGGTTTAGAACCCGGCGGGCGCAAGTAGGTTTTATTTGATAAATTTGTTTTATTTAGCAATTTATTAATTTAAACTAATATATAGTAAACTTGCGGCGCGTTCCAGAGTGGAAGATACTATCAATATCCCCCTGGTGTAAAACCACTATTCAGTATTGTAACGTTGCTTTAAATGGCTTTAGCCATGTTTGGTAACCAGATTTGAATAGCCAGGTTCTTCCCCACCTTCCCCTTACCATTTACTTGCCCTGCCAACTGCCTTCAGCCTCACAAAATTCCCCAATTGCGGATGCCATAGTCTCACAACTGGTTCCAGACGTTTGAAAGCAGTTGGGACTCTTGTGAGATATTCACATAAAAAAACATTTACAATTTTAGGTTCCACCAGAAATTTACTTTTCGAATGAACACCTTTTAAAGTTGAAAAATTATGACAACTGACAAAAATTTAAACAAGTGAAATAAACATATCAGGCATATGTACAAATACTTCATTCAGTCAGAATTATTAATTAATTAATTAAGTAATTTTTCATACCTACTGTTAATCAGTTCCAATTTTAAAATCAATTCAAAACAAATCCAAGTTCTTCAGTTCATTGAACCGGAGTTGTAAATATTATAGACGCAAAACCAAAATTATTTTTTTTAATTATTGTTACCTATTTATTGTTATTATGGGCAGCTGTATAAAAAGGGCGGATTTGGAACTAATATATAATAATGATAACATACACGTTAAATAAGGTGTGCAGTAGTTCATAAATTAATAGATAAATTTAATAATAATAAATAATAGTAGGTTATATGCTGAGAATATATATGCATAGTTGCGGTTAACACGTCAGTAAAATGGTGATATTTCTTAATTTATCATATCTTTATTTAAAATGAAAAAGTAAAGAAAAGACAATAAATATATTTTTTTCCATTCTTAATATTTCAATTTTTTACACCGTGCAGAAAATGCATTATTTTTCTTAGTTATTTCCCAATACGAATTCACAAGGTTGGTTGGAAGAAAGTGGCGCCTGCCAAAGTCTGCTTTTATAACAAACATTATTTATTTAACGCCCAGAGGGCTTTTACATGGTTGGTAGTATAATTTTAATTTGACAGATACTTTGAAACATAAAAAATAAGAATAAAATTACATTTGATAAAAGCTATGCAACAGGTCATACAAACACAAGAAACAAAAACAGAAAATTACAGCTATTTGTAGATTTAGGTACATGATGTGTTTAGGAGTATTGTTGAAATAAATGTTTTAAATGATCCACAAAACTTGCCAAGTTGGTATTGAATATGTCAACATCACCCAAGTAATGATTTCCCATGGTGTGAAGTCGTTGTATCGGAGAGTGGGCAATGTAGTTACGCTTATGTGTGCTGCTGTAGAATATTGTATTTTGTCGTGTTGTTACTGTGGGTGTATGTATGTTTATAAGTTGCAGGAGTTCACAACAGTCGAATTTAGAGTTAAGTATTTTGAATAAGAACGTTAAATCGTTTATTTTACGTCTATCTTCTAATGTATGTATTTTTAGAGTATTTAATAAAAAAATGTATTTAAGTCTTCGACAGGGATATTTAATTTAATTATGTTTTTAAATTGTAATTTTCGACATGAAATGAAAATAACAACCCGAAATAAAACCTTGCATTTTTCATCAAGTGTGGTGAGCCGGTAAGTGCTGCAAATACTGCAATATATATTGTTATAGTGGCCTCAAATTATAATAATTTATTATAATTATTTATTATTTGTACTTTACAACACACGATAAGTCAGTAAGGGTACGTAAACATTTACAAACCGAAATGCGAACCGTACAACGAATTACGGGAAAGGAACGAATCAACTGTGAGCAACGTTTCGCGCTATTTGCGGTTTCGTCGAAGTTGAGGTTCAGTTCGGCAATTCGACTCGCGGATGTATACGTAGCATTGCATGTTGTATTCAAACTGTTTTAGTTCACAAACACAGGAGACGAAAAATCTTACTTCACTAGAAATAGTTACAAGAACGAGAAACAATAGTCCAATACGTACCATCGTTAAATAATGATAATAATAAAAGTTACTTGATTTGTGCTTTGTGAGGAGATATCTTCCAATTTGTTTTTGATAGAAGAGTAATAAAGGCTAACAGAGAAATTTCCCATTCATGCTGAAGGGAATAACGACTAACAATAATAATTTATGCGGAATATTCCCTTTTGCCGCTGGCAATATTTAGCGGATCGCCACACTGCCCACTGCCTCGAAGTGCCGAGCGCTGGCCGATAGGACGGATTTAATTTTATTCTGGATATGTTCTGGATCTGACCGTTTTCGTTGACAGTTCGTTTGGTTCTAATGATGAATTTACGTTGATTCGTGTGTGTAATTTTATATAAATAATAAAGTTCAATTATTTCAATCAATCTGAGTTCTGATTTTTGATTTTGAATCACATCAACTAATGGCAAGATCGCTGAAGTAAGTAGCGACCTTAAGGGCCCACTATTCGAATTTCATCCAATTTCCGACATATTTTCCTTAAAAGTTTGAAGTTTTTAAGCTCTTAAAAAAATATATGTTATTCTTTAAGATAGTATCTATTTGTTCCAAAAGCCGAAATGGTAATTATTTGAAATTCCCTCGATAGAAATAAATCGCAAAGTATGCTCCAAAAAATATTATTAACACGTTTATTTCTGTTATTTTACAAGTTATGTGTATGAAAAAAATCACAATGCTTCTTTTAATGCTACTCAATAGACCCCAAAAGTGATTTTTGCTATTTTTGAAATACGCCGTGATTTATTAAACATTTTCACAACAGTCGCTTACGTCTTATGATTCTAAGCATGATTATTGCAGCCCCTCTCACTTCCTCACGCGCGTACGCTATCTGCCTTTCAGTCACTGCTTAGAGAGCTTCGCGGACGGTCGTGTTGTTCTCCGTTTCGTGATTTCTACTAAATAATATTTATCGTAAATAATAATATTGTATTCCGAAAATGGGAAATAAACGAAAAAGTGCTCGTATTTCTAAGAAAAGACTATTTCGTTCGAAACAAAAACGCATGGTGGACATTGTAAGGTAAGAAGAAAAATATAAATTTTGATTTGATGAATATATTATTATTTACTATTACGTAGGTAATATTTATTATAAAAATAAATTATTTATATATTGTGTAACAAAGGTGACAGGTATTGTTTTATTTTTCAGAATGCGTACTTTGGGAGATAAATCTATTGCCTATTTATAGATAATTTTAAGCGTATATCAGTTCATAAATATTGTTTTTTCAAAGATGGGAAATAAGCGAAAGACATCTCTGTATCATCGCTGTATTACGAACCAACAAGAACAAATAAATAAAATCAAACTTTTTTTCCAAAAAAACTTATATTAAACAAAAAAAAAAAAAAAAAAAAAAAAAAAATATATATATATATATATATATATATTATAATATATATTATTACTATTATATCACATAATGAATTATGAATCTAAGTAAGAATCGTGGCTCCCTTATCAGGCACAAGAGCTCCTCTTTTCTGATAAGGTATACATGACCAATTATGAACCTTAATATTATATTTTGCAAAATATGTATGTATTAATGTAACCCATATGATGTATATTAAAATAATAAAAAAAAAAAATAAAAATCTCGTATTCCAAAGAAAACAATATATCTCCAAAGATATACAAAAAAGCTTATATTTATTATAAACATTTGTAATTCATATTTTTATTTATGTATTGTGTAGTAAAAAGTTATAAAAATTATTATTTTATTTTTTTCAGAATACGATAAACGATAATTTATTATAAAAATTAATTATTATTTTTATTTATGTATTGTGTAGTAAAAAGTTATAAAAATTATTATTTTATTTTTTTCAGAATACGTACTTTGGGAAATAAAACTAATTCCAAAACATTAGAAATTACAGGGCAAGTTCATATTAATTCTGCTCCTTAGAGTAATATTACTCTAAGATCTGCTCTAATGATTCACAATGCAACGATGTCCGAAATATAATATAATATGTAATAATAATATACGGGCCATCTGTTTCAAATAACAATACTCGAACGTGGAATTCAGAATAATAATGAACATGCGAGCGAAAGAAGCTATTGAAAGTTCTGAAACTGTGGGGAATATAATTTAATAAAATAAAATACTTTTTTGTTTTAAAACCACGATATTTATTAATTTAAGAACCGACCGGTTTCGCTTTACTTAAGCATCATCAGGGTACAAATTAATACTAAACAAGAAGTACATAATGTGTGCATATATATAACAAAATATAGAGGGAGACAACATGATACAAATATAAGAAACACAAAGACGGTCATAAAATACATTAACATAAGTGCACAAGTAATGGAAAACCGCTAGATAATTATGTAGACTAATGGGTTATACGAATAAATCGGGAGAAACAAAACATCAATAAAACCTCAATAATAATGGTTTTTCCGAATTCGCAAATCATTTGATCGATAGCTTGCCTTCCTGAATAAATCTAATTTTATTTAATCATTTACGGCCAAGATATTTTTGACAATGGTGTGTTTTTATCTTTCTGTATTCCAATCATTTAGCTTTGCTTCTAGGGTTGTGCCCCAGTATTGCTTTTTGGAGACTGTAAACGGATCTCTCGGCATTTAATGAAACTGCAGCAGAACAAAGGCTGTTGCTATATTGACGTTCATGGTATGTTTTGCTCAGATTGACGATAAGGTTTCCAGAACTGCATTTCGCTCGAAGCATGTTTAGGGTAATAAGTTTATAGTTTAGGGTTCTTTCACCGTATTTATGGGAACATTTCAGAACCACCAATCTTTCATTTTGAGTGAATCTTGTGTTTGTGATTAAATTATATTTGACAATTTAAACAAATAATATTTAGAGAAGTCAAAAATAAAATTGAAAGTTCACTGAAAGCTTAAACTATTAAAAGTAGTAATTTCATAAAAATGTAAATAAATAGAGCCCCTTTCACATTTTAGAATGTAATTTTATGTTGCTTACATGTTTTATTACTCTTTATAATTATTGAATTGTTTAAATGAATAAATAAATAATTACAAAAAAGTCTTCTGATTTGTAAGTCCTCAGGAAGCACCAAGGATCTTTCTATCTATCTTTATAATATAATAAATTTGATGAGCATAAAAATGTAAACGTGTATATAATTTATATAAATGTACAAAAGTAGATATTACACGTGTATAAATATTATATTGCGCATATTATACAAGATGTCGGGGGTAAAGTGCACAAACTTCGGGAGGTGATTCTAATTGATAGTACAAGTAAAAAAGAAGAAAAACTTTTTTTGGAATTCCAACGTTTTAAGATAGTTTTCGAGTAAAAAAGTTTAATTTTTTGTATAGAAAAAAAAACAATTTCTTCTACGGAAAATAAATTTTTGTTAAAAAAATTTGGAAATTCGAATAATTTCCATTTCTTTTTTACTTCTTCTAGCATTTAGAATAACCTCCTGAAGTTTGAGCACTTTACCCCCGGACACCCTATAAAGATAACCATATAAGAAAAACCTTATTGATGTAAAAATATATTTATTGATTTTATAAAAGTTATAAATTACTTTTATAAAAGTGATAATAGTATTTTAGTAAAGTAAAGTAATTTGTATACCTATACAAATAACTTTCGTAAATGTTTTTTGTAAAATTTTAAAAAAAAATAATTAATTAAATCCGTAATAAAACCCATATTTTGAGAACCATCTTCATTTCGACTTCGTTCCTTAGAGTAATAATATACTAGAGACCGCACTAATATTTGTACAAATCGTTGACATACTCGCAAAATAAAGCTCTCCCTTTCAGCTCGGTTCCATTAACGTACAAAAAACAGAGACAAACAATTTCTGTTAAAAACATACTGTGTAAACGGGAAGCGACTTTTTGGAGCGGGCGAAGTTCACGCCAGTGTGATTTGCTCGGTGCTAACTAAAAATGGGTCTGTTTTTCTAAAATTGCAATAGATGTCGGTAATTTAATTTCGTAAATCCCCAAATTTATTCCTAATACGAATTCAGACACCTCTGTCGGATTCTTTTAACACTAAATATTGTTTATTTTGTGAGTGTTGCCCAAATCTAAATTCTTTACGCGGAAAGCGGGCCCTTATGGTAAACCTCCACTATGTCAGGTCGATGATTTTCCGGGTTTTAGCCAAACCATTTAGAAAGCCTTACACCTGGTCTGAGCTGCACTGCAACATTATTCGAGAAGTAGGATGAAGCAATTATTAGAAATACTAATTATGGAGGCGGGTTTGGGTACCGCCGCCCGGGGAATCATTTATTGGATCAACAAAACCTCTGCCATAGGTCACCCCAAGTGGTTCGCTACTTTTGGTGACTTAGCAGGGGTTCCCAGGCTTATCGGGTGAGGTGAGGTGTATTAAAGATGTGCCTGATCACCAGCTGCATGGCGTGCCAGATCGGGAGAGGCCGGTTGGGGAGACCCTTTGACCTCTCCAACTGGTATCTCTTGACCCATTGCCTTACGCCGCAGCGGAAAGGATAGATTCATATGTTCGTCACTCCTGGACACACTGATACCAAGATTCCAACCACCCCTCATACATTTTTCTTTCTAGAAATTCTCCTCCGTTATAAAAAAACCCTACACAGCATCCCCAAAGATGAGGTGAAATTATTTTTCTTAGGGCCTCTTGTGTGGGGTTAATTTAAAAAAAATAAAAAAAATCTATAACGAATATCGATTAATGAAATATTTGCACGAACAACTTTTTCCCTCTGTACGTTAAGCCTTTGACTGTGATATTAGAAGTATTGTTCGAATAAAATCATAGTATTCCTGAAATATCACAAAAATGAGAATAGAGCGGAAGTCAGTTTGTGCATGTCACGAAAGTGGACCTTTCATCAAAATATCAACTGTCAAGTCACACCACGCGCTTTTCAACATTGCCATAGAAAAACCAAATCTGCCGGTGATAAGAAAGCATTTTTAAGACTCACCAACTCGAGGGTTCGGCTTCGCGCCGAGGGTTGATGATGAAATTACACCTGTCGTAATCCATGGAATTTGAGAATGGAAGCTTTCGAGTAGTTTTGTTCGGGGATTTTGACGTTTTGCAAATATGAATCGGGTATCGGGTCGTTGACACAAACGAAAAATTGACCGATATTCTGACGTTGAACTTTTATCAGAAGGAATACTTATTATATTTCAAAACCAGTGAGCCTATTATATAGCCAGGGTTACCTTGAAAACATGAATCGATCTGACATCTGTTTTTCGGAAGCAACCCAAAGACGGACCCTGACTACCTCGGTGGGCGAGCGGTTAAAAGTCATGGATCCAAACCATGGCGTGCGCAAATAAATGTTATTTAAATAATGGATTCCATTACAGTTGGCCCGCTGACAGATGATCCCCAGACGGTTAAACCCCCCGGACAGTTGATCCCCCGAACAGTTGATCATTCTGCCAGTTGATCCCTCGGACTTTTGATCACGTAAAGCCTAAGAGGGATTATCTTTTCTGTAGGTCCTCATCGGTAAAGTATGGATATATGGCCGAATAACAAAAGTCGATATACAGGCGTCTTGAGTGGAAATCCGACAAATAAAGATTTTTGATAACAATAATGTAATAAATATGTTTTATACTCATAAATTTTTGATAACAGGACTGCGCAGTGAGGATATATGGACGAATATCAAAATAATGACATACTTATATATGCAGTTCAATTAGTAAAATACGCTATATCTACTTATATATGAAGGGGACACATTTTGTTTGGGGGCATTAGAAAAATTACACACTAAATAGCTGGTGCATTCAAAACGATATGTTTTTAAATATTGAAAAATGTTACATTATTACTTTTACTCGTAACAGAAAACGAAAGGATTTTGCATATTCCATTAATAATGTACGATTAAATGCAGTCACCACTATAAGAGATCTAGGAATCACTCTTGATTCAAAGTTTATGTTTGATGTACACATAAATGATATTATAAGTAAATCAATGAAAATGATTGGATTCATTCATAGAATATCGAAACCATTTAAATACCCCCAATCCATTATAACATTATACAACTCGTTGGTCAGAAGCAAATTGGAATATGGGAGTGTTATCTGGAACCCACATTATATAAAATATTCTAAAAGTATTGAATCTGTGCAAAAAAAAATCCTTAGACTGTTATCATTTAAACTTGGATTAAATGCCTCACTCAAATCTTATGAAGAACGACTACTAAACTTCAAATTTACAACATTGGAAAAAAGAAGACAATTTGCGGACTTAATATGTTTATATAAAATTATTCACGATAAACTTCTTACCACTAATTGTCTGAGCAATATTTATATTACAGTCCCTAATTGACATAATTTAAGGAGCCAAAATATATTCCATATTGATATATTTAATAACAATATTGCATATTTCAATACACTTTCTAGAATGTGTCGTCTGTACAATACAGTTGAATGCGACTTTATAGATATATTCGCAAACAGTCTCGCATATTTTAAAAAACAAATTAACAATCTTCTACCATGATATGTTATGGAGAACAGTTAAGAGATATAATTGCTTTATTATTTTCTTTACTTTTCTTCCTTATCCTTTCTCTGTACATTTACTATATTTTATATTTCATATTTAATATTCATGTTTTATATTTCTTTTTAATTATTATTATATGTGTCTTTTTTTTCTTTCACTACTAGCATCTCCGCCTAATATCAACTAAACCTTGTTTACGCATGCTGTGAACATTTTTAATTGGGGTGTTAATATCTGTGCAAATTCCTACCCAAATAATATAAATGTAATAATTGTTAACACTCTGTAAATGTTTCAAACAATAAATAAATAAATATACTTAATAGTGTTGAGATTATTGAGAATCATTTGATTTAAATTTGTGATTTATAAATTATCGTTGGAGCTTATGTGTTACTTATGATTTGTGGAAATTATTTAATTTATGTAAATGGTCTTTCTTAGTGCAGTCTCCTGGTGAATGACTACAACTCAATTGACACGCTTACTTTACTTGAAATGGATTGTTTAGTGCCATGTTTAATGACAAGAAGCTATAATTTTGGTTTTACATTTTGTTGAAAATTGCTCCGAGTTTCAAACCAATTATGATTAAAAAGAATAAGTGATTTAGAATATAGATGTCTCTAGTTTGCACCTTCTTTAAAGGCAGCGAAACTAGATTATTAAAGTTCCAATTTTGATTAGGGAACTCACTTCTCTTCGATAGTTTCTAGCTAAAGGAACCCAAAGTGAAAATTATATTTCGCTCTCCGTTGGTGGAGTGATCTCCACAGAGTGTCGGTAGCAGTATAAACTTTGGAAAAAACAACAATAAAATCGGTCTAATTTCAACATCTACAAAGTGTTTCACTTCTAAAAAAAAGAGGAATCTAGCCTTTTATTCTCAAGTCTTAACTTTAAACACATTTATAATTGGTCAAAATAATCATTAAAAATTTAAGCCCATGGGTCAAAAGACCAGTTGAACAGGTCAAAGGTCACCCCAAACCAGCCTCTCCCGATCTAGCACTCTACGCAGCTGGTGGGCAGGTGCATCCTGAACACACCTCACCCGATGAACACGGGAACCCCTGCTAAACCACCAAACGTAGCGAATCACTTAGGGTGACCTATACCAGAGGTGTTGGTTATCCAGTAAATGGTTGCCGGGGCGGCGGTGCCCACACCCGCCTGACGACCTTGGGCCGCTTGTACACATATTATAATTATATTCCCCTCTCATAACAACGAGCTCAACTAGTAGATGTGTGATCAAATATAAAAAATATCATTTTTTATGTATTTGTAAAAGTGATTACCCCACAAGAGTCCCAACTGCTCCCAACCACTGGAGCCATTGACGTTCCCAAGTGTGTATGTCGTGAGGCTGAATATAGTGGGGAAAGATGAAAAGATGGGAAGAGGAAGGTGTGGGAATACCTGGCTATTAGATCTAGTTATCAAACGCGGTTTTCAAGCAAAATTTCAATTCTGAAAGGTAGTCTTTCGTCAGGGCGACACTGGCACTGGGAGTATCTTCCACAATATATTATTTTTCATTACTGTCGTGAATAAGTAAATGTTTTATAGTTTATTTACGAATGCATTAGTCTAATGTCACACGTCACTAGTCGACATTAATTTGTTGCAGTAAAATAAATAATATAGATAATAATAGTTTGTAACTGACCTTTAGTAATTTACTTAGTTTTAAAATAGCGAATACATTCAAAGGCACATATAAATAATTCTGCAGTTTCTGATTGACTAGTTAGCACTCTCTCGCTGGTGGAACTGGAGTTCATTTATTTGTCTATAAATCTATTAATTCTCTCTCTTATTTGAAACCTGCTAGAGTTTTGTATAATTACGATTGCATCATGGATTTTTTAAAGGGAAAATGTGGTTTAGTGACAGGGGGCGCTGATGGATTAGGGTTCCACTATGTCAAAGAGTTGCTCACACAAGGCATTTCGGTAAGTGGAAATTCTAGAAAATATATAACATAATACTAATATATATATATATTTTTTTTTAAATTTTAAGCGTAATATTCAAGAGTTCCAACTGCCGTGGAATTAATATTTTGGAAACGTTGTGACCAATGATGCGGATTATACTGGATATTAGGGGCAATTGTCATACAGAATTTGAACAGTTGATCATTTTTCAAGTTCTGTGAAACAATTGGCCCATATCGAAATAATAACTGATCTTTAAAATTTACCTTGAAATTTGATGAATCGTTCAATTTCTGTAAAACAAACCGTCCTTAGCGAGACCGCATTTTATTTTCTTGTTTTCTACATTATTACAAGTATTTTTTATCGATTTTTTAAAATAGAAATAAATGTGATTTTTTTCTATCCACCTCCAATAAAATTTTTAAAGTTGAAAAATAATTTTTCATTTAGCCCAATGTCCAAGATCCAATATATCTCAATCCCCTTTTAATTCCAGAAACAGTTTGAATTGGAAACACTCATTTTCTCGGAGTTTGCCAACCATTTGTTGGAAACTAGTCATACCTTTAACTTCAATAGTGGAATAGAATTAATACATTGTAATGTCAATGGCATTCAGTTGGATAAACTAGAAATTTTAGAGATTAGAAAGAGTGTGAATGCAAAATTGAATATTATTAACCATCAAAAATTATTTTTAAATGACCCAATATTAAACCTATTCCCATTGTAAATTGTTCCATATTGCCTTTCTTTCCCCTATCCATTCTCATCTTTTCATTGTTGCCATTGTCTATGTCTATTATTTCTCTATTGACACCATTATCTATATCTACTATTTATAATTAGTATATGATTAGTATTATTAAAACCCTGAAGAAGTGAGCGTTGCTCATGAAACATGTTGGTATTTATAAACAATAAAAGTGGAAAAAACTAAGTATTTTATTAATTTCAATAATAATATTGAACTATTTAATGTTCTTTTACCTCCCATGCCTCAGAAAGCTGAGGGATTTTCCACAAAAACGGCGCTTTACAAGTTGTCCGATTATTATTAAACTTAGCTCGGATTGTCTCTTTACAACTACGTGTAGTGGGTACCGTAAATATGGAAACTACCTAGGTTTATTATGATAATAAATTGTTAATCATGTTTCTGTTTGATAAAAATATGCGCTACAATGCAACAAAACCATATTAACCATATGTATGTCGTACCTTCGTCATTTGTAAGAAAATCACGTGAAATTAGCATTATATTGTTTTGAGAGAAATGATTTCCAAGTATAACTTATGTTTGGTAAATTTTATTGGTCATCTAATGTATTGATTGGTTTTAAAGTTTAAAAGGAATGCACCCCACGCTTATTTCAGTAAAAAAACAATTTAATTTTTGGAATAACTTTATTTAGTAATACCTCAAATTGTAATATTTTATTATTCAAGACAATATTAGCGATTTTTAAACGAAAATCTGATACAGAAAAGGATACGGTCACATCTAGGACACGAACCCAGGACCCTTGCCTTGCCGGGGCACCGCTCTTTACCACTGAGCTAATGGGACACTATCCCCTTCGGTCACATTTAACTGTATCATACTTCGAATAAGAACTTCCAACATTGTCTTCATTTTTTCACCGCACATTTTTTTATTGGCAACTATCTTTATGTATGATCACAAGATTCAACCCGAACTAAATGCAATCTAGACAGCGTCTTTTTAGATAAACCTATCGTATTTTTTATTTTTTATGTGCGACATCTATTGACTTTTTTGCAAGTCTTTGATGAATATTTAATTTTTGGAATAAGTTTATTGAGTAATACCCCAAATTAAATATTTAATCATTGAAGACAATATTAGCGATTTTTAAAAATGTCTTAGATGTGACCGTATCCTTTTCTGATTTTTTGTTTCAGATTTTCTTTTTAAAATCGCTAATATTGTCTTCAATAATTAAAAAAAACAATTGCTTAAATACTTAAATACCTTGTTCAGTGATAATAAACAATGTTATTTTTAATGTTATGCATTATTTATTATTATAAAATATGGGCCATTAGTATGTCAAATAGTTCACGATGAAAAGGGAAAACTTTGAAAATTATTATCGATTGATTAAATTAAATTAATTAAGTGTTTTCGTCGGTTTTTCCGTATTTCCGGATATTTTATTTAATCCTTGAGGGGAAGTAGGTGGAGGAGATGATGGTAAGGAAGTACCTACATATTTGTATCTGGTCACCAAGCAGGGCTAAAGTCATTTCAAGCATCTTTGCATCACGTGGATCTTTTGATATTACTGTATAACTTTATAACTCATTTTTACTTTATAATTTTCCAGAAATGTGCCATCCTTGATATCGACACGATGATTGGTGAAAAATCTTATGGAGCCTTGTCAGCTGCATTTGGTGTTGATCGTGTGATGTTTGTTAAATGCGATGTCACTGATATGTCAGAGTTTGACGGGGCAGTCAAAGAAGTTGTTACCAAGTTTAAAAAACTTGATATCTTCATCAATAATGCCGGGTATGTCGACGAAACTAAATGGGAAAGAATTCTGGATGTTAACTTGGTGAGTAGATAGATATAACCACAGACATAGGAATTAATAGACGAGAAGATATGGGCGAGGGGTAAAATCAACTGTTGAAGAACGAAGGGAGTGAAGCTGACTGTGATTCGTCAATAAATCAATCTGACAGTAAAAAGGCATCTCGCATTATAATATCACCATTTACTTCTTAAAAGTAAAATCTGCTTTGAATGAATAGACATTTTTACATGGGAGCGCAAATTACTCGCCACGTTATGAACAAATTTGCGAAGTCCAAATTCGGCAAAGTAAGGCAGCTTCTATTTTCAGAGTCGTAGTTAGTTTCAGAGTATTTAGTTAAGACACTTTTATAAATGTTCATAATTTACTTCCCAGCAACCAACCAGCTTTGTGTTTCGCGTCCAGACGTTTCTCGATGTGATAGTAACAACTGATTCATATTATACGATGTGAATATGCTTAAAATAAAGTAAAATAATGCTTATATATGGAATGTAATACGACAATTGGGTTTATTCTCTTTTTTCACATCTATTTTTACCAGTTTTCATAGTACAAGTCAAAATTTTGCCGTGTTATTTAGTAAAATGAACCGATGATGCCTCGACCATAGTTCGCACAAGAATGATGACGTCACGTTTTCAAATTTCATTTGAGGCCATACGCGAGCCCAGCCGGCTCAATGGAACCGGTATGGGGAGTGGGGATAATACGCTTTTAATCACTTAGGGCAGGTCTACTAATATTCATATGTCTATGGATATAACGCACCGAAAAAGTGCAGGGAGAAAAATTACTAGTGCTAATTTATCCAGAATATCTTTAAATTATTGACGATTCCGGTTAAAAACAGGATTGCAGTTCTTACGAATGAATTAACAAGTTTCCTGATAAACTTTTAGAAAATCATTGTCGGATTAAGTTTTCTTGAAAATCCGAATATTTTTGCATTACAACGAAAATTCTCAGTATCGTCGAGATATCATATCAAGGCAAACCGATAAAACATTCTTTAATTGATGTTTTATAAATAAGGCCTGTTAATTTATCGTGAAGGAAAAAATGATTTCTGTCCGTGTGTATTATCGTTTGGATGGAGTAAGTTCTGATTTTCCTAAAGAAATTACATTATGAATACAAAAAATACGCTTTAGATAAATTGAAGGTTTTCCTATCGTTTCGCTTGAGTAGAATATAAATAAAATAATGTATTTCTCAATAAAAATATAAATGTAAGCTACTAAATTTTTTTTTTTTCAATAGAAATGTATGAACGCATAAAGAAAACAACTTTAAAAAATACAATATTATAGCTAAGATTATCTGTGACAGTTTCACTTGATTAACTTTTTTGCTTTCTTATAAAATTATTTACAAAATAAATAAAAACCAGTCTTGTGCTTCAAACTTAACGTTTCTAGACTCCGTTTGTTAAGCGATTTTAACGCCTATTACCTACAATATAAGGTATACCAAGAATATACACACTTTTGGCTTGTAGCTTCCTCTTAATTCTTATTTCACATCGCTGTTATTTTTTGTCGTTATTTGATGATACAAAACATAAACACCACAGTCTTGAAATGAATGTAATATTAAGTCGTATAATTATTGTATCATTTCATATCTGTCCGCGCTTACAAATATGATGTCAAATTTTATTAAACATTGATTAACTCTCAGATTACGGAAAGCATTTTCTATATGTCTGTTTTAGATGTTTACACTTGTATTAAGTGCCAGTAATACAAATTTTTTTAATAATCAATGACTGTATGTAAATGGGTTAGTTGTAGTGTTTTGTGAACACCTCACTTGGAAAACCTATTCTGAAATGGATTAGATAGGCTGCTTTTTCCGTAGCTGCGCCAAATGTAAAGAATGGAGTATTGTAGCGGGTGAAGGTCGTATACAATAATGATACTTGATCTTGTACTGATATTTATTGGGGAGCTGCTTGTAACAAAAGAGGCACAATCCTAGTATGCATCGCCTTTTATAGCATCTCGCAAGCATGCTATCTCGCTTGCACTTACACACATTCATATAGACATCACAGTATTATAATGCCGTCATAAGTAAAAACACAACAGAGGCAGTCAAGGACGATACTGTGGTTCCACCCAGTTTTGTATATCAGATTTGGAGCTGTTGAGTACGTCATACTATTATATGTACGCAATGTAGTGAAAAGAAAAGAAAATGATATTATAACTTGATGAAGCAGTTAAGAAAAAAAGAGAATAAAACAAAATCAAAAAAAGTAGATGATAATTAACGCAAATAGTTTATTATCTAATAAATTCACCAACCTGTAATCTATATTTGTTTTTGACTTTTTGTCACTATTCTTTTTTATCATATTATTTAAAATATTTTTTGTTTAACTTCTGTAAACCTTATTATATTAAATAAGTTATGTGAGAGTACATAATAATGACCTCATATACTGTCTCTCTGTCTCAACACGGGATGCCATCCAGTGAGACAGGCTTAGAAAAACCTTTGATTTTTTTTATCAAGTGAAATAAAGTGAAAAATAAATTGGTCAGTTGTGTGTTTAAATAATAGCATGTCACAGGTAAGAAAATTTATTTTTTAACTATTGCAACACTTTTTGTCTTGACACGCTCTATTTTTGTTCTTTAAAATATATCATTTTCCAACATGATACTGTTAAATTGAGACAGCATGCCAACTTCCTGATTAAATATTAGTCATTCAGAATGTATCGAGAGCACTTCTTCTTTTTCTAATATATACCGTGACGGAAAACGAGAATATCAGTATGTCAATATCAATATCAGTATTTGTATGAACACGTGTTCCGCCGTCCTCATAAAACATTCGCTTTTGACTGATTTGTTTGTTAGGAACTCTTTCAATTCATTCGTTATAGGCCTGCAGTCCCATTTTTGACAGGAAAACGAATAATTTGACCAGAGTTTTAATAAATTACCAGTATTTTATTTCAGTAAGTTTTCTTCGTGTGGACATATGCAATTATGTTTTTACCCACCTATAAATTTAATCTCGAAATGTTACAGCGTGGCGTGATTCAAGGCTCCATCCTGGGAATGCGATACATGGGCAAGGACCAAGGAGGGTGCGGGGGAACCATTGTGAACATAGCTTCCATCTTAGGTTTGGATTCCGACGCGGGATGTTCTCCGGTCTACTGCGCTACGAAGGGAGGAGTCATCGCGTATTCTAGGGCTATGGGGGTATTTTTGAATTTGTGGTTGTACTTGAAATGGATGTCATAGTCTCACTGGCTCCAAAAGATTGTCACTCTTCTGTGGTATTCATATAAATACTCCGTTCCTTAATATGATACTTCTTTTTTATACAATTAATTAAGTCGTTAGCCAAGGGAAACTGCCATTTTTAGCGAAAAATTTTTCGAAGGTTCCACTAAAATGCAATTGAGCATTTCTTAAAAAACGCACGTTTTACGAAAAACTGTGAAAAAAGCAAAAACACAAAAATTAAACAACCTTTTTTCTGGCCTCGAAATATTATTTGTAGATATGATTGTGTGCAAAAATATTACAAAGTTTTTGTTTAATTTGAAATAAAACCAACACTTTGTAGTTAACCACGAATTTTTATTATTTTACATATCGACCGGTTTCGCTGAAACCTAGTTTCGACAGGATATAATAATAATTATTATAAAATGCTTTGCTTAAGCGAAACCGGGCGATATGTAAAATAATGAAAGTTCGTGGTTAAATACAAAGTGTTTGTTTTATTTAAAAATATAATGCCTAGTAAGGTGGAGTGAAATTTTTTTTTGAGAATTTCGGATCGGCATAGTTGGGAAAGATGCTCCATATATTATCAATTACAACAAAAATAATAAAAAAAATATATTCACAATACCTGGACATCGCCAAAGCTTTATATTTTATCATTTTCACGATTTTACCTAAGTATTTATAGCTCATATACGCGAAATAAAACTAACATAAAATTTGTTTTTTACCATTTATTTTAAAGATAATACATTTGTAGATTGTTAGAATGGAACAAATAGTGGAAATAAAAAATGTAAATATATTATTTACGGCATTGAAAAAATTGAAAATTACAAAAGTTACTATGAACGGTACTGCATTTTGGTGTTAAAAATAGGCATAAGGTGTCGTGACTCTAACATTGTTTTTATTAATCCATCTCGCCACTAGGGTCCACAAACAACAGCTGAGGCTTCTGTTACAATTTTCACAAATCTCTCTGTAGCTTGAGTGTGGCAAGGAAAATTCTTTATCATTGGTAGTATGACATCGTCAATTATTGTGTGATCGGTAATGCACATTTTTTTGAGAGTCTAAAGTTTAAACTACAAGAAGGAATAGCGTCAGTTAATTTGTTTGTGCACTCAAACGCATCATGATGACGTTTCCTTGTCAATAAATTCATGTTTTTTTGTAGCATCTCGGTCCAGACCTCCTATCATCATTTTTCGATCCGTTCGCTGATCCAGTAGGAATTTTTGTTCTTTAATAGGAATTTTTCGCTTCTTTTCACACGAACATAAGTCAAAAGATGTGCATCTGCATGTCGCTATATCAAAAAGAAACGGGGTTTTTTCTTTGAAATGTTGAAGTTTTTGACGATAAGCCGTATTATTTTTTCTGCTTTTGGACGACTTATTTACTAAACTATAGTACTTATTATAATACGTACGAATTCGTCTCGTAATGCTCCTGTGCTCAATAATGGGAATTGACGCTCTATTCCAGATATCCTCTAACTTCACGGAAATTTCTTCATATGTATCTTTAAATTGTTGTTTTTTAGAATGGTGCACCCACAAAACACATCGTAATACATCTTCACAAGTAGGCAAAACATTCAAAGGTAAATCACTTCCAGAACCAAATACAGGACAAGTTAGTTCACTTCTTAACATTGCCATAATGTTCAACTTTCAAAGAACAGTCGATATAAACACAAACTTCGAAAATTAGTTGATTTATTCTACTGCAGCGCACAATTACAAGTACCCACTACGTAAATTGTAAACTCGGCCGACGCGCACCATGATAAACAAAGAACAGTGAAGAGATGCATGAATTAGAAGTGAGTCGTTCGCGAACGAGTCGGCTCAGTGAACCGGATCTTTACGCGGATCCGTAAGATCCGGTTCCCAAATCAGCCGCTCACTCGTTCGCGGATCAGTAGTGACTCACCCGTTCGGGAACGGTGAGCCGGTGACCCGCTTCACTCGTTCGCGAACGGTGAGCCGGTGATCCGCTTCACTCTTTCGCGAACGGTGAGCCGGTGAGCAGGTGACCCGCCAGACCCGAAGAGCCGACTCACCCGTTCGCGAACGAAGATCCGCATACATCGTTCAACGGATCTCTCGGCTCGCGGGTCACTACTGACGTACTGACCGGATTAATCATCGATACGACATAATAATATTGGTATTCCCGCTTGCATTACATTTTAGTTGTTGTGTCGGCACTTATTTAGTTTATTATAACAGGAACAAGGACGAGTTATACAGGGTGTCCGGAAACTCGTAGTACAAGCGGGAAACTGGTGAATCTACATCACATTTGGAGTCGATTTTGTAGTATATTTTTTTTTGATTTGAGCTTTCGTTATCGAGTAAATCGAGTTAGAAGTTCATTTTTTTTTTTTTTTTTTTAATCAAATTCTTATAAATTATTACTGAAGATCAAAGTACCCAACTAATTAAAACTATTTGAAAGTAAAACAAATGAAGAAACTCGGATTTGAAGCATTATTTTGAAATCACCCTTCATTTAATCCGGTGTAATCATAAAATATTTCTGCTCTGCAGGGTTAAAACATCTGTTGTTCAACCCTAAACACCAGAAAAAAATTTAACCCAAAAATAGCCGAAAAATATTTTTTTTTGGTTTTTTTTTTTTTTTGTGAAAAAGCTCAAATCAAAAAACGTTATGTTTTTTTGGGTTCCCCATGTGGTGTAGATTCTCCAGTTTCCCGCTTGTACTACGAGTTTCCGGACACCGTGTATTATGTTCATGGTTTATTTTCAGTTAATCATTGATATCTAAATAATGTTGGTAATGAGCACTTAGAACGACGTTTAACTATTATTCTCACACCGAAGTATTTTGTTTCACAACACATTTTTTTATATTATTATTACACTTATTTAGGACACAATTAATTTTAAATAGATTTAAGTTTATTTTTATTGTTCTATATTTTAATAAGATTCGCTAATCGACTTTTTAAAACTTAATTTAAGGTAACTTTTTCATAGTATTGATATAGATTATAAAAAACTAACTAACCATCACGCCGTTTCCCCGCAGGGGTAGGCAGAGATGACGGACCGCCAAACAACTCGGTCTTGGCACACACTCCTTGCCTCATTCACATTCATACATCGTCCCATACATACTCTTCTATTGTTCTGACTCTTGACATGGCCCGACTCAAGTATCTGATTCACTTGATCGTGCCATGTCTTCCTCGGGCGTCCCCGACTTCTACTACCATTCACATTTGCATCGTATATTCTATAGATATATAGAATATACGATAATATATATATTATAGATTGTAATTTAAAAATAACACATCTGACAATTTGACGATGTCATTCTGGACCTTTTTTGAGTAAGAGTTTTAAGAAAATATCCTTTCACAGGGCACCGAGGTTGCTGTTATACATAGTCTTTTTTAACGATTGCATAAAGCCGGGGGTAAATAGCTTTTCTTGTGGAAATTATGGTAATTTTAAATTACGGCTATTTTAAAGTACGTAATTATGTTTTCCGGGTAAAAAAATTAACAAGCGATAAGAATCGTGATTCAACGATTACCATACGATTGGAGTTTGACGTTTCGTACCAAAAACCTAACAATACAAAATATTTCTCGATTTCATTTTTTCATTCTTACAAAAGGGTATTCCAATAATATTGGGAATCCCCTTTGAATGTGATCATAAATATACGATATTTAGATCGATGTTCCTAGGCAAAAATATTGTCTTCGAAATATACCAGTCACCAAATACCAATTTTTGCGATTTCTGAAGGTTGTGAAAATACATGCGACCATAAAAAATATGATTGCACTCAGCCGACTTAATTCGTTCAATCGCCTAAAGAAGCAAAAATGTCGGAATGTTTCCTCACGATAACAAGTCCGATCTGATAAAGCGCTGTCCTGAGAAATGAGCTTTAAAGCATTTATCTTTACAGCTCATTTTCCCGGAGGGATCTTTGTCAGATGCAACCTTTTACACTGAGATGAAATATCGTAAAAACCTAAAAATATTTTAAATACAACTTCTATAAAAGAAAAATTGAAAATGGGGGGGGGGGGAACCGGATCAATCGAGCCGATTCACTGAAGCGGATCTTTCAAGTGAACGGGACCTGGTGAAGCGGCTCCCTCAACTGAGCCGCTTCGCCCATCTCTAGCATGAATCCCAATAAACAATAGTACCCTAAGTAGGGGAAGTCCTTGTCCGAGGGAACCCCGATCCACTAGATAATGTCTAGCGGATCGGAAACTTCGCCAAGATGATACGCGATACACTTCACTCTGTTTGATACGCATTTGGAATAGTTTAACTGTTCCTACAGTCCTGCTTTATAATTATATTATAAAATAATAATGTAATTATATATAATAGGTAATAAATAAACACTCAATTTTTTTTACATAATTATAATCTATCTAAGAATCGGGAGAACATTATTGGTGTTTTCAGTGTTTTTATCAAAAATTCATAGTTGTGGCGATGTCGTAATTATAAATAAATATTTTTTATTTAAGATAATTACATAACGGAGCACCAATCCCGCGTATGCCGAATTCTATATTACGAAAAAAAAAATTCTCCATACTAGACCGCTCCACCTTAATGCCTAGCTAATGCTAATGGCTTCTTACGGAAAAAAAATACGAAGTTTAATTTTAACCATGTATCATTTTCACATTTTTTCCCATTAAAGAAAGGTAATGTTTTGTTGATTTCTTTTATGAGAGTCAATTTGTAATTTATTTATGCCACATATTATCCGTTGAATAACTTCTCGGTTATGGTTTATTTTAAAGTTAAGAATATTCAACGAATGTTATTGAGCGAGTGTAATTTTCACAAAGTTTAATATCTTGGACGTGTCATTTCTTTCACGTTTCGCTATGTATTTTTTTTCATGTGCTTTTCAGACTTCGTACCACTTTGACAGAACTGGCGTAAGGTTCCTCATCATGTGTCCTGGATTGACCGTAACTGAACTAGTGAAGGGAGCCATGACCATGTACCCAACCGAGGAACAGAATATGAACACGAGAATGACATTCAGATTCGAACCAGAACAAGGGTACATACTATTTATTATCTCCTAATGTTAGTGAAGATGGTTTTTATAGTCCGTTAACAAAGCAGTCCGCCCCCCTACTCCTAAAAAAAGATAACAATTTCGATGTTTTTTTTTTTTTAATAACCGCACAACTATTTGCATACATCTCCAATACTTACCGATTTTATAATTTTTCGCCTAAAAAAAACATCTAAAATGTCACCGAAGACAAAATTTCGTTAATATTTTGAACTTCAAATAATAACAGGAAATGCTCGTTAAAGTAAATCAAGTACGTCCCTGAACACCCTGTACTATAGAAGTTTTTCAAAGGAGAAGAATGCGTGCTTGTAGTGGTTTTTAATTTAATTGGTAATAATAATTAGTTACTTAAATGGTTAGGAAGCTATCTAGAAAATTGAAGCCAAAGAGTTAATATTAGTGGCACTCTAAGCGATCCAGCCAATATCGAATTTGGTGTTCCACAGGGAAGTACTTTAGGACCGATATTGTTTAATATTTATATCAATGATCTTTGTAACAGTAACCTTGCCGATCATATCATCACTTTTGCTGACGATACGGTCTTAATATTTGAGGCGAAAAACTGGTTCGAAACGCACAGAAAAGCCGAAATTGGGATAAACAATATTAAACACTGGCTAGACAATAATCTCCTTACTCTCAACACGGAAAAGACAAAAATTATACGTTTTAGTGCAACTCAAGCGGGACAACCCAAGGAAATACTGAATATTACTATTCACATTTGTAATGAACCGAATACTTGTACTTGCAAAAACCTAGAATCCGTAGATAGTTTAAAATATTTAGGAATCACCATTGACAAATATCTGAGATGGGAAGAACACATTAACTCAACTGCCTCAAAAGTCAGAAAACTTACCCACCTCTTTATGACCATCAGAAATATTCTCTCTGTAAAAGATATGAAATCAATATACTATGCCATGTGTAATTCTTTACTCGAATATGCATCCCTAGGTTGGGGTGGCTGTGCCAAAACAATATTAGACTCCCTGGTTAAAGCACAGAAATCACTACTAAGAGTCATACTCAAAAAACCATTCAGGTACCCCAGTGATGCATTATTCACGGAAATAAAAGTTCTCGATGTTAGACAACTGTATATTAGAAAGATTATATTACTTGCACAAAAACAACGTCAGCACTTCCCTTCCATCGACCACCTTCACGACACCCGACTTTCAAGGAATAATCCAATAGTCCCAATAAAAACCACGACGTCCCTTGGGCAACGGAAATTCTCGTACTTAGGACCTAAATTATTTAATATCATTCCTAATGCTTGGAAAACGAAAAGTACAAATGTTTTGCGCAAATTGGTCAACGACTGGCTCCTTGATTTAGGGAGGGTAAAAAGTGAAGATATGTTGATCAATAGATAATCTCATTATAAAAAAATTATAAAAAATATATATGTTCATTATTGTCAAAACACTGATACATAATTTTTTAAAGTACATACAATACAAAAACACATATTTATCACCTCTGAACACAATTGTCAATGCTGTATTAATCTGTACTTTATTTATCAATGCTATCGATTATTTTCTAATCATCCAACTATATTATAAACTTATAAACTACCCTTCCCATTTTTTCTACCTTACAACTCCTGTGGTGATCTGTCTTTTTATTACTACTATCTGGCTGATATTTACTTTACCGGTTTTGTTTTATAAATTGTACTAAATTGTAATATGAACTAAACTTGTCAATTTGACTGGCCTAAAACAGGATCCATTCCTAGTTGGCTAGTCAAAGTTTCCGCATGTTTTATTGTATGATTTTTATGTGAAATAAATTTATTATTATTATTATTATTATTATTATTATTATTAATAATAATATTTAGCTTATTTGTATGGCACCGTTTTCATGAAAAATCACATCAAGATAGCTGTACAAATTTTATAATAACCAGTGACTAAGGCCTATACCTACTATCTTAATTACACATATAGCTTAGAGTTAAAGACTTAAAACTAACAAACTTATATTTAAAAATACATATTGTTGGTTTCGCCCGTGTTGTTAGCGATAAGTCAATAATAAAAATAAATATAGACTATGCAAGTTAGATTTGAATATTGCAAAATGTCGGCGAAACAAGGCCGGTAGGTATTTTTATATACAACGACATAAAATTGTATTTTTTAAATGAAAATTCTTATTGTGTAGTACATAAGCAATCATTTTCCCTGATTATTACGGACTGCACCTTGCGGCAAGCAAATTACAGAAACGGACGTTTACCTTATGACGCTCAAAGAATTTTTGTCTATGTTTATGTGTACCAGTCATTGAACATGGACTGCACTTCACAGTGGAAAACATTCTGAAATGGCTGCGCCTTACGAGGATAAGAAATGCTAATGAGGAATTCTAATGAATTCTTCTATACTATTGTACTTAACCAGTCATTGTATTTGAAAAGTAGAGGTTTATTTATTGGACAATTTGTATAGCGCCGCTTTTGTGAGATATCACCTCAGGGGGGGCTTTTCAGTTGATGCAGGTATTACAAAAAATATAAATATTACAAAAATAAAGTGAAGTTAAGTTAAGTAAAATGAAGTACAGTAACAGGTGACACAAAGATAGAAGATGGAAACTCTGCAGCAAGAATCCTAGGTGGTGAAGAAACTGGACTAGCTGATGCAGCGAGAGATTCCACCGCGTCCACCAACAGCGCCAGCACGAAGTTCGTCATCCGTCCAGATATGTGTCTGCTGCTATTAAACACCTCAAACAGATAAGAGACCCTGGCAGCACTGCTATGACGTTCGGCGAGTCCATCACTCATCTCCATGTAATCCTGATCCTGGTGATTGTTGAAAGGGTGCATTCAAAAAGGGTTGAAAAAGCGACGGTCGGGATAATAAATTACCGTGGGCTTAGCGAAACACTTGCTAGGGCTTTCAGAGTTTCGGAGAATTCCGTTGAAAATATCTGGGGTGCATTTACCGATCGACGTTCGTTTCGAATTTTTGAGCGAAATTTCCGAATATTCACTTTTAACACACTGCACTCAAATCACATTATAAAGTTCTAATAACTGGTTGTTTAGTTCATATAAAATGTTAATTGATTGATTTAAAAAATAATTTCAAAGGGGCGCCGCCTCATTTCCCTTGAAAATACTAAAAAAAACACAAAGCGGTTGGAGGACGCGTTAGGACGCTTCCGGCTGCCACGAAGGGCGCTTTACTTATTAGGTTATTATACAAAATCATATTAAGTCTGAAAAACGTGTTACTTTGAGATTTAGTTTAAAAAACTGAAAAAATGGTTAAAAAAAAGTTATTCCACCCTCCTTCCTCTTCCTTATCTCCATACCCTTGCAGTTAGGATTCCTATTTTAAAAAAACGCAACATTTTCACGTCCCTCATTATCGGTGCCAACTTTTTTTTTTAATTGGCTTGTTCACTCGTATGTATGAACATCACCTAGATTTATGTTTTTGAAGGTTATTGAATATAAACTTTTAAAATAATACACTATATGTAGCATATTTTCATTGTTTTAACTCGACCCCTCCCCCAAGACAAATTCCTCGGTGCACACTGCAACAAAGTCTAGATATTCAATAAAATGTTACAAAATTTTTAAATTACTATAGCAACACCGAGTATCAAAAATTTAAGAATATAATATATTCAAATGTGAGGTTATTTTTGAGTTCGAATGTGACAGAATGACAATGGTCGGGAAAAAAATACAAAACTCATCTAAAAACTGCCTAGCTGTTTAGCTATAGTTTTTGTACATTTGAAAATGTGGAAAAAATTCGGTTTATGGGAGTCACTCGAATAACCGAAATTGAACTTGATTTAGACTAATTTAGGGCTGTGGAATCCGAATCTAATCCGAATTAGGTGGGGGTCGGCACTATTAACTGAGTTATAGGGTTTTGAAATTTCGTACGCGATACATAGAAACCATGTTTTATTTATCAATTATGACATAAGAAAATCAAATTAATGACTATTTAATAGTCTCACATTTCAGAAGTGCCAACAAAAAAATAAAAAGTGTTGCCATATAACAGATTCGGATTCCCCAGCCCTAAATTAGTCTAAATCAAGTTCAATTTCGGTTATTCGAGTGACTACCATAAACCGAATTTTACCCGAAAATGTAATATGTATTTTGATGTTCTTTCCAGCCCGGAGCATTTGGCCAGGGCAATGATGACTCTATTGCAGAAGGGGACAAATGGCTCCGCTTGGGTCAGCGAAGGCGAGAAACCCATTTATGAAATCGGTTTTAAATCAAGAAACGAACTTCAAAAGCATTAATTTAATTTTATGAATAGTATTAATAATTATCATGTTGATTAAACAATTAAATTAGCCAAGTATAAAAATGTTATGCACTGATCATATTTCCTTTTTTTAGCTTAAATAACCTATTTCGTCTTTTTTATTCGGAAAAGAATAATTAAGCAGTATTTTTATTAATTACTAGAGCAGGGCCGTGATAAATCACGGGAAATTATAATTTTATAAGAATTTCTGAAGCTGAAAGTATTTATAAAAAAAATTTGCTTCACGATTATTTCCTCTCAAAAGCAAACAAAAATTTACCTTAATAATTATGATATAAATTATAGTTATAGATATACAAGTTATTATTTTTACCTATTAATTGTTATTATTGTTACCTATTTTTTGTTATTATTATTATTTATATTATTGTTAATTATTTATTGTTATTATTGGATCTCAAATGACATTTAATTAAAAATCAGATATAATAATAATAAAATTCACGTTAAATATGGTGTGCAGTGGTTTATAAATTAGATAAATAAAATATGCAGAAAAAAGATATAATATGTCTCGACGCCATCTTGTGGGGGATTCAGCACCAACAAAGGCTTTCCTACAAAAATAAAGCAGGTGGTTTTCAGGTGGAAAAATGTAATAACCAATAATTGCCAAATGAAAAATTACTAGTTAATATTGAATTATTTAACGGGTTGGGAATAAGCCCATCTAGCTCAATGCTTAGAGCAGCTGACCGGCAGTCAGACGGCTCTCCTTTGGGCTATACATAAAAAACCTTGTTTTTTTTTTTTTTTCAACTTCCGATTTTGTTGTCCGGGTTAAATCTTCCCCAAAGGAAAAACTAAACCCTTCCACACACTTTTCCACAAATGATCATCTAGTCAATCAACACTATGTAAGTGCATTATATAAGCAAAATAAATACAAAACAATACAAGAACAACACGTCAACTCACCAGAGATCAAATGGGAAAATAATTCACCGACTCCAGATATTTTCATATCAGAGGGTTCGGCTCGGTAGAACTTCTAACAGGGCCTATAAATATTACTGATCCCTCAACATAAATATTTAAAAAATCTTTCGTTATTCTACATGTATTCAAAATGACCGACTTTTGCATCTTTATATATAAATTTTTTGATACATCTAATACGCATAAATTTTTAATGAGAGAGCTAGGTATAATGCCAGTAGCCGAAATAACGAATGGTAATATTTTTATAGTCTGAGAATGCCAAATTCTTTTTATTTCATTTCCTAAATCTGTGTATTTTCTTATTGTTTCATTAACAGATTTTTTAATATTACAAGATTTTGGAATAGCGACATCAATGATATAAGTTATTTTTTTAATTTTGTCATATAAAACTATATCGGGTCTATTATGACTAATCGCTCGGTCTGTTAGTATAGTTTTATCATAATATATTTTATAAAATTCGTTTTCGAAACTGAATATGTAAATTGTATCAATGGCAGTGCAACTAAATTAAGCAAAGAACACATGAGTAAAGTAACCCCGAAAACAATTACAATTTTGGGGATAATAAACGAAATGGCAGCAAAAATGTGGATATTTCTGGAAAAAATAGAATACTAAAGGAAATTACGGGAAACAAAAAGCAGTATCAAAATTTTGGAAAATAAATTATATCACTCCGAACAAACCACGGAGAAAACCGAAGGGATATAAAACAAAACATAATTAAATTGAAACAAGGGTTGATGAGGAGGGAATACAAACATAATTCAATTGAAACAGGGGTGAATGAGAAGGGAATAAAAACGCAATTCAATTGAAACAGGGGTGAATGAGAAGGGAATAAAAACACAATTCAATTGAAACAGGGGGAATGAGGAGGGAATGCAAACAAAATTAAATTGAAACGGGGGGAATGAAAAGGGAATATAAACTGTAAAAGATGGTAAAATTATTGATACGTGCAGAAATAGTAAGTATTTTGAAAACCTCCAGGAAGACATTAAAACATTTTGTGAAATATATACCACGAAAATCACGGATGAAAGATTCCCTTGAATAAAAAAGTTGCTGGATTATAGTTGTTAAAAATTTTCCTCAGGGCCTCCTGTGCGGAACTAATGTAAAAAAACACCGTATTGTTACCATAATATATTTATTTTAAATGTATCTCAAGACTTTTTGTTTTGGTTTGGCTGAGGATTGAACCTTCCTTCCCAGGGACTGTAGTCAAGCGAGCTTCCGAAACCATATACCGATCGCGTAAGACTGACATTTATTTCGTATACTAAGTACTGAAATTTCGTCCGATTTCAGAGAAATGCGTACATTTCTGCGTGTGTGTACGTGATTCACGCCAACATTAATTTGATACAAAAGCGCGATCTGCTGTCGGGAAGTGGATTAAGAGGAAGCTACGAGTACAAGCCAAAAATGTGTTTATTCTTGGTAAACCTTATATTATAGGCATTAAAATCGCTTGACAAACGGAGTCCAGAAACGTTCGATTTCAAGCACAAAACTGCTGTTTATTTATTTTGTAAATAATTTTATAAGAAAGCAAACAAGTTAATCAAGTGAAACTGTCATAGATTATCTTAGTTAATAATGTATTTTTTAAAAGTTGTTTTCTTTACGCGTTCATACATTTCTATTGAAAAATATTTTTTTAGTTGTTAAAGTAATTTATTTTTTTATTTGCATTCTACTCAAGCGAAACGATAGAAGAACCTTTAATTTACCTAAAGCATATTTTTGGTATTCATAATGTACTCCGATTTGTTATAAAGATTAATCAAAATAGTGATTTATCATTAAGCTTCGCCTTAATTTTCGCTTCCAAGATGTGCATGCATTTATTACCGAAAACAAAATTTTAATTAAAATAAATGTATTTAAAAAAATGGGCTCATTGCGATGATCAGACATTTATAACACATGTCAAACGAGTTACATTCTTTATGCATCTGTGTGAATTGTCTTTCTTTTTCGGTTAGTCAATCTTCTCTTTTTGTCTTGGACGATTTTGTACAGAGTAATTAGTCTGATGATGTAAATGATGTAATTAGTGAGTTCCGCAAAGAGACGAAACGAAGCATTGAACCTTTATGAAAAAAGCTATAATTACAGTTAAAGCACCGCCACACGTGTTCAGAACCATGCTAACAAAAAATAGGGTTGCCAAAATTTTTCAACGTCGAAAGAAACATGACCTGCCCCATGTTTAAAATGTTTTATTACAGTGAATATTTAAACATTGTATATACAAAATATGACAGTGCATTTACGTATAGTAATTGTATTTCTTAATCCTCCTCACCATGGTGACCTGTGATGATAAGTTATTCAGTTCTATTTAATTTGTTTTCTATGTGGCTATCGATGTTTTTTCAGAATTATTTTCATTGATCTCTTAAAGGAGAATAAAAATAGAAAATAGTTTTGAAAGAAACTCACTGTAACCACAACTTAACCTTTGGTTCTGGCCCATTTATAATACGACGCACTCTCTCTCTCACACTGCCTGATATCGACTTTTAGATTTAGAAAACCGCCCACATCCGCAGACATAGGAATTAATAGACGAGAAGATAATGGCGAGGGGTAAAATCAACTGTTGAAGAACGAAGGGGGTGAAGCTGACTGTGATTCGTCAATAAATCAATCTGACAGTAAACAGGCATCTCGCATTATAATATCACCATTTACTTCTTAAAAGTAAAATCTGCTTTTGAATGAATAGACATTTTTACATGGGAGCGCAAATTACTCGCCACGTTATGAACAAATTTGCGAAGTCCAAATTCGGCAAAAAAATTCGGTTCTATTTTCAGAGTCGAATATTTCGTTTAAGTATTTAGTTAAGACACTTTTATAAATGTTCATAATTTACTTCCCAGCAACCAACCAGCTTTGTGTTTCGCGTCCAGACATGTTTCTACAACTGATCCATATTATACGATGTGAATATGCTTAAAATAAAGTAAAATAATTCTTATATATGGAATGTAATACGACAATTGGGTTTATTCTCTTTTTCACATCTATTTTTACAAGTTTTCATAGCACAAGTCAACATTTTGCCGTGTTATTTTGTAAAATGAACCGATGATGCCTCGACCATAGTTCGCACAAGAATGATGACGTCACGTTTTCAAATTTCTCTTGAGGCCATACGCGAGCACAGCCGGCTCAAATGGAACCGGTATGGGGAGTGGGGATAATACGCTTTTAATCACTTAGGGCAGGTCTACTAATATTCATATGTCTATGCCCACATCGAATTTCTTGTGTTCTTCTTTAATCTATGCTATAATCAAATCCGGAAAACCTCATAAGTAGGATTTTGTGTAGGTTCCTTTTTATTCAACAGTTCGATAAAATTGAAAAAACTCAAAGTTTATGTTATAAGCAATTATGCGTGGGTATTGTAATCGGCCACCGCCATCTTTATTTCTCAGAAATTTTTGTAAAAAAAGTAAAATAAATGGTATCATTCATTCGCATGAACTCTGGCCGTTTGCAAACTTCATACTAAACCCATAGAAAAAACGGTCCAACGATTTTCGAAAACAGATCTCTTTAAAAGTTCGAAATGTAATTTTCTGATTGTCTTTAACATTGAAAATGTTTGTTTTTGAAAGGCGAAAGAAAATATTTTTATTATTACTTTAAGCTTCTTAAATCCTTTCAAAAAACCTAAAACTATAATATCCCGTGATTTTTTTTACGGGTCTGTACTGGTAAGATGATAAAATGCATGAAAAATTGATAATTAATTGAATGAAATTATTGAATTTGAATTTTTTATGCACTTATTACAAAAGGGTTCCATTTGAGACTACGGCATCCCTCAGAAGGCTAAAGGTATTAGGAAAGGGAAAGAGATGGGGAAGAGGAAGTTGGAAAGGTACCCGAGCATTCAGATCTGGTTACCAAATATGGCTAAAGCCATTTAAAGCGATGTTTCGATTTAGAATTGTAGTTAAGTAACTCTCTTGAACGGAGTTAATATTCTAGAGCATGCGACAGTTTAATTCATCATTTTATTTTAAATGAAGTAGTGAAATAAAAAAAATATTAAAAAACATAAAATTTAGTTGCACACGCCGCGTTTGAACCCACCGACTCTGGATTTGTAGGCAAATATCGTGACCACTCAACCACGGAGGCCGTCAAGATGTAATCAATAGTTGATTCATTCCGTGCTGCGCATTCGGATGAGACGCTCGTTCCTTGAAAGCTGAAGTTGAAGTACCCACTCGTACTCGAATATTATCAAGCATGGAGTTTCTCTTCCAAGGACGAAATGCTATAGTGACCGGAGGGGCGTCAGGAATTGGCTTGTCCTGTGTGAAGGAGCTGCTGAAAGCGGGTGTTTCAGTACGTATATTGTTTTCATTTTTATCTGCTGTATTAATTCTAAAATGATTGCAGAGAAATTACTTGGCGTCAGGGTCGGATTAAGTCCCTTTAATATGTACAATCACATATTGTCGTATACTTATTTAAAAATAATTATTTCGTTGGTGTGTCTCCGTGTCTCTGTGTTCTGTGCCTCTGTGTCTCTGTATTTCTGTGTATCTGTGCGTCAGGTAAACGATAAAGTTGGTACCAAAATAATTTTTATTTTGATTTATTTATTGTACATTTTAACGTATTTCTTTTGTCAAAATCTTTAATAAAAATGTCGAAATTTTTGAAGTTTACGAAACGGTGTTCAATCGAAAGATGAATTTCTGATCGTCTTTTGAGAAACAATGATCCGAGACGAATGTAAATAGATCCACAAATACTACAATCATATTATCCTGTTATTTATATGAAGTAATGAAGAGTAGACTGTTATCAGGAGTCTGCGCTAGTAATATCGTAAAATTATTTAAATAAAAATATATATTGCATCCAAAATATACACAGGTACATATAACAATAACTATCCATTTACGTTGTTTTCATTACTTTGGTAGTAAGTACTCGTAGGTACATTCGTTTTATTTATTGCTTGATCCTGTCCTATTTAACATTGATTGGCACTCTATGATTGCAATAATTCATTTAACATTAAGTGTACTCGTATATTGACGATAGTGATTCATGTTATATCTGTGCTGAGGTCATGAGTAGCGGCCAATTATATCTGAGAGTAGTGTTGGTTATATTAAATATATGTGGTATTCATTCCTTGCCATATTGCTTATTGTATGCATGGATACCACAACGTTTGTATGCTGATGCTGATGAAGAGCGCTCAAACAGACGAGCCAGTGAACCCAGTTTTATGTTGGGGGGGGGATTAGGATCACATGGGCCTAACTACAAAAACTGGTGTTTTGAGTTTGGTTTCGGTAATACCATAATCATATTTATTGTTGACATGAAGCACTATCTCGTGTATACATCCGTTTAAGAAATACAGTTGGGCATATCAGTTTGGCATATCAGTTGGGCATACAGGTGGGCATATGAGTATTCCAATTTATATTTGCGTTTATCTTAAAACTATGTTTTTGTAGATAGGCCTCTGTGATCCTAAACCCCCGTGTTCAAGGCGGGAGTAAGTTTGGCAAAAATTGATATAAAGGATTATTGTTATACTGTTTTGTAAAAACCTCACTAGGAGAACCCGTGTTGAAGTGTCCAATGTTTTAGTTCATGCCTAGTTTACATGAGGAAAAGACAATATTGTATTGTCCCAGCTCCGGACCCATTGTCCAAGTGTGGACGATCGATGTACTATATTTATTTGAGACATGAAGCGAAAAAATAGGTTCCGCATTTTGACCTCCAACTGACCTCCCATTCTCCCAAATCTCTAACTAAAACTATTGAATCTGTCTACGCGCATCGTTTATCGCGTTCTAATAGTGGAACAAGTTTTGACGAGTTATTTTAGTACGCAGTAGTGCATCTAATTGTAGCTCTATAGTGTGAACAGATGTTGAGAGGACAGGAAAATGAACCAAGGTATTATCGTAGATGTAGACGGGTAGGCTATCTCCGCAGGAAATCTCACCACCGCGCCCGGTTGAATTGTCCGCGTGTAAACGCACTGGCTAGGACAATAGCCAGTCGCTCCATGCGTACGTCTAGCCGCTCGGATCTTGTATTTCGGCTTAAAAATGTCTTGTAAATGAACAAATTTTGGTACATTTATCTTTTCACAATTATCTTTTCGATTGATCTTTACTACGAATCGGTTCATATTATGATACGTGTGCATACGCCAGCCGAACTGCCGAGCTAAAACTCAACACATGGGAAAGGAACCAAGCAACCGCAAATGGCGCGAAACGCATCTTGCAGTTGCTTCGTTCCTTCCCCGTAATTGGTCACTCAGCTCGCGTTTCGGTTTGCAAATGTATGCGTACCGAAATTTTTTCGTGAATTCGCTCGTCGTCGTGTATCGTCGTCGTATGTATTTTCACAGGGTTCCGCGTTTAAACTATGGTCGAATTGTTTTATTGTCCCATTCATATGTCAAGCGCGGTCGAGGTAGTTAACGGAGCTGGGACAGGACAAATTGTACTGTCTTCTGTATTATCATGTGAACGTGAACTCGGCATAGCCTTGCGTGGCCATACACAATGTTTTGGCTTTTCAAGGCCGATGGAAAACAAAAAAAATTGTGTATGCACACATAAATGGGTACGTGTTTTCAAAGCATTCTATCGTAAAGAGTCTATCGTATTTTATGGTACGTGTATTACTGCGCTTTAATTATTTTATTCGTTTCAAAAATAAGTAATTTACCACTAATAAATAAATGTGTACTGTAACATTATATATTAACACCTCCCTAAGAGAATCCGTATTGCGGTGTTCAATAATAATAAGATTTGGCTAATTTATATAACGCCGTTTTCGTGAAAAATCACCCCAAGGGCGCTGTAAGTGTTTTGTATTATTATTGAAGAACGAAAACAGAAAAATCGGGTATTAAGGGTCGCGACCCTAAAGTTGCGGACCGCTGACTTAAAATATAGTATTGTATATAAAGCGCACTTGAAGTGAAATACAAATGCCCTACACAAAAGTAATAATAATTTTTATGATAACTTTAAAAATAAATAATTTTATTGATACTGTTAATTACCCTCAAAGGCTCAATTTCATTGTTTGGGTATGTCAAAAACTATGTATAAATAATATTTTAAAAGAAGAAAAAAATCTTCATAACCGTCGAGGGAAACAGCGTGACGATAATTTGATTAAATATTTACTGTGGCGGGTAATTCTTTTTACGGAAATTCTATGATATTTCATGAAAGTTTACAAATAATCAATTAATTTTCTAGAAATGCGCCATCTTGGATTTCAACACAGTGTTAGGAGAGAAGAGTAAGGATGAAATCGCTGCAGAATTTGGACAAGATCGAGTGATATTTGTACCATGCGACGTCAGTAGCCAAGAATATTTTGGAAATGCCGTGAAGACCGTTCGAGAAAACTTTCATTTCGAGATTTTCGTCAATAATGCGGGATTATTGGATGAAAGAAAAAACTGGGAGAAACTCGTGAGAACCAACGTGGTAAGTCGTTCAATTTAATGAATAATACATTTGTATTTACATAATGTAGTTTTTTATCGTTATCTAATCTAATCGACCTAACTGCAAGTCAGAAATTTAGTCTTATCGTATACTTTCAACAAAATTTGGTACTACAAAGTGTAGGAACATCTGCATTAGTGTCAATATTGATATTTTTATCTTGTGTAGACAAACGATAAACGCGAAATGCGTATAAAATTGTTTAATCATTTATATTTGCTGTAGATACGTAGCAATAAAAAGTTAAACTTGTAATAAATACAATTACAAACTTACCTACCTGCTTGTAAATGCTGAACATAATGTAATCTAGAAAACTCGTACATATTTTAAAAACAAAATTGATAATTGATTATATTCGTTATTTTATTTTATAATCGATTACTTTGAATTGTTTTTACTAGTGTGTATTGATCCTACTAAGGACCATGTGTTAGACCAATCGTTAAAAATGTCAAAACGTTGTCCAAAATCGACGATCAGAGCCATTTCAGTTTCTTAATATTGGAATGATCTCGGTTAAGATTTGTGACGATGTCAAATGTAACGGTGTGTCAAACATCTGACCTTTAGTTAAAATAATAACAATATTTTTGTTGTTAATTTCAGAATGGTTGTATTATAGGCTGTACTCTGGCGATGGAATACATGGGAAAGAATCGTGGTGGCCTCGGTGGCTGTGTGGTCAATATGTCTTCTTTATTGGGAGTGACGCCAGCCGCGTGGTGCCCTATATACTCCAGCACCAAGCATGCGGTTATCGCATACACAAGGAGTTTGGGGGTATGCTACTTTATGATACTAGTTATGGTACTTTCTAATGCCAACGAATACGTAGAGTATTTGCTAGAAACTCACCGCAATTGCCTTGATTTTCTGGTATTTTAAACCTTAAATAAAGCTGGCAGCATACTTAAATAAATTTTATTCGCTTGACAAGGAAATTATGTATCTTAATACTATTCTACTCTTAGCTTGTCGTTGCGTCACTTGAAAACATTGTTTTTTCTCTTAATGTAAGAAGCTTTCCTTTTTCTGATTATTCTATTTCAAATTTTTGTTTTGAGAGTCGCTAATATTGTCTTCAATGATTCAATATTACAATTTGAAGTTTTACTCATTAAGTTATTCCAATAATAAAAAAGTTCTCATCCTAGATTTGAAGAAAATTAAAATAAAAATCGACAAATTTATCCAAGACACCATTGATTGCATATAGTTCGGGAAAGAACTTTGCAATCATACATAAAAAGATAGCAGCCATTAAAAAATATGCGTTGAGAAAATGAAGACAATGTGTTTGTGGTTCTTAGTCGAAGATACAGTTAAATTTTACCAGAGGGGATAGGGTCGAATTAACTCAGTTGTAAAGCAAAGCCCCGACAAGGTTTCTAGGTACAAACGAATCTTTTTCTTGTTTTTTCTATTTCAAATTTTCGATTCAATTCAAAGAGTGGCTAATATTGTCTTCAATGATTGGAAACATAATTTATAAATTTATATTCAACGAACTCTAATCAGAATTCTTGCCCGAACAGACTATGTAATAATTACAATAGCGTATTATCCAAGGTTGATATTTTCAGTTGCGAACTTACAAAATACAAGAGGTCCATAAAATAATATTTCTCTGATGGTTTGTGAATAAAGTTTATGTCTCTACTGTTTATATCACTATTATGATTTAATTTATATCTACAACCTGTCTCTATGGCTATAAATGTATTTATTTGTAAATTTTTCGTTTTATATAATCTTTTGTTATGTATTAATTTTTTAATTCATATTCCTTTCTTACAAATTAAATTTACTTATTCCATATTATGATGTCTCAGTAGAGATAAAGTCACAAGCAGGAAATCCATAATTGGTTTTATTTTGGCCACACAATACAAGTACAAAGTGATTAAATGTGAACTGTCGATTTCCCGAAAATTAATAAATAAATTTTTAGGTAAGATGGTGCAATTTACAAATACATCATATTATTGAGAAAATAATGTCAGTCGGTGCATGGAGGACTACGCGGGCTACGAGTTTCTGGACGCCGTGTATAGTATATATTCAATCTTATAGGGACCAATTTACTGGAAAAAGACCGGAGTGAGGGTGTTGTCTCTATGTCCCGGACCGACCACAACCACCAGCCCCGTCGGAGATAATATTGAAGATGGAGACGAAGATCTGAATAAAGACATGCAGCAGATGGTTCAAGAACATGGAAACTTTCAAGAGTAAGTATGGCATTTGACCTTCTGTTATATTTAGTTTTAATTAAATTACCTATATTTTTATATGTGAGAGAAATATTTAGAACATAGATCCTTTGAAGAAACTAAACACGTGTATAGAATATCCGGTCGGTGGCCGAGTTGACATCGCGTTTGGATCCCACTCATACGTAGTGTGTTCAATTCCTCGGCTGGCTAAGTCCTCCATCACAACACAAGCGACATTTTCAGCTTACTGTGGTGGTAGTAGGAGATTTTCAAATATTGTCAGGTTATTCGTAACCAGGGAATGTTTGTCTTTCTTATAAAAAACTAATTAATAATTTTAATAATTAATCTTCTTTTCCACAAATTTATATAAAATTTTCTTATCAATCATTCGAATAGCCGAAACGGTTTGTATTAAATATCCAACACCATTCCATGACGCTTGATCCCCCGACAGTTGCCCCCCCCTGACAATTGATACCCCGGACAGTTGCTAGTTGATCCATCGGACACTTGGTCCCAAAGGATTATTTCTACACCAATTATTAATAATAATGCTCTCCGAAGTGTCTCCGAAGGAGTATCCGGGGAGGAAATACGAAATACTAATAATATATGCAGTCAGCTTAGGGCAAATACGCTATGTATAGCTATGTACGCTACGTATGCAAATATAGTATGTATACTTGCACAAAATATAACTAAGTGTCTCAGAAGGTGTATATTCAGAGAGGATATACTGCCGTATAACAAACCTACATATACTTATAACTACTGGCGTTTTGAGGTGTAAAACGGCATAATTGTCAACAAAAATGTTTGTATATGCGGATTTTCAGTAAAGACGCCTGCAGGTATAAGTATATCAACTTGTTATACGACCGTGTACTGGACACCTACGCCAGTGACATTGACTGTAAATGCCGGTTTCCTCTGGGGGTACCTTGGTTAAGGATTTGAAAAGAAACACAACTTGCGAAAGTCGTCGGACAACTGACTGGTTGTGCCAGTTGTTTGCATATTTATTGAGTTCAAATTCAACACGTGTTAATGTAATTCTTATCTTTAAACAGGATGCATGAGAGCATTAAGGAACCAAGAAAAATAACTAAATTTTAATTACTACGGTTAAATCCCATTTGACACATGATACGTGTCCGGTGATAAGCATCAAAAGGGATTCGGCGTCGTTAAATGCGTGATAACAGTAAATATTAATTTCCTTAATTATTTTAATAATTATGTAGGTATGCTGTCCGGTACAGACCGTATATTATCCTCTCTGCACACTTACCAATGAGGAAGTAAATCAGAAATAAACATTTAGTCTGTGGGATCAACTGTCTGGGAGATCAAGTGTCCGGGGGATCAACTGTCGGGGAACAACTGTCGAGGGATCTAGAGTCGGGTCATCATCAAACATGTAAATAAATAATTTCAAAAACAAATTCCTTAGGAAAAATTGTCGGCAAAATGCAAAAGCTAAAACATAACAATCTGAGAAAAAATATCAGTATTACGTACCATAAATATATTAAAAAATATATATTTTGTGTAAGTTGATTTTGATTTACGTTTTAATTACTTCATTGTAATTTCTTTTTGCTTCTATTTTTCAATAAATATATTGCTATTGAATAATACAATAACGATGTGTTTGTTGTTCCAGATCGGAAGCAGTGGCGAAAGCGCTGGTTACCATAATAAAATCAGGAGAAAATGGGTCTCTTTGGGCTGCCACTGGAGGAAAACCGGCTTACGAGTTGGAAATACCAGATTTAGAAGGACTGAGAAAGAAGAAAGTTTAATAACAAATATCATAATTTTAGTTAGTCAGAAATACTAAATTTCTTTTAACATTTTATTTTTGGTGTAAAAATGTACAAAACAATTTGAAATAAAACATTGAAAATTAAATTTATAAAAGATTTCTACTGATTTATCTTGCATAACGAGTACGGGCTGAAATCATAGACAATCAAATTAAAAGACAAACCATTATCAAACCCTCCTGGTGCCAAAAATATGGTCACGTCGTTTGCCTCTAGCTCTTCCAAATGATACCCAGATTTCTTGTACGAGCAAGTCTAATAATTTGGATGTCTATAGCTGATATAACAATTTGGCTTTCAATAAAGTAACTTAAAATTTATATACACATCACGAATCGACACAATCTATATATAAATGACTTTCTATATAAATCTCCTTTTTTTGATTAGAACAGGTACAGGGTGCAGCAAAACAGACAGTGCAGTTTTGAAGGGCCGGTACATCCCGTATGGTGTGAGGTAGGAACCTGGGAGAAGTCTCATTATGTCAGGAAGGTCGTGTTGTTTTCAGTCGTTACCGTGGTTTGGACCGGACAACACCGGGACTTCGCTGTCCGTAGGAATCTTGAAAATGGCCGTTCTTTCATCGTCACCCAGCGGGCCTTCTAGCTGAAATTTGCGATTTCTTCCTCCAAGGCTACATGAAAGAAAATGTTTTTAAACATCGGCATCACACCTTGGAAGAACTCAAGGATCGAATTCGGGAGGATATCGATATACCCGTCAAGATGTGCCAAAATGCGCCGAAAATTTCAGAAATTGTCTTCATTAATGTATCACTGCTGGGGGCCGTTATGTTTCTTCAGGAATGATGCATAAAACGACATGATATACCTAAAAATGTGACCGGATAAATCATCACATCTTTAAAAAGTTAAATAAAGTCATGGAAAGTGATGAAACAAAAACTTTATTAACTGGGTTAAATAGGTTAGGTTAGGTTTAAACGTTTCTAATGACTTTATATCACTTTTTAAAAGTGTGTTGAATTGTCACTGCGTTGAATTATCATGGAACCACAGAAAAAAAAGTATAAACTCCATTTCTTTAATAGCCCAAAAAATGTTATTTTTTGATAGCCCTTCAAAACTTCACTTTCTGTTTTGTCGAACCCTATTGTACGGGACGTGTTTGCCTGCACTAGAAAAGACTGTAAATAATAAGCACCGGCACACATCAGTCCTCAACCTGGGTAATGATTTAAGGACGGGTTGTTTCGGAGAATTTGAACAATTCATCAAATTTCAACATTCATTTTCGGGTTGTGTGAAAGACTTATTCAAGTTCTGTTATTATATCATTGTAGGCTAGTTGCTTGACAAAACTGAAATAAAAACAGAACTTGAAAAAATCTTTCACAGAACTTGAAAATGAACGTTGAAATTTGATGAATTGTTCAAATTCTCCGAAACAACCCGTCCTAAGTAAAACACCGTGAGGTGTTCTATCCAAACGATCATAAAAGAAAGACGATTCGAATCAAAATTCACATTTTAATTACAAGTATTGTGCTGGTATACAGAACGTACAAAGGGGTGTAGCTTTTAGGTACTTCCTATTTTTTACAGCCAACCCAATTCACAAGAAATAGTTATATGTATTTCAATACAACTGGGATTTAAAACACAGATAGAAAACTGATATAATCGGAATCCTTTCGTGTTACAATAAATTCGTGTTTTCATGTTCGATACACCTATATTTCAACCGACCTTACGTAAGCATTTGAAAATATATTATTATATTTTAATTAGAACGAAATTTGGATTTTAAATTTACGCTATTTTGTCATAAAATGTTTTCACAAATTAGTGTTTTAAGCTAGTATTGCGTTTTTGACAAAATTTAAAGATATGGGAAACGGTTGTTAAAGAAAAACTACGATAGTTTGGTAAACTTATGTAAAAAAAAAACCGTTTTCCAGTTATTCTTAATTACCTTTTTATATGAGTGCCGGGCTACCGCCTGGAGCCCGTGGAACTTTGGCCAATAATTCCCAATTGGGATGTGTTTTGAGGTTAAAGAGAGTGAGGAGAAAGAAGATGGGAAAGTGGTAAATTGGGGAGTACCTGGCTATTTCGATCTTGGGCCTAGTCTGTATTTTTTTTTTCGTGTTAAAAAACCCTTAAGTTCGTGACTTAACCTTTCCTTGCTGGTGCTTTCAACTGAGCCGACATAGTCTCTAATTACTAAAATATCTCTGTAAGTATACTAAACACAGATTTCAAATTCAAAGTATACATTCCGCAATACATTTATGTAGTGGATGAAATAATTGCTATGTATAAATATTTACCGATTGTATATCACCGCAGCGCAAGGAATTGTTTAACACCGTAAGGGAAGGGTTAATACGTGTTTATGACGTGGCGCGGCGGTACGAACGTCTTTAAAGATACAGACTAGGCGAGTAACGTTTCGATTCCGAATAGAGGACTTTCAACAAAAGAGAGTTGTTTAAATTAAAATATCCTTTTGATACATCAAGTGTTTGTGAAATTCCAGAAAGTGTTTGTGAAATCAAGTGAAATTTTTAATAGTGCCAAGTGATTTACAAAAACTGGTTCGGTCTTCGAAACTTTTTTTTAGAATGAAAAATTTTTTCCTCCATATCGGAATTTCATTTTTTTCCGGGGGCCTGTATTATTGCATCACTTATACCTGAGCAAAACAATTAAAATTAGTTATCGACGATAAAATCAACACACACTTTTTATCAATATTTGCTTACGATGTGTTTGAAGCAGACAAGTTCATAAATTAAATTACTCGGTATTACCACATAGACCACAGATGTCTCGTCACAATAACTTTTGTCAAATTGATTGATAATAAAGTTAGTTTTAATTATTCTGTTATTAGATCTATAAAACATGGAGTTCGATTAAATCTATAACATTATCACAAATTCAAACCCACTGATTCAATTTATTAACAATTATTTGAAAAAATATATTTCCGTTTGTGATTCTGTCTGTTATTCTGGTTTAAAGAACTCTGGAACTTGGATTTGATTTGAATTTAAGTGTCATTTTTAAAAATTAGAAATGATTGTTAGAAAAATTCAGATAAGCGATAAAATAAAAACATTATTACATTTTCATTAATTATTTAATAATCCAATGTTTGAAGTGTGTAATTCTTTTGTTTAATTTTTTGACAGATTTTGTAATTAACATTATAAATTAATATTACAATCAATAAAAACACCTATTTACCCATTAACAATATTCCAGGTACGATTTTAAATATTTCAATAGAAAATGTTGGTGAATTTAACTATGAAGGCAGTAAATATACATAAATAATTTTTTTTTCGATTAACGATATAGCAAGAAAATCGTTATTCGACATTTTATTAGACTTGTAGTAACAGATAAATATGATTTAAACTATGTTATGATCGTAAATTACAAAGAAAGATACGTCAAGACGAGAGCACGCCAAAAAATCGCTCTGCAAAAATGATTAATACTGGTTAAATCAGCGGTCGGTGAACCGGGGTAAATTACCCCAAATCGGGTAAAAATGTTTTTTTTTTGGGTAATGAGGAAATTTTTCTAGTTTGCTATTTTGGAAGACTGTGAAAATATTACTTTTGATGACATCAAGGAAACAGTTATAAAACATCTTACCAAACTCAGAGCGCGGTTCTCTGACTACTTTCCAGATCTTGATATACATACTTTCAATTGGGTTGTAGATCCTTTTAAATGTGAAATTGCTAACATACCAGAAGAACCTCCGGGTTTGGCAGAAACAATACTTGAACTTCGATCTAATACTGAAGCACGTATTCAATTTGAGAGCAAAGCCAATCTGTCGTCGTTTTGGATGTCAAAAGCGAAGGCTTTCAAAATTGCACATGAGGAGGCGGTAAAAAAGTTGCTGCCATTTGCAACAACCTATCTTTGTGAACAAGGCTTTTCCACTCTAATGAACATAAAAACGTAGAACAGAAATCGATTAAACGCCGAAGATTATATTCAAATTGCTCTTACATCAAAAAGTCCAAATTTTGAAGTAAACCTGAAGCAACATCATTTCTCCAAAAACTGAAAGGGAAACCTGAAAATCTCAATTTTTGTTTGATCCAATTTGAGAATTTTTTTGTTTGTTTGTCAATTACATACTTACTATTTTCATGTAACTTTTATTTTTATTTTCCGTGTAAATTAATTCAATAAATAATGTTTATTTAAATATACATAAATTGTCTTCTTTTAAAAATGTGGGGAAGGGGTAATATCGACTTACGCAAAAATAATTTGGGGGTAATGGTTAAAAAAGTTTCCCGACCGCTGGGTTAAATATACTGGTCATTGAATATCTGTGGAACAGTAGTGAAACTTTTACATTATTCCAATTAAAACGGCCCCGTCATACAAATTTAAAGTGATAAAAAAATGATTTAAAATCTGTGAAGTAAGCAAAGTGAATAAAGTGTTGCCGCAAATAAGAAATCAACCAATATATTTGACAGTTCAAAGGTTCACATCACTAATATACCGATAAAATCCCCAGTATACCGGTGATAGCTAAGTGGATTATGCCGTGGACGTCGCGACGTCTGCGAGCAAACGATGGTATCCCAGTCCCGAAGGAACAGAGTTCTCTCCTCGCCGAAACCAAAAGATTTTTTATTTTTTATTATTATTAAACAAATCATTTATCATTATTAAATACAATCAAGAAACCTCGCATACAAGACAAATATACAGAAGCTGAATAAATAAATACCTTAATAAAATAAACGTTAATAATTACATAAATGGACTGCTATAGTTGCGATAATATTACTAGTCCAAACAAGATCATAAAATGTATATGCTTAAATGCATTTCAGTACACCTGCACAAACAGAACCGCCGAAAAATAAAAAAATGTCAAAACCACTCAGAGACAACTGGAAATGCAAAAAATGTAAAACATTGGATCCTAAAACCACAATCCAATTACACTCCTCCTTCTAGCAAGAACTTTCGGCCTACAAATAAAACCGATTCAAAATACACTGAAAACCGAGAAAATATGAATTACATTATAAATTACATCGACAAAAAATTCGATGAAATTAAAACAGTAATTTTAAACGAGACAGAAACGGAATCTGCAGTCAATAAAAAATCGCTTCAATTCATAAGCGACCAATTCGAAACATTGATAAAATCTATTGAAAAAATTCCACAATTAGAAATACAAATATCGGAAATAAAAAAATGAACTAGAACAAAAAAACATTAAAAAGTATCGTATAAAAATCATATGAAAACGGTTCCATGATAACTCAACACAGTGACAATTCTACACACTTTTAAAAAGTGATATAGTCATTAGAAACGATGGAATTTTTTTTAACCTAACTTAACCTAACCTAACCTACTTAACCCAGTTAATAAAGTTTTTGTTTCATCATTTTCCATGACTTTATATAACTTTTTAAATATGTGATGAATTATCATAGTGATGATTTATCCGGTCACCGTAAAAACATCAGAGATGGAACAGGCAACACTGAAAAATTATCTAGAAATATCAGGTATCCAAGATCATAATCCTAAAATGACAACCAAAATAGTACAAGAAAAAACTGCTGCGTGCGGAGTTTAAACTGAAGACACAGAAATTTCGAATGTAAATCGCATCCAAGATCGCCGACCAAACCACCCACCGAAAAGATCTTTCAAAATAAATAACAAAAACAAAATTGGTGGGATACTATCATCAAGAAGATGTCTTACCACGGATGCAATAAACCAGCCCGGAAAACAAAATAAATAAATATTGGAGAAGGAATGACGCCATACTACAAGGAACTAATGTGGAAATTAAAAAAACACCCAAAAATAATTGAATAAAAATTTGTATGGTTTCGTAGAGGCCTACTACTAACCAGGAAGACCCCGGTAGACAAAATTTTCAAAATTAAACATTGTGATGACATAAATAAACTGACATAAACACAACTCCACACATAACAACACTTCACATCATATAATTACTCAATACTCACCAACAAAACTGATTACATGGAATATATAGAGACGGACAACCAACACTACTACTGTGTAAGTACAAACGAATTTAATCTATCGACAAACATCACAAAAGAAAAAAATAGAATCAAAATATTACACCAAAACATTAGGTCGATTAATGCACTTTTTGATGAATTTACGATATACCTACAACAGCTTGATAATAATTTTGATATAATTGTGTTGACAGAGTACTGGTTGAATGTCAAATATATACCAAAACAATCGAAAACTATAACACCACACAAAAAACACAAAAATCAAAATTATTTTGTAGATACGTACATAAAATAAAATAAAATAAACAGTCGTCCAAGAAATACACATCATAGACTCCAACTGGATACAAATAATATATGAAAAAGAAACGTGTATTCTTGCAATGTACAGATCTCCATCCAAAAGCACATTACAAATTTCCTAACTGCACTTACAATAATTTTAAAAACTCAACACAAATAAAAATATCATCATCATTGGAGACCTAAACATAAACATCTTACAAAAAGGACACCTACAAAACATAGAATACCTAACTCTACTAGCACAGCATGGACTGGAGCCAACGATAAATGTTCCAACACGAGTCCCACAAAACACAAAAAGTTGTATGATAAAATAAAATAAAACTAAAAACCAAAACCGTAGTACTTGAAAGCACTATCACAGATCACTAGATGAATATGATAGCAATAGACACCGAAAACACAAAACCTAACTAACGTAAAATATTCACAAAACAAAAAAATTAACTACTATAACTTAAATGAAAAACTCCGAAAAATAGACTGGAGTACAATATACCAAATAAAGAACGTAGAAGAGGCATGGGATAAATTTAATACCATGTTAGCACAAGAAATAAATAATGATACTAAGATAAAACAAGTAAAACTCACACAAAAAGCAAAAAAAAATAACAACAATACAAATACAGAAATTATAGCAAATCATGTGAATAACTTCTTCGCAAATATAGGAAAATTTTAAGCGAACCGTAAAACAACCATACTAGTAAACCACTGCCGATTACATATGGAGTTCCACAAGGAAGCATACTAGGGCCCGTTCTTTTTACTATTTACATAAATTAACTTTACAGCATGAAAATGGACGGTGAAATAGTTCGTTATACTGTCGACACAATTTTACTCTTTAAATCTAAGGATTGGAATAATGTATATAACATAGCGAATTTTGGAATCTCGCAAATGAAAACATAGCTAGACTCTAACATACTTCCACTTAACATAATTACGAAAAAAAATTAACAAAATACAGTATAAATAGCACGGGACAGCCAAAAAACAACACAAACACCATAAAAATACACGAATGTTTAAACACCAACATTTGCAATTGCCCTCCTCTAGAAAAAAAAGAACAAATAAAGTATTTTGGAATCGTAATTGGCCATAACTTTAGATGGACACTTATTTATTTTTTTACGCCTATTAAGGCATATACATATATATGTAACAATTTTTATAAAATTATACTCGTAAATAGTTGAATAAATGACTGTTTAAAACATTTGCACAAAAATAAATATAAAGTAAAAATATTATTTAATTTGATACACACAGTATGTAGGTACAAAATATAAAAAATAAAAACACAAAATAATTTTTTTCTTACAGCCGACAAAATACTGTTAATGTGTTAGTCAATTTAAATAGCGTTATCAAAATATTCCCCTACTTGATGAAAAAAACTTCAATAAGGTATGCTTATATATTGAAATTGATGTACTAAGTATATCAACAACATCGGAGTATTTGTTTCCTAGCTGTTGAATCCGTTGCATAGGAGTGTAATATTGGGACGTTGATGTAGAATTGCTACAATAATATGGGAGGCACTGACTTGTAACTGACCTGCTTGGAGTATGAAAAGTGATTACATATAATAAAACAAGGGTATCGAATTATACAAACAGGTTAAATCGGAATAAATCGGATAATTTTATTAAATTTAATGAACAAAGTACGTTATCGTAATTTAGGCATTCTCTAGGAATGCCCATTTTAAAATTTACATATCTTAAAAAAATATTTTGGATTCTTTCAATCGCATGTGAATGAACCTCATAATTTGGGGACCAAACCGTGAAATTGTATTCTATGTGACTCCTTACTAGTGAAATATATACCGTTTTTACAGTATTGACATTATTAAAATCACTAGATACCGTTAAAATAAATCCCAACACTTTCAAAACTTTTTTGGTTATTATTTCGATATGCTTGATAGAGTTTAGTGTCAAACCAAATACCTAAGTCGTTGTACGAAATATTGTTAATGGAATAATAAAAAAAAAATGATTCTTTATTCGATAAAACCTCATAATTTGACATTTTCTTTTGTTAAGTTGCAAGCGGTTATCATGACACTATATAATAAATCTCAACAAGATATTTGACAATATACGGCAATCGTTAATGTTTCTGATTACTTTGAATAATTTCAGGTCGTCTGCAAACATTAATACTTGAACATCATTGAACATTTTTGTTATTTGTTTTTGGGGTGTTATGCGGTGTTGCGCTAACTCCTTCTTTAGCCAACGTTTCGGACAATGTTACAGTGTCCATCATCAGGGCAGATGTGTATGATGGACGCAACACGGCATAACACCCCAAAAACAAATAACAAAAATACTTTTGGCCGTGAAAATCTTAAATAATATCATTGAACATATATAACACATCATTAACAAATAATAAAAACAGGATTGGACCTGAATGTGAATACCTCACATCAAAAAAATCACAGATAAACTCCTCAAAACAAGACACATTTTCCTAAACATAAGAAACATATTACAAAACAATTGTAGAATATGGAATTATTGCTTAGGGAGGAGCAGCAAACTCGGCTATCGATTCATTAGAAATAGCACAGAAAACGATCTTAAAGGTAATACTAAAAAAACATAGACTGACTGATACAGACCAAATATTCAACAGTTTTGACGTACTGTACTAGACGTACGCCAATTATACGTTAAAACACTACTAAACTCCATTTTTGACCCAAATTTCAACATACACAAAATATCACTAACAGATCAGTTAGACAAGCGTACAAAGGAAACATAAAAACTCCCACGGTAAATACAAGCTTTGGACAAAGACACTATTAATACCATGCTAGAAAAATTTTCAATAGCCTAACACTTGAAAATAAAATTGAGGAAAACAAAAATAAATTCAGACACAAAATTGCACAATGGATTAAAGAACAAAAAAAATATTGAAAAAATTTCATAACATAAAATAATAAAACCTACACGCAACACACAAAACCAATATAAAACACACATCACTCACAAACACACAACATATAATATAAATATACAGATTTTTTTCTTTATTTCATTTTATTTAAATTTTATTTTATTTAAAATTTATTTTAATTTTAAATCAAATTTTTTAGTTAATCTTATGTTTAATTTTTTTTTCTTCATCAACATTTTATATATTTTCTACAAATTTATTATGAATATTTTTTGTGCTATAAAATGCAGGCCTCAGCAAGGGTAAGCGACCTAGTGAGGCCAACATTACTAAATTGTAATAAGAAATGTAAAATAGTATTGTATAAAAAAAATAAAAATTATATATATAAATATATATGTTCAAAATATCTCACCTTAATGTCTCTAAACCACCCCTAACGTATTTTTAACAATATCGAATACAAAATATTCAGAAACCTTATGAAAAACGTAAAATAAATGTGTTTTTGGGTTTAGTTCGTAGTAATTTTCATAACAAAAGGAAAATAAATGATTTCATTCTTTAGCATGAACTTTGGCCGTTTGCAAAATTCATACTAAACCCGTAGAAAATATCAGTTCAACGATGTCCAGAAACAGGTCTCTTTAAGTGTTCGAAATGTAATTTTCTGATGATCTTTAAAATTGAAAATGTTTGTTTTTAAAAGGTTAAAGCAAATATTTTTACTAATACTTTAAGCTTTCTAAATCCTTTCACAAATCCTACAACTAAAATATACCGTATTTGTTACGGGTCTGCACTGGTAAGTTGATAAAATTCATCAAAAATTGATAGTTGATTGTATGAAATTATTGAACTTAATTTTTTTTATGCGAGTACCACACACGAGTCCCAATTGCTTGAGCGAGTGAGACTAGGGTATCTCTCAGTTGGCTGAAGGTATTAGGGAGTGGAAAAAGATGGGGAAGAGGAAGCTGAAAAAGTACTCGACCATTCAGATCTGGTCACCAAATATTAGTAAAGCCATTTAAAGCGATGTTTAGATTCTGATTTGTGGTAAAGTAACTCTCTTCAACGGAGTTATCATCCTGGAAAGTGCGCATGTATAGTATATTATATTATTTTAAATGAAGTAGTGAAATAACGAAAATTAATTTAATAAAAAATTTGTTTCACAGGTCGGGATTTGAACCCGCCACGATTTGAACCTGTCGCGATTTGAACCCGCCGCCTTTGGATTTATAGGCAAGGATCGTAACCACTCGTCCACGGAGGCCCTCATTATTTAATCAATAGTTTATTCAGTCCGTGCTGCGCATTTGGATGAGACGCTTGTTATTGAAACTGAAGTTGAAGTACCCACTCGTACTCGAATATTATCAATCATGGAGTTTCTCCTCCAAGGACGAAATGCTATAGTGACCGGAGGGGCCTCAGGAATTGGCTTGTCCTGTGTGAAGGAGCTGCTGAAAGCGGGTGTTTCGGTACGTATATTGTTTTCATTTTTATCTGCGGTATTAATTCTAATATGATTGTAGAGAAATTAAATGGGTTTTTTTTTCCGGTCAAGGTCGGATTAAGTCTCTTTAAGATATTGGTAAAATGACATATTGTCAGATACTTATTTAAAAATAATTATTTCGGTGGTGTGTCTTTGCGTCTACGTGTCTCATTGTCTCTGTGTCTTTGTGTCTCTGTGCCTTTGTGCCTCTGTGTCTCTTTATTTCTGTGTCTCTGTGTATCTGTGCTTCTGTGTCTCTGTATTTCTGGATCTCTGTGTCTCTGTGTCTTCGTGTCTCTGTGTCTCTGTGTCTCTGTATTTCTGTGTCTCTGTGTATCTGTGCCTCTGTGTCTCTGTATTTCTGGGTCTCTGTGTCTCTGTATCTCTTTATCTATGTGTCTCAGGCAAGCGATAAAGTAATTACCAAAGTAATTTTTATATTGATTTAATAATTCTTTTTTTCCGACAATGATCCGGAGATAAATATAATTAGTATCATAAATTCTACAATTAAAATATCCTGTTATTTTAAACGGGTCTGCGCTAGTACTATCGTTAAATTATTTACATAATAAATATATATATATATATATATATATATTATTGCATGCAAAATATACACAGGTACATATTACAATAACTATCCATTTACGTTGTTTTTATTACTTTGATAGTAAGTACTTGTAGGTACCTTAGTTTTATTTATTGCTTGATCCCGTCCTATTTAACATTGACTAGCAATCTATGATTGCAATACTTAATTTACCATTAAGTGTACTCGTATATCTGTGCTGAGGTCAAGAGTAGCGGCCAATTATTACCAAGAGTAGTGCTAGTTATATTTCACATATTTATGTGGTATGCATTCCTTGCCGTATTGCTTATTGTGTGCGTGGATAGCACAACGTTTGTGTGCTTTGTACGCTGATTTTTTAAAGAGCTCTCAAATAGATAACCAAGCCAGGGAACCCAGTTTTATGTTCGGAGGCTTAGAATCACAGAAGCCTAACTACAAAAATTGGTGAGTTTGGTTTCGGTAATGCCATAATAATATTTATTTGTGACACGAAACACTAAATCGTGTATACAGCCGTTTCAGAAATACAGTTGGGGATACAGGTGGGCATATGAATATTCCAATCTTTATTTGCATTTATCTATATTATGTTTTTGAAGATAGGCGACCCCTGTGATCCTAAAACCTCGTGTTCATGGCGGAAGTAAGTTTGGCAAAAATAGATATAAAGGATTATGTATATTATTATTATACTGTTTTGTAAACACCTCACTAGGAAAACACGTGTTGAAGTGTTAATGTTTTAGTTAATGCATAGTTCATACGAGGACAGGACAATATTGTATTGTCCCAGCTCCGGACCCAATGTTTTGGCTTTTCGATGACGATGGAAAACAAAAACATTTATGTATGCACACACAAATGTGTACGTGTTTTCAATGCTTTTAGTCTTGGAGTTCTGGCTTTAGAGTCTATTAAGTTTTATAGTACATATTTAGCTGCGCTTTAGTTATTTTATTCGTTTAAAAAAGGAGAAATTTAACAACAATAGAAATAATGAATAGAGATCCCATTGTTATAATTTACGACCACATTTAGGGTCGTGACCCATAAGTTGCGGACCGCTGACTTAAAATACAGTATTGTATATAAAGCGCACTTGGAGAGATATAACAAAGAGATGCGCCACACAAATATAATAATAATTATTATTATGAAAACTATCAAAATAAATCATTTTAATTATTCTGTTAATTACCCACACAGGCTCAATTTCGCCATTAACGTTAGTTTTGTATTTCTGTATTATATTCATTTCAGGTATGTCAAATATTATCTATAACAATATATTTTGTTTTATCCAAAATATAATTTATTAATAAATTAATTAATTTCATGAAAAAATAACATAGTAAAATACAAAAAATATCTTACTCACCGTCAAGGGAAACAGTGTGACAATAATTTTATAATATATTTTCTGTTGTTCGCATTGCTTTTTACCCAAATTCTATGATATTTAATGAATGTTTACATATATAAAATTAACTTTTTAGAAATGCGCCATTTTGGATTTCAACACAGTGTTAGGAGAGAAGAGTAAGGATGAAATCGCAGCGGAATTTGGACAAGATCGAGTGATATTTGTACCCTGTGACGTCACCAGCCAAGAATATTTTGGAAATGCCGTGAAGACCGTTCGAGAAAACTTTCATTTCGAGATTTTCGTCAATAATGCGGGATTATTGTTTGAACGAAACAACTGGGAGAAACTTGTTAAAACCAACGTGGTAAGTCGTTCAATTTAATTAATAATATGTGAACAATGTAGTTTATTTTTATCTTTATATAATCTAATCGATTTAACTGGAAGTCAGAAATTTAGTCCTAGGCTGCCTTTACGTACGCAAGTTGTTTCCCGTAATCCGCTCACGTAAGTAGTTTAACCCAAAATTAACAATGTAAACGACGCTGTCAATCGAAGAAGTCGTGAGACCTCTAATCTCACAGCATATGAAATCTAGTTTTTTACTATATGAACTTAAATATTATTAGGATAAGTTAATAAGTACATTATTAATTTACAAAAACAATCTAAAAAATAACACTAGATAGAACTCAAATAAGAACTACGAAAACAAATGTAAACGGAAAGAATATTTTCTGATTCTAGAAAGTAAAGAGATATAATTTATTGTTTAGGTGCAAAAAAGCTTTCGAAAAATGAGCACCCTTCTTTCTAATTATCGGTTTTCAATCCAATCCTTTCTAATCTCACAACGTTTCTGTCTATAAGATTACTATATAAAAGCTGTATAAAAGTAATGAACTACTTTTAATTCCGCTGTTAACGGAACAAAACCACGTGCAGAATTGTTTCTCTCAAGCCAACTCATATTCCAATACTTTATTTGGGCCTTTTCGTATTCATTAACAAACTCGTGTAATTTTGACAGCGGCAAATCATTATGAACAAGAAGCCGTCTTACCGCACATATAATTACGGGCGTGGCGGTCGCTGTGAACACATTCGTAAGTTGAATATCCGAACAACTTCCGTGAGCATTATTATTGTGAATAACTTATCAAATTCTTATGTAGGTCGTAAATTTTACTTATAAGTGTAAAGCCAGCCTTATCGTATACTTTCCACATGATTGGATCGCGGTACCACAAAGATTAGGAACCTTTGCTTTGTTTCAATATTGAAATTTTTGATCTTGTGTTTACAAACCATAAATGCAATTGTTTAAGAGGGTAGCAGAGATAACGATTTTGTCGAAATTTACTAAAATAGTTAAAAAATTGGTCGACTGTGTCGCCCTCATCGTATTTTGTAGACAATTCCGCCAAAACGTTACTGAACAAGTGGTTTGTTTATACTATCCGGGCATAAACACCCGAGGTCTCCCGATCGACAACAACGAACATTTCCGATGACAAATTAAAAATAGCGTGTTTTATCTTGGCCGTTTATGTGGTAGCTTGCTTTCAATTTTTCCCTACAATGTGGGAATTTTCCCTTGAGATTCCCTAATATGTTGATAAACATTATATGAACGGCTTTTTAAAAACTGGCGGATATCCACGATTAAAATAATTTGATTTTATAAGTAAACTATGAGCTTTTTACTGAGTTTAACCACTACTATTTATGCTTATTTTAGTTTCAAAATACATAAATGTCGAAAGAGATCTCAAAGTTTTATGTAAATCTGCATCTTCTCCATATGATATAATTATTAGAGAGGTATCGATTTAATTAACATGTAAACTAAAATTCCCTATAAAATTGTAAGAATTTAGGAAAAAATATTTTTTCCCCAAATATTGGATATATTTCAATTCGATGAAAACACTCGCCAACGGCCGGCTCTCTTGTGACCGAGTTTATGACTGCTGCTATGGCTGTTAGGGCTGTCATAACATTGAAATATAAAACACCGTTGAGAATACATTTATTTAATTAAAAGTTTAGGTTTTTACAGTGAGTAGGCTGTCACAACATTGAAATATAAAACACCGTTGAGAATACATTTATTTAATTAAAAGTTTAGGTTTTTACAGTGAGTAGGCTGTCACAACATTGAAATATAAAACACAGTTGAGAATACATTTATTTAATTAAAAGTTTAGGTTTTTACAGTGAGTAGGCTGTCACAACATTGAAATATAAAACACAGTTGAGAATACATTTATTCAATTAAAAGTTTTGGTTTTAACAGTGAGTAGGCATATAAAAAACAGTGTTGTTTGCTTTATCGGGTGTTTCTGATGTGGGAAAATTAATTTAAAGGATATGTATATGATATTGGAATAATCCAAATAATAGAACTTTTGTACTATTCTTTTTTTGCCTAGATCGTAATAGTGAAAAAGTTTGGCGGTAAAATGATTTACGATTTTTTTACAATATTTATATATTTTTATATATGTATTTTTATAACGTCCCGATAAACCAATTTTTGGCAGATTGACGAACGGGTCTTTTTAAAAAAAATTCTGATATTAATATTCCATATATTGTACTACATAAATATATAAAATAAAACATAAAAACAACAATAAAACATTGCATAAAGTAGTATTTCAGAACTTAAACCAATAAAAACAATTTCTTTCAGCTAGCATGTCTCCAACAATTATGTTGATTCCGTTTATAATTTCAGTAGCTAAAATATTTAAAGAACTAGAAATCTTGTAATTGAATTTCTTTATTCACATTTATGTGTATGCTGAATTGCTAAGGTACAAGTGATTTGAGCTCTTTCGTTTATTGCATTAATTCGTGTTATTTCACAAATAGATACACGCATTTTTCATATGAACATAAAACTCAGTTCAGTAGTACATTTACCGTACTTTCCACAGTGAAATGTACTTTCCACAAAAAAAACGATCCTTAAAATGGCTTTAGCCGTGTTTGATGAACTGATGTAAATAGCTAAGTAATTCCCCACTTTACTCAATAAAATAATACTTTACGATACGATGCATGAATGTAAGTGAAGCTCTCAAGATATGAAATAAATGGTGTAAAGTTATTGTAGGGTTTTCCAATTTCAATAGAAACAACAGTTTTTTCATAAGGAACATAATACAACATAATTTACAGAATGTATCAATATAAAAAATATGTGCATGGCGGGCAATTGGAATATAATGTATTTGTTTTCAATGTTACAAAATGGCACATAGTTCAGGTAAAAGACACGAGTAAAAGACATTTATATCTAAACACAATGAAAATAATTTCAATAAAACGCAAGTTAAGGTTGTAGCAAGCATAAGGAAAATAAAATCAGATAGCCAATAACCTCACAGACGCGATGTTCTTACGTTTTTTTTTATGGCTTGCTCTATGTAAGGAGGATTTCTAATATCCATGCCTCTTTCGTATCTCGGGTCAATGATTTCTGGCAATTAACAATCAAAGTAGAAATTTTGAAGGCGTTTTAACATTGAAAAGTGAAAGAAAGAGTCATCTCTTCTTATGGTTTCAACCTTTAATGGAATGTTATTCGAGGTCCATACACCAAATATACATATATCGGACTTGGTGATATGGAGTTGTCCTTGAATTTGGAAATACCAATCATGTTTTTGATTTACTTTAACTTCACCGTCATATTTACCTGTTACAAAAAAATATATATGTACATATATTATATTATATAATTATATTTTATTTTCATTTGTTCAATTCACGAAGAGCTATAATAGCCAAATTAAATAATCAAATTATTATTATAATTAAAAATCTATTTGCACAGCCCTAACACTAGTCACATGAAATACGATACGTCTGTTCGTCTATACTGCTGGAAGCAATTATAATACTGCTGTCTCGTTCGTACATATCCACAGCGGGCGCTGGCAAATGAGATGATTTACAATAATTAAGACCTGCTACATATTGTTCAGCTGGAAGGTAATTTATGAGAAGGTACAATCATCTCAACAACGTTTGCCTCCACGCGATTCACATTCTTGTTCACCTTTGACACGCTCCCTTCAAATTACATGAACAAATTCTACGTTTTGATTTTATGTCTACAATACATACGTATATCGAAAATAAACTAATACACTTACGTTTTTTAATACTACTTAACAGAAGAGAGCGTCGCGAAACGACCTCTTGTGGCGAACGATATTCGCGTTATGATTGAATATGTAAAATGCCATCATTTATATGTGTTTAAGGTTTAAATGAATATAGAATATTACCAATTAAATCTTTAAATTAATTTAATTTATTTATCAATTAAGATAGTATAAATACTGTTTAATTATACAGTATTTTTTTTTGTTCAAAATTGCTGTTTTTTAATACATAAAATGGACTTCAAAGTAAGTTGATTTACATAGTTTTTCCAAATAATATCACACAGTTATTTAGCTATTATATAAAAATATAAAAATTGGGTCCTATAGGTTGAGATATGTTCTATTACAAAATATTTTTTATATATTTTTGTCATGTTGTATGTAGTAGCAGATGAAAGTAATCTTGAGGTCGATTGGCGATTTATTGAAAACTACTATTTTATAAACAGCTGTAAAGTAAGAAAAATATTTTTTTAGATTATTTATTTTTAACAGGTTGTATATAACATACATGTATCTAAAAAACATACACGATAAATATTTTTTTGAATATGCTGTTACGGACACAATTGACTTCGAAAATACGAAAAAAACCGCAAAAATAGAAAAAGCCCTCTTGGACTGTTAATGTTTTATATTGACATAATATATATTGCAATACAGAGTAAAACGTGCAATAAATACAATACAAACTACCTACCTGCTTGTAAACGCTGAAAATAATATAATGTAGAAAACTTGATTTGATTATATATTCGTTATTTTATTTTATAATCGCTAATTTTGAATTGATTTCTTTACTAGTTTGTATTGACCCCACTAAGTTCCATTTGTTTGACCAACCGTTACATTTGACGTTGTCAAAAATCGACGTTCAGAGCAATTTCGGTTTCTTAAGAGGAAGCTACAAGCTAAAAGTGTGTATATTCTTGGTATACCTTATATTGTAGGTAATTGGCATTAGAATAGCTTGACAAACGAAGTCTAGAAACGTTCAATTTCAAGCACAAAACTGGTTTTTATTTATTTTGTAAATAATTTTATAAGAAAGCAAAAAAAGTTAATCAAGTGAAACTGTCACAGATAATCTTAGCTATAATATTGTATTTTTTGTAAGTTGTTTCCTTTACGCAAAAATATATTTTTTAGTAGTTTACATTTATATTTTTTATTGAGTAATTTATTTTTTTATTTGTATTCTACTCAAAGGAAACGATAGAAAAACCTTCAATTTATTTAAAGCATATTTCTTGGTATTCATAATGTACACCAATTCGTTATAAAGATTAATCAAAATAGTGATTTAGCATTAAGGCGAAATAGGTAGACTTGACCTGAAATTTGGCATTTTTGAGGCCACTTTTAGACGTATGGACACTTTTCTAGAAAAAAACACATATTGATTTCGAAAGATCGTTATTTTATCTAGTAAAGTAAGATGTTAAATTTTGAAAAATAATATTATTTTCATATCATAATAAAGTGTTACCGTTGGACGATTCGCAGATCTGTTGCATTTTCAAAAGTGAATTTGTATTATACAACAAATATTTCATATCATATAATAATACAGAATAAACAATCAATAAATTATCTACCAAAAATTAATATAAGAATTTTGTTTCTATTTCAAATAAAATTACTAATAAATAAATCCGAGCACGCGTTTTGTGACGAAAATACCTCAATTGGACTATTTATTTATGGTCTTACAAATTGGTATAGTTCAGATTTTTTTACAAAAATAATTTACCGAGACATTATTGAAACATTAGAAATAATTTATTACCAAAAAATATATTTTTAAAGTATATAATAGTAATTAATTTCGATTTGCGTTTGTGCATTTTTATTAACTCGGCACTAGACAAAATTTTGTCAGTTTCCGCTCCGCCGCGACCTGGCGGCGAGCGGACGTGTAGTCCACGCCAGTCTAGTTATTGACATTTTAAAGAAATTCTTCACTTAAAAATGGGGAGGAAAATACCCTTGGAAAAAAGTTTTATTAGAAAACACAAATTACGACATCAAAAACGTACGTGGAAGATATATTTCCACAAAAAACAAAGGTTAGTGATATTTAATTATCCGTGTACATTGTACGTACTTATATGCTGCAGGGTCGTTCGAAAGAATCAGTCAGAATAAGCACATATTTTTTATAACAATTGGCGATAATTTTTTATTGTTTAATTTCCAGGGAAAAGAATCAACTATGGACTATCAGGAGTTTATGTCTCACATCGATGTTTCATGTATAAATGTTAAAACTTATGCCAAAGTACGTGAAACTGTTTGTGATTGGTGGTCAAAAAGTGCCACGAACCAAATGAATTTTGATTCGTGATGTGCGATTCAAATCATTTTTTTGTTCATAATTTATATATTATTGTCCAATTCACTATTACATTGGTATAATTCAACATATTTAATATTTTTTTGTGTTACTTTTTGTCAGTTTCATAATGTCATATTGTGAATTGAGCTTCTTGTTTTAGGAAATAACATGAGGTTATTTTTGAAATACTAACCTATGATTTTTCAATCGAAATTAACCTCGTGAATTTAATAACATTTCGACATTAGACGACATTAGACGAGTCAGGTCACTCCGTTAACCATGAAAACAAATACATGAAAGCGATACAATATTATGCAATCGCATAACTACATAATATATGTAGTTAGGTACCGTAGAAAAGAGTTGAAAATAAAACCTAGTTTTAATATATATACTACATCAGTTGTAAGGAATAAACCCTATTTTCAATGTCATACATATCAAATCAAGTAATACTTTAATAATAAGTATTAGAAATAAAACTTACCAGTAATACCTTTCGGACAGACGAATAAATATGTAAAACAAAAGATTTTTACTCACCTTTGGAAAACCCATGTAAAATAAATTAAAAAAAAAAACAAATTAAACAAATATTTGAATTTTTTTTTAAATGTATTTTCATATACCTACATATTTTATATCTACCATGTCAACAAACTGCATTTGTATTTATTTATGTTTACGCACTCCGACGAATAATTTACAAATATGTATGTAACTACTTATTACGAAGAAAGCTACAACCGAGAATTCAACAACAATAATTGTTATTTCATCGGAACCATGCTGTAGTTTTCGTCAGCCGCGCGAGTGTACGGCTCGCAGTGGAATGAATTCGGTATTTCTGTCTCGTTCTAAAAAAACGTCCGATCGCGAGACCGTCTTTTAACAAAATTTGAATTCTCGTCCGCTGGTTAAGACGCCTTAAGCTTCACCTTAATATTGAAATGGTCTCGGTTAACTTTCAAATGTAAAAAAATGAAAATGAAGCTGATTATAGATTTGTGACGATGTCAAATGTAACGGTGTGTCAAACATCTGACCCTTAGTTAAAAAAAATGTTTTTGTTGTTTATTTCAGAATGGTTGTATTATAGGCTGTACTCTGGCAATGGAATACATGGGAAAGAATCGTGGGGGTCTCGGTGGCTGTGTGGTCAATATGTCTTCCTTATTGGGGGTAACGCCAGCCGCATGGTGTCCGATATACTCCAGCACCAAGCATGCGGTTACCGCTTACACAAGGAGTTTGGGGGTATGCTATTTCCTGATACTAGATATTATGGTACTTTCTAATGCCAACGAATCAGTTGAGGATTTGCTAGGAACTCACCGCAATTGCCTTGATTTTATGGTATTTTAAACCTTAAAAATGCTCCTAGCATACTAAAATAAATTTTATTCGCTTGACAAGAAAATAAGGTCAATACTATTTCAGCTTTTCGTTTCGTCACTTATAAAAAATGTTTTTCTATTTGTGAAAATGAGCCGCAAAATCCGTGTCAAATGTCGTACTCTTTCATTTTCAAAAGTCATAGTAGGTACCTACTGTATTTATTTACAGGAAACTTCATAGGACTTATGTTTGTTGTGAATAACATTTATTTAGCTAGAAAATATAATAAAACTTAAGATTATTTTCGCATTTCTTCATTATATTATATTAAAAAAAATTATGACATTTTTTTCCGTTTTCTGTTTTATATTTTCGTTTGACAGTCGCTAAATTTGAAGTATTACTAAGCAAGTTTTTTTTATATATATTCATCCTAGTTTGTGGAAAAGTCAATAGATGTCGGACATTAAAATTAAAATGGATATATTTATCCAAGACACTTAACAGCTCCCATACTGCTGCCAATTTACGAAAAAGTGCTACGAGATCGAAGATTTAAGCCTTTTTTTCTGGCTTGTTTCAGGCTTTCACCCTTCAAGGGTGTCCTATTAAAATGGTAAAAAATTGTGAAATGCAGTTCTGTCACTTACAACATAAATATATTTTCTATCGATTTCTATGTTCAATTGAAACACTGATTTCAGCCTGTCGGTATATTATACGCATATATACAAATAGTAGAAGAGGGAAATTGGAGAGTGGCATTTCGATTATTTGCTACCACTTTTTTGACTCGAGCTTTCGTTTTCGAGCAAATCGAGTCCGAAGTAGAAATTTAAAAAAAATTTCCAGTTCCAAAAGATTTTTTAACCCTTTAGTTGCCGAAAAAATTAAAAAACCGTAAAAAAAAGAAATGTTCAGATTAAAAAAAAAAAAAAACTTTTTGTTCCGTATATGATGTAGATTAACCAGTTTCCCTCTCGTGCTACGAGTTTCTGGACGCCGTGTATAATATATATTCAATCTTATAGGGACCAATTTACTGGAAAAAGACCGGAGTGAGGGTGTTGTCTCTATGTCCCGGACCTACCTCAACCACTGGCCCTGTTGGAGATTATATTGAAGATGGAGACGAAGATATGAATAAAGACATGCAGCAGACAGTTCAAGAGCATGGAAACTTTCAAGAGTAAGTGTGGCATTTGACATTCTGTTAAAGTTTTTGCTGTATTTAGTTTTAAATTAATTACTTATATTTTTATACGTAAGAAAAATATATAGAAGACAGGTCCTTTAATGCAACTAAACACATGTATATTATAACTTATATTGCCCAAATTCAAATCACAATTTTTATCAAAAAATCCTTCAAATAGCCGAAACGGTTTGTATTCGATATCGAACACGATTCCGTGACGCTTGATCCCCTGACAGTTGCCCCCCCCCCCCGACAGTTGACCCCCCAGACAGTTCCCAGTTGATCCATCGGACACTTGATCCTAAAGAATTATTTCAATACCTATTATTAACAATAATGAAGTGTCCCCAAAGGGGTATTCTATGAGGATATACCGCCGAATAACAAAATACGACATACTTACATTATAATGCAGTCGGCTTAGGGAAAATATGCTATACCCACATACACAAAATATATATAAGTGTCCCTGAAGGTGTTTGCAGAGAGGATAAACCGCCGTATAGCAAACGTAGATATACTTATATCTGCCGGCGTTTGGAGGCGTTATTGTCAAAAAATATTTTAGCGGATTTTCAGTTAAGACGCTTGCAGATATAATAAGTATATCAACTTTTGTTATACGACCTATTCCTCTATGCACACTTACGTATGAAGAATTAAATCCGAAATAATCCTTTAGTCCGTGGGGTTAACTGGTAGATGGATCTACTGTCCGTGGGATCAACTGTCCGGGAAATCAAGTGTCCAGGGGATCAACTGTCAGGGGTCAACTGGCGAGAGATCAAGAGTCGGGTCATCATCAAACAGGGAAATCAATAATTTCAAAAACATTTTCCTTCGGTAAAACTTGTCGACAAAAATGCCAAAGCCAAAATTGAACAACAAGAGAAAAAATATCCATATTACGAAACATCAATTTAGTTATTTTTTTAAATATTTTGTGTAAGATAATTTTGATCCACGTTTTAAGCTATTACGACTTCATTGTAATTTCGAAAAGTTTTCTTTTTGCTTGTATTGTTTTTTAAATATTGCTATTAAATAATACATTAACGATGTGTTTGTTATTCCAGATCGGAAGCAGTGGCAAAAGCGCTGGTAACCATAATAAAATCAGGAGAAAATGGGTCTCTATGGGCTGCTACTGGAGGAAAACCGGCTTATGAATTGGAAATACCAGATTTAGAAGGACTGAGAAAGAAGAAAGTTTAATAACAAATATCATAATTTATGTTGGATTTAATACATTATTGACGAATAAATTCTAAATTTCTTTTAAAATTTTATTTTCGGTGTAAAATAATTTGAAATAAAATACTGAAAATTAAATTTATAAAAGATTTCTACTCAACTATCCTGCATAACGAGTATAGGCTGAAATCATAGAAAATAAAATTAAAAGAAAAACCATTCTCGAACCCTCCTAGTGCCAAAAATATGATCACGTGGTTTGCCTCTAGCTCTTCGAAATGATACCCAGATTTCATGTACGAGCAAGTCTAATAATTTGGATGCCTATAGCTGAAATAACAATTTGGCTCTCAATAAAGTTACTTAGTACGTGGCGTTCCGTCTGCGATTTGCGAATTCTTCCTCTAAGACTATCTGATTTTAAACATCGGCCTCACACCTTGGAAGAACACTCGGATCGAATTCGTGAGGATATCGCCCCTATACCCGTCGAGATGTGCCAAAATACGTCCAAAAAATTGAGAAATCGTCTTCATCAATGTATTGCTGCTGGGGGCCGTCATCTTTCAGACGGCTTTTTCATGACTTAACGCATAAAACGGCATGATGTGCCGAATAAAATAAAATAAACCTCATTACTGTAAGTTGCATCGTTATTTTTTTAATAGCCCTTCAAAACTTCACTCTCTGTTTTGCCAAACCCTATATTTCAACCGACCCTACGTTAAGTATATGAAAATCAATTATCTATTAATAAGAACGAAATTGGGATTTTAAATTTACACTGCTTTGTCATAAAATGTCTTCACAAATCACTATTTTATGCTAGTATTGCATTTTTGACAAAATTTAAATATATGGGAAACGGTTGTTAACGAAAAACTACGATAGTTTGGTATACTTATGTAAAATAAACCGTTTTCCAGTTATTCTTAAGGCGATGCACTACGTCGTGTAATATTTTAAATTGAGCCGCTATCAATAACAACCCTTACGTGGATGGCGATAAGGTTTAAATTCCCGCTTAACACCATCCGCCTGTTTTGATGCAAGAAAAAAACATGGCCAAAAAGTGCCTTTTATTTTATTTTGTGGATGTTCAGGCATAAATATTTAATTTTTTTTCGATCATTTTATAAATAACTTAATTTTCCACATTATACAATAAAATCATAACCGAAAATGGGTTCGTAAGTAGGAGATTTTGAACTTTAAAGCATTTTTCATAGGCCTTTACACTATTTTTTTCTGGGCTTATAAAAAGACTTATCTAAAGAATACTCGATTATTTCAAAGGCCAAGATGTATTCTACTCGCAGTATTTAATTAAAGCATCTGAAACATTTCTAGGCTACCAAATTTTCAAACCAAAAACACATGATTTTGCATTACTACGTATGGCATCGCCTTAATTACCTTTTATGTGAGTGCCGGGCAAAGATATTAGAAAAACGAGATGTGCTATGAGCAGTTCATACTGTGTGGAATTGTATTGCCGAGTGTCGCCGGTTTTGTTCACCAATACTACTGCACACCTTCGCTTACGCTAAGGTATCCGCACTAATACATAGAACAGATTTCTGTGCGTTCACGTCCCGATACCGTTAAAAGTACCCTAATTAGGTAGTACTCCGCCTACGGTCCGGCGGCCAACATAGCATATCTCGTTCTTCTAATATCTTTGGTGCCGGGCTTCCGCCTGGAGCCCGTGAGGCTTTGGCCCTTTATTTCCAATTAGAGTATGTTGTGAGGTTAAGGAGAGTGATGAGAAAGGCGATGGGAAAGTGGTAAGTTGGGAAGTACCTGGCTATTTCGATCTGGGGCCTAGTCTGTATTTTTTATTTCGTGTTAAAAAACCAGTAAGTTCGTGGTTTAACCTTTCCTTGCTGGTGCTTTCAAGTGACTGACATAGTCTCTAGTTACTAAAATATCTCATATAAAGTATTCGTATACTAAACAGAAATTTCATATTTTAGGTATTTCTCCGCAATACATTAATGTTATCATTTATGTGGATGAAATAATTAAAATGTATAAATATTTATCGAATTTTTTAACACCGTAAGGGAAGGGTTAATACTGGTTTATGACGTGGCGCGGCGGAACAAACATTTTAAAGATACAGACTAGGTAAGTAACGTTTCGAATCCGAATGGTGGACTTTCAACAGGGCGATACTATAGTATTTACAACTCGTAGATGTCGTTCCTAATTCAGATTTACATTTATAATTATCTGTATTTACATATCTTAGATATAATTCCTTATTCAAATTTATAATTATAATTATCTGTATTTACAACTCGTAAATATCAATCCTTATTCAGATTTACATATATAGTTATCTGCATTTACAACTCGTAAATATAATTCTTTATTCAGATTTATAATTATATGTATTTACAACTCGTAGATATCGTTCCTTATTCAGATTTATAATTATATGTATTTACAACTCGTAGATATCGTTCCTTATTCAGATTTATAATTATATGTATTTACAACTCGTAGATATTGTTCATTATTCAGATTTATAATTATATGTATTTAAAAGTCGTAGATATCGTTCCTTATTCAGATTTATAATTATATGTATTTACAACTCGTAGATATTGTTCCTTATTCAGATTTATAATTATATGTATTTACAACTCGTAGATATTGTTCATTATTCAGATTTATAATTATATGTATTTAAAACTCGTAGATATGGTTCCTTATTCAGATTTATAATTATATGTATTTACAACTCGTAGATATTGTTCCTTATTCAGATTTATAATTATATGTATTTACAACTCGTAAATATCGTTCCTTATTCAGATTTATAATTATATGTATTTACAACTCGTAGATATTATTCCTTATTCAGATTTATAATTATATGTATTTACAACTCGTAGATATTGTTCCTTATTCAGATTTATAAGTATCAGTATTTGCAGCTAGTATTATCTTTTTTAAATTTATCATAACAATTTTTTCATTTTGTCATAGAACAAACTATTTTCCGACGTGTTAAGTCCCACTAAGCGATTAATTGTATGGAATGAAACGTTTTTCCGTGCAACGGCTCATTTAATGATCCGAATTATGGTTTTTCTTCAATCAAGGTAAGTATTAATTGGATGTAATCATTGGTCTTATAATTATTGTGTATTATGGCCAACGGTATAGAATATTGCAAGTAGAAGAAAAGCCTAGTTGTACAATAACAGGTGAAGCATGACGTAGCTGGGGCATGGCATGCGTTCAGGGTTTATGCAGCCTACTTATCCCTTCAAACAATAATTAAACATCACTTGAGGTCGAATACAAGAGATATTCAAACTCTAGGTAAATTTTACAATAAAGGAACGAGGATGTAAAGTTGTTTTATTGTATTTATTTATTTTTTATGGGTAAAAATGATCCCGCGATAATATCATAAAATAGTAAGGACGGGCGTGCTAATATAAATGAGAAATCTGTTTGTGTTTGTTTGAAAAACTCTCGAATAGTGAGCTCTGGCGTTATGAAATTTGCTCAGATTTTTCGGCCTGGAACTTCTAGGTTAACGAAGCTACTTTTGACTCAAAACTCAAATCGATAGCAAACTGTGTGAGGCTTTGAAATATCCCTATAAATTGACCGGTCAGTGGTTGAGCTAACATCGCGTCTGGGTTCTACCCGTGAGTTCAATTCCTCGGCTCAAGCAACATTTCCACTTATTGTGGTTGTAATATGATCTTTTACAATTATATTCAGGCTATTCGTAACGCGGTAATGTTTGTCTTTATTAATAAAAATCCTACGTACTGTCTGACCAATAATTTAAAATTATTTTATGAAAACTAGAATTCAGAATCAGATGTAGACAGTATTTTTCCTCTTATTTAGAAAGTCAAGTATGCAAAATTTCATCAAGAACATCAAAATTCCCTTTTAAGTGGTGAGAAAAGGGGATGGGTGGTATTTAAAAAACTCGTGTAGGCTCGTGATCTTTCTCTTGTTTTGAAACTCAAATGTACAAAATTTCATCAATTTCGGAATAAAATTGTAAATTGTCAAAAATCAAATCTACGCCGCCACAAGAAAAAGAAAAGGAAAAGCCAAAATATAACAAAAAAGAAAAAGAGGAAGATAAATAAAAAATAAAATGAAAAAGAAAAACAAAGAAGAAGAAGAAAAATAAAAGGAAAATTTTAAAATTTTTTAAAATTTATTAATATATTATTTTTTACATATAGTTTACATAAGTTTTGTTAAAAACTCACTAGTTTTGCATGTATTTGGAAAGTGTTATTATGCCGTCTTTAGTAAAAACACATCATCGTCCTTAAAGTACTCAAGGAGAATACTGTGGTTTCATCCATTGCGGCAGTAATATTTAGTAAGACCCTAAGCTGGCAAAACTTATTCTTTTTAATAAAAATACTTGGCCTAATGGAATAAAAATGAAACCGGATAGGACCCTCCAACAAAGAGAATATTTGACTGACCTCTGGAAGGAAATGGAGGAGAGAAAAGAAAAGGGTGAAATTGATTTGCGAATCAAACATTTTAATGGAATTCCTAAAATTATCAAAAGCCACGCAAAAAACTGATAAACAAACATAACACACTCTTAAGAATCAATGGATATTATCAAAATGTTCGAGGAATCCGTACGAAATTGCAACAACTTAAAAGGAATTCACCCACCTTCTCATATGACATTTTATTATTAACTGAAACATGGTTAAATGCAGATATCGGCTCGTCAGAATTAGGCCTAAATCAATATACTATCTATCGCCTTGATCGAAGTCTTAATTCGAGCAAAAAGTCTAACGGAGGAGGCGTGATGTTATGTGTGTCTAAAAATATCTCATCCTGTAGACTACCGGTCAAGCACACAAATGTTGAACACATTTTTGTAATGCTCAACATACCTTATAGTAAAATTATTATAGGTTGTGTCTACATCCCACCTGCATCGGATTTGCAAATATATAAAAACCACAATGAGGACATAGAAATGCTGAAATTCAAATATCCGAAAGCAAAATTCATAATTGCTGGTGATTATAATCTGCCGAACTGGACCAGCCAAGATGACATCGGATCTGCCACAAACGAAGTTGAATTACAGTGCGCTAAATCCAGTGAAATTCGTGATATGTCCATATTCCTAGGACTAACTCAATCAAACAATGTGCCTAATTCTAATAATCGAATGTTAGATTTAGTGTTTTCAAGTGATTCAAAAACAGTGGTTGAGAAATCTGACGAATTATTATTGCCTCTAGATAAACACCATCCACCATTAGATATTATTATAACAAATATGTCTGGAAGATCTCCAAACCTAACTACCACATCGTATAATTTCTCCAAAGTCGAATACCATAATATTATTGAGTACCTTACCTCGGTAGATTGGTCATTTTTAGACAACGAAAATAATTTAAATAATCAATTAGAACAATTTTACTCAATTTTAAATACCTCGATAGAGCGCTTTGTTCCTAGGGTCAACTTCACACCATCTAACTATCCCAAATGGTTTACGAGGGAATTAAAAAAACATATTAATTATAAAAAACATATCCATAGAATATATAAACATACCAGAAATCCTAATGATTACATAACTTTTACTAAATTACGTAAGCAGTGTAAAGAATTATCAATAAAATGCTATAGTGATTATGTAAGCCTAATTGAAAAAGAGGTACACCAAAATGTTAAAAAATTATGGAGTTTTTCTAAAAGTCAACAAAAAAATGATTGTGGATTTCCCAATAACATGTACTTGAAAGAAAAATGTGCCGACAGTATCGAAGGTATAGTTAATCTATTTGCTGATTCATTTAAAAGTGTTTACGACACAGATATTCGTGTCAATACGATTCCCGATATTTCAGTGGAAGAGGTATTAAATCTAAGCCAATGTTTCATCAAAAAAGAATCTATAGAAAAAGTCATAAAAGAATTAGATAGCAATAAATCTGCTGGACCGGATGGTATTCCTCCAATATTTTTCAAAACCTGTGTTAGTAGTCTGATATATCCTCTTTATAAACTCTTTAACAATTCTTTAAGTTCTGGTTCTTTTCCAGCTCAGTGGAAAAAGAGTTATTTAACCCCTATTCATAAAAAAGGAGATAAAAGCGATATATCCAACTATAGACCAATTTGTATAATGTCTGCTTTACCGAAAGTTTTCGAGAAATTAGTCCTAGATATCATTGTAAAACCTATCAACAACATTATTGTTCCTAACCAACATGGCTTCATCACAGGTCGCTCTACCTTAAGTAATTTAATGATCTATGAAAATTACATATCTGAATCTCTGGGTCTCAAACAACAAGTGGACAGTATATACACTGACTTTAGTAAAGCTTTTGATAAGGTTCGACATCACATACTTATTTATAAACTTCGATTGTTGGGCATCAAAGGTAAATTATTGAGTTGGATTGTTAGTTATCTTAGCCATAGGGTGCTTAGTGTAAAAATTAATTCTGTACAATCTTATATATTCGAGGCCACAAGTGGGGTTCCTCAAGGGTCCCACCTCGGCCCAATATTTTTCTTATTATTCATCAATGACATTGTTGACCAATTTAATGATGTAGAAGTTCTGCTATTTGCTGACGACTTAAAAATATATAAAAGAACGAAATGTATACGATTGTCAAATTTTACAGAGTAATTTAGAACAACTTCATCAATGGTGTGAACAAAATGCTTTATTTTTGAACATTCAGAAATGTCAAGTAATACGATTTTCCAAAACTCGTTATAATATATTACATGAATATACATTAAATAATATTAAATTAATACCAGTATCACATATTCGTGACTTGGGTGTAATATTCGTTGAAAACTTGTCATTCATTGAACACATCAACTATATAACTAATAAGGCTTTAAAGATGCTTGGCTTCCTTTGCAGAACTTTAACCGATTTTAAGTCCATAGATTGTATGAGAACCCTCTATATTTCAATAGTCAGAAGTCAATTGGAGTATAATTCACCTATTTGGTCCCCTTTATATAAAGTTCACTCCAATAATATAGAAAGAGTTCAGCACAAATTTCTTAAGTACGTAAATTTTAAGCTCGGAATTCCTATTGATTACATTAATTATGTCAGTTTGATGAATCAATTGAATCTAATAACACTGTCTGACAGGAGAATTATTTCAGACCTGGTTGTGTTACACAGAGTCATTAACAACTTAATTAATAGTCCTGCCATCCTTGCCACTATTAAACTACATGTGCCGACTAGGAATACAAGACAAAATATAACATTCTTCTGTAATACATACTCGACCAACTATCAGACAGACTCATTGACCAATAGGATGCACGATCTGGGCAACAAGTATGGGGGTGTTATTGACTTATTTATTGACTCCATATATAGAATTAAGCATAATCTACACCAACACTTTGTTGAATCCTACAAATTAGAGTAGCTTTGGTAAATTAGTTTTAATGATTTGTTTTATATGTAGTGTTTTTGTAATTTCTTTTTTACTTTATGTTACTCTTACGTTTTACTAATATTGCTTCATATTTTTTAATATTTTCTCATTATACCTGTAATCACAATTTTACAAGTGTGTATTTTTTACCTTCTTTAAAATGGATTACATCTATTTACTGTCAATATCTCCTGTATAATACATATTCTCTTATTGTACTGCATCATGTATCACTTCTATGTAAAAGCCTTTTTAGGCGTATATATACAAATAAATAAATAAATAAATATTTACATAATAGGCTAATGGTCGGCTAATGTTACTGTCACATAAATATTTTGTGACAAGTGTAGTTCTTGCCTAATTGGGGTTATTTTGTCTATGGTGTTTTTTTTGAAGTTTGGCAATATTTTTGAGGAAGGAAGATGAGTTTGGTTTATGGTCACTTCCTCCCCGGTCTGCTTGGCCAGCGGTTCGGCGGATCCAGTCACTCGCCATTCAAGGTGTTTTAATCTTAGTTAATCATGTGATTAGAAGTTATTCTTTTCTTTTAAAAAGGCGCGGGGTGTTTTTCCTATAACGAATAGTTCGTGTTGGTTATTATTTTTGAGTGGAGGTCATGGAATCCCGCTTTTTATCCAGTGTTGGCCGGTGGTCATATTTGTAGTACTCGTGTTTCGGATTTGAAACCGCAAATAGTTTGGTCCTAGCTGTGGCTAGAAGTTGATGGCTGAGTATCCCCGCATCGCAATGGTACGGATTGCTGTTCCCGAAGTCCTTAAGAAGAGTCTGATTGGTTACCACGTGCTGCGGACTTGAAGTTCCTACAGGCGCGCGTTGAAGGAGTTGCGCCCTCCCGCTTCCACTAAGTGAAGGATGTCCTGGATTCCGTCACGGGTCCGTTCCACGCTACCGGAGACAAGTTTTCGTTCGCCACCCGTTGTTATTCCTTCGTTCCTCGGCCACGTAGAGTTAGCTTAGTTTGGTTCAGGAGTCCATCTGGTATGTGCCTACTTTTATTCCTAGGTTTTTATTGGTATTTTTTGTATTCCCTTATTGTAACTTTTGATGGTTTCAATATAATTTCGATTAAGTATTTACTCTTAAAATTTCTGATTTCCCACCTTACTTGACAGAAAATTAACCCCACAATCATGAGACTAAGATCTTTGCTCTACCGTATTTGTACCCTATAATTGATCCTGTAGATCTCACTACTACATGTAAACTTTGGAATGTTCCTACTTTACACCGTTACATTACATATTACATAGACATAGTTTGGTGAAAAGAAAAGTATACTACATGAAGTGTACTTAAAGATACAGTTAAGACGAAAGAGAATAAATCGAAACAGAAGTAGATGGTAATCAATGCAAGTATTTAAAACATTACCAAATAATAATCTATTTATTAGAATTGTACACAATGATATCGTCGCACACATTCGAAGGCTCTGGTTTGCGATAGTTATGCTTCGCGTTACACGACATGGCGGGCGATGGCTCATTTGCGGTATGGAACCACAGTAGCCCCTACCCCTGTGTAATAACTAGGCTTGCGTGTGAAGATAGGAAGGACGGGGGACGACGCTAGTCCAGCTGGGGGTCGCAACCCCTTGATGATCCCATGCCACTGTGTGATAAATGAATGCAAATAAAACCAGTTACTCTTTATACTTCTATTGCGAAATTTGATACTATTACCTCGTAATGGTATAATACATGTGTTATTGAAATATCCCACAGTTAAGTGTTTGACACTTTTTGTGCTTCCTGTTTTATTGTAGGACTAGTTTTGGAATTGACTGATTTATTTTATTTATTTATACTGGGTTTTTACAGATGATCACACTTACGTGAGAACAATCCACTTATAAAAACTCAGTTATTGTACAATTAAAAAAATCTACAATTAAATAAAGATACAAAAAATTAAATACAGTTCCATACAATTAAATACAGATACATACAATTAGAAAACAGAAACATTAAAAAATAAAAATTAAATACACAATCATATACAAGCTCGCTCAAGTAACACATTACATTATACGTTATTACAAGTGGTAAGAGGCATAAGAAATACGAGAGGTATGCATAGTGAGAAAATTGACACAATAAATTAGCTAATATTTTTTAATAGCGCCAGAACTTTTTTTCTGAATCCGTACAAACCATCGACGAAAATATCCACTTCAGCACACTCTATCTTGTTATACAGTCGACACATCCGGGTCAGAGGGCTAAAGTAGGCGATATTATTTATAAATGTATTCAGGTGAAAAATATTATGTCGTCTTAAGCAATGGGAATTGGGGACATTTATTTTAATCTTGCTAAGACATAATGTAGTATCAACTTGACCGTGAATAACTTTATGTAAACATATGAGATCAGTCAATTGCCTTCTAGTTTTAAGTGTATCAATCTTGAAGTAATCACGACAAACGTCATATGATCTAAGATGGTCATGTAATCCACATTTGAAGGATAACATTCTGATATAACCTAGATATAACTGATATAACCTAGTTAAAAACTATTGGGCCCGGTGTATCAGTAATGTTTATTAATGGCATCACTCGGTTTGTCTTTTTACGGTTACTAGCGTAGAGCAACTTGACTTAAATATATTGCTAAACTAACTAACTAACTAACCATCACGCCGTTTCCCCGCAGGGGTAGGCAGAGAGGACGGACCGCCAAACAACTCGGTCTTGGGACACACTTCTTGCCTCATTCACATTTATACATCGTCTCATTCTTCTATTATTCTAACTCTTGGCCCGACTCGAGTATCTGATTCACTTGATCGTGCCATGTCTTCCTCGGGCGTCCCCGACTTCTGCTACCATTTGCATTTGCATCATATATCCTCCTTACACTCCTATCTTTGCTCATTCGCTCTACATGCCCAAACCATCTAATCGTCCCTTTCTTAATCTTACTCATTAGGCTTAAATCAGCCTTGCACTCTTTGCGGATCTCCACATTCCTCACACGACCAAACATGGTTTTACCACACATACGCCTCAGGGATCTCATTTCAACAGCATTTAATTTACTTGCATACTTTTTTTGCCAGTTCCATGCCTCACTTCCATACATCAAGGTAGGTACCAGCACTCCGTTGTGGACTGACTTCGCTTCTTTGGACATTTTTTTGTTAGCGCTAACTGCGTTCAGTCCTCCATTAACGGAATTACCTGCATTTACCCTTCTTTCAATATCTCTGTCAGCCTTCCCATCTCTCGTAAACATACTTCCTAAATACACAAACTCATCCACCTGCTCCAAGTATTCCTCATTAAGGCGATGCCATACGTAGTAATGCAAAATCACGTGTTTTTGGTTTGAAAATTTGGTCGCCTAGAAATGTTTCAGATGCTTTAATTAAATACTGCGAGTAGAATACATCTTGGCCTTTGAAACAATAGAGTATTTTTTAGATAAGTCTTTTTATAAGCCCAGAAAAAAATAATGTATAGGCCTATGAAAACTGCTTTAAAGTTGAAAATCTCCTACTTACGAACCCATTTTAGGTTATGATTTTACTGTATAATGTGGCAAATAAAGTTATTTATAAAATGATCGAAAAAAATTAAATATTTATGCCTGAATATCCACAAAATAAAATAAAAGGCACTTTTTGGCCATGTTTTTTTCTTGCATAAATCAAAACAGGCGGATGGTGTTAAGCGGGAATTTAAACCTTATCGCCATCTACGTAAGGGTTGTTATTGATAGCGGCTCAATTTAAAATACTACACGACGTAGTGCATCGCCTTAACAACTATATTGCACACTGTTTTCGTACTCTCTCTTTCAAACACCATTACTTTAGACTTACTTGCATTCATAGCTACTATATATAGGCATAACAGCACCTACCTGAAGCATATTAGATATAAAAAATAAAAACAAATAAAACAAATCCATCATGCCTCGCCACTGGGTTGCTGGGTACAGCCTAGCGGGTTACGTGATACGCACTCCGTCTTGTTGCACTACAAACGTGATAATACGGTCATATGAAGACTGTTTCAAGTGAATAGATTTTAGTCTGAAGTTTGCTTCGTATTGTCACGACAGGCTTTGCATTGATTTAAGTTTTACTATCGTGAATAAATCAGATTGAAATATTTCTTTAATAACTATTTATTGCCTTTGAAATTATTCCCCATTAAATAAAACGAAGATTTCCAACATAGTTTTGCTACTATCATAATATTTTTTATTCAGTGAGCGTAGCGAATTCCTGTTTTGACTCGATCAATTCCGTGTGCATTCCATTTGTCTGTAAATTTGTTTGTGTCTTCCGTGTCCAGTCAATCCTGTCAAGATGGTAGCCGGGTTTTATAGTACCTTTTTATTCCGCCAGAGCGCATGAGCGCTGGGATTGTTGCCAGATGCCAGGTCGGAGTAATCAACACTACGCGGAGTATTCTAAGCCTCGCACAGAACTTGTAAAATGTTTATAGATTTAGGTAGAGAATGAACCAGATGTGGAGGGGGGGTGAACGGGTGGCTTAACAGAGTGGACAGCGGCAAGGAGTGGCCGATGGATAAATCCACCCCGACTTTAAAAAGATGTTTCACCTGGACGTAAACACGTGTCTCCCAGTGTACATATTTAGACGATAAGAGCTGAGGCTGATAATTGGTTCGCATGGTAAGCTTTTGTTATCTTTCGCCATTTTAAACAGATCCATGTTTTTAAAATATTAGTCGAACTTTTTCTGAGGCATTTATTTTATTTTTGGTTGAGTTCAGTTTATGAAAGTTTGTGCCATATATATTTTATGAAAATATAATGTATACCCACATATTATGAATTAAAAGCTTTGACTAACTGTTTAAAACATTGCACTTGACACTAAAAAAATTCTGTTAGGTGTGTATTTAAATATTTGTTTTCTAATTATTACTTTCATAATATTTGGATACACAGAAAAATGCAATAACAAAATCGAGACAAGAAAAAATCAAAAAAAAAATCATGAAAAAATTAATTCTTCGCGATTTGTTCAAAATAGGTACGGAGTGTGGAAAATTGTTTTTAACAGTATTCTTTTCACAATAACTATAAAAATCACCACAGTTAGTGATTTTTATTTATTTATATTAAACGTCCATACGTGATTTTATAATCATGGGATAAGAAGAATATTATTTGAGATTTTCACTTTCGAAAGAATTATAGTGATTTATTTTGGGGACAATACTTTCACAGAAATTGTAAAAATGTGTTCAATATAGTTACAAAAGAACTATATAGAACCTGTGCAGAAAAATAAATGTGTGTAATGGGTATGTTACTATAGCCTTCTTGTAACTATGTTGCGTACAAATTTACAATTTCTGTGAAGGTATTGCCAACTGCATGCAATCTAGGTACAAGCGAGTATCTAAATGACTCAGTACTGATATTGTTGTTGTAATTAATTTTTTTTAGAAAGAGTTGTTCTAGATGGTATGTTGAAGGCAAATGCTCCACAAATTCAATAATCAAAGCAAAAAATAATTTAAAACCTAAAAACTAAATTGATCTCCTGTAAATTTAGATTAATCACATGAATCCCATAATTTTGCCAGTTAGTTTGATTTTGGGAACAAACAGCTAGTCAATTTGTTCACTTTATATATATGGTCGCATAGAAATCGTTGCGTCTCCCTTACTGCCATGGTTAGAAATATGAACTAAACAGTGCGGCGTTAGAAAGAAAAAACACGAAGCTTTACATTCAAATAGAAGTTAACTATAGAATAATTAAAATGTACACTTTTTTGAAACTAAAAGTTTCGACCGCAATTTGAGAATAAATTAATTAAACTTGTTATTGTTTTTTTTATGAAACGATAAAAAGTGATATAGCAGTAATGTTCAATACATTTGTCTAATAAAATGGGATTTTTTCGTTATCGGTAATTTTGGCTCAGTTTTAGGCAAAAAACCGAATTGTGAGCAATTTTTTATATTTCATTTGAAAATTTTGATTTTTCGAAAATTATGTGTTTATGTTTAATAATAAAAATTGAAAGCGTAATTATATCATCTTTCAAATTCAGTTTTTAGAAATATCCCATTGATTTATATTTTACCGAGAAGCGAAAATACGCACAAATTTTTCGACTTTCTGACAGCATCTTTAAGAAATATAACGGTCAATATGCCAGAAGCCTGAAGAGTTGAATATTCAATTGAACTAATCCCGGTAGCATTATTGTAACACATTGGTAGATAGGCAATGGGAATGCCTGCATTAAGTTTATTTTTTCCAATCACTCGTGAGTACTGTGTGTCTGTGTAGTGTGTACCGTGTACTGTGAAGCCACCGGATGTAAAAGTAGCGCGGGAAAGCTGTCATGGCAGCGCTTCCGGCGGCGCCGGAACCGGCGGACATTGGCCGTGGGATCTTCATTGTGCGCGGGAATCCCCGCAAGTGGCGGAAAGCGCCATTTTATATTGGCTAAAAGTCAAAACAGAAATATAGACACTTGAGTGCTTTTTCAGCTTTAAATACCTTTTTGGAAGTCATTGATTTTCTACATTTAATAATCTTGTAGATGTAATAATTTTTCATGCTGTGTCGCTTGTTTAGATATATCAATTAGATGTAGGTAGTACCAAATACCCTAGAATATTGATATACGTCCAACTCCAGTAAGAGTTTGGCAGTATTTACTTGAACATACTGGCAACTCTGGCCGCTAAAGGTTCTAGTTGTAGCACGGCACAAAATCCATTAAAAACAAGACGCACAATTCACGCCGCTAGGAGGCGCTAGTGTAGTACACTGCCATCTGAATATAATATGGTAAATGACGTTCTAACTACACTAAACTGTTTCACAGCATTTGTGTTTACAGCTCGCTCATTTGTTAGTTCTTCTTTTGGCCGCCTTTTAACGTCGTTAATCTCAAACTCCAATATATTATGAAGGTAGGTACCTGCCTCGTTTACCACTATTGAAAATCACACAGCGTTTTATTTTAAGTTTTATATCTGTGGAATTTAACTATCTAATTGTGTTTTAACTTGTCAAAGACAAATTGCAACGAACGGAATTGGAATATCTGTTACGTATGTGACCTGAACATCTGAACAGAAAAAGATATTTACATCGTCAGTTCCCAAATCAAAAAATGTTATTTATAAAAAATCTTTTTACTATTTTTCTAGATGGTAGTAAAATTCATTTTCGAACAAGGTTACTCCGTGATTTGTATCAGTAAAAATAAAACAATGTGAATGTTACATGTTTATTCATATTTTTATATAGCGAAAATACAATGACCCTTATTTTCATCGCAGGTAGGAACCACAAAACATGTTTTATTTTATATGTTGTTGTTTATATTTTATTAGGCTGTGTATTCTTGTTAGCAAAACGTTGTTTAAGGAATAAAAAATTGCTATGGTAACCCGAGCCGAGTAAAATACAAGTGGATTAGTTTAAGTGTTGCACAACATGCGACTATTTGCAAAACTGCAAAACATTTCCGAGACAAATTGAAATATTATTCACCTTCAGTTCGACAGTACGAAAAATTGTCGTATGAAGGATTAAATAGTGGTATTACACGTTTTTTGATCTTTCACTCTTATCTCGTCGTTCCGTTCTTCTAAGTAGAAAGGCTAAACTCACTGTGCCTCATTCACATTCATACATGATATATTCACATTCATTCACATTCCTACTCCTGTTATCCTATCACGATAACGCCATGCCTTCATCGGGCGCCCACAACTTCTTCAACAATAGTGTTATATATTTTCCTTACATCAGCCTTGCAATCTCCACATTTCACATACGATAATACATGGTTTTACCACACATGTCACAGGGATCTCATTTCTACAGCAATCAGTCTACTTTCATCGTTCCTCTGCCAGTTCCGTGCCTCACTGTCATTCATCATAGTAGGTACCATTGTGGACGGCTAGCTTCGCTTCTTAGGACAATGTTTGGTTAGGGCCAACTGCGTTCAATCCTCCATTAATGGGGTTTCCTGCGTTTACACTTATTTCAATATCTCTATCAGCCTTCCCATCTCTCGTAAACATACTTCCCAAATACATAAACTCATTCACCTGCTCCAAGTATTCATCATTTACAACTATATTGCAAACTGTTTACGTACTTTCTCTTTCAGATTCCACGTCCTTAACTTTACTTACATTCATCATTAACTCATTATTCAAAAGTACTTTGTTCATCCTAGATACGAGAGACTATATTATTCCACGTTCTTGAGGAGTACAGCGATCTATGGTTTGTCACCGTATTCAGAATATGTTTTGCTTCACAAATATCAAAGTCGTGATAATATAAGGGGTCATTTGCAAAAATGAGAGAATCCTCCAATACGGTGATGATTTTTGCGCCACCTTTAGGAAGTACTTGAATAAAACTGGGCGCACAAAATCGCCAACATCGTTAACCCATACTAATGCACAATGTATCTATGGAAAGCGACGCTCCGCCCTTTTTTCCACCTACACATCAAACGCAAGGCTTTCATTGGCTCCGCCGCGTTGATAGTATGCGCAGTTTGGTCGTAGCTTGGCGATAGGCGCCATTCTTCCTATGTTTATATTATCTATGTACGAAGCATAGTCTTTAATATATTAGATGCACATTTGGCAGGATATTATAGCACATATACAAAATTCAATTTTAGAGTGGTTCGAGAAATCATTAAATTAATAACTTCGAAGCGGTCGCATTTAAAATAAATAACTTTGATTCACTGAAATTTATTCGATTAAATTCTTTTTCAAAATTCGTTTTTCTTATTTCTATTATATTTTTCAACGTAAAGTATGATAATTTCGCAATTCCAACACTGATTAGTTATATTTAGATGAGACATAAAGCGAAAAAATACGTTTCATTTTTTATACCTCCAATTGACCTCCAATGCTCCCAGCGCTTTGACTAAAACTACCGAATCTGGTCTATGCGCACCGCTTATTGTGTTCTAATTGTGGAATACGAGGTATTAGTACCCAATAGCGCATCTATAATCTTCTACTTGCATCTTCTGCATTAATTAATCATCCCTCTATGGGGATGATTAATTAATGCAGAATATGGGCAACTATCACATGGCCTACAAATTTCAATAAAAAAATATTGAGTTCCGCCGAGTTGTTCCTATGAAGTGAAGAATTCTCCAACGATAGCCAACTTCCAAGAAGAAAGGGGAATCACAAAAACAATATTTTTTTCTCTCCATGCAGGGTCAGCCAACAAAATATCTTTGTAGGTTCATTTACAACAATTATTACAAAATATCATATTTACTAGAGTTTTAATTCAGAATAAATTAAATTGATTACAATTTTAGGTTATTATTTATTGGTCCCGGTTAGACAGACTTCTTTGTTCGCAGAAAACCATCGGCGACGAGTTGCGCCCAACAATTGTTTAACCGCCCGAGACACGCCAGGTATCGTGCGGTGTGCGGTCTCAAGGAACAGGGAGGGGGGCAGAAAGTCGCGTGCCTCTCCTTCCAAGGTTAAACACAAAGCTGCAGGAGGCTTAAGCACCCATTAATTCGCAGATAAATTCAATTAAATTAAGTGAACTGTGAAAATTCTGTATTATTTATTTATCAGTGCGGTGGTTAATTTTGCTCATTTGACAGTGAGTCGTCAAATAGTTGAGGCCTTTAAAAAAACGCTTGATTATGTTTGAATTTTTTAAGGATATTTAGGGGGTATTTCATTATCTCTGATTATGTTCTGACTAAGCACTAATCCGCGGATTAGTCATTTTTTCGTTTTCACTATATCTGAATAACGCTAACGCTCGGGTTAAAGTTCGATTTGACTAATCAGTGCTCGAACTTCACGTTAGACGCTATTCCTCGAATCAAAGATGGCGTCAAATATTCCGAGTTTGACAGCTGAGAAGTGAGTCGAATTTTGTTGAATGAATTTGAATGCTTGTATGATCCATCCTAAATTATTTAATTGTGTTCAAAATAAGAAACAATGTATTAATTCGACACGAATCTATCTAAAATGACCTGATAATCAACATAACATAACCAAAAAAATGCACACTTCGCGGTGTGTGGACTGTGACGCATGACAGCCGTGGCAGTAGATGGAGTAACTGCAAACATTTTGCGATGTTGCCAGACTATTTCGAGTGTTATCTATCCGGAAGCTCGAAACAATGGTGAAACGGTCGCCGTTGAATAACGAAGTTATTCTGATCTTTAAAGCCAGCCAACGGATAGCTAGTCAGATATTTAGCCCGACATAGTGAAATACCCCCTTAGTGTAGTTTGTAAAATGTCATAACATTAGCTACCCTTTGCTTTAGGAAAAAAAGATATTGCTATATATTTTACTGCAATATCCCGAAAAATAACGACTTTTTACAAAATTCATGTTATATTATTCTGGTCCCCCATGAATTGGACTCTCGGCCCTTCATAGGATAGTGTTTACCTTTGGGGGACCCTGCATGTTTACTTGACCACATGTCCTGCATTAAAATACTGTTAAAAATCTTACTGAATGTTATTACATTAACTTTGATATTTCTGTTGAATATGACGTTTTCCAGACAAAAAGTAGCTATGCATATCCCTTCAAATTATAAAGAAGTTTGACGAGGAGAAATGAACTATATATTTACATATATATCCACTTATTTGTGGATTCATCAAGGAAATGAGCTTATTTTGCATAAGTTGTATTTTTTACCCCGGGGGGAGGGTGGTTTGCGCGCAGTGCGACAAATCCATCATCATTTATTATGATGTTATTTTTAGCCTTTGACTTACTTATGCAGATTACGTGGAGTATAGGTTTGCGGTCAGATGAGAGATTACATTACCTAATGTGCCTAAATAAAAATAGTTACCTAATGTGAATGTTCTAAGTTTTGTAGTGGTTTATTTTTGGGGTATTATGCCGTGTTTTGATACCTCATTCTTTAGCTAACGTTTCGGGCAGCATTACAGTGTACATCATGAAGGCAGACTTGTAATCAGATGACACTGTAGTGCTATCAAAAACGATAGCTAAAGAAGGAGGAAGCGATTCAAAAATAAATCACTATAATACTTTTGGCCGTGAAAATCACAAATCATATCATTTCAAGTTTTAAAGTTTTTTTTTTAGTTTCGAACGCAAAATGTACTGTCGGAACTGAATAACTTACCCTCCAGCATCCAAAAATGCAGTGTCGTCACATTTACAAGATAAAAAGACCGCTTCCTGTGTCCCTACCACATTAATAAAATATATGAACACGCGAAAATGAGATTGACACCTTGGCGCGATTTTCGAAGCATAATCTCTCAAATCCCACACATGAAACATTGTCTCCCTCGCCAACAAAATGCTTGGATTTGTTCTCAGTAATGGGAGATCATTTAGTGATGCAATCGCAATACGGAGAACATATTATATAAAGCACTTTGTTCGCAGTATCATGGAATAAAACTCCATTATTTGGGCTCCTTCTGAAAAAACCAAATAAAAAGAGTGCGAAAGAGCTTTATACATTTCTTGGATATGAGATTATGTATTTATGGCTACCCTATGATTTGAGGCTTCTGATTTTTTTTTTCACGAGAAAACAAAATATTATTTATTAAAAGGATTTTAAAATGTTCAATGAAATCCCTACGTAAATAAAGGAAGCAAAAAGCATTCAAATTTTTTAAGGTTTATGCTTTTGTGAAATCCAAGTTTTAGTTAGGTAGTATATTGCTAAAGCAAGTTCCTAAAATATATACTCCAAATGTATATGTACGTATATTAAAAATAACCATTAATTTTACATGTCACGTGCGTTGTTTTCGTAGAATTTTCTTACTGTTATTCAAGAAAGGTTATTTTTTGTACCATTCACATGGAGTTGACCTTTTTAAAAATATGTTCATAACACAATTTGGATCATTAGCCTTCTGTAAACCTTCGATATTTTCATGGCATGCTTTAAAATTTCCTTTTGCGGTCAGAATTAGCATAAACTTGTGTTTTTGAGAGGTGTGAAATTAAACTAAGGCTTGAAACACAACTGCTAAAAGGTAATTTGGGCACGCGAATCACAAGCCATTTAAAATTTCTTTCAGGGACTTTCAGGAACTTTCAGGAGCTTTCGAAACCATATCCATCAAACCGTAAGGCAATATAACTACAAATTATAGAGTCAATTAACGAGTCACTGTATCGTCGTAAAACATATGGCTTTTATTTAAATGTATGTAAGCTCTGTGAGGATAATGATTTCTTTGCGAGAAAAGGGAGTATTTGCGTGACAAGCTTATGAATGTTATGTTGTAAATACTTGTTATTACTTCTTGAACAAAATAATTTAGCAAGATAACTCAGATTTATCTGGATAATATGGACATCAAATGCAATAACGATATGCAAAATTATTTTTATCGTCAAAATTTCTATGTATTCTAATGTTCCTCTGAGTGCTGAACTTTTTTTTTAATGAAGCAGTTTTTTGTTACGTATTTGATTCATATTCATTAAGGTAAAATAAATGTGCATATTCCGTTGCCATGTCTAGCATAAAATTAATTCCTAAATCTCTTAATATCTTAATATATAAAATCACTTGTCACTGTGTTGTACACGCTAATCTCCAAAACCGCCCAACCGATTTCGATGAAATTTTGCGAATGTGCATAGTTGGTTCCAGCTTGAAATAATTTTCTTAATTTTTTAGATTTTTTTTTTCAGATTTCTCATCCAAAAATACATACCTAAATAGAAGGCAGTCTGTGATAGGATAACGTCTGCCCGGGCTCACTATATACTATATAATATAATCTATACTCATGCTTAATGTGAAGTTTGAAAGCTTGAGTCTTGAAGCCTGTTGTGAACGTGAACCAGTACCATCTAGGAATTGAACTCAGGACCTCTTCCTTGTCGGGAAGTGCTCTGAGCACAAAGCAAATAATTCTTTCTGAACGTAATCGTTTCTTTATTTTTGTAATGTTTAACAAAACATTCCTACTCCTATTTTAACTTATTTTTGTTCGATATGTATTATGTTTGTAAAGGCCTCACTGTTTGTTTGTAAAATAGTATACTTATGAATATTATCAACAAAGCCATCTCCAAAACAACATGTAAATTCTTCGAAGGTAGCGCCTGTTCGCCGCAATACCAATAACGTCGAGTAACGCAGTTTGCGGAGCGACGCCCTACAAATTGGCGCACGCACCAGTACGCCATAAAACCTTTTTTCATACGACCAAATAATACTTTGTTAAAAAATTGCTTTATCAAACACTCTTCCTGAATTCGGCGTAACGATGTGCTTTATGAGTTTTTAGTTTAAGGGTTATTGCATAAGTAATTAGAAGTATTTATGTGTTCATTTTATTTGCCATTTAGAAATTTTGTACTATTTCTTACATAGTTACAATGAACTCCAGAATATATTTTGAATTTAAGTGTCACTTACAAAATTGATTCAGACAAGCGAAAAAGTTGGTACAGTGCATTACAATACAGTATTTAAACAAAAAAATATTTAATTGTCTATTTTAAAATGGAATTATAATATCCCGCAATTGTTCATAGGTCTGCGGGTCAGGTACCTATTTTATTTTTATTTATTTTTTATTTATTTATTTTTTATTTGCTAACAATAATGATATATAAAAATTAGTTTTCACAATTTTTTTTTGAATTTTTTTTTGATGTTTCTCTTTTATGGAAGCAGACGCTTGTGTTTAAAAGAGATGCTGAGTATCGAGATGAACATTATTTATGTAAGTATTCTTATTAATAATTTAAGAAGTTAAGAATATTAAAAATATAAGTGTATATCAACAATGTACAATTTAACGATTTATAACGATACATTATTTAATTGACGAATTTCGTTATTTTGATTTTTTACATTGAAATGTTCTTTGATCGCTTTGAGTAGGGTTTTGTCGTCTTCGATTTTTCTGATATTATCAGGTAGGTTATTAAAGTATTTTTTGCCTAGAAATGTGTAATGATGTTGTGCAAATGAGGTGTTACATTTTTGTATTGGAAATATATGTTTTTGACGAGTACGTCTTTCAGTTGAAAAACTGTGATTTTGTTTTTCTTTTATTATTTGAATTATTATGTTTTTTCGGAAAAGATCATAAAATTTTAGTACTTTAAATTCTTCAAATATAAGTTGAGTTGCATAATCTCTCGGTTTTTTCAATATTATTTTAACAATCAGACGCTGTACAATTTCAATAGGTAGGAGATTAGTTTTGTATGCGGATCCCCAACTGCTTACACTGTATTGGATTCGATTGTACTAATGCGTAGTAGACTGAAGTTAAATTTTCCAATGATAGAAAGTTACGCAGTTTCAGAAAAATATAAATTAATTTCCTTATTTTGTTAATGGTAAGGTTAATTTGATCTTTCCAGTTAAGGTTTTTGTCCATTATTAGTTATTAGTATTTAATTTTATTTGTAATTTGTAGTGTGGAACAATTTATTGTACAGTGATTTGTATTATGTTCTTTAAAGTTGTCGTGTATAATTATGTCAAAATTTTGTGGAATATTGTTTGCTTTTATTGCGAATGACAATACTTGGGTTTTTTCGCTATTTAGGGATAGTAGGTTTATATCAAACCAGTATTTGAGTAGATTTATGTCTTCTAAATAAAATAAACGTCAAAACGGAACAAAATACTAGGAGCACAGAAATGTCCTAGGGTAATTTGTGTTCATTTTTGCAATGAAGCTAATGTAACAATAAAAAAATATTATTTATACCAAATTGATAAACAAAATACCAGGAGTACAGAAATAGGATTAGGTATTTCATGGGTTATTATTATAAACATTAATTTCTCAGTCATGGTAGTTGTTAAAAATCACAATGAGGAAATCATTAATTTTCCTGTGATTTTCGCGGGGGTGGGATGTACTAAATTGTACCAAATTATCATCCGCTTTGTCTTGAGTTAAGATCATAAAGTAGAGTTGGTATCATTGTGTTACAAACTTCTTGGATTTGTGATAAAAACAAGTAAACAAATTTCCAAGCGCGAATCAATGATATCGATGTTCAACAGCATTATCCGATCAAAACTAGAATATACTTCTGCTGTTTGGGACCATTACTAGCAAAAATATATAGAATTACCGAAGAAAATTAAAAAAAAAAGTTTCTAAGGTATCTTTACAAGAGAGTACATTTTATGCATTCAATAGTTTTGCTCTCTGATACGCGCTACAAAATTTTTACGGGGCCCTTATAGTTAACAACATTAAAAATAATGAACTCTTTTATATGACAGCCATACCTCCTGAAACGCTATAAACGATTCAAGCTCGACATCACAACTTACTCTGTATTTTTGAGCATATTACTATATGTATTTCCCAGCATAGCATTACAAAGGGTGTGGTACTACTAAATGAAATCTCTTCATTTTCAACATCCACCTTGAAGGTTTCAAGAGTTATTTAGGCAAGGACTCTGTTATTGAAAATTTTACATTGCATAAGTCATGTACACTATGTCATGTGTATTGTAATCGGATAAAAGAAAAGTTGTAATACATATTAAAAAAAAAAATATATATATATATATATATTTATGTTTTTCTTTCGTGTAAAAAAAATAAATGACCCCGAAAAATAGGTGGATAAAAAGTAATGTTACTTACCAGGGGGCAGATTTTTATTATAGTCTGGATCGAGTTCATAGCCTCGACCACTGTCTGAGGCGTTAGGTAAACATTTAACACTGGAACAAATAAAACATAGCATTGAAATGTGTGAAAATTAGAAAATTCGTAATAAACACTATAGAAGTATAAGAACTGAATGAAAGAGATTGAAAAGCTAAATCTTTATGGTTATTTTTATTTGTTTTGCTCCGAACCGTCTGGAGCCATTGAGTCTATGGCATCCCCAACTAAGGTATGTTGTGAGGCTGACAGTATTTGGGAGGGGAAGTATGTGGGAAGAAGAAAAGTTGGAAAATACCCGGCCTCAGATTTAGTCACCAAACATGGCTTAATCCATTTCAAGAAACGTTTCAATTGTGAGTGGTGGTCTTTTACCAGGGGGATACTAAAAGTATCTTCCAACACGTTCTCTGTGTGGAAAAAATAACATTCTTCTATGGTAAAATATTTTTGTATTAGAAAAAACAACCGAATTTCAATAAAAGTTATTTATCTTTGTTACTTCTACCGTCATTATTTTATTATCGCCACGAATTACTTCTGAACCAAGACAAATTGATCATATAAATTTTACTTGCGCACGCTAGGACCTGAATCTCTCCTCGTTAATACGTAGTCGAGAGCCTTACCCCTCGACAATTGGAGGCAACCGAGTCAGGTCATTCTTAATAGAATCTCTCCTTGTTAATGCGTAGTCGAGAGCCTTTCCCCTCGTCAATTGAAGGCAACCAAGTCAGGTCATTCTTAATAGAATCTCTCCTCGTATGGTATACACAATTTTAATTAAATTTATTTAAATTTATTATACACGGTGTCGGAATACTCGTAGTACAAGCGGAAAACTTGTAAATCTGTATGATGTGATAATATGCATAAGCAATTATTTTTTTATGAAAATATGAAAGAAAGCTTTAACTGTGTTATTATTTGTTTACCAAAGAAGTGTGCAATTTATGAAATATTAATAAATATTTTTTAAATTACGGTAATGCTTATACGTTTTAAAAGTGACGTGCTAATAAATCACCTTCAACAAATTATTCCGATGCATTGCACATTATATTTATTAATTCACACAAGCAATAATTATTCTGATTTTCCCCAGCATAATTAATGCCACATTTACATAAATGTTAATCGGAAATATGTAAATTATGGGCTTCATGTAACTATTTTCTCGCATGCCATTAATTTTGTTTGTTTTTTTTTTACAAATATTTACAAACGTAAATGTAAATGGAATGCGTAATTTAATGGTTTTGGAATGATTGTAATTGAGTTCTGAAAATATGTTACAGGGCAAAGCATTATTTGTGTTAATCCTCGAAGGTTAACACGAATGATGCTTTGAAATGTGGAATATTTTGGAAATGTGAAACACATTTATGAATTTCAGGCAAATCTGAAAATATTATCAAACGTGTTTAACTACTGTTTTATTTCCATTATATATTTCTACATTTTATTGTAACATAGACTAGTGTAATAGAAACAAATTACCATAGAGAAGAAGCGGTACCACGGGCACAGGTGGCGTAACTACAGTATTCACAAGGGGGAGGGAAAATATTTTGGGAAGTTTTTTGGGACCTTCACTCAGCGCAACTTATTATCAAATGAGCGTGGCGTCCTGTTTTAACTCAACCACTTTTCATTTCGTTCGTATGTTCTGTGTTCGGTCAATTCCGTCAAGATGGTTTTAGGTGATGCTTTACTAAAACGGCGCAATGAAAATTATATAAGTATTATTATTACGCGAAGTCACCCTAAATCCTCACACCTTATATACGTCCCTGACCTCCACCATTAAAAATTAATGAATTTAGCTATGTCGATCTTATAGATCTGAACATTAGAGCGATCCCCATCCCTTCCTGCTCTCCTTCTGCTTTCCCTTTCACGCTAACTTCTTTTTTTTTATTCTTTTTTTATTTATTCTTATATATAAATTTCTATTACAATGGTATAGTATATTGTCTTCCACGCTAGGAGTTCACCTGTGTTGTGGAAGACTTTTTCAATTGTAAAGTTATATAATACTAAAACAATACAGTGGAGTTGGTTACACAGAGAAACAATAAAAATTAAAATATAAAATCGATTTTTCCATAGTTATAACAAAAAAAAGTGAAATATAAGAAATTAAATATTAAAAGGATTGTAGCCAGTTCCATATGTGTTTTTTGTATTCTGTAAGATTAGATGTTTTATATTGTGTTGGAAGTGAATTGTATAGTTTTAGAGCCTGGAATCTGTAGTGTTTTTGTCCAAAAGATGTGTTGGTTTTTGGGTATTAGTAGTTGGTGTGCATGTCTTGTTCTAGTATTGCGAGAAGTTTGTGAAGTTTTAAATGTGTTTAGGTTCTTGTAAAGGAAAGTAAGTATTTGTTTTGAATATAATTTTTGAATCTTCAACAATGGGAATTTTTTTAATATGGTTGAAGTGGGTGTTAGTATTGGTACTTTAAGTATTACTTTTATTAAGGTTTTCTGAGCTTTATACAGTGTGTCTATGTATTTTTACTGGCATAGCCCCAGGTAATAATGCCGTATTCCATTATGGATTGTGCTATTGCGAGGTATATATATACATCAATCTCACAATAATACAAGCAAGTAACAAAAGAGGAATAAACTTAGAAACCTATTACAACTTATATTTTATAGTCGAAATAAATACAAGATATTAAGGTAGACTTCTTAATATCTTGTATTTATTGTCAAAATAAATACAAGATATTAAGAAGTCTACCAAGATATCTAAGTGATGAACAGAAGCATTTTTTGGAACTATTTGTTCACAGAAATAATCCTGAGGCCCTTTTTCTAGTACGTGAAAAGTTGTGCTAAAAATAGATTATATAAAATTTCAGAACTCTGTTAATGTTATCGAAAATTTTATGCATAATTCAAATACGATAAGGGTAGCATTTGTTAAGAACCTTAAATTAACTTCTCATCCCCCGAGCCCTTAAGCTAAAATCGCGTGTAAGGAAAGGATTTGAGATTTCTCGTAAAGATTAGGAAAACCTTATTTTTTAACAATATGGCCAAAGAACGCTGAAATCAGCATAATGATTTGCAAGCAAAACAACAAGGTTTGAATTATATATTGGTAAATTATAAATGACTATTGATTTAAAATAAAATATTGACTTGAATAACAAATTGTAACTGGATTTGTAGTGCAGCGTTGTCTTCTAATGTACCGTCTTCTGAATTATCAGTTTGATAATCCTATGTATTATGTCGCTAATCACAATGTGACAAAGAAATTGGAGTTTTCTTATTTTTGTTATTCAGCGAAGAGCTTATACACATGTAGGTTGGTGTCTTTTATAATAATCCATTAAATAATATTATTTAAAACAATGTTTATAGACAAGGGTTCTACGCGTATGAAAAGGGATAACAAATTATTATAAGCATTAATTATTGGTCGGAAATATCCATACAACATGAAAAAACCTTTCGAGAAAATTAAATGCAGCCGAAGAGAATTGAACCCGCAGCCTTCTGATTGCCGGTCAGCTGCTCTACCATTACGCTACCTCGGATTATTCTAAACCGGCCACATAATTCAATGTGATGTGTATTTTTTTTCATTCAACAATTAGATTTTACTGTTTATATTATAGACGTAATTTGGATGGGTTTTCAGGCTAATAATTAATGCTTTAAAAAATTTTAAATTTTCTCACCCTAGTTTTTTTTTCAAAAATCTCCTTTACCCCTCCCCCTTAGAGGGAGGTTTTTATTCAGCATATCTTTATTTATACTGCCAGGATTACAAACCTTAACAAACCTTAGCCAAACCTTATTTTGCTTGTACTAGTATATTATTCAATAAATGTGTGAACTCTTCTCGTGCCAATATAGGTTGTCATGTGGTTGCCTCCAAGCCTTTGAAATGTTAAAAAATGTTGGATTTAGGGCAGGTCTAGTTATTCTGACGTCAGTGACATATAATTATTTTTATTCCTTTCAACTTGTCACGTTCCAAAAATATTCTTTTAAAAAAACTGGATTATTTGTACAGAAAACTATTTATACAAAATCAATAGGCCCTTTAAGAAACCATTAGTTTCTTTTTTGACCTTAATCACATTTTTTTAGACTTTGGCAAATGTTTTTTTATATCAATTACCCTACTGTAAACTTTTTATTTGCTGGCTATGTACCTACTCTTTCGTATTTTTTTTACCTATTAGTCCAATATTGACAAGAAGTCATGATCATAAAAGGTATGTTTTCAAATTTGATGTCAATTGGGTTGTGTAAGTAGTTACACTACCCACTAATTACATATATATATTCGCTAATCCTATTATGCTCTTTGGAAGAAGGTTCATAGGAATTTCGTTAATTATTTTCTGCTTGCAAACATTATTTTCAATATAGCTTTTTAATCATCCATTTTAATATCAAAATGTCGTATGGATTAAATATAAAACTAACTAACCGACTTATCAACACGCCGTTTCCCCACAAGAGTAGGCAGAGAGGTCTGACTGTCACATAACTCTGTCTTGGCACACACACACCTTTCCTCATTCACATTCACATTCATTCGTTGTTCTGACTCTTGACATTGCCTGACTCAAGTAGGTATTTAGTTCACTTGATCGTGGCATGTCTCCTTCGGACGTCCCTGTCTCCTTAGATTCCTTCTTACATGCCCAAATCATCAAAGCGTCCCTTTCCTAATCTTACTAATTACGCTTAAACCAGCCATGAATTCTTTGCGAATCTTCACATTTCACAAACGAAAATACCTGGTTTTACGACACATACGCCTCAGGGATCTCATTTCTACAGCGTTCAGTCTATTATAATAAAAGGTTATTGAACTTTACTAAGAACGGATTTGAATTTGAATAATTCATCAAACATAAAATTTAAATTCAAGCTATGTGAAAGTTCTATTCAAGTTCTGTTATTATTTCACCTCTTTGCTGACTTGGTATTTGGATAATAACCGAACTTGAATAGGACTTGAATAGTGAACTTGAATTTTAACCCACCGTAAAACAGCGATTACTTGATTTATTTTGGGTTTTCTTTTCTTCTTAATAACAAGCTCAGTTTTATAAAGCGTATTATACAAACTTAAGGCGATGCACTACGTATTAATGCAAAATCATGTGTTTTTGGTTTGAAAATTTGGTCGCCTAGAAATGTTTCAGATGCTTTAAATAAATACTAGAGTATAATACATGTTGGCCTTTGAAATGATTGAGTATTTTTTACATAAATCTTTTTATAAGCCCAGAAAAAAATAATTTTTAAGGCCTATGAAAACTGCTTTAAATTTTAAAATTTCCTACATACGAACCCATTTTCGGTTATGGTTTTATTGTATAATGTGGTAAATTAAGTTATTTATAAATTGATCGGAAAAAAATTAAATATTTATGCCTGAACATCCACAAAATAAAATAAAAGACACTTTTTGGCCATGTTTTTTTCTTGCCTAAATCAAAACAGCTGGATCGCCATCTACGTAAGGAGTGTTATTGATGGCGGCTCGATTCAAAATATTACACGACGTAGTGCATCGCCTTAATGGAACATGAAATTGATTTATTAAAGAATTCGAATCACGGATAGCGTCGGGTCACTAAGGTATTTCACGTTTTACTAAACAAAGAAGAAAAGAAAATGTTGGCAATTAATTAAATAATATGGATAGGGGGTGTAATCATTTATTTGATTTTCTTAGCAAGTGTTTTCGAATCAAATATTTTTTTCTGTGAATAATCCGTGCCTTTTTTGAATACCGAGTAATGAGTTGACTTGACTGTAAAGAACAAGACTGTAAAGCTGTCACGGAGCTTTCTCTTGGTCGGTGGCGTGAGTAGCGTGTGTGGCGTGAACGTGAACGAATCTCGCCCTATTGAGTGTTGAATGTGTCATGTATTCAATTCGGTCGCAGTGACCTAGTCCTAGTGCCAGTAGTTAATTCGCAGCTACGTTAATTGAGGTGAATTATGCGCACGATTTGCCCGCGCACGTTACCTTATAGCTTCAGGGTGGCTTCGAAAATGAGCTTTTCTGTGGCTTAGAGGAACTTAATCAGAGTTTCTGTCTTCTGTTCAGTCATAGATAACAAGGTATATTGATTTGTTCGTTGATAAAACTGTAAACTTTTCGAATTCAGCTGTATGCAAAGGCTCTTTAAAAAAACAACACTTGATTTCAACTTAAATATCGAATGGAGACAACTATTTAAGTCGGGGGTTTAAGTAAACATATACAAAATATGTTTTTAGGATTTAGTTTGGGTTATTTGAATAATTCATGAACGAGAAAATTTTTTACTTTATTGCAACTTTTGCCTTCTCCCAGTGGGAGATGGTAAACGATGCGCGACATAAATAGTTATTTCTTGTAGTAATTAAGTTGATACCAAGTGCTATTTATATATTTTTTGTGAATTTTGCATACAGCGGAATTCGACAACATTATAAAAAAACACACACGCTGATGTCACGCGACATAAATAGTTATGAAATAATATTTATTACGTCTGAAATACGTCAAAAGATCCCGCGTACGTAAAAGTATGTTCCTAACGTTTTTTTTATAAATAAGAATTAAAATTTCCTCTCAAATCATAAGATTTTTAAGTAGCTGGTACTTAAATACCGACCTTGTTAATTATAATGATATAATCTTTTTTTATTTCAAAAAAAGGAATTAAACAATTTGTCCAAATAAACGTCACAATCACAATTCTTTTTTCAAACTTTCTTCAGGCCAGTTGGTACCATAATATTGATTTTTCCGATTTCACAGCCTGTGTTAGGAACCGCTAGCGAGATAAAAATGTATTATCCAAAAAGGCCACCATTTTGAACCGGAGCCGGAACGTACAAAACAAATGTACAGCCAGATGAAATGTCAAATGGTTATGTTAAAACAGGACTTTAAAACAGGACGCTCAGCCAATAGTATTGGTATAACTTCATACAGGAGTTATACCAATATATATCGTTAGTTGTTTCCAATGATGGCGTGACATGTTGGCAATATCAACAACTCTGGTCGCTAGAGGCGCTTGTGTAGCATGTTGACGTTGGCATTCTTTGACTTTATCAATTTCTTATTGGCAATGTTTTGCGCTTCCTAATTTATATTTGATAAAAAACATTATATTATTTTGATAAAAAAATATGGATGAAAATATCCCAAAAAGCAGGTTCCGTGTGTGGTGTAGTATGTATATATATACTGTATATTATATATGTATATATAATATACAGTAGGGGTACGGGTGAAATAATCACAAACAAAAAAAACATGCCAAGTAGTTTGTTAGGATACCAAGTTAGTTGTAATTGTGGGAATTGAATTGAATTAATAAAAAAATAATTAATTTTAATAAAAAAATAAATACGCTGTGATATTAATTTGTCCTCATTAAAGTTTATATAAATAGAATTACTGATATTAATTCTCATATTTATTTATTAAATATTTCCTTTCTAAACTATCAAAGGCAGAGTTAATAACCGCTTTATTGTCACTAGGAGGCGCTAGTGTAGCATTTTGCCAACTGAATGAACGGGAAATATCGAAAGTTGGAAATATTATTGACATTATCTTTTTGAATAGGTACAACGTACGGTCAGTTTCAGTCTTGGAGGCTGAAATATTTCATAACTTCAACCATTTCAGACTCAAAATACATTTAAATGTCTTTTTAAATTTTTTTATTATTCATTTTCCTTCGCTAAAAGCTTTTTTAATGTTCTGGTATTTGGAAGTCAGGTTACTCCAGTATTTTATAATTACACGGTAAACTTTGCTTTTTAAATAACAAATAATTGCACCTTGACCGGGATTCTAGTTCATTCTTCATCAGAAAAAAGAGAAAAACTTTCTTGACATTCAGAGAAAATTGAACATTGAACATGCAAACAAGTACTTAAAATAATGCTTAGAAAAATCGGAATAATGACATCAACGTTCATTTATAATGCAAGTTGCGAATTGCCTACGAAAGTTCAACTGAAATAACGAATAAAATGTTTCTGGTTATTAAAAAATAAAGAGAACACATAAAATCGATTGATTACGTTAATTTCAAGTATCATTCTGTAACACAGTGATAAAAAATGTTATTTTTTTTCTAAAATAAGTAATTAAAGATACCTAAGAAAATATCCAAATTCAGAGGTCCGGTCAGTGGCTGAGTTGGCATCGCATTTGGGCTCCACTAAGGCGTCCTGAAATTCAATTTCTCGGCTTGCTAAGTCCTCCATCACTACACAAGTAACATTTTTCGCTTATTGGAGGGGGGGTAGTAAGAGATTTTAAAATATTGTCAGCTTATTCGAAACCCGGGAATATTTTTATTTCTTTCAATTTTTTTTTTAATCTCACCTCAATCCTAAACAAAGACATAGATGACGACACGATGAAATGATTAAGATTGATTGTTTTCCTATTAGGTACTTATAACAATAGATCGTGTAATTTTATTTCCATCTTTCATTAATAAATGGAGTAGTAGATAGGTACCTTCTCTCAGAATGGCCTTGGTACAAGACCACCACTTAGAATACAAACGTTGCTTGAAATGGCTTTAGCCAAGTTTAGTGACCAGATCTGAAGAGCCAGGCACCAAACTTTCTCTTACCTATCTCTTTCCCCTTCGCATTACAACAATCCCAAAAACTGGGGATACTCGTGAAAATCACTCCCGAGATTGGGAATTTTAGTTTTTTTTTTTAAATTAAACCCAAACAGGAGGCCATGAGGAAAATAATTTCCCTCAGGGACTCTGTCATCTTTGGGGTTGCTGTGTGGAGAGTCTTTTTTGAAAGGAAAGAGGAAGTTCTGATAAGGTCAAATATATGAGGGTTGGGTAGGAATCTGGGGATCAGTGTGTCCAGGAGTGACGGACATATGAATATATCACTTCCACTGCGGGGCAAGGAGATGGGTCGAGAGACCAGTTGGAGAGGTCAGAGGGTCTCCCCAAACCAACCTCTCTCGATATTGCATGTCGCGCAGCTTCCTGAACACACCTCATCCGATGAACCTGGGCACTCCTGCTAAATCACCAAACGTAGCGAACCACTTGAGGTATTGACTATCCAATAAATGGTTACCGAGGCGGCGATACCCGAACCCGCCTCCCAAATTGAAAGTATGTACTCAAATAAAGAGAGACATTTCAAGGGAGCATTCTTTATGCATATATTTTGACACCAAAAGCTTGAATTGAAATGTCAGGTGGATCATTAATTCTAACCGTTTTAAGTCCAACAGTAATTACTGTTGAACAATAATAAATAAATCCTCAGCCAGTATAGCCAGTAGTGTTCGCGAGGTATTTGGCGAACAAGTTGTCGTATGTTTACGTCTGGTTTAATCTGGCTCGATACCAAGTGTGACGTTTACTTTGCCACTGATCCCCGGGTGTGCACACTGTACTTGTTCATATAAATGTACAAGTGTACCCACAATATTCTCATGTATGCAATACATGTGGTTTTTATAGGTATGTGTACAGAACACATCGACCACAAAATGCAAATTGTAATCCGTATTACCCTTACTGAAAATGATCACGCGCATGTGTTCTATCTAATACTAGCGCAGACCCCTGCAAATGAATTTTTTCTTTTTATATAGCTTCCGATTTTATGTCAAGGTTAAATCTTCCCCATAGGAAAAACTAAACCCTTCCACAAATGATCATCTAGTCAATCAACATTGCGCAAGTGCATTATATAAGCAAAATAAATACAAAACAATACAAGAACAACACGTCAACTCACCAGAGATCAAATGGGAAAATAATTCAATGACTCCAGATATTGTCATATCAGAGGGTTCGGCTCGGTAGAACTCCTATCAGGGCCTATAAATCCTACTGATCCTTCAACATAAATATTTAAAAAATCTTTCGTTATCCTACATGTATTCAAAATGACCGACTTTTGCATCTTTATATATAAATTTTTTGATAGATCTAATACGCCTAAATTTTTAATGAGAGAGTAGCCGAAATAACACATGTTAATATTTTTATAGTTTGAGAAGGCAAAATTCTTTTTATCTCATTTATATTATACAGAATTTATTTACTATTATTATTATTTATGTTTATTATATAAAATATATTTTATAATAATTTTTGTCTCTAAACCTTAAATTATAAACACGTCTTAAATAAGTTAAAATTAACTAACTATTCTTTTATATTGTAAACATAAGAGTGATTTCCACAATGTTATGAATTTAATGTTGTGTAAAAAGTAATTTCTCCAATTTATTTTATGTTTTTGTGTTACATTATCTACTTCATACGAACTAAACCTATCAATTTGATTTTGAAACCATCCCAGTTGGATAGTCATAGATTCCTTTTTCTGTAATTGTATTTTTAGAATCTTATAAATAAATTTATAAAAAATCAACTAGTAAAAAGTAAAGGTTTTTTTTATCAAAATACAAATATTTCATAGTTCTTTAAAAACTTTTTTTTCTTTTGGTTTGATCAAGATTGAATTCGAAGGAACTGAAGTCGACAACTCTACCAGACTCGCCAAAGCCGATCAAATATGATCGGGAACGACATGAATTTTAACTGCCGTATATCGTATATTAACTGATGGAATGTCATTTGATTTCAGAGAAATACGCATACGTCAGCGTGTATATACGTGATTGATAGAATGCACTTTCATCGACATCGAGTCCATCTGCCGAGTTTCAGCTCCATCGGATATCGGGAAGTGGATTAATTTCCCCTTCCAAGAATTTCTTTAATTCACTCCCGAAAATAAAAGTAAAATACAAATAGATGTAATAAAAATATATATTTTCATCCGTAATAAAAGAAGAAAATACTTGCCTTTAAAAAAAAAAATTTCCCCTTAAAAATTTAGTATACCTAAAAAATGTAATTTACCATTTAAAATTTAGTAAGCTTAAAAAATTTATTTTACCGCTTAAAATTTAGTAAACCTAAAAAAAGTAATTTCCAATAGTAAACTTAAAAAATGAAATTTAACATTTAAAATTTAGCAAACTTAAAAAAATGACGACATCTATCATACAAGACAGTGGCGGCTCGTGACTTTTGGGTGTTCTAGAGTGCTAATGTTACAAAAATGGCATCATTGATGTTGTTGTAGCTGAAAACCATTTTTATTTTTTTGTATGAATATTTTCAGAAAATCCGTGCGGCGAACGGCTAAACTGAAATTTCCTAAATCTCATGATACAAAAAATCTAATTTTCAATCAATAATGCCATTTTTTGTAATATTAGCACTCTAGAACACCCAAACGTCACGAGCCACCACTGATACATGACCCTTTTATTCTGTATATCCTAACCAAATAAATAAATTGTAGCACCGCAAAAAGGAAAATCATTCAAAAAATATGTATGTACGAATAAAATGCTATATGAACGGCCCGCTTAAGTATGTCCACTGAAACCAAGTAAATTTAGTGAAACCACGTGCGTTGTCACAGTAACATTTCTTCACTCTATTAATTCATATTCAACTGTCAAACATTTTAACAAAACAAATACACATTCGGATTAAGTATTATCATTTAATAACATTATTTTAGTACCTACTGTATTACTGATATGATTTATAAATTTATAATCACATCCAAGTTTGAAAATTTTAACTTTATTGTACTTGAATAATTTTACGCTTTACGCAGGAATATCGTTACAATCACACATGCACCGACAACCGAAATTGTTATTTTTACAAATTTTATCATTATTGGTTGTAATGTTATTTGTTTTTTGAATGTTTTAATGTATTCAATATTTTTTTTTTCGTATAATCTACATAATAAAAATTATTTTAAGAACAAAATATACATGGTGAGCTATCGAAAATTATACAGAAAATTTTTAAAGCATGTAATGACAGTAAACTAATAAACTGAATTTGAAAAAAATATAAGTAAAACATGTTACAATAAAATAAAATAAAATAAAATAGATACTAGAACAATACTACATATAAGACACATCACTAAAACTACATTCCCAATATTACTATGATTTGTAGGATTCAACAAGTGCTGGTATAGATACAAAGATGTAGTTATAACACAGCAACAAACTTGTGGCACCAACATAAACTTGTGGCACCAACATAAACTTGTGTCACCAACATAAACTTGTGGCACCAACATAAACTTGTGGCACCAACATAAACTTGTGGCACCAACATAAACTCAGGTATCGATACTTTATGATGGTTCGCGGTGTTTTTACATCTGGACATGTAAAATGTTACAATGGAAAAGTTTATTCCTACGCAAATCTGTGTTGTTTTATTTTTATGTTCAAATATTTTTTGTTTTCTAAGCTTTTACGATCAGTTTATAAAACACGAGTATTTAACAAATGTGTACGTATCTAAAGCACAAATGGTTTTCAAGCAGTAAAAAATGTCATATATTTTATTCAATGTTCAAATAACACGCAAGTGTGTCGGCAAGTAAATAAGTTTTATAATATGCCAAACATTATAAATCAGCAATTACTTAATCAGGAAAATCATTTAATAACACGAAAAATATTTCTTACTTTACTGCGATAGTTAAAAATTGCAGTTTTCTAGTGTAAAACAACTAGAGTAACTTATTAAACCCTAACATTTTATATTTTTCAGAGGCAGCTTCATAGAAATTGATTATTACTACAATTTTTGAGGCGGGTATGGGTACCGCCACCCCGGGAAACATTTATTGGATAACCAACACCTGAGCCATAGGTCTCCTCACTGACTTAGCAAGGTTACCCGGGTTCATGGGGTGAGGTTTCTCGTAGTATTTGCAACAGATACTTCTGCCCACCAATAGCGTGGTAGCCCAGATTGGGAGAAAATGGTTGAGGTATACCTTTTGGCCTGTCCAGCAGGACTCTCTTGACCCATCGCCTTGCACTGCAGTGGAAGAGATGGATCCACACGTATGTCACTCCTGGACACACTGACCTCCATATTCCTACCCACATCTCACACCCTTTTCCTTCCAAGAACTTCTTCCCCTTTCTTTCCTAAAAAGACCCTCCACATAGCATCCCAAAAGATGACATAGTCCCCGAAGGAAATCATTTTTTACGGGTTTTACCAGGAGTAAATGATAAAAAATCCGGCATAAATTAGTTTAGCATTAAAAATCAATGCCCGGAGTTGCTAAATAAGATTCAATTTAATGTACTTGCGCGCTTCACAAGCTCTTCTATCGAATAAGTAATTGTAAAAGTTACGTCACTATGTTCATACGGATATTTAAAAAAAAAACAGGTTGTTTCAGACAAGAATTTTTAGTAATAGAAGTAGTTTATCAAAAACTAGAGAATTCGGCAAATAAACTAAATAAGCTATTCGGCAAATAACTTTTTCTTATAAGCACTTTAGGAGTAAGTTAATAACGTAATAGTGGTTGATTTTTAATGTTGGTGATCGTGCTCGGTGAAGTAAGTAAGCAATCGTTTAATATTAATATTCCCTGCAAATGTTAGCACAAATTATATAACCAGCCGTTTGATAAAGCAGGGAAAATGTAATTCACATAACGTAGGACGTTATTACGGAAATTAAATGGTAACAGCCATTTTAGCGGAGGTTGTGTTGTAAAAGCCTCAGTACGTTAACACAGTTAGTGCGACGTTGCGTGAGAAAAAGGTAGATTCAATCTCTTAAGAAAATCACTGTGGAAATTTACCCCGCCGTAGAAACGCTGTAAAGTACCCTTAATAATTTCTTTGAAAAGTGGTTCAAAGCCAAACACAAGAGAAAATATATTCCGGTTGGATTTTTACATTGGTTCTATAAATCAAGGTGTTTTTTTTAACATCGTGTTTCCAACGCAATTGGGTTATTAATCATTTCCCACACTCACTGACCTGATACATAATCGAGACTGGCTATTTGTAAAAGAGTGGGTGTGGGGAAATATAAAGTGATTCAGGGAAAAATCATGTGATTTGTAATCATTATTTGAAAATATTTACACTTTGTCAACAGTTCAGGAACCTTATTAAGGATGTGTAAGATTTGTTTGTTACTTTAGACATTCCAAAATAATGAGTAATAATGCGTTATAAAATAGAATTAATCAATTAATTAATGAGTTCAAAATTCATCGAATATTTATTCTTAAATATATTAGTATCACAAAGTTATAGTATATTGTCCTCCACGCTAGGAGCTCACCTGTGTTGTGAAGGACTTTTGTTAAGTTATATAATAGTAAACAATACAGTGGAGATTAGTTACACAGAGAAACAATAAAAATTAAAATATAAAATCGGTTTTTACATAGTTTTTACGAAAACAAATGTGAAACATAACAAAATTAAACATTAAAAAGATTGTAGCCAGTTCCATATGTGTTTTTTGTATTCTGTAAGATTAGATGTTTTATATTGTGTTAGAAGTGAATTGTATAGTTTTATAGCCTGAAATCTGTAGTGTTTTTGCCCAAAGGATGTGTAGGTTTTTGGTATTAGTAGTTGGTGTGCATGTCTTGTTCTAGTATTGCGAGAAATTTGTGAAGTTTTAAATATGTTTAGGTTCTTGTAAAGTAAAGTTAGTATTTGTTTTGAATATAATTTTTGAATCTTCAACACTGGGAATTTTTTGAATATGGTTGAAGTGGGTGTTAGTATAGGTACTTTAAGTATTACTTTTATTATTTTTAAACAAGTTCTGCTGTGTAATTATTATTACGCGTGACACCTGTTTCGCCCTCTGAAGGCATTATCAAACTGTGGGTAGCCCATTTACAGGCGATACGTTTATATTATTTGTAGATAGGTATTTTAATTTCAATTACTGATTTCTTAATTGATTTCTGAGTAAAATGTTAGAAATTATTAATGGTTATTACCCCAGTAAAGTTTCCCCAATTACTGTAATGTTTAAATTTGACTGAATGTCTTTATGTTAGTTATTCCCAAACGATGACTCATAGGGTTATTTTAATAGCATAATTAAGTACTTCATAGTGCACTTATATTTGCACTAGGTTTGAAGATATCTAGTAGGGGTGAAAGAATTATATTTGTTTGTTCATTAATTAGAATAGCTTTCGGATTATTAGAGTTTTTGTTAATTTCTAACTGTTCTAAAAGATTCAGTTTACGGCCTTTATTTTGTACGTGAAACGGAGTTGGTTTATTATTATCACTAAGTGAGTGATTTTCATCTAGGAGATGTTTGGCAAATTGAGATTGTATTTTATTATTATTTTTAAAAGATCTTATATGTTCTTTGAACCTAGTATTAAAGGACCGGCCAGTTTGTCCAAATGAATATATAAAAAATAAAAATTAAAATGGAGTTCTACAAATTAAACTTAATAACAATAAATAGACTATATATGTCTGTCCCATTTTAAACGTTTGTGTGATTGGAGGACAATTGCATGGGGTGCTCGCTGAGTGACAGGAATGTATTTTAAGGTAGATGATTTTGGAGGGTTGGCCTCTCAAGTTTATGCTAAAGGTTATGAATTTAGTCTTATCTATATTAAAAGTTAATAAGTTAGAGTCAAGCCATTTTTTAGTAATATTTAGGCCAATTTCTGCTTTTGTGATTAGTGTGATTCAGTCAGTGGCCTTAAAAAGTAACACGGTGTCATCAGCAAAGCTTTTAATTACAATTTGGTAGATCATAACTCCAAATTTATTAGACTTATTTAATATATACTAGATCACGTGTATCCGGCGTTGCTCGGGGATATGTTTTTAGTTAGAAAATAATTTTTTACGACTTGATTACAAAACATCGACTTTTCTCAATTTTCTATAAATAAAACATGCATGCATTATACATATAAACCTTTCGGAAGAAATTCTCTATATGATAGTGAAAAGCCTATTTAAATCCGTTGCGTAGTTTAGACTAAGCGAAAAAATAGACTATTTATTCTCTATCATATTGTTTAGAGATTCATAATACCATAAACAATATCGAGTGTATTGTAAACAGTAACGAGTGTAAAAAGTTTGCAAAGTTTTAGAAATAATTATACAGCGTCAGTAGCAATGACATTTTGCCATATTTGCATCTATGTCAAAATAGTGAGAATATTTTCTTTTGGTTTTAAAAAATAAAAAAAATATTGGTGCAATAAAATATCTTTTTATAAAATATGATTTGATAATGTGAGAGGCTCACTGGGTGATTTACCCTTATTGACACCCCCATCTAAAATATGGGTGGCAAATTCCAAATTATGATTATAATTCAAACCTCTTAGGTGCTCCGTAACTCAAGTATTAAAATTTGTGGAAGTGAAAAATTTCTAGAGTAAGAAAGTTGCAATCGTTACACATAAATTTGTGGACTCCTGATGTAAATATCATCTTCATTCTTCTTCATCTGATGCGCATATTTTTAAATGTTTATAAAAAGCTGGTTAGATAGTATTTGGGATGGTTTTTATTAAAAAAATTGAAGCATGGTTATATAAATCTGTTAACTCCATTTTTTGAACTGTTAACTATTCATGTAACTGCTTGAATTTGTTGAGTAACCCGTTAAACGCCAGCGTATTGTTATGGATCGCCCATAAAAACAAGCTAACTGCACAAGTTAGGTATATTCTCACGCGTTACAGGAAACGAACCACGCACTGATGGCGTGTTAGATCACCAATACATACAAGTACATCCGCGATATCTCCGCTTGTCACGATCACGCGGGTTAACAGCCAATCATGTACTTCGTGTCCTTATAAGGGCATTGGGCACGCGCCAAGGAGTGGGACAAGCCCCCCCCCAGCGAGGACCAACGCAGGTCAAGTACTGGCGGCTAGCTGCCCACGCGCCAGTTGACCGCCGACCCCGCTGATCTCAACACAATGTGTTAGTTCCGAGTTACCATCGCCGCCGAAATTGGTGTCGCCATAGATATGGACCGGCCTGATTTGTTTCACCATGTGTGCCGCCAGTCCCTCAGAACCACAGCCTCCTTGCATTGTAGAGCTGTGTCATGCCTCTGACCACGCCGCCAACCTCGTACCCCGGTGATGCTAGCTGCCCCACCTACCGTCGACCCCAGGCTGAGATCGTGAACTTGTAGACCCCGGCCTCAGCCCTGGGCGTCTGCCGCCCTAGCCTGTTTGTGTGGACCCCCTTGGCCCACCAATCAGTGCCCCCGTACTGCCCCATCGTCTCTGCCGCTCCAGCCTGCTTGTGTGGAGCCCCCTTGGCCCACCAATCAGTGCCCCCGTTCTGCTCCATCGTCTCTGCGACTCCGGCCGCCGCCCTGGCGTCCCTTTGCCGTCCAGCGTGGTGTGCCCTAGTGGCCGCCTATCTACATCAGCCCCGCATCCTGCCTGGCACCTGCCATGGCCCCTGCCGACCGTCTCACCGCATCCGCCGTAAATTACACGTGAGCGCATAATATACCTTGTCAATCAGAGCCCCTAGAGTCAATAGATTGCCTAAGTAACTAGTTAGGCCTTAAAAAGCTTGTACCTTTTGTAGACCTGTTGATAACCTGTTTTACCTGTATAATAAACCTTCATAACAAGAGACTTGTTTTAATTGGGAAATTGACTATAATCCACACCCTGAATGATTGGAGTTTCAAGCTTTGCCGCCGGCTTGTGCGGCGATGGCTATTTGTGTAACACACCTATAGTATATTATATGGCTTTAACAGTTATATAACAGTATCCTTAAGAATACGCACAAAAATTCATCTCTCCGAATATTACTTGCTATTCTGGGAAAATTACCAATTGAAGATTATGTTCCATTTTACATGTCTGGTGAGATTTTGTAAAAATCAAGTTAGTTATGACCAAAACAGAATAAGATTTGAGAACTTTATTTGTAAACGAAACCAAAATCAGCATCTGCTTATATGTATATGAGATAGCATCACGGCCAATTTATACGTATCACCTAAGACACGTCTCAGACATTTAGTGGCATTGACCTTATCGGAGCACTATCGAAAACAATGTAAACATCCACTAAATATAGGCCAACGCACACAAGGCAAGGCGAGGCGAGGTATCGTTACACCGGGGCGGGAACGAGGTCTTACTGTGGATCGCCAGTTCTTGGCCGGGATCAAATCGCCAATCAATTTCGCAATGCAATTGACGTCAATTGCATTCGGGGTTTTTGTTTTCCCGATCAAAAGGAAACTACGCGCGTAAATAGAGTATTATTCGAAACAATACATTTGAATTATATGATTTAAAGAACTATTACACATCCCATACTAGAAAAAAAACTGCTCACAGCATTAATTTTTCAGAAGGACGTGAAAAAAATACAATTATATCAATGGCGATGAAGAAATAATCAAAAAGCAATAATTGTTGAACGAAATACTAGTACATATTGAATTATTTGGCGGTTAAAAATAAAGTGACGTAGCACAGTGGTGCTGTGCACCTGACCGGCAATACAAATAACTTATATAATATAAAATCTGATTGTTGAATTGAATTATGTGGCGGGTTTAGAGTAACCATTATGGTAGAGCAGCTGGCCGGCAATCAGAAGTTGCGGGTTCAATATTTGTGTTTCAGGCTAATAATTATTGCTTAAAATAATTTTTTATCCTTTGTGATTTGCATAAAAAGTTTTATAAACAAACCTTTAATAAAAAATAACAATAATATCCTTTCAGATGCTCATACTTTCCCTTTCTCTTCAGGTCAATTTACTAATTATATATTGGAAAAAATTAAATCACATTGTTCATTACGCACCCTCTATCCCTGCTATGTGAAAGATCTATAAGTTTTTAAAATTTATTTTCATTACGTTATTTTTCTTTCTTTATTTTGTTTTTCTTTGGACATTATTTTTCTATGCAAGTATGATATGATTATTATTATACAATATTTAGCCAACGTTTCGGAAAGCATCACAGTGTTCATCATACATCTGCCCTGATGATGGTCACTGTAATGCTTTCTAATACATTAGCTAAAGAAGGAAGTAGTGTAACACGGCATAATATCCCAAAAATAAATGACTGCAAGCATGTATTATTTTTTTATACAGGAACATAGTTTACATTATCAATCTATTTACTTTTAATCTGTGTATTTTTAGATTTTATTTTTGGTCATCTCCACTTTATGTCTTTCTTTATTTATGTATGTTTTTCTGTATATCATACGAATTATATGCGAAGACTTTACTGTTTCATGCAACCACGAACATGTAATTATTTCAATAATATTTATTTCAACTGTTTGTTTCCCTAATAAACTAAATTGTCTAAAGGGAAAAGCGCCACAGGCATAATGACCCAAAAATTAATCACGATAATACATCAAAATAATAATTTTTTTTATAATCTTCTAGCGTATTAAACAATTAATAGATATATGGCATCCACAAAAATTGACATCAGTCCAATGTTTGATGTTTTAAAGTTCAATAGCTCATGATAGAATTGATATTGAAAGCTGAATAAAGAGTTGACCTAGAAATTCCAGGCACAATAAGCAATAACGACTTCATGGTGCTCACCGTTTGCGAGTTATTACCGCATCAGATAATCAATTTTGCCATGGTTCATATGTTGCAATTTCGACAGGAAAATAATGTTCCAGAAGCAGTGATCGACAGATTATTTGAAAGAGAATAGTTTGACCTATTGCATGACCCATTTCAAGGGGCTAGATGCCTGTAATAAAAAAATGAACTCTTAAGTATTTAAAGCGCAAGCGATTTTCTTATTTTTTAATTTATTTATTTACTATACGCCCATAAGAGCTTTTGCAAACATTTGATAACATGAACATGAAAATTCAGTGAAATAGTAATCAAAACTAAAATTTGCATTTAAAAATATTCAGAACCCATACAGAAGAATTGGTATTATGCTGAAATTAATTGTTATTATTAATGAGGTATGTTATTATAGCCTTCTTGTGACTATATTCCGTGCAGTTGATACATCTACGATTTCTGAGAAAACATTGCCAACTGCATACAATCTAGGTACAAGCGAGTATCTAAATGACTCAGTCCTGATATGTATGCACTTTCTTAAGGCATACAGGTTTAAATCGCATATCAAAAAATGCAGTTAGTGTCAAATTCCAATGCCACCAGCGCACAATCGGTTTGTTGGCTAGAAAAAAATCATATCACTGGTGCACTAACGGTTTTCCGTAACAGTTGTTCTGATCACGTTCATATGGAATTCTTTTATTATAATTGTTAAGTAAGATGGAATACATTTTTACTTGAGATTCGCGGTAGTATAATAAATATTTACAGAGATAATGAAAAAATGTAATTTAATCATTGACAATTATACTAACAAATCTCAATGAACATATGAAAATAAAAAGAGAACCCGGGATGAACACTACCAATTGAGCTAGAGAAACTATTATTATTTTCGTTTTTTTTTCTCTTTATATGTTCATTGATAAGTTGTTATAATTTTCGATGATTAAATATTAAATTAGATTTTTAACTTCTATAAATTAATCATTCTAATTGAATAATTATTTTGATTTCTTTTCATTTCCCTGGGATTACTCTGGGGTAATGGCAACTGAACTGTTTTGTTTACTATTAGGTTCTTGTAAAGAATGTGAATACTATGTATGTTTTAAACGGTTTTGTATGAATGCAATGCACAAAACAAACCAATTCTAAAACAACATCAAAATATGCTTAGTATGAAGACGAGGAAACATAACATTATGAAGTAACACCAACGCAACAACCTACAGTCAAATAAATATGATGATAAGATAATCATTAAACATGAAGATTAGGTTTGCAAACATGAAGTTGAGGAAATCTCCTAACTAGAAGATGGGGTCTAGAAAGATGTAGATGAGGAAAGCAACAAACAAAATTGAAAATGAGGTCTACAAATTGAAGATGAGGTTTATAAAGATGAAGATGGGGAAATAAACAAGCATGAAGATGATGTCTAAAAACGTGAAGACAAGAAAATCAAATTTGATTTAACACCAACACAACAACCTACAAGAGTCCGCCTCGGAACAGGAATCCCAAGTGAGGAGGTCTGTAAATATAGGTACTATTATACAATCTATGTATCTTTAATAGTCATAAATAAAAAATAAAGATTGAATGTTGAAATAAAAAAGAACTTTCGAGAGTGTACCACCCCCTTGGCCCAAGCAAAAAAGCAGAGGTTTTATTCACAGTGTCGTATTCAGCGCAGTTGATCTTATTAGCATTCATAAGGTCTATTATATCTTATTCTCACTTGAAATGACACCACCCATACTCTAAATAGATCATTCCCCTTGGTCCATGCGAGACGCTGACGTGAAAATATGAAGGATATACTATAATGGCATACCACGCATACCACAGATAGCTCAGTTGTAATCTCTTCCTTAATCTAACATTACCGACGTCACTATTCATATTTTACCAAATATTATACTGATTTCGAATGTCGAGTACACCATGATGTGCGTGTGACTCAGTGGCTGAGCTGTAAAGATCCCTTGTTCTGGACGCAGATGTCGTTGGTTCAAATCCTGCTTAAGTAAATATTTTTTTTTACTTCCCATACCTACTCCGCAAACATCATCAAACTATTGTGTTAATCTAGTCCGAAGTTGGAATTTTCACTGTAAAATTTGAAAAGGTTCGGTGGCTACGGGGTTAATATCAGTTGTTTAGTGTATTTTAAAATGTGTCGAAGCGTAGACCCGGCTCAAAAAAGTAAAAGTAGAGAATAATCGAAATAATTTTTTTATTTTTTTTATAATGTGGATTCACTAATTTCCCGCTTGTACTACGAGTTTCCAAACACCGTGTATAATTAATAAACAGCATATTTGATGAACGTTCAGGCGTGGCGAAAACCTACTTTTAGCGTAACTCTGGTGAAAAACCACCATTTGTCTATAGCCGTGCTTAGTGACAAGATCTGAGCAACTAGGGTATCTATCAATCTCATTTCGCTCCCCATTTTCTGTAACCTCACAATATACCCCCCAAAACAGGGTTTATTTTTAGATAGGAACTAAATAAACTACGCTGAAATTCTTGATATTGGTAGTGTTTTGAACAACGGACCCACATACATAAAATGAAATGGACTGAGTAGTGCGTTAACCTTTAGTTTAGCTAAACACGATGAAAGTTTATTTAGGTTGTTACCTTATAGGTATCGTTAATCAGCGAAGAAACTGGGACGTACTTTATTTCACGCATGACAAGTGGAACGGAAACATTATGCCCTTAAAGAAAGTTAAAATAGGCGGAATACACGCTAATGAGGGTTACAAAAATAATAAATATAGTTTCGCAACTTTGTGGTGGATCATTAACATTTTTTATACTATTTGTGATGACTAGTATAGGATAAAAACGTCCAAAAGAAAAAAAATTATGAAAATTGTTTTTTTAATACTCAAACATAAGTTCTTAATAATTGTATTATTTGTACATATTTTTTTAGTATAATGATTACTAGACATGGAATAAAGAAGAAAACAAGAAATTAAATTTAGGCATTTTGAAATTTTCATTTCGATTAAATGTGCGATATTCGATATCAGACAGTACAAGATAGATAGCGTGTGAAATGGGCTAGAACCAAAAATCCATCGTTTTCTATTAATATTTATGGAAAGCATTTATTTTAATTTTATGTAGGTACTCTGGTACCAAATAAATTAGAATTCAATTATACTTACTTTATTTAATCATCAAAGAAGAAGAAATACTAATAAATCTAAGCGAAACATGAAACAGAACAAGACAAAAGACAATAAAAAGGTAACGCCAGTAACTGGGAATCCAACCCAAGATCTCTGTCTTACTGGGACAACGCTTCTAACCATCCAGCCATAATGATCTGATTTTTTTACGTCATCTTGTTTATCTCATATTTCATATTATAGTGGTTAGAGGAATTGTCAATTTGAAACATAAATCATGTGTTTGATTCCCATATTTAACCGTTACCATTTTTTTTATTTATAGGTGTTTTGTGCTGCTTCATGTTTCGTTTAAATTTGTTAGTATTATCTTCTTCTATAACGATCAAATATTAAATTTAACACATTTTTGGGTACAACCTTCAAAATTAAAATAAAATATATTCTAATAAAATTAAACTTTCTCTATTATTTACAAGTTCTTACCCATTGTTTTGGTCCGGTGGTATTAAGGAAAAAATACTGTACAAAGAATTTTCCCACGGAAATGAAATGTTTTCTTATATGAAGAGGAGCCTATGTCACTTCACTTACAAGTCCTCCATTATCAATATGCAAAAAAAAACGTCGATCGTTCCCTCCGTTGTGACGTAAAAGAAGGACAAACTAACAAACAAACTTACTTTCGTATTTATAATATTAGTTATATGAATATCTATACTTCTTTCACTTTATGTTGTTCTCATCTCATTCCTCATGGCTATAAATGTATTGTTTTGTAAGTTTTGTTTTGTATAAATTTTTTAATTCATATTCCTTTCTCACAAATTTAAATAACTTATTCCATATTATGCTGTCTCAGTTAAAGTCACAAGGAGGAAATCCATAATTGGTTTTATTTTACTACTGATATTTATGTACAAACTGATTAAATGTAAACTGTCGATTTCCCGAAAATGAATAAATAAATAACTGCCTAGCTGTACTAATTAACTTTTTATTTGTCACATAAAAAATAAACTAAATCGGAATTATAAAAGTTACAAACTATTATTATGTAAATTATGAAAATCTTCAATATCTAAACATCACGCGCAATACAGGGGCATCCCTAAATCCCTACATCCCTTCTAGCTGTATCTCTAATCTCTAAAAATCAACCGCCATCCCTAAATCTCTACATTCCTACCTCCCTACATCCCTAAGCCCTACATCCCTACACCCTACATCCCTACATTCGTAAATACCTACATATCTACAACCCTGGATTCCTACCTCCCTGCAAGCTGTACTAATGAACTAACTTATTACTTGTCACACAAAATATTAACTAAATCGAAATTACATAATTTACTAATTATTGTGTAAATTATGAAAATCTCCGATCTGTAAAAATCAACCGCCATCCCTAAATCCCTACATCTCTACATCCCTACACCCCTATACCCCTACATACCTACACCCTTACATCCCTACATCCCTACATCCCTACATCCCTACGCCCTACACTTTTTTTTTTTTTTTTTTTATAGTGAATACCTCACAAGAGTCCCAACTGCTCCCGTCTGGAGCCAGTGAGACTATGGCATCCCCAATTGGGGGATGTTGTGAGGCTGAAGGTAAGTGGGGAAGGGGAAGAGGAAGGTGGGGAAGTACCTGGCTATTCAGATCTAGTCACTAAACACGGCTAAAGCCGTTTGGAGCAACGTTTCAGTTCTGAATGGTGGTCTTACACCAGGGCGATACTGGTAGTATCTTCCACTCTGGAACGTGCCGCAAATATACTATATTATTTTTAATTAATTAATTGTGAAATAACACAAATTAATCAAATAAAATTTATTTGCGCACGCCGGGTTCGAACCCGCGACCTTCGGAATGGCAGTCCAATGCGTTACCACTGGACTATGCCGGCCGTCAAATAACACGCTTACATCCTTACACGCTTACATGCTTACATCCCCACATCCCTACATCCCTATATCACTATATCTCAATTTAACTACATCGATACATCCATACATCCCTACATCCCTACATCCCTACATCCCTACATCCCTACACCCTACATGCCTACATCCCTACATTCCTACATTCTTACATCCCTACATACCTACAACCCTGTATTCCTACATTCCTCAAACTTAAATTTTCTTTGAAATAAAATAAATAAACCAAAATGTTGTAGTAAATATGCTAGGAGAATCATTAAAAAAAATATCCATAAAAATAAATGTAGATTTAAAAATTCTCCACAAAACGGTACGTGGATATTTAGGTACTTTACAATAGAGCAGGTACTAAGCTACGATATTTTATCTAGTCTATTTATAAAGCCAACTAATTGTGCCGTGTCTCCGTGCAGGCGACTATTGTAATGAACATAGGAAGGTCCGTTGGGAATTATCTATCTGTAGGACAGAATTTTATTTTGGGTGCGGTAGCACTGTCAGGCAAGCGTGGAAATAGTAATTTTACTCTTTCCTCTTCTGTCGCCCGGGATTAAAATACTTTCATGTTCCGAATGCCGATGTGCTAGATTAAACGCGGATTTAATATTAAATAACTTAGATAAATGTGTTCATCACTGCTCCCTCTTGCTTTAAAATGACAAGGTCTTGAACGAGGTCGTGTGGTCCGACCAATTAAAGAAACCCTTTCTACGAAGTAAGTGGTACACTTGATAGATCACAATAAAAGGTTTTTGTTAGGAAGTATCAGATACGTCGGTATTTCTTCGTTTGTCCCTTATGTGAGATACGGAGATACAGAGTTGAATTTATTTATTTATTTATACGCCCATTGGGCTTTTACATACATAGTTCATAAAAAAAATATTTCTGACGATTGTAAGTTCACAATAGTAACAGTAATAATAGATACATATAACCATATCCATTTGACATATTATAACAGCAGTAAATAGTAAATGCATACAATAATTATTTGTAGGTATAAACCTGTTGTACAAAAATAAGAATATGTATTTTTAACAAAATATAGAGCGTTTGACTGGTTATCGTGGTCTGTTAAATCGAGGGCGTTCGGTCTGCCATTTTACATACATATTTTACAAAGTTTATATAAAAAATATTGTGAAGATTATAAGTATAGAATAGTAAAAGTAATAATATAACCTTCACCATTTGACATATAAAAGCAAGCTAAAAGCAAATGGAAATATGATAGTTTGTAGGTATAAGCCTGTTGTAAGAAAATAAGAATATGATATTATAATTCTAAGGTATAAAGACGAAAATTGTTTATAAAAATGGTAAGTTTATACGTACACACTAGGTAGTAGTTGTATTAACATAATATCTATGCGACACATAAAAGCTAGTGTGTATATTTATTCATTCATTCAATTATCTATTCATGAACCAGCGGGCTCCATAAGCCAGCCAGTTCGTAAATTGATAAATAAATAAAAAATAAAATAACATTTTTACTAAATGATTACAGTAATTACATGTGAAATAATAATGCAGTTGTAGTAATTGCAAGAAGACTACACCTATTATTGTGTCAATATTGAGAAAATAATTCGGTAAGAGGTGGAATAGCTAGATGTTTATTATTTTATTATAAATGTTCTAATATGTTGGTTTTAAATTTGGAAACCGATTGGAAACGATAGACATCGATTGAAATATATTTGTTTCCAAGTGTATGAAGCCTTTGAATTGGAGAGTTTACGAAGTAATTTTTGGCAGATTTGGTAACAAAATATAGAGCATTTGAACGGGTATCGCGGGTAAAATAAAGCTCGTTAAATCGAGGGCGTCCAGGCCATTTGATATATTGAAAAGGCAAACTAAGTCACTCACTGTGCGTCTTGTAGTTAAATCGCTTAGGTTAAGTAATTCCATTTGACATGTATAATTAAGTTCTTCGATTGTATTCCAAGTTTGTAATTAATAAAACATAGAAACTTATGTTGTACTCTTTCGATTTTTTGCTGATGAGTCTTATAAAATGGAGTCCAGATTGTTGAGTTGTACTCCAAATTACTTCTTACCAACCCAGTGAAAAGCAGTTTAAAGGAATTAATTGTTTTAAATTCTTTTATCATCCTCAGAATGTTCCCCAGGCATTTCATGGCCTTGTTGGTTATTTCATTTATATGAGGAATTAAAGTCAATATGATGTAGTTTTATAATAGTTACAATATGGTATAGGCTAGTGAATTGTACACAAAGTAGGGGATGCGCGACGAAGACTTAACGTATTATGTGTGCGCTGGTATGAGATACGTAGTCAAATTAATTTAATGTAGTTTTTCACAGTGAAAATGTAAATGAAAATGATACTACATGAAGTAAATGGTAGATAAAGTTGGAGACACCTGGGGAAGACATGGCCCGATCAAGTGAAACAAATAATTGAAAAAAAGTAATATGTTTTAATTTTTTAGAATACTATTATTTCCACCTTAAAAATTCACAAAGATTTTAGATACACTAAAATCCCAACATCAAAACTTTGCTCCAAACCATTCATATCCCCGAACAATGTACACGTCAGCTAGTACTGAGAAACGTCAGTATCTTTGAGCTTTTTCTGCGTTAGAGAGAGGACTGCGGGCGGGTGTTTCAAATTAGATTTTTTTTTTTAAACTTTCGATACTATTGGTGTGCACAAATACATTCAAACGTGTCCTCTTCAAAATCATTTGTATACACTTAACTACAAAATTTTGGTTTTAATTAAGGCGATGCCATACGTAGTAATGCAAAATCATGTGTTTTTGGTTTGGAAATTCAGTCGCCTAGAAATGTTTCAGATGCTTTAATTAAATACTGCGAGTAGAATACATCTTGGCCTTTGAAATAATCGAGTATTTTTTAGATAAGTCTTTTTATAAGCCCAGAAAAAATAATCTATAGGCCTATTAAAAATACTTTAAAGTTCAAAATCTCCTATTTACGAACCCATTGTAATGTATATAATGTGGCAAATTAAGTTATTTATAAAATAATCGAAAAAAAATTAAATATTTACGCCTGATCATCCATAAAATAAAAGGCACTTTTTGGCCATGTTTTTTTCTTGCATAAATCAAAACAGGCGGATGGTGTTAAGCGGGAATTTAAGCATTATCGCCATCTACGTTAGGGTTGTTATTGATAGCGGCTCAATTTAAAATATTACGCGACGTAGTGAATTGCCTTAAGTACCTAATTATTACGACCAAAAATGTTTCATGTGTTTTATATGTGAAGAAAATAGAATACAATAAGATTCTCATCATGAAAAAGATTTCTTTGTATAAAAGCCATTAGGAATACCCTCAATTACCTACTCAAGTACTGTAATAAGGTTAGTATTTGTTTATCTTAATGACAATTGAATGATTTATCACGCATTTTATACAATTTGTCAGTCGGAATAACTGTGTATAATAGTATTTCGTGATGTTTGACAATGTAAGCTAATACTTAAAATGAGTTAAGCGCGAAGGCAACGCGAGGTTTTGTCACGCAACCTATCATTTACAGGATGACTCGAGCCTAGAGCCTAGAGCCTAGAGGAACTAGACTTTCGAGCCAAGGTCTTACGGGGGATGACTGTTTCTTTAAGTATTTATAAGGACATGTGGTAATTATTATAGATTGCACTTAAACGGTGTTTAATTATGAAACAGCTTTGGGACCATTTCATACTCCACGGTCCTGTCTACCTAAGATCGACGTTGGATAAGCCGATAAGCGAGGTGGGGAAGGGTGGGGGATACTTAGAGAAAAGGGAACGTTTAAAATCGGACTGTGGGTTAATTTAAACTGATTCGTTGATGCACCAGATCTAGTGAATCACCCGGAGGTTCATTGAGATGACGCTGTAATGTGATAACAGTGTTTGTACTTACGAATACCCACATCAAATTAAACTCGCATTATTTGAAGTCGATCGAAAACTACATCACACAAAACGTTTTTTATTAATGGAAATATTTTGTTCTTCTCGAAACTAAGATATTTTTAATTTGAAATATGCTGCCAAAGTAACCCACATTTTGAATATTAAAAAATCTAGCAACGGAGCTAGTGAAATGATTACGCAAAATCGAAAATACGAATAAAAATCATGTGTTCATAACAAATGAATTTCCGACAACTTCCGAAAACTCGTTCAAAGTAACGCATTATTACTATGGACGGGTTGTTTCGGAGAATTTAAACAATTCATCAAATTTTAACGTTTATTTTCAAGTTCATTGAAAGATTTTTTCAAGTTCTGTTTTTATTTCAGTTCTGCCAAGCAACTAGCCTATAATGATATAATAACAGAATTTTAATAGGACTTTCACAGAACACGAAAATGAACATTAAAATTTGAGGAATTATTAATAAATACTAATCAAAGAGTAGTTTTCTAGTTCACTGTTAAAAAAACCTTGACTAGATGATGTTTTTCAACTAATCTGATTGCACTGCATATAAATCACTAGGAAATACACCTGTTTTCCACGTGACAGCGTCACATTTAGCTCTTTCAAATAATTCATATTGTGTGACGTGCGTCAGGTGTGCCTAAATAGTTTTTTGATTTGCAGAAAAAAGTGACATGGAACGCCAATGTTTCTTGCATTGGCGTCATTTGCTTTCAGAGAATGCAACGAAATTTTATTTTTGGCGGCCAACATTACCAATATACATTTTATGTACGTGCTTAGTTCGTTACTAATGTTCACATATTTAATAGGTGTAATAAAATGTTTTTTTTATTTTGAGACAAATTTTCAATGATTCTAAAAAGCTTTTCGCTCATTTTGTCAGAAGTGTTTGTTGAATATTGTTTTTTTGATACCTTCTTTAATTTTTTTGATCTAAATACCGCACAAGAGTCTCAATTGCTCCAAATTGTCTGGAGCCAGTGAGATTATGGCATCCCCAATTGGGGAATTGTGAGGCTAAATGTAGTGGGGAGAAGAATGTGAGAAAGTATCTGGATCTTCAGATCTGGTCGCGAAACACGGCTAAAACCATTTCAAGGAACGTTTCAATTCTAAATGATGGTCTTACACCAGGGCGATACTGGGAGTACGTCAACTCTGGAACGTGCAGAAAGTATACAATATATTTTTAAAAATTAATATGTTGTGAAATTACACAAATTCATCAAATAAAACTTACTTGCGCACGTCGGGATTTGAACCCGCAACCTTCGGCTTGCTAGTCTAGAGCCTTACACGTCGACCACGGAGGCCGTCAATTGAATGGTATTTTGTAATCATTTTATCTCTGAAATTCTTAACGACAATCGTCAAGCCGTCTGAGGGGATTGCTCCGAAAGAGACTGGTGAAAATAACACATAATACATTTTCTGAATGACCAAGTATTATGAAATAATGTCAAGAATTCTAAAAGCATTCACGGCTGAAACATCATTATTATTCTCTACAGAAACAAGCACTTACTTACGAATATAACGTGTTATATTATATTACATCATATTACTGAATGATCTTTAGACGTGTTTTAAACTAGATCGCGTAGTCCGTAGGTACTTCATTTGATTCCATGCTAACTCAACACAGTGACTATTCAACACACCTTTAAAAAGTGATATAAAATCATTAAAAACGATGAAAAAAAAAATGTAACCTAACTTACTTAAACCAGTTAATAAAGTTATTGTTTCATCACTTTCCATGACTTTATTTAACTTTTTAAAGATGTGATGAATTATCATTTTGATGATTTATCCGGTCACCACTTCATTTATATTATATACATAGATTCCCATTCTGGGGAATGAGGCTGAACGAAGTGGAAATGGGAATGATAGAGTAAAGAAAATAGGTGGGAAGAGCCTGGTTATTCAGATCTAGTCACTCATATAGCAAAAATGATTTCAAGTAACGTTGCTCGCATAGTATAATATTGGTCTTATTAATAAACAAGTACACACATTTTATTTTCATTCGCCCCCCGACACTGGTTAGGTTAGGTTAGGCTACCTCCCGTGAGGCAACTAAATAAAAGGATGAAGCAACACTGTGTTTCTTTTGATTGATTAAGAAGATTCTGAGACAACATTACCATTCCTTAACGAGGTGCAAAAATATTATTGAATTTTTTATATTTTACATCCTGAAATAACCTACGGGTACAGGTTAAATAATAATTACTGTATATAATATATAAAAATATATTTGTTTTTATTAACCCTGATGAAGGTTTGGGTTGAACTGAAACCCGTTGGTTATAAATATATACAATAAAGCGGAGTTCAAACAAAGTTATTTTATTTTAATTATTTTAAATTAAATATATAAATTACGTGGCAGAGGTTTAAGCTCCTTGTTTCTGTACCTGAGGATGGTGGCTTCAAAATCGGATCTTTCTCATTTCTCTATGTGTTTAAATATGTTTTTATTAACCCTGATGATGGTTCGGGTTGAACTGAAACCCGTTGGTTGTAAATATATACAGTAAAGTGGTATTCAAAAAAGTTATTTTATTTTAATTATTATAATTACGTATACCCACAAAGTGTTTACTACAAGTGAAAAATGTTTTATTTTAGTATTTCTGTTTCTACCGAATCCAAACAACTTCTGTTCATCAAATTTGACTTCTTATTTAAGGAGAGTTTTTTTTCCAAAAATAACAAGCGACGGTTATCGGCGTCGGATTTTCCGATGCTATCTGCGATTGCCGGATGTTCTCCGGGCGTCGATTTATTTTAGTTAGCCAGCCTTGATTCCCTCGACCTTGTTTTCTTGGCGGGCATTTTTTCTCCCGCCACAGAAGTGTGCAAGTAAGTACTCCGCGACAATAGCGATGAATTGGCAATCAAATGATTTTCAAGTTCCAACGTGCGGAGATACAAACTTCGATGTAATGTGTGTTTTATAAAGCTTTTTTTAAAGCCAAACACTCCGTGCTCCTACCTGGATTTACCTGGGACTATGAAAAAATTTATTTTTTTATTTTTATTAGTTACTATTAAAGATACACTTATCACGTGTTACATTATTAATAAGTATAAGTGTAGTATGTTGAAGGAGTTCAAATTCACTCTCTACCTCACTAGGAATTCCTGTTCCGAGGCGGACTGTAGGTTGTTATGTTGGAGTTATATTTACGGTGTCTTCGTAATTTTTTATGTTTGCTTACAGTATTTCGATTTCGTTTTTAAAATAGTTCATTTATTAATTTTGGAACGAGGTTTTCATTTTAGTGACTAAAGTTTCAAAAATTGTAAGCGTTATTAAAAGCTGAAATCTGATTCAATTAGGCAACAAAACCTCTCTAACTGAGCTCTTATCTGCAACAACGCAACATGATGAGAGCTTGGAAATAGCATCGTAAAATGGTTTTCTATATTTTTCATTTGTTCATTTAAAAAGTGTGTTCCTAATCAGATAATTGATAAGAGTTAGTAAACGATATGTAACTGACTTATTATATATCACTTTGCATAGGAAGGTTAATGACCTATCGCTAAGGCATATTATATCGATGGTTGAGCTAAAAGCACTCGAAAATTTTAGTTCTGACGCGATCAGTTTTAACAAATGATATTATATTATGCCTTATTGTACATCTAAATAGATAATAAATCACGAGTCTAATATTAAATCTATGTCACAAGTAATTATCGATGTATCGGCATTGAATAATGAACTTGAATGAAGTACTTTATCCTTTGGCTACTGGTAAAACTATTTACAATTATAAAAGCTCAGCTTAACTGTTGTCACCGGTACGGTACAGTCTTCGTGACCTCACGCCTAATCCTATAAGCTCGTTGCAATAAATATGTGACTTCAGCTATGCAACGTTGCGTTTTTCTCGAGCGACAATAAAAGTTTGCCCACTTATCTATTTTAATATTCAAGGGCCCATTTGGTGAGTTACAATGATACAATGACATGTCAAAGTGAATTTTCTTGATAACTGATTGTGTGATGAATCAATCATGTTTCTGATGATAATTCATAAGTTTTTGTATTGAACAAACCTTGTGAAAAGTAATATAAGTCCCAGGAAGCCGAAGATCCTCATAATGCTGGAGTATAGAGCCGTAATACAGCTCCAAAAACACTTAACCAAACTCACTGTTTTCAAGGCACAACGTTACTTCTTGGGAAGACAAGAAACCCTTATCACCATCCCAGAAAGGCACTAAATACATTGGTCGAAGCGGCGAAGAAAACATCATTATACAACATTGTCACACAAACTTCATCACATTCTGACAAAAATCAGTTAAAATAACTAAATATATTAACGTTTAAAACAATTTTTGTAACTACAAATTTTCAGTTTAATTTTTATTATGAGCTCTCGTTAAAACACTCGTAACTTTCATGATATCGTCACTGGAGCCCCGCGTATTTATACAAAAATATTCCCATAAGTTAGGTAAGGGTTTACGTGTTTTTATTTCGCGCGCTTTTTGGTTATTTCCAAGATGGCAGCTCTCACAGGGCACTACGGGGTAGCGCGGCCACTGAGGTGGTTGTGGCGGTGAGCGGTTGTCGCGACTGCTTTTGGCACGCCTTCCGCTAGGTCACGGGCAGAACCTTTACGTTTATTATTTGCAATTTCTGCGCAGCTACACATTGCTGATAAAGGGCTGGACTGAACTTTAAAAAATGATTTTTTTTCAATGAAATATAATTGAAATGTTTAGGAGAGCTCACAAAAAGCTTTCAAAGTAAACATTCGTTTATGAGAAGTATAAATAGACGTAGTCATATACTTTAGGTGCTTAGTCTAGTATGCATTAAAATTGGCATTTACTATCAGATACAGTAATGTTCATTATTTATGCCAGACTTAAAAATAAATAGTTTTATTAGATTTTTTGACGACTGATAAATTTTTATTTTGATTTTTCCTATTTTATGTCTTATCTACTTTTGCGACCAATATTTTTTTTTACTGATATTCAGTTATGGTAAAATAAAAAAATAATAATTTCCGTCGTGTGTCTGTATGTAACTCTTTGAACTCTAGATATAGGATTTGCATTGAATTTAAGGATTGTTTTTAATAATTTTCAAAATTGGATCTGATTGTGTGAAAAATTCAGACAAGCTATAAAGTAGGTCTAGTAGTAGTACCCGCTACCTATTCGATAATATTTTAACTAAAAAATATTTTTCATAATTCGAATAACAATATCCCGTGATTTTTCAGAAAATTCGGAAATAAACTCAGGTAATTTAAAAAAAATTGTACTTACAACTTACAACCATTAAACCTTTTTCGAGGTAAACCTGATTTTTTACAATTACAAAACGGAAATGACATAATTAATTTTTATTTTGTACGGGTTTTTTATCTTTTCCATTTTAATTTCTAATGTCTTCTATAAATACCTATTATTTAATCAATTTATCAATTTTTCTTTTAAACAACAAGACATAATGTTTAAGCCCTGAGGAAACCCGTGCGGAGTAAATATGCAATATTTTTTTTATTTTATTTTATTTTAAATACATAAACGGCTATACTGCCTTTTATAAATATACATATAATAGAGTACAAAAGTAAGAAAAATAATATCATTACATAATAGTAGTTTTAAACTTAAAAATAACGTACAATTATTTTGTGTATCACAACCAAAAATAACAAAAAAAGAACAATGAGAAATATCATCATTTCATTTCAACATGTCCATATTGCGTATATAAAGTTACATTATGGAAAAAAAAAATTTGAGTGCATGTTTATATTGCGCTAATTTTAAGAAATAAATGTCGCTGATGTTAGCATGTTCATTTCCCAAAATGTGTAATCGACTGATTGGTGAGTAATAATGTGATAATGTGTGTGTGTTATTATAGTAGAACGGTAGAGTCAGTCTATTGTTAGCGCGACCAGGGCAATGAAATCGTATTAGTTCTATTAAATCAGGGGTATCCAGGACCGAGTGAATTATTTTATATAATATTAATAGATCACAGATTTTTCTGCGATCTGATAAATTTACGAGATTAGTCCAGTTTAATAACAAATTATAGTCCACGGATTCTCTTGGAATACCTAATTTAAAATTAATATACCTAAGGAATCTATGCGGGACTTTTTCAATCGCTTGAATATGGATATTGTAATGTGGAGCCCAAATCGTAGAGTTATATTCCAAAATGCTTCTCACTAGCGTTATGTATAAAATGCGAATAGTATCAATGTTACAAAATTGTTTGGTTATTCTAATAATAAATCCTAAAATCTTCATTACTCTATTAATAATATTAGTTATATGGCTAATAAATGTAAGTTTTGAGTTAAAAATAATACCTAGATCATTTATTGTTTCTACTGAGTTTAATATAATTTTGTCAAGATTGTATTAAATATTATTATATATCAAGAATTATTTAAAAAATTCTAGCAAAATTAAATAATTCAATTGTCATCGATGGATAACAATTAAATTAACAAATTTGTAAAAAAAAATCTCCTTTTGTATTTTATTTTATTGGTCATTAGGTCTAATTCAGATAGGTACAAAAATAATATAATTAATTCATATTTTTTTGTACATTTACTGGTACGAAACAATTTTAATTTTGTTTATTTATTTGTATGAATATTCCACACAAGAGTCCAAACTGTTCCCTGCTAACCGGAGCCAGTCATCCCCAATATATGTATGTTGTGAGGCTAATGGGTTTATGGAAGAAGTTTGGGAATGAATGCTTTACTGAATTTATATACTACTCTAGAACTTGTCCCAAGTATAATACTATTTAATATGATTTAAGTAAGAAATAATAAAAAATTATTCGAATGAAATTAGCATGCGCATGTCGGGATTCGAATCGAAGTCATTACTTCTCGACCACGGAGGATACTGAGAGTATTTCTTACTCTGTAACGAGCTGCAAATGTACTATATATTATTTTGAGTGAATAAATCGTGAAATAACACATATTTATCATATACAATTGACTTGCGCACGCCGGGATTTGAACGCGCGATCTTTGGCTTGCTAGTCAAGAGCCTTACCCCTCCACCACGTAGGCCGTTACACGACCATTTCTTATAACGATGCCTTCGAGCTTTAAAAAAATATTTTATCTTCCAAATATATTGAGATCATAATATTGAGAAAACTGAAATTTTAAGTTTATCAAATTTTCTAAAATTAGATTTAGTGATATAAAAATATGCGTTTAGTTCCATATGACAGTGGGAGATTCAATATTTGAACCAAAAAAATATAGGCCCTCTCTAGTACTGTACATTTCAGTTTTCTACCAAAATTTGAGTTTCAATAATACGGACATGTGTCTAGTGTGATAGTCGAAAAGCATGTAAAAAACCTGTATCCAAATATATTTTTTATGAATAAAGAAAATTAAAAAAAAAAAAAATGTCATAGCTTTAAATAAAGAATATAAATGAACATCCACAAAGAAAATAAGTGTCTAGTGTCTAGTCCGGTCCCCACTTGGCGGTCTTCCCCAGCGACCACGTGGCTGCCCCGCCCGCCTCTCCACTCCACACTCCCCACCCGTTACTATGATTTATTTTATTACATTAATAAATAAGGAGAAAGTCATCTCGTACTAGAATGTCGGCCTGCCCAACTGTTACTCAATTGATTGAAACACTTTTTCCCGTCTGCCGCAATTTTGTCGGACTCTGTGGTTGAGGAGTAAGGCCCTCGACTACGAATACGGAGGTCTCGGGTTCAAATCCTGCCATCGCCCTGGTGAAATTCTGCGAATCAAAATTGAAATTGCTTGATAAAACTTTCGTCATGTTAGATGTCCAGATCTGAATAGCTAGGTACTTCCCAACCTTCCACTACCCATTTCCTTTCCCTTCCCAACTACCTTTAGCCTCAAAACGTACCCCAATATGGGATGCCGTAGTATCACTGGCTCCAAACGGTAGGGAGCAGTTGGAACACCTGTGCGGTATTGACAAGAGAACGGCGAAAGTTCAGTGCGGTTTATAATAGCATCTGCGAACTTGAGCATCACAAAATTTAACGAATATTTCTGCTCGGAATTTCTAGGTCAACATAACAGGCTATAGCTTTATTAATTCCACCATGATCCATTGAATCCATGGAAATATCCAAATCACAACTAAGTAATATTCCGTAGTTGTCAATCGTTAACTAAAATAATACAAACACACTTTTAATATTAAAATTCTAAGCCTCGTGCGAAGCCGGGGTGAGAAGATTGTAAAATCAAAAGTACCATTTTCTTTATTAATTTATTTTACACAAAGTTCTATTGACACAACTATATGCTTCTCCCTCCAACATCTGTTCCTTCATCCCCCCACCCAATTTGTTACCCAATTACCTGTCCCTGTCTGACAGTGTGGATTACCCACATGCAGGTCAACTAGCAGTATGATATCGAATCTATTACGGAAACCTTGTGCGATGTCCCTCAGGATAATAATATCGATACGCAAAAAGACGTGTTTCAGAAGACCAGGCATAAGTCAGACTCCCTTGCCAATAACTAACTCTTAAACAGCTATCCCGAGTAGTTCTGTCAATTTTAAAACAAAAAATATATTGATTACAGTCCACCGAACGGATTCGCAAACAATGTGCGACCGTGGAGTGCTTTGAAATCTCCATATTCTAATAAATTTCACTATCAATGTCATAGAATTATTCAAATAATTATAATTAAATCAATATATAACTTCTAAATGCGGGTAAATTATCGTTGTAAGAGAAAAAACAACATTTGAAGGACAGAAATGCATACACACTTATAAAAACTGCATTATTCGTTACACTTAGATTAGGTGCTAATTGCTTTAATATTGACCCAGATCAGTATACTTTTAATGAGTGACCCTTATCGTAATTTCTTGCTATTGTTTTATTTGAGATATTTGCAACGTTATTTTATAAATGATACAGGTTTTTTGCGATCATTCAAGAGTACTGCCTTATATTTGCAGACGCATTAAGGAGGTAACAGATTACGCTATAAATTCAAAGCGTTTTATATAACTCCATATTGTTGCCATACAATCCCATACAGACCTGTCACACCTATAAATATGATGTGGCGACGATATGCGCGGTGATCTGCTAGCCAGGCTATATTTGAAAATTATTCAGAACGATTTACGGAGCGACGTCATTACGCAGCTGTCATCTGTCAGAGTGATAGATCTCATATAAAGAAATGCTATTCCGCGGCAGCCCCCAAGTGTTCTGACCCCCTCTCCTGAGAAGATTATAGCGTAATGTATCACTCCAACATATAATACGTACATGCCACGACAAAATGCGCGCATAATAGCGTAATGTGTCTAAGACTTTATGCACGTCGAGGGTAATAGCAGGGTAGGAAAATACAGTCCGAATGCGAGTCTCCGTATTTACCGATGTTAGGAATTTGTTAATCAAATTATACTGCGTTATTAAACATTAAAAAAATGTTATGGAATTGCAATTTTGAAAATCATAAATAATATGAATACCAAATTTTTTACAGTTGAAATGTACAAATAAAAAAACGGTACATTAACTTGTGTTGTATAATTTTGTATTAAAAAACAGTGTTGAAAATAAATGCATACATGCACTCTGAATAAATATTTAATATGAATTTTATTTTAATTTATTTTCTGTAAAATTATCTTTTTTTTAATTTTCAGTAATAGCGTATAGACATCTGTTATTCTGTATACAAACTTTCATAATATGAAAGTTTATGGTAGTATACCTAAAATTATTTAATGCATAAAACTCAAGTCGACACTCCCTACCTAAACATGAGTTATTCTCAATTAGGGAGGCATTAACTAACAGCTTGAAACATATATTATATACTTATCCCTATGCAGATAATTTGAAATAACATACTGTTGTACACCATTATTGGACGGTTGGTATGTATACTTTGTAATTTTCTTAATGTGTTCTCTGTCTGCTATACTTACTTACTTCTTTATTTGTTATCACTCTGTTAATAAAAAATTACCACCTACCTTCAGTCTCACAACGTACCCCAATTGGGGATGTCATAGTCTCACTGACTCCAAAAGGTTGGGGGCAGTTGGGACTCTTCTGGGGAATTTAAATGATATTAGAATCATTAAAACCCAGCGTCATTTTTCACAAGGGAAAGTACTCTCAGTATTGCCCCGGTGAGAACAAATCATTGTTTTGCAATGTTAGTCAGCTTATGTATAAATATTTGTTTACTTTAACCTCTCACAGTATATCAACTTTGAGGATGCCTTGTGGAGGGTTTTACGAGGACAGAAAGGAGCGAATATGGGTCGTGAATGTAATAGTACAAATTGGATGGAGGAAACACAGCTGACGGCAGATCATTCCTGGCCGAGCTGCTGAACTTAAGAGCAAGTCGTAGAAGCGAGCATACAACGTTCTCATGTGACAAATATCAACCGGGTAGAAATGTTGAGTGTGCGTTTGACGTTTTTCCCGATTGTGCACCAGTGCAACGAAAGGATCAATGATGCTAGTTTCTCCGAGCATCTTCCGTTGAATTACAGGTAGAAAAAGGACTGCATTCCCGCCTGACGGCAGTGCACTAAACTCTAGAGATTGCAATAGGGGAATCTATAAAACGGTCTGCATATTTGTGCACAGATCAAGGGTTTTATTCAACTACTAACTGAAGTCCCCGGCGTTCCCCGGGCTTTGCACAGAGTTTTTAAAAATCAGATGTAGACAGTGACCTTTCCCTTGTTTTGATGGTCAAATGTGCAAAATTTTACCAATATCGTAGATTCGTATAAAAATAAAATTCAAGCCTCTCGCCTGGTGTCCGCCAAACGGCCCGCCACCAGCCTGCCACAAACACACAGACACTCTCCAGTATGGGGCTCCAAAACAGAGGTGGTTACCAAATTCAACAGTGGGGAAAACTTGCAAATATATTTTGTGTAGATATCAAGATAATTTCTAACTCTTCGTCGCTTTATTCAATCTCACATCTATCCCTAAATTTGGAAATGCTAGCAGTTGAGCCTCGTCTATAATCGCAACATAAAACTCAAATACATTATTAGAAAAGTCTTTATAAAACTTCTACATTGCTGAATTTCATTACAATGTCTTAATGAAGTAAACAATAGATGCTTCCATTACCGTATTGAAGCGGCCAAGAAAAGATCACCGCTAATGGCGCTAAAATTATGAAAATTTAAAAATAGTCTGTCAGGTTGCTTGGGTAAAATTCAATTTCGTAATTGCCGCCATTACGCCCGGATATTGCCGGCAAGGCGAACCGCCCCTAGCAGTAAGGGGTGATCCAACGGACCCTGTTTGATGCATTAAATCAGCATAACGTCAATATCCAAAATAAAGATATTTTTTTTATTTTCTTATTTAAATCTTAAATTAGCTGGCTAGCTGGTGAAACAATCATTGTTTATAATATTTTGTACGTGTTTTAAAGGGCTTTCCCATTACTATTAAAGAAAAAGTAAGAACATAATTTCACCCTGAATTTAATTTCACTTTTCGCTCTTTCGCTATAATAAGGGCAAGTTATCGAATTTACGCCATCTACACTATAATAATCAGAGCTGCAAGAATGATGGGATATCTACTGCGTCTGTTATTTATTTATTCAATTTCAAACGTTCGTTTACAGTAATTACAACCTATAATTAACATAAATACTTGAAAAATAATACAATTTTTAAGTACAGTTGAAATATATCAGGGGACAAGTTTTTTCCCGGGAAAAATAACTGAAAATAATATGGGCAAAAGAACTACTGAATTCAGCAAAGAGTTAAGATAAATTGGGCACAAGAACTACTGCATTCGGCAAAAGAGTTGAGATAATATGAGCACAAGAACTTCTGAATTCAGCAAAGAGCTAATATAATGTGGGTATAAGAACTACTGCATTCGGCAAACAGCTAAGATAATTTGGGTACAAGAACTACTGCATTCGGCAAAGAGTTGAGATAATATGAGCACAAGAACTACTGCATTCGGCAAAGAATTAAGATAAATTGGGCACAAGAACTACTGCATTCGGCAAAAGAGTTGAGATAATATGAGCACAAGAACTACTGCATTCGGCAAACAGCTAAGATAATTTGGGTACAAGAACTACTGCATTCGGCAAAGAGTTGAGATAATATGAGCACAAGAACTACTGCATTCGGCAAAGAGTTGAGATAATATGAGCACAAGAACTACTGCATTCGGCAAAGAGTTGAGATAATATGAGCACAAGAACTACTGCATTCGGCAAAGATGTGGATAATATGAGCACAAGAACTACTGCATTCGGCAAAGATGTGGATAATATGAGCACAAGAACTACTGCATTTGGCAAAAGAGTTGAGATAATATGAGCACAAGAACTACTGCATTCGGCAAACAGCTAAGATAATTTGGGTACAAGAACTACTGCATTCGGCAAAGAGTTGAGATAATATGAGCACAAGAACTACTGCATTCGGCAAAGAGTTGAGATAATATGAGCACAAGAACTACTGCATTCGGCAAAGAGTTGAGATAATATGAGCACAAGAACTACTGCATTCGGCAAAGATGTGGATAATATGAGCACAAGAACTACTGCATTCGGCAAAGAGTTGAGATAATTTGGGTACAAGAACTACTGCATTCGGCAAAGAGTTGAGATAATATGAGCACAAGAACTACTGCATTCGGCAAACAGCTAAGATAATTTGGGTACAAGAACTACTGCATTCGGCAAAGAGTTGAGATAATATGAGCACAAGAACTACTGCATTCGGCAAAGAGTTGAGATAATATGAGCACAAGAACTACTGCATTCGGCAAAGATGTGGATAATATGAGCACAAGAACTACTGCATTCGGCAAACAGCTAAGATAATTTGGGTACAAGAACTACTGCATTCGGCAAAGAGTTGAGATAATATGAGCACAAGAACTACTGCATTCGGCAAAGAGTTGAGATAATATGAGCACAAGAACTACTGCATTCGGCAAAGAGTTGAGATAATATTATGAGCACAAGAACTACTGCATTCGGCAAAGATGTGGATAATATGAGCACAAGAACTACTGCATTCGGCAAAGAGTTGAGATAATATGAGCACAAGAACTACTGCATTCGGCAAAGAGTCAAGATAATGTGGGTTCAATAACTATTGCATTCGTCAAAGAGTTAAGATAATATGGGCACAAGAACTACTGCATTCGGAAAATGGTCAAGATAATGTGGTACAAGAACTACTGCATTCGGCAAAGGTTCGAGAGTTTTGGTAAATTCGTTATGTATCTTGGAACATCAGAGGTACCGTGCCTGTGCGCTGCTAAAATTGTTGTTAACATATAACTCAATTATTTTTATTATATCTGGAATAAATATCTCGATATGGTCTTTCATTATATTATGTGCTGTTTTCATCAAAATGGTTTTACTTCTATCGGTGGGGCTATTAATATCCTGCATACCCGACGGAAAGACTGAGGGATAAACCAAGGGTAATAATACCCGACGTTTCAAATAAAGAAATATTTCAGAAAATTGTTTGCAAAGTAAATGCAGACATACTCGTACACCTCGGAACGCAATCATATCACGAAATCCCCCAGTCATTAAATACATTTATTAAGTAATGTGTATGACGATTTTTCTTCCGAAATATGAACTATAATAACATAAGGAAATAAGTTAAAAATCAATCAAGTTATTCCTGTACACGTAAGTATAATGTATGTTATTATCTTTATACCCTTTCCTTTAGCACGCAGTGTTATGCCATGTAATATTCTTTATTATGTGAAGTTTGAATTCATAAAAAATGAATTGAACCTGGTATCTCAAATTAATTTTTAGTTGTAGTCACAATCTTCAGTGATGATGGTTCAAGAAGATGGATGGTAAATTACTTATTTTTAAAATATTTTAAATGATAAGATGATAGTTTTTTTTGCAAAACTAAATTGTCTAAAGTGTACGTGGTTGAACTTGGTCAAAGATTACACAGGCATAAACAATGTTATCTACTGCTCTCGGGTCGACCAGCCAGACAATACGTTTTCTTTTTTATCGAACGTGTTCGCAAGCCAATTGCATCGTAAGTTGTCCGGCTAATTCACTTAAAGAGACAGGTAAAGCGAACACCCCATGTAACCTGCAGTGTCAGGGGCGGGTTGGGGGTGGGAGTGGGTGATGACTGGGGGCGGTATTTGCCCTGGGGTGATCGATTGTCTCGCTGGCTGGGCGATCTGGTAAGGGCGGACTTGTATCTGGATACGGAAACTAAGTACATACAGCCTTATGGACTTTAATCAATCAATCGGAGACGTTAAACGTGGAGTTGATTTTAATTTTCAATGTCTCTTTGTGAAGTATTTTAGGATTTGATTTCGCCATAAATGAAGTAAGCGTCGTTAAACGTTTTAAATGCTACTGCATTTTGGTTAGTTTGATAATTAAAGACAATATCACGAGATTTAAAAGATAGGTTGTTATAGGATTACATACTAATAACGCGTCTCTCTGCGAACACCAAGTGCATGAAAAGTTTTAATTCATTTTTTATTTTATTTTAGATTTTTGAAAATTTATAATTTTGTTTTGTAATAATTATTAAAATTTTCAACTACTCTTACTAACTAATCAACCATCACTTCATTTCTCCGCAGGGGAAGGCAGAGAGGACGTACCGCCAAAAAGCTCAGTCCACACTCTTGGCACAAACTCCTATTATGACTCTTGATATATACAAATATATATTTTTTTAACATTAAATTTTAGGAGAAAATTATTTCTCTCAGGCATTTTGTCATCTTTGGGGATTATGTGCAGAGGGTCTTTCTAGGGAAAGGAAGTTATGGGAAACCAAAAGGGATGAGGGGTAGGAATATTAGGGTCAGTGACGGACGTATCAATCCATCTCCCCACTGCGGTGCAAGACAATGGGTCGGGAGAGACCAGATGGAGACGTTAAAGGGTCTCCCGAAAACCAACCTCTCTTGATCCGGCCCGCCACATATCTGATTGGCAGGCGCATCAACGTGCCAAAGACTGAACACATTCTATGAACCCGGGCACCCCTGCTAAATCACTTGGGGTTTACCTATGGAAGAGGTGCTGGTTATCCAATAAATGGTTCCAGTGGCGGGGGGACCATAACCGCTTCCCAAATTATATTCCGACTAAAATGTTTTGTTTACTTGATCTTGACATAATACATCTTCCTAAGGCGTATCCAATTCCTTCCACCAGAGAATGCAGAAGAGAGCGGTTGAGTCAGTTGTTGAATTCGCATTACGCGCCATCTGTAAGACTGTTCTCTTAATATTTAGTAATAATACTTGCAAACAATCGTAAATTATCCACCTTTCTACTGAATTTTGTTTAATTTGCGGCATCTTCCAAAGGTAACGATGCGACTTTAAAAAATCCGGTTCGCTGGACAAATAATAGAGACGCGAGTACAGAAACTTAGGTACACAATTTGGCTATTTTTAGTGTGTATTTTCCGCGCTTTGTTTTAGCTGATAAAAAATCATGGATATTGTGTTTTATGGTTCTGCTAAAGTCCACAAAGATTCGCAGCAATAATTAAAATAACGTTATAAAGATTAGCAAGAAATTTAAGATATGAATATCATGACGCGGGTGTTTGTATTTCATATAAAAACAATGATGCGAATGATTTTTTTATAAATAGTTCCCAATCAGTATCGCTTTGGCGAAATACCAACATTCAGAATCAAAACGTTACAGTAAAAAAAATATTTTAGTTTGGTATTATACTGCCCCGAAATATCTAAGGTGCTGGCGAAAACTGGTAGGCATTAGGTAAAAAAAAATAAAAGTGGCGTTTACAGATTGATTGTTTTATTTTTAACTAGCTGTACCACGCCACGCGTTACTGTGGCTCAGTCTATCTATGCAGATAAAAAAAACAATAGCGTGTGTTGTGCTTTTACGTCCAACAGATGGCGCTGTTTAAAAAACACATATTTATCCAACAGATTATGTTTAAAAAAAAAACAACATGTTCTTACCTTTCTCAAGTGACATCTTTATAATATATGTATATAAAAACACGAATACAAGGTTGTCTCAAAATTCCAAATCAATCGGTGAAGAACTTTCAGAGATTTTTGATTTTGAACAAACGAACATTTTTTATTTTTCCGACTTTATGTCCGGATTAATTCTTCCCCAAAGGAAAAACTAAACCCTTCCACACACTTTTCCACAAATGATCATCTAGTCAATCAACATTATATAAGCAAAATAAATACAAAACAATACAAGAACAACAGGCAAACTCACCACAGATCAAATGGGAAAATAATTCACCGACTCCAGATATTTTCATATCAGAGGGTTCGGCTCGTTAGAACTCCTAACAGGGCCTATAAATCCTAATGATCCCTCAACATAAATATTTAAAAAATCTTTCGTTATCCTACATGTATTTAAAATGACTGATTTTTATATATAAATACTTTGACAGATCTGATAAGCCTAAATTTTGAATTAAAGAGCGAGGTATAATGCCAGTAGCCGAAATAACAAATGGTAATATTTTTATAGTCTAAGAATGACAAATTCTTTTAATTTCATTTCCTTAATCTGTGTAGTTTCTTATTTTCCAGAAAAAGATTTTTTTTAATATTACAGTCATTTGGAATAGCGACATCCATGACATAAGTTATTTTTTTAAATTTTGTCATGTAAAACCTTGGAACAGGCTCAGCCTAGTGAGGTGGATTCTATAAAAAAAATGTATGTGAATTTATTGGTAAATAAATAATAAAAGAATTAAAAAAAAAAAACACTATATCGGGTCTATTATGACTAATCGTTCGGTCTGTTAGTAAAGTTTTATCATAGTATATTTTACAGATAGATTATCATTTCACTTAAATTTATAATGCACTCTATACCAATACAGAAATCAAATGTGAAAATATATCATCCTACAGGAAACATAAAAATGTAATAAAGTCTTGGATAAATACCATAGATATTAATATTTACCTGCTGTAACATCTGATCTTAATCTCTATTAACTTTTAACAAATCCTTATTAACTTTTATTTTTCATATTTAATCCCGTAAATACAGTAAATAATGATTTTACCATAAATATTTTCATTCTTTTCTTTTCAATTTTCTACAAAGATAAAATATGTATATTTAGAGTAATTTTAACTGAACTGCCTTAAAGAAACACAAGTATACCCACGAACTGGCGATGCCTATGTGGGATTTTTTTGCTATCATACATTTATGCATATTATTATTTTTATGTATATGCTGTTTATGAACTCGTGTGTGTGTACGTGTATTGTGTGTGTATGTTATGTATGGTGTGTAATACACTATATATGTATACATATGTGCATGTGTACATATACTTTTCTGTAATTCGCATTGTTTCTTTCTTTTTTTAATATGTATGTAAAAAACATAATTTGTATTTTAAAACCATGTATGTAACAAAAAAATAAAATAAAATTAAAAAAAAAAAAAAAAAAAAAACTTCACATTATCAGTATCTGCTTCATTTGAAAATATTTAAAAATTTAATTAATGTAAAATATTAAATTAAAGTTTAGGTGTATTAACTGATTATTTAGTATACACAGACCATTAAAACGAATATTTTCTAATAATACGCTATCCAGATCGTGTATTGTGATTTTATTCCAGCCTTCGGTGTAAAGGTGCGTTTTACGTTTTGAGATCAAGGTAAGTCAAAACTCCAATCACAAAACCTCTTTAAATTTTACTGGCGTAATCACTCGTTAATTGTATGAAAACCTGAAAAACCTGAAATCACTGAAAGTGTTAAAAAAGGTTGGGTACTCAATTAGCTTCAATTATGGCGGACTATTAACACAGTTATTTCGGTATTAATCAAACTTTGCGGAATAATCATTTAGCCCTTATTTCTGGTTAATTACGAGTAAGTAAGAGTAAGGAGAGAAGTAAAATCCTTGGCTCTGAATTTAGATGTAGACAATTTAAATTATGTCGTTGTAAATAATAATAATAGGTTTATGAACAAAAGCTATAATTACTACATGCAAAAATCAGTCATTTTAAATACATGTAGGATTACGAAAGATTTTTTAAATATTTATATTGAGGGATCAGTAGGATTTATTGGTCCAATTAGAAGTTCTACCGAGCCGAACGCTCTGATATGAAAATATCTGGAGTCGGTGAATTATTTTCCCATTTGATCTCTGGTGATTTGACGTGTTGTTTTTGTATTATTTTGTATTTATTATGCTTATATAATGCACTTGCATAATGTGGATTGACTAGATGATCATTTGTGGAAAAGTGTGTGGAAGGGTTTAGTTTTTTCTGTGGGAAGATTTAACCCGGACATAAAGTCGGAAAAAAAAAAAAATTAATCATTGAAGACATATTCACTGTTCTCAAAAGAAAAATGTGAAACAGAAAAATCAGAAAATGGTTCGGTCGCATATAGGAATTGAACCCAGAACCTTAGATTTGCCGGAGCTTTGCTCTACCACTGAGCTAATTCGACCCTATTATTCTTCGGTCATATTTAACTGTAACAAACTTCAACTAAGAGCTACAAACATCATTTTAATCTTTTTAATCCATATTTTTATTGGCTGCTATCTTTATGTATGATTTCAAGATTCTACACGAACTAAATGCAATCTAGAAAGTGTCTTCGATAAATAGATCAATTTTTATTGTTATTGACTTTTACATAGTCGTTAATATTGTCTTCATTGATTAAATAATAATAGAAAACTAGTCGATATTAATTATTTTATATATTTTTTTGATATGAGATTTTGTTTTCGAGTAAAGTACGAATTTTTTTGGTCAATTTAAAAAAAGGTTGTGTAAGATGTTTAATGTCTTTTAAAGCTCGCAAGACTTTTTTTAATCTTTAGTTACTTAGTTAAAATTAGAAAAAAATATAATTCTTTAATCATCACTTTTTTGAGTTCCATCTGTAATATACAATGTTCAAATATGATTTAGGGAAATAAAAAAGTGGGAAAATTAAAGTTAAAGTTAAATTAAAGACTTTAAGATAAACCCTAAAGTTTATGTTTAGACTTACGGAATTCAATACTTTTTTTGTGTGAAAGCACTACGAAACAATATAAAATATACTTGAATATATCATAAGTACTTTCCCGGTGATAGACCACAATTCAGAAATGAATCGTCGCTTACCTTACGTACCTGGTGATTCAGATTTGGTCACCAAATACGGCCAAAGCTATTTCAAGCAAAAGCTTCAATTCTGAATGATGATATTACACCAGGTCGATAAAGGTATCCAGGTATCTTCCACTCTGGAACGTGCCGCAAATAAACTATATATATTATTTTTAATCTGAAATAACACAAATTAATGCAATAAATTTTACTTGAGCATGCCGGGATTTGAACCCGCGATCTTCAGCTTGCCATTCGAGGGCCTTACCACTCGACCGATTTTTGTTTTTTAAATATTGTTTGTATTTTGTGTCTTAATTTATTATTCTTGTTATTAAATTGTAATATATCCTACAAACGAATGCCATGACACGAACATGATCCTAGTGTGGTAGTCATAATAATGCAAATTAATTGTAATGGGAAATTTATTTAAAAAAAAAATCATTTTAATGTTTTTGCCGTCTCTCCTTCTCCAGCATTTTATAAAACGTGATTTTCACAGATAATCTTGCATCGGGCAGTTCGAACTCTTATGCAGTATGAAAAAAATATGTTTACTCAATCACTTAATGAAGTTGTATATTTAAAAACAGAGGTTTATACAGTACAGATTCAGAATATATTGTTCTAATTTGTCACTTGAGACAGTAATGATTATGGTACCTACTTTTTACCATCAACGTGGAATGAAATGCAAATTCAAATTATTCTCCACTCCTCTAACAACTCCGTACTAATAACATTTTGTTGTACATTGTAGATAATTACAGTGATGCAACAAAGTTTGAGGTAATTGTGGCATCGCCATCTTTAATAATTTCAGAAAGCATTATTTCATTAGTAACTGACTTCCTACATACAAAAAATAAAATATGTACAAAAAAAGGAACGCATTTTTCCAAGTACCATCTGTTGAAATTTTCCGGAAACTTTTCAATGAAAAATTATTTTATTTAAATTTTGTTCTCTTTTAATTATGATTATTGCGAAGAAACTCATTAATTTATTTTAAGTACTTTGATAATTTGCTTGTTCAATTATTTATCACTTTATATACATTAGAAATTAGTTTTTTATGTATGAATTTTTATAAGGGGTGACATCTGTGTAACTGTGCGGTAAGTTTTTCCGCCATAGAATTTTCTTTAATTTTCTTCACAGTTTTTCTTATAGCGGGAAGCAGACGAGTGTAAAAAATTTCAACGGATGGCGTTAATCTGTTTTCTTCCAATAATAATATAATTTAAAAAATATATATTCTTATTTATTAAACATTTCATGTTTTTGTTTTTAGATATTGTTAATATTTTAAGCTACATTCTGGAAATAACGTTAAGAACAAGCATAAAAAGCAGTGCAAATTAGGATTTCAAATAGATAATTTTTATGCAACATAAATAATCTGACAAAATTTAACCAGTTATTCCTAAGCTTATTTGGTGTAAAAAATGCAAATAAGCATTTCAATTTTTTTTCAAGTTTAAACTTTTGAACTTTTTTCTAATAAAAAAAATCTCTTCACGTGTCGTCATTAATCACTCAGCTAAGTAACCATCCGACACCCCACCTGACTCAAAATATTACCAATATTATATCGATGTTTTTTTTATTATGCAGATGAAAAAAAAACAGAAAAAAATTCACCTAAGGCGAAAATGCGATATACATTTTTTCACTTCAAATATGTTGAGGAACCTTTGGTTACAGTTTATCGGGTACGTGCCGATATATCTTGCAATTTACTGCTATGTTTATAGTTTCATGTGTTCATGATAAAAAAAAATCATGGTACTTATGCCTAAAAACTAACACCAAAAGCTTAGAAAATTTACTAATGCCTTAACGCTCGTGTGTTGTTACTGCCCAGATATTCAGATTTTTTAAATAATATTTAAGATAACGAACCATAAATTCCTTTTTTTTATTTAACAAAGTAATCTATACCTCCCAAAGCAAACTTTATACAAAATGTCGTCATTATCCGGGTGACTAAGTATCGCAATTAAAAAGGAAAGAAAAAAAACTTAAGTAAAATAAAAACCATCCCATTCTTCGTGCTCCCTTCCCCTCGCAGCTTAAGGCTTTTGTTATCCTTCTCTTACTTTGTGTCCACCCTTATTGGAATTTATCAAAGGATATCTCGCTTGGACGACTATTCATCGCTTAATTGTGAAAATTCTCCTCGCTTTTTGTTCCACAAAGTCACCAAGAAAATTGTGAATAAAAACTCTGCAACAATACCGCAAGCGTTGTTTTAATTATTTTTAAATAAGTTTTTTTGCATAAATATTATCTTAAACTTATAAGTGGTTACTAAAGAAAAAAGGGGTATTGTATAGTAAATGAATTTTTACACACTGACGTTGAGGGTTTTCAAAATACGTACCCGCACTTGAAAGATTCCTTGCATCGTTGATTTGTCTTACTAATATTAAATTGTAGGAATGAATATTCTTATGCTAACACCAAAAAAAATATATTTTCATAATTGTATTGAGGGTTTATTTTTTGCAGTTATGTGAGTAATTCACTTACATATTCCGTTAAACATTGAAATAAATTAATACGACATTTTATTAATCTTGACTGAGTGTGGCGAAGGTCTGTTTCAACTCGACCACTTTGCATTTCGTCTGTTTGTAATTTTTTGTGTGTTCCGGGTACAATAAATCTGGTCAAGATGGTAGCCGTGTTTAATAGAACCTTTTTATTCTGAAAGAGCGCGCTCATGCGCTAGTCTTAAATCTCTTTATAGATAGTTATTTTGATTGTATTTAAATCTACGGTTTTATTCTGAGATTGCTGAAATTTTAGCCCCGTGGACTTTCAAAACAAGAAGAATGTCACTGTTTACACGGAATTTTGAAAAACTCTGTGTAAAGCTTGCTAGGAATAGGTGGGTTGGAAAAAATCGCTAACGGGTAATTATTTTTTAAATGCTCACAACCATCATGGCAGGAGCCAGTCAGACTATGGGATCCCCAATAGGGGCATGCTGTGAGGCTAAAAGAAGAGGGGAGGGGTAAGTGGTGGGGGAAAATAAGGTGGGAAAGTAGCTGGATATTCAGATCTGGTCACCAAACACGGATAAAGTATTTTTTATGTGAGTACTGAAAAGGGCTCTTAAACGTCTGGAGCCAGTAGGAAGTAATTTGAGTACAGCATACTCAAATGGGATATTTGTGAGGCTGAAGATAATGGCTAGGTGAAATAGATGAGAAGTTGGGAGGAAGTTTACCTAGATATTCCGACCTGGTCACCAAACACAGCTTAAGCCATTTCAAGCAACTTAATTATATATTTTTTTTAATTCTGAGTGGTGGTCTTTCAGCAGGGCGATACTGAGAGTATCTTTCATTCTTTCCACCCACCTTTTAAACTTATATTATATGTGTAGCATGCACTGTATATATAATACACCAGAAATGCCTTCCATGGAGGTTTGAACGCCGATGTCTGGTACTGACTTGGTACCTTTTGGTTTTAGCCCATTTAGCATGCGCTCCGTCTCTCTTACATCGCCTGGCAGTGTATTTCTAAGTGTTTTATCAATGAACATAGTATTAAGTACAATAATTCAATGTGTAGATGTGTCTAAAATGTCTGCTTACTTCAATAACTTTGAAATTTTACTTATAAATAATATGTATTTAACCTTACAAATTTTATTTCTTGTGTACGAAATTTAGTAGGGTATAAACACCCACATTAATATGCTTTACATGTTATGTCATAAAGTGTTTGAGAAAATTAATTTAATTGGCAGGGAACAGAAAATTAGGTTAAATTAAAACATGTGTTAAGTAAGATGTACGGATATGTACTCGTATTATGTGATATTAAAATCATTTTAGGATTTGGGACGCTGCAATTTGTGTACAGAATAAAGACGATTGCCGCAGAATAATCGAGAAGAAATATTCACCAGCACGTGCAGATTTATACTTAGGTACTTTATCGCTTTTCTGAATTCTTCACGTACCAGCTGAAATTTTGAAAATGAATATTCATTTTATTTTTAATTTCGCGTAAAAAAATGTACAGCACATAAATTTTTAACTTCGCCCACAATGTTAGGTAAGGTTAAAATTATATATTTTTAACGCTTGTCTGAATTCTTTGCACAACAATTTTCAATTTTGAAAATGACAGTTATACTGAAAACAAAGTTTTCAAGAGAGTTCCGGAGTTCATTGTTATAAGTATGTACTTCATCGCTGGTCTGAATTCCAATTTTGGAAATAACATTTAAAATTAAAGTTCCACAGTTCATTGAACCAGAGTTACACAAGACAGACACCCAACCGAAATTATTATTGATTTTTTTTAAAAACATATTTATAATGTGCCAGACTACTACGATAAAAAGGTCTCGATAATATTGAAAAATAATTAAGTATCCGCTTACTTACCTCAGCAAAAAAATATTAAAACTTGAGTAGAAATTTAACCTCCATCGGAGGCAACCTTTTACAGGACGGAAACATTACTTACCGAAGCGTGGAAAGGTCCTTCCTTCCTTCCTTCCACAAAAAAATAACTTCCCTCTCTTAATGATGTGTCAATACAGAATGATTCAATGATTTATTTTTCTCTCAAGAAATCATCGTGACATCCAAATCAACGAACGCTCTCTTTGAGGCATTGCTATTAAAATTCATAAAAAGATTCGACGAAAATTTGGTGGTATTCATTAATTACTTTTGAAAGGCGGCAATTCTCTTGAAGTTTCTGAGATTTACAGAAATTCTTTTTAAAACAATTCGAAATTATGCTATCTTAAATTTTTTTGTCATTTCGGTGTAATATCAAAAGCAAAATAAGCAATTAAATTTAACAAATTATTACAAGCAATAATTATTAGCCTGAAACACCTAAACAAATTGCAAATATCTTCCGAGAAAAATAAATGTAAAGAATAATATTTTTATTTCTGTGAGTTTATGTTTATTTTATAATTATTCTGTCTCATTTTCCGTGTTAATACGTTCAATCAAATGGGTTGTATTTAATGTAATGTAACGAATCGGCAAAAATGGCTTTTAAGTAAAATATTTGTTTTTTGATCTGATTTCTTAAGAATGTTTTAAAAAATATATATTTTGTTCGTTTTTTTATGTGAAAACCGCACAAGAGTCCCAACTGCTCTCAACCGTCTGGAGCCAGTAAAACTATGGCATCCTCAATTGGGGTATGTTGTGAGGCTGAAGTTAGAGGGGAGGGGGAGGAGATGGGGAAAAGGAAGGTGGGAAAGTACCTGGCTATTCAGATCTGGTCACCAAACACGGCTAAAGCAATTTTCAATTCTGAATGGTGGTCCTACACTAGGGCAATACTGATAGTATCTTCTATTAGAATAATGGTAACAAAATTATCAAATGTGTTTAGTGGCGCCATCTATATTGAAACAATGTGTAACATTTCAAATAAATTTCAAGAACAATAAAGATTATTCTTTTGTCTATTGCGAAAAGCAACGTGTTTTAATAGGTTATGGGCAAATATCCATATATTTTTCGGTTTTTACTGTGTAAATTTAGTATAAAACAGTCGAAAATTGTTGACTTTTCGTGGAAATATGGCTGTTAACTATTTTCAAAGTATTGAGAAGCTGACAGGACGCCAGAATTATGATCAGTGGAGTTTTGCAGTCGAAAATCTGTTAGTGCTTGACAACCTCGCAAACTATATCAAGTCGGAGCCAGATAAAAATTTCGAGTCAAAAGCATCAGATGACGCAAGAGCCAAGGCGAAGCTAGTTTTAACTATTGACCCTGGATTGTACGTGCATATTAAGGAAACAAAAACAACTTTAGAGTTATGGATTAAACTGAGGTCTATATTTGATGACTCAGGCTTTTCTCGTAAAATATCTCTACTAAGACATTTAATCTCGTTACGACAGGAAAAGGTAAATTTTGGATAGGGCCTGACACGCTTATTACGAATATTTTTTAGAAAAAAACTTTATATTCGCCTTAATTACTATAAAAGAAAACTTTTTGCATTTCGGGCGGCGGAAAATTATGCATTTTGATTTTCAATTGCGTAAAACCAAAATTCACTTCGCGAATCGATGTGGCGACAATGCGCCGCCATTAGGAACGCAATGTTATGTTGGTATCACTGATGCATTAACAAGAGCTAAATACGACCGTTGCTATCTTCGTGCGATACACATCGCCTGCTCGCGTCAAGGCAAGAAAAACATCCCAGTTTTCAAGTAATTTAGCGGCTACGCGAGGTTTGTGTAACATGGTTTGTGATACAAAAGAAAGTGCCCGTTTATAACGCCTGCTCGCGTCAAGGCAAGAAAAACATCCCAGTTTTCAAGTAGTTTAACGGCTACGCTAGGTTTGTGTAACATGGTTTGTGATACAAAAGAAAGTGCCGGTTTATAACGCCTGCTCGCGTCAAGGCAAGAAAAACATCCCAGTTTTCAAGTAGTTTACCGGCTACGCTAGGTTTGTGTAACATGGTTTGTGATACAAAAGAAAGGGCTGTATCTCCCTCAATTTTAGAAAAATTAAAGTTTGCATTATAATTCTGTTGCGTTTTCATAAATTCGCGCCAATCCATTTGTATTCCACGAAGTTAGCCATAGTCGTATCTACGCAATGTATCAGGGATACCAAGATAACAGTGACGTACCTAATGGCAGCTGATTGCCGCCGCATCGATTCGCGAAGTGAATTTTGGTTAACGCAATTGAAAATTTAAATTCATAATTTTCCGCCGCCCGAAATGCAAAAAGTTTTCTTTTATAGTAATTAAGGCGAATATAAAGTTTTTTTCTAAAAAATATTCGTAATAAGCGTGTCAGGCCCTATCCAAAAATTACCCAGGAAAATTGTGATTCCATGAATTCTTACGTCACGCAAGTAGTCGAAACAGCTCAGAGATTGAAGGGCACAGGATTTGCAATTACAGAAGAATGGGTCGGATCGTTACTTCTCGCAGGTCTGCCAGAAAAATTCATGCCAATGATTATGGCGGTGGAGCACTCAGGAATGCAGATTACCACCGATTTAATAAAATCTAAGTTGATTGATATGGAGGTTTCAAAGAATGACGTGGATTCCAGCGGCGCAGCATTTGCTGCAAATAAAAGCTACAAGCAGAAATTTAAAAATGGCGCGACGTCATCGAAAAATTCAAAAGAGACAGGTGACAAGACCATCACTTGTTACAAATGTAAACAGACGGGTCATTATCGAAACCAGTGTCCAGTGTTACAAAAAAACAAACAATCAAATGCTTTTAGTGTAGTTTTTTTGAACGGAGAATACAATAAAAACGAATGGTACATTGACAGTGGGGCAAGTGCACATATGACGGCCAACAAAGAGTGGATAAAACACGCAAATTTTACGCCATATTTATCAGAGATAACCGTCGCGAATAATATGAAAGTGCCAGTTTTGTGTTCCGGAGATGTACAAATAATAACTAACTGCAACTACGATATCATGATTAAAGATGTGCTTTGCATACCGAGCTTAACAACAAACCTGTTGTCAGTGAGCGAACTAATCAAGAACGGAAACAATGTTGTTTTTGGTGAAAACAAATGCTACATACGTAACACTAAGAATGTGTTGGTGGCCACAGGAACGTCAATAAATGGAGTGTATAAGCTAAACATCAAAGTAGCAGATTGTATACTGGCAGCACCTGCTGTAGCAAATGCAGATCTTTGGCACAGGCGGTTAGCGCATATTAACAGTAGTGATTTAAATAAAATGAAGAACGGCATTGTAGATGGATTGTCCTACCCGGGTACTAGTGATATGACAATGGCGAAATGTGTGACCTGTTGCGAAGGTAAACAAATGAGGTTACCATTTCATCATGTTGGAAAAATAAGTACAGAAATACTACATACAATACATGCAGATGTATGTGGTCCTATGGAAACGAAGTCCATAGGTGGTGCTAGGTATTTTGTCTTGTTCATTGATGATCACAGTCGTATGACCTTCATATACTTCCACAAAAATAAAAATGAAGTCTTCAAGATATTTAAGAATTTTAAAGCAATGACTGAAAGGAATTATACACCAGAAGACAACTGCATACACACCTGAACAAAATGGTGTTTGTGAACGGGCTAATAGAACTATTATAGAGAAAGCGCGATGCTTACTTTTTAATGCGAAATTAGAAAAAAAGTTCTGGGCTGAAGCAGCTAATACAGCAGTATACCTAAAAAATAGATCTGTAACTTCAAGTTTGGGAAATAAAACACCCTATGAAGCGTGGTATAAAAAGAAACCAGATTTAAGTCATATACGCCTATTTGGCAGCCCCGTAATGGTCCACATACCGAAGGAAAGAAGATTAAGAGTGCACTTTCCCTATCAGAATTTGAGAATTGCCTCTACGGCAACTTTTAAACCTTTGTAAGATTGCCTATAGGGTCTCTGTCGTCACTTCAAGAAAAATAATATTATGTCCTGAATTCGAGACATCTATTAACACGACTCCAAACTAAATCTACTTTTACAAATGTGAAATAATATCAACACGTGTCAGCTGCCAACAGCAGAGCTCTGCTGGCACAATACAAAGGAAGTCAAACTGTGGGGTATTTCAGAATCCATAAATTATTTATTTTTTTAATTTTATAATAATATGTAATTTGTAAAAAAATATGATTTTATAAAATCAATATATATAAGTTTATCTATACAGGGTGTCCGGGGGTAAAGTTCAAAAACTTCAGGAGGTTTCAAGGAGGAGAAATTTCATTTTTTTTTCCTTAAAAAAACATTTTTTCATAGACCAATATACTTTTTTCTGTACAATCAATTAATTTTTTTTATCCGAAAACTAGCTTAAAACGTTAAAATTTCAAAAAATCGTCTTTTTTAATTGTACTATCATGTAGAATCACCTTCCTTGCACATTTAACCCCCGGACATATTGTATAAAAAATATATATGTATTATCTACTTTTGTACATTTATATAAATTATATAGATGTATACGTTTTTTATACTTATCATATTTTGTATTATGAAGATAATTTATACATTTTTAAGCTTTTTTATCAGGGTGTGGGCCATTAGTGTCTCAAGGATTTAAATATAAATCAGAAGACAGTTTTGTAATGATTTATTTATTCATTTAAACAATTCAATAATTATGAGAGTAATATAACATGTATGAATCATAAAATTACATTCCAACATATATTTTTAATGATGTACCTACTCTCACAAAAAAGCTTCTGTATTTTTGTTTGGAGGGTGCTTTATTTATTCACAAAGGTAAGAAATTTTTGTAACTACTATTTTTAATAGTTTAAGTTCATGTGAACTTACAATTTAATTTTGAACTTTATTGGTTATAACATACGATATACTTTTAAATACTCTAAATCTTGTTTGTTTAAATTGTCAAATGTAATTTAATCACAAACATAATACAATGAAGAATTGGTGGTTCTGAGATATACCAATAAATACGGTGAAAGAACCTTAAACTATGTTGTACCCAAAAAATACAATAAACTAAAAACAATCAAAAATAATACCATTTGTATTGCAAGTCAAATATAATAAAAGGAAATTACTATAAGATACAGATATTTATATTGATGCCCTATTGAAGCACTTGTATTTGTAATTAGAATTGACATTGTTAGGAAAAGGAATATCATTATATGTTTGTAATACTTCATATACCTACCTATATAATATATGAAACTATTGATGTGACCATTCATTTGTACTTGTTTAGTGTATAAGTTTTTTACTGCTGTTTACATATTTATATTTATACTATTCTGTTAATTTAACCAATTGATCTAGTTGGTAATTTATCATCATCTTTATTTATACATATACCTTCTTTGAAAATTTACCAATTGCATAAAATGTTGTCACTACGTACCTGCTGACAATCTTCATAAGTAGTGTAGCATGTTTAAATATTAATAAATAAAAATAAAACTCGTCAGGTATAATAAATAATAGACGTCAGCGACAACAGGTACATAATCGGGTTCATTCAACGTGAAATTGGGTGTGATGAATGAAAGTGGGTTATATGAAAAGAGACAACCTGGTAACAACGTTTGACGCTGGTGCCATATGATGAAGACCGTAATACAATACAAACATTAAAAAACTATAACAGTTATACTGGCACTCAAATCAATGTTATTGTTTTCATAGATCGATATCCATTTTAAGGCAGCTTTTGATTTTCTAGGTTGGATACAAATGACACGGTCGGAATAAGGAGAATAAAGATGCACCATCGACACCTTCTTTTTTTATCAACCAACTGCAATCCATATCGGACCATTCTCCATTTAGACGCGGATTTGGAAAAGTTATTGTCAAATCTGAGCCCAGATCTGACCTTAAGTCCAAAATAAAATTTGAATGTAAAATGTGGCGACAAATTTATAGTCAACACATGCGACCAAAAGCCTAAAAATACCATGGACATCAATGTAGCAGCAGCATCGGGGATGACTGAAGGAATTGGGCTTGCTCAACTGTCTGAGTTTTTGACGGCTGTCGACTTATCCCTGGTGTACCAAAAACATTATAATAAAGCAAATATATGTCAAGAGAGTGAAAGAAATGTGCATTACTCGCAGTGGAAGTCACAGTGGAGCGAGAGCGTCAATCTGCTATTGAAGAAGGTTTTCTGCAGGATGGAGTGGCGGTGATCGCGAAGTGATCATACATATAGATTAAATTATACAGCCCTATTATGTGCAGCAGCAATTATTGACAGAAAATTTGGAGAATTTTTAAACCTACAAGTAAATATTGTTGCATTTGTGCAACTGAGAACCAATGTGCTTTGCCTAAAGACCACGGATGGTACAAAAATTAATGAACTTGATCAAAACTTCCGTTGAATCGTATGATTTGATACATGCAACTTATATTGGTTGGCGACAGTAGTACTTATAAGTTAATCCAAAAGAAACCACATCCGAAGTAAATCATCGAAAAAGTGTCGCAATTATTTACTTCCAAAGAATGTGCACCAAATTATCCGCTCCAAAAGATTATTCGCTGATGTGAACGACCAAGTATCCTTTACATCAGCTAAAGATGATAACCACACAAAGGATACTGTTCATCAGAAAAGTGATTTGTCACCTATTCGATCGCATAAACAAGATACTGAGAACATGTCAAACAGAGTCAATACACTGTATGTAGATTTACACTTCAGCAACAGTTACAATGAAGTGTTCAATCAACAATTCAAAAGCTATTATTGTCAGAGTTATAAAGTACTGCACTTCAAGTGACCTTTTAAATAACAGTAATGGGCTCAAATGATTTCATTATTACCTCCGTGCTTTAACATCTTTACAAGACTCGGGCAAAACATTCTGTAGCGGAGTATAGATTTCACATCTGAAAAATAATTAAAGAGTTTATTGAAAATAGAACACCTAGGTACGGTTAGTCAAAAAACGTACAATAAAGTCAATTCTGGGTAGAAATTGTACAGTTGACATTCAGGACAGGTTCACTCCCTCCTCCTCAGAAAATACCCTCTATACAGCATTCTCAAAGATGACACAGGCTCTGAGAGAAATTATTTTCTTCAGGGCCTCCTTCCGACATAAAAAAATAACATCACTGAACTAAATTAAATTCCCCACAGTTTCAGAACTTTCAATAGCTTCTTTCGCTCGCATGTTTATTATTTTTCTGGATTCCACGTTCGAGTATTGTTATTTGAAACAGATGGCCCATATATTATTATTATTATTACATATTATATTATATTTCGGACATCGTTGCAGTGTGAATCATTAGAGCAGATGTAAAGTGACGTGTGTATTTGTGTACGTAGAAAGTTAATTCACAAATAGGTAAATCACGATCGTGTAGGTATTCCTCAACAAGAAAACTAAATTAATAAAAATTTACCCCGTAATTTCTAATGCATTGGAATTAGTTTTATTTCCCAAGGTACCTATTCTGAAAAAAAATAATAACTTTTTACTACACAATACATAAATAAAAATATGAATTATTAATTTTTATAGTAAATTATCGTTTATAATAAATATAAGCGTATAAATCAAAAATTGTATTTTTTTCTTCTCACCTATTAGATAGGATATAATTTTATGAGATATCATTTTTTCTTTGAAATACGGGATATCTTTCGTGTAGTTCCCATCTTTGAAAAAACAATATTTATTAACTCATAAACTTTACACGCGTAAAAATTATCTTTATAGATTCAAATATTTGCACGTAATCGCACGTCTGTAGATCAGAGAACGTTGAACAACACGTCTGCCCCCAAAGCCCTCGAGTTGGCGAATGAACTTTTCAAAGAAAGATAGATTAATCTTCAAGTCGGAGCGAGCGCGCTATAATAAATATGATTTAAAAGCAATAGGCGTAAGTGACAGTTGTGAAAATGTTTAATAAATCACGGCGTATTTCAAAAATAGCAAAAATCACTTTTGGGGTCTATTGAGTAGCATTAAAAGAAGCATTGTGATTTTTTTCATTTTTTTCATTTCTTGTAAAATAACAGAAATAAACGTGTTAATAATATTTTTCGGAGCATACTTTGCGATTTATTTCTATCGAGGGAATTTCAAATAATTACCGTTTCGGATTTTGGAACAAATAGATACTATCTTAAAGAATAACATATATTTTTTTAAGAGCTTAAAAACTTCAAACTTTTAAGGAAAATATGTCGGAAATTGGATGAAATTCGAATAGTGGGCCCTTAAAATGGGACAAGAAGGCTAAAATGCAGATTCTTGTAGGATTTTCAGAAACAGTAAAGGGATATCGTGTATATGATCCCATAAAAAATATTATAACTATAAAGAGAGATATAATAGTGATAGAAGAAGAAACAGTATCATCGGAAATCAATGCAGAAAACATAGCAGAATGGATACAGAATGATGTTGAATTTGAAGGGCATGAGTCTCCGGCAACAAACGAAGATGGCAGAGATTCAGTGGGGAAGTTTTCAATGGATGAATCTCTCCAAAATTCAAATACATCTGTATATACTGATCCGGCTAGTGAAAATGATGACGATACAAGCATCACAAACATAGAGACAGATATCTCAATCAGTGAGTTGCAACCAATTCCAGAATTACCAGAACAGGAGAAGAGAACACGAAAACCTCCGGAACGTTTTGGGTTTGGTAATATCTGTATTTCCAATTCCAATCCAGATGTCGAACAAATAGACTTCTCAGAAGCGCTGAATGGACCAGAAGCTGATCAGTGGAGACAGGCCATGCGAGAGGAGCTTCAGTCGTTCGAGGATAACGATGCGTGGGAAATTGTTGATATACCAAGTAATGGATTAATTGTGCAAAACAAGTGGGTGTTAAATAAAAAACTAGATGTGAATGATAAAGTGCGGTATCGTGCCCGACTCGTGGCTAAAGGTTTTACGCAACGACGTGGTATTGATTATGAGAACACTTTTTCTCCTGTCATAAAACATTCTACGCTGAGAATGTTATTTGCTCTGAGTGTACAGTGGGATATGGACATAACACATCTAGATGTGACAACAGCTTTTTTAAATGGAAATTTAAAAGAAAATATTTACATGTCAATTCCAGAAGGTTTTGTAAATAAGCAAATTAGAAAGGTCTTGAAATTAAAAAGAGCTATATACGGACTGAAACAGTCTGCTTTAGTCTGGTATGAAAAAGTGAAAGATTGTTTGCTGAACTTTGGTTTTAAAATAAGTAAATTTGAACCATGCTTGTTTACATTTTTTTATGAGAATGTCAAGATTATTGTAGCTATATATGTTGACGATTTCTTAATTTTTTCTAATAGTTTTGCAGAAACAGAAAAATTAAAAAATGTATTAAGTTCTCAATTTAAATTAAAAGATTTAGGTCCTGTTAGACGTTACTTAGGCATGCGAATTAGTGTAAACAAAGAATGTAAGACTATAACTATAGATCAGCAGGAATATATAGAGCAATTATTATTAAGGTTTGATATGTCCAATTGTAAAACTTTAGATACCCCCATTGAGAGTAAGTTGAACATAGAAAAGGCTGAAAATTGTGTAGTAAACCTTCCATATCAAAAGCTAATTGGAAGCCTTATGTATTTGGCAGTTTTGACTAGACCAGACTTGTCGTATTCCCTTAGTTATCTCAGCCAGTTCAATAACAGTTATAATGAAACTCATTTTAGTTATGCTAAACGAATATTAAATTATTTACAAAAGACAAAACACTATTGTTTAACATATTGTAAGGAAAATGTAGAGCTGACAGGTTTTGTTGATGCAGACTGGGCTAGTGATAGTCTGGATCGTAAGTCTTATACTGGGTTCTGTTTTGTAATGGGTGGTTCTGTGATTTCCTGGCAAAGTAAAAAACAAAAAACTGTCTCCTTATCCAGTACTGAGGCAGAATATGTTGCTCTCTCAGAGGCATCTAGAGAAGCTGTTTATTTCAGAAATCTTATGTATGAACTTACTGGTAAGAAATGTGTAATTAAATTGAATTGTGATAATCAAAGTGCATTAAAATTAGCAACAAGTCATCAGGCACATGCTAGATCAAAACATATTGATGTTCGGTATCATTATGTTAGAGATGCAGTTAAAAATAAATTAATTAATATTGAATACATTTCAACTCAGGAAATGCCCGCTGACTTGTTAACCAAGGGTCTTTTGTCAACTAAGCATTATAAGTTCATGCACATGCTGGGAATTAAAGTTCAATAAAACAATATCTATGTATTCTGTTTAAAAATTCACATTTATTTTGTTAAGTGGGAGTATTAGAATAATGGTAACAAAATTATCAAATGTGTTTAGTGGCGCCATCTATATTGAAACAATGTGTAACATTTCAAATAAATTTCAAGAACAATAAAGATTATTCTTTTGTCTATTGCGAAAAGCAACGTGTTTTAATATCTTCCATTCTGGAATATGCCGCAAGTATACTTTAGATTATTTTACGTGAATCGATTTTGAAATATAATAAAATCATCAAATAAAATTTACTTGCACACGCAAGGATTTGAATCCGCTACCTTTGGATTGCTAGTCGATGGCCTTACCCCTCGATCACAGAGGCCGTCAGTCAAATTTAATACATTTACAGTAATGAAAACCAATAATAAAATGAAAAGTTGAATGGTAATATGGTTAGTAATAATGTGACTATAACATACGAAACGAAAAAAAAAGTTTTTCTGAATTTTATTTTTAATTTTTTGTTGTTGTTTTATATAAATCATTGAACTTTATTAATAATCCTATCTTAATTTCATAATACGTCGTCTTGTCTTTCCAGTGGCGGCTCGTGACTGTTGGTTGCACTAGAGCCCTAATACTACAAAATATGGTATAATAATAACATAATTGATCTTGTTGTAGCCGAAAACGCTATTTTTCGAAAATTCAGTTTTTAGAAAAATAGTAATTTTCCTGACAATCTTCATATAAAAATCGAATTTAAAAAAAAAAGTTTTGTACTAAATAACATTAATTATGTAGTAATTTTCAAACTTAGCACTCTATCACTCAAGTCACGAGCCGCCACTGATCACCACCAGAATAAGCTTCATAAAATAAACGTTTTTCTTAATTTTTTTTTGATTTATTGTTTAGTATAATTTTCTTGGAAATTTATTTATTTTTATACTGTATAATATATTATCGTATTAGAGGTAAACTCACAAAAAGGAAATCCATAATTGGTTTTACTATATACTTATCCGTAAAAATTGTCGATTCCCAAAAACCAATAAATAAAATAATGTAACGATTTTATGAATTATGAATAGTAAAATTGGTTCAAAATATCTGCAATGGTATTAAAAGTTATGGCTTAGTATTTCTCTTAGACCGGCTGCCAACTGCTCTATATTTCCTAGCAGTATTTTTGGTTGAAACCCCCATACTCTATGGGGTCAGGACAAGCTTCCGTGTCGGTGACTTTTGACCCGAAGAGGGTGCCAAAGAAAAAGAAAATGGACCATAATATTTGGGATCGTATTTTTACTCGAGAAAGATATACGAGTAGTACCTACATTATGTATGCAGGGCGCATAATACTACGGTTACCCCAATTTTCAAAATATAAAGGGAAATAATATATTATGTATGCTGAACATAATATTTTGGTTACCCCAATATTCAATCCCAATAACTTAAATATTATGACCTGTTCACATAGGAAGTCCAAAAGCTCCCAGAGTCTTTTGATAGTCTCAAAAGGCATAGCCAATGGTCTCCATTGTTGCTTGGAGGTCATCATTGTTACTTGGCGGTCACCATTGTTGCTTGGCGGTCATCATCGTTACTTGGCAGTCATCATTGTTGCATGGCGGTCGTCATTGTTAGAAAAGATGCGGGAGATTTTTATTATCCTAATATGAATAGGGCATTATGCACAATTCAAAAGATACATAATATGAAAGAAATGGGATTTGAGCTCACGAAAAATATTATTAATATTACGAATAATTTTTGGTTTTCATTTTTTCAAGAGTAATCTTAAAGTTTGATTTTCTTTTCCTACTGCCATCGCATGTATTAATTCTGTGGCTTTTATGCCACACTGTTTAGTAATGTATCACCAAATGATGACACCATTATTGAAAATTAGAAGTAAAAATTTGACTGGACCACTTGATTTGAATAAAAGATCAAATTCTTTTGGATACGTAGTATCTGCAATGCCCTGATGAAGGCTCGATAGTATCCAAACAATCTAGCTTTAATTAATACTTGAGAATAATAGCAATTTATACTAGTTGACTATTTGTAAAATTGTACAATAAAGTGGTTTAAAAGTAATTTTTAATATAAATTATAATGTCAAGCCATAAAGATATTGTCTTTTTTGATGATAAAATTGATTTAGTCTCAATTGAATAATAATAAAATGTTATTATTCTCAAGTATTAATTAAATTCCGTTAGTTTATTTGGACACTATCGTACCTTTGTCAATCAGTATAGATGTTATGTATCCAAAACAATTTGGTTTTGTATTTAAATCAAGTATTCCAGGCAACTTTTAATTTTATTTTTCAATAATGTTGTCATTATTTGGTGATACGTTATTATTATATTATGTGGAATAAAACCCAGGAAATTTTCTTTAATTTTGTTTGAATTGGTGACTGATTTCGAAGTTATACTTCAATTTGTAAATAAAATTGGTTTTGTCATAAACGTTCAAATAATTGTAGGGTTTAAACGCAAAAACATCCCCCTTAATTGAAACAATTTTTAACTAGTACGATTTTATACTGATTTATGTTCAATGATTGTCCAAGCTCTTGGAACGGTGTCAGCCGTTCGGGGCATTACATTGTTTGGATCGTTTCCAATACGGTTATACAAAATGCGGACAATTTAATACAAAATTTATAAGAACATTGTGTGTGGAAAACATATATACATATTTTAAAGGATATTTACAATCGCAATCTCATCAAAGAAGAAACTGATTCTTGTGCTTGGTGAACCAGTTACACTAATTATAAGGAAAATAGAACAACATTATACAATAGGTATATATATATAATAGGAGCAATTGAAACTTCTGGATCATCTATTAATGTAGGTGTACATGTATAGGATTCTGTTACATACTAAATATTGAGCAATTAAGAGAATAATTAGAAACATCTAAATAAATTAGAGATGAATATAGACTGATAATAAATATAAAGAATGGGAAAAACAGGCAATTATTTATTTAATTATTCCTGACAAGTATAACTTCAGTTTTAGTTTCAGTTTGTTGATATCTTTTAATTTCTTTATTTCAAACGGAAGGTTGTTGAAACACTTTATTCTTAAATAGATATAGGTGTTTTGCATTAGTTTGGTATTAAATTTTGGTATTTTGTTGTATTGATATATTTTTGATAGGTGGGTTTTAAAGTTTTTGATGATATTATCTTTGTAAATTTGGATAGTTGCATTTTTTTTTTGAAGATATCCTCTACTCGAGGCACCCTGAAATCTACGAATAGCGGTTCTGTTGTTATTATGCAGTAATATTAATTAGTAATTGATTTTATGCTGCAGGGGTTGTTGAAGACCATATTGAATTCAGTAGGGTAGTATTTGGGTCACCCACATAGCGTCCAAGCCAATATACTGTGTAACGTCATATTTGGGATCATTAACCGACATGTTGAACCAACCTGCCAAATGGTATAATAGATCAGGAAGGGTATATAATTATTGTTGAACAGGGTCGCTTAGAACGACATTTTATGTTACAAGGAACAGGTTTATCAGGATAAATTCCATTTGATTCAAGATTAAATAAAAGCAATTTTACCCTGTCTGCCAGCAAATATTATCATAATGCCGAAAAAAAATTCTGAATAGAATATATAAAAGAGACAGTAAACGCTTTTTTATGTGCATACCGCATAAGAGTCACAACTGCTCCCAACCATCCGGAGTCAGGATACTATGGTATATACATTTAGGGTGCATTGTGAGGCTGAAGGTAGTGGGGATGGAAAGGAGACGTGGAAGAGGATGGTGAAGAAATATCAGGATATTCAGATATGGTCATAAAACATGGCTAAAGAAATTTCAAGCAACGTTTCAATTCTGAATGGTGGTCTTACATCAGGACTATACTGGTGATATGTTCTACTCTGAAACGTGTTTCAAATATGCCTTATATTATTTAAATGATTAAATTATGAAATAACAAAAAGCAATATGGTTTGCTAGTCGAGCCCCTGAACCACGGAAGTCGTAAAAACCGTTAGTAAATTTCAATTTAAAAAAAAACTTCAATGAAGATCTGTAGGTGTATGAGAAGAAATGTCTAAATTTGATGTCCTTTGAAACGTTTACTAAGAATATATTAAACTGATTTACCTATGATTTTATATGCCCACATCCTGTTTAACTGTTGGATACGACGCTACGCAGTTAACTAAATTAATCTGGACCTGCTAAAAAGTTTTCAAATAATAATCATTTTGTTAAAACCAAATGCTGGAAAATGGAAGATTACATTCATTTAATAAAAGCTTAACTCTGATTTGTCACGGGAATGAGATAGTTTGTTTCAATATAAACTTCATACTTTGCACAATGAATTCGTATATTCTAAATTTGAAATTATTGATAACACAAAACTATACTTCGTGTCAAAATTAGTTAGGTTAGGTTTTAAGATAGTTTGTTTTGATATAAACTTTGAAACTTAAAACTTCGAACGACGAATTCGAATATTTAAAATTCAAAATTAATGATCACACAAAACTACAGGGACAACATTGATGTATTATATTTAGATGAGAGAGGAAGCGAAAAAATAGGTTCCACTTTTTAACATCTAACTGAACTCCAACTCTCCCAACGCTCTAACTAAAACTATCGAATCTCGTCTACGCGCAACAGTTATCGCGTTCTAATAGTAGAACAAGTTTCGACGAGATAATAGTATGCAGTAACGCCTCTGATTGTAGCTCTATGAGTGATAATAAAATAAGGTGGGTACCTACCAAATTATTTGGATACAGTATGATTTTTCGAACGAATTTAGGACTTGGGCCGGTTGTGGTCCATTGGGATAAATAGAGTATTTGTTTTAGACACAGAGGCAAAACTCCGCCGGGGAGTTAGGGATAATTGAATTACACGGGTAAATCAAAACGTTTCGAGTCCAAATGGTGAAGTTGGTGGGATTGCGAAAGCGTGACCGTTTATTAATCGGCGGGATCAGTCCGGCTTGCAAACTGTAAACATCGAATTAATGTCACCGCAATTAACTATTTTAACTGATTAATTCATAGGATTTTGTGTATTTACTAGAGTTTATAAAATAAACGTTATTTTTGATAACCCTAAAATATGCTGTTTTAACATTGGTAAGATAATTACTAAAACCGTACTGATTTAATGGAAAACTAATGTAGCCAATTTAAGTAATATCTTTCCACTTCTAGGCCCCCTGACTGACTAACGAAAAAAAAAATTATTTGTGAGATATATTTAACTAACAGACACAGAGTACCTATCAAAATACAGTAGTGCATTATTTCAATATGAAAATTAATATAAGGGGTAAGTTTTAAAGCCTAATACATAGTAAATCAACTGGTAAAAACCAAAGTTTTTTACTGTAATATATCTATTTCAAAACTTTTTTGTTTGTTTTTTACTAGGATTGTACCTTCCTTCCCAGGGTATTGGAGTCAACCGCACTAACAACTTCGCCAAATGCCGATCGTTTGGACCGACATTTATTTCGTATATCAACTGCTGTAATGTCATTCGATTTTAGAGAAATGCGCGTGTGTATACGTAATTGACACCAAAATGCTGATAGAATGCATTGTCATCGACAACGAGACTACCTGCCGAGAGATTCAGTTCGATCGGATGTCAGGAAGTGGGTTAATTTCCGCTTACAAGATTTGCATTCAATCATCACCGAAAACGAAAGCGAAATTTCAATAGGTGTATTTAACCACTTAATGCTTTTGAACGAGCGGTGTTCGCGGACGGCGCGTGTATCGTACCGCGACAACCCGAACACTGCTCGCGTGTTTTGACTTGTATAGGGTTTTCCAATAAGAGGTGTTATTTTGATATTCAATCATAAAATATCAATGGTTTCGGTGCTTGTGTGACACGTAGCGCCGTCTTCTTGAAAGTAAACGTTGTCCAGATCAATACCATCCAATTTCGGTCATAAGAAATAATTAATCATCTCTCGATAGCGCAATCCATTCACCGTAACTGTTGCTCCAGCCTCATTTTCGAAAAAGTAAGGTCCGGACCATAAACCGCACCAAACAGTCACACGTTGAGGATAGAGAAGCTCTTCAACAATAACTCTTGGGTTTTCCGAGCCCCAGATTATTACCCCGACAATTTTACTTGTTGACGAAGCCACCGAGGTGGAAATGGGCCTCATCACTCAAGATGATTGTTGTTGAAGCGTGTATCGTTCCATTTTTATTAATGGCGTAGTTTCTACCTATCAAATGTCAAAAAATGACAGCTTTAAAAATAACATCTACCGAAATAGTGGACTATTCAAAATAACATCTCATATTGGAAAACCCTGTATAAACAAACGAACTGCGCTCGCCAGATTTTTTTATTGTTTTTATTTTTTATTATAGTTAGTCTTGTTTTATTTTTTTGAAAATGGTTAAGTTTTTTTACATTTTCTATTGCTTCTGTTTTGTTTTTTTTTTGATCTGGTCAATTTTAAATTATATTAACTCTTTATAAAAAATAAATAAAAAATGTTCTTTATAAAAAATGTTTTTAGTTTCATTTTTGTTACAAAAACGAGTATTAAGTGGTTAAAAATAATGACATACGTCAATACGTCGATCGTGGTGCCGCCACTGGAATTAGTTGTTTGGTAAAAATTAAAAATGTGTATTCTGTTTTTATTTCACATGAAATGAGGAAATATTGAATACACTTCTGGCAAACATGCACGTCCATAAGATTATTAAAATATTGATTTATCTCAAAATTCTTTTGTGGTTTGACGTATTACCGTAACGTTGAAATGGTAAGTTTCAATATATAGAAGATTTATTTTATTTTTGTCGCTGTTAAATTCATTTTCTCAAGTCTCACAATTGTGAATTTCACATTTGTAATCAAAAAGAAAACATTATTTATTTCAGAAACACTTGTCTCGTGTTAAAAACATGAAATGGCATTGTTTTACAAGGAAAAATATTTTACGAAAAGATGAAAGAAAAGGCTGGAGGCTTCCCTTAATCACCTGAAGGAATATTGGGGTTGCCTTTTGCTTTGCAAGGAAAAAAATAAAGTTAATTTTTTTACAGTATTAAATTGTGGTTACATTATTAAGATAATTTCGTAGATTTTTTTTGGAGTTAATCTCGTAAAACCAATATCAAGAACCTTTATTTTGTAAATTCTTATTTTTTCTTTACTAAACACAGTTAGGTAACTGGTTTTTTAATGCTTATGTAAGTTCGTCGAATGACGTACGTAAACGACACAGTTGATCCGGCGATCTTTATACTCAAATCGATACATAAAAAAATGATTCTTTCTTTGTTTGTGACCTATAGACTCCAAAACTACTGATCCGATTTCACTGAAAAAAGTTTGTTGCTATTAGTACCAGGAGTGTTATAGAGTATAGAGTAATTTGAGTTACGGAGTAGTTTGAAGTAAGGGACGCCCAAAGAAGACTTACGCTTATCTTTGCACTAGATTGAGATACGGAGTCGAATCAAAGTCAGTACGAGTATAATGTTGCTTTTCTAAAGTAACAATTTATTCATTTTCGGAAAATCGACAGTTTACATTTAATTGGTATGTACATAAGTATTATATAGTAAAATAAAACCAATTATGGATTTCCTCCTTGTGATTTTAACCGAGACAGCATAATATGGACTAAGTTATTTAAATATGCGGAAAGGTATTATAATTCCGTTTGGGAATAATGATCAATGATTTAAATTATCTATCTGTAATATTGAATTATTTTTAGTGTATATATGTGGTGATTATTTTATGTTATTCCATTCAAATGTGCAAATGGTTAACCTCGACACATCCTATTATTCGTAGTGAGGTTGATTTTTATGTGAAAAATTACAATTTTTGTAAAATGTTAAGCAACAAATCAAAAAATAAATGTTGATCTCTCTCCAGTGAGATACTGGAAGTAACTGCGTGCTAATGAGAATCATGGTGCAAATATATGACCGGTTGACAGTATGTACCTTCAATTTGTTTTAAACAAAAGATTACGTATTAATCGCTTATGAATATTACTGATTTTTTTATCAATTAACTAGCTGTACCCCGCCACGCGTGCGGCTCAGTCTGTCTGTGCCGATAGATAAACAATAGCGCATGTTGCTTTTACGTCCAACAGATGGCGCCATTCAAAAGAAGCATGTTTTTACCAGCCACAAGTAACATCTATATAAAATAGATGATATGAAAAAAACATACGCTTATTTGAATGCAACTTTGTGTCAAAATTTTAAAGCAATAGGTGAATAACTTTCAGAGATTTACGATTTTGAACAACCAAACATTTACATTTTTATTTATATAGATAGATAGACTAGCTGACGTGTACCCGGCGTTGCTTCGGTACTTGTAAATGGTTTGGGGGAAATTTTTGAGGTTGGGAATTCTAGTGTACCTGTCAACTGGGTGAATTTTAAAAGTGGAAATACCATTACTGTATTATATTAAGTATTTGCTTCACTTGACCGTGCCATGTCTTCCTCGGGCATCTTCGACTACTATAACCGTTCAATTCCAAGTAAAGTAATACTCAGTTTCTTTGTTTTTTTTTGGGGGGCATTTAGGCGAAAACCGACCGCCCTCCCCCTCAAATCGATACGACTCGAGGTTCGTTTTGGCGTGCGAGAAAAAAAGTTGCCTTTCATTTTTTTCGGGCTTCAGGCGAAAGTCGACCGAGACGCCTTCCCGTCCGTATAGAAGCCGAGGTTCACATCTACGTTTTAACGCAACACGGCATAACACCCCAAAAACAAATAACAAAAATACTTTTGGCCGTGAAAATCTTAAATTTTATTTCGTTCAAAAGCATTATCGATTTTTCAAAAGATAAACTACCAAAGTAAGTACTTGCACATATTTTATCGTTTTTTTTTATTTTAAATCCATACGTTATATTACAACACAACGGACCTAACCTAGAAAAGGGCTAAAACATGCTCTCCGTTCCTGCCTACCCGGGAAGTCTACCCGGTACCATCTGTGTAGGTACCTGCACATACTTAAAAAAAAAATACCGAAAAAATATATACATAACGCAATTAGGTACCTACTCGTTAAAAAATAAAGAGATGATAACTTTAAATATGAATGTCTCCCAGGCTAACCGTATCCAACTTCTGCGCTCCTGGTACAAATTATAAATTTGCGAGACGCTATTGATGTAGTTTTTCACTACGGGGCGACGGTATCCGTGCCAAATTATTTTTGCCAAACTTTATTTTATTTCGTTCAAAAGCACTATCGATTTTTTAATGTTATGGATTAGTGTGATGAATTATTCATTTTTTATTCATTTATTCATTTTTGGGAAATCAACAGTTTACATTTTTACAGATTGTACATAAGTAAAATAGCCAAAATAAAACCAATTACGGATTTCCTCCTTGTGACTTTACGTAAGACAGCATTAGAAGAAATAATTAAATTTATGAGAAATATGTGAAGTTATAATTATATAAAATAAAAGAATTGTATAAAATAATAGAACAAAATAATAATATTTCGTAATGTTGAAAGGTAGTTGAATTGGAAATTATAGATTTGTTATGTCGAAAGGTAGTTTGATTAGAATATTTAATTTGGTCACATTGAAAATTATTTATTGATTTGGTTACTGGAATGTAGTAGTAAAGATACAATCATCTCCAAGTTGTTTTGCAAAATGACAACAATGTCATTTGCAACCAACGTAGATGAACAGGGGATTATTATGTCATCTGTACAGATGAACATGGATAGTCTAAGACCCCAAAAAACAAAAGCAGGTATTCCTAGACAGCGTATGAAATGGACGAACGATGTCAATATGTTCATTGTTCGTTCATATTTTTATGTAACCAAAGTAGAAACAGATATGTTGTTATACAGGAAAAAATTACATTTACTTTTCTCACAAAATTATCCGATTGCCCAAGTAAACGAACAAAGATTAGCAGACCAAAAGCGAGCTATTTTCAAAAATAATTTAATTTCTGTAGTCACATTAGAACAGATTAAAAAAGAAGTAGCAGATAGATTGCAAAGGGGAAATAATTTAGAACAAATTAACACAAGTAATAATGTCATATCAGATGCATTGAATGTAGATAGTTTGGATAATATTCTAGTCGAAATGTCCAATGATATTACAGTAGATTCAAATAACTTAGCCGTTATTTATAATCTTAGAGAAATCAACATTGCAAATTTAAACTTTGTTGATGAAAATGTAGTAGAATTAGCTAACTTACTTCATAATAATATAAACAGATATATAGATGTAGAGCCAACAGTTAGACCAAAATTACCGAAATTGCATACGTCAAAGAAATTATCTAAATTAATTTTCGAATTAAATAACATAATTTTACCAAAAATCATATTTGACGAAATTAGTTTTTTAGATCTTCATACAATAGTATACGCTAGTGCGATTACTGTTTGTAATAAGTTAGGAATTAAATTATCATCCTCTGACGATAGATCATATAGTTATAGTAAACCAGAATGGCAGATCAGATTAGAAAATGATGTAGTATTTTTAAGAAGTAACATAGCTAGAGTAATAGAATATAAAAATGGAAATAGAAGTAGGAAAATTTTGAGACATGTAGATGAAATTGGTAGAAAATTTGGTTATAACATTGATAGTTATAATAATGAAAATATAATCAATGATTTATTGGATTTATTAAAACAAAAATTAGGCGTAAAAGCTAGTAGATTAAAAAGATATAATTATACGTATAATAAAAAAATAATAATAGATTATTCCAGAAAAATGAAAAAATATTTTATTCCAAACTTGACGATAAACAAAATATTATTTCGAATAATAATATTCCGTTGCCATCTGAATCAGATATGCGCGATTTTTGGACTAAAATTTGGAGTAAAGATATAAAACATAACGAGTCAACTCCATGGATAGAAAATGAAGAACTCAATTTTTCAGGTATTGAACAAATGAGTTTTTCTAATATATCGGTTGAATTGTTATCCAAAATTATTAAAAATACTCATAATTGGAAAGCCACGGGTTGCGATTGGATACATAATTTTTGGTACAAACGTCTGACTACTTTACATCCTCTTTTGACAAAAAATCTTTCAAAATTTGTCAGTCAACCTCAAAATTTTCCAAATTTTCTAACTAAGGGCATTACTTATATGTTACCCAAAAGCGAAAATATTAATAATCCTTCTCAGTACAGACCCATTACATGTTTACCGACAATATACAAAATTTTAACCTCTTGTTTAACAGATTTAATATATACTCATTTAGATGAAAAAAATATTTTATCTGAACAACAAAAAGGTTGTCGCAGAAAACATATGGGATGTAAAGAACAATTAGTTATCGATTCTGTAATTCTAAAACAGATTCAAACTCGAAAACGTAATTTACATACTTGCTATATAGACTACCAAAAGGCTTTGGATAGTGTCCCGCACTCGTGGCTGATCAAAGTATTAAATATATATAAAATTAACCCCATTATTATTAGCTTTTTGGAAAATATTATGTCCTTTTGGAATACCAATTTACTTATCAATTTAAAAGGTAAGAAAATAGTAATACCGGGAATTTCAATTAAAAGAGGGATTTTTCAAGGAGACTCATTGAGTCCTCTTTGGTTTTGCTTAGCATTGAATCCTCTATCTAAAATGTTAATTAGAAGCAAGTTTGGAATAAAAGTTAAGGGTAATACAAGGGAGAGTAGTACAATTTCGCATTTATTATTTATGGATGATATAAAATTATTTTCGAATTCTGAACAAAATTTAGAGAAAATGATCGAGGTAGTTAAAAACTTTTCAGATGATATAAAAATGACTTTTGGTTTAGATAAATGTAGAACGATCCATATAGAGAAAGGCAAAATTGTAGATGGGGACGAGAGTATATTTAGAAATTTCCAAATTACTAGTATGAAAAGGGATGAGGTTTATAAGTATTTAGGATACCCACAATCAAATAGATTAGACCATACTAGTATTAAAAATGATATTAGGATTAAATTTCAAACTAGGATCAGGAAAATTTTAAAATGCAATCTATCTGCTAAAAATTTAGTAAAAGCAATAAATACTTGGGCAATACCTCTATTAACGTACTCATTTGGCATAATTAAATGGTCTAATACAGATTTAGATAACTTAGAGAGATTAGTTAGAACTACGCTAACCAAATTTAATTGCCATCATCCAAATTCAGCTATAGAACGAGTTAATTTACCTAGAAATTTAGGAGGTAGAGGCATAGTCAAAATAACTTCTTTGAAACATAATCAGGTAGAAATGCTAAGAACTTTTTTCCATAGGAAAGCTCATAGCTCAGAAATGCACAAAATAATTTGCAAGGCAGATAGAAATATTACACCTCTAAATTTATACGATGAGAATGCCAACATTTTTATAAATCCCAACCAGGAACTATTAGATTCCTGGTCAAATAAAATTTTACACGCAAAACACTTCAATTATCTCAACCAAACGTATGTTGACAAATTTTCGTCAAACAAATGGTTGAGTATTGGAGAGTTGAGCGCAGAAATAGAAGGATTTATGCTTGCCATTCAGGATAGAGTCATTAATACTAAAAATTATAGAAAGCATATAATCAAAGATACAAATCAAATTGATGATTTGTGTAGAAAATGTTTGGCTTTTCCGGAAACTATAGAACATATTATATCGGGATGTTCTATATTAGCACCGTCCGAGTATACATTTAGGCACAATCAAGATTTAAAAATAATTCACCAAAATTTGGTAATTAAACATAACTTGATTGACTGCCGTAATGTAGTACCATATTATGAATACGAACCAAATTCATTTTTAGAAAACGAATTTTATAAAATATATTATGATAAAACTATACTAACAGACCGAACGATTAGTCATAATAGACCCGATATAGTTTTACATGACAAAATTAAAAAAATAACTTATATCATTGATGTCGCTATTCCAAATTCCTGTAACATTAAAAAATCTGTTAATGAAAAAATAAGAAAAAAAACAGATTTAGGAAACGAAATAAAAAGAATTTGGCATTCTCAGACTATAAAAATATTACCATTCGTTATTTCGGCTACTGGCATTATACCTAGCTCTCTCATTAAAAATTTAGGCGTATTAGATCTATCAAAAAATTTATATATAAAGATGCAAAAGTCGGTCATTTTGAATACATGTAGGATAACGAAAGATTTTTTAATCCTCTGATATGAAAATATCTGGAGTCGGTGAATTTTTTTTTTTCCCATTTGATCTCTGGTGAGTTGACGTGTTGTTGTTCTTGTATTGTTTTGTATTTATTTTACTTATACAATGCACTTGCATAGTGTTGATTGACTAGCTGATCATTTGTGGAAAAGTGAGTGGAAGGGTTTAGTTTTTCCTATGGGGAAGATTTAACCCGGACAACAAAATCGGAAGCATAAAAAAAAAAAAAAAAAACAACAAAAATAAAGGGGAAAAAAAAAAAAAAAAAACTAAAATTTATATAAAATAAAAGATTATCGATACATTGGTAACCATAAGAATACAAACAATATTGTGCATATAAATCATATCATAACCATAACCATAAGAAGACAATGTTGTGCATATAAATCATACCATAACAGGATTATAAATATATAAATACTAGAAACATAAACATCAGAAACATCAATTCAAGAAACATCAGTGAAATACTCTTTTAAGGTCATTTTATATTTAGTAAATTCGCAATTGAAGATGTCGATATTGAATAATATGTTATTGTAATTATTACATATTCTGTTCAGGCAAGAATTTTGTCTACAGTTCGTTTTGCTTTGATTGATTTTAAACAGGATAGAAGACCGTGTTAAACGTGCAGGCACATTAAATTTAATATTATTTAGCAACTCTGGGCATTGAATATTATTATTAATTAATTTATATAGGAATAGAGCATCTGCATGATGCCTTCGTACACTTAATGAATCAATTTTAAAGTACGAAGCTGCCTCTGCATAATTATTAAATCTTACAAATGACCTGTAACAGAGATATTTTAGGAATTTGTTTTGAATTGCTTCGATTTTGTTTATGTGGATTTTATAGAATGGAGACCAAACAATTGATGCAAAGTCCAGATGACTTCGTACGTAGGCAAAGTAGAGTTGCTTAATGATATTGATGTTATTAAAAAGTTTTGTGTTTCTAATGATGAAACCTAACATTTTAGCAGCCTTATTTGTGATTTGTTGTATATGAAGGTTATATTGAAGTTTATTATCAAGAGTTATTCCAAGATCACGAATATTTGAGACTGTTGCAATTTTGATGTTATTTAAAGAATAATTAAAAAATGTTTTATTTTTATTTCTGGAAAAGACAATGTGATGACATTTTGAAACATTTAGAAATAATTGATTTTGTTGGCAATAGGTAGCTACATTGTTTAAATCATGTTGTAAATTAATACAATCGTTTAGACTTTTATTGGCTTGTATAGCTTAGCATCATCAGCAAATAATTCTATTTCAGAGTTTTTTACAACATTGACCAAATCATTAATATATAAAATGAAAAATAATGGTCCGAGATGTGAACCCTGTTGGATCCCTGAGGAAATTTGATTGAAGTCTGATACAAAGCCCTTTATTGCTACTGCCTGTGATCTGTTAAGTATATAAGATGTAACCCAACGAAATAAATTACCACGTATACCTAATGCCCAAAGTTTTCTTAGAAGTAATTTTTGATTAATTTTATCAAATGCTTTGGCAAAGTCTGTATAAATGATATCTACTTGAGTGCGATTGTCCATGTGACCAACAATGAATTCGGTAAGAAGAACGAGATTACTTTCCACATTTCTGCCTTTTGTAAAACCATGTTGTTTTGTTGTTATGATGTGATTGAGTTGTGGACTTAGGTATTGGTAAATAATTTTTTCCATTAACTTACTGAATATTGTTAGTTTTGAAATCGGACGATAATTTTTGACATTATTTTTTTCGCCATTTTTGTGGATTGGTGTTACATATGCTCTTTTCCATATTTCAGGTACCGTGCCTTCGTTCATTGATTTATTATATATAATGCAGAGAGGTTTAGCGAGTGTTTCAGCACAATTAACTATAAAGTATGACGGAATATCATCACACCCCGCGCTTGTGTTCATGTCAAGAGCTTTTATTTCTTTTAAGACTATTTCTCGTGTGAATTTAACCGTGGTGATATTTATGTTATTTGTGTTTTCTGGTATGTCAAATGTTGGTAGGTTATTATCTTTTATGTAAACTGATTGGAAATATTCCATAAAAATATTACATACATCTTGGCCATTTTCAGCTTTTTTGTCATCTAGATGCATCGTCCTTGGAAGGGACGATTGTGTTTTTTTTCAAATTATTGAAATGATTCCAGAAGAGTTTAGGATTACCATTCATGTTACTTTCAGCAGTATGTGTATAATTAATGTAGAGTTCTTGTGCAATTCGTTTTTGTCTAGATCTTAAGAGTGAAAACGTTTGGTAGTCACATGGATTTTGAAATTTTTTGAAATATTTATGATATTTATTTTTTTCTTTAATTATTTTTATGAGAGATGATGTATCCCATGGCGGATAATTATAATTTTTTGCTGGTTTAGTTGGTATGTAATTTATTTTAATATTGTTCAATATGTTGTAGAAGACGTCAGTTGCGGATTGAGTATTCAGATGGTTCAGATTATGATCCCAATCAATTTCGTTAAGTTTTGTGTTTATCATTGAATAATCTGCTTTTCTAAATTGTAATACTTGCTTTGTGTTAGTTTTCAGGTTTTTATTTTTATTTTTAATAGGAATTGAAATTAGCAGTGTTTTATGATAAACATCTTCTGGTACTAATGAAATGTTATTGTGAGTAATTTTCAGTTGTATGTTACTTAGAGCTAAATCAAGAATGCGATTATTTATATTATTACTCTGAGAGTTATATTGTTGCAGATTATTAAATGATAAAATTTCTATAAAGTTAAAATGGGCGGGATTTAATGAATTGATGGGTTCAGTGTACATATAATCACAGTTGTCATTTATTGGTAACCAAAGTAAGTGAGGTAGGTTGTAGTCTCCCACTATAATGAAACTGTCATTATTGTTATCCGTCATAATCTGTGATACTTTGTTTATGTGAGAAGTAATATTTATAAGATGTTTATTGTCAGGTGGGATGTACGAAGTACATATGTGAATTTTTTTACCAGGAAGTGATATAGTTACCCATATGTCTTCCGCTTCAGAATCCCATTCTAGTTTTTGATCAGAAATTAATTTACTTTTGACTGCAATTAAAACTCCACCACCGCGATTTTGATTGAGGTTATGATAATCTCTATCTTGTCTGTAAATATGGTACCGTGGATCGAAAAGTTCCTCATTAAAGATTGAATTGTTAAGCCATGTTTCACTGAGACATATAATGTCATAGTTGTTTAATAATACATTTTGAAGAAAAATATGTGTCTTGGTTCTGAGACCTCTTAAGTTTTGATAGTATAATTCTAAAGATTCCATTGTATTAAGTATATAGTGCAGTTAATATAAAGTTGCTGGAAAGTTAGTTGATGGAAATATTGTATGTTTTTAGTTTTTCTAGATCATTATAATTATTTATGCAATGGTGATTTGTGTTTTCATTAAGTCTTACATAAATTTTACAATTTTTGATCCAACAGAATTTGAATTTATTAATTTTGGTAAACTCTCTGACCTTTTTGTAGAGTACTTTGTTTTTATGAGTTAAATGTTCATTTATATAGATCCGTTGTTTTCCATTAAAGTTAATATCCTCTGCTGTTAGGCCCCTTCTTGTCCGGATTGCTGCTATGATTTCGTCTTTCTGTTTCCTGCCCTTTTGTTTTACTATAATATTCCGCGGTCTTCCTTCAATCTTCTCCTTGGGGGTGACTCGGGTGGCGTATTCAATGTCGTCGCTTACTATATTTAATTCTGAATAGATCCTTTTGATAATCTCCGTCAGGTTCTCTTGTTTTTTTTCTGGTATCCCAATGATCTCTATGTTATTAATGCGTGCGTGTTGTTCGTTAGCATCCAATTGTTTTTGTAATTCTTTAAATTCACTTTGTATTACGGCGTTTTGTTCCAGAGTTTTTTCAAGGTTGTTGTTTTTTTTCGTATCAATTTTTTTGTTCTAGAGTTAATATTTTATTTTTTAATTCCTCGATTTCTTCTTTATACTCGTTTCTGATGATTTCCAGAAATTGTACCTTAAATTCTTCAAACTTTTTGTCAAGAAGTTGGAGGAGTTGGGTGTCCGTAGTATTTAGTGTTTTTGCAGTTGCTCGTGTAGTCATTTTGGCACGAAATATTAATTAGTATAACTTCACTTCACTATTAAAGCTATTAAAATATAGATATTTAGATTTTAGATAGAATTTTTTATTTTATTTTGAGATATTTCAAGAGTGAAATAAAAACACGACAGCTGTCATTGAATGTTATTGTTGTAATTTAAAAAAATATACTGCCAAAGTAAGTACCTACACAGATTTTATTGTTTCTTTGAATTCACAACATTTCGCTGCTAGTCTATGATCGGCTATTATTTCTGACTGGCCAAAAGCCCGCCTGTTTAAAAATGGCATTTTCCGGTTCAAATCGCAAATGTCAAAACTTTAGCCGGTTATTGTGAGACATTTTGAACCGAGCGCCATTTGTAGAACGGCCGATTAACGTTCCTAAACCTTCGGACGATGATTTTTTTTAAATATTTTAACCGTAGACTGCGCTTTTTTCACGGAATTCAATCATAAGGTTGACCGTGTAGATTTTATAAAAAAAGCATCAAGCAAGGGGAAACATCGCCGGGAAGCTCTCCCGATTAAACGGCCGCAAATCAACTTTTTGTGTGTTAGGACATCCTGGCGGCCGGAGAGAGTACTGCGCACTTTTGTATGGCGCGTCGCGAGCGCTTCCAGTTTCCGCCGCCAGAGGCTCCTCAAATTTTTGTCGACATCTTTCCCCGAACGAATATATTAGTAAACATTTCCATACAAACTTTTACTGACTCGTATTTTCGGTTTTTACAGACCGAATTGAACCCCGGCTTCTATACGGACGGCAAAGCGTCTCGGTCGACTTTCGCCTGAAGCCCGAAAAAAATGAAAGGCAACTTTTTTTCTCGCACGCCAAAACGAACCTCGAGTCGTATCGATTTGAGGGGGAGAGCGGTCGGTTTTCGCCTAAATGCCCCCCAAAAAAAAAACAAAGAAACTGAGTATTACTTTACTTGGAATTGAACGGTTATAGTAGTCGAAGATGCCCGAGGAAGACATGGCACGGTCAAGTGAAGCAAATACTTAATATAATACAATAATGGTATTTCCACTTTTAAAATTCACCCAGTTGACAGGTACACTAGAAATCCCAACCTCAAAAATTTCCCCCAAACCATTTACAAGTACCGAAGCAACGCCGGGTACACGTCAGCTAGTCTATCTATCTATCTATATAAATAAAAATGTAAATGTTTGGTTGTTCAAAATCGTAAATCTCTGAAAGTTATTCACCTATTGCTTTGAAATTTTGACACAAAGTTGCATTCAAATAAGCGTATGTTTTTTTCATATCATCTATTTTATATAGATGTTACTTGTGGCTGGTAAAAACATGCTTCTTTTGAATGGCGCCATCTGTTGGGCGTAAAAGCAACATGCGCTATTGTTTATCTATCGGCACAGACAGACTGAGCCGCACGCGTGGCGGGGTACAGCTAGTTAATTGATAAAAAAATCAGTAATATTCATAAGCGATTAATACGTAATCTTTTGTTTAAAACAAATTGAAGGTACATACTGTCAACCGGTCATATATTTGCACCATGATTCTCATTAGCACGCAGTTACTTCCAGTATCTCACTGGAGAGAGATCAACATTTATTTTTTTGATTTGTTGCTTAACATTTTACAAAAATTGTAATTTTTCACATAAAAATCAACCTCACTACGAATAATAGGATGTGTCGAGGTTAACCATTTGCACATTTGAATGGAATAACATAAAATAATCACCACATACATAATCAATATTACAGATAGATAATTTAAATCATTGATCATTATTCCCAAACGGAAAAAAAATTACTTTATTTTTTATATTTTTTTTATTTTATTTTTTTATTATTTATACCGGCTAAACTGCCAAAGCAGTTTGTCAGCAGGTCAGTTTAACAATATTAATATATTACTAAAGCATACAAATAACGAGAAATCACAATTTATTTAAAATATATGCAGAAGAATTTAAATAATAACTTAAATAACTACAAAACAGAGCCATATATAAAAAAAGAAACAATAGAATAACTTTTAACTTACTACAATACAAAATAATAAAATACAAAGACAGTCAGTTGTAACACCGGCAAATTACTCATATTCATATATATACTAGAAGTTAAAAACCCGCTCCGCGGGTTTTTTTCTGCTAGGCCCTGCGGGCGGTACTTCGTTGGGCTTCGCCCAGTTTAAGTGATACTAACAACAGTTACATTTAATAGATAGATATTAGGTCATTCACAGAGAGAGGGTGAGTATATATTGTTAAAACACGGAACAGGAAGGAGTTTAGGCATAATAAGAATGACAGTTGTTCGGGTAAAACTTTACCTTTCCCGAATAATTGCCTAAATGGCCAAAGGTAAATTAATAAAGGTAATACCTTCTGATTTACCTTCATTACTATAAAAGGAACAGCATTTGGGAAATTTTTAATTTTAGCTTTTTAATTTCGTAAAATTAAAATTCGCTTTCGCTGTATGGGATGACAGCATGAATAATTTCTGTTGATAACATTTTCTTTTGTCGGTATTCCTGAAATGAGTGGCTAGAGACATTGAAAAACGAAATTAAAAAAATATAATGTAATACAATATTCCGGCAAAATAGTGCCTACTTAAAAAGCTCAAATGATTTATTTGACTGTTATTATCATTATTATTTTATTTAACCTCACCTATAATAACCTAACCTAACCTATAATAATCCAGCCTAACCTATAATAATCCAACCTAACCTATGTCCTAACCTATCCTAAAATAATCCAACCTAACCTATATCCTATCCTAACCTATAATAATCTAACCTGACCTAAGCTTACCTCACCTATAATAATGCAATCTAACCTAACCTATATCCTAACCTAACCTATAATAATCCAATCTAACCTAACCCAACCTAAACTAACCGAACCAATCCTAACCTAACCTATCCTAACCTAACCTAACCTATACAAATCCAACCTAACCCATAATAACCCAACCTAACCTAACCCATAATAACCCAAACTAACGTTACCTAACCTAACATAACCTGACTTATCCTAACCTATAATAGTCCAACTTAATCTAACCTAACCTATAAACTAACTTGAACTATACTAATCCAACCTAATCTAACCTAACCAAGCATAACCCAACCTAACCTATCCTAACCTATAATAACCTTTTTTTTTAATATTTCCTCACTTGTATCTTTTGGTTTCTTTAACCAAAATACCAAAATAATATTTGCATAGAGTAAATGGTAAAAATTCTAGCCACTCATATCAGGAATACCAAAAAAAGAAAATGTCAACAATAGAAATTATTCCGGCTGTCATCCAATACAACGAAAGCGAATTTTAATTTTACGTAATTAAAAAATAAAATGCTAAAATTAAAAAATTCCCGAATGCATTCAGATTCATTCTATATTAATTAAGGTAAATCCGAAGGTTTTATTTAAAAATATTTCGTATTATCCTTGTCCAGCGTTTCCGAATAATACCTTAATATATATTATATAAATATTTATACCTGGCAAAATGATTGTTTTATTATACATATAAGTACATGTCAGATTAGAGATTTGTTGGCTAATTTTACAATCAACGAAGCGTTTCTATCTTCCGATTGTCTTTCATGTTATTTTATTGGGTTGGCAGTGCCTATACTTCCACGTATATCATATCGGTGTTCTGTCAAAATAATGCGAAATTATTATTTACGTAAATAATATTAAATATCAATATTTTTCAAAATCGTACATGCAAAGAGTTGTTGTTTATTGTCATTAAGTTGAATCAAATGTTTGTTTTATTTGTAAATGCGTATTAAAACGGTAGTTTAACGTAAATAATTACCGTTGTTTGAATAAATGAAGTTATACGTATTTGTATATCGCTCTTATCCGCTCTGTCGGCCAATAGGGAAACTACTCCAGCGGCCGGTAAAGGAGGGATTGACATTTTTAAGGAACCTTGGAATGTTTGATTCTTTAATATATAAAACGTAATTGTGGATAATTTTTACTGTTGATGTAATTAATCCAATGGATTGTGAACTTTCTAAAACATATTTTCTTCGATATTATCTAAAAATTATATGAGCAGAAACGATGCTTTTGAAGAAATCTGGAGATCCTATCTTAACATGAAATTGGGTCTTAATTTTCAAGTTAGCGGAATTTAACCGAAACAAATTATTTGAATTCGACCAATCAGAGGGCCCAGACCGTCCAGACGATCGCATAATAATATTATAGATGCCATTGCAAAGTTTAAATAAACTTCCAGAAGAAATCTTTTTATAAAACGCTTGTTAATGGTCAAGTAATTTTGCATATTTAAATATTCGCGCCAGCCACTTGGTTCGTCCTTACACCGCCAGAGGAGCGCTCTGTCGGCTATCTATTGACGCGGTGCGTATCGGCCATATTGAATGAACGCATGCTTTTTTCGTCAAACGTCAAACGTAAACACGTAATTGTGGATAATTTTCACTGTAATGTAATTAATCCAATGGATCATGAACTTTCTAAAACATATTTTCTTCGATATTATCCAAAAATTGTATGAGCAGAAACGATATTTTTGAAGAAATATCGTATTACATGTGGCGATTCTATTTCAGTATGAAATCGTGTCTTAATCTTTAAAGTCTTATTTTTTGTATCCGGTCGACTGCAAACCAAAATGAACCTTACGGTTGCTTAATATTGAGAGGCAGAGTGGTATTTTTTTGCCTGCAGACCCCCTATGCAAAATTTATCCGAAACAGACAATTTGAATTTGACCAATCAGAGGGCCTACATCGTCCAGACGCAAGAATATTATATATATATGCATAAGATTATAAACAATATCAGTATAAAAAAACTTGATCTATTAACCATTTTTTTAATTCGGTGGTGCAATTTGATTGAATGTTTATGTCCATTGGAATCTTATTAAATATGGTAGGCACAAGATAAAAGAAAGTCATTTGACGGCCACAGTGGTCAAACTTGAGGTCCCGGCGTGTGCAATAAACTTCCACTTTCCTCTTGCCAATCTTTTTCCCGTCTTCACTACCTTCAGCCTCACAGCATTCCAGAGTTAGAATGGAAGATGCTGGCTTGGCTAATTTAATCTAATATTATTAAAGTTTAAAGATATCATGACAATTGAAAATTCTATGAAATTTAGTGTACAATAAAGAACGCCGTTTGCAACGTAAATAGCCATAAATATTAATTTATAGACGATTTCAGGTTTTCTCTGATACTTTCCGCACTGCTATAGACTAATTTATATCGATGAAAGCAATAAAGACTTCTACGAAGTATAATACTGCCGCTATATAAACTGTAGAAACGTGCGTTGTTTTCAGGGAAAAATAAAAATAAAACAATGACTGTTTAAAAATATGCGATCATACAATATATTAATTATTTGTAGATTTTAAAAGTTCGTTCTTGTTTAATTATTTCGTTCTTTGTGTTTGCGCTTACGAGTCTACAAAGCAGATGAAATCCAACGTTCCAAAGTTGGGATTGTATTTCTGTTTTAATATGGAAATACTGTTCAGACGAAATTTCGGTAAATATTAAAACGACGCGTTGAGTTGTAACCAAACACGCCATAAACAAAAGTTCAACTTTTAATGTTGCTGCTATAAATCAAGGCTTCTGTATTAGCGCTGGATCATGACTCATTTTATTAAGAGCGGGAGTCATTGTACCAGCTCAATATTTTCGTACTTCTCAAAGAGTCGATTCAATTGAACGGTAGCCATGAGCTCCGAACTTAGTAATGAAAATTCTTTGCTCGCCCGATACGGCTCCCAGCTCCAAGCGTACGAATGGTCGTCCGACTCTTTATAACGGTAAGCCGACTTGTACTATGAGAAAAATAAGACGCAAAGAAGTTAGTTAAGTGTAGATGCACACGTCCAAGAAGTCGGACTGCCAGACGCCGTTCACGTCCCTGAGTATGTAATAACAATTAATACTTGGATAATTTTACGACGCTTTTTCTAAAATGTCTTCTGATAAAAAAGGAGTAACCGTTTAAAAAGAGCTAGCTCAATTTTGCTACTCGCTCATGAATGACTCATCACTATTCTTTATCCAAACCACTTTAATACGTGCATAATAAAGTTTAATTACTCCGATTCTACCAGTGTTGAGAAAGCTTGTACAATAAAAGCTTTCCCAGATAAGTTTAGTTTTCTACGCCACATTTCTTTATATCCCTTTGAAGGTCACAGTTTTACGTAAAAGTGTCATTTTTACACCCACTTTGTCATGTTAGTTTTTGATTCTTATGTAACCTGCCTATATTCTGTTAGTTTTACAAAAACTTTTTTTTTTGTTTTTTACGAGGATTTCTTCAGGTTTACGTTTTGTATGCCGCTTGCAAACTGAACAAATATCGTATAAAATTAAACGGATATTTTGCAACTTAAGTAACAAACCAATGTATACAGTGCACGCTGGAAAAAAATTTAAATCGATTAACGACCTGTAGGATGTTTTAAATACATGAATGAACGAAAGCAAATCTTGGAAGCGGAAATTAACGCACTTCCCGATATACGATCGAGTTGAAACTCATTAGACGGTTTTCGATGACAATGCACTCTATCGACTTTTGATGGTAATCACGCACATACACGCTGACAGATACACATTTCTCTGATTTCGGATGACACAACAGCAGTTAATAAACGGAAGTGCTTGTTAATGCGTAAAAACGAAAAATTTCATAACAAGCTTTACTATAATGCTCATACGGAGAGCAGTGGAGCTATACAATTTTAAATATATTCTATCTTAAATTTCTAGATCAGCGTAACTATTTTTAACCTTTAGTTTGCGACATGAGCTATGGAGCGTTGAAATATTAAATAAACTGTCAACATTAAGCAAAATCGTTTAAAAATATTCAATTGTTCAAAAGATGTTTCAAAACAGAATCTTAAAACTGGGGCGAATCTCAAATTTGTCGTTGGGGATCTTATAAAACCAGCTTTTATGTGAACTTGCTGTCGTTCTTTACTTATCGAAAAACGAATAAAATTTTTGATTACGTAATGTTGTAATAAATTAAAACCAATATTATTCAAAGTACCTACCTACCCAGATATAATACGGTTGAAAAATGATGGAGAACTGTTCCAGCAAAAAAATAACAGCTATTTCTATTAAGGTCATATTCGCTTTGTTATCTTATGTTATGGTTCAAATCTTATCAAAGCCTCGGGTAGTATAGCATTTTTTAAATCAAAAATCTATTTTACTAAGGTTGCAAAGAACTGTATAAACTGGAATAATAAATGCGCTCAGTAGGCAACAAGATGGAAGATGGTACGGTTAGACTTGGCAGTCAGCACCTCCCGAAGCGTTTACAGGATTTCGTGAGGTCAGTGGCCACGGCCGACCCTTAAAAAACCATAAGGTTCTGTTTATTTTCAATATTACCTTTTCTCGGCCAGTAGAACCGAGGAAAGGGGATTACCGCGTTGAGCTTATTAAGCAAATGTATTCAGGATGCGAATGGAAGAAAAATAGAGCTTTCAGCAGAGGTCGAATGTTGAATGAACTGGCCATTAATAAATGAAACGCAATAAGTTTGTGAATCTCACTTTTAAATTATCACGCCAACTAATTTATTCATTTGGTGGTTTTGTTAACAGTGGAAATTGATCCAAAAATATTTCTTTGTCTTTTTAATAAATCAACACCCAAATTTCCTCTGAAATCATAAGATTTGTAAGTAAGTACTTCCATACCTATCACCTTATACATTTTTATTACACAATAAAATAATAATATATTAAGTGCCATACGTAGTAATGCAAAATCATGTGTTTTTGGTTTGAAAATTGGTCGCCTAGAAATGTTTCAGATGCTTTAATTAAATACTGCGAGTAGAATACATCTTGGCCTTTAAAATAATCGAAGATTTTTAAAGATACATTTTTTTATAAGCCCAGAAAAAAATAATGTATAAGGGCTATGAAAACTGCTTTAAAGTTCAAAATCTCCTACTTACGAACCCATTTTCGGTTATGATTTTATTGTATAATGTGGCAAATTAAGTTATTTATAAAATGATCCACAAAATAAAATAAAAGGCACTTTTTGGCCATGTTTTTTTCTTGCATAAATCAAAACAAGCGGATGGTGTTAAGCGGGAATTTAAACCTTGTCGCCATCTACGTAAGGATTGTTATTGATAACGGCTCAATTTAAATATTACTCAATTTAAATATTACACGACGTAGTGAATCGCCTTAAACTTTCAAATAAGGAATTATGCAATTTGTCCAAAGCAATGTCATGGTCTCAATGAAAATTATTTTTCAAACATTATTTAGGCTTGTAGGTACTTACCATAATATTAATTATTCTGATTTGACAGCTGGTGATAGAAATCACGATCATGCGAAATCTGGCGGGATAAAAAATTTGTATCCTTTGAGGCCTCCTTGAACCGGAACCGGAACTATATAAACAAACTTATAGACAGATGAAATGCCAAATACTTTACAACACCCAAATATTTATATTTTAGCTAAAAAATAAGATGCTCCCGAAATACATGCTTTAGAATGTAAATTTAAATTTCGCAATACATGACTACCCCACGAGAAACTGTAGTGATTTTAGACTTCTAGAACCCAAAATAATTTATATTTTAAAGGATTTAAGTTTTTTAATAGCTACCGACAGATGTTAAAGAAGCTAAAAGCCTTGCTGCTTTTCGTGGGTTATGCCGAAATACTATAGAAAATTAGTTTTACATGTATTGTAAAGTGTCCTTAATGTCATAGAAATAAGTTGTTAAAAGGTTTATACTAGATGCAAAAACGATTTTTTTTATAACTAAATAAAAACATTACAAAAAAAAAATTATCATAATAAAAAATGGTCGAGATAAAACAGAACTTCGCTACGCTCAGTCAACAATATGTATTTTATAATCTGAAATGATACTGGTCTGAAACCATGCTTAACAGTATTCTTTGGAAATTCAGAAAGAATGCCGACAAACTGATTAGATAGTATGAATATGTAAAGTATGCTAAGAAAAAAATCTACTTAAGCGAAAAAGGGTTATTTCTGTAATAGGGATAAACTACAACAAAATCCTATCCAATTAAAAAAATCGATTAGTCCACAACAAAGTGAGAACAATTTCCTCTACCCCATCTAGCGGCGATGTTGTCATTAAACCACCTCACTTTCAATATATAAAGGTGCAAAGCGTGAAACAATGTTACTGGCCACATTATTACATTATCACCCTATGTATTGGAGATTGAGGTTATCACGGTGGGTCTGAAGGTTGTCACAATTGATTGGTGGTTAGAGCAGACCCTCGAATAATGAAACGTCTCGAGATCAGTATCAAACATAATAAACACTTTTAACCACATTTATTGTTTAGCTACAACCGACATGCTTCGTGAGCAATGCTCACCTCATCAGGATTAACTGAAAATTAAATTACAAATATAGACTGAAAGATGTAGTGGGAGAAAGATTGGGTAAAATTGGGTAAAAACATGTAGTTTCTTTGTCCGAATATGGTTTTATGACGTAGAATATTTTCTATGTCATTGTAATTTGTTTTTGTAATTAGTCTGATGAATACGCGGTATTGTAGAGGATTCACTGAGGGAATACAAGAAGGCGCTGCAAAAAAGCGCAATACCTCTACACGAAGATGTCGTCTCCCGAAAGTCCCGAAAGCCCTTCTGGGCGGAAGGAGAGAGGCTCCTCCGACTACCTCTCACCCCAGAAGATAGGTGGAAACTTGAGTGGCAAACGGCCAACGTGGGAAATGCCCATCTCATACAGGACCCCACCGAGAGACAGCCTGGGTTCTCACTGCCTCGCAAAACCTGGTCCGCCATCAATAGGTTAAGGTGCTCCCATAGCCGCTGTGCCCACATGATGCACAGATGGGGCCTTAAAGAGTCGGCGATGTGTGAATGTGGTGCGGTGCAGACTACCGAACATGTGGTCAACGAATGCCCGCTCCATTCATTCCCCGGCGGGATTGATGAGGTTCACATGGCGACGCCTGAGGCCCTAAAATGGCTCGCAGATCTAGATGTCCCCCTCTGACCCCCCACCATACGAAAGAAGAAGAAGAAGAGGATTCAGTATGTTTCAATAGTTATTTTTAGCATATATTTGTTGTACATTTGGTACATCAAAACTATTTAAAATTTAAATTGAAGGCGTTCTTACGGGTTCTTTTAGTATGGTCTTTATAATTTATTTTTGAATTGTAATCAGGTTATGTATATAATTAGTAATAGCAGATCCCTAGTTATTCTTTAATAAACAATACTTCTCATCTCACTTGAAAATTTAATTTTAGAGTGGGGAGTTGGGGAGTAGTGTCTAAATACATATAATATAGAGTGGGGAGTTGGGGAGTAGTGTCTAAATACATATAATATAGAGTGCGGAGTTGGGGAGTAGTGTCTAAATACATATAATTTAGAGTGGGGAATTGGAAAGTAGTGCCTAAATACAGATAATTTAGAATGGGAGTTAGGGAGTAGTGCCAAAATACATATAATTTAGAATGGGGAGTTGGAAAGTAGTGCCTAAATGCAGATAATTTAGAATGGGTGTTAGATAATGCGTTACCACGGAATCGAACCGCGTATGGAAAGGTAATATATCTTCAAGAATACCTGGCTAGCTCCGTTTGTATTAAGAGAGAACAGACGCCTTCTAGAAGTGGATAAAACAAAGGGATTTCTTGGAAATAAAACACTAGTATTGTGGTGCTTTTAAATGCCTTCAAGAAGACCTATATTACAGCACTGGAATCTACGCGTAGGAAAAGCTTAAATCTCTTTGTGGACGGTTAAAAGAATGAAAAAAGATGTTAAATTAATGGGAAGAAAGCAGGGACAGAAATTAATAGAATAAAGCATGGAACGATACCGCAGGTATTTTTGTAGACGTCCAAGGGGCAGGCAGTAGAAAAAATGAATCGAAATATACTAGTAATTAATCGACAAACACTTTCAAAACACTGTGTAGCAAAGCATGTCTCGAATTCAAAGCGGAGAGCGTAACACCCTCTCGTTACGAAAGCTAAAACCAAAGAGACCTGGTCTCCCTTCGTTCGGAGCTGAGCCTCTCGCGATAATGGTCAACGCCCCCAAGGGGTTACCATATGAAAATATTTAAAAATACAAAGTACTTGATTTTAAGAAAATATTGCGGGGTTGAATGTTTTAATTGTGAGAAAGTTCATTTCATAACATGGGGAATTGGGAAATAGTGCCTGAATACATATAATTTAGATTAGGGAGTTGGGAAGTAGTGCCTAAATACATATAATTTAGAGTGGGGAGTTGGGGTTTAGTGCCTAAATATATATAATTTAAAGTGGGGAGTTGGGGAGTAGTGTCTAAATACATATAATTTAGATTAGGGAATTGGGGAGGACTGCCTAAATACATATAATTTAGAGTGGGGAGTTAGGGAGTAGTACCTTAATAATATAATTTAGAGTGAGGAGTCGGGGAGTAGTGCCTAAATACATAAAATTTAGCTTCAAACAGGTGGCCCTTTCGAAAATAATTCCCCTGATGCCTAATAGTACCTAAAAGAATACCATTAATATAACTGTGTATTCGGGCCTATAACCTTGTTACCAGGAGCCGGGAAGAGTCTTCAGTACAATTACTGCAGCGCCTCTTTTAACAGGTTGTTAGGTTGCAATTTCGCGTAAAATTCAATGCCCAGAGTTGCTAAATAATATTAAATTTAATGTGCCTGCACGTTTAACACGGTCTTCTATCCTGTTTAAAATCAATCAAAGCAAAACGAACTGTAGACAAAATTCTTGCCTGAACAGAATATGTAATAATCACAATAACATATTATTCAATATCGACATCTTCAATTGCGAATTTACTAAATATAAAATGACCTTAAAAGAGTATTTCACTGATGTTTCTTGAATTGATGTTTCTGATGTTTATGTTTCTAGTATTTATATATTTATAATCCTGTTATGGTATGATTTATATGCACAACATTGTCTTCTTATGGTTATGGTTATGATATGATTTATATGCACAATATTGTTTGTATTCTTATGGTTACCAATGTATCGATAATCTTTTATTTTATATAAATTTTAGTTTTTTTTTTTTCCCCTTTATTTTTGTTGTATTATTTTGTTCTATTATTTTATACAATTCTTTTATTTTATATAATTATAACTTCACATTTCTCATAAATTTAATTATTTCTTCTAATGCTGTCTTACGTAAAGTCACAAGGAGGAAATCCGTCATTGGTTTTATTTTGGCTATTTTACTTATGTACAATCTGTAAAAATGTAACTGTTGATTTCCCAAAAAAAAAAAAAAAATTACACCGTGGAGTTTTTACGTGCTGGCAGAAAGAGGGACATTGAGGACACCATGACCAAAGATAGGACTTTCATGTATTCTAGTGGCATCCTCTAATACTAATACTTCCATTTCGTTCCCCTTTCGATATTTTATAAAAACAAAAAACACCGTGTAAAAACTCTACACCAGGGGTCACCAATTACTAATTGAAATAATAAAGTGTACTATTTAAATATGTGTAGATACAATATCAATGAACGGATAAAACGAATGTGTTCCAGAACATTATTTTATTAAATAATAAACAAATGTTATGAATAAAAAGAAGTTTAATGAGAAAAATGACATCTGAAGTTTGTGCAGGCTATTGTCATTAAATCTCAGAGATGTTCATCGGTAAGTCTGCTCCGGAATTCATTTTTAATGAAGTTCGTCTTGGAATACGTTGACCCAAACAAAGTGAGAAGTTTCAAGGCTATTTCTTTTAATTCTGGGTATTTATTACCACAAGCAAATTTTATCCAAAACTTTTGACAAGAAACTTCCTGTTTTTGGTGTTTTAAAACTGCATTTTCTTGGAAATCGATTTCCATCTGGAGAGCAGCTTTATTACTCCCGACAATATTTGCAGCTTCATTGCTCCATTCATCACCGGGATGCAGTGAGTAAATATTACTGAAGATTTCGACAACATTCTGAATTTTCTTAAAATTTTTGAATCTATTTTGTGCGGACCTGTTAACACAAGGTCCGCACAAAAAAAGTTCTGTGGTCTGGATAAAAATTTAAATTTCGTAAATTAAAGAACGAATCATGTCAGTTGTATGTTAACAATATAAATGGTTTAAACGAAGAGATTATTATTTTTCAATTAAAATGGCGCCACAAAATAAGTTTGCAAAAGTGTTCATTTTGTTTCAATATCTATCAAAGCATGTTTAAAAGCGCGAGTGGTTAACATGTTTAATTTGGTTTCAACTTGTACTAGAACTATTTAGTATGAATAGTAAATGCCTAGCGAACCGCAACAGAATATGTAATAATCTTTATAATTATTCCGCAGTTGTAAAGTGTACCGTTAACGGAGCACCGGTTTAGCTATAAATAATTTAATTAAAGTGTAGTTCGCAGTTACAAATCAGAATATTCATTACCAAACTTGCGGTTATCTCCTGCGTAATTAAGTCGCTGTTGGGTTGAAGGGATGGGGGTGGGGAAGGGATGCTGCGCGGGGAGATAGATGATACATACCGTAAAAGTGGCTAACTTTGCGCCTTAAGTGTTAAAATTGCCCAATTAGAATTTGGCTGTTTAGTTATTCACAACTCTAAAAAATTCCTTACTTAAATATATTATTTTTGGACGGTAAAGTGAATAATTTCTCCCCTTAAGGCGTATTCGGGGTTGGTTTCGTTCGCCCAACTGTATGCCAACTGATATATCCAATTGTACATATTAAACTGCTATATATACAAAATTAAGCTACGTGTCACTAATAAATATGATTTTGGCGTTACTCAGTTTTTGTCAGTGGAACTTGGCTTATACCTTGTGATGTCTTCTCCGGAAACAGATTATTTTACATTTTTATTTTTTTATATATTCAATAATATTGTTATTGGGTTTATAAAAACAGTTTATTTTTAAACAAGTTCTGCTATGTAATTATTATTACGCGTGACAGCTGTTTCGCCCTCTGAAGGCAATATCAAACTGTGTACTGTGTGAACTGTTTGATAATGCCTTCAGAGGGCGAGACAGCTGTCACGCGTAATAATAATTACACAGCAGAACTTGTTTAAAAATAAACTGTTTTTATAAACCCAATAACAATTTTATTAAATACATAAAAAATAAATATTGAAATGGAATTCTACAAATTAAACTTAATAACAATAAATAGATTATTTTACACATTAAAAAAACAAGTACTTACCCAACACAGCTTACAAGGTAAGCTTGCGTGACAAATTGATGATTACTCTGTATTTTACATTATTTACTAAATACAAATAAATAAAAATGTCACGACAAGTAACGCTTTATGAAACGTGATAAGAATTTTAACAATCCAGCATTTTACGAAATATTTTATTACAAAAAGTGGAGGAAAGATACACGTAGAAAAATGAGTACCCACTGATGATTTATTAACAATCTCTTTAAATTATTAGTAATCTTGTATAAAACGGGATTGCAGGCAGTTTTCTGATAAACTTTTATTTAATTTCTCATATATCGGAAGACATATTCATGCCCCTAAATTTCCCTGATGATACATAATGACTAATGCAAAAATTACATTACATTGACTTCGTGATAATATCTCCTTTTACTACAACTTTAACAAACCACCTATTAATTCACACGCGAAGGAACAAATTAAATCAATTTTACGGGACATATCTTATAATGTCCGCAGATTTTTTTTGTTTCATCATGTAGTATTTTTAGAAATAAACATTTAAAACTAAAACATTTTTTTTTTCATTTTAGGCAACGTTACCCCATAATGGCTAAAGTAAAGCCCTTTTTGGTACTCGCCGAACCCACAGAATCCGCTTAACATTCAAGCACCAAGGCCGGAGCCACCTGCCCAGAAAGGGTATTGATTACATCTTACAATACATCACTGGGCTTAGCCAAACACTCGTTCTGGACATCAAGGGGTGGAAAAGATCTTTCCATTTCACGATTCAACATATTCTTTATTCAGCGAATGTCTGAGAATGATTGAATGATGAATTCCCCAATTACTCAAAAGCTTGATAGAAAACAGTTTTTCAATTCTTTTCGTACAAATGAAATGACAATTGAACTTAGAAAAAACAAATTAAAATACGTGAGACAATAATAACTATATGTATTTATTTTGCTTATATAATGCACTTGCATAGTGTTGATTGACTAGATCAAGGCTGCCCAACCCCAGGCCCGCGGGCCACAATGTGGCCCGCGAACGAATTATAAGTGGCCCGCGTGAAACATTTTCAAAAAACCCGCCAATCCGCCAATTTGAAAAAGTGTCGCGGGCCCGCGGTAAAACAAACAATGCAGCTTGCGCGCGGTTACCAGTGTTGCCAACGACGGCGATTTATCGCTATTTAGGCTACTCAGAACGAGAATCAGCGACGAAAAAATCTAACCTGTTGAACTTACTTTTGAAACAAAAATACACCGATTTTCGACATATAACGGTTTTAGAATATTTTTTGCGTCGAAATGGAATCCTGTAGCCACCCCCCCCCCCATGGAATTCGAAAAATTGCTGTGGGGATTCACATATGATGTTCGGGTGTGCGGAATTTTTTCTCAGCGAAGTTCCGTAACAACCCCCCCCCCATGGATTTCAAATATTTTGTGGGGAGCACTCATTTAGATATTTTTTTTGTGGGGAATTATGTTTTATAGAAATTCTCTAACAACCCCCCCCCCCCCATGGAAATAGGAACCGTCAGGTATTCAGTGGCCCGCCAGTGATTCAAAATCGTCAATTTCGCCCAACTGCTAAAAAGGTTGGGCAGCCTTGGACTAGATGATTATTTGTGGAAAAGTGAGTGGAAGGGTTTAGTTTTTCCTATGGGGAAGATTTAACCCGGACATAAAATCGGAAGTAGAAAAAAAAGAAGTATTGTGAACAGTAGACCTTACATTAAAAAAATTAGCTTTCTAATTTTATTAAACCAAACAAAAAATGTTCTCTGAAATCACAAGATTTGTATGTATGTAATATTAAATATTTAGTACCTACTTAATTATAAAATAAAAATATTTAACGTAACATTTAAAAAAAATCAAGAAAGGTATTATACAAATTGTCTAAAGAAATGTCACAAACACTATGATAATTCTTTTAAAAAAAATTCTTCAGGCCTATAGGTAACTAAGTAATTAATCATGATGCCGTTTCTGTGTTTTATATTGCTTTTCTGTGTTACGTGTAGGTTTTATTATTTTATATTATGAATTTTTGGTAATATTGTCTTTTTTGTTCTTTAATCCGTTTTGTGTCTAATTTTAAAATTGATGGTACCATGTCTTTCTTGGGCATATCCGACTTCTTTTACCATTCAAATTTGCGCTTTATAGTCTCCTTACACTCCTTTCTTCGTTTATATGCCCAAACCATCTGAGCATTTCTTTCTATACCAGTAGTCTCAATAATAGTAATATAAAGTACTGTCAATATATGGTACCGGTGGGCACTAGATTGACAGCTCGTATTAGAAACCACGATCATGCGAACTCTGGAAGGTAGTATCCAACAAGGCAACAACCTTGAACTGGAACGATTCAAATTAAAAGAAAGGTTCACCAAACTAGAAACTAGGTTTACAGACTGATAAAATGCGAAGTAGTCGAGTTAAAACAGGATTAAAATGTTCAATTAAGAGAGCTTTAAAATTTCTCCCACTTGCTTGTTTTTCTGAACCTGCTATTTGTTATTGGTGTTAGAATATGCAGCTGTAAATATATTAAAAAACTAATCGGTACTCCAAAAAGTCATTACCACTTTTATTTTTTTGGCCAGGAGAAATGACAATTTTGGGTGATGTTTACTTAGTCAAACATACAGATGAAAACAAACAACAACATAAAACAAATAAATTCTACCAGTCTTTTTTAGATATGCTCTTAATTTTGGCTTACGACAAATTGATCATTTTGTTTATGATCTAAATTTTCGGAAAACTTGAATTAATTTTACGGAAACATCGATCAATTGAGAACGTTAAAACCGTTACATAATAATGAAAAAATGATATGCATCTCTTTGCTTTGCACGCAAGACAGAAATAAGTTACTTTGCATTTTAAGATAATTAAAAAGGCCATTGGTATAATAGCGAAATTCTCAGGATCAAAAACATATCCAACAAGCAACTACAAATAAATCAACATTTGGGCAAAAAAGCTTCATATACTATAATACTAAACTCTACAACAGAATCCCACTCTCATTCAATGGTCATGCCTGTGGGGAGAGCAATCTTGCTGTTGAACAGAATCAATTCGGATATCGACATTTTTAGCATCAATTAAGCTTCCTTTAAAAGGCAAGCTTTATTATTACTGGTATAGTTGATATACACACCGTTAATATTAATCTAAGAATTCTTATTACAAATATATTTTAAAAACGCATTGAAATTAACAATTTTGTAATGTTTTTGAAATGAATAAACAGAATTGAATTAAATTAAAAACTCATAACAAAATTTCATCATTTAAATTTCAAATAAAAAGCTTATTACAAAACATAGGCAGAAACTGAGACTGAAACTACTCAATCGACCAAAAGAAAACACCACATAAATGTATTTATAATTAATATATCTATAATTTATACATTTCCATACCACAATTTTTTTATTGTATGTAAATAAAGTGAGGATATCGTCATATCTATTTGTTACAAAAAATAAAATTATTAAACAAGTATTATTATTATTATCTTTTATAAAAAACAACTTTTTTTATTTTTATTTTTTTTATTAACAGTGATTCATACCAAAGCTCTCGCAAATACAATGACATTTCACATGGTTGATACTATCACTAATTACAGACAAACACAAAATTTATGACATAATGGATAATATAATGATAACATCAGGAAAATTAGGTACAAATTTCTTCAATAAATTGCCAGAAAATATAAGATCACTTAATTATAGATTCAAAGAATTCAAAACACTATAAAAAAATATACTGAAAACCTTAACTAAAATATATATATTTTTTAAATTTAAACAAAAAATTAAAAAACTAAACAAATGGGATATTATTAAAAAAAAAAAAAAAAAATAGTAAATTGACTAACTACCCAGTTGGACTCGAGAATAATTCTCCACTAACCGGGAATTTTAATTAGTTAATTAAGATTGTAATGTATTATTTTATTATATTGTATTTTCTATTATAAAAAAAAATAAATAATAATAATGGATAATATGCTTCACAGTATATTACACCCAACAAGAACACCGTAAGTATACATGATACACACTGTAATGATCTGCACTTTTCAAACTTTTCCTTCTCTTCTTTCTACGATAAATTTTCTTTAAGTCCCATAGGTAACCTTTCCATAAGGCTTTGATTATGTATATATCCGGGGTAGGAATATCCTCCCTGCCGTCTTTACAAGCCTTTGCTCCTCTCTTTATTACACACCCCTTCAACTGTGTGCATCATAATTTGTCTACGTGGTTTACGGCCTTGAACGTAATCATTTCACGTGACGGTTGTGATGAAAGGCTTAAATGACAGTGAAAAACAGATAAACAATAGCTGCTAAAAATATGCAAATTATTTATGAAAACGGACATGCTAACGACATCTGGCGGACAAAGAATTGATTCAGCTTGCTTGCAGTAGACACCTGTAATAGTTGGAATTATGTCGAGATTCTATAGCATAAACACAGAGGTCATTAAAATCGTCTAGGAACGACTGGGACTTCCCCTGTCTAGACTTAAAAACAAATATTGAAGGTTTTCGACCAATTAGATCTGGACGAGAGCTATAAAAATGTTGAATAACCAATCAGTGAACGGAGAGGCGTGCATCAACTACAGACAAAGGATTGAACTTTGGACCGGGCGATAAAATAGATAATTAACGACATTTCGATTCCCACAAAAATTAGAGGTGAACGCACTATGGTATAAACACTGACGTTCAAGGCGACAAACTCTAGGAAATGTTTACAATAACTGAGACATTTAGGTGATAGCGAACCGTTGACATCGAGGGCTTTTGGCCTTTCATGTTGGAAAAACACACAAACGAAAATGCAATGAAAAAAACTATAAACGTGATAGTATAAAAAAGGACGGGTAAAACGAAAGAAAGTTGCTGGCAGAATTTTCAACTATAGTGCAATTATTTATGATAGAGATAGGGTGTCAAGTTCGATAAAAATCGTACTAAAGGAAAACGAAAGTGTTAGGAACATTAGAAACTAATCGTTATCAATTTAAGATGAAGCGGACATATTGGAAAAATCAATTTGGGAATGAAAATCTCGCATTAAAATAGACATTTTAGAAATAGTGGAGCGACTGAACGGAGTGATAATACAGAGATTTTGAGCTACCACAAAGGTCCTAGGAATATGATAATAGAGTACCAAAGGAAGGCCATAAAACTAAACATATAGGGATAGATTAGATTCAGGAAAAGTAGACATTTTACATAATTATCAGGGTAGATAGATATTAGAGTTACACAAGATTACAGAGGGATCGAAACAAGATAAAAGGTTGACGATCTCATGTGTATTCTGAAGGATAAACAATCGAAATTCGAACATGATTCTTATTTACGTTAAGGTAATAAACGATTAGAAGACCAATAAAATTTAACGCGGAGCTTATGGAATATTTATTTAAAGCAAAAGATATTAAAATTAATAGGTTTGAAATTAAATTAAATTTACGAGTCTAGTACCAAAATTTTAAACGTTAACAGATGTCAAAGCGGATATTTTATGTGATATTTTGTATGACAAAGATGGAGGATGGGGCGGAGATTGGGTCAGGCAATAAAAGTGACAGATATCCCAGAGCCAAATTAGGTATATCTCCCATGGAAGTGTGGAAAAATATATATTAATTAATAATAAATGGAGTATGAAATTTTCCTGGAGACCACACACATCGGGAAAAGCGAGGAAAAAATAAAGAAAGGGTAAAGAACGGTGATAAAGAATGATCCAAGTGGAGAAAAGCGATACAATTCTAATTTATCCGTAAAATTAATAAATACGGCTTGGAATATAATTAGTTATAGAGTTATGAGCAACAACATAAGGATAAAGAAGAAAATTGTGCAGGAAAACGTCGCGAATAAAAGAAAATCCAAAAATAAGGAAAAACTCAAATCTGCGACATAAAGAAAGAAGGTACGGGTGAAAATGGAAAAGCTCATATAGGTGACAATAAAATTGAGTAGATTTTAAACAAATCGAAATTCAAAAATGCGTAGTAAAGATTTCGACATGGATTTAAACAATTTTCGCACGGGATGCATAAAATTGAGATCTATATATATGTTATTGGGGACGGACCTATCGCGAATTGAGGAAAAAAAGGAACGCAAAATCATGAGATTTTAACTACATTTTGTATGAACAGAGGACAAAGGGAGCTTGGGCGATTAACGCAGACTTACCCGATTCGGACCCTATCAAGTTAGCGACGTGAGATAAAAATTAACTGCCACCCAAAGCCGGACGACAAAAGATCGTATGGATGTACAATCAATATTAGTGAGAGGGATGTTCAAGGTTACGAGTTGATAGGAGATAGAATTAAGCATCAAGAGAAATTCAGATACGTCTTTTGGAACCTGAGAGGGGTATAAAAGATGGAACACATCAGTCAGGAGACAGTCGCGCCGACGATTCGAAAAGTTGTTACGTGGCAGTACTACGTCTTTGGTAGGATTAACAGTGAAAAATCTTTAAGTTGTTACGTAATACAAGTCACCCTATAAAAAAAAGATGCATAATTTAGCCTCGCTTTCCCCATGCAAACGATCGTGGCGTACGTGACAAAACGCAGCTAGCCGCCGCGTGATGGCACAGACCACCCAGGGAGCGTTCTCGGCTCAACACTGCCCGCCACCGCCGAGCCCCGCCAGTCGAGAGCGGACCTCGGTCATGGCAACAGTGTGTTTCTCGCAGAGCGAACCACAAACGCTCACAATGTTCGAGCGCGCGGAATTACGTAATAATAGAAACAGACGCGATCTCGTGCCAGTTTCCTACTAGATGCATTTCGCCATCAAACTTACAATCATGTTTATTATTACGGTTCGGGCTTACTCAATGGAGTCCCGTTCCCGCGTAAAATCCCGAGTGCACTTCACCGCCTCAACTGACCCGCCGCCTGTGAGCGCGGGTACCTCTGGCTCAACATGATGCCCCTTACCTCATCGAGACGATTCGTAAGCTTTCAACCTTCCCCTTTTTCTTGTGTTCAATTCTCGTAAATTTCATGTAGAATCCACGCTTTATCTGGTCGTCATAAATTAGTAGAGAGAGTTAGTAGGGAGATCCAATGTATACCTGTATTTCTCGAGACATTTAATATACCTTGTGCCTTTATTGTGTTATGTATTGTTATATCTTAGCACTGGCGCAAACGTGGTTTTTTCTCTGATTATTAATCGTCCATCGGGAGGTCAAATTGGAAATAATCTTGAACTCTTTCACTGTGTTTTATGTCTTGCTTTGTATTAACAATTGAATAACTATGTTTTCTTCCAATAAATCATAGCTGTTCTACAAACCATCGCGTCAAATCTAAAACAACCGTGTCACATTAAAACTATTCTGTGTTAAATTACAAGTTCTACGAATCGTCACTCGACAAAATTTAATTACCGGTATTCTATCACAAGGTGCGCAACCAACATTTACTTCTTTTCGGACATCTCAAACATCACATAGTGATCTTTAACCATGAAGGTTTACTTTCCGAGTACAACTATTAGAGGAAACGAGCTACATTAAACTACAATTCAACAATTTCAAATCTTGTACATGATACAAAATAAATTCCTTGTTAGTGGAGCCATAAGCCAGCATCGTTCTGCAAAATTCATAGACAAGGAAAATTAACGCCCTTCTGTCATCTGATAATTTCGCTTTATATGTAATAAAGGTGGGTAGAGTATCCTTTTTGAAAGAAAAGTCTTGAAAGCCGACTTACCCTTTACATATAATTGAGATTCGCGATTGACGTAAATCCCCGACTCTCGGCCCTTCTCCGCCTCGAGCCTGTCGTGTCCAGGGAAAGGGATGCTTGCGTGTAAATAACCAAAAGCTGGTTCTGCCTAAATTCAGACAATTGGTCACGAATCACAAACAACCCTCCATTAATTGTTGAAAGAACAAACAATACTTCCTCGAAATCTGTATTCGGAAATTTTTCGGAATTTTGAAATTTTTTTTTCGAGAAATTTAATTTTTCGGAAATCTGTTTTTTTGGAAATTTTTTTTCAAAAAGCACACCTCAGGGACTTTTCCATCAAAATCCCAGGACAATCCCTGGCCGTTTTTTTTTTTTTTCAAATCAAAGACTTGGAAATTTTTCAAAAAATTTCCTTCACTCATCTAGGACTTTGAAATTTTTCGAAATTTTTTTTCAAAACGCACAATCTCAGGGACTTTTCCACTAAAATTGCAAGGAGACCCCTGGCCGTTTTTTTTTCAAATCAAAGACTTGGAAATTTTTCAAAAATTTCCTTCACTCATCTAGGACTTTGAAATTTTTCGAAAATTTTTTTCAAAACGCACAATCTCAGGGACTTTTCCACTAAAATTGCAAGGAGACCCCTGGCCGTTTTTTTTTTTCAAATCAAAGACTTGGAAATTTTTCAAAAAATTTCCTTCACTCATCTAGGACTTTGAAATTTTTCGAAAATTTTTTTCAAAACGCACAATCTCAGGGACTTTTCCACTAAAATTGCAAGGAGACCCCTGGCCGTTTTTTTTCTCAAATCAAAGACTTGGAAATTTTTCAAAAAATTTCCTTCACTCATCTAGGACTTTGAAATTTTTTTTCAAAACGCACAATCTCAGGGACCTTCCCATTAAAAACACAAGGAAACCGCTGGCCATTTTTTTTTCCATATTGGGACTTCAAAAAATTTTTCACAAAATTCTTCACCCATCATCACAAGCTCATCTTTTTTTGAAAAAACTAAGCCACAACACTCTGACAATTCTTTTTTCTTTTCACAATGTCTAACTCAACTAGCCACAAAATGAATCCTCAAAACAACACCTTAGGCATAATAACCAACATCTGCTCTCGAAGTACGCAAAGTTTAGAAAAGGAATTGAAAGACAGGAATATTTCTCCTTTCAACAAAACCAAAAACGTCCTGATCAAACACGCAACATTTTACAACAGGAAATACATAAAAGGGCTGCAATTTCAACCCGGCAGTATAATCTCTGTCGCAAACAGACACAATTTACGCAGGAAACATGTTACCTTTAAGGAAAACGACATAGTTTGGAGACGCAACAACACACTCTCACAAGGTGCTCTGTATTTCTCTGCAAAACTAGCTCCTCGCTTTGTTAAAGCAAAAGTCCTGAGAAAAATCTCCGATGTAGTGTACACCCTATCGGATGCCTCTGGGAAACACATCGGCAACTATCACGTAAAAGATATTGTCAAACTAGGAAGTGTGGACACAATAGACACCACCTTCACTAGCTCACACTCACATAACTAACAAACTTTTGGCTCTACCTTTGTCCCACGAGACTTGGCCCTCGTGCAGACAAATAGCATGTCTTAATGCGTTAGTTTCATATAAAAACTCGCTTTTTTTCGACCTCTGCAAGGTAACCTTTTTTTCTAAAAACACAGAAGTGTCAACTGTGGTTTTAAATCATTTCTCACCAATACTTGTACTATTATGCTCTTTTGTATAAACCCTTTGTTATTTTTGTTTCTTTGTCACACCTCACCGTGTAATGTTTATAATTGTACTAATATTTTGTACGTATCTTCTCTAGAACTGATCATTCTAGTCAAGAGACTTTTTCCACTTCCCGAACAATTTATGCTCCCGGAGTCGACCCTGGACATCATTTGTTAGTCGTTACCATTCTGACACTTACGACACTAAATACATAACTATTTTTGAAGTGAAACTTCTTTACGCGCGTCATGCAATTTCTAGGACCGGAGTAAAACCGACTCATGACCGAAACGAAAATGCGGGACCACCGATTAAAGTTCATTTGATCTAGTCAAAGTTTTGAAGTAACATATAAATGCTTCTTAGCTCATCCCGACAACTGGCGTTGGTGGTGTAATGGTCAGCATAGTTGCCTTCCAAGCAGTGGATCCGAGTTCGATTCTCGGCCATCGCACATTATTTTTTTGTTTTTAACGCCTTTTTCATTCAATATCTTATTTTTTAGTAGGTCAGAACATTTTTTAAAAGAAAATAATATTGCAAAATAATAAAAACACTTATCTCACTGTGATAAAACATTACTCCGCTAGAGCGCGCTTTGCGTTATTGTGTTGGATTAAAATTATTATCTAATCCGTATATTATGATAATTGTATTACATTTATTTAATTAATTTATTTATTTTGATAAATATATATTTATTTTATTTATTTATTTATCAGCTGAAACTAGAAGTTTCACTTCTGTCTTGCGTAGGCTTGACACACCCACTTTTTTTTTGTCATAAATACCACAAAAAGTCACGTACAACATTGTTTTGTAAATATTTTTTATGTTCTTTGTTCTTCACATTGTTCTTTCACTTTGTTCTTCACATTGTTCTTTACATTGTTCTTTCACATTTGTTCTTCACATTTGTTCCAATGGGTTCCATCGTACATAAAACAATGGCCCCTTTGCAACATACACCCAATTGAGGTGAATATTCTACCCCTGTAACTTGTAATCATAATGCGTGTGTAAATTCCAGTTTGGTATCGTCATTTGATTCAAGTTTACATAGGTGTAACAAATAAAAAGTTACAATAACTTTGTTTTAAAGTTTTTTCAGTTTTTTCTAAAAAATTGAATGGCGCTCAACATTCCCATTTGCTCTAATTTGTTGTTTTTTCAGAATTTGATATTGACACGTCAATTCTGAAAAAGGTTGTTGTAAAGGGGAACAAACGCCGATTTGTCCTCCTCATCAATAACAATGTTACATACATAACACCTTTCGGTCACATTGAGTATGTAAAATCTTAAGATCTCAACTTCCTGACCCCAATTTGTTATATTATGTACTATATTTTGACTTAAATAAGCATTAATTTGCCTTGTCAAATACACCGAGCCAGGTCACTCATATTAAGTCATCCTGTGTCTCTAGGTGCCTTCTGTATCAAATTTGTAACATAAAGTTCACAACATTCGTGTTTGTGGCAATTTTGGTAACACCAAGTGTGTTTCCTTGTTTTTGTTTGGTCATTTTAAGTAAGTAAAACCCAATCAGGTCTTAAATAAACCACTACAAACCTTTTTTGTAAGCAAAGAGTAAGTAAAACCGATAAGGTCTCTTTCGCTATATGTGTGTCTTGTTTAAGACATCCTTGTAGGCATATGTTTTGTATTATTGCCAACTTAAAGCATAAACCCAACCAAAGGTTATGCCATCACAACATTTTGTAAGCAAAGAGTTAGTAAAACCAAATAGGTCTCTTTTGCTATATTTGTGTCTTGTTTAAGACATCCTTGTTGGCATATGTCTTGTATTATTGCCAACTTAACGCATAAACCCAACCAAAGGTTATGCCGTTGTCATTTTTTGATAATACCAATAGCCACTACTTGATTGTTTTTGACATTGTGTATGTATCTTTTTTTTCCGGTATTGAAATGGTACTTTTTTATTATTGAACGTTGATATGTTATTTTCATGATACATGAGAATGTTACAATATCCACCATGAGACGAGGGATCGTTATAAAATTTAACACTATACATGAGAATGTTATAATATCTACCATGATACGAGAAGTTCGTTATAATTACTTTTTACTGGCTTACATACACTGTGGCCAAAGAGATAATTTGTTCCATTAAATGGTTATAAATATCTATGTTGTACCTTTCCTTTCAATACTAGGGTTCTTTCGTAATTCGTTCAATTTCTACATGAGACGTGGAGACGTTATAATACTTACCATGATTCGTGCGAACGATACAATATCTTGTTGTTGTCTTCTTTAAATAAGTTGACACTATGTACTTGTTCTACCGGACGTAGATCATTTTACCCTGACTTGTCACCCTTAATTGGGACCCTTTTTTGTATAACTCATGACACTGAGGGAAATGTCTTTCACTGTAGTGAGAATTTTTTTTGTTCTTTTCAAACAAACATGAAGCTGTGCATTCAGCAATTTTTTACGCTAACTGATACCTGTGGACTTCTTGTCAGCGGACCCAAGAACCATCCACTATCCATTGACCATGGACTAGCCATCAGCTTCACTGTTGGTTATGAGGTATCGTGTCGTGGGAATTAATTGAGATAGTGACACAAAACCACCTAACTCGTTGTCTGGGAGACGAATAAGAAAAACTCCCAGGTTTGTGAAACTTGAGCAAGGGTCTGTCATGTTCTCACAAACTGTAGAAGATTAAATACGACCCCTAATCTTTCACCAAATACACGTGAAAGATTAGATTGTTATTACTGTGTATTCTCCTTCACCTTTTCATCAAATTCATGTATGTTTGTGTAAAGAGTTAGGAATTTTGCTGGTTGATATATTTCGTCCTCACATAGAGATCGAATTGGGAATTAGCTCAGTCACTATCAATTTTCGCTACTCAATCCTCCATCCTTCTCCCCTCCATCAAACTCTTGTACATTTGTAAAAGCTAGGAAATCTGCTGGTTGACCACATTTCGTTCTCTGAAAGAGATCGAACGGAGAATCAGCTCCATCACCAGCAGACCTTCTCGCTCATCGCCATTTTTTTTTCTCCCTCATTATCCTTGAGGTTAATTTCATGAATCTGGAAGGTGTACCCTACGCACATAGCGTATCGTCTGTCTATAAGACAATCTTTATCCATGAAATTTGCTTCAAATCTCTCCTTTTCACCCTATTCCTAGGTAATCAACACATTTCTTGTAATTTTGAAAGTCGTAAGTTGTTATCGCTCAAGCGCTAACACCGGCCATGGAAGGCCAACTTCTTTCAGAAACTTGGTGTTACTACTGTACAACCACCTACCTATACCTTGTATATCAAATAGGTAACCTCACGCCAGTCGTGATAGTTTTTTGTCTCCCCAATCTCGGGATACTCATGGTATAGTCAGCATATTGCATCTCTCTCTACTCTCTCTCTACTCTCTCTAACCAACGACGTTTTTTTGTCTTTTTGTCTTTTCTCTTGAACACAATTTGTTTCTCTCCAAACGTTTTGCATCATTGGTCTACTAGGCAGGTAAACTTCAAGAATTTTGGCTCTAATAATAACCTGTCCCTGGATTAAAAAGAAGACCAGCAGCCCTTCTCATCACCTGCAAGCTGAGCTTCTCTTCTTTGCCGCCTTCACTTCCATCACTCACATCCCTCCAATCTCTGCGTACCAAAAACACCCGACCGCACCCAAATTAGGTGTGAGTCGTGCGTGCAGTTGCAAATCAAGTTGTCTCATCATTCAAACCACATTCAAAAGAACCAACCTCAGAGCATGCCAGCTCAAGGTTAATTATGTTCCTGCAATCAACCACTTGCCGTTTGTGCAAATCAACCACTTGCCGTTTGTGCAAATCAACCACCTGCCGTTTGTGCAAATCAACCACTTGCCGTTTGTGCAAATCAACCACTTGCCGTTGTGCAATCAACCACTTGCCGTTGTGCAATCAACCACTTGCCGTTTGTGGAAATCAACTACTGGCAGTCATACAAATCAACCACTTGCCATTTGTACAAACCAACCACTTGCCGATGCGCAAACTCAACATAATAACCATTACACGCATCAACCATCAATCAACTTATTGGTATTACTCCATGTTATTACCAACTCCATTTCACCTTGACAACCACTGCTCCACCGCATCAGCATAATGAAATTCACGCTGGTACAACAACAAAACCCGGATACTTCTGGCCCTCCGCATCACCATCTCTCAACCACAACCAAGAAGCACAGTTCAATTTCTATGGCCCTAGTGATACTTGAGTGCAATCTCAAATGGGTCAAGTTACAGTGAAAATGTAACTTTATAACTTCAGTGAAATTACGTCTACTTGGTACTCTACGAAAACACTACGCTCTTCAAACTTAGCTTACAGACCAATGAAATTTTAGAGTCCTTTTTGTTCTTTTCATCACTGCATAACCTTGTATGTTTGTTCTTTTCATCACTGCATAACCTTGTATGTTGTTCTTTTCATCACTGCATAACCTTGTATGTTGTTCTTGTCATCACTGCATAACCTTGTATGTTGTTCTTGTCATCACTGCATAACCTTGTATGTTGTTCTTGTCATCACTGCATAACCTTGTATGTTGTCTTTTCACCATTGCATAACCATGTATTTTTTTCTTTGTTTTTTTTGTAAATCAACACTGTTTTTTCTTCTCTCTCTACTTCCCTCACGACAAGGTGAAGAGGATTTTTAGCGCCTAAAGCTTCATTACCACGTCGCCTTTTACTGGCGGAGGGGGAATGTGTTACGTAATACAAGTCACCCTATAAAAAAAAGATGCATAATTTAGCCTCGCTTTCCCCATGCAAACGATCGTGGCGTACGTGACAAAACGCAGCTAGCCGCCGCGTGATGGCACAGACCACCCAGGGAGCGTTCTCGGCTCAACACTGCCCGCCACCGCCGAGCCCCGCCAGTCGAGAGCGGACCTCGGTCATGGCAACAGTGTGTTTCTCGCAGAGCGAACCACAAACGCTCACAATGTTCGAGCGCGCGGAATTACGTAATAATAGAAACAGACGCGATCTCGTGCCAGTTTCCTACTAGATGCATTTCGCCATCAAACTTACAATCATGTTTATTATTACGGTTCGGGCTTACTCAATGGAGTCCCGTTCCCGCGTAAAATCCCGAGTGCACTTCACCGCCTCAACTGACCCGCCGCCTGTGAGCGCGGGTACCTCTGGCTCAACATGATGCCCCTTACCTCATCGAGACGATTCGTAAGCTTTCAACCTTCCCCTTTTTCTTGTGTTCAATTCTCGTAAATTTCATGTAGAATCCACGCTTTATCTGGTCGTCATAAATTAGTAGAGAGAGTTAGTAGGGAGATCCAATGTATACCTGTATTTCTCGAGACATTTAATATACCTTGTGCCCTTACTTATGTGTTATTATTGTGATGTCCTTTTCCAACCTCCTGACCGATGGACGAGCTGCTGATCAAAGAACTGCCCACCCCTGATTGTACACGAGTCGCCTGCTCTACCATTTTATCTGAGCTTAGCCAATTTAATAACCAGGTTCGATACCGGTTTATCCATAAGTTAGCAAAGTGTTAAATTATGAATAAGTCCTGGGACTTAGGAAAATTTTGTGAAAAGTACAAGTGCTAGAGTCAGTGAAATTTAATAAGTCAGTTAAATTAAATCAAACGGTGAAAATAAATACAGTTTAAACTCAGTGCTTTAAAAGTAAAGTGTGAAGTGCCTAAAAGTGTTAAAAGTGAATAGTGCAAAAAGTGTTAAAAGTGAATTATTAAAGTTTAAAAATAATTATTTCATTCAAAGTGAAAACATTAGAATTTAATGGAGAGTTTTATCGTTGATCTAGAGTGAACGGGTTCGCGGATTGATATTTAAAAATAGATTATAATTTTGCATCAATCAAACACAAAAACAAAAAAAAGGATTCAATAATAATAAACGCTCAAACCTTTGTTCTAAAAGTAGCAATTCGAAAAAAAAATAATTGTAGATACTTTAAAATATTGGTGAAAACAGTGAAATTTAGAAGAAAGTTTTAAACAGATATTTAATTTATTCAGAATCGAAATATTTAAAAGTTTGCGCAATTCGGGATGAATTTTCTTATAAATTTATATAAATAAAAAAAAATTAAAAAGAGTGAAAACAACAAAAATAGTTCGACCTAAATAATTTATAATTTTCCGGCACATCTATATCACGAATTTTAAATATCAGCTAATCTATATGAATCAAGCAAGAATAAAAATTAAATAGGAATAAATAGTCGAAAAGATTTATTTTGAAATTCGTTGGAAAATACAGTTAATTAGGTAGAATTTTCTTCGGCAAGGTTGTTGTGTAGAACCCAATCGGAAAAACCTTGGTGGGGTGAGTTTTCCTTTTATAAATAATTTTCAGGCCCTTGGAGTGCGGAGATACAGCTGATTATGGTATCCCAATTAAATCATTAAAACAACAAAAGGAATTACGCATTAAAATATGTGTATTGTGTATTTATATATATATATATATATATTTATAAATATAAAATAATATATTGTATATAAGGAATATATATATGAGTAATGTATTTATATATATGTATTTTATTTATTAATCGAAGCATCGAAATGGTAGCGATTTTAAATACCTACCTATGGACATATCTACTTTATTGAAAAAGAAAATATGTATTTATTAATATTCAAGACTATGTAGAATTATATATTTTATATTTATTTATTAATATATGTAATCTTATTTAACGTATTTTGACAATCGAGATATGTGTACTTATATATATATTTATATTTATTTTTCACCTAACTTCTAGTAAATTTACTAAATTCGGGTAATGAAGTAAATAGTTTAACTTCAATAAAGGAATTAAAAATATTTTAAATTGACTATGCACAATAGAGGGTAACGAAACTGAATCATAGGGAGAGGTAGAAATATTTCTTAAATAAACAATCTCACATCTGGGTTAGTCGGTCAGATGAGATGTTTATACTATTCGATTTGTTGATAAACAAAGCATACACTGAAGAATTGGGTCAGTCAACTGCATAGTTTGAAAACGACCTTGGCAGTAACTAGATAATTTATTAGAGTTATAAGGATAATCATCAGGATGTCATTGTGCAATGTGCAGCGATTTGGGTCATTCACAAATGCCTATTGTTCGCAAACGACGATTGAAAAATCACGGGTTAGCCAGTTTATATCAAAATATTACATGAAACATTTGAATACCATTGATTAGATAGTCGCATAGATTTTTATTAGTTACCTGAAACAGCTAGAAGCTGCGTGCTTACAATTACCTACCATTCACAATCTACAATTGAAAAATCACGGGTTAGTAAGATTTATATCGAATAATTATACAAAACATTTGAATGTTATTGATTGGGTGCTCATACAAAACCCCATCAGTTGCCTGAGACATTTGAGAGTCGAGTACTCTCTAATGCGGCAATCAACTACTTGAAACAATTGAGAAATCAAGGGATAGGATGAACAAAAATTAATGTTGAACCCTGGAGGTAAAATTTAAAACAAATACAGTTCATCAAATAGGAGGCAGTGGTCGCTCCTATAACAAGACCATTATCCAAACCAAATAGAGATGACGATTCTCTTAAATAAAAACGTCAAAACCAAACAAAAAGCCTGGAGTTCGATAGCTCTCCAAAACAAACTATCAAATAAGATCTTATTCTACTAGTATTTATTAGTATAACCTTATTCTTACGTATTTATTCGGTTACCAAACTAAGAATTGTGCAGAATTCTTTGTGCGAGATCCGAGCTTGGAATGCGAGGTAGATAGCCTCGTATTGCGAGTTATAAACCTTTCCCAAACTGTATGTATACATATATTTATTCGTATGTACTGTTTACTGGAGAATGCGGACCTGCATACAGCTTGCATTTAGGTCGGTAGACCACTCTCGCATTCTCTTTTAAACGTGGAATGAGGATTCACGACCCGTAAGTCCACACCAACCGTGAGTATATGATTATATATAGGACGAAACCGGTTCGCCCTAAGTAAATAGTAGACCTTGGAGGAGATGGAATTTGGAGGTATCGGGACCCGAGGGGAAACTTGAAGGCAGTGCATGATGACGTGGAAGGCTTTTTGGGACGCGGTAACTTAGGTATCAATCAAAGAGCCGTGTCAGAAGATTGTGCGAATTTCTCGTTGACTCACGATCATCTCGTTTACTTGCTGGAGGATAGGAGCCAAATTTTGCTAGCAAAGGGTGATTCTGAGTTCGTCAAATATACAATTAACTAATTACATTAACCTACTAAATCATTCTTTACATGTACCTTATAGTAGCAGAATCATAAAGGAGTGGCGCCAAACAGACAAGAGTTAATCAAAATCAAACTAACTAACAATTAACAATTTGAGTTATATTTAATTACCTGTCCAAATAAACATGTATAATATCTTTTATCAGCGTTTAACTACGACTTTGTTAGGGTGTAGGAAATCAGAATAGTTACAATAGGAAAGCTAGCTCATTCAGAGAAATCATTTAAGTCCAGGTTTGCAATGGAAAGACCAAGTAAATTTTGAAACTCAACGCCTCGATCAGAACCAAGAGGGTTACCACAAAAATGAAAGTAATTAAAATCCTATATCATAAATCAAAAAATTACACAACGTTTGATGGAATTTAATAACAATATAAATACGAAAATATTTGCGTTCAATTTCATAAATAACGTATTAATTAGTTAAGTACATATGTCTATAAAGATATACAGTACAAGAGAGCTTTAAGTAGCTTTCTGAAGTTATCAAAGAAATTAAGGGTCCAATTTTCATGGAGGCTTATGTGTTGTAGGGGAGGAATTTTCCATCCCTGCGAACACATATGCAAAGCCTTAGAAAAAAAAAGAAATATCGGTCATAGCCAAGAGAGAAGAAAATATTATATTGTTTAATATAATAAAAAGCAAGACCGAAATCATGAAAATATTACACGGTTCAGTATAAAAAGGTTTCACCGAACGTTGTGTTGGCTTTTTTGTTTCTCGGTATAGAAACCTAGTTATCTTTGTATGTGTGTGGTACCCCTCGGTTCTTTTGAGATAGAGTGAGTTGAATCCATTACCGCTGTGTTTTAAAGCCATTTCATAAACCTTATTTTTCTGAGTCGCCTGCTCTTCAACTAGCTACGTGATTCTACCTGTCATAGGGTAATGTGAGTAAAATAAAGTGTTAGATTTTATATATGTGATAAACATACGATACATTTATGGTGTTAGTTGTCGGCGCCATCCATGTATATATTTTGGGAGGGAAGGGAGAGGAACGGGAATGAATTTGTTCAAACTAAAGTTGGCTCCTCCTCTTTACCAAACAAAACCGATGGATGATAATTTGAACAAGGCGATCGATATCTGCGTGTCTGGATATCCGAACCGGCCGGGTCTCCCCTTGTTCCAAATTGGCAACCGTCACGCCAGAATAAAGAATACCAGGTCTCCTCACCAATTTCAGAATTGCCCCAACCTCAATGCACCTCCAGGAAAATCTACTTTACTGAGTGTAGAAGGGGAAAACCATGACATCCCTTGTCACGAATCTAGTCGCGAAAGTGTGACACGTAAGGTCCTAAGTTACATGCCACCTCTAGAAAACGCTGTAAATTCCTCGTCGTCGGGAATTTACATCCCTTTCTAGGTCAATAACATAGATAACACACGACGATCTTGTCGACATTTAGCCCGCTTCTATCGATAGGTTGTGTGCCTACCCATTCAGCCAATTATCATGTGAGATATATGTAAGGTTTACTCGAAATGCCAAATTTAGGATGAGGACTGTCTGTATTTTAATATTTGGTTCCAGTAATTATTTCATGAGGATACTAGCATCCTCGTGTATTAGGTATGGGTAACTTCTATTGAATACCTATCCTCTCAGGTAGGTATAAACGGACAATTGGTTTGATTTTTGGCATTTAATTTAAAGAGGCTGCCTACCTCTCGAAAGGAACCTGTTGAGAAAAGTTGTTCGGATGGTAGTTTTATTTCGGAGATTACCATCTCCCCCTTTTGACTCTAGATTTGTTCCCGTGTATTGCAATTTGTAAATTAGAAAGTCAAACAATTGGTCAAAAGTATTGAATTAGAAAGTCAAATAACAGATGAAAAGCATTCATTTTTGTTCTGTCTGGTTGCATCCGATCGCTTTCTATTCGGGCGGTCATACGCTAGCAAAACTCCCCCTTCGACTGACTGTACACCGCGCCTTGTCCCGGCTGGTAGTGATCGCCGTTTTAAATGGTACGCCAGTGTTTTGGTAGGTACTTTGTAGATAGGTGTTTTTTTTTATACTGCGAATTTATATTGGTTGGGTAAATTCTCAATATGACCCTCGGTCCGAAGCACCCTTGAGGTGATTTTGCACAAAAACGGCGCCATACAAGTCATCCAATCATTATTATTATTATTCCCCTAAAACAAATATTATCGGCCTACATATGAAAAGGTCGTTGGCCTGTCCCCACGCTCACAGCTGATAGATAATATTGTCGGGCACATTCCTTTTTGAAACATTAATTTGGGCGGCAGGAGTCATAAACTTGGTTTCTGTAGGGTCCTCTGGAATTTAATAAATAATATAAGAACTCACCGAGTTAGCCATCTCCCACTCTCAGCGTGAAGTCTACCTGGTTACACACTAAATAGCTAAATCAGTTTTATTTTACGGTCTCTTCCCTACCGGCATTCCTTCCTCCTTTTAGCGAAATCCTTGCAATTTGTTCAATTTTGGTCCCCTCCCTACGCCTATAAAAGGGTAATTAAATAACTCTGTAAATAAAATTGTATCTCCCTAATCTCTGTCAGGATTCGAACCCGAGTTTTATGATTTGTTTGGATTCTCTGGTTTACGGTCTCCGTGGGTAGAACGCCATCTCGCCAATCGTTAATCTCTCCCTAATCCAATTGCAATTTGGTAGGCGGGAATGGGTACCGCCGCCCTGGGAACCATTTATTGGATGACCAACACCTCTGCCACAGGTCACCCCAAGTGGTTCGCTACGTTTGGTGACTTAGCAGGGGTGCCCGGGTTCATGGGTTAAGGTTTGCCCGGGTCTTGGTGGCGGGTGCGTCGGCCCACCTTCTGCGTGGCGGGCCGGTTGGGAGATGCTGGTTGAGGGAGACCCTTTACAACCGGTTACCGCTGTCCGGGCCGCTCGATAGTACAGGGGCCCGACCCTCAGGCTCACGACTAAGGGTGGGCTGCCCCATCAGCGAGTGAAAAAACCCCGCCACTGCTGTTGTGCCGGTTCGTGACCGGAGGGGACCCAGCAGCAGCGTTTGGGGCGCATTGGATGCCCTCTCTAGCCGGACTCTCCCGGCCTATCGCCTAGCACCGCAGTGGGTGGGCTGGAACCAAACGCTCATCACTCCTAGACAGCCTGAACCCCAGATTCCTACCCACCCCTCATACCTTTCCTTTCCAGACCTTTCCTTTCACCTCCTACACCTACAAAAAAAAAAAATTAATTAAATTCATGAACATACAAAACAACAATCTTAACATCATTACAGCGGCGAGTAGCAGGCGTCCCCGGTGCGGGCCAAAACTGTTGGTAAATTTTGCCAACATTCGCGGCCTGCACACAAATTTAAATTCCGTCCATCACCATCTTTTGTCCCAACGTCCCAACCTTCTTTTCCTATCCGAAACTCAGATAGCCGAGCCGCCAGACTCCTCCTATCTGGACTGCCCGGGCTTTACCCTCGCAAGCAAATTCCGGCTGAAAGGAGGAGTCTGCCTCTATAGTCGAGCTGACGTCAACTGTGTGCGACTATTGAGTCTGGAAAACTCCAGATTCGACGTAATGTGGGTGCGCATCAATCTTGCCAGTACGGCAAGATTCTACGCATGTCTATACCGCTCACCTAACCATAGCGAATCAGACACTTCCGAGCTCTTCAAACATTTGAGCGATACTATTGATGATCTCTTGCCCCGCTACCCTTCGGCCGAGTTTGTTGTTCTGGGGGACTTCAACGTTCATAACGAACCATGGTTGAAGTTCTCAGGCCCAACGGACTCGGCTGGCCGACAGGCGGAATCCTTTGCCATTTGCTACGGATTAGAGCAATTGGTTCAGGAGCCTACAAGGGTTCCTGATGTCCAGACTCACCGCTCCAATCTGTTAGACCTATTCTTAACTACTGTGCCACACGGTTATAAGATTGACGTCACAGCGCCTCTGGGATCATCTGACCACTGCCTAGTGACGACATCAATCCCCGTTAGCCTCAGACCAACCAATGAGAGGCTGAGGAGAAAAGTGTGGCACTATAGGTCAGCAGATTGGTTCGGTATGCGTGCCCATTTCAATGCTTTTCCGTGGTCAGCTGTTTGTTTTCGGACTTCGGACCCTTCAAGATGTGCCCAGGAGATTGGTGAAGTCATCAAATCGGCGATGGATGGCTTCATACAATCGACTACTAAAGAAACTGGTGTGGGCTCAAAGCCGTGGTTCAGTCGACAATGCTCCGAAGCAGTTCGACGAAAAAACGCGGCTTACCGAGCCTACAACACATCTCGAACGCCCGAAAGCAGATCAGCATACAACAAATCGGCAAAGGAATGCAAGAGAATCATCAATAGATCAAAATTCGAACACGACCTGCAGATCAGCAAAAAGCTGGCTGCCTGCCCGCATGGCAGCAGAGCATTCTGGTCGCTTGCGGGCTCAATAGGTCGAAATTTTTGCAAACCCAGTTTGCCACCTCTTACCAGACCTGAAGGCTCACTAGCAAACACCACAACCGAAAAGGAAAACCTTTTAGGGAAAATGTTTGCGGAAAACTCGACCCTCGACGACGGGGGTGCTGTTCCGCCGTCGGTTCCTCACTGCGGCTTCTATATGAAAAAGCTGAGGATCCGGCATCGGGATGTACTCCACGTCATACGGGGGCTCGATGTTAACAAAGCTAGTGGACCTGATGGAATACCTGCCTTGGTATTGCAGAGGTGTGCTGCGGAAATAGTTCCAGTTTTGACAAAGCTCTTCAAAATGTCCCTGAAGTGTGGCACTGTGCCCTCTGGTTGGAAAAAAGCGGTAATTCACCCTATTCCCAAGAAAGGTGACCGCTCCAACCCGGCCAACTACCGCCCCATAGCGATCACATCAGTTCTGTCCAAAGTGATGGAACGTGTGATCAACGACAAACTGCTCACATACCTCGAGAAGAACAAAATTATCAACGACCGTCAATACGGATTCCGGCGGAACCGCTCGTGCGGTGATCTTCTCGGGTATGTGACGCATGTTTGGGGGCGGTGCCTGGAACGTCACGGTGAGACCCAAACGGTCGCACTAGACATATCCAAGGCCTTTGACCGGGTCTGGCACCGAGGACTTGTCAACAAATTGCATTCTTACGGACTTCCCGCATCCCTGTGTACGTGGATTGCTGACTTTTTAAGGGATAGGTCGATTCAGGCGGTTGCTGACGGTTTCACCTCTTCCTCGCACTCCATAAATGCTGGCGTCCCACAGGGATCGGTTCTGTCTCCGACTTTGTTTTTGTTGCACATCAATGACCTTTTGACATGTGCACCGATTCATTGTTACGCGGATGACAGTACAGTTCATGATAGCTTTTTGTTTGACAAGCCCCCAAAGGGCACACAAACTCCAACGGCTCGGAGGGCTTTGAAACAGAGAATGGACGGTTATCTCGAGAGTATTTCCTCCTGGGGTAAAAATAATCTCGTCGAATTTAATGTTTCAAAGACCCAATCCTGTCTGATTACGTCTAAAAGGGATCCAAATGATAATCTAGTCTCCTTCAACGGAAGCAATCTTCCGAACAGGCCTTCCATTGATATGCTTGGTGTAACTATAAGTGACCAGCTCAGGTACGGGGGCTCCATCGAAGCCAGAGTAAAGTTGGCCTCTCAGAAGCTGGGCGTACTGTACAGGGCCCGCAGATACTTTAATAGTACACAACTGCTCACCCTGTACAAATCGCAAGTGCGCCCTACTGTCGAATTTGGCAGCCATCTCTGGTCTGGAGCCCCAAAATACCTGAAAAAAACCCTTGACTCTGTGCAGAAACGGGCGGTCCGTTTGATAGATTCCCCAATCTTAACAAACGGACTGCAATCTTTAGAGCACAGACGTCGGGTAGGTATGCTGTCCTTGTTCTATCGGTATTACAATGGAAGATGCTCTGAGGAACTAGCGTCATTGATCCCTTCGGCGCCGGTGCGTAGTCGGGATACACGCCAAACGCGCGCCCAACATTTGTACACAGTTGACACTTGTCACATGAGAACGGGTCGCTTCTACGATTCGTTCTTAAGTTCAACAGCTCGGCTGTGGAACGAACTGCCGGCCTCTGTGTTTCCTCCCTCCTACAACATGGGACTCTTCAAGACCCATGTTCACTCCTTCCTCTCCACAAAAAGACCCTCCACACAGCATCCCCAAAGATGACATAGGCCCTGAGGGAAATTATTTTCTTCAGGGCCTCCTGTGTGGAGTAAATATAAAAAAAAAAAAAAAAAAAAAAAAAATCCGATCAAACTCTTCGGGCCTTTAAATGCATTCACTCTGTTTTAAACGCAATCATTATCATTTTTATTTCCATGTTTTTAAGGCAAGCAATCTAGTTCGAACTGTATACGAAATAACGCCTAATCAACACAACTTTATAACACAATCGCGATCGCACAACACCTTGCGCCACTGTGGTGATTTTTTCACAAAACGGCGCTCTACAAATTATCCAATTTTCTATCCTCACAGAGTACAACCACTTTCACTTCACACAAACACCGGTCCAATAATATTTCACTTTAATTCAATATTCAAGAAAGCTTTCTAACACCATCTGAATTCACTAATTAACTGTAATTTCACACAACACTCCTGATTTGTATCGATTTCTCGGAGCTGTCAACGTATCCGAGTTCAAAAACCCACTGTCCCAGCGATCTCTTCTTTTCACCTTCCCGTGGGAACGTGTTTACTTATAAAACCTGCCTGTCAATAAATCTTCTCCCAGTCTAAACAAAAAAAATTTTTGGAGTACATTCATTTCGTTCATATTATGTGAGTATTCAAATCATCACAACACATACATATATATACATATACACACTCACATATGAATTACATTCATATATACACTTACATATACATTACAACACAGTAATAAGTTTTTAGAACAACACGATAGTAGCTTTAAGTCTTGTTAACAGATTCATTGTTGACAGATGTTAAGGTGGCCAATGATGACATTGTCAAATCAATGGAATGACTTTTATACGTCTCGTTAAAATTACGGCACATTCTCGGTAAAGCTGAGGCATACCCCAGCTTAGTTTGATATTTTTTAAATATTTAACGGAATATAATTTATAAGTCGTGAACTAATTCTAAGAACGTTGAACCTGATTTGATGGAGTAGAAAAGGTCAGTTTATTAAAGCATTAACAAAGAAATTCAATTCATTCAAAAAGAAAATTTTGATCAATATTTAGTCTTCTCTGTTCAAGGGTGCGTACATTGTAGAAGTTAAATATTTTTAATGATGAAAGTAATAACGTTTCGGAAAAAAAACTTATTTGCCGTTCGCATTGGTGAAAAAAAAAACCATTGGGTTTCTCTTTTCCCCGTAAATAGAATTAAATTTATATACCTCGGTTTTAATCCGCCTTCCAATGTTAATTTCTTCCTATCAATACCATTTGTACCTATCTCATAAATAAATTAAATCTATTCTGTCTCTATTAACGGAAAAACGATCACGTACCCGTTTGAATGTTATTGATAATTTGATCGCTGAGATTAAATAATTAATCAGAGATAATTCAACCCTCTAGTATTTGCTAGCGATAATCTCTATTCTCACTGATTTAAATTAACATACATCAAATATTTGGAAGGCGTTGTGATTTTATAGCTAACGAACGTTTAATAATAATTAATTATTATTGTTCTAATTTGCTTACAGATGTTTGTTTTGGAAGATGTGAACAAATAATGTTAAGCTTCTAATCATGCCAATAATAATAGTTTGAAACACGTTTATACCATTTCAAGTGTTTTGTTTGATTTTTTTGCAGATTCCTTTCCACTGATTAGCGGCAGGGGCGGCTCGTGATTTTTGAGTGCAAAGTAGTACTAATATAAAAAGGCATTTTTGATGGTGTTTTATATATGAAAAATGGCATTTTTCAATGCACTGCACCGCCAAATTGAAATTATCTGAAAATCTTCATACAAGAACATGAACAACAACAGAATTTCTGAAAAAAAATAAAAAAGTTTTTTGGACTAAACAACAAATTACTCGTCGGATTTTTCAAACTTAGCCCTCTATCACACTCAGTCATGAGCCGCCACTGATAATTAGCAAAGCAGACATTTTATTGTTGTGTTATAAAACAAATCAATTTAGGCAGATTTGGAACCAAAAATAAACAAGTTATTAATGGGATAATCCAATAAAAAACAGCATAAAAAAATAGTTTTTAAGATGATGTTTAAATTATTGACTTGCTTGCCAGAAAGGTTAGTAACAAGACTGAACTGGACCAGACCATTAATGTTTTCAAAAATCGGGCAAAATGCATTTATAATCAACATACTTTGCACTACATTTAAGAGTGGAATATATATTTTTGATGTCTTCGTAGGCTTCGTACCCCCCCCCCCCCTTTCCAATTTCTTTCTGAAACATTGCCAGATTTAACATGCCACATTTGTAATCGCCATGTTGTAGTGCCACATTAAAAAGGTGTTTAATGTAGCACTACATTATTATTGGTCTAGCTTAATAACTGTGATGTATGGTAATAAGGTTAAGTACTTATTCGATAGGTGGCGGTAGTCATAAAGCTTACGCCAGAGTCCGTCAGATGTCGCTAGAGTGTAACAGGTACTTGCGAGATTATATTATCAGAGGGCAAGCTCCTGGGGCGCAGAGAATTACGTACCCTCGGGTAAAGAACAGTGTAGTTTAACAATACCTTTTATTGTAACGTAGATAAACGCAATTATATTAAGAACCTTTAACTGTTTTAAAGAGTTCCCAACACCTGAATTCTGCATAAGTAAAGGGAGATATAACAATAACACAGTGTAGAATCTCACTCATGTGTACTACCTGATATAATATATACTATAAATGCCTCGAAGTTTCTTACGAGGTGTGTTTATTTGTGTGTGACTTTGTTTTATTATTAGGCAATAACTCGGAACGGGAATTGTTTATTGTTTATTGCGGTATTATAGTTATCTATGTCCTAATACAATCCTTATATACATATAATTATAGTTACACATTTAAAATGAATCAATCACATATTTTCGTAATTTAATTTTAAATGTTTTCTTTTGATTTTATTTCTTCTGGTAGCTCTCCAAATATCTTCAACGCTCCGTACATCAATGACTTTTGACTCTGTTTTTTTCCTGAAGGGGAGTCTCAATTCATTTCTTTTCCTCGTCTCATGTGTGTGTTTGTTCTGTAGTTTATCAATTTTTCTTAGGAATTCACTAGACGTATGGCCATTGATTATCTTGTAGATTAAAAATATGGTATTAAAGTAAATAATTTGTTTAAATGACAAGATATTTAACTCCCTCAACAAGTTCTTAATGTTTGTGTATCTATTTTTATTCAATATGGTTCTCATTGCTCTATTTTGTAGAATTGTCATGTGTTTCATTAAACCGTCGTTGAATAAGAATAGAATTCTGCTACAGTAATTTATGTGTGGTACAATAATTGCGTTGTACACATTTTTACTGGAAACTGTGTTAAGGAATCTTCTTATTCTTCCCAACAGTTAGATTTTTTTGGCAATCTTCTTAATAATTTGTTTTGTATTTTGAGCAAAAGTTAATTTGGAGTCAATTATTACCCCCAAATATTTTATTTCAAATACTTCTTTCAATACTTCACCGTCTATCAATATGTCTTTTTTGTTTGCGTTACTCGTTTTCCAATGTTCTTGAATTTTGTTTTGCTTACATTCAATTTCAGTTTAGTTTTCTTCAGCCATATTGATATATTATGTAGGTCTTCATTTATATGGTTCATTATGAGTTCATAATCTTCTCCTGTTATATATATCAGTGCGTCGTCTGCAAATAATCTTATTTTACAATGTTTCAATACTTTTACCATATCATTAAGGTACATTATAAAAAAGAATAGGTCCGAGAACCGACCCTTGTGGTACTCCCAAAGTAATCTTTACTGGTTCGGATATTGTCTCACCCACTTTTGTGGTTTGATATCTTTTACTTAAATAATCCTTGAACCATTTCAAAACCTTTCCTTTTATTCCATTTTAAGATAGTTTTTTTAATAATTATATATATATATATATTTTTTTTTTTTTTATTAACGACAATTTTAATTACAAAGTTAAGTATATTATTCGCAGTCCTCCTCACTAGGTATTCCTGTTCCGAGGCGGACTGTAGGTTTTGGTATAGGTGTAGATCGTGGTTTCCTTGTTAATTTCTACAAAAAAAAATTAAAAAATTGTGTTCACATTTGTTCAGTTCATAATTTTATTGATTTCCTCATCTTCGTGTTTACTTAGCCATAATTTGATGTCGTTTTTAAATTTTTGTGTCTCCGTTGTGTTTTTGAGTTCAATTGGGAGGGCATTATATAGTTTTGTAGCATGGAAATGATGATTTTTCTGGCCAAAAGACGTATTTAATTTTGGGATGTTCAATAGTTTTGAGGATTTCTTCCTTGTAATATAGTTGTGATGGTCAGCAGGGTACTCATATTTTTCTGTAAATTTGATTAGAGCATTTTTTGAGTATAGTTTTATTATACTGAAAACTTTAAAATTTTTAAAAATGTCTTTTGATGGAGTTCTTATGGGTACTATAAGGATTATTTTTATTATTGCTTTTTGAGTTTTAATAAGCTGCTTCATGTGGATGTTTGAGGCAGATCCCCATCCAATAATCCCATATTCTATGCGTGGTTGACAGAGAGCATAGTATACCTTATATAAATCATTTATACTTAGTATATTGCGTATATTTCTAAAATCTCTATCTATCGTTTCAAAAGCTCTCTGAAAGTCCAGGAAAACCGCAATCACATATTTATTTTTATCTGAGTCTTGTTTCCAGTCCTCCAGAACTAGATTGAGAGCCATTTCACAAGATTGTTTTTTTCTAAATCCACGTTGTTCTTCACATAATATATTCCATTTTTCTATTAAATCAACAAGTTGTTTTTTTTATTATATGTTCAAGTATTTGTTCATACTTAGGGAGCGTGTTCACTGGTCTATATTCTTCACATTTTTTGTATTTTTTATTTTCGGTATTGGGATGACTCTTGATATTTTCCATGATTGAGGGAACTTTCCTAAGGAGATAGATTCATTTATAAAATTAAGTAAGTAATTCTCAATGATTGGTAATGATTGAATTATTAATTGTATTGTTATTCCATCAGGACTGGGTTTTGATTTCATTTGTTTCAGAATAACTTTTAATTCCTCCTTTGTTATTTTTTTAAATTCCAATTCTATATTTCTTTCTTCAATTTCACCATGAACATTATAGACAATTTTCGGAATACTCTCGTTAATATTTTCAATACTTTTTATAAAATAATTGTTGAATTTATTGGCTATATTTAACCCATCTGTTCCACTAAACCCATTTACCAGAGGAGCTTCAAACGTCGATTTAGGTATACTTACGGAATCTGACGTTATGAGTGCCATAGGACTCGTGAAGAACTCACACTCTATCGGACCAGACTTCGTTCCCGTATTTTTTATTAAAGGGTGCGCCGAGTTCCTAAAAACACCACTATGTCTTATCTTTAACTTAGCTATAAGTACTTCCACTTTTCCCGAAGTATGGAAAACTACAAAAATATGTCCTATTTTTAAGAATGGTTCGAAAAAGTTAATCGAAAACTATAGACCAGTTGCTATACTACCAGCTCCTGCTAAACTATTTGAAAAATTAATTTATAAATTCATTATGCCTCAGATAGACGAATACATTATCCCCGAACAGCATGGTTTCAGGAAAGGAAGATCCACTGAAACCAATCTGATGGTTTTCACTGACTATGTTGCTAGGTCCCTAGACAGAGATTTACCAAGTAGACTGTTCGTACAACGACTTCTCCAAAGCTTTTGATACTGTGAATCACGATATCTTACTCATAAAACTTGCCCAGATGGGTTTTTCACTTCGGATGATAGAGTTTTTTAAAAGTTACCTCAATAACAAAAAACAATTTGTCACTCACGGAATCTTCCAATCTGCCGAATTTCCTGTTTTTTCTGGGGTTCCCCAAGGATCGATCCTAGGGCCTCTTCTTTTTTCCATTTTCATTAATGACATTGCTGGAGTCATTCATTTTTCTCGCTTTCTGCTCTTCGCTGACGATCTAAAATTATTTCTTCTAATAAGAAATATTGAGGACTGCCTGCACCTTCAAGCTGATGTTGATGACATTTCAGAATGAAGTGAACGAAACAAGCTTCATTTCAATGTCATGAAATGCGTAGTTCTGACTTTCACAAGAGCATTTAGTCTCACATACCACAGGTACACTATGCTAGGTCATAATCTCAAACGAGTTTCAAACATAAAGGATCTTGGTATTATGTATGAGAATAAGTTGACATTTCGTCCTCATATCGAAGGGGTGTGCCAGTCGGCCTTAAAAATGTTAGGGTTTGTTCTCCGAACCGTCAGAATTTTTCGGGATACCCGTACTCTGAAGATTTTATACTTCTCCCTGGTCCGCAGTAGACTGGAGAGTGGTTCGCTTATCTGGAATCCTCATGAGGTGGGGTGCTCCCTCATGTTGGAGAGGGTTCAAAAAAAGTTTCTAAGATTTCTCCACATGAGGGAGTACGGCCACTATACATGGCTCTACTCGACAAACTTTCTTCTGGGCATGCTGGGACTTCACTCCCTGCAGCTCAGAAGGGAGGGGTATGCCGCTACCCACTTATTCAGACTGCTGCGAGGCTATATTGAGAACTCAGCCATTTTGGAGCGCGTGAGTCTCTATGTTCCAGATGACTATCTTAGACAACGTCATCATAGATTATTCTATCTTCCTGCCTGCAGAACTAACCTGCCAATGGTTCTCCCGGTAAGTAGGAGTATATTGCTCCTGAACCAAATCTCCTCCGAGATTGATATATTTGGCGTCAGTGAGGAGAGATTCAGAAGGGAAATTCTTCTGATTCTTGAAAGAGTCTCTCCTCATTGACGATATTTTTCACCGCTGCCTGAATTTTTTTTTGGAAATTCCACTTTTTTTATGTATAAATACTTAAAACAATCTTTTGTAAAAAAATTATATAACCTAATTTCTTATATGCATTAAATCCTAATTTGTAATTGTGTAAGCAATTAATAAAAAAAATTATTATTATTATGTCTTCATATGCAATACTGTTATTTTCATTTTTCAGTAACGATTTTATTGTTTTCCACATTTTCTTCTGATCTCCCCTTTCTTCCTCTATTTTAGTTCTGTAGTATTCATTTTTTATGCTTTTTAATTGAATGGTATACCTGTTTCTATAGATTTTGAAGTTTTCCCAGTTGTCCGAGCTCCTCGTTATTTTTGCTATTTTATACAATCTGTCTCTTTCCTTTTGCATGCTTCTAATTTTATTGTTGTATCATTTATTTTTTGATTGGTTCTTAGTTTGTTTTTCTGGTACAATTTTATAATATAGGAATGAGATACTGCGTCGAATTAAAGTCGATATAATGAATTTTTTTTAACAAAAACAACGTAATATACTTCATGATACTACGTGAAGTGAATGATAGATAAAATTGGTGACGCCCGAGAAAGACATGCATCAAATAATTCTTTGTGATAAAATGTAGCGTACGTGATGAATGAACAAAGGAGAGTGTATGACGTGAAAAGGAATGATATAAGAAGTCGGCAACGTCCAAGGAAGACATGGCAAGGTCAAGTAAAACAAATGAAAAATAAACTTTTTCCAATATTAACAAAAATATTATTTCTATCTTTAGTCAGGAAATTTTTTAGGTACATTAGAATTCACAATCCTAAAACTTTACTCCCAACCATTCATAACCCCGAGTAACGCCGGATTCACGAAAGCTAGTTTATAATAAACAACAACAGGTAGAATTCTGAGACAACAATGATAAATATATCTCATTTTATTAGAGGTGTACCAACATAATTCCATCATTCTTTATGATTAACTCATCACCTTAACACAACACTCTTGTAAATATTCCATACTGCAAGCTCACGATCTGACGTGTTTTGTGAATATGACAAAGTAGTTTATTACGAAGAACATCACATCACATGATTTATTAGGTTATGAGGTGAGGCGTGGCAAGGCGAGGAGAGGCGAGCCGAGGCGAGGGGAGGTCTTACCACGTACTTGGACCCAAAGTGACGCGGTGGATATTCAATTACTGCAGTTTGATTCAATTTCCATCGAGTTTCCGGGCTCAGTGCTGCCAATGGGTTTTGCAGGAAAACATTCATTAATACAGAAATAAACTCTATCAAACTTACGCTGTAATAAAAACAAGTAAGTTATAACTAGTAACTTATATTGTAATTACCTAGTAAATTATATTTTGATTAACCAGTAACTTATAGTGAGATTAACTAGTAACTTATAGTGTGATTAACTTGTAACTTATAATGTTTTTAACTAGTAAATTATATTATGATTAACTAGTGACTTATAGTGTTATTAACTAGTAACTTATAGTTTGATTAACTAGTAACTTATAATGTGATTAACTAGTAACTTATAGTGTGATTAACTAGTAAATTATATTATGATTAACTAGTAACTTATAGTGTAATTAACTAGTAACGTATAATGTGATTTAGTAACTTATAATGTGATTAACTAGAAACTTATAGTGAGATTAACTAGTGACTTATAGTGTTATTTACCAGTAACTTATAGTTTGATTAATTAGTAACTTATAATGTTATTAACTAGTAAATTATATTATGATTAACTAGTGACTTTAAGTGTTATTAACTAGTAACTTATAGTGTGATTAACTAGTAACTTATAGTTTGATTAACTGGTAACTTATAATGTGATTAACTAGTAACTTATAGAGTGATTAACTAGTAAATTATATTATGATTAACTAGTGACTTATAGTGTTATTAACTAGTAACTTACAGTGTGATTAACTAGTAACTTATAGTGTGATTTAGTAACTTATAATGTGATTAACTAGAAACTTATAGTGAGATTAACTAGTGACTTATAGTGTTATTTACTAGTAACTTATAGTTTGATTAATTAGTAACTTATAATGTAATTAACTAGTAAATTATACTATGATTAACTAGTGACTTAAAGTGTTATTAACTAGTAACTTATAGTGTGATTAACTAGTAACTTATAGTGTGATTAACTAGTAACTTATAGTGTGGTTAACTAGTAACTTATAATGTGATTCACTAGAAACTTATAGTGAGATTAACTAGTAACTTATAGTTTGATTAACTAGTAACTAATAGTGTGATTAACTAGTAACTTATAATGTGGTTATCTAGTAACTTATAGTGTGATTAAATAGTAATTTATAGTGTTTTTAACTAGTAACTTATAGTTTGATTGACTAGTTACTTATAGTGTGATTAACTTGTAACTTATAGTGTGATTAACTCGTAACTTAAAGTATGATAAACTAGTAACTTTTAATGTGATTAAATAGTAATACAATTTATTTTCGAGATAATATTTTTAATTCTGAATTTGAAATATGTTATCGACAAAATGACGTATAATAATTAGGTCCCAATGGTCGAGTGATTAAAGACGTTTTCCCTGTAAGACAGAGATTCTGGGTTCCGTTCATGGTTGAGATCGTTATCTTTTTATTATTCTGTGTCTTGTTCTGATTCATGTTTCGCTTAGATTTATAAGTATTATCTTCTTCTTCAATAATATTGCTACCTGGAATATCAGGATATTAATTATTGCAGCAGTATTTTTTACTCAGTAATGCAGTTCGGTCCCTTCCTTTGTTGCATCTATCACCAATCTCCCCCTGGATTATCAATTGTATGATCTTGTATTTTTTGTTCCCGATAAAATCACTAATGTATTGAAAATAAGGAAAGTATACTTTTTTTCTTTTCATGATTATTTCAATTTCTTGCGTACAATATTATGTTAAATATAAGCCATCGACTCGGTCATTTGATAAATAACTTTGGTTATCCTCTCTCTCCAGGGTATTTTGAGATAGTTGATATATAAATATTATCTTTATATTTATAAAGTAAAAACGATTTATTAATAAATCTTTTATAAATATACATTTTTAAGACTTTTTTATTGCCGGTATGCAAAGTTATTTTAAATTGGATTGATTTTCATAAGTTAAATGCCATTTTCGTTCCGACAATATAAAGCAGTTTTTGGCGGAGTAAATTGTTTCAGTTGAAATAAACGATGAGCTGAAAATTTAATTTCCTTTAAGCCATTTAAATTAGAATATTTGATAGCTATGCCGGTTTTCAATAACTGCTCATCTTAAATTGAATGGAGATATTATACTTCTTATAGTTTTAAAAATAATTTGTGGCGTTATTTTGTTTATATATAAATTAATTATTTTATTTACACCACTTTTAATCAATATTAATCTACATGTTTCAAAGCCTGTGCTCGAAAGATAGTAATTCTTTTTTTTATCTTGTGTTGGCAATATGGTAAAGTTAGTTTTAGCAATTAATTGCAGTTGGCATTTATTGTACAGCAAGCGATGCGCGCGTACGCCAGGTTCCAAACGGTTCCGAATGGTTCCAAACAGTTCCCAAACCTAGCCGATTGTAGGCAGCACAGCGTAATGTTAAAACTGTTCTGTCAGAATAACAACAAGACGGGACGTGCAGTAATACTATTTTATCTCTTCATCATAAATCATAGAAGTTTCCCATAATACACTTTGCAAATGGAATTTAAATATTACTAGTAATTGAAAGACATTACATTTCCTAATACCCGGCAGACATATCAAATACGGTCAGCAACTACAATTTCATGTCACAAGTACAACTATATGTACACACTGTACAATATGTATGCGACCAGTACTGGCAGTAAGCGCAGATCGCGCGGTATTTACACTTCACATGAGTAACTTGATTACACTGATTGCAGTGATTACTAGGGTTGCACTGATGGCGTTGATTGCAATATGTACAGCTGGTTTGCACCGAGTGGATTCAGTTACAACCCACGTACATTGTGAGGTTGGAAAGTTTTAACCTGCAAATAATCAAGTTACATGGGGGCTGTATGTTTGGTTAGGAGTATGTAAATGAAGATGTCGTTAGGTTGAAAGTAAAGCTTACAGAATACTTTCGAAAGCGACATGTAAATTTATACATATTTGTGAGAAAAATGTGATAAACTTACATACAATACAATCCCTTTAAAAGATTTTTCTTTCGCCTCTTTGGTTTAGGAATGTCTTACCAGCTGCGCCAATGTTATTTAGAGGCTAGAGGCTAGAGTGTCGGATTATGGAGATAGTCTTAGTACATGACAAGATTTATTATTTACGCGATTTAAAAATGTAACAATGAATATAGCGAGGGCTACCGTTTGAAATAGTGGAGTTCCGGGTTCAGGGAGCGTGAGTACTAAACACGCACTACTTTACATAAAACTTTTTCTATTACCGTCTCACTCTAACACCACAGAAGTTAAAGTGACAACTTTATTATAAAAAAAAATTGTATCAGACATTACTCTTACAGAATACACTTAAAATTTCTGCATTGGTATCTGCCGTTTTTTGGCAGATCTGTTTTTTATTAGATGAATAGAATGATAACTAAATTAAATACAAAATGGTACACATAGTAAAAGCTTTTCTAAATTGCAGACTGGTATTATCAAAAATATGAAAATAATAAATAATTTTAATGAAATTAAATCATTCATTTTATTTTTATCTCGTCATACCCATTATAGATAATACGTAGGGATAAGAACCGGTTAGTAGAAAACGTTACTCATAATCACGCGCGTGAGTACTGCGTATTCCGGCCGTAATACCGCAGTATTAGTGGCTGACAGATTTTTAAACCGCACGACACCTAGGATGAGGGACGTATTACTATTGTATTAAGAAGGAGATCGCGGACTTTGTTAATGATCTGGTTTATTTGACAAATATCGATCGGTCGCGCAATTAAAATGTTAAAAAGCAGTAATACCCATCAGCAACACCATCAGAGAAATATTTTAAATCGATTTACCAAAGAAAAAACGGAACGCACAATTAAATTTGCCTAATTTCGAAACAATTCAAAGGAGGCCGGGTTAATGACATCTGAAGAAAATTGAAGTTAGCAACTAAATGCGAATTGGTAAAATAACCGTGTTTTTGAGGATTAGAAAAAAGCCCACAAAAATTCTTGCATGAACATTGTTATGATTAAATATTTTAACCTCGGCAGTATACGGGCTTTTTCACCGTATCTATACCAGCAATGCAGCGGCGTAATACGAAAAATCTATAAGTAAGATGGATTGGGTCTACCTGCTGAAGAATAATATCAGTTTGATTTATTTATTTTCGATAGTTTCCATAAAATAGTTAAATAAATACCAAATTTATATATCAGAGAAGGGAAGTTACGGTAAATGAGAAAAATGGTAAAAAAGGAAAATATAGGGTAAGGAGTACAATGGTTGGCACTTTATGGTAAACTTCCAACTTGTCACCCGATTTTGTGTTATCATTGCAAGTTTTTTAAAATATATTTATTACAGTTGACTTGTTCAACAATTGAGTGCACATTTTCAATGTTGCCTGTCTTTAATTTTGCTTCCGTTTCTCACTATAGTGAATCAAATCGCAAACATATAAAAAGTACAATCATTGGCACCCACGATACATTAATTGGCATTGCAAGAAGTATAATCATTGGCACGTTGTGTTATATATTATTTTTGTAAAGAAAAATTTTTTTTTCAGTAAACTTTATTGAAAGAGGATACAATTCACAAAGAGGATACATTTTACTAAAAAATTATATTTTTCAAATATTAAAAAAAACTGCGGTAGGTGGGTATTACGTACTTCTTTTAAGAAATTTCAATCTTCTTTTAGCAAAGCTTCAATAATTTCGCTTTCCGAAAGATTTTTCGTGTCATCTGGTAGACTTTGAATATTATTGTCATTTCCAGAAACGGGTTTTTTAACTATAATTTTAAATGGTTTTTTGAGTGTCACGCATGAAATGATTTTTATTTTAGGTTCAACAGATTTATGTACGCTTGCACTGTTGGTTTGGAAAATATTATTCGATGTTGATGGTTCATTTTCCTTTCCTATTGTTTTTTCCTTTTCAGGAAGAGTAATTATTTGTAATTTTGTAGGTTTTTGCACGAGGTTACAAGAAGTTTTGGAATGAAATTGTGTTGAAGTCGAACCATTCTTGTTTATCTTTGATGGAAGAGTATCTTCAAAATTCAAACATTCATTTGGCTTTTGAACGGGCAAATTTTCAATCGCAGTATTATTATTCTTTTTTTGCGATACTTTTCTTGATTTGTTAATCAGTTTAGAACTTTCAGCTTTAACTGTAGAATTTTGTTCTCTTTAAGTTTTTCTAGCCGCTTTTTCTAAGACCAATTTGTTTTTTGCATTCATTTTTGCCTCCTCAATATCAAGCCACTCTTTACTAGTCAAAACAAAAGTTTTTTTCATTGTCATATTTTTGGTTTTCCTCTCTGGCGTCTTTGGCCAATTCAGGATATCATTTAATGAAGTATTGTGCTTTGTGGGAGTAACGCACTGGTTTTGTACAAAGTTGTTATTTATTATTTTCATCTCTGTGGACTTTTGTGAATAATTATATGCACTGCTGCAAGAAGGGATGCTATCTGCTAGCTCCAATTGAGGCGATTCTTGATCTGGCATGTCATTTGACAAAAGGTGGCTGTCATTCGCTCGTTTTTGCAAATCGTTGGAAATTATTGTGTTCAAAGGAATCATCCGAATCAAAGCATAAGAAATCATCCGATATTCCGGCAAATTCTTTAGCTTCTTCGTTGTCCGAAACTAGTGAACGTTGAACATTTAATTTTTTAAAAATCGTAAACATTGCTAAAAAATATGATGATTGATTCATTGTCAAATTGGTGTTTCTCAAATATTTAAATTTTTTCATCACCAACAATCCTTTTAAAGTCTTCGTAGTTCAATAAATTTGTATTTTCTTGTGGTTTTTGTGATGGTGAGGTTAATCGAGTGAGAGGATGGTTAGATTTCCCCAAACATTTGGAATAGTCCAATGCATTTGGATTCCAAGGGAAAAGTCCACAAGCTTTAAAACCATTAACTACAACGTCTTGTTAATAAATTTTTCCAAAACAATTTTAAGGATCGGACCGAAGTCAGTTTTAGTAAGAACTTTTGAAACGTTAGTTCTTTTCCATTCCAAAACGGCCCTTTTCCATGCATTTTTCATTGGTTTAAATGCAGAAACATCAGCAGGCTGCAGAATACGGGTTGCATTTGGATATAAAGCTATTAATATTATACCCAATTCTTGACACAGCTGACTTAATTCAAAAGTTGTGTGACTCTTGTGACTGTCGAGAAACAAAAATACAGGAAATTTAACGTGTGATCTACACAGATGCGGATGAAGGACATTTTTTATGTATGAAATGAAGATGTCCCCTTTCATCCATCCATTTTCAGACAATCCTATTCCCCATTCGCTTGATATAGATCGAATGATGTCTTGTCGCATTCTTTTTAGAGGAAAAATTACCATTGGTGGAGTTATCTCACCATAAGCTGACAAAGTAAACATTACTGTTAGACATGATTTACTTGGTGCGTGTTCTACTTCATGAACATTCCTTGTACCCTTCATAGCCAGAACTTTAGAATTTTTGGGACATAACTGAAAATTAGTTTCGTCACCGTTAAATATACGTTTTGGATCATTTAATATTTCAGTTAAATCGTTTTCATGTAAGTAGTCGTAGATTTGTTGAAACCAGCGTCTTATGTTTGTTTCTGAAACAACCGAGCTCGCTGAAGTTACTGCCTCAGCAGTTCGGGTACAAATTTCAGGATGTCTCCGTAAAAATAATTTATACCATCCTTCCCCAGGGTTGTTGTTAATAAATGCATTTGGTCGAGGATTTTTACTGAGAAAATATCGCACGCTCTCCAGAATATCTTCTTTTCTTCGTGGGAAACCTTTCTGACTGCTTGTACTAATCCACCAAACGAGGATAGACTCTTCTTCTTCTGTTAAAACTGTTTTTCACTTAATCTTAATTGAATAGTAGACCGTGGAATGTTGAATTGTTTAGAAGCGGCTTTTTTCGACATACCACTTTTCACAGCATCTAAAGCCTTCTGAATGTCGTTCTCCTTGTATTTTTTTTAAATACTTTAAATCAGCAGGAACTTTAGGCATTTTAATTTGATATCTGTAAAAAACACAAACAAAACTAACTTTAATAAATAATTTTAAATCAATTAATGGTGTAAACTTTAGAATGTGTATCATTGGCAGTGTAAATATTGGCACACCTATCAGTATAGTGATTGGCATGTGCAGGTTATAGTGATTGGCACTGCTAATAATAATACTTTAATTAAACAAATGTATGTTCTAAATTTTACTGCTGAATTTAAGCAAAACTACATATCAATTGTCTAAAAAACACAATTTATCAATGATTATATGAAAGTACAGTGATTGACATGCATGCCAATGAATAGACCTCCATACAAATGTAACACACAATCATTGGCACCTGGCAATTATCTTATCCAGGCGCTTAAACTAAATAAGGATGGCAAAGAAACTCACCTTTGGCCTTTATTTACAACACAATACTCTAAAATATCAATATCTTGTAAAAACTTGAAATAATTATCAATATAATGGAAGACTTACCTTATGAAAACAATAAGAAATTTTGATAAAACGTGATGAGCACTACCCGCGTCCACGGATCAGTTGACAGTTGAAAAATGTTGCCCTATGTATGAAATAAATTATGCCCATCTAAAAATAGGATAGTGTGGGAACACAATACGTCTAAAATTGGGATATATTTCTCGCCGTAGCCACTAATATTACTGTTTCAATTCAGGAGTGCCAATCAATGGGGGGGGTGCCAAAGATAGTACCGTTTCCTATATGTATTAACAAGTAGTAGAACTAACAAATAGTAGAAGTATGTTTGCGTAATGTGTATATTGCAATATAAAATGAACGTGTAAGAAGCGACTTTATTGTGTTTTGTTGCGTTGGTACAACTAGAAAAGTTTGATAGACCCGGAATAACAGTTGATTTTAAGCTCGGCTTGGTTTGAATGTGGAGCTTAGCGCGGCTTGGAACATAATCAGTAAATATAGATGGTAAAACTATATATAATAAATATTGCACTATTTTCTATGATTTTAATAGACGAATGTGCTTTTTTCTATGTAAAACCGAATTACTGTGCACGTGAGTGGTATATCTATGCTCTTTATTGTCATCGTGAGATATAGAGCTTTCAAAATGTCAAATTTTTTAGAGGGGTTTAATTTACAAGTTCCCACTTCAATCAGTGTGGTGCTATATGCGAGGATACTAATATTAAATAGTATTTGTTTTTCTGGAGTCAACGCACTATTCATGAAATTATGACGAACAAATCGCTGAAAACATATTCCCTTTTATAATACCAGACTATTTGTTTATTTCAGATTGATTATCAATTAATAACATCAACACCCCTGACCGCTCGATGAATATGATTGTTCACACTGATAAAATTGATGGCTTAATCGGCCGAATAAGACCGCTTTATTTGAGCGAGGAATATATACCGAACTGATATACCAGGCCATAGGAAATAAAGCAAAGTAAAAGTATAAAAAGGTCATGGGGTGGCAGTTTTACTATTTTGCGACATGCTTCAATACATCATTAAGATTATTTATAATTGTGCACTCATCTTTTCATCATCAGTTATAGGTGAACAGTTTGATGTTTATTTTCAAATTCTAATATTATATTATGTGAAAGGTTATATGAGAGGAATTACTTCTCACATTCGAGTTGCTTGATTATTACAAAGCGAGATGTTCGAGCTGGTTCGAGATGAAAATGCGAAGTTACCGGCACGAAATGGTGGCAACCAAAGATATTAGAAGAACGAGATATGCTATGTTGGCCGCCGGACCGTAGGCGGAGTACTACCTAATTAGGGTACTTTGAACGGTATCGGGACGTGTACGCACAGAAATCTGTTCTATGTATTAGTGCGGATACCTTAGCGTAAGCGAAGGTGTGCGGTAGTATTGGTGAACAAAACCGGCGACAATGGACAAAACAATTCCACACAGTATGAACTGCTCATAGCACATCTCGTTCTTCTAATATCTTTGGTGGCAACACTATTTATCTACTAAATCAGATTAAATTTATGCTATAACTCAGTGTGGATTTGTCGGAGGTGGGTTAGGATTCTGCGTAGTTCATTCACATTTAATTTTGCAGAATCAATCATTTAATTAACTTTTTTTTTTCAAACTTTCTTCAGATAGGACATTAATCAAATAATAAAAGTAAGTGTACAAATTTGCGTGCCGCTAAAACTCATAATAATGTCCCGGTATAATCAAAGGAGTTATATGGTGTGGTAGCCCTCTATCTCCTATCTATCTCTATCTTCTATCTCCTTCCAAACACGACGTCTAATTTTTGATCAAATCTTATTGTTTAAAATCCTAAATATTGGTCTGGATTCACCAGAACTTATCAATTTAATAAATCTTTATATTCCGTCTAGAGAAACCCGACAATCTGATTTATTTTATCTCCCCTCGGGTAGAACAATCATTCGAAAAAAATCCCCAATTCCTCGTATATGTGCACAATATACTACAAAATTTTACAGCATTGACATTTTTGCTAATAACCTTGTGGCGTCGAGAAGAATCAAGATTAATTATTAATAATAAGCAGCTCGACGCTACTATTATGTTGGTTTAGAGTTAATGACACGTCGGACAAACTTTTCTAATGAATAGAGCGCCAAAGTATGATATTCCTATCATGCTATATCCATCCGGCGTGTCGCCAGCTCCTTTCGGATCATGAAACTTACCTCCCGGGCGGTGGGCACCGCTGTCATGCTATTGTGTCTCAGGGTGATGTGATGATTAAATAAAACAGTTTAAATGTTTAAATTGCACACTGATTATATATTTAAATGTCTGATCATACCAATATTTTAATTAAGACACTCACCCGAGATCGACCGTGTTATGAACTACTCTGACTATCTAAACTTGGCTAGGTATTCTTGAAGATGGGAAATCCATGACGGTGAGGATTGCATCCATGCAATCCGATGCAAGTTGGCTGCCTCTAAGCCTCCTTCGGAATATTCTGCTGCTGCGCGCTGGCCCTCTCGTGAGTTAGGCACCAATCGACATCCGCCCAAAGATTTGCTCGGCGAGATTAACTAAGGCTCGGCCCAGAATATTAATAACATGCCTGTACAAGGCCCAGGATGATGGATTTAAATCCGCGACCACGGTCAACCCAGAGATGGCTCCGATTAATTGTCGATTTCGATCTACCGACATGCTGATCAAAATGTCGCCGTTATGGCTTTAAGATGTGAATCACGTACTTTCACGATAACTCCAATATCATGTTGGATATTTAAAATAACAAACCCATCAGGGTAAAAATCTATCGATTCACGATTGACTGTAAATACATTTCGTAATCCAGTTTTTAAATTAATAATGTCTGCGACGGTCGTTATCGAACCGGGGTCCCGCCGGATCCATAACAAGAGTCCGGAAACGGCCCCCCTTTCTCCCGACCACTCCTCTCTGTGTTGCCTGTCAAGAATCATCATTAATTTATTACCCTATCGAAATTAGCCTACCTGAGCCTACTTGAGTTTATGAAATAATATTTCATAACATTACCCCCCTCACCACACAAATGTTTGCCCCCAAACATTAATTTACCCACAAACCTGAACTAAAAAAAACCTATGTCGATCCCGGTACTAAAAAGAAGAAGGTAACTCAAACAATTGTTATAAAACTACGAAATAGAATAAAATTAATAAGTTATACCGAATGGGTGTGCCGCAACTCCAATCGCACCCATCCTGCGTAAGGCAGGATGGCTGGGCTTGCGAAGCAACCATTCTCCGATCTGAAAATTTGCAAAAACCATAGCAACTACACTGAAATATAGAAAACTTAAACTTAAATATCCTTAAATTAAACAATATCTAAATAATGTTACGTAAACGGGGTCCACAAGCACCCACAGCATTGATGAAGCTGGGTGTTGAAAAACTGACTTATCGTCAAGAACTGCCGTTGACGTTACATCTACAATAAAGCAGACTAGTAGTTAAAAACCCGCTCCGCGGGTTTTTGCTGCTAGGCCCTGAGGGCGGCACTTGCTTGGGCTTCGCCCAGTTTACTAACAGTTACATTTAATAAGTAGATATTAGATCAATTGGTAGATATAAAATAGTAAGACATTATGTAGTAGCCCGAGCGCGGACAATGAGAGGAACACCCTTCACCCCAACATAAATCTCGTCAATGAGAAAAATGTTTCCTCTCCCATACCACCGAAATGATTTCATTTTTAAATCGAAGTAAAATTAAAAAAAAAAAAAAAAAAAAAATATATATATATATATATATATGTAATTCGGAAATAAAACATATCAACATATTACAATATAACATATAACTTTGCTGAAATAATAAACTCTTACCAAAAGATTGTCAAAGTAAATAATTTTTTTTAAATATATTAAGGATTATTTTATTGGGATAATTCCTAAAAATCTACACATTTGGGTGAAATAGTATTACGCTCTTACCAAAAGATTGTCAAAGTAAATACTCATACAACAAAACTCTCTTAAAAATTTTTCAAAGAAAAAATTCTTAGGCAGAAAAACCTTACATGAGGGATAAATTGACCTGAAAAACCAAACTATTGTAAGCAAGTACCTACAATTTATTATACTTTTATTTTTTACAATTTACAACATAATATTATATGCTTTCATTAGGAAAAAATCTCTTTGTAAACAATATTGTCCGTATACCAATCAGTCAGAATTTGCCCTTGTCTGGAACCGTCAATAATCTGTATAAATAACGATGACTGCGTTCGTACTCTGGAACAGGCAACGTACAACTGTCCATGAGAAAATACTGGCTCAGGAAGTAACAGTCCAACCCGTTCAAAAGTTTGTCCTTGAGATTTATTGATGGTCATTGCATAAGCTAATTTGACTGGAAACTGTTTCCTGCACATATTGAATTGTATTGTAACATCAGACAAAGTGTTTAAGTAAATTCTAGGAATGAAATGTACTGTACCTTTTCTGTTCCCCGTAATGATTTCGGCTTGAATTAAGTAACAGCTCAAATTTTTAATAACCATTCTTGTTCCATTGCAAAGGCCATCACCAACAGATAAATTTCTAAGTAACATAATGATGGCACCAATTTTAAGATTTAATATGTGTGGTGGGAAGCCATTTTGGTTTATAGAATTTAAATATTCAACAGGAAAGTTAGCCTGCTCGTTATAATCTAAATTTCCTTCTTCATTAATGATGGTATCGACAGAATGAAAAGTCTTCATTTGTCCTTCTAATCGTTGAAGTACATCCTCATTGATTCCACAAACATGACTATTTTTGGGGCACAAAATGGTACGTTGACTCATCACTAAGGCATCAGCAGTGGTATGTGTCTTACCATATATACATTGAATAATATCTTGGCAAATATTTACATTGGGAATAAGCACAGATGACTCTAATGTTCCTTCTACGGGAGGAAGTTTTCCATCTTCCAAGTCCAAAAGCCATTTAGAAAATATGTTTTCACTTTCTAAAGCTCTGACATTTGTTTTTAATTGAAAAGTTTTGAAATGGTACCAAAGTATGCTGCTTTTTATGCAAGCGGCAATTAATTGTCCTCGTGAAGCACGTCGACACACTCGAAGGATCTGACGAAAGTCTCCGCCCAAAACAATAACTTTGTTACCAAAGACAGAATCACTTCCCATGATATCACGTATAGTACGCTCAATAGGGTGTGTCAATTATTTCAACTTTTGAATTCAGAAACGCCTGATGTCTCAAAAGTTGCGTCTTACAAAGAAAATGAGAACTACATTTAAAATTATTTTAAAAAAAATGGTTATTAGCTCGCTAAAATGCATTGAAAACAGAAAAAAACCTAAAACATGTGTTTTTAAATAATGGTAATTAATATTTTCTTCACAATAATTTAACCTTTTAACGTTTGTGTATTATTAAAAACTGCGTATACTTGACAAAAATTAAATAAAAAAATCAATTTTATTAATGCAAGTAAATCTACAAGAATACCGAAATTAACAAAAAAAATTACAAAAAATCCACTAAAACGTTTTCCATTGCCATTTAGTTTGCTTTAATTTTCAATTATTGGACTTATCAACGTAGTCAAAGATTATTGATTATGGGGAATATCGATTTCAACACTACGCAAAAACTTCGTAAAAAATATACAAGGGCGCAAAGGATTGTAAATCCGAATATGTCACGACCTTTAGAAAAACCATCTACTCTTCTTCCTCTTCTTTCCAACAGTTTTTCAGATTCTGATGAGGAACCAGCGCTAAGTGATGATCATCAATCTGCAGTGGCTCATGATACATTATCTCCTCGAAATATACAATATTCGAAGATGAACAATCCCTTGACGAAGTTATCTCAAATTTGTGATCGATACGGCGTATCACACAGAGCAGCAGCTGCCATTGCTTCTGCGGTTTTAAAAGATGTAAATGAAGCTGGTCCATCATAGTAGATTATGTTACATACACGTTATAGATCATAGTAGATTATGAAGAGCTAGAAAGCAAACTAGAGATATGTTATTAAATAGCCGTAAATTGACAAATATCGAAGGTTTATTTTTCGATGGGCGCAAGGACAAAACAATGTTTATTATCAAGAAAGGAAGAAAATTTTATCGACGAATAAAAGTTGAAGAACACATAACGCTTATGCAGGAGCCAGGATCAGTGTATCTCGGACACGCTACGTCATCATTTTGTACTGCTAAAGACAGCGAAAATGCCATATGTTCTCTTTTGGAAGAGGAAAATCGTCAAATGGAGAAAATTGTTGAAGTTCGTTGTGACGGAACAAATACAAACACTGGCCGGAAAAATGGAATCAATTCAAGAATGGAACAGAGACATGGAAAGCCATTGCAATGGCTTATCTGCCAGCTGCACGCCAATGAACTACCATTGCGAAATCTGCTATCTTCATTAGATGGACCGACTAGCGGACCTGTAGCTTTCTCGGGACCAATCGGAAGAAACTTAAAAAATTGTGAGAACGTTAAAATTATTCGGTTTGTTCCCATTCAATCATCCATACCGGAAAATATAACAGAAAAATTAAGCACGGACCAAAATTATTTACATAATATGTGTCTGGCTGTGTCAAAAGGTATGATAACTGTAGATTTGGCAAGGAAACAACTAGGGAAAATGTCTCATGCCAGGTGGCTAACAACTGCAAGCAGAATATTACGGCTATATGTTGCAACGGAAAACCCAACAGAAAATTTGCAGATATTGGCCACCTTTATTGTGAGAGTTTATGCTCCAACATGGTTTACCATAAAGTGCAATAGGTCTTGTATAGATGGAGCCCGTAATCTATGGAAAATGGTTAGCATTTCCAGATATCTTTCAGGAGAATTGAAAGCTATTGTCGACCCCGTGATTCAGAGGAACGCATATTTTGCCCACCCGGAAAACATTATTCTATCAATGTTAACCGATGACAATAAATTTATAAGGGAGCTAGGATGTAGATGGATCATTAAATATAGGGCCCTTCAAACTTCAAGAGTGAGAGAGTTCATAATTCCAAAAATTAATTTCAACTGCAATAGCTACATAGAATTAATTGACTGGCAGGCCACAGATTTGATTCTGACAGAACCTCCACTCCTGAGCAACGTAAAAACGGACGAATTGCTTAAATTGTGTGATGAAGGAAATGTAAAAAGGTTCGATTTTCCTAAATTTCCTTGCCACATACAATCAGTGGAAAGGTGTGTGAAGTTGACCACAGAGGCGTCTTCTATTGCTGGTTACAATGCTAGAAAAGGTTATATTTACGCCAAGCAACATTCAAGAAACAAAATGCCAAATTTTAATTCAAAGCAAGATTTTAAGTAATTACTGTTTTAACAATATGTTATCATTCAATTTTGAGCATCCATTATTTTTTATTCGTTGTATTTTGGTCAAAAATGTTGTTGTACGTTATTGTTTAGTATCTTGAATTAAACCATAAAAAGTGTTTTTTTTCCCTTTTATATTTTTAACAAACACATCACATATGTTTAAAAAATATTTATTTTTCGTTCTTTGTACTGCAGTTATGGAAATAAAATTAAGTGTGCTACAAAATATAAAATATGGACCCATTGTTTTATTTTTTTCCCAAATCACGAAATCAATTTTTTTTCAAAACTTCCGGCCATTTTAGCGAGCTAATAGTGAACACCCATTTAATTTATTTTTACGTTTTCGAATAGCTACAGATCATACGCAACTTTTGAGACCCCAGGCGTTTAAAAATAAGGCAATTTTTTTTCTCTCTATGGAGAGCGACACACGCTAACGCTCAATTACTTCTAAACCTACACCTGGGGCCATCGGTGCTTCATCCCATATTATAATATCTGCTTCTTTTATAATTTTCCGGTTCTTTGATGTGACCTTACATGTTGTATTGTCCTGTAAACTGAGGGGTAAATTAAAATCAGTATGACACGTTACCCCACCTGGAAGCAAGATAGCTGCAATGCCTGTCCAAGCGACTGATAAAACTTTGTTACCTTTTCCTCTTAGAGTGTAAATTAAAGTTTCGTAAAGGTATGTTTTCCCTGTTCCTCCTGGGCCATCAATGAAGAAACATTTATTGTCATCATTTTCATCTGAAAAAAACTTATTCAAAATAGAATTATATGCTTGAAGTTGTTCGTCATTGAGTTTGGCAGCCATCAATTCACCTAAAGTGTTTTCAGAAATTACATTAAAATCAGTCACTTGTCCAAAACTGCAACTTTCATCAGGTTCAAGTAAGCCCTGCATTCTGCAAGATGAATTCTCCTTCATAAGCATATCCTGTATGTTTAAAAGACAAAGATTAATAGCTGTTTCTTCAGCAACACCATGATGAAAAAAATCTTCAGACATAGATTTGTTGAAATCATTCCACAGCTGCAACGGGTCCGAAGGGATACATTGTTTTAAAATTAAAACAAATAGATATCAACAATGAAAACAAGAGTTTTGGGCATCAAATACAATGAAGCCTACGTCATGCACTGCGTCCATTTTTCTATGTCATCAATGAGCTTCAGTTCACGCGCCGCATCACGAAAAGTAGCTAGTAAATTACCATTAACAGTTTGCAAAGATTCAAAGGATGTAGCTCCAGCCACCTTTATAAGAATCAGCCGTAAATGATACAGTTCTATATTTTTAGGAGAAATTGAAGGTATTCGTCCAATGATTTTGCCACCTCCCCGCTGTCGCCTCGTCCACTTTTTACCAGCTGAAAAGACATAATTATTTGGTACATCTTGATACAGAATAGAGCGTCCCTCAATATCTTGAAGATTCAATTGGAACCACGCTGTTAAAGAGGTGTTCCTTGTAGATGCTTCCCTGAGAGCCTGTTCCTCCCGCCCCTCTGCAAAATACACAGATTGGCTGTCGGGTAAATGTAAAGCCAGAAGTAAAATTGAGTGAGATTGATCATGTATAGGATTTTCCATAATTTTCCAGACAGCTTCAGGGGCACTCACATATCGACAATTGATATATTGATTAATTTCATCATATTGAATAACCGCACTCTCCAAATTTCCAGCTTCTTGTCTTATTTCGATTCTAGCACAATCAAAACCTTTGATATATATTTATGAATATATTTAATACTGGCCACAGAGGAACAAATTTCAACATTAATATGAGCATCATATTTTTTGCTAAGGTATGCATTATATGGAACAACAAATCGATTGTCGATACGTATATCCCGAACAACGTGATTTTCAGAAAAATTATCACGTCTCCTGTACTCTGGGTAGCCTGCAGAATTATTATCAGTAGAATATTTAAATGATTTGGGGAATTTTTTAGAGCACTTACCGTCTACCATGCAGACTGACCTTGGATTAAGTACGCCACATGGTCCATGAATGTTATTTTTTTAAATAATACGGTACAAAGCCGAATTCTTCGGATGGGGTAGTTCTGCAGATACGGCATTATCAATATCAGAAGCTGTATACAACTTATCTTGGCTGCAAAGTGTAAACACGCCATGTAGACGAGGGAGTCCTCTTTTTTGTTGTTCAATTGTATAAACCCAACAAATTACCTTTCCAAAAACACGTTTCTTAGTCATATCATGAATTAATTCCTTGACTTTTAGATGGAAAACCTTGGCTACTATATCAGGCCAGTCCGCGGCCGATTGATAATGTTCCAATTCGGTTTGTATTTCTGGCCATTTGGGATTGCATGTAAACGTTGTGAATAGATCAGGACGACCAAATTTACGTACCATTGCCATTGAATCTTGATAAAGTTTATTCATATGGCGTGGTTCACCAGTAAATGAAGATGGAAGAATGACTATATTACTTGCACGTACTCCTCTATCAGTGGCTAAATTTCTTACATGGTCTTGCAAACCTTGGTAGCATTCCACTCTGAGTTGTCGTTGGTTTTTCCTAATGTAATCTAGGCGACCAGATTCATAAATAATGTAAGCATGAATTAAATACTGTCGAAAAAGTTTACCCGCATAATGGATTGGATTAAATATGTTTCTTCGCACTGCTAATTTACTTGCATAAAACTGCATGGCAGTTACAGTATGACGTTGAGCAGTACAGAAATCAGCATGATGCTGAAAGCCTGGGGTCCAACCACATTCACCTGATGGAAATAGTAGTGGGAAAACCATAGGATCTAAATGCTTTGATAAAGTTGCCACCCTTTGAAGTCCTTCAACATTTTCAGGATAAACAGCGATATCTATACCCGATGGTAAATTCCCGTCTCTGTCTGCTACATATACCATGGCGATATCGTGAGAACTGGTTGGAGCATTGTACCTCCGTTGGTCATCAGCTGATGAACGTGTAAATAATAGACGTATATCTCTCACCTGCCTGAGCATCGTGTCTTAATTTTCAAATCGTGTCTTGATTTTCAAGTTAGCGGAATTTAACCGAAACAGACAATTTAAATTTGACCAATCAGAGGGCCTACATCGTCCAGACGCTGGAGTATTAATACTATCAGATAACCTTAAATTAAAAATTCATACATTATTACTACAAAATTACAATTTATATATATTTATATCACCTTTTCACATCATCCGAATATTACAACATGCACTTTGGCAACACTGTCCCTAAAATAGGGTTTATGTAGCCACGAAAGGCAACACTTTAGAGTGGAAAACCAGCCCTCACTTTTCACTGATTTTACGCACTGAATGTACATCTTATGAGATGGAAAAATGTTCACTCCGGAGAGTTTTAACTAATCTACCTAATTTGGTCGCTCAGGTAAGTTCACGAAGGGAAGTTATACTTTTAATAGCAAAACATCATCGCAAGAAAGTATTATCTTATTTGAGAAAACTATAACCTTTACACTCTCACAGGTGTGAAATAATATTTCATAACGCTACTTAGGTACGTACTTGCTACTTGCTACTTAGGTACGTACTCGCAGTCGAAATCAAAACAAATCGACCTACGTACTACAAGCACCTACTTGTCTACCAGGTGACAATACGTCACCGGCCGTCTTTTCACATTACGAGAACTCGCCAGAAGGTTCGAGTCTACCGCCTAGGCATAATTGCTGCGCCGTCGAAACTTCGCGAAGGGGCCAGACCAAGCGAGTGGCTTCGATTTAGTTGCAATTTAACTACCTGCTGTTGCCACCGGCCCAATAGTATAAATAAGCCCGACGCAGCGAGTCAGTCAGTCAGTCATCAATCTGCCGTCCGTGGACAAATCTCAACGAGTGATCACCCGCGCTCCTCTTACTAGCGCGAAGGACAACGTACCCGGCTTCGCCCGTACCATCATGGACTCTATCGGGACATCATCTTAGCGCCTTGTCCAGATCGCCGTCCCTGGCAAGCGCTACTCGGATTACAAGCGCCCTGGTTCCAGTGTCTCTGACCAGCGCTTCTTCCACGCCATCATGACCACCACGAGGACACGCAGCATCCTCACTGGTCTACACTCCTCCCGCTCAACCGCCTACAAGGTCCGCCGCACCATCGGCCCTTCTCGTCAGCACTGGAGTATTGATTCCCCAGATCGCCAGTGCCTGACGGTCATCGAGTCCCGGTCGCCAGCGCCCGGCGTCGACTCACTGACCCACGCTTGACCTGCCAACACAGCCAGCATCCGGTGTATACATATGTCCTACATCAACTCCTCGTCACGGCAACTGACTCACCAATAAACACTGTGACCTTCACGACACGCCTTTCATTTCGTGCCTCACCATTGATCCCCAAAACCTAAAGAAATATCGATATGAAGTAATGCGTACGATCGATTAATTATTAATATGAGAGTATGGAATGTATCGGGAGCATCTCCTATCCTCTTCCTATTTTCCTCTTCCTCTCCCCTTCCTTTAACACCAATTTAATTTTAAGATATTAAAACTTAATTTCCAATGAACTTTAGCATAAGAAACTTCTGTGACTTGACTTCAGTTAACTTGTATATTTATATCTATCATTGTATATTATGTAAAAGCTGTTTGTTTCTTACAAAATAAACAAATAAATCTTTATTCTCATAATAATCTTATAATATTCTAGAGCATTCTTAAACATTACAGAACATCCCGCAACATTCTGGAATGTTGTGGAATGTTTGGAAATAGTCTGGAACGTTCGGGAATATCCCAGAATATCCCAGATCATAATGAACAAAAAACAGTATTGCAGGCCGTTTCCTTTACATTGGTATCTCTAAATAGTATAAAATAAAGTCACTATCTGCGTCTGTCAGTTAGTGCGCTTAGTTCATCGAAACTATGCAACAAAGTCTGATAAGGGTTTTCATTATCATTTAGAAAATTTCTTCCGGAAAGTGTATATATATAAAACATGAATATTTTATTTATTGAAATTAGAGAGAAGTCGAGCAACGCCAGGTACACGTCAGCAAGTATTGAATAAAGTGCGAATATGATATGAAAAAAAATACAACGATTTCTGATTTCTAAAATAATCTTTCTCACACCATTGAAACGGGAACGGAACTTATATACAGACAGATGCAATGCAATGCCTTTGCTATGCTTAGTCAAAAATAGAGCAACTACCAATTTTCATTTGTTAATTTCCCTTTTTACTTGCACTGTTGGAAAATATATCAACGTCGGGTGCTTTGTGTTAAATTAATTGAACTGTGATCCGCTACAAACTTCGACACGTCTATTGTTTAGCCCGCAGCCAATTTTCTCGCGCTCACTGGAGTCTCGAAACTTCGTGCAGAGTCTGATTGTTACACAATAGCCCCGCTGTGCCAGAGACATTGCACGAAGACAACTCTATATTTCTGGACAATGTCTGCTTGATTATTTAATTTTCAATGGAATGAACGTAAATAATTCGTAACAAGGGGCGGATTTTTCAGAATATCCAGTCGGTTGTTGTCCGAGAAGCTGAATTATTCTAAGAAGTTATGTGATGTATGGTAATAAGGTTGAGTACTTAATCGATAGATGGCGGTAGTCATAAAGCTTACGCCATAGTCCGTCAGATGTGGCTAGAGTGTAACAGGTACTTACAATATTATATTATCAGAGAGAAAGCTCCTGGGGCGCAAAGAATTACCTACCCTCGGGTAACGAACAATATAGTTTAACCAGACCTTTTATTGTAACGTAAATAAACGAAATTATATCAAGATTTTTTTACTGTTATACTGCATAAGTAAAGGCAGACAACAGTTATTTAGTGATATTTACATTTTGAGAGGAACACAATATTCCAATTTACAATTTATTTATTTGATACTAGCTGTTGCCGTGACTCAGTCTGTCTGTGGACATATATAAACAATAGTGCGTGTTGCTTTTACGTCAGGTTGCGCTGTTGTCCAAGAGATGGCGCTGTTTTACCAAAAAAACATGTTTTTACCGGTATGTATATAAAACACAGGCGTATTCGAATGCAACGTTAAATTTAATTTCATTTTTTAAAGCAATAATTATTGTCTTGAAACACTCAAATACATTGAAAAAATATTACGAGAAAAATATATGCCGTCGATGAATATTGAACCTACAGTCTTCTGATTGCCGGTCAGGTGCTCTACAAATTGCACTACGTTTTCCAAACCCGCCAAATTATTCAATATTGACTGGTATTTTTCATTAAAAAATATTGTTTACTAGATTTTTCATAATTTATAATTCATTATTGCTTTAAAATGAAACGTTATCCTTTGTGCTATGCATAAAAAACCTTGTTTCAAAACATTAGTTTAAAATAAAAAATAATTAAAGATAATTGTTTGTAAAAAGTTATTTAAAAAAAACACAATACAACTTGTACACAAAGAATGTAAAATTAAAAATAAATTATTTGGGTCCACCCCTGGTTCTCATCATTGAAACAATAATGGTGCGTTTTGTTCAGAACGCGAGATGTTTATTATTAATTTTGTAATGTAAAGGTACAAAAGCATACGAAAAGTGAGTCCCAAAATTCTGCTTGATGAAATCCTGGCTTTAATTTCTTGTGGGTTATCATTCCGTCTTTAATTCTGTTCATTCCGTTTTATGTATCTCTTTGAGTATTAATAAGAATACTTAATACAATGGGTAGAGTCTGAGCTTAATTTCTCTAGAACATGTGCAATTTAATGCTATGGAGTCGTTGCTCTATTCTAAGATCCCGCATTCCGAATTTATGTTGAAATATAACATGCATACTTCCCTTGAACACTTTCCATACTCATAATCGCTGCAGATGTGTAGTTATACCGGCCGTATTAGTAGCTATCAGATTTATATCGGCTCATTTTTATGGCTATTTGAGCTCAGCTCTGGTTCGACTGCACGATCTGGTACAAAGAATAGGCATTGTGATTGGTCGTTGGATTTGAATCGTACACATACACATAACAGACACGATGGGAAAATAGGTCTTATGTTCGAATCAAAATCATGGTTTCATAAAAAAAAATCGGTTGACAAGTTTTAAATTCAATACAAGATATAAAACAGTTGGACGCACACAATGCGCACGCATTGCTGCCGCAAGAGCTATGATATATGTCTGTGTTGTAAGCGCATAATAATTATCCCACGTTATGGGTAATTTTTAAATGATTTAGGGAATATTGAAAGACGATGTTTATATTCTTCTAGAACCCTTCCTGGGTGCAGGGTGGAGGAGTTTCCTTGAAGTGGCAAATACTTTCAAATTATTATAACGCCAACAATGATGACTAACACGCTTTATTATTACTCCATCACAATATTAAAATATACCCATCAATCATCTATCAAAGAAAGAGAAGGAAGATGCATTATTTTCATATTTCCGATGATTTTTCTGAAATACGCAGTTCGCTTTTCCGAAGATGTTTCTCCTGGATTTCTTATGTTTTCTTAAAATTCGTCCATAGTATTAAAAGTCCATGAGTATAATATTCCACGATCTGTTGTACGAACCCGTTGTTCGTTGTTTCTTTCCAGAATATTTCTGTTTAAATCTCCCACAGCAAGGACAGGCTCAAAGGCAAACCTTTTCAAATATAAAGCAAATAATATTCAAATCTATGTACCTACATATTTCAGCAAAAATATTTTTAATTGAAGTTTTGTTTATGTTTCCAGTTGAGTTTGGAACGGGTTTAATTCTATCTAGAGAGAAGGAACTTGGGTATATCGTAATAAAAACGTTATATTTTTGTTGTTTAACACTTAGATTGTTTATTTATTTATTAATTTACGCCCTTTTTGGGGATTTTACATATGACTAGTAAAAATTATACAGTATTTATTATACATAAGTAAACAGCCTCGCTAACAATTTTTTTGTATTTTTAAGTGATAAATTGGAGATGTCCACTATCTCGGTATAATTATTTCCCTCCATAAGTATGCTGGGCGATGAGTAATACAATAATATTTGGATGATTTGTATAGCGCCGTTTTTGTGCAAAATCACCTCAAGGGCGCTCTACAAATATATATATATATATATTTTTTTTATATAAACTCCACACAGGAGGCCCTGAAGAAAATAATTTCCCTCAGGGCCTATGTCATCTTTGAGGATGCTGTGTGGAGGGTTTAGACAAATAAATTACAATATATCAATTTTAGCCACACTCAACACCAATAATCACTAATATATATATATATTTTTTTTATATTAACTCCACACAGGAGGCCCTGAAGAAAATAATTTCCCTCAGGGCCTATGTCATCTTTGGGGATGCTGTGTGGAGGGTCTTTTTGTGGAGAGGAAGGAGTGAACATGGGTCTTGAAGAGTCCCATGTTGTAGGAGGGAGGAAACACAGAAGCCGGCAGTTCGTTCCACAGCCGAGCTGTTGAACTTAAGAACGAATCGTAGAAGCGACCCGTTCTCATGTGACAAGTGTCAACCGTGTACAAATGTTGGGCACGCATTTGGCGTGTATCCCGACTACGCACCGGTGCCGAAGGGATCAATGACGCTAGTTCCTCAGAGCATCTTCCATTGTAATACCGATAGAACAAGGACAGCATACCTACCTGACGCCTGTGCTCTAAAGATTGCAGTCCGTTTGTTAAGATTGGGGAATCTATCAAACGGACCGCCCGTTTTTGCACAGAGTCAAGGGTTTTTTTCAGGTATTTAGGGGCTCCGGACCAGAGATGGCTGCCAAATTCGACAGTAGGGTGCACTTGCGATTTGTATAGGGTCAGCAGTTGTGTACTATTAAAGTATCTGCGGGCCCTGTACAGTACGCCCAGCTTCTGAGAGGCCAGATTTACTCTGGCTTCGATGGAGCCCCCATACCTAAGCTGGTCACTTATAGTTAAACCAAGCATATCAATGGAAGGCCTGTTCGGAAGCTTGCTTCCGTTGAAGGAGACTAGATTATCATTTAGATCCCTTTTAGACGTAATCAGACAGGATTGGGTCTTTGAAACATTAAATTCGACGAGATTACTTTTACCCCAGGAGGAAATACTCTCGAGATAACCGTCCATTCTCTGCTTCAAAGCCCTCCGAGCCGTTGGAGTTTGTGTGCCCTTTGGGTGCTCGTCAAACAAAAAGCTATCATGAACTGTACTGTCATCCGCGTAACAATGAATCGGTGCACATGTCAAAAGGTCATTGATGTGCAACAAAAACAAAGTCGGAGACAGAACCGATCCCTGTGGGACGCCAGCATTTATAGAGTGTGAGGATGAGGTGAAACCGTCAGCAACTGCCTGAATCGACCTATCCCTTAAAAAGTCAGCAATCCACGTACACAGGGATGCGGGAAGTCCGTAAGAAGGCAATTTGTTGACAAGTCCTCGGTGCCAGACCCGGTCAAAGGCCTTGGATATGTCTAGTGCGACCGTTTGGGTCTCACCGTGACGTTCCAGGCACCGCCCCCAAACATGCGACACATACGCGAGAAGATCACCGCACGAGCGGTTCCGCCGGAATCCGTATTGACGGTCGTTGATAATTTTGTTCTTCTCGAGGTATGTGAGCAGTTTGTCGTTGATCACACGTTCCATCACTTTGGACAGAACTGATGTGATCGCTATGGGGCGGTAGTTGGCCGGGTTGGAGCGGTCACCTTTCTTGGGAATAGGGTGAATGACCGCTTTATTCCAACCAGAGGGCACAGTGCCACACTTCAGGGACATTTTAAAGAGCTTTGTCAAAACTGGAACTATTTCCGCAGCACACCTCTGCAATACCAGGGCAGGTATTCCATCAGGTCCACTAGCTTTGTTAACATCGAGCCCCCGTATAACGTGGAGTACATCCCGATGCCGGATCCTCAGCTTTTTCATATAGAAGCCGCAGTGAGGAACCGACGGCGGAACAGCACCTCCGTCATCGAGGGTCGAGTTTTCCGCAAACATTTTCCCTAATAAGTTAGCCTTTTCGGTGGCGGTGTTTGCTAGTGATCCGTCAGGTCTGGTAAGAGGTGGCAAACTGGGTTTGCAAAAATTCCGACCTATTGAGCCCGCAAGGGACCAGAATGCTCTGCTGCCATGCGGGCAGGCAGCCAGCTTTTTGATGATCTGCAGGTCGTGTTCGAATTTCGACCTATTAATGATTCTCTTGCATTCCTTTGCCGATTTGTTGTATGCTGATCTGCTTTCGGGCGTTCGAGATGTGTTGTAGGCTCGGTAAGCCGCGTTTTTTCGTCGAACTGCTTCGGAGCATTGTCGACTGAACCACGGCTTTGAGCCCACACCAGTTTCTTTAGTAGTCGATTGTATGAAGCCATCCATCGCCGATTTGATGACTTCACCAATCTCCTGGGCACATCTTGAAGGGTCCGAAGTCCGAAAAAAAACAGCTGACCACGGAAAAGCGTTGAAATGGGCCCGCATACCGAACCAATCTGCTGACCTATAGTGCCACACTTTTCTCTTCAGCCTCTCATTGGTTGGTCTGAGGCTAACGGGGATTGATGTTGTCACTAGGCAGTGGTCAGATGATCCCAGAGGCGCTGTGACGTCAATATATCCGTGTGGCACAGTAGTTAAGAATAGGTCTAACAGATTGGAACGGTGAGTCTGGACATCAGGAACCCTTGTAGGCTCCTGAACCAGTTGCTCTAATCCGTAGCAAATGGCAAAGGATTTCGCCTGTCGGCCAGCCGAGTCCGTTGGGCCAGAGAACTTCAACCATGGTTCGTTATGAACATTGAAGTCCCCCAGAACAATAAACTCGGCCGAAGGGTAGCGGGGCAAGAGATCATCAATAGTATCTCTTAAATGTTTGAAGAGCTCGGAAGTGTCTGATTCGCTATGGTTCGGGGAGCGGTATAGACATGCGTAGAATCTTGCCGTACTGGCAAGATTGACGCGCACCCACATTACGTCGAATCTGGAGTTTTCCAGACTCAATAGTCGTACACAGTTGACGTCAGCTCGACTATAGAGGCAGACTCCTCCTTTGAATCGGAACTTGCTTGCAAGGGTAAAGCCCGGGCAGTCCAGATAGGAGGAGTTTGGCGGCTCGGCTATCTGAGTTTCGGATAGGAAAAGAAGGTTGGGACGTTGGGACAAAAGATGGTGATGAACTGAATTTAAATTAGTGTGCAGACCGCGAATGTTGGCAAAATTTACCAACAGTTTTGGCCCGCACCGGGGACGCCTGCTACTCGCCGCTGTAATGATGTTAAGTTTGTTTTTATGTATATTCATGATTTTAATTTTTTTTTTTTTTTTTAAGGGTATGAAGTGAAAGGAAGGTCTGGAATGGAAAGGTATGCTGGGTCCCCTCCGGTCACGAACCGGCACAACAGCAGTGGCAGGGTTTTTTCACTCGCTGATGGGGCAGCCCACCCTTAGTCGTGAGCCTGAGGGTCGGGCCCCTGTACTATCGAGCGGCCCGGACAGCGGTAACCGGTTGTAAAGGGTCTCCCTCAACCAGCATCTCCCAACCGGCCCGCCACGCAGAAGGTGGGCCGACGCACCCGCCACCAATACCTGGGCAAACCTTAACCCATGAACCCGGGCACCCCTGCTAAGTCACCAAACGTAGCGAACCACTTGAGGTGACCTGTGGCAGAGGTGTTGGTCATCCAATAAATGGTTCCCAGGGCGGCGGTACCCATTCCCGCCTACCAAATTGTAAATATATCTACAACTATATATATATGAATATATCTACAACTAAACTGAACAAATGTTTATAAAATGATCATATGCAACTGGGCTGAAAATGGACAGGGTTCATATCAACAACATGATAACTTGCAGTATGTTATTAATGATTATTCAATAATAGCAAATTCATATTTTATTAATTTTGATAATTTACACGAAAATATGTCAATATCATTAAAATTCTTATTGTATAGGGTACACGCTCTGAATATAAAAGCGTTTTGTCTGAGATTAGTAGAACATTTTTAGAGATGAAAAAGTGATCTATCTCTAGTTCTAAACCTTGGGACTCGAAAGGGGCGAACAATCGATAGTACCATTGATAATTTTATGGAGATGTATTATATCTGCGGAGTCTCTTCTAGTTTTTAATGGCCTTAGTCCATAATATTCCATCGAGCTATTAGGACGGGTTGTTTCGGAAATGTCGTGGTTACCAATATTCATCTTAAAATTTAAATGATTGACAATTTTTTTTTTGATGACTTCAATGCACTTTACATAAATATTATATTTATGTATTTGTATCATGATGATAATTTAGCTTATTCCGGACGAAGTAGCGATGGGTGTTGCCCATAAGAGCGGGAGCCACGGTATCAACTCAATATTTTCGAATGTCTCAAAGAGTCAACTCAATTGAACGACGGCTCAATTGAACGGGAGCCATAGCTCAGAGCGTATAAGCAATGAGAATACTGCGCTCGCCCGATACGGCTCCCTGTTACGGCTCCCCCGTTAAGGCTCCCACCGTTCCCAGTTCCCAGCATAAGCGTATGACTCTTACTACGGGTACGCCGCCTCGTACCACAAGAGAAATAAGATGCCAGGTATTTAGTATATATCCAAGTTCAGATATCAGACTGTCAAACGCTGTTCACGTCTCTGATATATGTACTACGTTATATAAATATATTACGTTTTATTGTAATTTTAATTATTAATTGGATACTTTTAATTGTACTATTTTTCTTAAATACCCCCTGATAAAAAGAGTAACCAATTGAGCCGTTGTACGGTTTACCGGGAGTCGTGCGAACATAGCTCATCGAAAAGAGCTAGCTCAATTGTGCGGCTCGTTCATAAACAACTCATCGTTAGGTAGAAGGAAGAGTCTTCTTCTAAAAATGGTTTTATTAAATACCTGTGCTAGTTTAAAACGAAGGATTCTTTTAATATATTTTATTTACGGCACGATGTAACTACTTTTTACGGATACGTTTGTAATCTAACCAAACTTTCAATAAAAAACGGTAACCGAAACTAATCTTGGCAATAAAATAAATTGGTGGCCTACTTTTATTAGATTGACATATCGTGAACACAACGAAATGTCAAAATAAACCCTATCTGTTGGCAAACTAAGATTAAAGTATTTGGCGTAGACATTTTCACAAAATCGCAGCTTGAAATAAATACTCTTTAAATAAAAATTATCCCATTTGCTAAGCCGTGATCTTTCATTTGATTTCGTAGATAAACATATTGCTATATTAAAGGGAATTGCGTCCTACGCTAGAAGCCAGTGCTATATTTAAGGGCCCCCTTGTAAGAGCGCAAGTGCAACATAATGGCAGGGCAAAATAAGGCCACAAGCAGGTTTGAGTGTCAGCAAACCTACGTCAATCCACGGTTAGCTCAACGTAAAGGCACGATATTGTCTCATATCAGGTCGGGGGCCAGCTATCTTCTTCTGTTACTACATTCAGAGCTGAAGAGGGATTCGTTAATGACAAAAGAGTGATATTTAACAAGTGTATAGTATGGCAGGGCTTCCAAACTTATAAGTACGGGTACATGGTTATTCTACCTAATTACGATCTCTCTCTTCTTCTGAATTTATAAAAGGAACACGGCACTGAACGTTATCATAGCACATGAATAGGGGTTAAAAGGATCAGCTTACATGAGTTCCTGCGGTCAGTGCACCACTGCAGTGGTGCGTGTTGAGGCAGCCATTTTATGCCACGCGCCGCGAGCACGTTGGAACATGACTCAAAATTACTAGATTCTCTGTGAAATCCAGTCAGGCGTTCACCCTTCAATCTTTTTAATTAATTTAACTTCTTCACAACGCCCGAGGCATGCGCGTTGTACGTGTGGTAGCTTTGAATGCCGAATCACAGATTCCGTTGAACGGTTGCCGCGGAACTGGCGTGCGTGGTTAATTCCGAGAGTGGCCACAGGACGCCGATGGCGTGAGGCAGCACTATCCTGTTTCATAACAATATAAAGTGTGTATGGTAGATGTAAAATAAATGTATAGATTGTACAGGATAAATCTCATTCTCCGCTCCATTTCCCAAAAATCGAGAGACAGTATATCCAGGCATTTGGCAATTATACTGCGAGTTTACAAAAAACTGAACTCTATGACTACAAATTGAAGAAAAAAAACAATACTCCCCATAAATAATGTATTATCTACGATGTTCTGTTCATTCCCACCTTGCCACCCCGATAATCCCGCTGGAACCTCCCATTCGATTTTCTAGTCTGCACCGATACATTGCTCCACGTTAGTGAGAATTAACTCGACTTTATGGTGAAGTCGAATCACTAAGAACCAGGGGACTGAACCCAAGGGAAGTAGATGGCTGAGTGTTTCGAAGGGTATAAAGAAAGCAATTTAACTATAACCCTTTTTTTAATTCATTTAAACATACAATATTTATTTTAATTGAAAATACTTTAGTGGTATTATGAAAAAAAAATTAAATGTTCTTTTGTTCAAAATCTTAAATCTTCGTAAGTTCTTCACCGGTTGCTTTGAAATTTTGACACAACGTTTCATTCGAATACGTGTGTGTTTTTATATACCTACATTATATAGATGTCACCGTGACAGGAAAAACCCTTTCTTTAAGACAGCGCCATCTGTTGGTCGTAAAAGTAACACGCGCTATTTGTTTCTCTATCTGCATAGACAAACTCTGCCACACAACGCGTGGTTTAATTATGTACTCGGCTGTAAAATGATTTGCCCGCCTCCGTGTTATCTCCATCGTAACAAAATGGGTCTATTTAAGACCCAGTTTCGCTCCCTTCTTTCCACAAAAAGACCCTCCACACAGCATACCCAAAGATGACACAGGCTACGAGAGTAATTATTTTCCTCAGGTCCTCCTGTGCGGAGTTAATGTAAAAGAATAAAAACTAATTTAATAGTTCGATAACAATTTTATCAAAATCTTAAACGAGCCGAGAATTTGGGTTTAATGGCGACGTTGACATGTCACAAAATCACCTCGTCAAAAATAAAGATTCTTTTACTTTTAACGACCAATTTCAAAATGTCTTTTAAAACTTAAAAAAATGGTTTGACTGATGATGGAAACGATGTTCTCTACCAACCTAACCAAATGCCGATCTGGTAGGACCGAAATTTATTTCTATTATTAACTTCTGTAATATCATAAGATTTTAAAGAAACGCGTATATGTCCGCATGTGTGTTTGTGATTGCCACCAAAGGTTGAAAGAATGCATTGTCATCGACAAAGAGTCTATCAGCTCGATCAAATATCGGAAGGTGGATTAATTTTCGCTTCCAAGATTAATACATTGCCGAAAACAAATATCTAAATCAAGTAGATGTTTAAAAAAACAAAATGACGCAGACAAGAGTTTGAAACATCCCGATCTAAGTGCTTTAAAATTATATAAAAATAAATTAAATTATACTAAATAAGTAAAATTAGTACACACATTTTAAATAAGTATAAATTCCCGTTTAATTTACTCCTGATTCTGCCCGTCTATAAACGGATGGCGACAAACAGTTTTACTACCTTTATGGTATCTTTATTAGATAAGCAACTCAGTACAATAAAATGTTGATGTCTTCATGACTCCAATTATGCATTTATTACCTCTATTACCGGGACACTTAACCTCTTTCACTTGTGAATGTAGGCTGAGGCAACCATTTTAAGGCACGAGAAATACCATATTTTTTGGTACTTTTCCATGGTACCATAGGCATGATACTATAGTCTCTTGCTGAAACCTTATTTAGTATCAAAATTTCTATTCATTCTTCTTGGAAATTAGATTTTAGCAGAGGCACGCCGACAGTATTATTGCCCTTGGAGATAACAGAGTTGAAAAAGCCCATAAAATTTATCTTGGTAAAAAATGAACTGGTAAAAAAACAAAGTCGTTTTACCATAACACATCTATTTTCAATTTTCTACCTAGTCGCGCCATCTCTTGAGCCGGCTAGTAGGCAATGTCGAAGAATTATTTTTTATGGTTTGACTGAGGATTGAACCTTCCTCCCCAGGAACTGGAGTCAACCCCGCTAACACTTAAGCCAAATTATAAATGGATAAAAAGAAAACAAAATCAAAATTCAAACAGATGTATTTAAAAATATGCTTGTTCGCTATCAAGCATCCTGAACATATATATATTTTATATTTCAAGTTTTTTGCACAAGTCTGCCTCAAATATAGATCCCGCAAAGTTTGGGCAGAGTATTGGCAAGTTGCTAGTGAATCCACGGGAGCCTGCTATGCCTCCACACAAAGGATATCCCATCAAAACCGAGGTCAATGGCATAATTTTTACAAAAATTGATTTTCCCACTTATTCGAATGAGAATTGGATATTCCTCTGTTCTCTCCACAAACATAATGTCATCGGTTCTCTCTCGTCTTTAAAAAATATAATGTTCTAGAAGTGGGAACTTAAGTTTTGTTGTCGGTCTTAAGTTTTGGTGTTGAGGATTGAAAACCAGAAACTACCGATTATTCAGTAGAGAGTTTGGTTAATAAACACACAATTTCACGGGAGGGATGGGCAGATACACGTTTGATACGCAAAACTCTCTCTTGATGCATACTTTTTGCTTCATCCATATTCAAATACCCACATTCTTGGTTAACCTTACTCTTTTTTTTTATTCAGAACATACCATATCCTGGGGCGTCCCTGATTTTTATTTCACCAACTTGCTCGTCACAATATAATCTTCTGACGATCATTTATTCGCCCATCAATTCTACATCTTCAACAAACCCAGGCATTCCCTTTTCGTACTTAGATCCATATGTCCATTATTTTTGTATCGCCTCATTTGTAATACGGTCATGCATTGTTTTACGTCTCATGGGGATCTTATTTCAGCACGACTTTGATCTTAAATACAAGTCACAGCTCGACAAAGGAATTAAGGTGTTTTTTTAAAGATCAGCAGGAAATTTTTCTTTTCAGGTGGCTAGACAGCTAGACGAGAAATATTACATATTTATATGTATGTATATGTTACAGCCAAAGTAATAAATCCGGATAATATATATACTAACCAGCCATTATTTTTAATGTCTACCCAATTAAGACAAAGTGATAATTGGCACAGAGTTAATCACAATAACTAGAAATTTTATATCATATCTTCGAAGATTTGGATAAACTAATAAAACAAGTAGGTATAGGTAGAGATTATAAAATTATATTTCAATTTGCCTTTATTTTATAAATTAAATTTAAACTAGGTTGGGTTATTATAGCTTAGGTTAGGTTAGATTGGGTTATGATAGCTTAGGTTAGGTTAGGTTATTATAGGTTAGGTTAGGTTAGGTTGGGTTAGGTTAGGTTAGGTTGGGTTAGGATAGGTTAGGTTGGGTTGGGTTATGATAGGTTAGGTTAGGTTAGGTTAGGTTAGGTTGGGTTAGGATAGGTTAGGTTGGGTTGGGTTATGATAGGTTAGGTTAGGTTAGATTGGGTTATTATAGGTTAGGTTAGGATAGGGGGTAACAAGTCAGTTGGACCGTATTTATTACTTTGGCTAACTTTGACCAAATATTATGAATAATATCCTGATAAAGTGATTAATTTATCACTTTGTCTAAACAATTTTGTTATTTCAAATAATTACCTGTCATTATGTATAAGAGCTATTTAATCACTTTGACTGTAACATATATTATCTTTTTAAAAATAAATATAAAGATTCTCGGATTAGGAATAACTTGATAATATTTGAAAATCTCAAAATAACAATGAAAATATTGCGTGTTTTGTAATGGAGGACTTAGCCATCCAATAAATCGAACACACGACACTTGAATGGGACCCAAATGCGATGCCAACTCAGCCACTAATAATACCAGCATCATTGGTTCCGTTCACATGGTGCCCGAATTTGAAAGAATTTTCAAACTATTTTTCTACCACAATATACAATAAACACCGCTGGTATTTTATAGGTATTAAGTTAAATATACAAAGGACTTTGATGTTGTCGTAGCGTAATCAGTTTTGCTTCTGATTTTCGAAACTTACAAAGAGAGATATGTTTATTTACTTGAAACAATTGTATTCCTTAGACTGTGAATCCTTTGAATTACTGTGATAAAAAATCGTAAATGTAAATACAAATATGTAGTCATTGAGGAAAAATATAAGTTTATGGTGAATGGCCAGACAAGCAAATTATTTCTGATTTTAAATGCGTGGCTAATAAGGTAAAGTAAGGTAGTTTTTGAAAAAATAATGAGTATTAAATCGCATTCAATTTAGAAGATTATTAACGATTGCTTCAGATTTCTTCCGATAATTTATTTAAAAAAAAACTCCTCGGTGGCAGTGGTGGCTTGTGACTTTTGGGTGTACTAAATTGCTGATATTATAAAAAAATTGCATTATTGATGTTGTTTTGAAGATTTTCAGGAAATCCGTGCGGTCAAACTGAAATTTCAGTTTAGCCTCACGGATTTCCTGAAAATCACATACAAAAAATCAAATTTAAAAAATAAAAAATCGATTTCAGCTACAACAACATCTACAATGCCATTTTTGTAATATTAGCATTCTAGTACACGCAAAAGTCACGAGCAGCCACTGCTCGGTGGGTACATACATATAGTACATGCATGTACTATGTAAGTGTTTAGTTTAGGGCATGCAAATATATATTTGAGTCTAGTGTGATTTTAAAGACTGAAAGTTGTAAAAATGAGATCCCTGAGACGTATGTTTGATAAAACCATGTATGATCGTGTGATTAATTTGCTGATCTGCAAAGAACGCAAGGCTGATGTAAACGAAATGAGTAAGATCAGGTGGTTTGGGCAGGTAGAGAGAATGAAAGAGTGTAAGAAGAATATATGACGTTAATGTGAATGGTAGAAATAATCCGGGACGCCCGAAGAAGACATGGCACGATCAAGTGAATCAGATACTTGAGTCGGGTAATGTCAAGAGTCAGAATAATAGAAGAGTATGTATAAGACGATATATGAATGTGAATGAGGCAAGGAGTGTGTACCAATACCGAGTTGTTTGGCGGTCCGTCTTCTCTGCCTACCCCTGCGGAAGACTACGTGATGGCTAGTAAGATAGTAGGTTTTCAGTTATCAATGAGAAATTCATTTTCTCTTTCTTTATTATTTTGAATAAAAAATTGTTTTTCACATACAAATGGTAGGAAATTTTATTTTATTTATTTATTTATTTCATTCAAAATACAGTTTTTACATAAAAAGCATACTCTGCACATCTCACTAGGGCATTCCTGTATCAAGATGTGCAGCTTTACAATAATATCATTTAAAAAAATACATATATGTAAATTAAAAATAATAACAATATTAAATTAAATTTAAACCAAAAAAGAAAAGTTTATGACACGGACGTTTCGAGACCGGTAGACAAAAATAAACAAAATTTTAGTAACAAATGTATGAAAAAAAAATAAAAACAAAAGAAGCATTATTAAGTAAGTTGGCAACAATAATATTCTTCTGTTAACTAAAGTACAAGGTACCTGTGCTGGCTTATCAGACACAAGCATAGGGTAACCATACTAACAGTTACAACATGGAAAGTATGAATAATAGATTATAAGAAAAAATAAAAATAACTAAATAAAAAAAGGTAAATAATAACCGATAGGTAAGTAGATAATATTATAATAAAAAGTAAGTAAGTAAATAATTTAGCTAGACAATAATTAAAGTAAATATTAATACGATAATTAAGTAGATAATAATAATAATAAGTAACATAATAATAAATAACCAAAAGTTATTTTAGAAGTAAATAAGTACATGCGCAGTAAGTAAATAAGGATTGTATCGAAACAGAGCTTCCACAAGGAATTATGATATAAGCGACAACATGGGTGATCTAAAATCATCACTCTCAGCTAGTACGGAGATTTTGACCATTTTCTTGAATGAATTTAACGTACCTATAGTTTTTATATTTTCTCCAAGCATATTATATAGCAACGGAGCTTTATATGAAAAACTCCTTTGTCCGAAGGATGTTCTGGTATACACCGGCTGATACATTAAATAAGAACCCATTCTAGTGCTGCGCACTTGTTGAGATCTTTTAGCAGTAATAGTGTTGTTGAAAAATTTACAGAGAGCCTGTATTATGTACAACTGCCTTATTGTCATAATTTTGCTTTCACTATATAATAACTTTGATGGATACATAAAATTTCTCTTATACATTATTTTTAAAATTAATTTTTGTGCAACATTCAAAGGCTCTAAGGTAGTCTTGTTACAAGAACCCCAACAGACAACATTATATGAAAGCATTGATTGAACAAGAGCATAATATACAGTTTTTAATGTAACTTTGTCCAATATGTTTCTTAGATTTTTGAAAATGTAGGCTAGTCTTCTTATTTTGTTTCTTAATATAGTAATGTGATTGTTCCATTTTAAATTTTTATCAATAATTAAACCCAGGTATTTGATGTTGTCTACTCTTTCCAAAGATTGACAGTTACACTCCTGCACACAACAATGTAATTTTAATGAACGTTCCAAAGATGGTTGATTTACAGAGGAAATGCTAAAAGTAATATATTTAGTTTTGTTCATGTTTAAGGTTAACAAGTTTTGATCAAGCCAATTTTTGACTGCCCTTAATCCTGCCTCGCACTGAGCATACGTTTCGTTCCATGTGTCAGCAGCAAACACCAAGACAGTGTCATCTGCAAATACAATTGAAGATCCAGAAAATTTCAGTTTACAGAGGTCGTTAATATATAACAAAAATAGAATTGGACCCAGAACACTACCTTGAGGAACACCATATACAATTGATTTATTTGAGCTAATGTGATCATTAATTATTACTCTCTGTGTTCTATTTTCAAGATATGATCTGAACCAATCTAAAGATTTATTAACAATACCCATTGAACTGAGTTTTTTTAAGAGTAAACCGTGGGATACGGTATCAAATGCCTTAGACAAGTCTAAAAAAACGGCCATTGCTTTATTGCCAGTATCAAGAGCTTCTACGACTGTGGTGATCATTTTTAATGCAGCATCACTTGTTCCCATGTTCTCTCGGAAGCCAAATTGATTATCTGAGAGAATTTCATATATTTTTACATAAGACATCAACCTAATTTTAGCTAATTTCTCTATTATTTTTGATAACGTATTTAGCAAGGAGATAGGTCGATAGTTATTTACATCTTCGTTATCTCCTCCTTTAAATAAAGGAATAACTTTGGAATTTTTGCAATGATTAGGGAATAAGCCATTCTCAAAACTAACATTTACAATGTGTGTAATAGGTATTACTAGTTCAGAAGCATTTTGTTTGTAGACCATTGCACTTATATTGTCATTTCCACTCGAAAAACCTGATTTTAGCTCATTAATCACATTTAAAACTTCATTACAATTCGTTGGTTTGAATTCAAAGCAGGCATTTTGCATAGATTGTGTTGGATTATAATTTTTTACTAAAGATTCTTCACTGGTGCTATTTGCACTACACAAAAGATTAGCAAAATTTTGACCTATATCACTAAAAAAATTATTCACATGGTTAGTAATGACTGTTGGATTATCATTTATGGATACAATGTTATTATTTACTTTCAGTTTATTTATGGGCACTGATTCCTTTTGCAAATCCAATGCTTGTTTTATTATTTTCCATTCTTGCTTTATGTTTCCTTTTACCTCGTGAAGCTTCCCTTTATAATATGTTTGTTTGGTCGTTTTTATAATTTTAGAACACCAATTTCTGTATCTTTTATAATGTGCAAACAGTTCGATATTATTTGGTTCTTTACGACAACTCTTGTGTAATTTGTCACGTTTAATGAGGCAGTTAACAATTCCAGAAGTTATCCATGGTTTCAAGTGCTTTTTATTACAATGGATTCTCTTAGTATATGAGCAATTTCCAATATGTAATTTTAGACGTCTTATGAAATTATCAGCTGCAGTATTGACATCACTGGTGGATAAGACTGTATCCCATGTTTCCTCTTTCAGTGTCGAATTTAGTAGGTCATTATCCACAGTTAGTCTAAGCTTAACGTCTATTTTTTTTGATTTTGTTACTCTGGATTTAGGATATTTCAATAATGTAGCAAAATGGTCTGTAATACTGGTCCTGAATACAGCACTCTGAGGATCGTCTTTTGACTTAACCATAATGTGATCAATACAACTCTCAGTACTTGATGTTACTCTAGTCGGTGAAATAATAAATGGTTTTAGACCGTGGTAAATCAAAAGTGAAAGATATTGTTCACTTTTTATGTTGTTCATATCCAGAATATTTATATTTATATCACCACATAAAATCACTTCATGGTTATGTGTTGATACAGAACGTAGTAAGTCATTTAGGTGGTCAAGAAAGGTATCAATGTGTGCTTGAGAAGGAGATCTATAAACTGCTAAAACACATACATTATAAGGTAGTTGTAATTTAAGACAGTTGGCATGTGGAATAGTTATTTCTTCAACAGAAACTATGACATCATTCCGAGTGTAAACGACAACTCCATCATTTTGTAAATAATTTATTTTGGTGCTATGTGATGAATATCCAGTAATACTTGGGATATAGATTGAATCTTTCAACCAAGCCTCACTAAAAACGATAATGCCAAATCTATGTTGTATTGCGTCGAGAACAGCTATAGTATCATTGAAATTTTTTTTTATGCATCTTATATTCATACAATATATAGAGAGAGCAGAATGGTTAAGAAATTCATTACATACTGATGGGTCATCTATGTTGATATTGATTTCCTTGTCGTCATTTAGTTCTTCATCGAATATAGAATCCATATTAATACTTTTTTATACATGTTGCTGTTGGTGGTGTGACTCATAAAACAAAAGCAAATAATATGCGATGTAATTAATAATAATAATAAGAATAATAATGGGTGTATATTAATTTGAGCCTGTGAAAACTTGTCGAAAATATAGGTATATCCCGTGAAGGTACAAACGAAGGAAATTATGTTTACATAATTATCAATCTTAAAGTATATATTTATAATAAAGTGAATAATAGCAATAAAAGTGGTTATAGAGTGGTAGTAGATCTTTTGGTGGTAATAGATTGGTAAGATAAATAAGTTAGCATCAAGAACGCAACTAAAATGACAAATACATTCAATAACATTAGAAATACACAGAATGTGACTAAAATAGTGCGCAGGTATTTGCAATGATTTTATGATATTAACAAAACAACAATTATTAAATGATATTAACAAAAAAATATAGCTCAGAGCATGGAGCGTACTTAAGTTGTAAAGATGTTGCAAAGAATATGTTGACATAAAATAAATACATACAAAAACATTTGAAATACACAGCGATGTGGCCAAAATAGTGCGTAGGTATTTGCAATGAAAATTTTTTTTTTCTGGTATATGCACAGTTGTTATTTGTATGTTATTACCTAATGACAAATTATATGTGATAACAACAGCTAAGGGTGGTAGGTAAATATAGAATACATCACATTGCTTATTCATTATCCTATTGAAAATTATGAAATGAGTCTTAAATGAACAAGTAATGAATTTCATAATTACCGACTTATTATTCTTAATCAGAGCACGGTGATTACTCAATCTGTAAATATGTAGGTGCGACGGGTGTGTTGCAATAGAAAAAGAAGTTACAATTACCTGCGAACTATTCCAGAATCTGACCATAAAAGGAATATAGATATATTCATTTATTTTTTTCCCAGATTTATATAGATTTACTAGAAGTATGAGGTTACATGAGATCTTACTGATTGTGATAAAAATAAATGAGTATATAAATATTCTATAACAATATATTACAATATGAGAACATGAAATGATATCTTCATTAACAGCCATAATGACAGAGTGAAATAGAAGTCAGATAGATTGACCTTTTAAACGTTGCAGGTCATTGGCATTATTTATTGTTATGATTTTTGAGGTGTCAATTATCTTCAGTAAGATACGTCCTGAAGATGTCCATGCATATTTAAAATTGTTTTCTCTGGCGAATCGTTTAGTTTGTCCTAGGAGGAATTTTGCTTTTTGTGTTAAGTGATCCGATACATATATTCGTTGGGCATCTTGCGATACTCCTAGATCGTATGTATTTAATTTATTTGTGCTGGGAGTTGTGGCCTTTGTGTATGTTTTTATTTTACATAAGAAATTATCTCGATCTAGTGTGTTATTAAAGGTCGCAATGATTGATCTGGGATTTTTTTCAGCAATTTTAGGCCCCATTCTATAGATTTTTTTTATCGCCGAGTTCATATTTCCTGAAGAGTCCTCAAAGTTGATAATTTTTGTTATTTTATTGAGAATTTCTAAATAGTTATTAGAGATGAATTCTGGAATGCCTCTTATTTCAATATTACAAATTTGAGACATATATTCTAGTCTGTCGATTTTGACGTCTTGTTGTGAGATTGTATTAATTAAAATGTTGTTTTGGTTTTTTAATTCGATTAGATCAGCATTATCTTTAACCTGTAATTTTTCCATAGAAGTCACACGCTTTTTTAGATCTTCCTGTTGATCCGTCATGAATTGGAATGACTTTAGTAGATCATTGTTTTGTTTTAATATTTCTTCATATTTTTGATCATAGATGCTTAGTTTCTTATCTACAAAAGAAATCATTGTTGTTTTAAATTTTTCAAGTTCCTTCAAGAATATTTCCAATGTTAACGGCTGATTAGAGCCATCTGTGAATGATGATGCTAGATTTTCACTGGTTATTGTAGGTGTGGTTGTAAGCTTCGCTGTTTGTGCAATTCGTTTTTGATTTTTGGCAATAGGTGTCAGGTCTTGATCGAGTTCATTCATGTTATTATCGATAAGTTTCTGTTTAGATGATTTTGGAATTTTAATGCACTTCTTACATTTCCATTGTTGTGATTGAGATTGATTTTTTGCACCTCGGCGAGAAGTTTCCGCTATATCCGCACACAAAATGTGATATCCATCTTCACATACAGAACATGCTATAAAGTCGGCCGGAACTTCAATGTTTTTTTCGCATGCAGTACATTGAGTATTCATTCTAAATTCGCTGAGCGTGAAATTCACACTAAAAGAGCACTATTGAATAATTGTTTCCTTTAAGGATGGATAACTTTGCTACACTTGAGATCTTCACTCTTTAATGTTCAAGAACTATGGCACCGATTTTTGAGTTTATGACACAAGCTCTCGAGGAAAAACAAAAAACTCTTTTTGGTGCAAAAAACACACTTTTTGTGAAAAGAAATACACTGGACAGTGCACAATCTTTGATTTAGATGAATTGACCACTTTTTAGCTATTTTCTATTGTTGATTTTGTTAATTTTTTTGATAATTTGAAGGAGATACAGAAAAACGTCAATACTAAATTTCTTTCGAAATTCTTCAAACAATCGCCTATTCGAATTAGGTTAAGTAGTCTGAATATATATTTGAATAATTTTTGAGCAATTTCCGTAATATATTGAGTACAGATTTTACGTCGACGGAAATTTCTAATTCGTAAGAATATATGAAATCATTATATACATTTTTTGGCACGGCTGATATGATCTCTCCATTCTTTTTAGACTCCCAGATGTGTAATTGTATGAGTATATATTATTGAAATGTAAGAAAAACTGGATAAAATACATTTTCGGACTAAATATTATGTTCTACTTGCAGTCATTTATTCGAAAATATAAAATAATTCCAGAAAGTTTTTCGGTCGACTAAAATAACGGATTTCATGAATTTCTTAATAAAAATAATCGCTTCAGCAAATAAATGTTAGAACTAAAACACATTGAAGAATTCAAGCATGCAAATTCACATAAATAATTATCCAATTTTTTATTTTATTTCATAAATATTAAAGTTTTTTTTCTATTATTACGAGAAGATTATTTAATATTTTCAAGGGATTATTATAAGTTTACAGAATTTAATTAACTTCTTAAATATTTGCGTTTAACTTCAGCGATTTTTTTAAATTCATTGAAGACCTTAGTAGTCGAGCGATTGGAATCTTGCCTGGCAATCTGGAGGTCACGGGTTCAAATCCTGGCGTGCGCAAGTATATTGTGTTTCAATAATATGTGTTACATCACGATTAATTAATTAAAAATAATTTAAGGAATATGTGCTACCCGTTCCACAGTGATAGATAATCTCAGTTTCTCAAAATACCCAAGTACTTCCCCACCTTCCTCTTCCCAATCTCCTTCCTTTCCCTACTGACTTCAGCATCACTACATGCCTAAATTGGGCATGCCATAGTCTCAAGTCTCACTGGCGCAAATAATAATAATGGGTTGAATGTTAATTTCAAATGATATTTTAAATATGCATGCTTTCGATATTTTCGGTATGAATGAATATTTTATTGTTACAGATTCACAAGATTTACATAGAAAATTAATAGATTTTGCGAAAAATGCGTAAAGGTTAAAATGGACTTTCAAATAAAACTATGCAAAGTTTAACTCTTTCAAATCTCTAGACACGTGTACAAGAGGGAAGATATAGGTTTCCTGCGGGACAGATCTAGAGTTAATATGCATTAATGTGCATGCTAACGATTTTCCTTTGATATCAAATCTAAAACTTGTGGGCAGAGAATCTCAGAACAATGTTACCTACACGTGATTCTCTATCCTTTAAATACTTTCCTATTTCTCTCTGAACTTTACTAACACAATATTCTACACCTAAAATAACTTTTATTAATTATAGATTACGTTTTTCGAAGAGGAAACTATAAAACTAATTAATGGTGAAACTCCATCGTGATTAAAAACATTTAATTTTTTTTTTTTTTACATTAATACCGCACAAGAGTCCCAACTGCTCCCGTCTGGAGCCAGTGAGACTATGGCATCCCCAATTGGGGTATGTTGTGAGGCTGAGGGTATATTGGGGAGGGGAGGGAGATGGGGAAGAGGAAGGTGGGGAAGTACCTGGCTATTCAGATCTGGTCACCAAACACGGCTAAAGCCATTTCAAGCAACGTTTGAATTCTGAATGGTGGTCTTACACCAGGGCGATACTGAGAGTATCTTCCACTCTGGAACGTGCCGCAAATATACTATATATTATTTTAAATTAATTAATTGTGAAATAACACAAATTAATCAAATAAAATTTATTTGCGCACGCCGGGTTCGAACCCGCGACCTTCGGATCTGTAGTCAAAAGCGTATACCACTAGACCACGCCGGCCGTCAATAATTTTTGATCGGATTTTTTCAGCGTCCTAATGATTTCACAATAAGAGAATGGTTATTACACATTAATATTTTTTTCAAGAAATATCAGAATCCTTTACCCTTGAAAAACGTTTTTATTCCTCATTTAAGTAGCTGCATTTAATAAATTCGTGTCGGTACAATAATACAGTCAGTACAAAGTTGATTTTCAGATTTAGAACAGTCTTCCAATTGAAGTTATTATTTTTTTTTTACATTACGGCCTCCGTTGTTAAAGGGTAAGGCTTTCGACTAGCAAGACGAAGGTCGCAGGTTCAAATCCCGGCGTTCACAACTAAATTTTATTTCATTATTTTGTTTTATTTCAAAATTTACTCGTTTAAAATAATATATAGCATATTTAAAACACGTTCCAGAGTTGAAGATACACTCAGTATCGCCATGGTGTAAGACCATAATTCTGAATTGAAACATTGCTTGAAACGGTTTTGGCCTTGTTTGGTGACCAGATCTGAATATCCGGTACTTCCCCAATCTCTTCCCCATTTGTCCTTCTCCTCCCCACTACCTTCAGCCTCGACATACCCCAATTGGGGATGCCATATTATTATTGGCTCCCGACGGTTGGGACTCTTGTGCGGTTTTACAGTAAAAAAAATAAAATAATCAATAAATAATAGGTTGCACTTAGGAAAATATTTTCCCTCGTGGCTTACGTCATCTTTGAGAATATTGTGTGGAGGGTATTTTTAAGGAGAAGAAGAAGTGAACATGTTGAAGGTCGGAGGAAACACGGCAGATCGTTCCACAGCCGGGCAGCTGTTGAATTCAAGAACTCAAGAGTCATACTCAAGAGAAACGACCCGTTCCCATAAGACAAACGTAAAGCATGTATTGAATGTATTAGAAATGATACACTGCATCGCAATAATTATTCCGCATTCTTGAGGACTAAAGCGATCCATGCAATGGTTTGTCAACGTACATTCTGATCTGTTATATACACATATATCAATTGCATCTGATAAAACTGTCTGACAGGAGAATTATTTCAGACCTGGTTGTGTTACACAGAGTCATTAACAACTTAATTGATAGTTCTGCCATCCTTGCCACTATTATATTCCATGTGCTGACTAGGAATACAATCTTCTGCAATACTTACACTACCAACTATCAGACACACTCACTAACCAATAGGATGCATGATCTGGGCAACAAGTATAGGGGACACTATGTCGAATCCTACAAATTTGAGTAGCGTTGGTAAATTAGTTTAAATGATTTGTCTTTTATGTAGTGTTGTTTTAATTTCTTTTTTACTTTATGTTACTCTTACGTTTTACTAATATTGCTTCATATTCAGTTTTTTTTCTTTATTTAGTTTTTCTTTTAATTATTTCTTAATATTTTCTAATTATACTTGCAATCACAATTTTACAATTGTGTATTTTGTACCTTCTTTACAATGGCTTACATCTATTTACTGTCAGTATCTCCTGTATAATACAGATATTCTCCTATGTACACTGCATCATATAAAATTAAAAGTTCTTCTATGTAAAAGCCTTTTTAAGTGTTTATATAAATAAAAAAATATAAATCTGTATACTTTACAAATGTAGTGTTCGTAAATATATATGTAATTTCAATATCGTTAGAGTGTTTCAAGTTAGGATATATAATATAGTTTATGTAGCTTCAAGGTGTCTCCATAGGTGTCAGTGTGGTATCACATGATAGAGACAACTGTGAGACGATTGGGTCTAATACCCGAATGGTTACAAAGATTAAAACTACGTGAGACCAGTTAGATATTCATTCATAAAAGCACTCGTCATTTCAGAACAAACCGAAGTGTTGTGAAATTTCCCGATTATCAAAAGTGTATTGCTTAGGAGAGAAAATAAACAGTACACTACAACAAATAATGTCAATGACGCAGTTTGCGAAAATGGGAACAATCTCGCCACCTTTTATTATAATTAAGTTATCGTCTCTCCATTGTCGCTGAAGTCAGCGCTCGCTTAAAGTCTGTGACAGACCACGCCATAAACGCGCTATTTTTTCGGGGGTTGGCCTATTACAGCATATCGCTCGCCGTATATTCCCATTGGTAGTGTACGGCGAGTGATATGCTGAAACAGGCCTAGTCATTATGCGTCTAGCGTAATGTATCGCCTACCTTATGGGTGCTCCTTCCTTTCGCGTGGTGTTTTAATACCGAGATCACTCGTGGGGCCACTGCAAATGGGTGCAATCAAAATTGTATTATAACTTTATTTTATTTCATACGAAAACCAACATTTATTATGTATGTGAAGTAAATCCAATGGGTTTCTCAAAATTTTTCACTTTCTCTAAGAAAATTTTTTTTTTGTTTCTCCTGTAAAGTTTACAAAATGGGCTTAAGTAATTTACTGATTAAATTGACAATATAATAAAGACTTAAAATATCTTCTAGCATGGCCATTAAAATCTACAAATGATTTTTTTGTTGTTGTTATTTTATAGTTTAGGGATACGGCATCTATGTTTATGTCATGCATTAATGAACTAAACATCTTTTAAACATCTTGAGTAAAACAAGAAAGGCCGCATAAATATTTGAAAAAATTACCTATGATAATATTTTTTTTAAATTTTAATTTTTCAAAACAACATCTTGGGTGGCGGGTATGGAACCATTTATTGGATAACTAACTCCCCTGCCATAGATAATTTCTAATTGTTTGCAACGTTTGGTGACTTAGCAGGAGTGGCTGGGTTCATGGGGTGAGGTTTGTCTAGTCCTTGGCAGCCGAAGCGTTTGCCCACCTACTGCGTGGTGGGTCGGATCGTGAGAGACTGGTTGAGTCTGAGATTGGTTTTGACATCTCCAGCCGGACTCTCGCGATCCATCGCCTTGCACCGCAGTGGGAGGGATGAATTCATACGTCTGTCACTCCTGGACACATTGACCCCAGATTCCTACTCATCCGTCATCTTTTTCCTTCCCAGAACTTTCTCTGTTTACTTTCCCTAAAAAAACTCACTACACAGCATCCCCAAAGATGATGAATATAAAAATAAAAAATAAAATCATCCGTCAAAATCTTTCAACATCAGATGTAGGTTGGTTTGTTCATGTTGAATCGTGTAAAAACGACAGTGTTCGACAACACTGTTCAAAGGATGCTTGACACAATTATGATCTCTGTTCGACAAAAAATTGAGAAAGGGGGTTAAAATAATGTTTTGAATTTCCTGGTTATGCCGTCATGCGGGAAGAAGTCAAAAGAGTGGCCTCTCTGAAAATTGCTGCATGATGATTCACACTAAAAAATAATCGTTTGCCAGGCAAATTATGGCGAGGTGAACCACTAAATACTCACTGTGTTGTTATCCACTCGGCATATTTTGCCGAGTTTGCAAAACGTCTTGAGCGATCATACGCCATTATATGCCAATTTACTCGAAGAATTCGAGTTTAGGATAAACGGTAAATTTTAGGTGAATTCATTCGCTACATAGCACTTTAATCAGTTTATATGTTTCCCTATTAAAATTCAAAGATATGATTTTTTTAATGAGGCCGAGAAATGTCGAACTCGAATGCCAATAACTCAATATATTCCAGCTTTTAACGCGACCACTCGAGTGGTTAAATCTACCATATTAAATTTCCCACTTCTTCTCGTGTGATCCCTGGTTTAATCAACTTTTCTCTGTAGTTTCGGTTACGGTATTGGCAGCAAATAGATAAATTGTTAACATGGTGCCAGCGAATTTAGCTCTGGGAGAACGATATAGGAAGTCCAATTAAGAGTTGAAACTAGTGACGTGGATACGTGAGATGAACAAACAACGTAATAACAAGTGGAAAAGCACCTAAAAAAGATTTAGGTTTTATCTTGTTGGATGTATTGAGAAAATTTCTCTAGAGAAATTTAACAAAGCCTAATCAGGCCTTAAAATAATTAAAATTTTCACGATTTTATAGGCAACTTTGACAATTATTATTTAAAAGTATATTGTAACGATTATAATTAAAAATAAATGAATCAATAATCTTGCTCTTCCCATTGCGTAAATAATTTTGATGATAATCTTCCAAGTAAATAAAAAGCAATGTCCTTATTTGTGTTCTAATACTCAAAAACTATTGGACAGATTTTGCTGAAAATTCCAAGGTTTGTTCTTATTAGTATCAGGAGTGTTTAGATAGTGGTTTAAATGGAAGTGAGAAGAATTATCTCTGCGCTGGAATGAGATGCGGAGTTGAAATAAAATCGATAGAGCGTAGTTATTTAACAGAAAAAATATTGTGCGGGCTAGAAAAATTCGGGAGCGTCTGAGGAAGACCAGAATCAATATTTTTTGAAAAAAGAAGCTTACAAGATCAACGAAGAAAGAGATGTAAGAAGAATGTATGACGCGGAAGTGAATGGTAAAATAAGTTTAGGACGCCCGAGAAAAAAATGGCACGACCAAGTGAAATAAATACTTAAGTTTCTATAAAATGAGGCGTATGTGCTGAACAAAGAAAGAAGTATAAGCAGAATGCGTGACTGCGGAAGTGAAAAAGTCAAGACTTGGCACAATCAAGTGAAAAAAATACTTTAAAAAAGTTAACTTTTCAATTCTTTACAGTAATATTATCTCCACCTTAAAAATGCACACAGTTTTTAGGTACACTAGACTCTAGTACTAGAGTATAGGTCAGCTAGTATAGTGACATTTTTAAACACATTTGGAAACAATAACACACAGTAAAAATATGTTTTTATTTTTTTTATATTTGTTTTTGGGGTGTTATGCCGTGTTGCGCTAACTCCTTCTTTAGCCAACGTTTCGGATAGCATTGCAGTGTCCATCATCAGGGCAGATGTGTTATTACAAATAACATACAAATAACACATCTGCCCTGATGATGGACACTGCAATGCTATCCGAAACGTTGGCTAAAGAAGGAGTTAGCGCAACACGACATAACACCCCAAAAACAAATAACAAAAATACTTTTGGCCGTGAAAATCTTAAATCATATTAGTAAAAATATGATTTGAATTTTAATTTATTTAATTTTTATTTTACAATATACTATTTTTATTTAACAATATAACTTTTTTATTTAACAATATACTATGTTTATTTAACAATATACTATTTTTATTTAACAATATACTATGTTTATTTAACAATATACTATTTTTATTTAACAATATACAGGGTTTTCCAATAAGAGGTGTTATTTTGAATAGCTCGCCATTTCGGTAGATGTTACTTTTGAAGCTGTCATTTTTTGACATTTGACAAGTAAAAACTTTGATAAAAATGGAACGATACACGCTTCAACAACGCATTGAAATTATTAAAATTCACTTGAGTGAATCAAATGCAAATCATCTTGAGTGATGAGGCCCATTTCCACCTGGGTGGCTTCGTCAACAAGCAAAATTGTCGCATCTGGGGCTCGGAAAATCCAAGATTTATTGTTGAAAAGCCTCTCTATCTTCAACGTGTGACTGTTTGGTGCGTTTTATGTTCCGGCGGAGTCATTGGACCTTACTTTTATTGAGAGAGGATTAATGATTTTTATGGCCGGAATTGGATGGTATTTATCTGGACAACGTTTACTTTCAACATTACGGCGCTACGTGCCGCACAAGCAACGAAACCATTGATCTTTTGCGATTGAATATCAAAATAACACCTCTTATTGGAAAACCCTGTACTATTTTTATTTAACAATATACTATTTTTATTTAGCAATTCTACTGAACTTGACAAAAATAATAATGACACTGTAGTAAGTGCCTACTGGGATAATTTATATTTACTTTTTAATTTTAGCCATAATTTCACCCATTAAAAATAAAATGTTGCTAAATTAATTTATACGTATTTTGAATCATTAACACGTATTAATTATAAAACGACTTTAAAATATTTAATTTCTTTAAATCTAATTTTTTTTCTAAACTGACCCACTATAACGTACTTTACATACTCATTATAAATAAAAAATATGTGTTTTAAAAAAAAAATTATATACCTACTGTCTTAAACAATGATAATACTTTCAAATGTAATAGAATTAAAATTAAAATAAAAAGAGTTTCAACTACCAGTCTGAAAATGTCCGTAGTAGGATGAAACCGGTCCTGGTAATAATAAATAAGTGGAACAAAGTGAAAAAGTTTTTTAATTTTAATTCTATTACAATGGAATTCCACCACGAATTAACAGTGCAAAAACTAGACTCACTTTCAAATGTAATCAAGGCGAAGCACTACGAAGTAATGCAAGATCGCGCGTTTTTGATTTGATCGCTTAAGAATGTTTCCGATGCCTTAATTAAATACTGCAAGTAGAACGCATCTCGGTCTTTAAAATAATTGCGTGTTTATTTTTTAAATATTCTTTTTATAAGCCCAGAAAAAATTAAGTATTAGGCCTATTAAAACTGCTTTCAAGTTCAAAATCTCCAATTTACGAACGCCTCCATAGTTATGGTTTTATTGTATAATGTAATAAATTCAGTTTTTTATAAAACGATCTTAAAACATTTGAATATTTGAGCCTGAAAGTCCGCGTTTTTTTCCTAACATAAATTAAAACAGGCGGCTTGTATTAAGCGGGAATTTAAACCTTATCGCCATCTACATAAGGAGTGTTATTGTTAGCGGCCCGATTCCAAATGTTACACGACGTAGTGCATCGCCTTAATTAATTTTTAAATTATAGATTTTATGCCCTACATAGGACTTTAGTACTGTCCTAAAGAAAATAAGATAGAATCTAAAAGCTTTTAGTTACATATTTAATTGATTCATGACAATGCAAAATTTTGCATTACCATTCAAATTAATGTAAAACCCAATATTTTTTTAATTAGCATATTTCATGTCGTAACTATAACATGAGCCTCGTGAGATTCAATATATTTAATAAGCAACATAATAAAATTAACTTGCTAATTGAATTCCATTAAATCCCAAGGGGGTGGCATCCAGGAGCCTTCATCGATATTCGATTAAAATTGATTGTTGTCGAGGGTATTCTAAACACAGCACCAAATATTTCTGACGAGTTTTATCATCTCTATTAGTATAAATATATTGGAAAGGGAAACAGCTGTGGGATTTTGATTTTATTGTTAATTAAATTATTTGACGAAATTTAAATGGTGTTTCCTATTCAGTTCACTGTATTTCATTTAAAATAATAAATTGTTTGGGGTAAAATTATTGTAAAATTTTGGTATAAAAGTTGTGAATTCTAGAGTATTTGACAAGTGGGCGCAATCTTAAGGTGGAAATAATAATGTTGTTATGTTATTAAGTACAGGGTTTTCCAATAAGAGGTGTTATTTTGATATTCAATCGTAAAAGATCAATGGTTTCGTTGCTTGTGTGGCACGTAGCGCCGTCTTGTTGAAAGTAAACGTTGTTCAAATCAATACCATTCAATTCCGGTCATAAAAAATCATTAATCATCTCTCGCTAGCGATCCATTCACCGTAACTGTTGCTCCAGCCTCATCTTCGAAAAAGTAAGGTCTAATGACTTCGCCGGACCATAAACCGCAACAAACAGTCACACGTTGAAGATAGAGAGGCTTTTCAATAATAATTTTTGGGTTTTCCGAGCCCCAGATGCGACAATTTTGCTTGTTTGCATGAGCCTCATCACTCAAGATGATTTGCATTTGATTCACTCAAGTGAATTTTAATAATTTCAATGCGTTGTTGAAGCGTTTATCGTTTCATTTTTATTAATGATGTAGTTTTTACTTGTCAAATGTCAAAAAACGACAGCTTCAAAAGTAACATCTACTGAAATAGCGGGCTATTCAAAATAACACATCTTATTGGAAAACCCTGTATTTATTTCACTTGGTCGTGCCATTTCTTAACCTCTTCAACCATTCAATTCCAAGTCATACATTACCCTTGCACTTCTTTCTTTCTTCATCACTTACGTCTCATTTTACAATAAATAATTATTTGATTTATGTCTTCTTCATTGCATTCCCGACTTTTTTTACAATTCAAGTTATGTTGTATCGTGAAATGATATTGTCACGGTTAAAAAAACTGGTGTCCATAATTTATTCGACTCCGTATCTCGTCCCAGTGCAGATTTAATGCGTCTTTCTTGAGCGTCTCCGACTTCTACTCACTCTCTAAACACTCCTGGCACTAATAAGAACAAATTTTGAAATTATCAGCGAAACGGATGAATTGTTTAGGAACGCATATGGTACAATCAAAGAACCATTCATTTTTATGTAGGTATATACTCGTCAGTGTAAGATCTTAGTTATTACTAGCGCAGACCCGTGAAAAATCCCGGGGAATTATAATAAGTGTGGGATTTGTGACGCTGAAAATATTAAAAAAAACGTATTTGTCTCAAGTCTTTCAAAGTAGCAAATTTACATGTCGAATGTTTAGTAAGCTTGAAAAATTATGATGTCTGACAGAAGACCGTGTAGAACAAGCCAGTTCGACAAAAGTCAAATCGATTATTGAAACATGTTAACGGATAGTTGTATATACAAAATTCTAAGTATTACATAAAATAAATGGACTATCAATAATGGTGTCATACGTAATACTGGATAAACGGTTGAAATTTAACAATGCAGTTTTAAAAAAAGAACGCAATGAAAGGGATACACCATTGCAAGATAAAAGTGCAACTATGCGATGCTAATAAGCAATTTATTTGTTTTCTCTCTCTGTAGTATTAGGGCACTTTTTCTGTTATTTTATATTCAATGGAATATGTGCGCTAAGTGGGCCGCTATTCATTATTTAGCATAAAAACCTATTTTTAAAATAAAAATGTCCTTTTAAGCAGAAAAATATCGAAATGTTTTCTAAGGGCAAGGTTCATCTGACTAAAAAAATGAACTTTTAAAGTTTATTTCCTAAAGATGAAACATTGTCAGTGAAAGTTGTTAATATTATAAATTTTCAAAAACACTGAAGAAAATTTTCCAAAAATGATTGTCTGACAGTACGACGATGAATTCCGACATTTTTCTGCCTATTTTGAACTCATGGTTACACATGTTTAAAAATCTTTAATTTCACCAAAACAATAAGATAATACAGGATAACACTAATCAATAACATGAATAAGTTAATCGATATAATAAATAACATTTATATGTTGTGGAGGAAGACATATGCAAAGTATGAAGCATTTTTCAACAAAAAACTGAAACGTCGGAATAACCTAAAACTTGCGATTCACTTTAAACTTGAACTTACGTAGGTAGGTTGAATATATGTTTGTAACTCACTAACACTACACTGGCTTTATATTTTTATCACGAAGAACTTTAACAATCAATATTTTCGACGCGAAATGATAGTATTTTGACATCAAATGACAACCCGCGTGCACAAATAAACCACTCTCATTTTGTTTGTATGAGAGTGGTTTATTTCTCTCTTTCTGTTACACGAGTCAGAGCGAGAGATCAATCATTCTGCTCTAACCAATGAGATCTGAGCTTTTAGCCACACTATTCTTTTCTATAAGAATACGGAGGTGGGCGTGGCGGTTTTAAGTGGGTTTCAAGGCCAGAGCTGAGTTAAATGCCCCTGATTATGTCCACTGGACTTAGTTCAGTGAAACCCCGCGCATTGCTTCAGTAATGTATCTCTATTCATTCATATAAGCATTTGTCAAATATTTGAATAAAACGAATATGAATTTCGAATGATTAATTCGTACAATAATTTTTGGTGCTTACTTCATCGCTTGTCTGATATTTATTTTTTTTTTTTTTTTTATATTAACTCCACACAGGAGGCCATGAAGAAAATCATTTCCCTCAGGGCCTATATCATCTTTGGGGATGCTGTGTGGAGGGTCTTTTTGTGGAGAGGAAGGAGTGAACATGGGTCTTGAAGAGTCCCATGTTGTAGGAGGGAGGAAACACAGAGGCCGGCAGTTCGTTCCACAGCCGAGCTGTTGAACTTAAGAACGAATCGTAGAAGCGACCCGTTCTCATGTGACAAGTGTCAACCGTGTACAAATGTTGGGCACGCGTTTGGCGTGTATCCCGACTACGCACCGGTGCCGAAGGGATCAATGACGCTAGTTCCTCAGAGCATCTTCCATTGTAATACCGATAGAACAAGGACAGCATATCTACCTGACGCCTGTGCTCTAAAGATTGCAGTCCGTTTGTTAAGATTGGGGAATCTATCAAACGGACCGCCCGTTTTTGCACAGAGTCAAGGGTTTTTTTCAGGTATTTAGGGGCTCCGGACCAGAGATGGCTTCCAAATTCGACAGTAGGGCGCACTTGCGATTTGTATAGGGTCAGCAGTTGTGTACTATTAAAGTATCTGCGGGCCCTGTACAGTACGCCCAGCTTCTGAGAGGCCAGCTTTACTCTGGCTTCGATGGAGCCCCCATACCTGAGCTGGTCACTTATAGTTACACCAAGCATATCAATGGGAGGCCTGTTCGGAAGATTGCTTCCGTTGAAGGAGACTATATTATCATTTAGATCCCTTTTAGACGTAATCAGACAGGATTGGGTCTTTGAAACATTAAATTCGACGAGATTACTTTTACCCCAGAAGGAAATACTCTCGAGATAACCGTCCATTCTCTGCTTCAAAGCCCTCCGAGCCGTTGGAGTTTGTGTGCCCTTTGGGGGCTTGTCAAACAAAAAGCTATCATGAACTGTACTGTCATCCGCGTAACAATGAATCGGTGCACATGTCAAAAGGTCATTGATGTGCAACAAAAACAAAGTCGGATACAGAACTGATCCCTGTGGGACGCCAGCATTTATAGAGTGTGAGGATGAGGTGAAACCGTCAGCAACTGCCTGAATCGACCTATCCCTTAAAAAGTCAGCAATCCACGTACACAGGGATGCGGGAAGTCCGTAAGAAGGCAATTTGTTGACAAGTCCTCGGTGCCAGACCCGGTCAAAGGCCTTGGATATGTCTAGTGCGACCGTTTGGGTCTCACCGTGACGTTCCAGGCACCGCCCCCAAACATGCGACACATACGCGAGAAGATCACCGCACGAGCGGTTCCGCCGGAATCCGTATTGACGGTCGTTGATAATTTTGTTCTTCTCGAGGTATGTGAGCAGTTTGTCGTTGATCACACGTTCCATCACTTTGGACAGAACTGATGTGATCGCTATGGGCGGTAGTTGGCCGGGTTGGAGCGGTCACCTTTCTTGGGAATAGGGTGAATGACCGCTTTTTTCCAACCAGAGGGCACAGTGCCACACTTCAGGGACATTTTGAAGAGCTTTGTCAAAACTGGAACTATTTCCGCAGCACACCTCTGCAATACCAGAGCAGGTATTCCATCAGGTCCACTAGCTTTGTTAACATCGAGCCCCCGTATAACGTGGAGTACATCCCGATGCCGGATCCTCAGCTTTTTCATATAGAAGCCGCAGTGAGGAACCGACGGCGGAACAGCACCTCCGTCATGGAGGGTCGAGTTTTCCGCAAACATTTTCCCTAATAAGTTAGCCTTTTCGGTGGCGGTGTTTGCTAGTGAGCCGTCAGGTCTGGTAAGAGGTGGCAAACTGAGTTTGCGAAAATTCCGACCTATTGAGCCCGCAAGGGACCAGAATGCTCTGCTGCCATGCGGGCAGGCAGCCAGCTTTTTGCTATGATACGAAGTTACAATTTACAACTTTCGAAAAATTTCCTTTAATAATGTAACTCATTACGTGGTAATATGTGAAATTTCTTACTTACCCACGCACAAACGACCGAAATTAGTCTGCTCAATAATAAAGTGAGGAAGTTGAAGAAAACTGTACAATAATAAAGTTATTATTGAAACATCTACATTCTTCTAACACAATATTTCTGCAATATATTTGCATCTAAATTGTTATTAAAACCTCCTGATAAAAGATACATACAACGGGACTTGAAAACGTGTCCTTTCGATTGTTTTTGTTGCATTCCTTGTTTCAGGCTAATAATTATTGCTTATAAAATATTTGTTACCCTTTGTGCTATGCATCAAAAATCTTTTCTTAAAACATTAGTTTACCAAAACAATAATAATTGTTATTAAAACGTTGTACTGTAGTATTTATAATTATTATTGCATATTAATTACTAAAACGCTCTTACTTGTCAAGATTAACACAAAAAAATTTAAACAAAAAAAATACACATGCATAATCTTGTAAATTTCTGGTAAAAAATAAAATCTCGTAGCTGGGTAGGTACAGACGTTACCGCACGTACGAATTTATTTATTGAAACACAACAGAAATTAGTACTTTTGAGATGGGATGATGACATTTCCTTGAATTGCATTACGTGATTTTTTTTAACATTAGCTTAACACAGGAGGCCCTGAAGATTTTTTTATTTCACCCACAGCCTATCTCATCTTTGGCGATGCTGTGTGGATGCGGTGTGAAAGGAAGGAGAGAAAATTCTGGGAAGGAAAAAGGTGTGAGGGCGAGCAAGAATCTGGAAGTTAATGTGTCCAGGAGTGACGGACGAATCCATCCCTTCCAGTGCTGTGCAAGACGACGGGTCTAGAGAGGGTCCGGCTGGAGAGATCAAAGGCCTCCCTCAACCAGTCTCTCAGGATCCGAATCGTTACGCGGTAGGTGGGCAAACTCATCCGCCGCCAAGACCTAGAGGCAGGAGTCTATGGCAGGGGTGTTGGTTATCTGATAAATGGTTCCTGGGGCGGCGGTACCCATACCCACCTCCCAACTTGTAAAATAGTTTGAAATAGATTTACCAGTTTCCCCTTGTACTACGAGTTTCGGGATATTGTGTGTACAATTCACTTATTTGCCTCAGGGCCGAGTGGCCCACAGCGCCGATTTGCTTTGAAATCCTATCTGTCTGCTTTGAAATTCTATCTTTTGGCAATAGTTACATAATAATTTATATTTAAGAGAACATGTTTCACCTTCTGAAGTCTAAGCATAAACTTCTATGTTATCTATCCCGGAGCCAAGTGGGGGATAGGTAGTACACAAAATTAAAATCCTCCTTATATTAGCTTATACTTGACATATCATTTTAGTATTTTACGTATTTCTACTCAAATACTGAATTTAAAAATTAATAATTGACTGAATAATTGGGATTTCTATAGTTTAAAAGCCCACAAGACAGAAAAATGCATGAGGTCGTCGGAAGACCCACTTGGTTACAGAGGTTTTGTTTGGCATCTTGGCCTGTCAAAAGTTATTAGTCATTTTTTTTATTTAAGCCCTGTGGCTGATTTGTTATTTAAACTCTCAGGCTGATTTGTTCGGTTTTCGGAACAAACAGTTATTTTCCGTTGAATCAATCTGTTTATGGGAACAATTCATATGGTCTTATAGAAATCGTAATATCTCCCTTACTGTCATTGTGATGAATATGATGATAGAACGTGATAACAAAAAACGTGACTATAAACGGTGATAGAAAGAGAAAACACAATGCTTTTTATAAAAATCTAGAATATAACCACCTACATAATAATTGAAATGCACGTTACTAGGAAATCAAAGGTTTCGATCGCAATTTGATAAAAAAATAAGTAACTATTTTTAAATGAATAGAAAATAAAGTGAAGGTAGAGTAATATTTATAAAACGTTTTCCTAAGAAGTTTTTTTTTTGTTTTATCCATTTAAAAAACTTTTTTTTATTTCTAATAATAAAACTTAAGAGTCATTCACCTCTCAAAAGCAGTTTTCATTTTTTGATGCATTCAGAAATAGTCAATCTACTTAGATTTTTTTTTTAAAACCGCACAAGAGTCCCAACTGCTCCCAACCACCGGGAGCCAGTAGGACTATGGTATCCCAAATTAAGGTATGTTGTGAGGCTTATGTTAGTGGGAAAGGAAAGGAGATAGGGAGGAGTAAGATAGGGACTTCCTCTATTACCTCGTACTTACGTGGCTATTAAGATCTGGTCACCAAACATGGTCAAAGTTATTTCAAGTAACGTTTCGATCCGGAATGGTGGTCTTACACCAAGGCGATACTGAAAGTATATTCCACTCAGGGACGGCACGTCCCTGCGGGACGCAAATTTTGCGCAAATTTTGACGCAAATTTTGACGCAAAAAAATTTTGATGCAAAAAAATTTTGAAGCAAATTTTGACGCAAATTTTGCGGCACGCAAATTTACAAAAGATTAAAGAAATAACACAATTTAATCACATAAAAATTAATTTATTTGAACCCGCGGTCTCCAGCTTGCTAGCCTAGAGCCTTACCCCTCGACCACGGACTGCGGTATTTAAGAAATATGCCAGAGGCCTGAGGAGTTAATGGTTTTGAGTAGACTTAGCGTCATATCAGAAACCCTTCAAATCCCTTTTGTACATAGCACTTATTTTTCCAAAAAAAGTATATTTTTATAAAATTGAGAATTTTCCAACCCGAAAATAGTCAAATGGCGTCGCTGATCCACCTACTACTTACTCACCTTCTATGAATCTTCTAGATACAGAGATCGTACTATACAAGAAGAAATATGAGAACGACGTAATACATTCTTCATAACGTGTCCTTATGTGGATGTTACTTTCACATTAACTCGATGTTGGTAGTACTTGTAGTTAGGTACAGAATCGCATTCAGTAAGTAACACCTTTTTACTTAATTAATAAACACCTTTAACTGCGAGTTTAAGTGCCATAAGTGTGTACATTTATTACCCCCTGCGCAAGCATCCTCAGGCAGTAAAAGTTTTGGAGATGTTTATTATACCAACACACATTCGGTTGACTGGATACAACAACTAACACTCTCCGGAGAACTGTTGAATGTAATACAGCAACAAACTAGTGAACCAGTTTACTTAGTAGAATTTACAAGGAGTAGTTGCAAGCAACAGTGTTCTGGACCCTTGACACAAACACATTCATAAATGTTTTATCGACATTAAAGGTATCAGTTATTTGTGTAACACTACTGGATTAGACCACAGATCGAATAATAATAATCGATTTTTTAAACTTCTTCAAGACCTGGAAAGATCCTTGTTGTTCCGGTTCTTTGGTTCCTTCGTTTGGAAACTGTAGTGCGGAATTGAAGGGGAATCGCGTTATCTTGAAGAGAGAATTTTTTGCTCAGTAAATTTTCACGCCTACACTATTTGTATTTTTACGCTTCGTACAACCGTAAAATGTTTTATCGTTTCTAGAAATGAATTATTCGACGTCTTAATCCACTTTTATGAAATCGCCAATGAAGTTTTATTGTCTGTGCACGGTGCACACCCTGTGTTGATAACATCGATGAAACAAGGGAGTGAATTTAGCGAAGCGGCGCCTGGTGCTAGTAAAAACCTCAGGGGCACTGTATTAGATATTATCATTGCTTAGGCTCTTGGGTTTCTTGGCGCCTTGGCAAGTCGACGCCTGGAGCGGACTGCTCCAATTGCTTCTGCACAGGACCGGACCTGGATTTACCACATAAAAGTAATGAAAACTCTAACAAGGCATGATTGCTTTAAGGCATTGAATGATTTCAACTAACATTCACACTCCGGCGTAATTTGCTGGATGATGCAAAGGTTAACAAACGAAAATTAAAAACAGACAAAGGAGGTTTTACACGTTTAGTTATTCCAAAAATAAATAGTGAAAATCATCCTAGAATTGTAGAAAAGTCAATAGATGTCGCACATTAAAATGTAAATGGATACCTATATTTATCCAAGATACTATCTCGATTTTTTAGTTATGGAAGAACCTTACAATACATAAAAGATAGCAGCCAAAAAAACATGCGTTTAGAAAATGAAGATAAAGTTGGTAATTCTTAGTCGATGTATGATGATACAGTTAAAAATGACCGAAGGAGATATGGTCGAATTAGCTCGGTGGTAGAGCAAAGCCTCGGCAAGGATTAAATTCATAGATGCCACTGAATCTTTACTGAGTTTTCATTTGAGAGTTTTTAACATTGTTTTCAATTATTAAATAAATAATTTTTCTTTCATATATGAAAGAAAAATTATTTATTTAACCGGTCGGTGGCCGAGTTGACATCGCGCTTGGGTCCCACTCAGGCGTAGTGTGTTCAATTCCTCGGCTGGCTAAGTCCTCCATCACAACACAAGCAACATTTTCAGCTTACTGTGGTGGTAGTAGGAGATTTTCAAATATTGTCAGGTTATTCGTAACCCGGGAATGTTTGTCTTTCTTTTTTTTTAAAAAAAAAAAAAAAAAAAATATATATCAATTTTTCTTAACAGTCATCTGCAGACATCTGCAGAATTATTTACTACTTGACAGAATTCTACCTATTGTATATTGTTGTATTGTTTAAATTTAAAGCTGTATTTTCAAACTTCCACCTCCAACTCAATTATACACCAGTCATGCAACGCCATATTAGTGTTCATGCTCTTGTTTATGTTTTTGACTGCGCCAGTAACACAATACATATTTTCAAAAAAATAATTTTAAAACATTAGTACACTTAGTACACCTAACGTTTTCGCGAAAATCACCTCATGCGTACCATGTAATATATTTATAACTATTTAAGAAAAAAAAACACTATGTTAATATATTTATTTTTACTTCATATCATTTTGACCACTAAATTTTTATAAAATGTAAATGAAATTCTCAGTACCGGAGATCCCATTGAGGACATTATTATCTACAAAACCCAAAAAGCCGGTAAAAATTACTAAGAACTGTAAGAACAGGGACTGAAGAAATCTTCAACAACCTTAACATAATGTTTAATAAATATATTCTAACATAAAAATTGAAAAAAATCAAAATATCTTTTTACGTTTTATTAATTTCTTAATTGGTATTTCGGTTAGTAAAATTAATTATCTTCTTTTATTGTATAAAATTGTTAATTCTAGATTGAACTGCTCTGATGCCAATAATTTTTCATCTCCGCAGTAGATACATGAAAAAACACACTTATAATACAATACTTTGTTATTGAATTAATAACTTACAGCCAACCAGGTTTCACTTTTCTCAAGCTTCACCAGGGCTTTTATATTAACTTTTAATTAATCTCGAGAATAACTGACAGCCAACCAGGTTTCACCTATCTCAAGCTTCACAAGGGCTTTTATATTAACTTTTAATTAATCTTGAGAATAACTGACAGCCAAAGAGGTTTCACTTATCTCAAGCGTCACCAGGGCTTTTATATTAACTTTTAATTAATCTTGAGAATAACTGACAGCCAACCAGGTTTCACTTATCTCAAGCTTCACCAGGGCTTTTATATTAACGTTTAATTAATCATAATAATTAATATAAAATATATAACATATGTAATTATTGTTTATGTTAACCCTGATGAAGGTTCGGGTTGAACTGAAACCGGTTTGGTTATAAATATATACAATTAAGTGGTAATCAAACAAAGTTATGTTATTTTAATTATGTATATTTACAATTTGGTAGGCGGGAATGCGTACCGCCGCCCTGGGAACCATTTATTGGATGACCAACACCTCTGCCACAGGTCACCCCAAATGGTTCGCTACGTTTGGTGACTTAGCAGGGGTGCCCGGGTTCATGGGTTAAGGTTTGCCCAGGTCTTGGTGGCGGGTGCGTCGGCCCACCTTCTGCGTGGCGGGCCGGTTGGGAGATGCTGGTTGAGGGAGACCCTTTACAACCGGTTACCGCTGTCCGGGCCGCTCGATAGTACAGGGGCCCGACCCTCAGGCTCACGACTAAGTGTGGGCTGCCCCATCAGCGAGTGAAAAAACCCTGCCACTGCTGTTGTGCCGGTTCGTGACCGGAGGGGACCCAGCAGCAGCGTTTGGGGTGCATTGGATGCCCTCTCCAGCCGGACTCTCCCAGCCTATCGCCTAGCACCGCAGTGAGTGGGCTGGAACCAAACGCTCATCACTCCTGGACAGCCTGAACCCCATATTCCTACCCACCCCTCATACCTTTCCATTCCAGACCTTCCTTTCACTTCATACCCTTAAAAAAAAAACAAAATTAAAATCATGAGTAAACATAAAAACAAACTTAACATCATTACAGCGGCGAGTAGCAGGCGTCCCCGGTGCGGGCCAAAACTATTGGTAAATTTTGCCAACATTCGCGGTCTACACACTAATTTAAATTCAGTTCATCACCATCTTTTGTCCCAACGTCCCAACCTTCTTTTCCTATCCGAAACTCAGATAGCCGAGCCGCCAGACTCCTCCTATCTGGACTGCCCGGGCTTTACCCTTGCAAGCAAGTTCCGATTCAAAGGAGGAGTCTGCCTCTATAGTCGAGCTGACGTCAACTGTGTACGACTATTGAGTCTGGAAAACTCCAGATTCGACGTAATGTGGGTGCGCGTCAATCTTGCCAGTACGGCAAGATTCTACGCATGTCTATACCGCTCCCCGAACCATAGCGAATCAGACACTTCCGAGCTCTTCAAACATTTAAGAGATACTATTGATGATCTCTAGTTTATTGTTCTGGGGGACTTCAATGTTCATAACGAACCATGGTTGAAGTTCTCTGGCCCAACGGACTCGGCTGGCCGACAGGCGGAATCCTTTGCCATTTGCTACGGATTAGAGCAATTGGTTCAGGAGCCTACAAGGGTTCCTGATGTCCAGACTCACCGCTCCAATCTGTTAGACCTATTCTTAACTACTGTGCCACACGGTTATAAGATTGACGTCACAGCGCCTCTGGGATCATCTGACCACTGCCTAGTGACGACATCAATCCCCGTTAGCCTCAGACCAACCAATGAGAGGCTGAGGAGAAAAGTGTGGCACTATAAGTCAGCAGATTGGTTCGGTATGTGGGCCCATTTCAACGCTTTTCCGTGGTCAGCTGTTTGTTTTCGGACTTCAAGATGTGCCCCGGAGATTGGTGAAGTCATCAAATCGGCGATGGATGGCTTCATACAATCGACTACTAAAGAAACTGGTGTGGGCTCAAAGCCGTGGTTCAGTCGACAATGCTCCGAAGCAGTTCGAAGAAAAAACGCGGCTTACCGAGCCTACAACACATCTCGAACGCCCGAAAGCAGATCAGCATACAACAAATCGGCAAAGGAATGCAAGAGAATCATTAATAGGTCAAAATTCGAACACGACCTGCAGATCAGCAAAAAGCTGGCTGCCTGCCCGCATGGCAGCAGAGCATTCTGGTCCCTTGCGGGCTCAATAGGTTGGAATTTTTGCAAACCCAGTTTGCCACCTCTTACCAGACCTGACGGCTCACTAGCAAACACCGCCACCGAAAAGGCTAACTTATTAGGGAAAATGTTTGCGGAAAACTCGACCCTCGATGACGGAGGTGCTGTTCCGCCGTCGGTTCCTCACTGCGGCTTCTATATGAAAAAGCTGAGGATCCGGCATCGGGATGTACTCCACGTTATACGGGGGCTCGATGTTAACAAAGCTAGTGGACCTGATGGAATACCTGCCCTGGTATTGCAGAGGTGTGCTGCGGAAGTAGTTCCAGTTTTGACAAAGCTCTTCAAAATGTCCCTGAAGTGTGGCACTGTGCCCTCTGGTTGGAAAAAAGCGGTCATTCACCCTATTCCCAAGAAAGGTGACCGCTCCAACCCAGCCAACTACCGCCCCATAGCGATCACATCAGTTCTGTCCAAAGTGATGGAACGTGTGATCAACGACAAACTGCTCACATACCTCGAGAAGAACAAAATTATCAACGACCGTCAATACGGATTCCGGCGGAACCGCTCGTGCGGTGATCTTCTCGCGTATATGTCGCATGTTTGGGGGCGGTGCCTGGAACGTCACGGTGAGACCCAAACGGTCGCACTAGACATATCCAAGGCCTTTGACCGGGTCTGGCACCGAGGACTTGTCAACAAATTGCCTTCTTACGGACTTCCCGCATCCCTGTGTACGTGGATTGCTGACTTTTTAAGGGATAGGTCGATTCAGGCAGTTGCTGACGGTTTCACCTCATCCTCACACTCTATAAATGCTGGCGTCCCACAGGGATCGGTTCTGTCTCCAACTTTGTTTTTGTTGCACATCAATGACCTTTTGACATGTGCACCGATTCATTGTTACGCGGATGACAGTACAGTTCATGATAGCTTTTTGTTTGACAAGCCCCCAAAGGGCACACAAACTCCAACGGCTCGGAGGGCTTTGAAGCAGAGAATGGACGGTTATCTCGAGAGTATTTCCTCCTGGGGTAAAAGTAATCTCGTCGAATTTAATGTTTCAAAGACCCAATCCTGTCTGATTACGTCTAAAAGGGATCTAAATGATAATCTAGTCTCCTTCAACGGAAGCAATCTTCCGAACAGGCCTTCCATTGATATGCTTGGTGTAACTATAAGTGACCAGCTCAGGTATGGGGGCTCCATCGAAGCCAGAGTAAAGCTGGCCTCTCAGAAGCTGGGCGTACTGTACAGGGCCCGCAGATACTTTAATAGTACACAACTGCTGACCCTATACAAATCGCAAGTGCGCCCTACTGTCGAATTTGGCAGCCATCTCTGGTCCGGAGCCCCTAAATACCTGAAAAAAACCCTTGACTCTGTGCAAAAACGGGCGGTCCGTTTGATAGATTCCCCAATCTTAACAAACGGACTGCAATCTTTAGAGCACAGGCGTCAGGTAGGTATGCTGTCCTTGTTCTATCGGTATTACAATGGAAGATGCTCTGAGGAACTAGCGTAATTGATCCCTTCGGCACCGGTGCGTAGTCGGGATACACGCCAAACGCGTGCCCAACATTTGTACACGGTTGACACTTGTCACATGAGAACGGGTCGCTTCTACGATTCGTTCTTAAGTTCAACAGCTCGGCTGTGGAACGAACTGCCGGCCTCTGTGTTTCCTCCCTCCTACAACATGGGACTCTTCAAGACCCATGTTCACTCCTTCCTCTCCACAAAAAGACCCTCCACACAGCATCCCCAAAGATGACATAGGCCCTGAGGGAAATTATTTTCTTCAGGGCCTCCTGCGCGGAGTTAATATAAAAAAAAAAAAAAAATACCCACAAAGTGTTTGCTACAAGTGAAAAAAAAGTTTAATTAATCTTTAAAGCTGTCAGTTATTAATTAAATAAAAAAGTGATAAATTAGAAAAGTATGTTTTTTTCATTAAATATTGTTAGATAATGCGTTTCCACGGAATCGAACCGCGTGGTAGATAAAGAGTTTCTACGGAATCGAACCGCGTATAGAAATGTATTATATCTTCAAGAATACCTGGCTGGCTCGAGCAGGTACCGTGTTTTCAGTTCGTTGGTATTAAGAGAGAACATACGCCTTCTAGAAGTGGGTGGAACAACGGGTATCTTGGAAATAAAACACTATTATTGTGGTGCCTTTAAATGCCTTCAAAAAGACTATATAATTACAGCACAGGAATCTACGCGTAGGAAAAGCTTAAATCTCTTTGTGGACGGTTAAAAGAATGATGTTAAATTAGTGGGAAGAAAGCAGAGACAGAAATTAATAAAAAAATAAAGCGTGGAACGATACCGCAGTTTTTGTAGTTTTGTAGACGTCCGGGGGGCAGGCAGTAGAAAAAATGAATCGAAATATACTAGTAATGAATTGACAAACACTGTAGAAAGAATGAATCGAAATGTACTAGTAGTTAATTGACAACCACTGTTTTAGCAAAGCAAGTCTCAAAGCGGAGCACGTAACAACCTCTCGCAAAAAGAGCCAAAATCCAAAGAGACCGGTCTCCCTTCGTTCGGAACCGAGGACCCCTTTGCCCCGCCTCCTTCGATAATAGTCACACCCACTTTAAACGCAACCACGGGGTGGCCATATGAAAGAATTTAAAAATACAAAGTACTTGATTTTAAGAAAATATTACGGGGTTGAATGTTTTAATTTTAAGAAAGTTCATTTCATAACAATATATATGTCACAATCCAAAGTATTTGCTTCCGTCGAAAAAAATAAAAATAAATCAGTTCATTCTAATGCGCAGTAAAAAAAATAACCTCCAACTAGGTTTCTTTGCTAGTTTTAGGCTTAATACAAATAATTTTTCAGTGTTTTCCCTAAACTTTCATGAAACACAAGGTTGAAACAAGATATCTTTTGTATTACTATGTGTCTACCTGAGCTGAAAATAATACGAGCCACCTGGGAAACAACTTTTCCAACCAAATTTATTTTGTAACTTTGAAACATTCCAGTCTCTGTTATAAGACAGAAAGGTAAAAAAAAACAGATGCCAATTTTTATTATCAATGCCACTGTACTGGCGGCATTCCTATTGTAACTGCTCACGCATTTGACTTTGATGTAGGGGAGGTTTAAATTTTACTTATTTATAAACAATAATATTTGCATGATTTGTATAGCACAGTTTATGTGTAAAATCACCACAAAATTACATGCATGAATATAACATAACAGTGTCCCAACCGTTTCCAATTGATCGGAATCCCTGATTTGGTATGTTGTGAGAATGAATCGAGGAGGGAGAGGAAGGTTGGAATATACCTGGATTTTCCGATCTGGTCACAAAACTTACGTCTAAATCCATTTCCAGCAACGTTTCGAAACTGAACAGTGGTCCTTCACCAGTGTAATACTAAGACTATCTTCCACTCTGTTATTCACTTACGCCAAAAAAAGAGTTACATTACTTATATATTCAATGGTTTAGTGACGATTTAGGACAGTGACAAATCAACACACTTTTGAAATGATAATAACACGTTGAATAAAGTTAATAAAAGTGAAGAAAAAAAATTAACCCATAAAAATCAATATTTTTTTTTGAATTTTTATTTTTTTATTAATTAGATGTATTTAAAAATACACAAATTGTTTATTTTTTGGTTTGACTGGAGATTGAACGTTCCTCCCCGGGGACTGACTAAAATGATTGAATACCGCCATCACTTAAACCAAATCGTAATTGGATGGTACCGACATTTATTTCGTATATTTGCTGCTTCTAATTTTTATGATGTCATCTAATTTCAGAGAAATGAGTGTGTGTGCGTGAGTGCCACCAAAATTGATAGAATGCATTGTCTCTGACAACTAGTCTTTTTGCCGAGTTTCAGCTCGATCGGATGTCGGGAAGTGTGTTAACTCCCATTTCCAAGATTTTTTCATTCATAAATTTATTTAAAAAATAGCTTATAAATCTAACTCACTTTTTTTTCATCACTTTTCATGACTATAGCTTTTCAAATTATGTTGAATTGTCCGGATACCTTATACAATATAGATCAAACCTCTAGCTTTCTAGTTAGGAGACTTTTAAAAGAAAAAAAATCTGTACCCATAAATAAAAATAAATTTGTATTTATTTTTAACTAAGCCTTGGGGACCCGTAAGTACCTTTCCGCTTGGCTTATAATTTTCACTTTTCGTCCACAAATTTCACGCCGCCAAACGACGTGACATTTAACTCATTTCCACATAAATAACGCACACGTGCAAAATGTTATTTGAAGAATTCTTGCGACAGAATGAGTAATAAATTGAACCCTCGTGTGCCGTCATAACCCAACATCTGGAGGAAAACTTATCATATTTCATACGAGGGTACATTAGCCACTATTACTCTGGGAGCGGACGGAGTGAAAAAGGTAACATAAATGGAATCAAATAATTTAGCCTTAGGATGTCTTACGTCTCGCTGGAGAAAGCCAATAAATTAATTGTTGCTTACGCACAGACAAATAAAATAACTAAAAGGCTCCTAAGGGATTGAAAGACGTGGTGCTTCACATACCAATTATAGTTACTGGATGGATTACGTTTCACAGAATTTGAACATTTCTTCAAATTTAAAGCTTAGGATGGGTTGATTCACAGAATTTGAACAATTCATCAAATTTCAGCGTTCATTTTTGGGTTCTGTGAAAGTCCTATTCAAGTTCTGTTATTATATTGATTGAAATAATGTATATAACATAGCGAATTTGGGAATCTCGCAAGTCAAAACAGGGCTAGACTCAAACATACTTACACTTAACATATCAAAGACAAAATTCACAACATACAGTATAAATAGCACGGGACAGCCAAAAAACAATACAAACACCATAAAAATACACGAATGTTTAAACACCAACATCTGCGATTGCCCTCCTCTAGAAAAAACAGATCAAATAAAGTATCTAGGAATCGTAATTGACCATAACCTTAGATGGATACCTCACATCAAACAAATCACAAATAAACTTCTCAAAACAATACACATTTTCCTTAACATAAGAAACATATATAAAATAAAACAATTGAAAACAATATATTTTGCACTCTGCCAATCAATAATAGAATATGGAATTATTGCTTGGGGAGGAGCAACAAACTCGGCTATCAATTACATAGAAACCGCACAGAAAACGATCTTAAAGGTAATACTAAAAAAACATAGACTGACCGATAGAGACCAAATATTCAACAGCTGTGACGTACTAGATATACGCCAATTATACATTAAAACACTACTAAACTACATTTTTAACAAAAAAAATAAATTTCAACACACACAAAATAACACTAACAGACCAGTTAGACAAGCGTACAAAGAAAACATTAAAACTCCAACAGTAAATTCAACCTTTGGACAAAGACACTACCAATACCATGCAATAAAAGCTTTCAACAGTCTAAAAATTGAAATTAAAATTGAGGAAAATAAAAATAAATTCACACACAAAATTACAAAATGGATTAAACAACAAAAAAGACAATATTACCAAAATGTCATAGCATAAAATAAAAATAAAACCTACACGTAACACACAAAACCAACATAAACACACATCACTCACAAACACACAAGATTATTTTCATTGTATTATTTTTTAATTTTAAATGTATTATTATGTATTTTTATTTTTAATTTTAAATTTATTATTTTCTTTTCAAATTTACTATCTTAGATTTTCATATTATAAAATGAAGGCCTCAGCACGGGCAAGCCACCCAGTGAGGCCTACATTACTGGAAAACATAAATTGTAACAAAATAATGTACCAAATAAATAATAAATAATATAGGGTTTTCCAATGAGAGGTGTTATGTGTATTTAATTCCGGCCATAAAATGATTTTTTATGGCCGGAATTGGATGGTATTGATCTGGACAACGTTTACTTTCAACAAAACGGTGCTACGTGCCACACAACGAAACCATTGATCTTTTACGGGAAAAGTTTCCGGACCGTGTTATCTATCGAACAGGTGATCACAATTGGCCACCGAGATCTTGTGATTTAACACCTTAAGACTTCTTCCTTTGGGGCCACGTGAAAGAAAAAGTCTACGCCAACAGCCCAGCGTCGATTCAAGACCTCAAAGATGGAATTCGTGAGGCTATCGAGGACATAAGGCAGCCACTTTGCGATTTGGTTAAGATTGCATGAAAAGGATATGGTCTCGTAGGCGTGGTCGTGGTGGTCATTTGACTGATGTTATTTTTCACTATTAACGGCATACCTTTTTTCTTTATAATGAAATAAACATTCGATCATTTATATTAAAAAAAATGGCATTTTTCTCTGAATATCAAAATAACACCTCTTATTGGAAAACCCTGTATCATTATAGGCTAGTTGCTTGACAAAACTGAAATTATAACAGAAGTTGAAAATTTTTTTCACATAACTTGAAAATTAACTTTAAAAATTTGAAGAATTGTTCAAATTCTCTGAAATAACCCGTCCAGTTTTCAAGTTCTGTGAAAGTTTTATTCTTTGTCCAAGAGTTCATTCTCACATATTCATTTAGTATTACAATGATGTGTTCACAACCAGAGAGCACTTGTCGCCATTTTTATCTGAACTAACAAATATGTAAGTCTCTCTTGAACGCATCACATTAAAAATAATTGATCAAATCAGTAACACATGGAACGGTTGTTTCACTGAATTTAAACAATTTATCAAATTTTTAAGTTCTGTGTTCCATTCAAGGACTGTTATTATTTCAGTTCTATGAAGCTACATGCCCATAATGATATCGCACACCTAGATGAAGAGTAGTACAACTCAAAATACCTCTTTTTTCAGGAACAGCAAAAAACATTTTACTCGATTTTTATGTGACCGATTAAAAATATTTTTATATAATGTTGTATGTTAATTTACTAGGATATTTATTTGCTCAATTACTTATCATCAAATACACGTATCACTTGTTTATTAATTAATTTCGTGTTATTTTAGTATTTGTGACTAAATCATTGCTTAATAATTTTATCAACTCAAATTAATCAACTATTATGAATTAGTAAAATTAAAATTACTTACTTTTGTAAACAAAACCGGAGTATGTGGAGTTGATATGTACAACGCCCGAGAAACAAGACAGGTTCTATCACGAATACCAAATCAACTAAAATAATTCACGCTTTATGACTGCAGTTAATCACGAATAAGTAATTGTAGTAATTGGTGATGTGTTACTGTTGTTGGTGGTGGGTGTACGTGGAGCAACTCAGAAAGACTAACTTACATCGCCATCACATTATTATTGATGGAGATTTTAAAACAGGTGTCTTTGTAGTTTGTGTAGTTTTCGACGCAGATTCCGAAAATCGCAATAACTCAATTTTGAATTATTTCGAGTTGTGCTACCCTTAATCTAGGTGTGCGATATAATAACAGAACTCGAACAAGACTTTCAACTTGACAAAAAACTTTGAAATTGGAATACTTATTCAAATTCTGTGAAATAACCCCGTATTTAGTTGGAGTTTTTTTAAATATTGTCAGGTTACTCGTAACCCTAAACTGTATATTTTTAAAAAAAATAAATTAAATGTTTATGTATTTTAGTACATTATAATGACCTTCTAAATTAAGTTACATTTTTTTATTACCGCAATAGTTACCTACCTTAAATAGTAGTTACTTTCATATGAATCCAACGAGCTATACAGAATTCACAGAATAATACATTTAAATTCCTCCAAATAACGCAGATTTTAATTAATTAGCCAAATAAATGAATGTTCACTTGGTAAATTCCCAAAATCTAATCAAAACTTGATTGGTTTACGTTTAAATTGAAATGATTTAATTCATGTCCAATTATAGGTATGCTTGGTGGTTTTCCGACATGGAAATTACTGCGTGAATTCATTACTTTTTAAATGCATCTATTTGAGTTTAACTTTTGTTTTAGGAAATGAATGAATAAGAATCTTAGAAGCGGAAATTAACCCCATCGACGAAACCCGATCGAGTTGAAACTCGACAGATAGACTCGTTGTTTTCTCTGAAATAGGACGACATTACAGCAGTTAATATATGAAATAAATGTCGGTCCAACCCGATTGGTATTTGAGGTTGTTGACTCAGTCACTCTTGGACTCCCTGTGAAGATAGTTACAATCCTCATTCAAACCAAAAACAAGAAAATTTTAAGAGGCATTTTAAAAGTTCACAGCAGTATAAGAGCCAGTTCCTGGGGAGGAAAATTCAATCCTCAATCATACCAAAAATAAACTATAAAATTGGCTTCTAGATAGCGCAACTAAAAAACTTGGTTGTCAAGGCTTGATTTTAGTCCCATTGTTTGTTAAAACTATGAAAATTATTTAATGTTGTCGTTTGACAAAGTTCTTCATAAAAGATTAATAAATTATTATTCATCACGAGAAAACTTGAACTATAAAACTGAAGTAGTTAAGCTTCTTGCGAAACTTTAACAATCTTAGTTTCTTATTTTATTTGTTAAATAACCAATTTTCTTTGCGATAAGAGAGTGGCTAAGCCGCTTTTAAAAAGATTGTCTGTCGTAAAAAGCCAGATTGGCAGGATCCCGAAAAACCACCTAATATTATAAGGATGGCATTGAACCATCAACATTCAGATTCGATAATTATTGAGGCCCGCGTCATAGTCAAAGAGTGTTTTAAAATAAACTCTCGGCATCTAGTCTTTTAACGAGGCTTTCCACACCCTGATGGTTACCGCCACACTCTCTTCTGTCCAATAAAAAGCTACAGTGAACAATATCATTGCTTAACCTCTTAAGGACCACGCCCGAGTATACTCGGGCGGCTATTATGTGAAATTAAAAAAAAAATATATTATTATTATTTTTTCACACTATGCACCACAACATCAATATTCAGTCCCATTTTGGGCCCGAAATGGCTTTTATATGAGGATATATATTTTGAGTGAATAAAATTCATTGATAAAAAAAGGTGTTTTATTTCCATTTTTAATTTTTAAATGATTACTGAAGGGGTTAAAAAATGTTCAATTGACAATCGTTGATTCTGAATATAGAAGTTTTATTATATGTTATTTTACGTAGAATTTTTAAACCGTAATTTAAAAACGAATAAAATACCATCTCATTAAAACACACCGTTTGGTTGGTACGGCTGAATATGCTGATACATCACAACCAGTCTACGTTATTAATATATCTATGGTTAAAATTTCCACTTCAGGGTTGCCAATTCGTGAAGAATTCCTCAAATTGCGGGGAATTTTTACGAATTTTCAAAATATGGGTTTTTTAGTGGGAAAACCATTTTGTGCGGAAAATGAGGGATTCTGGATATTTCTTGATTATCTAACCATATTTACAATTGTTGTGAGACTAGTGACTAGCGATAATGGGTCACATTAAGTTGATTTTCGGGTTACATGAAATTTTTTATTTTTTTTAAAAATTATTTTAAATATTAAAACTAGCTATGACAGAAAAAATATTTAAGATATTTTTTTGTTTTTTAAATTGACTTTATAAATAAGTCAATTTGATAAAAAATGGACTGTAATTCCTTATTACGCCACCAGGAAGTATGGAGTTAACGTGCTCATGTCATTAATTTCGCCCTTTTCCAATCCATAGCGACATATGGTATAGTGGGTTCCATGATGAATCAACACATCGACAATTCAACACACCTTTAAAAAGTGATATAAAGTCATTAAAAAACGATGAAAAAAAAAATTAAACCTATCCTAACCTACTTAACCCAGTTAATAAAGTTTTTGTTTTATCACTTTCCACGACTTTTTAAAGATGTGATGAATTATCATTTATCCGGTTACCTAGTGGCTACACAACATCGAGTACACACCCGTTTTCAATCAAACTTTGGTTGTTTGGTTCCAAAAACAAATACCTCATTCACTCAACGTCACGTCATGTATCTTTTATCAGGAGATTTTTCAATGTGGATGAGTGTTTCAGGCTAATAATTATTGCTTGTAAAATAATTGTTAACCTTTGTGCTATGCATAAAAAATCTTGTCTTAAACATTAGTTTACCAAAAAAATAATAATTAATATTTGACAAGTTCTAGTATCTTCACCAAAAAATGTAGACAATTTGTCTCGACGCCATCTAGTGACAGAATTAGCACTTACAATGCCTTTCTCATATAAAATAAAGTTGGTTGTTTTCAGGTGAAAAAAAATGTAACAAGCAGTAATTGTTGAATGAAACAGTAGTACATATTCAATTATTTCGCGGATAAGAGATAAGCCGCCATAGCTCAGTGGTCAGAGCTGTCGACCGGAAATCGAAAGGACACGGGTTCAAGTCCCGTTGGCGTCATGTATCTTTTATCAGGAGATTTTTCAATGTGGATGTGTGTTTCAGGCTAATAATTATTGCTTGTAAAATAATTGTCTTGTTAGATGGCTGTCTCCAATTTGCCGTCCTTATCAGCAATGAGTAATTAAAAATGAGTAGTAATTAAATGAGAGTCATAAAGGTAATCTTATCTTATTAATGTTAAATATTTTTGGCTATATACGTCCCTTACACCAATCCCACACCATATATCAAGCATTTCGTTTTAGATTAAGCAGGCAATAACTGTGTAAAACTAATAACTCATTGTTGTTTAAAATACGGTTCTTCAAAGAAAGGTCAAAATAACTATATAAACCTTGGCAGTGTTTAAATTAAACATCAATTTCATTCGCCGTCGTCTTAGATTTTAACCAGAAAGGTCATGAAATATTAAATTTCCCTTTAAGTGTTTATTCGTTTGTTTATGAAATGGCAAAATGTTACTTGATATAAGTGATCAAATGAAAAAGTAATTTCATTCAAAGTGTTTAAAACTTTCTGAAAAAAGATAATGGTATTATTTTACTCCATTTTGGAATTTCTTTTATGGTCAGGTCATAAGAAATGCCTTTAATCAAAGGTCTGCCACGCAGAGACATTAAATTCAACGAGGTAAAACGAGTAAAAAAAAATCAAATCACAATCAACAATATCAACTATTGAAACTGTCAGTTACTTCAAATTTCATATTAAAATTCTTCAAAATATCACAAACGTGCGTCTCTATAAGTAGTAACACTGAGATTAGATTTGGTGTAATTATTAACGAATAATAAAATGAATGTAAGGACGGATTGTTTATTCGGAAATTGAGCAATTAATCAAATTTCAATGGTAATATTCAAGATATGTTGAAGTCCTATTCAAGTTCTGTTATTATTATTAAGTACTGTCAAGCAATCGGCCTATGGTGAAATAATATCAGAACTTGAATAGAGCTTTCACAGAACTTTTATGCTGTTGTAACAAATAGATATAATGATATTGTTCAGGATCTTAACTTCACTCTCCTGACAGAGCAATCCGGCGTGGTGAGTCACCAGATTCCAAGGAAGTATGACTGGAGTAACTCTTCAATAATAACTCCAGCTCTTGAATAATGGTCTTTATTTTAACAATAAAAAAGACCCGTAGGGCAGCTCATGTAAGGTGAGCCCAATATTGCTATCTCTCTCCGCGGTTTTATAAACCACATGTAAGTGAAAACCTGGCAGCTCTGCCGTTTTGCCAAAACGACCGCCCAAGACGGATGGTAACAAGAGAAGAACGATTAAATCCGTGGCAATACGAAATTGCCCCGGCAATCGCTAACACAAAAATAAATGTTGCCACACCCATAGGGTGACAAGCACCAATATTAATATTTCAGTACCTGAAATCTTAACATATTCCCGCCCCAAAACGAGTATTGGGGAATAGTCGTTTTTCATAAAATAATGTAGGAAGAGATTGCAACATTGGTACTCAGAATTTACCCAACAGGTTCACATACAAAAATAAACAATATTCAATACATGGATATCAAAATAATAACAAAAAACTTATAACAACGTATATAACCCTATGTCAGACTTGACATTAAAAAATAAAAGTCTAATAACGTAGAAACTTCTGGTGCGCTGCACCCACTTATGAGAAAATATCTTATCACTTGGCACTGTTGAGCCTGACGGCATTTTGATTCACACACAACATCACTTTTAGTGTTGTAATTGGTTCTTAATCCAGGTTGGAGGAAGGATCCTCCATGGGAAGTAGACAGAGCTGTGTCACGGCTCTTTTGGTGACACCTCTGGCCGTCCTCAAGGAGACGACGCGGACGCGTCCGTCTTGACCAGGGTGGATCTCCGTCACTCGTGCCATCCTCCAGTACTGCGGAGGTAGTTGGTTGTCTTTGATGATGACCATGTCACCAGGCTGTAAACTGCGTTGACGTCCTTCTTGCCATTTGACTCGGTTCTGCAATTCTGCTAGGTATTCCCGGCTCCATCTGTGCCAAAAAGATTGAACAACGGTAGACATCTTTTGGTAAATATTAAGCCTGTTTGTAGGCAGATGATGGATATCAAGCTCAGGCAATGCTAACAGGTTGTCGCCAATAAGGAAGTGTGAAGGAGTGAGTGCGTTTAAATCATTTGGATCTGATGATAATGGAGTCAGAGGACGGGAATTTAAACAAGCCTCAATCTGTATTAGTATGGTATTCATGCCTTCGTATGTCAAAACAGTTGACCGCATTGCCTTTTTTAAATGTAATTTAGTCATTTTAACTGCACTTTCCCAAAGTCCACCGTGATGCGGTGAGCGGGGAGGCAAGAAACTCCAGCTAATATTCTGCTGGGCTAAAAAATTATGGATATCCTTATCAGATGCCTTCAAAAAATCAAATAGTTCAGTAAGTTCCCTATAACTACCTGTAAAGTTAGTTCCATTATCACTAAAGAGTCGTGAGGGTTTACCCCTCCTAGCTATAAATCTTTTCAATGCATTCATAAATGCCATTGAAGTTAAATTAGTCACTAATTCTAGGTGAATTGCCTTTGTTGAAAAACAAATAAATAAACATATGTAAGATTTTACACTCTTAGCATTTCTGGTTAAACCAGATTTAATTAAAATTGGACCTGCATAATCTATGCCGGTTACATAAAATGGTCTTTGGATTCGGAATCGGTCAGCAGGAAGGTCACCCATGAGCTGGCGACACTCGCGCGGACGGACTCGGAAACATACAATACATTTATGCAGTGCTCGCTTTACTGCGTTTTTACCAAATATTGGCCAAAACCGTAAACGCAGTAATGCGAGCAGAGCATTACATCCTAAATGCAAATTCTCATAATGCAGATGGGTTATTATTAAGTCAGTCAACTTATGATTTTGTGGTAACAAAATTGGATGTTTTTGAGAGACCGAGGTAATATCAGATTGTGATAGTCGACCTCCAACACACAATAACCCATCCTGCATAAAAGGATTTAGTGCCTTTACCTTGCTCTGCCTAGATACAAATCTTCCATTACTTAAAGAAGCTATTTCATCACGAAATGCGAATCGCTGAGCGTTCAAAATCATTACATGCATGGCATGTTCCAGTTCGATTACAGAAAGCTCGTCGACCCGCATCGGTTTTCGTTTAGAACAGTTATGTATGAAACGTAACATATAAGCAACTACGCGCCTCAGTCGTCTTAATGAAGAATAATTATTAAATATTTCCCAATCGACAGGACTACTAGTAACCAAAACTATCCTCGCCGTTTCTGGCAACTCCGTGGGAGTATCAAATGTAGAACGTGGCCACTTATCCTCGTCGGACGTGAGCCATGGTGGTCCTGACCACCATAATGAAGATGATTTCAACTGCTGAGATGTTATTCCTCTGGAAATTATGTCAGCTGGGTTTTCAGTTGAACAAATGTGACGCCATATAGCGCCATCACCTTCACGTTGTATTTCTGATACGCGGTTAGCAACAAAAGTAGTCCAACGATACGGTTCTCCTGCAATCCAAGCCAATGTTATTGACGAATCACACCACAAAGTGGTGTCAACTGTTACTTGGAGAGCTGCCGTCACCCGCTTCATTAATTTAACTAATAATTGTGCTCCACATAACTCAAGACGTGGTAACGATAAATTTTTTAGTGGGGCTACACGAGATTTAGCGCATATTAACTGTGATTGGTGAATGCCGTGTTCATCGGTAGATCTTAAATACAGACAAGCGCCATATGCTACTTGAGATGCATCGCAAAAACCGTGTAAGCTAAAAGATTTTTTATTGAAGCAGAAAATTTTCCTCGGTACCCGAATATGATTTGCTTTACTGAGACTCAGCGTGTAAGTCTGCCAGGCCAATAAAAGGTCATTGGGTAGCTTGTCATCCCAGGATGTTTTTAGCTTCCACAATCTTTGCATAATTATCTTACCGACAATGATTACTGGGCCTACCAGTCCTAAAGGGTCAAAAACTTTTGAAATTAATGATAAAACTTGACGTTTTGTTACTTCTAACTTTGAGTCTATGTTTTCTACCTGATAAGTAAACTCATCAAGTTTGGTGTCCCATATTAATCCTAGAATCTTAGCTTCATTGGATTCATTTGGCAATAATTCCAAATTATCTTTAGAATCATTAATTGAGGGTGCATTAGACCTCCATTTTCTAATCTCCATGCCTGCTGTAGCAAGCGCATTTATGATTTGGGATTTAAGCACGTGACAAGTATCAATGGAATCACTACCAGAAAGAAAATCATCTACATAAAAATTTTCCTTAAGGGATTTACTAGCTAATGGATGAGTAAATGAAACGTCATTACCTAGCTGGTGCAGACAACGTATTGCTAAATAAGGCGAAGGAGCCAAACCATATGTCACCGTGTTTAGCGTATAATGTTTCAAACAATCCTCCGCATCCCTTTTCCATAATATACGTTGGTAATTTCTGTGTTCCGGGTTGATATTAATTTGGCGGTACATCTTTGCAATATCTGCGGTGACTGCATATTGATGTTTTCTGAAAAATACCAAGTGACAAAATATATCATTTTGAATGGTGGGCCCAATCATTAGAGCGCGATTCAAAGAAATCCCTCGAGCGGGTTTAGCCGACCCGTCAAAAACAACACGAATTTTAGTAGTTGTGCTTGCTTCTTTAAATACAGCGTGATGTGGTAAATAATAAGTAATTTCATCGCGATTTGGAGGTTCACATTCAGTCATGTGACCTAACGCAAGATACTCATCAATAAATTCCGAGTATTGTTCCTTTAAACTAGGTTGTCTTAAGAATTTCCTTCCCATTGACGCTAATCTACCTTTAGCAATACTAAATGAATCTCCTAATTGAGATAGGTTAGATTTAAACGGTAAGTTGACTACAAATCTACCGTTTGCATCGCGTTTATGCGTGCCTTCGAAAATCCTTTCACATTCACTATCTTCCAGAGAGTGATGCTTACTATTTTCGGTTTCTTCAACCTTCCAAAACCTTTCTATTTGGTTCTGCAAAGAATTTAATGAAATATGACAAACTTTAACTGGCCTCGGATTATGACGACTCTGTACAGCTCCTGATATTATCCAGCCTAGCTCCGTTCGATGCAATGTAGGTTTACCCTTTCCTAACTGTATCTGATCCGTACGAAGCACCTGCCAGAAAACCTCTGCTCCGATCAGCATATCAATAGAAGCTGGCTGGTAAAACTGCGGATCAGCTAACCGGACACCGTCTGGAATGTTTAACATTTTTGGGTTAATCACGGTCTGTGGAAGATTGCAAGAAATCTCATCTAATACCAAACAAGATATTTCATCCTCGTATTGAGAACATAATGATTTAAATTTAATGTCAACTGTTTCCTTTACATGAATTAAATTATTATGCAAACCTGAAACAGGTATGTTCAATTTTGTACAATGCAAATTTAATCTCTTACAAGTATCCTTTGTAATAAAATTAGACATTGAACCTGAATCCAAAAGTGCGCGTATTTTGTGTGTTCCACCGTACGCGTCTTCTATTTTTACTATTACGGTAGATAGTAAAATTTCTCGCCCGTTCATGTCGCTATGACACGCTAAATTCACTGGTGCCTCCGACTGACCCTTGCCAGTTGAAGTACCCGCTTGTACATTATCAGTATTGATATGTAACAGAGTGTGATGTTTTCGATCACAAACACTGCATTTTTCCTTCCACCTGCACACCTTTGAAGGGTGCCCCGGTTTTAGGCAGTTATAACATAAATTGCTCTCTGAAACGAACTTTCTTCGTGCCGCTGGTGCTTTGTTAACAAATATTTTACAAGAATAAATGAAATGGCTGTCATTACACAGCATACAATTAATGTTGCTTGACGCTAACGTAACCTTGTTCGTAGAATTCCTTTCCGTAAAATTAAAAAACTTTGGTTTTGTTGCAACTGGTTCCGCTTTCTGTTGCATTCCACCATTATCACCTTGGATAGTTTCCAGAATCTGCGACCTTTGTGAAATAAAATTGCTAAACTGCTCGAACGTAGGATAAACTTTATCGCACTCCATGGATTCCCACAGGCTACGTGTGTGATTATCTAACTTTGAGGTTAGAATATGTATAATTAATGTGTCCCAATGTTCTGTTGGAAGCTTTAAATTATGTAACGCTCTCAAATGAATGTTTGCTTGATCAATTAAATTTCGCAATTCATGATGATTCTGTCGTTTTAACGGTGTAACATTAAATAAGAAATTCAAATGTCTATTTGCAATAAGTCTGACATTTTCGTATCTTGAAATAAGCATCGTCCAGGCTGAACTATAATTATCCCCGGTTATTTCTAGAGAACTAATCAAATCAAGTGCGTCTCCGGACACATAACTAATAAGGTAATGAAATTTCTGAACATGATTTAATTTACTGTTATCATGAATTAGGGCAATGAACGAGTTTTTAAAAGTCAACCATTTATGATTATCTCCTGAAAAAATAGGTATTGAAATTGGTGGTAAATTCACAGATGTAATCGGGACATTTTCAATCTTCTTAAATTTTGATAATATTTCCTGTCCTAATGCAATTACATTAAAATATGTACCTTCAAAATTATCCCTCGCGTCATGATCTTCTGATTTATTCAATAAATCAATCTCCAGCTGAATTTTGGAGAATTCTATCAGAGAAGGTTTGATGGCATCTAATCTCGACGACAATACGCTGGGCCTAATATCATTTTCGTTGCTTAAATAGGTTTCAAATCTCGTTAATGAACCTTTCAACACCCCGCGCTGTCTAACCAACTTGTCGAGTTCCATTTTTTAGAAACGAATAACACAATAACCTGATTTAAAACTTAATACACAACTCGAAACGGCAGTTTGACGTTTTGACGTAAACAAAATAATACTATGGATTATAAAGAAACCGATTACAATACTATGGCATGCAAAGACAAAGCTTGAAAACGCGTGGCTAGATATGTACGTAAGCAAAGCAAAGTTTTTCGGCAAAATACAACAATAAAAATTATTATCACCAACAATTTTATGCTATTTTGAAAGCATCTGATTATGAACACCCGAATATAATTCGATATAATCAATACGAAATAATGTGGCATCTACACAGATTTTTAGCTTTTTTAAATGGAATTTGAAAGGACAATGAAAGGAAGGCTACAACCTGATTTGCTGTGCATGCGAGCGTCGTGATGAGGCTCGCTTGATCAATCCAATGATGGTGATGAGGACGCCGACTGGACCACTCCCGATGATGATGAGGCCCGACTGGACCACTCCCGATGATGATGAGGCCCGACTAGACCACTCCAAATAATGATCTTCCGTCTCAAATGGATCAATCCAAATAATAATCATCCGGCTCGAAGGACCAATGTTCAGGATCTTAACTTCACTCTCCTGACAGAGCAATCCGGCGTGGTGAGTCACCAGATTCCAAGGAAGTATGACTGGAGTAACTCTTCAATAATAACTCCAGCTCTTGAATAATGGTCTTTATTTTAACAATAAAAAAGACCCGTAGGGCAGCTCATGTAAGGTGAGCCCAATATTGCTATCTCTCTCCGCGGTTTTATAAACCACATGTAAGTGAAAACCTGGCAGCTCTGCCGTTTTGCCAAAACGACCGCCCAAGACGGATGGTAACAAGAGAAGAACGATTAAATCCGTGGCAATACGAAATTGCCCCGGCAATCGCTAACACAAAAATAAATGTTGCCACACCCATAGGGTGACAAGCACCAATATTAATATTTCAGTACCTGAAATCTTAACAGATATCCTCACTGGGATCTCCCGTGCCGAAGATTTAATTCACATATTTTTTGTGATTTTGTAGTATGGATGGAATAAAGTAATTATAAATATATTTATTTATTCCATCTGAATTATTTTGTAGTATGGATGGAATAAAGTAATTATAAATATATTACGCGGTGTTTTTCGTTCAGTTGAGTTGTTTCGATTAGTCTTATTTGGTGTCCACTATACCAACTATTTCTGATATACCTATGTTTTGTATCTAGCTTCATAATTGAGATTAAAATATTAAAATATTGTTGTGATTTTTGAATGAGAGTAGGATTTCAGTTTTGTGAACAAAACTTGAAAATTAACTTAAAATTTGATGAATTGTTTATATCCTGTGATACAACCCGTCCTTAGTATCACCCTGGTGTAATGATTCAGATTATTTATTTTTTCTTTGAGAGGCGGGTTTGGGTATCGCTGCCCCAGGAACCATTTATTGGATAATCAACACCTCTGCCAGAGGTCACCCCAAGTGGTTTGCTACGTTTGGTGATTTAGCAGGTTTTCCCGAGTTCGTCAGGTGAGGTGTGTTCAGGTTGTGCCTGCACACCAACTGCGTGGCGTGCCAGATTGGGAGGGATATATTTACATGACCGTCCTTTCCTTAAAAATAACCGTCCACACTTATAATTAAGTTAATGTAAAGAAAAAGAAATCCGAATTAAAGCGTTGCTTGAAATTGCATTACCCGTCTTAAATGACCGCAATTACACACGTCAAACCTAACATGTACTAACTTTAGAGTGGAAGATACTCTCAGTATCGCCCTGGTGTTAGACCACCATTCCGAATTGAAAAGTTGCTTTAGCCGTGTTTGGTGACCAGGCCTGAATACCCGGGCACTGCCAAACCTTCCTCTTCTTCGCTTCCTTCTCTTTCTGGCTTTAGGATAAGTTGATTAATGCGGCATTCAGTTAAGAATAAGATTAAAACATGAAGACCTTAGTGGAAATTAAAAAGTTTGTTATGTATTGTTCATTTCTTTCTATTTACCGGCTGGCGTATTTTCCGTTTGCAACAACCATGCATTATTTAATGCTTTCAAACGGAGACAGAGAAACACGAAACAATTGAGGCAACCGCCGCGAGGAATACTTTCTTTGTGAATCTCAGAGTTTAGTATAATGGCTCCGGTTACAGACAACAAGGTAAGCGGCAGTAGCGACATCGGATCCCATGGCAGCCATAGAAGGAAACTGGGGATATCAAACGTAGTACCGGCAAACCAGTTCCTTTTACGTTCCACGTCAGCGGAGTAAAAATAGTACCTTTTTATCTAGAATTACAATAAAAATAAGGTGGGTGCGAAAATATAGTTGTGTTGCACCTATCTTTATATCACAGCAGTTTGCGATGACTGGATGTATTGAAATAGGTAAACAATTCGGTCGAGGTAATTTCTTGGAAAATTTTCCGTTTGTATGTATTAAGTAAGTATATTTAATAAAACGGAGAGAAAACCTGGTTTCGGAGGAAAAAAAGTAAATGAAAATGTGAGGTTAGATTAGCGTTTGAGATTAGATTAGATGAGGTTAATGCACAAAAAAAATACACTAACCCACACATAATTTTCCTGAGGGCATGTCGTCTTTGGGGATGCTGTGCTTATTTTTAAGGAAAGAAAGGAGAAGAAGTTCTGGGAAAGAAAAAGGCATAAGGAGTGTGTAGGAATCTAGGGGTGAGTGTGTACAGAAGTGACGGATAAATTGAGGTATGAATCCATCTCTCCCGCTGCGACGCAAGATCTAAACTGGCCTCGTCCGATCCGAATCTGATCTCGCCACAAAGCTGGTGGGCAGGTGCGGCATCCGCCTCAGAACGTACGTACGGAACGAAGAATCGATAAACGTTTGATGTAATTGCAACCACTGATTTGACGCCAACTTTCGAGGCCGGCAGCCCCATTATGAGCACACCTCACCCGGTGAACGATAAACCCGAGCACTCCTACTAAATCATCAAACGTAGCCAATATTTTGGTATGACCTATAGCAGAGATGTTGGTTATCCTATAAATGGTTCGCGGCGGCCACCAAAATCGACAATGTATGATTTTTTTTCCATTGCAATAAATGAAGCCCATGATATATTCCCCGTTGGGTATGGGAAGAATTTATTACTAACGCTAGTATTAAGTTTACTAAGCATTGGTCAAATATCAAGTACAGAAGTGGTTTTTCATTAAAAATAACCATTTTATACGACCAGGGATAAGGCAGGTACCATCTCTCATTCACGAGCCTTTGACAGATAATCAGACAAGTCCCGCATATAGAGGATTAAGGGGATGATTGTCAGCTCAATCACAATAATGGCTTGAAGCTTGAAGATAGCAGTAGAGTTCAGCTACTTTGATTTTTTTATCAAGTTTTCCTTCCACTGTTAATAGAATTACACATTTTTTCAAAGAATTTTTTTCGTTGTAAATAATGGTATTTACATGAACAAATACACAAACATGAATCAGTACACACAAATAAATACAGGAAAATGAAGTAAATGATTACAGTTACATAAAATAAGTATAAATATAAATTGAAAACCTGCAGCGCAAGTACACATATGAGACGAGAGAGGACATGAATGAGAGGAAGTTCTAGTAAAGTAAAAGGTATAAGGGTTGGGGAGGAATCTAGGGATCAGTGTGTCTAAGAGTGGGTAGGCGCATCCTGTACACATGTCACCCGATGTAGTGAACCATTTGATGTGACCTGTGGCAAAGGTGTTGGTTATCCAATAAATGGTTCCCGGGGCAACGGTACCCAAACCCGGACCCAATTGAAAATTAAGGTATTTGGCGAATTACCGAAGGAAATAAATGTAGATGAAAATTAAAACAAATTTAAATATTGCGTAAATATTTTAATGTTTATAGCGATTTTTTTAAAAATAAAATATTTATAAAGATTGTCTCAGGACATATGTAACTCCAGCTTCAAAACACTTGGACTAATTAGTGGGCTAATTAAATAAAAATATGGACCCCGACCCTGAGGTTCCCACCATGTTAATTATCTCGGTCTCTACAATACTCGACAGCTACCGCCGTCTATAGGTAACCTAATGTCCTCTAAGGATGAGCTCATACACTAATGCCAAGGTTACCACATTATTTTTTTAGTATGAAAATCTATTTAATATCTCCAATAGTTATTTTATGTCACATTGTGCAAGCTACCATGAATCACGCAAATTGTTTCATGAACCGAATTACCGTAAAGCAAATAATAGTTTAGAGAAACAGAAGCTATCCGCCTGAATACCTTGAAAGCTTCAATTTGGTGGCTTGGAATACCACCGCAGCTTGCAGTAATATCGTTATTAATTTACCTGTTCGTTACGCTGATAATAGGTCAGCAGGACTTGAAGATGCCTTGCATTCTAGAAACTCTAGCTTTAATTGTGAACCACTTCTAACCACTGAACACAAAATCACTAGAAGTATAATATATATGGATGTGAAATAAAATTGATAAAACTATCCCCAATTTGCATTGACTTCAGGCAATCGAAAGTTTTGTGCGGAATCTATGAAAATATCACTAATATATTTTTTTCTTAAACATCCATTTTCTTGAAGTCCTGAGAAAACCCAAAACGCGCCGAGCATTCCTAATTATGGGGACAATTTAAATCCATAAAAACTTCATTGACATTAATCGAGACATAATAGTCTCAGCATAATAGTTCTTGCTATCCGGTCAATGTACTTGTACACAATTATGATTTTTTGGTAAACCAATAATAAAAATTAAAACTAAAATTATTGACTGATTGTACGTTCCGTTGAAAGATGGTGGCCGTTTTAAAGGTTCAACAAAGATTTTATTCGGATGAGAGATATTTTTTTTGGACAAATTGTATAATTAATTATTTAAAATTTTAAAAATGCTACTTAAAATATACGGTTATAATAAATGGGTAGGTATTTAAGTATCTACTAACAAATCATATATGATTTCAGAGGAAATTTATTTTGATTTGTATTTATTAATTACGAGAAAATTAGAAAAATGCTTTTTGTGAACGCGAGATGCACCAACTGTTTACATAATTACTACTTATATATTTATAGGCACCTAAGTTTATGATCTAAGTTCGATTACCGTATAGAAGATAAGTTAATACAGGTAATTTATTACGGTAATACATTTATAGTATTACCTTGATTATAGAAAGCTTGGAGTTGTAATTAATATCAAAGTGTATTTCAATGAATGTTAATGTAAATAAAGCAATACATAACATTACTACAAGGGGTTAACAAGGGTTGGATTCCAGGTATTGGTACAATCAACCGGGGAACAGGGGATGGAGGTTGATTAGCATTCATATGAACCGGGGAGAAATTACACGTGAATATCCACTTCAAGAAGATTTATCACCTCACCTGATAAATTTTAGTTGAAAACGTGTATCGTATGTACAGCTTGACACAGTTAACCTTGCAGCTGGTCATTCCGGAATATAACGAACGAACGGTGTTTGTAAATCTAAAAAAAATTGTGTCCGCAAAATTTAAAACTGCAACGTCGCCGATCGCAAAAATTTTGAATCTTAACCCTAAAGCATAGAAGCATGTCTCACTAAAAATGCTTGCAGTGAGCTGTGGCGTCATGAAATTTGCACTTTTTTTTTAAATCCTAAATTCCTAATCCTAAAAAATCCTAATGTATCTATTTGAAATCCTAAATGTCATTTGCATCGCAAAATTTTAAATATTACTTTTAAATGTCAAGTTTTAAGACAAGATGCTAATTGTAGTGATTTATTTTTGGGGTATTATGCTGTGTTGCGCTACGTACGCTTTATCGAACGTTTTGGAGACCATTGCAGGGTCCGCGATCACGGCAGATTTGTTTTTAATGCTGTTCTAAACTTTGGTTAAAGAAGGATGTTATATCCCAAACATGAATCACTATAATACTTTTAGTCGTGAATATCTGAATTCATATGGATGGTATTTAGTTTATTCAATTTAAGGCGATGCACTACGTCGTTTAATATTTTAAATTGAGCCGCTATCAATAGCAACAGTTACGTAGATGGCGATAAAGTTTAAATTCCCGCTTAACACCATCCGCCTGTTTTGATTTATGCAAGAAAAAAACATGTCCAAAAAGTGCCTTTTATTTTATTTGGTGGATGTTCAGGCATAAATATTTAATTTTTTTTCGATAATTTTTATAAATTACTTAATTTGCCACATTATACAATAAAATCATAACCGAAAATGGGTTCGGAAGTAGGAGATTTTGATCTTTAAAGCAATTCTAATAGGCCTTTACATTATTTTTTTCTGGGCTTATTAAAAGACTTATCTAAAAAATACTCCATTATTTCAAAGACCAAGATGTATTCTACTCGCAGTATTTAATTAAAGCATCTGGAATATTTCTAGGCGACCAAATTTTCAAACCAAAAACATTTGATTTTGCATTACTACGTATGGCAACGCCTTAAAAAAAATATATTACAAATTCAAGTAGAAGAGTAGTTCTTGGGCGTTGTACTACCAGTACGCTTAGAATTTTAACAGAGAAACGCTTAGATGGAGAGCTTTAAAAACAAAACAAAGGATTATGATCAAAGCAATATATAACTAGCTTTTTGCCGGTTGCAGGCAACTAATGGGTAAAAATTATTCGAGTAAGTGTATGTAAAAATTTAAAAAATAATATGTATGTTGGTGTTGAATGTGGATGAAGCAAATAGTGTGTTTCAACACTTTTGCCCGAAACTAATGGGTAAATGTGGTGCGTGGTGTAATGTTTGAATGAAGATGAGGCGAGGGTGTGGGACTACAAAATTTAAAAAAAGATTTTTTTAATTTTTTTATTTTAAGTACATAAACGGCTATACTGCCTTTTATAAATAAACATATAACTGAGTACAAAAGTAAGAAAAATAATATCAGTAAAATAATATCAAAATAAAGTCACATTATGGAAAAATAATTTTTGAGTGCATGTTTATATTGTGTTAATTTTAAGAAATAAATGTCGCCGATGTTAGCATGTTCATTTCCCAAAATGTGTAATCGACTGATTGGTGAGTAATAATGTGATAATGTGTGTGTGTTATTATAGTAGAACGGTAGAGTCAGTCTATTGTTAGAGCGACCAGGGCAGTGAAATCGTATTAGTTCTATTAAATCAGGGTATCCAGGACCGAGTGAATTATTTTATATAATATTAATAGATCACAGATTTTTCTGCGATCTGATAAATTTACGAGATTAGTCCAGTTTAATAACAAATTATAGTCCACGGATTCTCTTGGAATACCTAATTTAAAATTAATGTACCTAAGGAATCTATGCTGGACTTTTTCAATCGCTTGAATATGGATATTGTAATGTGGAGCCCAAATCGTAGAGTTATATTCCAAAATGCTTCTCACTAGCGTTATGTATAAAATGCGAATAGTATCAATGTTACAAAATTGTTTGGTTATTTTAATAATAAATCCTAAAATCTTCATTGCTCTATTTATAATATTAGTTATATGGCTAATAAATGTAAGTTTTGAGTTAAAAATAATACCTAGATCATTTATTGTTTCTACTGAGTTTAATATAATTTTGTCAAGTTTGTATTCATAAATTGTCGGTTTCTTTATTTTATAAAATTTAATTATTTGACATTTACTAATGTTAAGTGCCAGTTTATTGCATATACACCAATTAAACAAGTTGTTTAAATTTTTTTGTAAAATTATGCAATCAGAAATATTTTTAATTTTTTTATATAATTTTAAATCATCAGCAAATAACAGAATATCAACATCGGAAAAACGTCTACAATGTCATTAATAAATAAAATAAACAGTATTCATTAAGAAATGAATATTTGGAGAAAAAAGGGTGCCAAAGAGCTTACTGATCATCTTTTCACCTAGCCAGTCGGGTTGTGTAGGTCAAGACGCGTAATTTGATACCCATATCGTATGTACGGTTTTTGTCACCGAAACTCTTGAAAAGTCCCAGGGAGTTTTATTTTGGAAAAAAATATTGCTTTATAAACACATAACAATTTGGGGAAAAATTTCCATACAAAGTTGAACTGACTCGTTTTCGCGTTTTTTCCAGATTGATTTGAACCTCGGGTTCTATACAGACGAGAAGGCGTCTCGGTTGACTTTCGCTTGACGCCCGAAACAATTGAACTCGACTTTTTTCGAAAAACGGGGCAAGCGAAAACGAACCTCGAGTCGTAACGACTGTAGGGAAACGGCGGCCGCTTTTCGCCTGAAGCCCAAAACAATTGTGTATCGAACATGAATCATGATTTATTGCATTTAATTTTAATTGCGACTAAAGTTGAACACCTGCAAGTTTGATGACCCCTTTTCCAAATCGTAATATTTACCAGTTGAAAAATCCTGTTGCCGGGCGGCAAAAAGTTTGAATCTGACATGAAACAGTTCGATAACCCTATTTTCTAAAACAAAATCAAAATATTGACAAACCAGTCGCTGGGCGAAATTATTATTCTCAGCTAAAAACACCTGCGTCTGAAACGTAAACAAGTTGTGGTAAAGATATTGACGTCACAAGAAGGCTTGCTAGAGAAATTATAAATAGCTAAAAACACCACAATATTCGGCAGTCAAATTTCAAAAATTAAAACGAGTGGACGGAACACCTCCAGTCAAAACGAGATCTGTTAATTATAATTATAAATTCCTGAGTGTCAACTGAAATCTGCAGTCGCTTCTGTTCCTCCATCACGGCACAATCATATTAAAGATAACAACTATTTCTAACGAGCTGTTTACGGCCGGCACTCTATGAGCTGAGCCAGACGCATCTGTCATCATTACAATAATGGGGCGTCTCCGTGTGCCGGTTCTTATAATCAAATGCCCACTGCCGGTGATCACCTAGAAGCTGGCGTATCCCTGCTGCATTGATGCTGTCCACCTAGAGGCTGATGAATTCCTCCTGGCTACCGACTGAACCAGCCACAGATGCTGACAACCTAAAGGCTGACGAATACCTGCTGGCTACCGACTGAACTGCCCACTGCCGGTGATCACCTAGAGGCTGGCCTATCCCTGCTGCATTGATGCTGACAACCTAGAGGCTGGTCAATTTTTCCTGGCTACCGACTGAATTAGCCATTGATGCTGCAAACCTAGAAGCCGGCCAATTCTTCCTGGCTACCAACAGAATTAGCCATTGATGCTAAAAACCTAGAGGCCGGCCAATTCTTCCTGGCTACCAACTGAATTAGCCATTGATGCTGAAAACCTAGAGGCCGGCCAATTTTTCCTGATTACCGACTGAATTAGCCATTGATGCTGAAAACCTAGAAGCCGGCCAATTCTTCCTGGCTACCGACTGAATTAGCCATTGATGCTGAAAACCTAGAGGCTTGCCAATTCTTCATGGCTACCGACTCAATTAGCCATTGATGCTGATAACCTAGAGGCCGGCCAATTCTTCCTGGCTACCGACTGAATTGGCCATTGATGCTGAAGCCTAGAGGCTGGCCGATTCCTGCTGGCTACTAATTGAACTGGCCACTGCTCCAGCAGTCGCCTACGCCATTTGCTGTATCGTATGGCGGGATGACGCACAATGTGCTCCAATCTGAAATTATCGCTGAAGGATTTCCGATTGTTTTCTATATGTGTATTAAAACCCAGTTGTATTGAAATACATATAACTATTTCTTATGAATTGGGTTGGCTGTAAAAAATAGGAAGTACCTATAAGCTACACCCCTTCGTACGTTCTGTATACCAGTACAATTCTTGTAATTAAAATGTGAATTTTGATTCGAATCGTCTTTCTTTTATGATGGTTTGGATAGAACACCTCACGGTATTTTACTTAAAGCATTACCCAGGTTGAGGACTGATGTGTGCCGATGCTTATTATTTACAGTATTTTCTTGTGCAGGCAAACACGTCCCGTACAAATTGAAAGGGACTTCTTTCGAAACACCGCGCACGCGAAAACGAACCTCGAGTCGAAACAACTCGAGGGAGAGAGTGGTCGCTTTTTGCCTTAACAACCACCCAAATAAACAAATGCCAACAGGTTAGTAATATTAATATAATTATAATATTTGGATAAATTATATTGCGCCGTTTTCGTGAGAAATCACCTCAAGGGCGCTGTACAAATATATTTCTTTAATAGTAACATAATTAATTAACATATTCATTAAATAACACTAGAATTACTGACTTAAAACTAGTGACTTACGTCTGAGACTTATTTCTAGAGACTTACGACTAAGGCCTATAACTACTATCTTAATAAAATATATATTTACATATGTAGAAACTTATAACTATAATAAACGTTAAAAATCTAATTTTACAAGCGCCAGAAGAAGGAGGAAGTTCTATTATATTAGGGTGTTTATAAAATTAGTTTTTATTATTAGCTAGAAATATATCCTAAATGGATGAATGAAATTAATCGTCGACCTTTAACGCATTTAAATGATTCATCTGCCAACAATTAAAACGATTTACGTGTTATGTTCCCGCTGATATTGTCCATTGTCCATTGGTAGGCAAGTCAATAGCATTTTGACTTTATCGTAAGTAGTTGAACGTAATCGCTATAGAATGTATGTGTGTGAATCATCAATTACGGTATAACAAAAAATGGCAATATTTGGATAAAATGACGGATTTATGGAAATATATGCAATACATGAACATTTATCATGAAATAGGAGTACAATCAATGCCTCCAATGTTGCTTAAATGTTTTATATTTAAAAAAAATATAAAAAAACTATAACTATAATAAATGTTAGGTTTCATCATTAGAAACACAAAACTTTTTAATAACATCAATATCATTAAGCAACTCTACTTTGCCTACGTACGAAGTCATCTGGAGTTTGCATCAATTGTTTGGTCTCCATTCTATAAAATCCACATAAACAAAATCGAAGCAATTCAAAACAAATTCCTAAAATATCTCTGTTACAGGTCATTTGTAAGATTTAATAATTATGCAGAGGCAGCTTCGTACTTTAAAATTGATTCATTAAGTGTACGAAGGCATCATGCAGATGCTCTATTCCTATATAAATTAATTAATAATAATATTCAATGCCCAGAGTTGCTAAATAATATTAAATTTAATGTGCCTGCACGTTTAACACGGTCTTCTATCCTGTTTAAAATCAATCAAAGCAAAACGAACTGTAGACAAAATTCTTGCCTGAACAGAATATGTAATAATCACAATAACATATTATTCAATATCGACATCTTCAATTGCGAATTTACTAAATATAAAATGACCTTAAAAGAGTATTTCACTGATGTTTCTTGAATTGATGTTTCTGATGTTTATGTTTCTAGTATTTATATATTTATAATCCTGTTATGGTATGATTTATATGCACAACATTGTCTTCTTATGGTTATGGTTATGATATGATTTATATGCACAATATTGTTTGTAGTCTTATGGTTACCAATGTATCGATAATCTTTTATTTTATATAAATTTTAGTTTTTTTTTTCCCCTTTATTTTTGTTGTATTATTTTGTTCTATTATTTTATACAATTCTTTTATTTTATATAATTATAACTTCACATTTCTCATAAATTTAATTATTTCTTCTAATGCTGTCTTACGTAAAGTCACAAGGAGGAAATCCGTAATTGGTTTTATTTTGGCTATTTTACTTATGTACAATCTGTAAAAATGTAACTGTTGATTTCCCAAAAATGAATAAATAAATAACATGCCTACACTGAATTCGTAGATTCAATAACTCGTAAATTTTTAAGATTTTGTTTAAAATTTAAATATATGTATAATGTAACTTTAAATATATACATTTTTATTTAAGATAAAAGAAAATGAAAGTTTCACTTATTCACCAGAAATAACGAATACATTTCACAGAAATACATTACCTACAAGTATTATTCACTTTCAGTGATTCGCTCACTGAGCATAAAAGTGAACAATTTTTTTGAACCTATATTTTTTTTTCTTTTTACTTTTGTCTGGAAGGTAATTATATATGTTGCCTCCCTCGTAACCAATGGATTGCTTGTCATAGTGGGTATGTATGGTGTTTAAATATATGTTATCGTGTTGCCGTGTAAAGTGTGTGTGTACTTGAGACGTTTTAATGAGTTATGTGTTTGTATGTATGAGTTATTATTTATTTTGCTATATGTATTATATTCATATAATTTTCTTAATGTTAACAGTTTTGTTCAGATATACAATTTTTTGTGAATGTTCTAGGTTTGAAGTGAAATAATTTTTTGATTACTTTGTTTTGAGTTACCTGTAGTTAATTTATATTTGTTTCATATGCGTTTCCCCAGATTTCAATCAAATAGTTTAAATAAGCTTTGATATATCGTAAATTATTGAGTCACGTACCTTTATATTGAGAAAACAAGAGATTGTTTTCCAAGACGCTACGTTTTCCGTATCTTGAAATTATATTTTTTTGTTTTAGAGTATTAAAAACCCGTAGGTAGAGATTTGAAAAAAAAACAAATCGGCCATGAGGCAAATAAAAATTCAGCGATCGGAAAAACAATCTTTTTTTGATGTTATCAAATCTTATTGTATGGGTAGGTAAGTAGTTACATTCTTAAAATACATGCTTAATGTTTACTTAAAGCAAAGAGCATGAAATAATACAAGGACTAAAAGGATTGTTCCTTGGAACAATTCTGTAACTTAGGCAGAATAATAATTAGAACACGTACTAATAATAATTTTGGTCGTATTATTTTTATTTCTGAAGCAAAGATGAAGTCGAAATTTTAAATTGTCTATATTTTACAATAATCTGTCCTTAGAAAAACGCTGCTTAGCTAAACTATTACGTATTATGAGCTCTTAGAAAGATTTCGAGCAGGTTTTTAATGTATCAATAAATCATTCAAATTATGCCAAGTAAAAACAGTATTCGCTGCTAACATAAAGAAATATGATACGGCAAAACGTGTTTCACGCGTGCCAAATATCATATTTTATAGAAGAAAGGAAACTTGAGCAGGTACTTATTACGAAAATTTTATCTAAGCGATGATACCTTAGTTTTTCACGAAGGCTGAGAGTTTTACGTTGTCTGGGCGAATGTTATAAATTGTTAAAATATATTTTTTTTCATAACTCGATTTTCTTCTGGATGAGTTTTTCTTACCACATAAATTCTCGTTATTAAACAAAAAGTAACGATGTCGTTTTGAACACCAGTTCAAAAAAATACAAATGTTAGTTTTCTATTTGGTTTTGTGACTGTGATCATACATATGACATATCAATGTTTTTGTAGGTTTTTATTTTTTTCCTTTTTACAATAAATTTGGGTATTGTAAAGGGGAACGGTTGCGCGGCCTTTTTCATACAAAACAGTAATTTGGATGTGAGGCCAAAACACAAAAATAATAATAATATTTTTTTATCAAAAGGTACTGCGAACATATAATACTATTGTCAACTCGGGTCAAGTCAGGACCTTGAATGTTTTGGTGTAAGCCTTAATGATTTTTGTCAGCCATTACGCAAGTAATATTTTGTATTGACGTGGCAAAAGTCGTGAACTCCATCAAAACCTTGTTCCTATCTTGACTTGACATTAACATTATTGTTTATATACCCTATTTTTATCATAGCAGTAAATTTTTAATTATCCTGTATTGCAACATTTCTGCTTGTATTAACTTCGAGTAATATGTAACGTGTTGAAATTGGATTTGGTCCTTTATTAAATAAATAAATAAATACGGATGTGCCATTTTATTCATTTGTATTTTAAATTGTGATATTAGGCCAATTAATTAAGAAATTAAAATTGCATTATTTTTTAGGCAACTTTAGCATTATTGTGAGTTCATTGTAATAACTAAAAGAAGTCTTGCCCTAACAAATGAAAAATAAATTAAAAAAATATAACATGGTAAAAAGGCCGTTTTTGGGTAGAAATTTAATTTATGTGCGACTAACGTAAATCTGTCACTTGTAATTTAAACATACTCCCATCAAACATTTTATTTTTTATTTGATTATATTTTTATGGGAAATCGAGCAAAACTGTTTTTTTTAAATAACTTTAATAATTTATTAACTCACAAAAAATGCCAAAATTACTTCTAAATGAAAAATTTAATTCTTTAATGGCCCTTATTTAAAACACATATCCATACTATGTATTTGTTAAATGTATCCTTTGAGAAAAATTCTAGTTTTTCTGTTTTGTTGTGTATTTTGGCTTAAAGTCTAAATTTAAGATTTGAATGGAAAAGGTCTAGCAGCCGTTTCTCTTAAGATGTTAAAAAAACATCGTAAGTTATATCATATATTGATATTAAAACACTCGAAACATTAATATAATATTTTCTCCCCAATTAAAAATCAATATTTTTTTCAGTAACTATTGTGTATGTGTACGGTTGTTGTCTGTTTGTGCCGGTGTGATAAGGTTAAAAAAACCCTGCTAAGAACGAATCTATTATTTGTTATATTCCACAATTAATATTTGAAATACATTAAAGTTTGTTTTATTATTTCGTTAAGAGTTTCACTATTTAAATAGCTACTTCAACATCTGTTCTCGTCATCTGAATAATCTCGGTTCGTTTCCTTAACACTTCCCGAATACAAATGCTGTAAAATCTTTTCTTAGTAACGTCTGTGCCATATTTCCGCTAATGGACAAACCATTGGAGGCGTATCTTATCATCCAAGGTTAGTAATTCAGGCTCGGCCCTGAGAGAAACGGCGCATGGCGCGAATAAAATTTTGACGCCCCTTATCAAAACCAGTAGACGCCTAGGTAGATGATGAAGTAATTATTTTTATTCGGATGATTTGTATATTTGTGTAGCGCCCTTTTTGTGAAAAATAATCTCAAGGGCGATGGGTTAGGACTGTTACGTGTTAGATATCAGCGCCTTGGCGCCTTGTTAAATCGGCGCCACGAGCGGACTGCTTGAATTGCGCCAGCGTATGACCGGCCCTGAGTGAATTGACGAAGGAAAAGAATAAAAGGATTGGAGGGGGTAATGTCTTATTATTTTTTCGCTCAAATAAGCATAAGTATGGCGCGTAACGGGTGTTCGAAGATATGAGTTTTTTGTGGGGTAAAAATTTTATAGGCGTAAAACCTTTTTAATCAAGATCTCTAAGGGTCAATAGTTTCACAGAATTTGAAAAATTTCAAATTTAATTTACAAGTTTTGTGAAAGTTCTATTAAACTTTTGTTATATTACATCATTATGGAAAAAAATATTTTACAGAATTAAAATATTTACAGAACTTTAGATGATGCTTATAAATTAACTTTAAAATTTGATAATTTGTTCAAATTCTGTAAAAAAACTGACCCTTAATATGAGATCAACTAACAATCACGCCGTTTCCCCCTCAGGGGTATGTAGAGAGGACGGAATGCCAAACAACTCGGTCTTGGCACACACTTCTTGCCTCATTCACATTCATACATCGTCGCATACATACTCTTCTATTATTCTGACTCTTGACATGGCCCGACTCAAGTATCTGATTCACTTGGTCGTGACATGTCTTCCTCGGGCGTCCCCGACTTCTGCTACCATTCACATTTGCATCATATATTCTACTTACACTTCTTTCTTTGTTCAATCGTTCTACATGCCCAAACCATCTAAGCGTCCCTTTCTTGATCTTACTCATTGCGCTTACATCAGCCTTGCACTCTTTGCGGATCTCCACATTTCTCACACAATTATACATGGTTTTACCACACATACGCCCCAGGGATATCAGTTCTTGAAATGTAACAACTCTTCTTTTAATTCATTAATTTAGCTTAATATTTTCGCGCTCCATTTGTATTTACACATTTCCGTTTCAAACCATCATCTTCTTCTTTTTAAACGCTTGCTACGGAACCGTAAAGTTTGAAAGTTATGTGGAAAGTCGAAGAGTAAAAAGTATTAACAAAACATTTAACACAACCTTGAGGTGATATTGCACAAAACCGGCGCTATGCAAGTCATCCAATTATTATTATTAACAAGAAAGTAAATTGGCACTGACTGATATAAGGCAGATAGTTTAAACATAATAGAAGATAACAAAGGGAAATCATGTAGGGCGTGAGGGCATTCAACAAGGTTATCCGTAAAAATCCTTGATATCATTACATAATATCCATTAATTTTTTTTGAATTGAGCTTTAATTACCAGGAAGGTCTTAGGAACACTAAGTTGATTGAAATATATATGAAACCGAATTATTTTTAATTGGGAGGCCGGATTAGCACTACACTTCCCGGTACCGGATTTAAAGGGTTTTTCCCATAATGTTGAAGCCTAATTTAATAGAAGTAATACGTTTTAACTAACTGATACCCAAAAGAACATTTGACTTTCTAGAAACTATTTTATCTTCTGGGAAGATGAACACCATACGAACTACTGGAAGGCTGATTAAAATAGGAGGAACCATTACACATTACAAATTCAACACCTAAAAACTAAACGCGTATAATTCAATAATCCATCTTTGTCTGCTAAAATCATAAATTATCCTATTTCATGGTAATGTTGTTCGGATATCACATTACACAGAGTTAATTGAGTATTGCTAATTTATTAAGAATCTCTTAAAATTATTGGCAACAAAAGTAAATTACGATTATATTCCGACATCGGATTACGTAAGTTTGCCTTATTAATATATGATGACGAAATTGCGAAAATATTCCGATTTTCATGAAAACAATGTGTTTTGATAATGTGATAATATATTGGTAATATAGTAAAAGTTTACCAGGAAACGTGTTAATTCATTCGTTAAGGCCTACAAATTAATGAAATAAAATTTACTTGCGCACGCCCTCTAGCTTGCTAGTCGAGAGCCTTGCCGTCAGACCTTTGTCAGTTTAAGCAATATTTGTAATTCAAGGACGTTTCCCAATACAAAAAATCATTAAAAATCAGGTGGAACTTGCAGAGATAGAGTCACGTGGGGTAACCGTGCGCAATTTTTACATTGGGATTTTTGTATTAAAAAGCTTTAGGTATTTTACTCAATTTTTTTGTTCATTAATATGATCGATTATTAAGGCATCTCAAACAACCATAAAAACCTCATATGGTTCATAAATCAAACAGTTATATAAAAAAGTTTACATGCATGTCGATTGCGTACACTTACCTCGTGTGCGGGGTAAGTATACGCATACCGTAGGGTAAGTGTTCGCACCGCGAAGAGTTACCCCCCATTGCAATTATCACACTTAAATTGCCCCTTATCGAAGTCTGTGCAATTCTCATGCCACCATGCTTTACACACAATACATTCTATCCAATCTTCTGTTGGTGGATCTTGATATTTCTCCTTGTATTGTGGGCAAAAATAGTCCATAGAAGCCTGTTTTTGTGCTCTCTTTAAACAGTTATGCACGCTGGAATCTCCCGCCTTACGCTTTGTGGTGTGACTTTCTTGAAAAGAGGTGGTCGTCCGATTTCCGTGGTTTTAAATATTGGTTTTCGGACGATTTTTGCATCTGCATCTGCCTGCTTCTGCTGAAGTTTCTTTTTATAGGGACTTGAGATAATTATTTCAGACTTGCAAGCATTTTTCAGTTTGCGTAAAACCGCCGAACTTGAACAACGTTAAACCCAATAGCTCTCGCAATACTTGTGGGAGTAGTCTGTCTTAAAGCTAAAACAGGGTTACGTTTTAGAAATCCATACACCCAATCCTTGCCAGCCGTTTTTGTAATGTTGTCAAATCTGTTCTCGATCTTGTTGATATCAGCATACTCGTAAACATTTTTTCTCATTGTCTCATAGTCAGGCCGTAGAACATTTAGTCAGTTTTTTTACAATAATCAACGATTTCGGCCTGAAAATAAATGAATAATTATTAGATCAATAGTTTCACAAAAAAAATGACATCTGCGCGATAAATTGAGAATATATTTATCTAAAAATCTACCTCTTTATCTGGTGTAAATGTCAGACGATATCTCCCCATTGAAGTTGTTGTTAATTTTAGTTTTAGGCGTTTACGGAGAGTGGCTTCACTGATCCCAACAATATCTGCAGCAGTCCGCTGACTCTTCCCCTCTTTCATAAGCCTTTTTGCAGTTTCAATCTGCTCTTAAGTGCAAACTGACCTTTCCGGGTGCTTTCTCACGTACACACGCGGCATATTTCACTGTAAAAAAATAACGAGAGTTGAAATATTATGCTATAAAATCAATTTTATCTATCTGGGTAAGTGTTCGCACTCGTCCAACTGCGAACACTTACCCCAGCACACTTACCCCTTCACACCAAAATTCAATAAACTTTAAAAATCAGATTACTGGTTATCTTTATTAGAATTATCACTTTGCACCCGTCTAACTAACAATATTTCGCTAAAAATTATCATAGACCACGTCGCTCTGACCCATCTGGTTACACAATAGCACACATCGGTAACAGAGATGAAAAATTTAAGAAAAGCACGAAAAAAAGTAATTTACCTACCAGTTTTTATTGACAAATCAGCATCCACTGTACACATGGCCTGCTTCGGCGCGATCCAGAAGGCTACTGAATTAAGGAACGCGCGGGCGCGTAACAGGCACAATCTTGTCGGAAACATCACTGCGAACACTTACACTCCGCGTACGGTTACCCCACGTGACTCTACCAATGTTTTTTTTTTTAAATTCACTGAAGATTTAAATTTGCACGGTAATTACATACATTCTAGAAACCAGGTAGTTAATATACCGGCAGTTCTGTAATAAAAAAAATCATTTCATATCCCGATATAATCATAATAGTAATTTTTTTTAGAAATACACTAAAATCCATCTGGAAGAAAATCAAATATATGTTTGAAAATGTTATATTTGACAATAATAACATTTTGTTAAAATTTACTAGCTGGCGTAACCTCAAATTTAATAAAATGGTGCAACTATAAAATTTTTTTCGAAACGTTAGTGCGCTGCCATTTACCAATAAAAAAATCTGTTCAAAACCTAAAAAATGGAACATGTAGTTCGTAAGATGGAAACGATATTCATTCTAGGTTGGCGGTGTAGCTAATGAATATCTTGATTTGCGGCTAGATACATCAACTCAAATACCGAGTCTTAACCGAAGATATTGAATTCCTCGCCTATAAGTGAATACAAACATCCTCCGCAACCACCCCCACCCCCGCCCTACTTCCCGCCCAAGCGCGCTGCCACCCGCTATCAGGAGTTATCAAGAGAAAAGCACAGGATCGCATCACTTAACACGTTTTTCGAATTTAATTTTGATATAATTTTTGGCAAGCCCAGTAATTATTATAAGTTCGATTGCTTATTACCAAATTTGACACCCTTTTTAAATACTTCTGATTGAATTTCGAATTTGTTTTTTTGTATTAATGAATAAATTAATAAATGAATTAAGTGGAAATTAACCCATTTCCCGACACCCGATCGAGCTGAAACTCGTCATATAGAATTTTTGTCGATGACAATGCATTATAATATTAATATTGAATAATTTGTATAGCTCCGCTTTTGTGAGATCTCACCTCAGGGGCGCTCCATCAACTTTTACTTGCATTCACGCACAAACGAGCATTTCTCAGAAATTGGATGATATTGTAAAAACTTACAGCAGTTATTACAGGAAATAAATCTTTGTACCATCCAATCAGAATTTGGCTAAAGCGATGGCGCGATTCTCTCATTTTATTTAGTCCCTGGGGAGAAGATTCAATCCTTAGTCAAACCAAAAAATAGATATATATTAAAATACATATATCTCTATATGATATTATCTTTTTATATAAATGTACATATATTTAAAAATATATAGAAATGGTTGATTTTGTATTAATATTTAACTATTGGCAATTTATGGATTCTAAAAGTTGCCCCTATAAGCTAGTTTATATTATCAATAATAATAATAAGTGTTTTTTCCGGTATGTGGGGAGATTAGTGCAGTCCCACACATTCCATATAGAGATACATACAGTATAAAAATACTAACAAAAATAAAACAAAAACAAAAAAAAACAAACATAAAAACAGATGAATTGTGCATAAAACCGAATAGAATGAAAATAATAATAATAGTAAGATGAATCCTTTAGGGAGCCGTGACTATATTAGGAGCTAGTAAAGACTGTTTTTTGGTAGCATGATTTTCTAGTACGTAGAAATTTATATACAATACTCCTTTAATATTCGCATGAATATTCTCGATTAATACAATCTTACAAATCCATCTCATCAGTTTTATGACACCAATGCAAAAACGACGAAAAGGTTCAAATTATATACTCATAATGTGAGATCGGAAAACTGAGAAGTCTGAAATACTAGAGTACTTATTCAGCTCTGTCTGCTACCCTGTTGCGTCGGGGGTATCCCAGACTTAAACGCTTGCAAGTGTATTTCCTCGCCTGTCTACAAAATACCCGCCCTAAGCTCACACCACTCCGAGGAGGGAGCTGATGTAATCGAAGCAACAAGCTTTAATATTTTCTTTACTTTTACATTTAGTTTGCTTCGGTAGTAGAGCACGTGTCGGATATTGGAATGGCTCAAATAAGAATAATGCTAAATAATTGAAAACTCTGTTGTATGCTGATGATGCTGATTTCTATCAGTTTGGAAGATCTACAGGCCCTCGTGTTTAGGATGCACGAAGTATGTGTGAAGAATGAGTAAATTATGAATGTAAGTAAGTTTAAAGTCATTGTGTTTGAAAGGGAGAGTACGAAAACAGTGTGCAATACTTTGAGAAGGTAAGCGAGTTTGTATATTTTGGAAGTACATATGTTTGCGAGAAATGAAAAGGCTGATAGAGATATTGAAAAAAGGGTAAATGCAAAAAAACTGCATTAATGGAGGATCGATCATCGCTCACAAAAATATGTCTAAAAAAACGAAGCTAGCGATTGAGTGCTGGTGTTTGATATGGCACTGAGGGATGGAATTGGAAGAAGAGGGACAAAAGTAGTCTCAATGCTGAAGAAATGAGATCCCTGAGATGTATGTGTGGTAAAACCATGTATGATCGTGATGAGAATGGTGGAGATTAGAAAAGAATGCCGAACTGATGAAACTGGAAAGGGACGCTTAGATGGTTTAGGCATGTAGAGCGAATGACCAAAGAAAGGGGTGTAAGGTATATGACGCGAATGTAAATGATGGAATAAGTCGAGGACGCCCGAGGAAGTCATGGTACGATCAAGTGAACCAGATACTTGGGTCGGGATAACAGAAGAGCACCTATGAGACAATATATGAATATGAATGAGACAACGAGTGTCTGCTAACACCATGTTGTTTGGCGGTCCGTCCTCTCTGCCTACCCCGGCGGAGAACCGGCGTAGTAGCTAGTTCGATAGGAAAAAGTTTTTTGATGTACTGTTTAACACAATTTTACCAACGGAAGAGATAAACCGAAAAACAGTGTGTTAGTTGTGGAGGTGGTAAGTTCAAATTTATCTGAATTCGAATTGAATGGATTAAACATTTACAAATGTAGAAATTCCTTCTGGAATGAAAATCTAGTTAGTTTTCGTGTCTGAGAACGTACGATTAGCGATAATATAATGGACATGTAGAATAAGCGGTGTTTGCACTGTAAATGAATGTATTTCACATTTATTTACAGTGCAAACACCATACCTCTTAACTTATGGAATACCCTCTCAAATGCTGCTTTTGAGGCTTAATTAAAATGTTTCTTTTTCCATCAGTGCAATGTTTCTTTTTATCCAGCTTTCATATATTTTCACTTTCCACACCCCTTCCCAACACAAAGATATTGTTGAAAAATATATTGAAATAATTAATCTGAAATGAAGAAAATGATATTTAGATACAACGCTCGATAGCTCATGGTGGAAATGATGAATTGGAAAGAGTGCGGTTAAGCCAAAAATTTCATATAGAAAAATACATTATCATGATTAGTGAAGCTAAAAGTACGAGAGCGGTGGAAAAGTAAATTTCTGGTTCATATTTAAGCTTAAATCCATACCATAATAAAAAGGCGACATCCATGTTATTCCAAATAAGAGTTTTAGTTGTTGCGACGAAATTAATTTCCCTCAAGCCTATGTCATCTTTGGGGAAGCTGTGTGGAGAGTCTTTTTGAGGAGAGGTGACCCATGTTGTTACTCGTAGAGGGAGGAAACACAAGGGCCGGCAAATCGTTCCACAGCAGTGCTGTTGAAATCAAGAACGAGTCGTAGAAGCGATTAGCAGTTCTCATGTGACAAATGTCAATCGTTAGTCACGCGTTTAAGGGGTTTCTTGACTATGCATCGGTGCCAAAGGGATCAATGACGCTTGTTCCTTGGAGCATCTTCCATTGTAAAACCGGTAGAACAAGGTTGGCATGCCCACCTGACGCCTGTGCTGTAAAGATTGCAATCCGTTTATTAATTTATCAAACGGTCCGCCCGTTTCTGCTCAGAGTCAAGAATTTTTTAAAGGTATTTTGAGGCTCCAGTCCAGAGGTGTCTGCCAAATAAAAAAATGGGGGGGACTTGCGATATGTACTGGGTCAGCAGTTATGTACTATTAAAGTATCTGCGGGCCCTGTACAGAACGCCAGTTCCTGTGAGGCTAACTTGGCTGGCTTCGATGGATCCTGAAATGTAAGAAGTGTTAATAAATCTTTTATCAACTCCTTCCGAAGTGTGCGAAATGTTCGCAAGCTGCACACATTGTTCAAATTTTCCATGGACCGTAAACTATTTAGCGTTGCAAGACAGTACCCCTTAATGCAAATTTTCTGCAACAGCTTACGAGACGTTCTAAGAAAGCTTTAAGTTTTGTTGTAGCGACTGGGGAATATAGAGGTGTATATTAATACTAACTGACGTGTACCCGATGTTGCTCAACTTTTCTCTACTTTCTATATGTATAATATCCTTGTATTATATATATATATATATACACTTTTCGGAAGAAGTTCTCTAAATGATAGTGAAAACTCTATCAAAATCCGTTGCTTAGTTTAGAAGAACTAAGCGCACAAACAGACAGACGCGGATAGAGACTTTATTTTAAACTATTCAGAGAATCACGACGGGGAAAGCTTTATTTTAAACTTTATTTGTTGTCTGAAAGTAAAATAAAATTGTCTGTACCTTTCAGGCATTATATCAAACGCGAATCATGATGATGTATTGATAATCTCAAGATATTACAATAGTATGACGTCTCCGTGTGCTGGCCCTTATAATCAAATGACCATGCCACCGCTGACGTCCTGCTTGCTACCGACTGCTAGCCACCTATGCTGACACCTAAAGGCTGGCCAATTCCTGCTGCTGTCCACTGCTGCTGATCACCTAAAGGCTGGCCAATTCCTGGTGCTGCCGACGGAAATAGCCACTGATGCTGACTAGAGGCTGGCTACCGACTGAACAGGCCACTGCTGCAGCAGTCGCTTGCGTCATTTGCTGTATCGTATGGCGCGCTGATGCACAATGTGCTCCAATCTGAAGTCATCGCTGAAAGCATTCCGATTTTCTCAGTTGCTATCTGTGTATTAAAACCCAGTTGTATTGAAATACAAATTTGGGGATCAGGTTGCGAAGACACTTAATGAAAGAGTTGTTGAAGGTCACAGTGTTTTTATTGAGTCAGGATGCAGCATGGGAGATGACTTCGGGACCAATGGCGATGACGTGCAGGCGGTGAAGTGGTCTAGGCGGTAGTTGGCAACAGCGCGTTGAGACCGGACTCGTGGATGTGTCAGGAATAAATAATAAAAGTAAAAAAAAGTTATTTTAAAAATATGTATTAATTTATATATTTGTATTCTTCGTTATAAACTAACGTTAAAGCACTAAAGAAGTTTGTCAGAAATCGGATAGGTATATTAAACAAGTGTTCTAAATGTTTAAAGCTGTACCTCACCTAAAAGTGACTGTGCTTGATGTTGGATTTTAGTTACCCAAATAATTTAATTAAAATCAAAATCCGTGTTTTAATTAATTTTGCGTCTCTCCTAGACCATGCTTTCGAAGTTAAATATTAAAAAAATAATAATAGTTAACTCTATTTGTATGAGATATCAGAAATAAGCTTGACCAGTGAGCTCAGGCGTCATGAAATCTATCGATCTTCTTTTGACTGGAACTTTGAGGTTGTCACGAATATTTTAACTCGTATTGGAATTATATTTAAGAGATTATAAGTATATCGGATAATATCGAGTAGGATTAACAATTAGGCAAGACGTCAAATTTTCAATAGAAAAAATGTTTCGGTAAAAAATGTTGTATTCGTGAAACTGGGTAGTGTAAAAGATAATTCTGAAAATACGTTGAGATTTTAGAACATCGAATCATATTTCGTTTATTGGTTAAAAAATTATTTAGATACTATTATATGTATTTTAAAATGTCCAATTGAAAAATATAATGATTGGTTTGACTGAGGATTGAACCTTCGTGCCCAGGAAATGGAGTCAACAACGCTACCGATCTCCCCAAATGGCGAACAGGTAGGACCGACATTTATTTCGTATATTAACTGCTGTAATGTCGTTAGATTTACTACGATTCAGATTCTACGTGATTGCCACCATTGATAGAATGCATTATCATCGACAAGAGCTATTTGCCGAGTTTCAGCTCGATCGGATTTTGGGGAGCGTTTGTTAGTCTTTTCAAAGTTTTGCATTCATTCATTACCGAAAACAACATTTCCACAGATATTTTGTTATTTTTGATTAAAGGTAAACGTAGACAAGGTTTTATATTTATATTTTTACCTAACACCATTCGTGCCAGAGAGCACGGTTCGAGGGATTTTAATCTGCAGTCGATAATATCTATCGTGTTATATAATCTATGCAAAATAGATTCAAACAAGGCCCATTGTGGTAATAATCCTTTTGAAATACAGCGCTTAATATTGAAATTTCCAACGATTCCAGCTTCGAGCATTACCAAGAATTGCTTGAATGACTGACAATAATTACATTTAAATGAGCTGGGATAGCTCCACTGTGCAGAACATATAACAAGGATGTAGGGTAATCAGCAGGACGAAGGATTGTTTAGACATACATATATGTAATTGGACAATGTTGGAACGACTTGTTGGTAATTCCAACTTCTTCACGAATTTCCAATTATTTATTGTACTCAATTGAATCAAATTTGAATTGTCAAACAATAATATTATCTTAAAAACCTTTTTTTCACAGGAATTTTCTATTATGAAATCAAAAAGCAAGTTTGTAACGTGCTGTACTCAATATATTTATATATTTGCGATAACCCTTATCGTGATTCTTATACATTAGTTAATGGTAGTGATAAGCAGAAGAAAATATTATTTTCAAATATATTTATTTTCAGTTGAGTAGACACTGTAGTGATTTTCTGGCATTTTTTACCATTTTGCAAATACGTTTTTAGAGATCGCTTTTCATAATGTGCCTTATTTATAGAACCTGAACATATTTGATAAGCAGCGAAATCTAGTTGGATTTATTGGCTTTAAGCCGCAGTAAGCTGTTTCATATATTTTCCTATTAATATTTTCAGTAATGGTAGTAATTAAATAACATGGTGAATGTACATAAACGACACCAATCCACCAGTGGGTAGAGCGACGATAATAAATCTTTGGAAATTAATTTCCATTTTGATATCAATACCAACCCAAAGCTACTTACAGCGTTCGCATTTAACAAAGAAACACTTAAGCGAAATTCTGATTAATTGAATTTGCAAAGATATCGTAAATTATGAACTGGCGAACAAATCGTTTTCTCGTAACACGCGACGCCACAATCGTGAAATATAACACCCGAGAATATGATAACACCATGACTAAAATATAAATCAAGTCTTGTGAATAATTAGGTCCTTCCTATCAAGGGGGTAGTGGAGGGAAAGGATTGAAATGGATGCTAAATAACCAGGGAATCAGAAATAGCAGGAAGGGTAGATTCATATTCTACCCGGACAAAATTATTAATGAATTAATTTTCTCTAGTTGATGTATTGCCAATACTTGTTTATCGTAGATTTTTTTTTTTTATATATGTAAGGGTGAGGTATCTAAAATATCTTTATTATTTTTTTGGTAAACTAACGTTTAAGACAAGATTTTTTATGCATAGCACAAAGGGTAACAATTATAACGAAATCGAAGGGACACGGGTTCGAGTCCCGTTGGCGTCATGTATCTTTTATGAGGAGATTTTTCAATGTGGATGAGTGTTTCAGGCGAATAATTATTGCTTGTAAAATAAAATATCTTTGTTGTAGGACCTAAATGGCACATGAATTCAGGGTATAATATTTTAAAAAATGCAAACTCCATATACTCAAGACAACGCCCTGCATAGTTGTTAATTACTTTGTTGTTAATTTATTCTTCGTCATATATTTTTTCAATTTCACATACCTCCTGTACAAAAAAATTATAATAATATACTTCCCATATATATATATATATATATTGTTTAGACATACATATATGTAATTGGACAATGTTGGAACGACTTGTTGGAAATTCCAACTTCTTCACGAATTTCAAATTATTTATTGTGCTCAATTGAATCAAATGCCTTTGAATTGTCAATCAATAATATTATCTTAAAAACCTTTTTATATATATGTTTTTTCACATATATATTTATGGGAAGTGTGGGATTGCCCTAACCTCCCCACATCCTGGAACAAAAATGATTATTATTTTTATTATATAAGTATCCAATATTAATTTGACTTAATAATAATAAGTGTTTCATAATATTTTTGGTGTTGTAGCAAATAGATATAATGATATCCTCACTGTGATCTCCGGTGCTGGGGATTTTATTTACAAATGATGAAAATTTTAGAGTGTGGATAATATAAATGAATTATAAATAATACATTTTTTTCTGAAATAATTAACATTGTGTTTTTTTGTTCAGTTGAGTCGTTTCAGTTTCAATCTGCATTTGGTGTATATTATCTATTTCTGATCTCCCTTTGTTTTGTATCCAGCTTTTTATTTGAGATTTAAAATTTTATTTTTTGCCTAAATGTTGTATTTGTATATGTTGCTTGTTGGATATGTTTTTAACTGGAGATCTAGTATTTCTAGTAAATGTGTTAGTTGATATTTCTTGTGTTTTGTATTTATGAATGTAAACGAGTATTGCTTTAGAATAGAGCTATTTAAGTGAAATGATATGTTAGGTTGGGTTCTTTTGAAGATTTCGTCAGTGTTAGTTCTTAATGATAATTCTCATTATGGCTTTTTAGCTTTTAATGAGTGATTTTAGGATATTGTCATTTGCACTTCCCCATCCGATAATACCATATTCAAATGTGATTGGCAAAGAATCATGTAGATCTTTATTAAGTATTTTTTAATTTGATTTTAAAGAAAAGGTTAGTTTTTAATTTTATTATTTAAATAGTTGATGTGCTCAATGAATTTTAAATTTGGCTCAATTTTTACACCTAAATACGTTTCCCGGTAAACGTTTTCCAATGAGGGACAATTAATACAATGCCCAAGTGATGCCCAAGTGAGCAATGTATTTTAAAGTTCAGGTTTCACCCGTGATGCAGAATGTAGTATTCAACGTAAATACGAAAACACCACTCACTTTCTCTTATTTCGTTTATTCGCATGTTATTTGCATGTCTATCTTTGTTATACGCGAACAATGTTTGAATTTGAATCAAGAATTTACTGGAGACATAAAAGTGTTGATTATTTGCATATCTGTCTCTGTTGTACACGAACCACGTTTGAATTTGAATTAAGAATTTACTGGAGACATAAGAGTTTCTTATTTGCATGTCTATCTTTGTTATACATGAACAACGTTTGAATTTGAATTAAGAATTTACTCGAGACATAAGAGTGTTTCTTATTTGCATGTCTATCTTTGTTATATATGTTTCTTATTTGCGACATTCATCTTGAGACCATAGAAAGTCTAGATAACCTCATTGGCTACTTCTTATTGGATTTTAAAAAATTAAACTACGTCGCATTTGACAACACGCCATTAAATTTTACGATCATTTTTATGGATAATTTTATTTCATTTACACCACGTAATGATAATGTACGTCGTTCGTCCTTTTAAAAGATAATTCTTTCGGGTTTTATTGGTAGAAATACGACCTTAAATAGTCAAAGGCTTTTATTCGGGTATATCCGGCGAGACCTTTTATTATTTCTTCGTGTGGAAAAACCATTTCAGATATTTGAGGGCTCTCTCTAGCTGTCAGTTTTAACAGGCTTCACTCTAAACGTATGATAACGTGCCAGGAAGTATTGTCAACTATAATCAATACCTACATAACGGGGTACCAAGCTGAAATAAAATGATTATGACAATTTTTTCCCTCGAAGCACGATATATAGAAACAGATGTTGTGTATCCTTATTCGCTTTAGAGTCTAAATTTTGGCCAATTACAATTTATTTACTCTCAAGATACTCTCAGTATCGCCCTAGTGCAAGACTTTCATTCGGATGTGAAACGTAGCTTGTAATGGCGTTAGCCGTATTTGGTGACTAGATATGAATAGCCAGGTACTCCCCCACCTATCTCTCCCCCAATTCCTTCCCCTCCCCACTACCTCACCCTCTCAACATACCACAATTTGGGATGCCACAGTCTTACCCCCTCCAGATAGTTTTTTTAATTTTTATTATTTAACGAACAGTTAATACATGTCAACAAACAAGTCATGCTAAGCCAATTGAATTGGCTTGTCAACAGGTGCTTAAAGTTTATTACATATACATTTAAGAAGTTATAATTTACATCTTATAATCTACAGATTCAACATTTTTTCACACAATTTTTCATAAATAATAAAGAAATTTTTTTTTTCCGATAGCCACCATATTTTTTTTCCATATATTCAAACTTATTCATAGACTTACATTGCTTTATAGTGTCAGGTAATAAATTAAATATGTTCGGTATGTTGTATTCAAACGTTCTCTGTCAGTACTTATTATTAAATTTTGGAACTATTAACCCGTCATTGTGCGTAAATCTAGCGCTGTATTTATGTTCTAATTTTTCTTTATGCTGCGGCGTAAATATATGCTGAATTATAATTTTGAAAATTGGGATCAGTTGAGACTCTTGCGCGGTATTCTTTATTTAGACAAAAAAAAAGTTGATCACATGTACATAATTTTCTAATGGCAACTACTTGAAATCAAAATCCGTTAAGTACCTACATAAGAAATTTAAAAAAAAAATTCGGTTGTAATAGGTTGTAATGTAATATTCTAAAATTCAAAAATCCTTAATTGTTATATTTCCAGTACCTACTTAAAATTTATTCCTTCATATAATTATTATAATTTATGCCGTCGTTATTAAAATACTTTGTGGTGTAACGGTCAGCATTTGATCGCAGCAGCCTTCCAAGCAGTTGGTCGGGATTCGTTGATGTCACGCACGTGACACATTGATAAACATGATATGTGGAAAAGGAAGGAGATTGAGGAAATGAAGGTTTGAAATTACCATCTTGCTATTCATATTCATGTACCTATATATGTATATTATATTATATGTACCTTGATTATGTAAATTAATACACAGCATAGTAACAGGGAACAAATTAAGAAACCCACCTAATATTTTTCTTATATTGTAACTATAAATTGAATTAATCCAATATGTTATCATGTACCCTGATACAGTATTCCTTAATTATGCATATAATAACATGTACCTTGAGTTATCATATGTTAATATATCAGGTGTTTTCATTAAAAAAAAACTAATATTCGGGTGTACAAATATGTCTGAAAAAGTTTTTATTTTGATTACTTTGAAAAATATATATGTATATAGACTATATATTACTAGCTTAACTATTAATGTAAGGTATGGAAATATAATTCATAACAGCATCGTGTACAAATGTTAACTAAACCATCCTAAAACGGGAAAATTTCCTAGTTGAACAGCCAAAGCTTCCTTAATATGTATGTAATTATTTGTATCTAATAAATAAATAAATATCCGATTCAGATTCCGTTGAAATTGTACAACGTCTGATTATAAAAGTAATATTGAAAAAATCAAGAGATTATCCAACACACATAATATTTGAAGAATTTAAAGTATTAAAATTGAATGATCTTGTCCGAAAAAACATAATAAAAGAAAAACCAAATCACAGATTTATAACTGAAAGTCGTACTCGTCAAAAATATATATTTCCAACACAAAAATGTAACACCACTTTTGCTCAACATCATTACATATATCTGGGGAAAAAATACTTCAACAGCCTATCTTTTTATATCCGAATAATCGAAAACGATAAATACCTACTAAAAGCGATTAAAGAGAAGTTCAATGTAAAAATACCAAAATGGTGAAATTATCTTCTTAATTGATTTTTGTTCATTTACATATATTTTTTAATATTCATATTCCCTTAAATCATAATTAAAAACACTAAATATCCTTCATCTTGATGCTCACCACTGTTCTAAACACAAGCACCAGCTTCTGTAGAAGAGAAACATAAAAAATCAAAATCAAAACAGATTACTAGACAAAGTTATAGCCATTTCAAGCAAGGCCAACATTTCAGTTATATGAAATATGCGATAAAAAATATTTATACAAAGCCCACGTAAATTACAGTATCTAATACATACAATAAAACACATTCAATGAACCCCCGCATAAACCGTTGCATTTTATAAATACGATATTTGTTGTAATTTTTTGTCCTACGTATGAAGTTGTATGTGCATTATAACAAAAACCGTAATGGTTATATACAAAATATGAATCGATTATAAAATAATATTAAAATGAAAATATTTATAGAAAACTTGACTCTATTCGGTTAATATTTGGATTTTTAACAATTAAAATAAACTTTAAACTCAATCGGGATTTAGAAGATACAATAGTTTACGTAGGAGGGGTCGAAATGATGACCTCTCTCAAACCATCTAAGAAGAAGGTCGTTGAACGGTTTGTGACGGTGAAAATACTTTGGAAATAATTTAATTTTCTAAAGCAGTAAGCAAATAAATATTCAAAAACGTCTAAAACAACCTTCAAGTCTTATTTTTTATTTTTCTTACAAAAATCTTTTTGCCAAAAACGAACATCATTATTCTTCCCTAATTAAAATCATTTTCTACAAAATGATGTCTAAATAAGCATTCAAAACGATTCCAACCCTTTTGCGTTTTAATTTCCGGGTACGCATGTACCCTTTTCAATGAATTATATTAAGTATAAATTCGTTCAGACTTTCCCCAGAACGCACGTGAGCCTTTCTCAACTAGCAAGTAAGTCAATAAATACTTGAACGTTGATGGGAAAGCTCGAATACAATATTATGGTTACAATTGTTTGGATACACTTTATTTTTCCCTTTTTTGACAGCTTAATTATTTATTTTCTAGTTGGGAACGGCTCACATGCGTAAATAAAGTATAACTTTAACATATCATTTCTTCTCATTTACTTTCTGACATTGTAAATAAAATCTTTATTCCAGAATGGAAATCCATGCAGTTTGACTCAAGATTGAACACCAGTAAAACCGAACGCAGCTAGCATGTCGTGTCGAAAACTCTGCGAAATGTCATTTGTTTTTCGATTTTCAAAAAAGTTATATAAATATGACAAATAAGGCAACAGCACAAATTTATTTGCAAAATAAAACGAGTTTTTCAAAAAATTACGCAAAATTTGTACTAAAAAGCGCTCATTTAAAAAAAATACAGTGTGTGGCAAGCCTACGCACGACGGAAGTGAAACTTTTAGTATTCTTCTCTCTCTCTTTTCATTTCATTCTCTCTTTTTTTCTGTCTATTGACATATTTATAAGTAGCATGTGATAAAAAAAAATTAAAAGTTATAAAAATATGGGATTCGAACCCGGGTCCTGCATAACGAGTGTCGAACGCTGTCTCTAGACCGCGGTTATTACATATTCGATCAAAATATCATATAGTCAAAATATCTAAAAGTCGCAGCACGAGAGCATTTTATCACTTTTCATCGTATTAAAAAAATCACAAAAAGAAAAAAAAAATAGTTTAAGCGGGGATCGAACCTCGGTTCTTCACGACGAGAGTCGGGCGCTCTGCCTCTAGACCGCGAAGTTGAGTTTGAAGAGTGACCTAAACTAGGTATATAATATTAGCTAGGCTCCTATAGCGAAATGTTCACGGTTTTTCATGACGGTAATAAGTCGGTTTTACTCCGATCCTCGAAATTGCATGACGCGCGTAAAGAAGTTTCACTTCAAAAGTGTAACGAATGATTTAATAAAGTAAATACTTATTCTTTAAGACAAGACAATACCCTAAAAATAATGCCAGAATCGTAACGAAGTGAATAAAACAGTCGTGAAAAAAACTATAACTACTAATTTTATAACTTTACATAAAATATTTTAATGATAAGATCCTGTTTTTACTGATCTTAAATATAAATAATTTACATCCGTAGGGATCAGAGGCGGCCCATGACTAAATTTGATAGCAGTGCTTTGCACTAAAAATGATAACATATAATACAGAAAAATTAACCCCCGAGGTTAGCTTTGTTAACATGGTTTCATAAAAATCGTTTTATCTCCCTTATTGTCATAGTGAGAAATATGATCTTAACGGTTATAGAAAGTGAAAATTTCACGCTATATATTCAAATATAGAAGTTAACCACAGAAAAATTACATCTCTATGAAACCTAAGGTTCCGACCAAGATTTGAATAAAAATTATGAAACTTGATTTAAGCGATTTTTTATTAATTATTTTCATATCAAACGACAAAAGTGAACTGATAATAACGTTTATAATAAAGTTTGGATTAATTTAAAAAAAATAATTTTAGTTAATAAAACCTGAGTTGAACCATTTTTTATTTTTTTAAATGTTTTCGACAAAACCTCCGACCTTCTGACAAAATATGCCAGAGGCATGAGCCATATCCGTTACTCCACTATATATTAAATTGTACACGGCAAACTAACGATCACATCAACAAAGCCATAATAATGTCGATTAAAGTTATGTTTTTAAAAACCTAGCTTACAGTTTTTGCCTTAACCTTACAAACCTATATCATATTCAACAATGGTTTTGGCCGGTCATTATTTTAAAAACAATTGGGTCGCGAGAATTTGTTTGCTATTAATTTTTCAACTTGTTTTCAACAGAGAAAACACGCGAAAACCGGGCTCAGTGCTAATACCGAATTCATACCGTTTGTATTTAGATTTGTAGCGCTGAAACATCCAACATTGTTAATTAGTTCTAAATGAAAATCCTAACTAATTCATTTCAAACGTTTGGTATACGTATGTGTAATGTATTGTCAACTATTGTTATGAGAGTAGTCTGTCTCCCTCATTTCACGGTTTAAGCCACTATAATAGCTAGTGCCCAATGCCCATAATGAGAGCACGTCACGACGCGAGTCTAGTATGGAATTGCTAAGCTTTAAAAATGTCGATGTTTGGCGCACGTTTTCGCTCTTTATTACTGTGCTATTATCATTTTTTTTCTATTTCTTATATAAAATCTCATGTTACGATGAATGTGCGTCAGTGCATTGCACAAATGCACTATGGCAGGGACCGCCTATGGTTAGGATCCCTCTATAAAAATTTGAGATTTTAGGAATACGTTCATCATAAATAATTAAAATGTGAGCGTAGAGCAAACCCCCGTTATTAGAGTCTTATGTCGCCTTATTAGGGAAGATACTCGGAACTCGCATGGTGGACTTAGTACCTAGTGCGCACTGTAGACACACCCTAAAATTTCATTTCGTCCACAACGATACGAGTAGTTTTGCGAACAATGTGTATTTTTTTTGTTATTTAATCATCTTTTGATATTTGACAGTTTATTCACAAAACGTTTTTTTTGCTTGAGAATGTGTGGTCTAATACGTTCTTTAATAATGTTGTATTATACAAAATTAAGCTGTCGTGAATTACACGTATCAATATTGGACTACCAGAATTACATACTTACGGAATTACACACTGATGGAATCATACTTGAACAAAATTACAAATGAAGAGAATTACCATCTTAATTTACATGTTGGAATTACACACGTCAAACCTAACATCAACTACATACTTTTAGTATCGCCCTTGCCCCATTAGCCATGTTTGGTGACCAGGTCTGAATAGCCAGGCACTTCCCCACCTTCTTCTTAAACATCTCCTTCCCCTCCTCACTACCTTTAGCCTCACAACATACCCAAATTGGGGATGCCATAGTCTCACTGGCTCCAGACAGTTGGGAGGAGTTGGCACTATTGTGCGGTATTCACATAAAAAAGTTTTTATTAAAAATACGATACAATGTTCACATAAAAAAGTTTTTATTAAAAATACGATACAATGTTGACATGTGTAATTTAAATCGGTGTAATTTACTCCTTGTGCAAATATGTCAGTGGGCAATTCTGTAATATTGGTAAGTAAAATTCGCGCTTGTTTAATTTTTCTTCAAAGATGTATCTCACATCAATTACGGATCACCTGTACACTATAGCTTATAGTGAGAGTATGTAATAAGTAAAAGGTACAAAATATATTTTGGTTCACCCGCTATTATGCGATGAAAGATGTCTGCGTTTGGCAGTTTTCAAAATTTGACTCCGTTATTTCTACAATGTGAAGCATTAATGAAAGTTCGTAAGCGTAGAATTAACATTTTTACTTTTAAAGAAACTTTGAAACATTGTTCAATTGAGTTCATCATTTTTTTAATGAATATGTAGCCATGTTAAATACCCTGAAAATTATTATCCTAGACTTCAGAAAAGTCAAAAGATGTCGCACATTAAAAATTGAAATAGGATATATTTATCCAAGACGCTGCTTAGATTGCATTTAGTTTGAGTTGAAACTTGTGATCTTTCATAAATATAGCAGCCAATGAAAATGTGCGGTGAAAAAATGAAAATAATGTTGTTAGTTCTTATTCAAAATATGATACAGTTAAATTTGACCGAATGAGATAGGTTCCCATTAGATCAATTGTCTTGGGTTCAAGTCCTAGATACCACCGTATGTTTTTACCACCTGATTTTTCTGTTTCAAATTCTCGTTTAAGAATCGCTAATAGATTAAATTTATAATCTAAAATAAGTCCTGTTTTGACACGACTACTTGGCATTTGGTCTGACTGAAAATTCGTTCCGTATCCAGTCAATCCTTTCAAGATGGTAGTCGTGTTTGACAGTACCTTTTTATAGGAGCGTTGCGACTGTGCGAGTAATCCGAGTAAGTCTGAGAAATCAACACTGCGCAGTCTACTGTCTCCATTTTTCAATATTCATTCAGATAACATTGAAAAGATTTTTATTGGTTATTAGTTATTTTCAACAATTATTCCCTACCTTCCCGTCCTTGTAACCTTGTCACCAAGAGACGTAAAGTTCACCAGTACAGTTTCTGCACCGTCTACGATAACAGGTTGTCAGGATATTTATTGTAAGGATCAGTATTATATTATAGATCAGGATTGTATCGGATCACAGATTGTCAGGTATTTCGGCATATTAAAATAATTTCGATATTTTATTTAACGTTTCTATTTCACATTGAGCAGAGATTACAAGCTTATGACAAAGCCCAGCTGCGAGTTAATTGAGTAAACCACTCCCTACATTTCAGCTGCCTGAAACCGAAGCTTAGGTTACTATGACTCGTGATTCGGAAGCTAATGAACCGTTTCTCTCCTATTTACTCTCCCTAGTCAACCAAAACTTAATTGCTTTAAAGCTCCTCGTTCATATTTCAGAGATTTGCGATTCTTAATTACAACCTTTCAGTAACATCTTCATTACAACCCCATTTCACAATCTAAAAATGATTTAATTTTTATTGGAACAACTGTAATTTTAATATTTTAAGGTTATACACAGTAAATTAATATGTCACCGAAGAAGAAGATATTAAAAATAAAACTAAACGAACACAAAAAGATACTGAAAATATAATAATATAAAAATTTAGATATATTTGATCCGAGACGCTATCTAGGTTACAAAATATTCGTAAGAAATGTTTAATCATTCGAAAAGATAGCTGCTAAAGGGATGTGAAGAATTAGATGCCAGATAATATTTTGAATTCTGAACTAAAAATCGACAAAAATGGCGTATTACAATAAGGTTCCACTGGTAGAGTGCTTAAAGACGTTGTCCAGCTTAGACAGAGAGTAAATCTGGGTTGGATTCCTAGTTGAGACCGTAATCTTTTTATTTTTATGTGTTTTGTTCTGTTTCACGCTTCGCTTAGATTTATTAGTATTATCTTCTTCAACGATATAATTATTATTATAATTTCAAAGTAATATTTCATGTTTGTTTACTATTTATTACCAACATTTGATACGTAAGCGTAGGGTTTTTGATTCCAAGGAAATAGAGCTTTAAAAATTATTTATCAATTATACATAATTTTTTGTGCATGCTGAAGTAGTGATTTGTTGAATAATTACATCTCGAATTATTCAAATTCTGAAAGAAATATGATAGCCAATGAAAATTTGATGTATTTTATATAATAATAACTAATTAATCACCTTTCTTATAATGTTTTGTCTTTATAAACTTATTTGTCCACACTTATCTATTATTAAATTCGTTAATTTTAACTATCCTGACAATGATGGCCTTGGAACATGTAGAATATTATTGTTTAAAAGTGGTGTGAGCAAAGTGTTTCATTTATATGCAATTCAGATAACACTAACAATTTATTTAAAATCCAGATAACATTAACATGTTATATAACTGAAACAAATTCAGTAATACAGAACAATATTAATAGGTATGGCAAATATTAAGAAAATAACAATAATTTTTACGGCGAATCAATATTTTGCCTTTACGTTGATGGACTGAATGTACACATCAGAAATCATTTCACATCGCAGTAATCTATGATCAACGTGATGGCTTGTGGGACATCGCAGTAATCTATGATCAACGTGATGGCTTGTGGGGACTCGATCCTGTTCTTTAACCACTTTTTTTCGCGGGCCCTCCAAACACTTTATCTTTTTTAATGCTTCTGTACAATGTACTGTTAGATAATGCGTTTCCACGGAATTGAACCGCGTATGGAAAGGTAATATATCTTCAAGAATACCTGGCTAGCTCAAGCAGGATTCCGTGTTTTCAGTCCGTTTGTATTAAGAGAGAACATACGCCTTCTAGAAATGGGTAGAACAAAAGGATTTCTTGGAAATAAAACACTATTATTATGGTGCTTTTAAATGCCTTCAAAAAGACCTATATTATAGCACTGGAATCTACGCGTAGGAAAAGCTTAAATCTCTTTGTGGACGGTTAAAAGAATGATGTTAAATTAATGAGAAGAAAACAGATACAGAAATTAATAGAATAAAGCATGGAACGATACCGCCGGTATTTTTGTAGACGTCCAGGAGGCAGGCAGTAGAAGAAATGAATCGAAATATTCTAGTAATCAATTGACAAACACTGTAGAAAAAATGAATCGAAATATACTAGTAATTAATTGACAAGCACTTTTCAAAACACTGTTTAGCAAAGCAAGTCTCGAATTCAAAGCGGAGCACGTAACAACCTCCCGCAACCAGCGCTAAAATCCAAGAGACCTTTACCCGCCTGGACTTTTGGGGACCTGCGGCTTTGCCGCGCCCCCCCCCCCTCCGGAAATGGTCACACCCACTTTAAACGCAGCCACTGGGTGGCCATATGAAAGAATTTAAAAATACAAAGTACTTGATTTTAAGAAAATATTACGGGGTTGAATGTTTTAATTTTAAGAAAGTTCATTTCATAACACTTCCCCGAAAACACAACGAAAAAACTGCCGTGGGAATGAAAGTTTTTTGACTCTAAATCGCTCAAGACCCCTTTAAAAGCTACAAAAGAAGTCATCCACATAGAGATTCAGCATTAAAAACCTACGCCCAAAAGTTACATATTTTACATTGTGAAATTTGTGCACGACATTTCAAATTATTATTAATATTTATATATATTTTTTGGTAATACGGTGCACATAATCGTAAGAGCAACAGCAGCAAGTGATGGTATCAATCGTAAGAGCAACAGCAGCAAGTGATGGCATCGGCTCTCTCTGCAATGGGCCGCGAGCAGTAGCGTAAACTCGTTCGTCATGGCGTAGATGTCTCAATCCCCGGCGGGAACGATTCAAGGAGAAGCGTTAACATGAAAGCGAAACATAAGAAAATATTTAAAAAATGCAAATAAGCAGTGGACAATGAACGAAAAAAATCAAAATAAAAAATCGTGTTCACATAAGGGGTGAGAAACTAATATTGAATAGTAAATATATTTGCACAAGGGAGCAGTATATAGGCAGAACTTCCCATTGTATATCGTGACGCACACACATATATGTTTTTATTTTATACATAAGGCGAAAAACATACTTAAATCATTAATTAGCACTAAATAATCAATATATGCTGAAAAACACACACGAGAATCAGTATCCACCTTTTAATGGTTCGGATATGCTTCCGTATGGTCATTGCTGAAAAGAAATAAAACAAAATGAACAATATACATTGAAAAACACACACGAGAATCAATATCCACCTTTTAATGGTACGGATTTGTTTCGGTGCAATCGGCGTCTACCTTTTGGTGTGTTTTTTTTTTTTTTTTTTTTTTTTTTTATCAGCATATCTACCTTTTAATGGTCCAGATAGCTGTTTGAAGGAGAGCTGAAAAGAAATAACACAAAACAAACAATATACGCTGAAAAACACACACGAAAATCAATATCCACCTTTTAATGGTACGGATTTGTTTCGGTGCAGTCGGCTTCAACGTTTTGGTTTTTTTTTTTAATCAGCATATCTACCTTTTAATGGTCCAGATAGCTTTTTGAAGAATAGCTGAAAAGAAATAACACAAAATAAACAATATAAGTTGAAAAACACACACGAAAATCAATATCCACCTTTTAATGGTACGGATTTGTTTCGGTGCAATCGGCTTCAACGTTTTAGTTTTTTTTTTAATCAGCATATCTACCTTTTAATGGTCCAGATAGCTGTTTGAATAATAGCTGAAAAGAAATAACACAAAATAACCAAAGCCACTTTAGTCAGTATCTACATTTTAATGGTCCAGATAACTGTTGTCGAATAGCACAACATACGAGTAAAATCAAAATCGTCCTCCTTTAGTGACCTACATATCGCCAGAAATCTTGTAAGAATTGCTGACATAGGTATAATACGAGACGTATCTTTCAAATACTTAGTGCTGTGGACCTTATTTATTGGTGTGGAAAATCATTGCATCCATACAAAAAAACCTCCCAAAATGAACAACACAAGAACAAGAAAACAAAATAAAAATATTTTGTCGCAAGTCATTGCACTTTGAAGTTTTCGTATACAATGGATTATAATGGGTTAGAATTTATTACATAATAATATATATATACCGATATGGGCGCCATCTTGTTTATGGCTAACAAGCAACCCTAGGATCGAAGTCACAAATAATTATTTTATAATTTTTTCAGATTTTAAATAAAGTTGGTGAAGTTTGCACCAAATTAATAGCAAGTAGGAACTGGGTACGAATCAGACACAATGTGAATGTCGTACCGTGTGTAGGAATATTTAAAGATAGTGTCGTGTATCTAGCCGCCTCCGGTTAATTACTCCGGAGTGACTGGGATGTTGGAGTCTGCATACACTGCCTTCGAAGGGGCCCCCTCGAAGACAGTGCCGTGTATTGTGTAGATATGCCAATGAGTACTTGTACCTTATTTATCTGTCTTTGCGAATTTTTAAAATAGAATATTTTCCCATCCGGGCAGTCAACAAAACTGGCTTTCCAATATTAATCGCATTAGCCAGATTTCAAACATATATTTTCAAGAATCCAATTGGGGTAGGTTTGCCAATTGTCGGTTTAAATTGTAGGAAAATCGGTCGGGGTAAGGATTCTGATTTCGTCTATTTCCGGAGGTGATAAAAACTCTTTTCGCGGTCGGGGTGTTTATCTTAAAGGCAACGTTGAAAGATCTCCAAAAATCAGTACCAATTACTGCAAAATAATGTACCTACCAATTTAATGAAGCACATATAGATTTCCATAGTAAAAACAATCCTTTCTCATTTGCCTACTCTATAGTACTATGTTTGATTTTATATATTTTATAACTATATACTTTTTATATTATTTTTTATGTATCTATTTTACTTTTAGGGAAATCAACAGTTTACAATGTTGTTCATTAATACATATGTAATTTACCTAACTGAGAAACCAATTACAGATTTCCTCAATATACTATTGTATTATGTAGCTAAAAATAGCACTTTACTTACAACAACTAAGAGATATTATGCTATTATATGCATTATGCTATTATATTATATAAATATTATGCTATTTTATTTTTATATTCTACTGTATTCTTCCATACTTCCTTATATTACTATAGTCACTTACATTATTTTATGTTCTTAAATATTCTTTAATTATATGTTATTTTATTTTATATTCCCTCACATTATTTATGTTGTATAGAAAATCGACCACCATAACACGTGCATGTGCCTAGCATGGTGGTTGAAAAATTTCTCAATGCATGTAACTAATAATTTCATAGAATAAAGAAACTTTAAAAAAAAATTATAAATTTAGGTGATAACGACGCTATGACTAAGAAATCTATAGTGGCAGTGTGTCCACTGCAGGTGACGGGCAGAGATAATAAACCTAACAAGGTTTGTTGACTTGCATCAGCCGCGATCACCGGAGACCTATAGGGTTTCATTGGTACTCCCATACTAATGAATGACGCGTATGAATTTCCTCCTAGGCAACTAACATTTGCCCCCGAGTCTAATAATCCCGTAAAGGGCACATTATTTATAGTAAAATGCGCGTAAGGGCGACCGTCTACGGCTTCAATGCATTCAATTTCCATAAGATGTGCCGTTTCTTCTAAGAATTTTGGGTCATCTAGCCACTCAATACGTCCACGGCCAGCGTCACCTTGCCGTGGAAGGATTATTTGATTGGCCGGAAATTAGTTTTTTTTTTAATTCGGTATTCTAGGCGGCGGTCGGGTTATATCTATTCCCGCGGGGAGAAAACTTGACTGGGGTGCCGGATGGGGGGATATGTTATCACGCTTATTTTCGAAACGGCGGCCACTGCCCGCCTTCATATATTTATATTGTTCGCGAGTATTGCGAAAATCGCTGTCTGAGCTATTTTTCCCGTGGTCTGCCGGTGGAACTGCAGGGCTCGATGAAGCCACGCTATTGAGGTAACTATTTCCTCCCGATCTAACTTCACGGGGCGGGCGCGATGCTTGTTTCTGTTAGCTCTCGAATATCGTGCACGCGATTTCTAAATCTTCGATAGAGCTACTGCTACGCATGGTCAACATACTAGCGTATTGGGGAAGGAGGCCACGTTTGAGAGTTTCCACTAGCTCCTCTTCCGACATGGGCGATTCTAACATGTGGTTTTTATGACGCGTTTCAATAAAAAAAATCCCTAGCTGTCCTACGGGCGCTTTCTTCGTTTTAATAAAAAAATTCCCGCAGAGCTCTCGTCTAGCGACGGTCGCCAAGCGTGAAAATATAGCGGTACGCATAATGCCTCCCTTAAAGCGAATTAAGGCGTCCATTTTATTAATTTTATTTAAATTAGCCGACTTAATTTCTTAAAATTACTTGTGTACTATTGAGACAAAACTAAGTAGTGAATAGATTCCAGGTACGCGCTTTCCCTTTTTAATTGTCCGCGGTTTTTCCAGTTATCATAAAAGGCTACCGGCTCAAGACGTATTTCTGGGAAGTAGTTATTTTTACCAAAACCCAATTTTGCAATATTAAAATGAGCACGACCTATAAAATCTGTTACTAACGTATTTTAGGTTTTTCCAGGTATCGTAAAAGGCTACCGGCCCACCCTGGACGTATTTCTGGGAAGTAATTATTTTTCCAAAACCCAATTTAGCAATATTAAAATGAGAAAGAAACCTTTAAAATCTTTTGTCTTTAAATTTTACACGAATATAACCGCACAAGTAGGTACCTGTATTATTATGCTTTGAGTTTATTCTATAACCTGACTTTATATTACTTGAATGAATCCGAAACTACGCTCCGAAAATAAACACAGAAGTGTAGGAAGGAAATTATAAATTGTTAGGAAAACACGCGAAATTTATTTTATTTTTTGAACGCAAACCGTCGCAAGTTTTAAATATTTATCGAAACTCTTCTTATTTTTTTTAAAGGACACTATGATTCTATGGCGATGCGTGCCAAACACGTGTGGGCTAAATGAAACGGCGCGAGCGTTTACAAAATGGTGACTGCCAACCACATGTGGGCTTTAAACACACTGATGCTATGAGTAAAAAAAATGGCGAAGAATGCAAAACACGCGTTGAATTTAAACACCAGTTCGCGAACGTTTATTAAATGGCGGTGATTACGGAATACACGTGGCCTTTAAACACACTGACGCTATGAGTAAAAAAATGGCGAAGAATGCAAAACACGCGTTGAATATAAACACCAGTTCGCGAACGTTTATTAAATGGCGGTGATTACGGAATACACGTGGCCTTTAAACACACTGACGCTATGAGTAAAAAAATGGCGAAGAATGCAAAACACGCGTTGAATTTAAACACAGGGGTACCTAGATGTAGGAAAAACAATTATTTACACACATATATGCACATCACGACAACAATAAAAAGTTACAACAGGAAAGCGATTCTCTCAAATAAAGCCCCACGTTGGGCGCCAGTGTTAGATAATGCGTTTCCACGGAATTGAACCGCGTATGGAAAGGTAATATATCTTCAAGAATACCTGGCTAGCTCAAGCAGGATTCCGTGTTTTCAGTCCGTTTGTATTAAGAGAGAACATACGCCTTCTAGAAATGGGTAGAACAAAAGGATTTCTTGGAAATAAAACACTATTATTATGGTGCTTTTAAATGCCTTCAAAAAGACCTATATTATAGCACTGGAATCTACGCGTAGGAAAAGCTTAAATCTCTTTGTGGACGGTTAAAAGAATGATGTTAAATTAATGAGAAGAAAACAGATACAGAAATTAATAGAATAAAGCATGGAACGATACCGCCGGTATTTTTGTAGACGTCCAGGAGGCAGGCAGTAGAAGAAATGAATCGAAATATTCTAGTAATCAATTGACAAACACTGTAGAAAAAATGAATCGAAATATACTAGTAATTAATTGACAAGCACTTTTCAAAACACTGTTTAGCAAAGCAAGTCTCGAATTCAAAGCGGAGCACGTAACAACCTCCCGCAACCAGCGCTAAAATCCAAGAGACCTTTACCCGCCTGGACTTTTGGGGACCTGCGGCTTTGCCGCGCCCCCCCCCCCCTCCGGAAATGGTCACACCCACTTTAAACGCAGCCACTGGGTGGCCATATGAAAGAATTTAAAAATACAAAGTACTTGATTTTAAGAAAATATTACGGGGTTGAATGTTTTAATTTTAAGAAAGTTCATTTCATAACAGTACAAGCACGTCAAATGTAAACCTTAGCGCTTATGTTCTGAGTGCTTGCTGTAGGGTAACCTGTCAGTACTTACATATTCAAACAGATAAAAATATCATAGTTTCTGGTTTTCTGAACATATTTTACTATCTGTTTGAACACGTTTATTTCCCTCTGTGAGCTACCGCGTAAACACTTCATGTATGGCATTGTTCAAGAATCTTATAACGGGGGTTTGCTCTACGCTCACATTTAAATTATTTCTGATGAACGAATTACTAAAGTCTATAATGTTTCTAACTAAAGTATTTCATGTAAAACGGTTTGAAAATCTATAAAATTAGCGGTAAGCACCAGATTTTATTTTTCTAGACAATGAATTAGTAATTTGCCAAGGTATTCCTATAGAAACATTTGATGTTTTATTATACGTTCACCAGAAATAATTCAAATAAACCCCAAGGAAAGATCGATTTTTTAGGCGAGCTAAGGCAAAATCGACCATAGGTACGTCCGTTACGCCGGGCCGCGCGCCGAATGTTGTTTTATACGACTTCATCACTTTTTTCGATAAGATTCCCACTTTATTTTAGAGATTTGATAGGGCCAATACACCAGGACTGCGCATCGCATATTTTTCTATTAGATTCTGGCTTTATTTTAGAGTATTGTCTCGTCTTAAGAGTTCCGTTTTGACTTCTCTTCGCGTTGCACGAGTGGTTTATTAGAGAGAGAGATCAGGAGGCATTACAATTGACTAATTACAGTCAGTTGGAGAAAAAATTTGTGCAATTATTTTTTTCCAGATATCATACCTTTAGCGTCTATTCCATACTTGAATGAATAACATAGATGAAGGTCAGTGACCTTTTGGAGAAGTGATGCTAGACAATTATTATTGTCAAATTGACTCCTGGACATTATGGAATAGGTAAGGAGTTTGATAAATGAGAAAATTCGTGAAACTTTGGTTATATATTCATCTTGGCAGTATAAAGAAGATCTGCTAAGCCCACCCAAAAAAAATGCGAACGACCCCTCTATGGGCAGGGGGAAGAAGGCGAATTTTTGAAAAATTCATGTTCACAAACTAGGTCGAGTGAGGTATCGTTAACTATGTTTTTATTCGTGCTAAATCGAATCAGATCAATACCAAGTGGATTCTATCAATATTTTATGATATATGACCTATTTTAAGTTTAAAAAATGAAAATAACAAGGATAAATCCCCTAGAGGAGTGTTCCATTTATTTTATTTTGGGCAGACTCTGTGCAGATCTACATTTCTCCTGCGAAGAAAAATGTGTGAGCAAATATTCCTGAATACTTGAACCAAAGCTATCTTTTACCAAAGCTATCATTAAAATAGTCCCCGTTTTAAATGCATCCAATCTATATACTATTAACAAGTAATTAACAAACTCGGCTATGGATTACATAAAAATCGCCCAGAAAACGATCTTAAAGCTAATACTAAAAAAGATAGATTGACTGATACAGACCAATTATTCAACAGTTGTGATTTACTAGATATACGCAAATTATAGGTTAAATAATTACTAAACTACATTTTTGACCAAAAAAAACAAATTTCAACATACACAAAATATCACTAACAAACCAGTTAGACAAGCGTACAAAGAAAACATAAAAACTCTGACGATAAATACAAGCTTTGGATAAAGACACTATCAATAAGATGCTATAAAAGCATTCAACAGTCTAACACTTGAAAATAAAATTGAGGGGAGCAAAAATAAATTCGGACACAAAATTACAAAATGGATTAAAGAATAAAAAAAACAATATTACCAAAATTTCAGAACATAAAATGATTTTAACTTTATTTCTTTTTATTTTACTTTAATTTTAAATATATATTTTCTCTAATGTATTATGTATATTTTTTTATACTATAAAATTGAGGCCCCAGCACGCGCCAAGTGAGGCCAACATTACTAGATAACTATGAAATGTTAAATATTGTACCAAAATAAATAAAAAAATGTAGTAGCTGTTTAAAGCAAAATTTAGTAACATTTCATCTCAATAGTGCTATCGTTGCAGACTTTATTATCCAATATTGAACAATGCACCAAAATGTCATGGCACTTAAGTCACACTAGCAAAAGTAATCTTGGATTCCTTCGAATCCAATTACTAAAAAAAGAAAGCTATTTTTATACTTCACCAATTTCTTATATTCAAACGTTTAGATACCGAATGCGTACTTACAGAAGAGGAGATTTATTTGAATTGACAAACACAACGAAATGAAATTGTTTACATTAACTTTATTCATTCATTTAAATATACAACCTAAGGATTATGTTAATGGCTTTCTAGCGCGAAGAAATGAGAATAAACCAGAACATATATTTTATTCACGAATCGCTCCAGCAATAGAATCTTTCCTTATATTGCTATAAACCACGAGAAGTCCGCTATCCTTCTGCAATAAAATATCACTTAAGTTATAATAACTATTCCAAGCACATTTATACCACCATTAACATTATGGGATCTATATACTTCCTCTCAATAAAGCACACTTTTTCAGGAAATTAGGCGTTAAATCTTCTGGGGAGATAACAGCTAAAGAACAGGCGATTTATGCAGCGCTCAAATGAAACGAAACTGAAAGAAAAATTAAATCATATCTGAAACATCTCTTAAAATTGTTTCGAACACGGCTATTTCATCTTCCCGTACTTTAAGTTTGCAATTTAGTTTATCTTTTTTCATTCCAACCATTTTTATAGTTTTGTTCTGAATAAGGGAAAAATCTTGTCACACATAATTATTAATAGAAAAAATAATTATTTTCACATTCTAAAATAAAATTGACTTCAAGGGCTCTATACAATTAATAATATGATGAAAAAAACATAATTAAACCGAAAACCTTTTAAAAGTTATAGCTAAATTTCGACCACTAACACTTAACAAAAAAATATACTTTATCACAGATTTTTTAAATAAATACAAGTATTCCAAGGATATCAACAACAATGTTTAATTCTTCCCATTCTTGTCACTAAAACTGGAAAATATTGCTTGTGGTATGTAAAATGATATGGCAATATCCAGGTTATCCTAGCACGGTCGATCGACAAAGATTTTATTAATAATATCGGTGACTTCTCATCGTCCCCGAGCACGATTGCAAAACGCCAAGTATTCTCCATTTATTCGATGTGCAATCATGCCAGATACAGAATTGAACCCATGACGCCTAAGTGTGAACCAATCTTGAACCAATATTACTATTAACCGATTATTAACCGTTAATATTATGACGGTAATGCCTGTTTCATTATATGTGCAGCAATAAATAATCAGTATAATTAACAATTTTTAAGGTAACACCCCTGGATGAATACTAAGATTTCAGTTCAGTGTCGATAAATTAACGATTATACAAACATAATTTTTGCAATTTCATACAAAAACAACACGAATATTAGTAGACACCATAAATAATTTTGGCAATTCAATTGCATGCCTTACACTACCTATCTCATCAGGTGTAACCAGTTCTGAGGTAGATGACAGAAATGTACAATAAAAATATATCATTGCGATGTTATTGGCGGACTAAGTGGTGTAATAAGGGAGAGAAAAAAATACCGAGTTAGATAGTAAATAAGGCGGGAACTTCAAGGTCGGGGTCCAGATTATTCCAACCGCCTGCTAATTAAGATATCAAATCTCATTGCCAATATATCACATTATAAGTCCAAGTGTTTTATTGAAGCCGGAGTTTTATTTAGTAAGTGAGTTTGTGAGAAGAACCCGGAGATACAACAAGTGATGTATTTGTAGGATTATTCTTTCATATGTGTTTTTATTTGTTTAGCAGCATTAAGAAAATTCGCGGTATAAAAGGGATGAAAAATTCGCGGTAGATAAGGAATGAAAAAAAAAATTACCATCAAGCTTCACCCGACACGAGCTCACTAACGAGCCGTAAGAAAACACCAGCCTTAATTATCTTCTTCCACCAGTGACGGAATTGATATGTCCAACATTCACCGACAAAATTTCACTATAACGTTTCGTTAATTAATTCGTGTAGCGAATTATCAATGACTGAGATACTCATTGTCGCTGATTAAAACGGTTAGTTAAAAATATAATTATATTGTCGCTCATTATTTTCAAGATTCAATTTACTAACACTTATTACATGAAAAACCTATACTTTTTATCGAAAACTTTCTGCCAAGCGATTCAAAATTTGACGTCTTACGAATTCAATTTAAAATTCTCCCTATTGCACATGATTAAATTCCTTTACTGCATTCACCGTGGTATCCCGCAGAATTAAGCTTGTCATATATTTATATTTTTTATTCCAACCAACCAAATAAAATACAGAAATGAAATTGATAAAACATATAATTATATAATTTTAAAATACAGAACGAGTACACGAAAAAAAAAATTTTTGTTGATAAATTTATTGTTGATGATAAGAATTCGTTTCGTGAAGTGGCTTTTGAGAAACAATCTTTTTAATTAATGGAATCATTTTTTATATGTTGTGATGTATTTTTATTAGAATAGAAAGGTACTTATTACTATATTGTGAAGTCTTTTTATTGTGATGCATTGTGATTAGCATAGATGGGTACTTATTACCAAATAGTGAAGCCTTTTTTATTGTGATGCATTGTAATTAACATAGGTACTTATTACCATATAGTGAAGTGTCTTTTTATTGTGATGTATTGTGATTAGTATAGGTAGATGTTTTTCACCCTGCAGTGAAGTATGTTTACGTATTGTGATTAGTGGAGGTAGATACTTATTTCCATATAGTCAAGTCTTTTTTATGTATTGTGATGCATTGTGATTATCATAGGTATGTACTTATTACCATGCAACGAAGTACTTTTTTATGTAATCTTATTAGTATAGGTATGTACTTATTACCGTGAAGTCTTTGTATGTATTTTGATGAGCAAAGTTAGATGCTTATTACCATGCAGTGAAGTATTTTATATGTATCATGATTAGCATTGGTAGGCACTTATTACCATGCAGTGAAGTATTTTATATGTATCATGATTAGCATTGGTAGGCACTTATTACCAAGCAGTGAAGTATTTTATATGTATCATGATTAGCATTGGTAGGCACTTATTACCATGCAGTGAAGTATTTTATATGTATCATGATTAGCATTGGTAGGCACTTATTACCATGTAGTGAAGTCTTTTTTTATATATTTTGATACATTGTGATTAGCATAGGTAGATGCTTATTGGCATGTAGTAAGATCAGCGTTGGTAGGTACATATTACTATGTAATGAAGACTTTTTATGTTTTGTATATCGTGACAGATATAAATAGGTACTGATTACTGTGTAGTGAAATATTAAAAAAATAATACAGATCTGTAAATTTCTCTGATTCTGACAAATAAACCAAAAATGGGTGGAATTGTTCGCAGGAATTTTATGTTTAAATAAAGCAATCGATGTGCGTATGGTTTTGCATCAAAAACTTTTTTCTAGTAGAACAGCACTGGAGAAAGGAAGACTGTACTCAGATCGGGCCACTAAAGATGGCTAAAGCCATTTCATGCAACGCCACGGTTCCAAATGTTGGTCTTTCACCGATGCTAGATAGATGCCGTAAATTAATGAATCTCTTGTTAAATGTGTCTCGTGTATGCCTTTACTATATCTTCTGTTTCATTTTTGTAGGCCTTTGTAATGAAATATGTTTATAATATGTAATAATATAAAATAATCAAGAAAAATTGAATATAATTTTTTCGTTTAATTTTACAAAAATTATCATTGTTTTTCTAAACAAATTGAAAATAAAGTTGATTGACTGAACTGGACTGACCCGCGTTAATAAATTTTAAAACTTTTCACATCAAGCAAAAATGTATGCCAGGCGCTGAGCGTACATGAATGTACAATTGTACATAGCTTGACCTTTTCTCGGCCCAACAGAGGAGGGATAATTTTTTCAGCAAGTAAGTCTTGCAAACGTAAAGCAAAAATTCATGCGGTATAAATGGAATTTCGCCCATTCGTTAGCTAAATAAAACAGGGTTCTAACAATCATCAAAACTACAAATCAAGAACTTTCCGATATCGACCAAAATTAATGGTTAATAATAAGAATGGAGAGATTTATATACTTCTATTTTCTTGAATGAATGAAAAAAAAGAACGAATGAATGGATTTACAACATGGAAGTGGAATCAACGCATTCCCGACATCCGATCGAGCTGGAACTCTGCAGTTAGACTCGTTGTCTTTGCACACATTTCTTTGAAATTGGATGACGTATTAAAAAATTACAGCAGTTTATTTACGAAATAAATCTCGGTACCATCCAATTGAGATTTCCATTGCAATATGATATGCAGTAGCGATTAAGCGCGGTCAACGCATTTTTGTCAATCTCTGAAGAGGAAGGTCTAATCCTCAGTCAAACGAAGTTATTTCTATTTTTAGACATGTTAAAAGTTCACAGCAGTTAAGAGCCAGTCCCTGGGGAGGAATTTTCGATCCTCAGTCAAAAAGCGACTTTTTCAGTGGCGGCTCGTGACTTTTGGGTTATTAGAGTGGTATTATTACAAAAAAATGGCGTTATTGATGTTGTTCTAGCTGAAAACGATTTTTTAATTTTTATGTATAACTTGTTTTTTGTAAGAAGATTTTCAGGAAATCCGTGCAGCGCACGGCTAAACTGAAATTTTCTGAAAATCTGCATACAAAAAACCGATTTCTAGAAAATTAAATAAAAATCGTTTTCAGCTACAACAACATCAGAAATGTTATTTTTAATAATACTAGCATCTAGTACACCCAAAAGTCACGGGCCGCCATTTTATCAAAATTTATATTATAAAATTATGGTCCGTCATGAGTTGGCCAATCAGCCTTCAAAAGAATCCAAAAGGATAACTTTGACTTTTGGGACACTCTATATATACACTGTACGTACATATTATGTAATATACATAATATTTCGTTTAAAATTTTTGTACAATTTTGCATAATGTTTTTTTTCACTTGGAACTAGAACGATTAGTTCAAAATGTTCCATATCAAAAGCAGATAGTAATTAATTGTGAGCTTTTCTCCTACATTCGATTTTTTTTCATAGAATTTTCAGTGTGGTCCGTCTGATTGACCGTCTGTTGTTAACAGACATTGATTTACTGTATCTCTATGTTAACAGATTGCCATATCTAATCCAATGAATGCATTCTGAGTTTGTCATACAGGTATTTTAATGGAACATGCTTTAAGGAGCTAGTAACATTGATCCCCGGTGCACCGGTTCGTAAAACTCGACAGACACAAGCGGAACACCCGTTCACAGTTGACGTGAGTTCTATGAGAACGGGTCGTTTTTTCGACTTGTTTTTGTGTATATGCTCATATGTGGACCGAACTACCGGCATCTGTTTTCTTCTTTCATGAAATACGGGCCTCTTCTAGACCCGCATTAGTAAATTCTTTCCATAGCTCTTACCTTAACCACAACGCTGCTCAACCGGGTTGCGACATATTTCCACCGTGTTTATACTGAACACACCGATGAGAGAAACCGATATTTGCCCTCACGATAAATTAACAGGCTTAATTAATAAAAATTAAATTTTAGAATATTTTATCGATTTGCCTTGATGATATATCATAACGACATGAATAAATTTCGTTGTAACGAAAAAAATTTTGAAATGTTCGTGATTACGTGTTACGACATCATAATAATATTTGTAATTTACTAAAATTTTATCCAAAAATTGTTATTCTGTTCATTCGTGATACCTGCAATCGCGTATTAACCGAAAATACCCATAATGTGAAGAAAACATTCTTAATAAATTAGCATTAGTCATTTTTCTAGGTGCCTGTACAGTGTTATGTGTAAAAAAAATCCGGTTTTATTTTTGTTACCCACTCGTTTGGTAGTTTTACTATTTGATTTGTTTTACTAGTAACATTTTTACACTTTGGTTAGGTTTTATTATTTTTCCGACTTTATGTCCGGGTTAAATCTTCCCCACAGGAAAAACTAAACCCTTCCACACACTTTTCCACAAATGAACATCTAGTCAACCACATTGTGCAAGTGCATTATATAAGCATAATAAGTACAAAATAATACAAAAATAACACGTCAAATCACCAGAGATCAAATGAGTAAGTAAAATTTTTAGTTTAGTCATTTTTAGTAAATTTTTAAAATTTGGGTGGCGGGTATGGGTACCGCCGCCCCGGGAACAATTTATTGGATACCCAACTCCCTCGCCATAGGTCACTCCAATTGGTTTGCTACATTTGGTGACTTAGTAGGGGTGGCCGGGTTCATGGGGTGAGGGTTGTCTAGGTTTTGGCGGCGGATGCATTTGCCCATCTACTGCGTGGTGGGCCGGATCGGGAGAGAATGGTTGAGGAAAACCTTTTGACTTATCCACCAGGACTCTTTCGAATCATAACCTTGCACTACAGTGGGATGGATGGATTCATACATTAGTCACTCCTTGACACATTGACGTCCATATTCCTACCCACCAATCACACTTTTTCATTCCCAGAACTTCTTCTCCTTCCTTTCCCTAAAAAGATCCTCCACACAGCATCCCCAGAGATGTCGTAGGCCTTGAGGGTCCTTTTTTCATCAGGTAATCCTGTGTGGAACTATTATACTATTACTATAGTACTATTTTTTTTAAAGTAACCCGTTACTAAGGCTTAAAAATTCTACTCGGACCTAGTTTTTCCGGTTACAACCCTGTGTTTGTAATCCCATTCATTGAGTGGAACTTTGAGTCGCAACCATTCGATAAAAAAAGCACGGAACGAACCAGATTTGAATTTTAAATTATTTTTTGAATTTGCTAAAACAGTATAAATTGAATTTGCTCTTGCAAACAAAAACTAACTGTTTAGGAGATCCGAATACACAATGAGAAGACTTTTTACTCATAGATGGAACCAAAATGTTTTGTTTGTGATTCTAGATGCTGACCTTTTGGTAGAATAATAAAATATAACTGACAACATTTCTAAAATCTGTCATTCGCTATACAGTGAATACTTACAACATTATTATGTCGTTTGGAATTTGCCTTTCGAATTTTATTTGGAATATTAATGTTTGTATAGTTATTCGTATAGGTATTTAAATGTAGAATCTGTTGGTGGTTAATTTTTTGTGTATTTTCTTCAATTAATTCGAAATTGTTTCAATATACGAGTATAACACATGATGACGAGCGAAATATACATTTTATACCGAATATAAAATTAAAATTTCAGTAAAATTGTGTTAATAATAATAATAATTGGATTATGCGTATAGCGCCGATTTCGCGAGAAAATCACCTCAAAGGCGATTAACAACTTAATTTATGCATTTAAATTATTCCTAAATAAAAGTAAAAGAACCAATGACCCTAATATAACATTAATTAATAAAATAAGGAAAATTATTTATTCCCCGCTTCTAAGTATGTTCAAAAAATCTAAACAATATAAAACATTTAAATAAATTAGTAACTACTACATCATTATAATACAATTAAGATAACATTGATTTGGGGAAAACAGACTTCAAAATACCCCCACAGAATATGAATTCTACTGTCACAACTATTTTATCAGTAAATTAGTTTAACCGGTAATTAATCATTTTAAATTGGGAGGGGGTAAAAAATAGAATCAAATTAATAAGTCGTCTAAACGTGGCTTAAACCACAGTTCGAAAATGGCCTTGAAAGCCGAAACAGCTGTAACAATAACAAAAACCAAAAAATACTTGCAGAACTTAATAATTATATTATTAAATTTGATTTTAATTAAATTTTTAACAAAACTTTATAATTTTGTCGCATTCCTCCGATATTCTTTATCCAAGAAAGTATGGAATTAAAAAAAAAAAAAAAAACTAAATCCATTTAGGAAATAAAAAGTATTTTTATCCCATTTCGTTCACCCTACTCACGATGACGAGAGAAAAGACATATTTAATACCAAATTTAAAATTTAAATAACACTAAAATAGTATAAAAGTAAATGACCACTTTGAAAGACTTCAACCTTTATAAACATGTCGTTTCCTCCGATATTATTTATACTAAACGAGTGTGGAATTGTTAAAAAAAAAACTAAATTCATTTAGGAAATAAAAAGTTTTTTTCCCATTTCCTATAGGGCATACCCTACTCTCATACAGATGAGAGAAATACGTGTTTAAATAAATAATATTTCATCCATTGGATCGTTCTTATGTAAAACCAGTATTTTATCCAACCCCAAGGGTCGGAGCTGTATCCAACAAGAAAAATCATACATACATGAGGCAATAAATCTCTCAAATAACTACACGAGAAACTACTTACGCTTTTCAATTCTATGGAAATGAGAGGCTTCCTCTTCGCCTTTCCTTCAACCTATGACCTCTCACATACTGAAAATCCACACCCCTTTCAAACGAGATTTGAGCACGGTTATAAAACGACGTGAACGTTCTATGAAACACATACAATAATTAATATATGTTACATATAATATAAATAAAATTTATTATAATAGAGAAGTACGCAATAAATTCGAAGTGACAAAAAAGTTTGACGATTCTTTGCTTAACCCTTAGTACCACTTTGACCGAAAAATACATTTTCTGAGAAGCTACTGTTGTGCATGCCAAACCATCGCTGCCCGGTACCGTCCTTAATTATCAGTGCCAACTGAATCGTATCTAGCCCCTTCACACCCGCATTATTGTTTCCACGTATATAAAATATGTAATGCTTGATTTCCCTCAGAAAATTATTTGAAAATTTTTGGTATTTAATTTTTTTTTTTTCTTAGAAATTATTCTATGTTAATTTGGATTAACATTGGACGTCAGAGGGTATTTTTAAATAGTCAGGTAAAATAAACATAACACAAAAGTAATACAAACAACTGTTTCATGTCAAAAATGCACATTTACAATATAGTGATAATCTCTAAGGTACAAACAAATAACATTTTAAATAAAGGAATAATTTAGGATAATAAATCTTTCAAAATTCGCCATACTAGTCAAAAACATCTCCGTCACTACCGGTGTTAATTTGAATGAACATTGAAATTCATTTACAATATTCTGGAAAATGACTGTGAACAGTGAATTGAACTGGTGGTATTATTATAGAACACATCTTAATGCGTTAAAATATTTGTAATTCGAGTAGAAAATATTGATATCCTACCTTAAATTAAGTAATCAATGACGGCAGAAATTCGATGAAACTTACAATCAGCAAATGTCAAAATATTTCTCGTTGTTGTGGCGGGAATAAGGATTTGGGAGGAGAAAGATTACAAGCTATAAGAAAACAAAAACATGGCTTTTCTAAATCGCTAACATTACGGTAAAAAAATCATAAAGTTCATGTTAATTCGAATTAACACTGGGGCTGAAAGGACTGCAGTAGGGCGCAACCTGTCAGTTTTCGAAATATTTCAGTCGAAGTCGGGTCCGTGTAATATTAGTGTGGTACAAATTATAAAGGTAAGATGTTTTCATATTTCTCAAATTTGTGTAAGTTTATTTTATTTTTGATGAGTATTGTGTCATAAATGTGTGTAATTAATGAAAAACTTTGAAGAATCTCAATCTTCAACAAAGTTAGTTGCAAATTCTGGGAAAAGACTGATAATAAACAACGCGTAAGATGCGCATTTGCAGTGAATTTCAGAGCAATGAGCGCTGAGTTATAATAAATTAAAGTATAAATTTATATATTAGCTAAAATTAGAAACTGTTTATGATTTTATGTTCGTAATTGAGTGGTCTCTGAAAAAACGAAAGATTTAAGTTGATTACAAGTATTTTTATTTTTTGCTGCTGTGCAAAAGTGCATGGTCTGATAGAGGTGCATTTAAAAAAAAAGCTAATTCATATTAATTACCCAAAAGCAATTCGATAATTCGATTTCGATTTAGAACAAAGCCCGTTGCATAAGCATCGATAACAAAAGAATTCAAAAAACTTATTCTTACGTACTTAATTGCCAACCAAAACCATGGCGGGTCCGTATGAACCCAGAGTAGTATTGACGTTTGGCGAAATTATGTTTAACTTAAGGGTTAAATTTCAAATTCAGAAATTTGGTACAAATTCAAAATCAAATGGAATGGCTGTAGGTACACGAAATTCGACAGCGAAAGAGAGACATACTCGTAGTGATCAACGTTGATTGGATTTCTCAATGTTATATTAAGGTAATTATGACAGTGGCGACATTTGTTTCCATTCAAATCTAAATAGATGGCAATTTGAAGACGTGTATTATGTATACTAGCTTTTTATGAAATCTGGGCAATTACTCACTAAGGTAGTTGTAATATTATGAATTTTTAGAATTTATTTCCTTAAGTTTGCTTGAAGATGTGAAGGACTCGCGCGGCTTAGAGGATCGCGGGATTAGTGAATTCGTCTCGTACTTAACGCTAAGTGAAATCTCTACGCAGGGCTGACAGATGTTCACCCTAATGCCGAGATAAAATGCTAAACGAAATAGCGTACTGGCAGAATGCTAGTTATTCTCTAATTATATGATCTATAGAAGGACCCTCAACAATTTTAACTATAAGTCAACCAAAATATTTTCGGCTGTCTTCCCTCGAAGAGTTATGTATCTATAAAATATCTTTTATAACATCGAACAATTTGACAAACATCTCAACACAAAATCGCGTTCCATGTTTTAAAGTGTTCAATAAGAAAGCAATACATCAGAACAAAAAGTTCAAAAAAACTACATGATACCAGGTAGTAACAATAATTAGCATCGTATGTAAACTATCTATGAAATTTTGGTAAAATTATATTGTTTGAATATTAAATTTTATAATGAATCTTCATAATACATAGATCCTCCGAACCTACTATAAACCTCCCTCAGAGAATGTCTGTGGACCGCCAACGAACAAACAGTTTACAATTACTAAGTGTTCTTAATTTATTCGATGTGAAATGTGATGTATTCGTTATTGGTGTGCACGGTGCAGTAGTGCTTGTAATATTTTCACCCTTTCGCCATCCCTTTTTATTTGTTTAAAACAATATAAAATTTTCTTCTCTCATGGCTATGACCGATATTTATTTTTTTTTCTCTAAGGCTTTGCATATGTGTTCGCAGGGATGGAAAATTCCTCCCCTACAACACATAAGCCTCCATGAAAATTGGACCCTTAATTTCTTTGATAACTTCAGAAAGCTACTTAAAGCTCTCTTGTACTGTATATCTTTATAGACATATGTACTTAACTAATTAATACGTTATTTACGAAATTGAACGCAAATATTTTCGTATTTATATTGTAATTAAATTCCATCAAACGTTGTGTAATTTTTTGATTTATGATATAGGATTTTAATTACTTTCATTTTTTGTGGTAACCCTTTTGATTCTGATCAAGGCGTTGAATTTCAAAATTGAATTGGTCTTTCCATTGCAAGTCTAAATTTAAATGATTTCTCTGAATGAGCTAACTTTCCCTATGTAACTATTCTGATTCCCTGCACCCTAACGAAGTAGTAGTTTGACGCTGGTAAAAGATGTTATACATGTTTATTTGGACAGGTAATTAAATATGACTCAAATGGTTAATTGTTAGTAAATTTGATTTTGGTAAACTCTTGTGTCTGTTTGGCGCCACTCCTTTATGATTCTGCTGCTATAAGGTACATGTAAAGATTGATTTAGTAGGTTAAAGTAATTAGTTAAATGTATATTTGACGAACTCGGAATAGCCCTTTGCCTGCAAAATTTGGCTCCAATCCTCCTGCAAGTAAACGAGATGATCGTGAGTCAACGAGAAATCCGCACAATCTTTTGACACGGTTCATTGATTGGTGCCTAAGTCACCGCGTCCCAATGAACCTTCCACGTCATCATGCACTGCCTTCAAGTCTTCCCTCGGGTCCCGAAACTCCCAAATTCCTACTCCTCCTTGGACTACAATTTACTTAGGGCGAACCGGTTTCGTCCTATATACAATCATATACTCACGGTTGGTGTGGACTTACGGGTCGTGAATCCTCATTCCACGTTTAAGAGAAAATGCGAGAATGGTCCACAGACCTAAATGCAAGCTGTATGCAGGTCCGCATTCTCCAGTAAACAGTACATACGAATAAATATATGTATACATACGTTTTGGGAAAGGTTTATAACTTGCAATACAAGGCTATCTACCTCGCATTCCAAGCTCGGATCTCGCGCCAAGAACTCTGCGAAGCTCTAGGTCTGGTAACCGAATAAATACGTAATAATAAGGTGATACTAATAAATACTTGTAAAATAAGATCTTATTGATAGTTTGTTTTGGAGAGCTATCGAACTCCAGGCTTTTTGTTTGGTTTTGACGTTTTTATTTAAGAGAATCGTCATCTCTATTTTGTTTGGTTAATGGTCTTGTTATAGGAGCGACCACTACCTCCTATTTGATGAACTGTATTTTTCTTTCCCCAGGATTCAACATTAGATTTAGTTCATCCTATCCCGTGATTTTTCAACTGTTTCATGTAATTGATTGCCACATGAGAGGGTACACGACTCTCAACTGTCTCAGGCAACTGATGGGATCTATGCGAACACTCCATCAATAATACTCAAATGTTTCGTATAACTTTTCGATATAAGTCTTACTAACCCGTGATTTTTCAATTGTTGTTTGTGAATGATAGGTATTTGTGAGCACGCAGCTTCCAGCTATTTTAAGTAACTAATGAAATCCTATGCGACTATCTAAACAATGATATTTAAATGTTTCGTGCAATTATTCGATATAAATCTTGCTAACCCGATGATTTTTTCAATTGTTGTTTGTGAATGATAGGTATTTGTGAATACGCAAGTCGCTACACATTGTTCTATGACATCCTGATGATTATCCTTATAACCCTGATAAATTATCTAGTTACGGCCAAGGTCGTTTTCAAACTTGCGGTTGACACAGTTCTCCAGTGACTTTATTTGTAAACAATTAATGTAAACATCTCCTGACACACTAACCTAAATGTGAGATTTGTTTATTTTAAAAATTCCTTAGAAGTCACTTGTGTCTCTTTACTTTTTATCGTGCATTGTTAATTAAAATATTTTTAATTCCTTTTTGAAGTTAAACTATTTATTTCATTACCCGAATTTAGTAAATTTATTAGAGGTTAAATGAAGAATAAATATAAATATATATTTAAGTTCACATATCTCGATTGTCAAAATATGTTAAATAAGAGTACATATATTAATAAATAAATATAAAATATATGATTCTACATAGTCTTGAATATTAATAAATACATATTTTCTTTTTTCAATAATATCGATATGTCCTCGGGTAGGTATTAAAAATCGCTACCATTTCGATGCTTCGATTAATAAGTAAAATACATATATATAAATACATTACTCATATATATATTCCTGATATACAATATATTATTTTATATTTATATATATACATATATATATATATATATATATAAATACACATATTTTAATGCGTAATTCCTTCTTGGTGTTTTATTTTAATATTCAATTGATATACCTCCACCTCACAGTCCTTCTGTGCCTCCTGGGACCTGAAAATTATTTATAAAAGGAAAACTTACCCCCATCAAGATTTTTCCAGTTGGGTGCCACACAACAAAATGTTGTCGAATAAATCCTACCTAATTAATTGTATTTTTCAACAAATTTCAAAATAAATCTTTTCGACTATTTATTCCTATTTAATATTCTATTTCTTGCTTGATTCATATAAATTAGCTGATATTTAATTTTTGTGATATAGATGTGCCCGAAAATTATAAATTATTTAGGTCGAACTATTTTTGTTATTTTCACTCCTTTTTTAATTTTTTTTTTATATAAATTTATAAGAAAATTCATTCCGAATTGCGCAAACTTTTAATTATTTCGATTCTGAATAAATTAAATATCTGTTAAAACTTTCTTCTAAATTTCACTGTTTTCACCAATATTTTAAAGTATCTACAATTAATTTTCTTTTCGATCTGTTTCTTTTTTGAACAAAGGTTTGAGCGTTTATTATTATTGAATCCTTTTTTTGTTTTTGTGTTTGATTGATGCTAAATTATAATCTTCTTTTAAATATCAATCAACGAACGCGTTCATTCTAGATTAACGATAAAACTCTCAATTAAATTTGAATGTTGTCACTTTGAATGAAATAATTATTTTCAAATTTTAATAATTCACTAAACACTTTTTGCACTATTCACGTAACACTTTTAAGCACTGAGTTTAACCCTATTTATTTTTTATTAACACTGTTTGATTAAATTAAACTGACTTATTAAAATTTCACTGATTTCAGTACTTGTACTATTCACAAATTCTCTAAGTCCAGGGACTTATTTAAAATTTAACACTTAAAGATTTTTCACTATTCATTTTTTACCAAGAAACGTAGTACTGCGGCGTATCCTCCTTTTCAAAAACCTCGACTGACTGTCTCCTGACTGATGTGCACCATCTTTTATACCCCTCTCAGGTTCCAAAAGACGTATCTGAATTTCTCTTGATGCTTAAGTCTATCTCCTATCAACTCGTAAGTCCGAACACACCTTCCCCTAATTTCGATTGTGCCTACATACGATCTTCTGTTGTCCGGCTCTGGGCGGCAGTTAGTTTTTTCTCTCACGTCGCTTACTCGATAGGGTCCGAATCGGGTAAGCCTGCGTTCATTGCCCAGGCTTCCTTTGTCCCATGGTTCATACAAAATGTAGTTAAAATATCATGATTTTGCGTTCCTTTTTTTTCTCAATTCGCAATAGGTCCGTCCTCAGTAACATATATATAGATCTCAATTTTATGCATCTTGTGCGAAAAATGATTAAACAGATGTCGAAATCTTTACTATGCATTTTTGAATTTCGATTCGTCTAAATTCTACTTAATTTTATTGTCACCTATGTGAGCTTTTCCATTTTCACCAGTACTTTCTCTCTTTATGTCGCAGACTTGAGTTTTACCTTTTTCCTCTTGAATTTTCTTTATTCAGATGTTTCTCTACACAAATTTCCTCTTTATTCTTATGTTATTTCTCATAACTCTATAACTAATTATATTCCAAGCCGTATTTATTTATTTCACGGATAACTTAGAATTGTATGGCTTTTCTCCACTTGGATCATTCCTCATCCCCGTTCTCTACCCTTTCTTTTATCTTTTCCTCACTTTTCCCGATGTGTGTGGTCTCCAGGAAAATTTCATACTTCATTTATTATTAATTAATATATAGTTTTCCACACTTCCATGGGAGATATACCTTATTTGACTCTGGGATATCTGTCACTTTTATTGCCTTACTCGATCCCCGCCCCATCTTCTATCTCTTACATACAAGATTTCACATATATCATACGTCTGGACATCTGTTTACGTCTCAAATTTATGTACTACGGCCGTAAATTTAATTTAATTTTAGAGCCATTAGTTTTAATCTATTTTGCTTTATCTAAATATTCCATAAGCCCTACGTTAAATTTTATTGGTTTTCTAATCGTTTATTACCTTAACGTAAACAAAAATCATGTTCGAATTTCGATTGTTTATCCTTTAAAATACACATGAGACTGTCAACCTTTTATCTCATGTCACTTCTTCTGCAGTCTTGTGTAACTCTAATATCTATCTACCCTGATAATCATGTAAAATGCCTACGTTTCCTGAATTTAATCTATCGCTATATGTTTAGCTTTATTGCCTTCCTATGGTACCCTATTTTCATGTCCCTAGGACCTTTGTAGCAGCTCAAAATCTCTGTATTATCCTTCCGTTCAGTCGCTGCACTTTTCTAAAATGTCTATTTTTTCGCGAGATTTTCATTCAAAATTGATTTAACAATATGTCCGCTTCATCTTAAATTGATAACGATTAGTTTCCATTGTTTCCAACACTCTCACCTCTCTTTAGTACGATTTTTTATCGAACTTGACACCCTCCTTCTATCATAAATAATTGCACGACGGTTGAAAATCCTGCCAGCAATTTCCCTAAGTTTTTCCGCCCTCTCTTTTATACTATTTCGTTTATAATTTTTCCATTGCATTTTTGCGTGTGTGTTTTTCAACTTGTAAAATCTTCAAAGCACTCGATTTCTATGGTTCGCTATCTCCTAAATGTCTCAGTTATTGTAAACATTTCCTAGAGTTTGTCGCCTTGAACGTCGGTGTTTATACCATAGTGCGTTCACCTCTAATTTTTGTGGGAACGGAAATGTAATTAATTATCTATTTTAATGTCGGGTCCAAAGTTCATTCCTTTATCTTTCGTAGACACACGCCTTTCCGTTCACTGATTGGTTACTCAAAATTTTATAGCTTTTTGTTCAGATCTATTGGTTGACAAAATTCAATGTTTATTTTTAGGCCTAGACAGGGGAATCCTTTCTCGTTCCTAGACGATTTTAATGACCTCTGTGTTTATGCTATAGAATCTCGACATAATTCCAACTATTACAGGTGTCTACTGCAAACAAACTGAATCAATTTTAAATCAACAGATGTCGCTAGAATGACGGTTTTCATAAATAATTTGCATATTTTTAGCAGCTATGGTTTATCTGTTTTTCACTGTGATTTAAGCCTTTCATCACATGCTCTTCGATAAATCCCTTATCGATTGACCGTGAAAGTACATACATTGGTCGACGTTCTAATTCTTCAGTATCATCTAAGAGATGTACTTACATACGCCAAATGTCAAAAGTCATTCCACTCGAGCAACGAGTGCGTCGAACCACAAGTTTTTCGAGTTAAATAACTTTGTCGAAAATCGAGGCCCAGGTCTTCAGTGCTGGCGTCCAAGATCCCCTGATGTGAACCTCACGCCTTGTGACTTTTTTTTATAGGGGTAAAATATGCAGTTTATTTACCACCTCTACCAAGAACTCGTGGATATATAGGTTTTATTAAGTTCACAACTGCAGTGAACTCAATAACACCTTCACTTCACCTTCACTTCAATAATATTAGCTACATCAATAGTGGGTTATATTAATTATACTACGGTTTCTGGCTACTATTCTGTTTTAAATAAATTACACTCCATTGGTAACTCTTATGTTATGTTAGCTGATGTTTTCAATATGCCTCTATTGAAATATAAAGCTGGACTAATTAAACATTTTAGCAGTGCATATATTTAACGAAGACACTGCATAACAAGATTTTTGTTTCTTCTTCATTTCTTTCACAAACTTTGTACTAATGTATATTCTTTTTTCTTGTGTACTTATGCAATGATTTTTTCTTTTCTTTCTTTACTGTACAACGACTGTCAAGAATTATCATGTATGTATGTAAATGGAACTTGTGCCGTTAATTCTAAATAAATATTGAACATTTATAAACTGTATATGTTAACTTTATTGTAAGTATCGTCAAATATAACTTACTTCCTGTTTTATTGTTTCAAATATAGAGTCACAAAATTGAATCCATCATTTTGAATAACTCTGTATATTAAACACAGTATGTGCATATTGTGAATACATTTATAGTAATTTAAATATTCTTTTAAAGTCTCTGAACACAACAAGATTTGAAAAAAGTCTCCACCGTGATTTCTTACCAGTATTTTCTCGGTGTTTTTACTGTCACGCTTTCTTCAAAACCTTGCTTGTATACGATGTATCTTACAACCCCAAATTTTAATAAAACTACACGTTCCACATAAGTGAATTCCTTAGTAGAATGTACATCAAACGTCGCGTATGGTTCTGCCGCTGAGAGCCTCTTATAACCTCTCTTTCAGTTACACGCGTCATTTACGGAAAAGATAGAGAGGTATCAGGTCTTTAATACTATATAATGTGAGAATGAACTGGTAACCCTACGTTGACACTCTTTATGTGAGGCAATCCCTCTCGAGTCTCGCGGCATTTCTCTCTGCCGCCGAGCGATTTACCGAATGAATGAGCGCGCGAACTTTCAGATTTGGAATTTAAATTCTAAACGCGAGTTTGAGACTACTTAGAAAGCTGACAAGAACGCAATTTAAAATAAAAATACTAAACGCTTTTTAACTTAACACTTATCGAGGGATCTGAAGTTTATTCTAAACACGGATCCGGGGTTTGTCGGGCTTAAAAAAAGTATAAGATTAAAATATGTTTTATCGAAGGAAACAAACACTTTGTGATGTGACATTATATATTAAATGAAAAAAATACACTTTGTAAAACACCACTTTTATTATGGTAAAACAATTTAGTATAAACAATTTAGAAGCCCTCGAAATTAAAAAAGCCGTCAATAATAAATCAAATATAATCAACAATCAATTCAATTTAACTGATAGTCCAATATTTAATTTATTCCGTTAACCTCTGATAAAACTGTTTCCTCCCTTCCCCCTCCCTACCTACCCATCCTGTAATCAGTCTACATCCTTTCTCGTTCTAGCACTAATAAGGTGTCTGCTCTTTTATTTCTATCTCTTTCACTCGTGTCTGTTATTTTATTTCTATCTCCTTCACTCATTGTTTTATTTTCTTCTATATATATGTGTCTGTATGAAAATAACTTTAGTTGATATAATAAGCCCTGACGAAGCTTGAGCTAAGCGAAACCTGGTTGGCTGTTAATATTAATCCATAATAAAAGTGGTGTTTTACAAAGTGTATTTTTTTCATTTAATATTAAAATATGTGTTTTTAGTACAAATTTTTTTAACCAGAAAAAGAAAGTTAATAAGTTTTATTATGTTTCAAAAAAAGTTAAATATCTTTTAGTAGAATTTTCTGTTATTTTTACATCGTCATCTAAAGCTTTCTTTCGTTGACAAATTTTATATGAAACTGATTCAAGTGATTTGGATTGAAATGTCATTTTCCTTCAGCATACTAATTGGATTGACTTGCTTCTTTTTGGTTCTCTATATACAAATATTTTAAAGCAAATTGTTTATGCCTTTATCTTAGTTCGATAACTTATGATTCAAATATTGTGTTATTTCACAAATTACTCATTTAAAATAATATATATAGTATATTTGTAGCACGTTATAAAATATGAATGGAAAATACTCTCAGTATTGCAGTGGTGTAAGACCATCATTCAGAATTGAAATTTTGCTTGAAATGGCTTTGGCTATGTTTGGTGACCAGATCTGAATAGCCAGGTATTTTTTCATCTTCCTCTTCACCATCTCCTTCCCCTCTCCGTTAACAGTTAATAAAGTTTTTGTTTCAACACTTTCCATGACTTTATATAACTTTTTAAAGATGTGATGAATTTTCATTGTGATGATTTATCCGGTCACCGTTTTAAATATATACATATTATACAAATGTAAATAATTTGGTAGACAGTGTAATGCAAAGATATTAGAAGAACGAGATGTGCTATGAGCAGTTCATACTGTGTGGAATTGTTTTGCCGAGTGTCGCCGGTTTTGTTCACCAATACTACTGCACACCTTCGCTTACGCTAAAGTATTCGCCCCTTTTCGAACTTACACAAAAAAACGTATCGTTTCAGTTAGCACTAATACATAGAACAGATTTCTTTGCGTACACGTCCCAATAGCATTGGCGATTAGCAATACATACAAATGAAGTCTAATAGGGATGGCAATAATACAAAATCGCAATGTCGATATTTAAATGAAAAAAAATTTCAAGTTAAAACTTTTATTTGATGAAAAGTTCATATTCTCACAACAGATAAATCGGAATAAGTGCGATACATAACAATCCTCATAATTTTTTTTGCATCTAATCTATAATTAAATTTTGTCCGTACAGTTTTTTGGTTTTGTTCAACAATTTAATCACAATAATACTCACAGTGTGTTTTTGTTGTTGTGAAAATCCACAAAATGAGATTCTCAGTGTTTACCCAATGTTAGTTTATTTTGTATTTGAGTACTTCACAAGAGTCCCATCTGCTCCCAACCATCTTTAGCTACTGAGCCTAGGGCTTCCGCAATTGGGGTATGTTGTGAAGCTTCAGGTGATGGGGTGGGGAAGAAGCTGAGTAAAAGTAAGGTGGGGAAGTACCCGGTTATTCAGATCTAGTCGCCAAACACGGCTTAACCATTCGAATCATTGTTTCTATTCTCAATGGTGGTCTTTAACCAGGATTATACTGAAAATACTTACATTCCTGTTTCAGAGTTAATAATTTTGTTATGCTTCTCCCTGTCCGCGAACCCCCCCCCCCCTGATCCCTCTCTCACCCCCGCCAACCCTCTTTTTCGTTTCCCTCCCCACCCAAATAACCCTCCCCTATCGGATCCCTCGTCCCGGATTCTCATTCCCTTCTTCTTCCCTTCCTGCCGTTAAACTAAATGAAATACAAACATTTTTCAAACTGATATTGCGCCAAAAAATATACATATTTCATAACGCCAGAGCTCACCATTATATTTATAGAAAACTTCACGGGCATGCCCATAACTATACATCAAAATTTCATCCCAATCGGATGAATGGTATAGGAAATAATTTCATAATGCTACAGCGCACCATTATACTCGTATATAGAAACCTCCGCGGGCTCAGGTACAAAACATCACCAAAGTTTCATTGAAAATCGGATAAATGGTACAGGAACGCATGCGAAACAAACAAAGAAACATTAATTTTAATAAACAAAGATTTCAAAAGAAAAGCATTACATTTGTTTCTACCACCAATCAGCATCTACAATAATAATTATCTACAAAAAAATTCAAAAGAAATAATAAGTTTCTATGTATTTTTATATGGCCCTGCTAATGTTACGAAAAATCGATAGTCGGTATTTAAAAAAAAAATTCGCGTCCCCATCACTAGCCTCTAATGTTAGCTTTCACGGGGCCTTACGTCAATAAAAACTTGTACTTGAATAATCATTAAAAATTGATAAAGTACTTTAATTTTGTACTTACCGGTGAAATGAAACTCCATTCATCTTAAAGTTAACATTACTTGTCGTGTTTTTGCATAGTTCCACTGAACAAGACGGCATTTTGAATAAAACGGGCACAAACTGTACACGGTTACGACATAAAATCAACTAAATTAACGAATTCTTCCCATATTCAAAGTACCCTAATTAGGTAATACTCCGCCTACGGTCCGGCGGCCAACATAGCATATCTCGTTCTTCTTATATCTTTGGTGTAATGTATGTATGTATGTATAGAAATAAATAAATACACATGTTTTGTTTTAAATTAACAGGCTTTATTTATAAATAAATAAAAATTAAAATTGATAAAACATCCATTTTTAGAATGATTTATCGATTTGCTTTTCGTGACGATACAAAAAATTATTCTCGTTATGCAAAAATCTTCGGGTTTTCACGAACATGTGTTCCGACATCATGTGACATATTCGTAATTTACTAAAAGTTTATCAGAAAACCCGTTAATTCATATTTAAATCCTGCAATCCCGTGTTTAACCACAATTACCAATAATTTGAATTAGAGATTCTTAATAAATTAGCAAAAGTCATTTTTCTCCGTATACAAGTCATCTAGAAGCAGAGTTTGGGATTCGAACTTGTGAAGTAAAGTCAACCAGTCCTATATTAATATTGTTCCTTTACGCCGATGTGTACAAATTAGTTCATAAAGTGTAATGGTTCAATAATTTTTCCACAGATGGGACTATACTCCAATTAATGTCGTTTTAATGGAGGGAGAGACCATTCTAAAAAGAGTTTTAATGACACTTTAATTGCTAAAATCTGGAAAAGAGGATTGAAACCCATTAAAATTTTAATATTTTTATTACCTCGTTCTAAATCATAAAAAGGATAAAAAAGTAAAAATCTACAGAGTATTATATAGTACCAGATACTATTAACTTGATTGATGTTTACCAAACGAAAATGTTTTTAGACCTTAAACAGGGTGTGAACAATTTCGCTTTTTTATCAAATTATTTAACATTTCACTGGGCATTTTCATAATGTGAAATCTATTGCGACTATAACAGTGCGATCGAGCCGCCCCGTCAATGTTCAAGTTTAATTTATTAACTTACTTGCTAGTTGGAAGCGGCTCACGTGAACTGTGCGGCCTATTTGGAGGCAACAATTGATTTATAGGTAAGTATACAAGGTCACATATATTTTATATTCCTAATTCAAATTTGAATATGGAACATAATAGTAAGTAAAGTAGATATGATTTGAGATTTTCACAATCAAAAGAGTTATAGTCGTTTATTTTTGGGGTATCATGCCATGCTACCTCCTTATTTGGCCAATGTTTCGGACAGAATTACAGTGTCCATCACACATCTGCCCTGATGATGGACACCGTAATGGTGTCCGAAACGTTGGCTTAAGAAACAAGTGGCGCAACACGGCATAATATCCCAAAATTAAATAACTATAACAAAGCAAAGTAGTTTGGAAAGGCACTATATAGTTTTGTAGCATGGAAATTATAGTTTTTCTAGCCAAAAGATGTGTAGCGGTAATCTACTGGAATGTTCGGGAACGTTCATGCGTGCAACCTGCATCGCCTTAGAACAGGGGTTCCCAACCCCGTGCCCGCGGGCACCATGGCGCCGGTGGAACGATTCGTATGTGCCCGCCACATTCGACAGTGAAATAATTTTTTCTTAAACATTAATTAAAAATGTGAATTATTTTTATTTACTTGTTAGAGTTTTTATTTTTTTGAGTGCCTAGGTTTAAATACGTTCGTATGTTTGCGATATTGTATATATGAGTGGTTCCTTTGCTGACAGTACTTGTCGCAACCTGTCTAGCGGCGAGCCAGAACTCTTCACGCTAGCCTGGAACGGAGAGTTCTATTTGCACATCACTCTTTGTACACGCAGAAAACCCGAAGTGAACGAACGCCACGAACTGAGCCGATGAACGCCGGAGGCGCCAAAATACATGGCGCATGACTCTGTCAGCTCTGTCTGTCAGTGAAAGCAATAAGCATGGCTCCGATAGCCAAACTGACAGCAGTCACGTGCTCATACCGTCCCGATCGGTTCGGCGATCATCGGCTCACGTCGGATACTCGGCGTGTACAAGGAGTGATGTGCAAATAGCATTCCCCGCCTGGAACCGCGTTGTTGTCATTTTGAATGCGATTGCTGCCCCGAGTTTGTCTATTAAAAATAGGTGGTGCCCGCCACCCTACCGATATTTTAGAATGTGCTCTAGATTACAAAAAGTTGGGAACCCCTGCCTTAGAACCTACTAATGAAACATCGTAGGTACTGCCCATCTACCTACTTGCGATCGCACGGATTATTCTCGAATGAATTTGCGCCTATATAAACGGCCAAGTCAATTGTCAGTCAGTCAGCCAGCCAATAATTAGCAGTTACAAGTGAGTATCCGCTGCGAGCGCTCATCGCTAACTGAATTATCTTGATAATGATCTTAAGAGTATTTTTCTTAAATATGTTCATTCTATCTACTGATTTCAAGCTATTGAGAAGGAGATTTTGTATGTGTTCACCCTCGTAGCCTATGTTTCTTTTACCACTTCCAGTGTTTGCTGAATGTGTGTATAGTTTATTATGGTGTCTTGTGTAGTGTTCATGTACTCGTGATGTTTTTATAACTGATGTGTCCGTGTGTTTACATCCTTTTTAAATTTTTTAGATTAATAATGATGTTTTCGTACAGTTTTCTGATTTTCAGTAATTTCGTTTCTTGGTTTACTTTTTTGGTGGAGTATCTGGGTTATAATTAAAAAAAAGAATTTTCATAACTTTAATCTGTATTATTTGTAGGTCGTTTAAATATGTAATGTATGTGTTTCCCCATTATTCGATTGAATAATTTAGATAAGACTGGATTAAACTTATGTATAATCCCCTCCTTACTTGTGTTTTCCATAAACGAGAGGCTACGAAATATCAATGACTCTCCGGAATTACAATGGCGCTGTGGCCTTGGATATCATCCCTGGCCTGCGCTCCCCAAGCGCCTAGACCCTGCAACATCTTCGCCGGACTGCATCTCCCGCGCTTCTGCCGACCAGGTCAATTATACCTTCGGCTATCTTACTTTACACTGGAGTACCAGGAAGACTCACGTCATCCCCAGTGCTGAACACATCCACAAGTCTGGTCTCCACCAACTCGGTGTTGAGCCAGCGAGAGCCTCGTCCAATCCACCGCCATCATCTCGGCTTACATCTGATGTTGAGCTTCGACATGGAGAACTTGCAGCTGATAATATCCACCCACGCGCTGCCGATCTTCGGCCTGGGAAATTCACCGTCGATTTACATCCACTAACTACGTGAGCATCGGTCCGGAGTTCTCTCACAACTGCACTGACTCAATAAAAGCTGTGACCTCCCGACCTCTTTTATTTGTCTCCTTACCACATCTTCAAAGATGTATTTTATTTTAGGATTTTCAGTAGATTTGAGGTTTTCGTTTTTAATAATAATATTTGGCTGATTTATATTGCGCCGTTTTCGTGAAAAATCACCTTATGGGCGCTTTAGCGTAGGTCAGCGTAGTTAGTCAGTAGGGTACTTATTTAAAGTTGAATGGAGATTTTCTAAATAGACATATTGTATATATTGAGTTAGCCCAATACGCAAAAAAGGTTAACTAAATTGTGCGAAAATTCTTCTTGTAAAGAATTTATTTGCCGGTACTATTTACCGTTCAGTCAGAAAAGGGAAATGTTCGAGAATTACTAAAACGCGCAAACTATCTGATGAACCTAGGCTTTATGAAATAGAAGTAATTAAACCGGCTCTGGTTTCTACATTTTTTTTTTTTTTTTTTTTTATTGAATACCTCACAAGAGTCCCAACTGCTCCTGTCTGGAGCCAGTGAGACTGTGGCATCCCCAATTGGGGGATGTTGTGAGGCTGAATGTAAGTGGGGAAGGGAAAGAGGAAGGTGGGGAAGTACCTGGCTATTCAGATCTAGTCACTAAACACGGCTAAAGCCATTTGGAGCAACGTTTCAATTCTGAATGGTGGTCTTACACCAGGGCGATACTGGTAGTATCTTCCACTCTGGAACGTGCCGCAAATATACTATATATTATTTTAATTAATTAATTGTGAAATAACACAAATCAATCAAATAAAATTTATTTGCGCACGCCGGGTTCGAACCCGCGACCTACGGAATGGCAGTCCAATGCGTTACCACTGGACTATGCCGGCCGTAAATTAATTCAAGAGATTTATAGTTTAGTTTAATAATAGGGTGGCAACAATACACACAATAGAATTATATGCTAATAACTCCGCCTAATTAATGGTCTGGGTACTGAAATGCGTACTTTCACGTTGAATATTTTATACCAGATGCGAACACGCTTATCGTTATACGAGTATCATAATCATACAATAAAGTCGCATAAAATTAAAATACGTACATATAAATTTCAATCATTTTTTTAAATTCTAGTATGTACTGGGAGTTCTGTGAACAATTTGTAGTCCTCGCTTTCAAAAAAATATGTTTCTAATTTCCTCTTAATTAATAAATAAATACCAAAATTTTCTCTGAAATTAGTTCAATTAAAAGTAGATATATAAATACCTACCTACTTAATTATAAACCAAGCATTTTATGCGACATCTTCACTTCAAAATAAGAATTATACAATTAGAGAATCGTCACTATCACAATGACAATTCCATATACACACGACTTTACACGGGTTTCCACGTGCCCCGACGAGTCCCATGTATTGGTCTTCGTTAAATTATTTTTCTCAGGACCTCTAAAAAATTACGTCTTTTGTGCTGCAAAATCCTTCTTTTCACTTCTTTTTCGCTTTTTCTGTTTTTCCTTCCTAACTTATAGACGAGCCTAAGGATGGGTTGTTTCGCAGAATGTGACAATTCTTCAAATAAATTTAAACAAATACAAGATTGGTGCAAACTAAACAAACTTTATCTTAACATTAATAAGTGCCATATAATAAGATTTTTCAGAATAACTCAACCTTTTTACTACCAATATAAAATCAATAATGTTTCTCTCACTTCTGTCAGTGAAATTAATGATTTTGATGTAGTATTTGAACATTAAAAATCTTATATTCTTCTTCAGTTCGTAGTCAAGTCGAATATAATTTTTCTATCTGGTCCCCTCACTTAAAAATCCACTCTGACTCCATTGAAAAAAATCTGCAAAAATTCTTTAGATTTATTAACTATAAACTCGGTCTACCAATTGAAACAATAAACTACAATCACTTGATGAAAGAAATAGACTTATTAAAACTCTCAGACAGAAGATTGGTTTCCGACTTGATTTTTATTTATAAAATTGTTAATGGTATTATAGACAGCCCTGATTTATTAAGTCTAATTACCTTCCATATACCCATAAGAACTAGTCGATCCAAAACTTTTTTAATTGCAATAAAAATATCAGGACTGAGTCATTTAGATACTCGCTTGTACCTAGATTGCATGCAGTTGGCATTGTTTTCTCAGAAATTGTAGATGTGTTCAATTGTACGGAATAAAGTTACAAGAAGGTTATAATAACATACCTCATTAAAAATAACAATTAAGTTTAGCATAATTCCATTCTTCTGTATAATTTTAAATGCAAATTTTTATATTGATTACTGTTTCTCTGAATTGTTATGTTAATATTTTCATATGTTTGTAAAAGCTCTTATGGGCGTATAATAAATAAATAAATAAAAAATTACAACGTTCATTTTCGGGTTCTGTGAAAGTCCTATTCAAGTACTATTATTATATCATTATTGGCTAGTTGCTTGACAGAACTTAAATAATAACAGAACTTGAAAATTAACTTCGAAATTTGAAGAATTATTTAAATTCTCCGAAATAACCCGTCCTAAGAATCACTATAGAGCATGTTTTTTTCTTTTTGTAACATCTTGAATTTGAATTTCGAAATTTACTCAGAAGCAATCTCGTTTCTTTTTTACATCATTGTCGATATCACAGTCTATCAATATTTACCTCCACATGCATGCTCCGGGAAAACATTTCAACGTAAAAGCTGTCGCACACAGCCCAGCAGTTACTGTAGAACTCGTGTCAATAGAACCTCTCCAGCATTCTCCGAGATGAGTCAAAAGTTTCTATTTATATGACTGAAGATGCGGGAGCACTGTTTGCCTGAACTATTGCGGGGACAACGCGGGGGGTTATGTTGAATCTCTGGGTGCATGTGAAAAGTTTAGAGACCTCAAATTCATTTTCTTGCACGAATTCAAAATTCATCTTCCTCGTGAGTTTTAAGATGGAAGAAATCGCGATAATCTCTCTGTATGATTGATAACCTAGATTATGATTTGGTGCCTTCATTTCAAGCTCTAACTCACAAACAGCAAAAAGTGAGTTAGTACACTACAGCATAAGACAATCAATATGTTCATAGCTACTGCTAAAAATACTTTACAATTCTGACGTCTAAAGAACTTACGTAACCTGTTTAATTTTCGCAAAATGTGTTATTTAAAATAATTATTTGAAAGTTTTTTAAGCTAAAAGGCAACCTTCGTCAATTGTATGTACTGATGTCGCCTCATGTGCAAACATTTTGAAATCCACGTAGACTGAGAGGGTGAAATTTATCTCTAGTATTCTTAAAAGCTGTAGAACTTCTCACTTTGAATATTTTCCAAAACCAAATGGTATTTACAAATGTGATGTTAATTTGCTAGCTGCCAGTTTAAATGTTAGACCAATTTTAATGCGTTTCACGACCTTGGTAACAATTCAACGCAATTTATATTTTTGACGCCTCCATTGATATTTGACAATCTTGATTAACAGGTTCATAAAATTCTGTAAAACGTCTTAATGTTTATTAATTTCAGGATGTAAACCTGCCTACCTCCAATACCGTTATTCTTTTATCACTGACGCACGGTCGTGAGATATGAGAACGCAATATTATAATGCAGTAACATCACGTACCCGAAAGATTTTATCCAGTAATTGCAGGGCTTATTTGTAGTAAAAAATGTGAAAATAAAAAAAAATATTTTTAGTTTTTAATTGAAAAAAAATCGAACCGTAAAACAAATTTTTTCACGATAGTTCATCTATTTTAAAATGTCTTATAAATTTAAAACAAAATTAAACATTCGGATTGACCTTTCTTCTCAGGTACCGGAGTCAACCACGTTTCTGACCTTGCCAGATGTTGAGCGGGTTTGACTGAAATTTATTTCGTATGTTTATTTATTTATATATATACGCCTAAAAAGGCTTTTACATAGAAGTGATACATGATGCAGTACAATAAGAGAATATGTATTATACAGGAGATATTGACAGTAAATAGATGTAATCCATTTTAAAGAAGGTAAAAAATACACACTTGTAAAATTGTGATTACAGGTATAATGAGAAAATATTAAAAAATATGAAGCAATATTAGTAAAACGTAAGAGTAACATAAAGTAAAAAAGAAATTACAAAAACACTACATATAAAACAAATCATTAAAACTAATTTACCAAAGCTACTCTAATTTGTAGGATTCAACAAAGTGTTGGTGTAGATTATGCTTAATTCTATATATGGAGTCAATAAATAAGTCAATAACACCCCCATACTTGTTGCCCAGATCGTGCATCCTATTGGTCAGTGAGTGTGTCTGATAGTTGGTCGAGTATGTATTACAGAAGAATGTTATATTTTGTCTTGTATTCCTAGTCGGCACATGTAGTTTAATAGTGGCAAGGATGGCAGGACTATCAATTAAGTTGTTAATGACTCTGTGTAACACAACCAGGTCTGAAATAATTCTCCTGTCAGACAGTGTTATTAGATGCAATTGATTCATCAAACTGACATAATTAATGTAATCAATAGGAATTCCGAGCTTAAAATTTACGTACTTAAGAAATTTGTGCTGAACTCTTTCTATATTATTGGAGTGAACTTTATATAAAGGGGACCAAATAGGTGAATTATACTCCAATTGACTTCTGACTATTGAAATATAGAGGGTTCTCATACAATCTATGGACTTAAAATCGGTTAAAGTTCTGCAAAGGAAGCCAAGCATCTTTAAAGCCTTATTAGTTATATAGTTGATGTGTTCAATGAATGACAAGTTTTCAACGAATATTACACCCAAGTCACGAATATGTGATACTGGTATTAATTTAATATTATTTAATGTATATTCATGTAATATATTATAACGAGTTTTGGAAAATCGCATTACTTGACATTTCTGAATGTTCAAAAATAAAGCATTTTGTTCACACCATTGATGAAGTTGTTCTAAATTACTCTGTAAAATTTGACAATCGTATACATTTCGTATTCTTTTATATATTTTTAAGTCGTCAGCAAATAGCAGAACTTCTACATCATTAAATTGGTCAACAATGTCATTGATGAATAATAAGAAAAATATTGGGCCGAGGTGGGACCCTTGAGGAACCCCACTTGTGGCCTCGAATATATAAGATTGTACAGAATTAATTTTTACACTAAGCACCCTATGGCTAAGATAACTAACAATCCAACTCATGTTAACAGTAATGTTGTCCGAGAAATGTGTGTATGTCCGTTTGTGTACACGTGATTAAAACGAAAAGTTGTTAGAATACATTGTCATCAATAACAAGACTTTTTGCCAAGTTTCAGCATTATCGGATATTGGGAAGTGGGTTAATTTACGCTTCCAAGATTTTCGTTCACTCATTTGAAATTAACAAAATTACAAATTAACAAGATTAACAAATTAACAAAACTAACAAATTTAACAAATTAATTTGCTGTTACACACTGTAGAGGTACAGCAGTCCGTAATATAAATCTTATAATATGCTTGTAAAGGTTCCATGATAACTCAACACAGTGACAATTCAACACACTTTTAAAAAGTGATATAAAGTCATTAGAAACGATTTTTTTTTAACCTAACCTTACCTAACTTAACCTAACCTACTTAGCCTAGTTAATAAAGTTTTTGTTTCATCACTTTCCATAACTTTATATAACTTTTTAAAGATGTGATGAATTATCATTGTGATGATTTATCCGGTCACCGTTTGAAAATATTCGACTTGTTAAAAAATGTTTTTTCCGGTAACCCAAATAAATTATCCCTTCATCGCCATGTTCTTAAGTTGTTTCTTCGGTAAATAATTAGTCCCAACACGCGTCAGAGGACGTAAACCCTAAGACGGGGAGAATAACGAAACTGTCATCCACTGCTGCTGCGGGCTGTCTGTCTCCTGAGATGGTCCCAGTTGCCTCATTAGGGGGCTCGACTTTCTCGAACATCCCCTAAACAAGACCAAACTACCCAAATAATACCGTTACCGAATATTGCTTTTGATTTATTCCTTCCCTTCATGGAAATAAAAAAAAAGTGTTTTACAAATTGACATCAGTTTCAGTTAACGGTAAATATGATCGAAATATCGATAAGTTTATCATTTTATATTCAAATGGGGTTTAAAGTATTCCGAATTCCGTCGAAGTGGACATATTTGATAACAGTGCACAATGTAGAAGAAAGTGCTGAACCGAGTGATTCCTGATGTTTTCTACTGGCTAAATAACTTCAACTCTCCTACGCCATGCGAAGAAGAAAAATCTTTATTAACTCAACTCGTTGAAGTAACAATAAGTAACGAGTGATATATATAAAGAAAATACCCGATATTATATAAATTTCAATAACCATGCGTTTTTTTAAACAATTAAACGGGTTTAAAAGTCAGCATCTTGTCTTATTTTTGAACACGTCTATTTGATTATTTATCGATTTGTTTTCATTAATGAATAAATGAAAATTTTGGAAGTGAAAATGTACCCACTTTCTGAAATCCGATCGAGCTGAAACTCTGCAGATGGACTAGTTGTCAATTACAATGTATTCCATCAACTGTAGCGCTTACGCACACACACACATTTCTCTGAAATTTGATGACATTACAGCATATAATATTAGAAATAAATGTCGGTCTTACCCCATTGGCCTTTGGCGAGGTCGTTGGCGTGGTTTACTCCAGTCCCAGAGAAAGAGGGTTAAATCTTCAATGAAATCATTTTTTTTAAAGGCAAGATAAAATAGATGTATTATAGTAAAACCTAGATGTATTATAGTAAAAAATGGATGTATTTTAGTAAAACTTAGATGTATTATAGTAATAAATAGATATATTTTAGTAAAAAATAGATGTATTATAATAAAACCTATATGTATTATAATAATAAATAGATATATTACAGTAAAAAATAGATATATTTTAGTAAAACCTAGATGTATTATAGTACACGATAGATATATTATAGTAAAAAATAGATGTATTATAGTAAAAAATCTTACGGGTTGATTTTTGAATGAGTGCTTCGTGAAAATATCTTTGCACTGATGAACAGTATCACAAATAGTACGTTCTAGGGTCGTACTCGAGTCATGGGGTCGCATCTCGGAGTACTTAGACCTTACCTCAACACACTGCTGGGGTGGACTTTATTTCCATAAATACACGTGGGACTATTCAAACAAAAAAATTAGGGGTCCTTGGGGAACCCAGGGGAGGCGAGAGCTGAGGTCACCTCGGGAGACTCTTCCCTCTTGGGACATTCGGGAAACCAAAGGGAAGTGGAGAGGAGGGCTGAAACCAGCTCGGTTAACGCTTCCCTCGAGGGCCTTCGAATCAAAGGGGACCTCCGACGAAGCCAAACAAAGGGGGACTTCCGATGGGAAAACTCTTAATGCTGCAGGATCCTCAAGGGAATCCATTTGCGATGAAAACAGGGACCGCCTCGGGACATAGATACAAACTCAAAGGAATGAGGTGAAATAGCACGCAGATTCATCTATGGTAAGCAAAGCTTAGTACCATCTGAAATTAATAGGTTCCTAAGTGAAAATATTAACAAAAAGTTAATGAAAGTGAATATTTTATTATATCATAGCATATCATTGCATAGCTTTCATCAAATGTAATTTTATTCTTATTTTTTATGTTTCAAAGTATCTGTCAAATTAAAATTAAACTACCAACCATGTAAAAGCCCTCTGGGCGTTAAATAAATAAATAAAATAAAAAAATAAAAATATCAGTTAATATCTGAAAAAAATTGAAAGATTGTATTGTATTGAAAGCTCTTGTAGTTCGAGCTTATGATGAGGCTACGCAGGGGGGCTGTCAGTAAATGTATTGAGGCCTATAAATTACTCTCTAGACGTCGGATTTATACAATCAGTTGCGGCTGTCTTAAGTGAAAGACGTGTATCGAAATTCCTATGCTTCTAGTTTTCGCTACAAGAAAAGTTCCAAAATTGTTTCCCGAAAATATTGAACAATCTAGACCCAGACTTCTTTCGGCAATATGGGGCTCAATAATAGAAATTTTTCCTCTAAAATAGCTTCTATCAAGCTGAAACTTTGTAAATAGGCAAACATGAAGCTGCGCAATCGATTTCGCTCAAAAATGAAAAAAAGTTTACCTGAGACATGATGATTCTATAGTTTTTGAAAAACAGCATTAACCAAAGGAGTGCTTCTGATGTAGCCTAAGCAACAAACCAAAAAAATATATAAACTACATAAAATTTTTCGCTCGACAATAGCTCTTATATTCTGAAACCGCTAAAGTGTTTTTAAGCGCGTTCGTATGCCGGAAGAAAGCTATAAAGATATATACTCCCTTTCCTTCATGGTCTGTCATCTTAAGGGGTGCTGTGTGGGGTTTTTTTAGGTAAAGGGAGAAGAGGAAGTTTGTACAAGACTCCAAGCAATGCTTGGTACACGTCAGCTTGTTATAAATAAACGCAAAAACACAAATTTAATTCATCAAACGCGGATTTATATCCAAGATTTCCCCTCAGTAAAATAATAAAGTAAAAGAAAAACACTAACCGTAAAGATGCCAAGGTGATTGGTTGAAAGCGATTGGCTATGGATTAGGGGTGTTTTATACCCTTATTACTCCCGTCTCTTAGTTTTATCCCCTCGCCCCGCGGGTAGTAAACGCTAAAGCTTGTCCAACCCTTTCTAATATAACATATCGGCAACACCGAACTTCCATAAGTAACATGCTGCTTGTTGCGAGTTTCGCTTTAGACGGGTGGTTGTTACTAAGACGTGGAAAAGCTATACACACTTTACGTGAGGCGAATCATTTTCCAGTTTATTATTCTTGTACATTTATTTGTAAGTAATATTTATAAAACAAGAGTGGTGCACACTTCCTCAATATTGAAAAATGTCAATATGTTGACGCACCACATGCATCTCCGTTTAATGCGTGTTCCTGAATTCCTCCACCCAATTACCTGTCGCTGTCTGACAGTGTGCAGTACTCACGGTGACATTACAACAATTCATACATTACTAGTCTGTTAATTAAACTGATTCAATGAACATGTTCCTTCAGTGTGTTTAATTCGACTCTATTACGGAAGTTTGTGCAGTTATAACCAGCACTGCCTCTCATGGCCATAATATCGATCAAAAAGACCAAAGGTAAGTCAAAATCCTTTTCCAATTCTAATTGTCAAATATTAATAACAGTCCACAATAAAACCACAAACTGATTTGCATACAATATGGCGAATTCATCCACTATGCATCAATATACCATCAACAACAGTTTGTTGAAAATAGTTGAGCAAGTTAAGGACCTTCGTATTATTTTTGGCAGTAAATTAACATTCGAGTGGTCGACTTGCAAACCCGCTGTGAAAATTTTTGCTGGTTCTCGTAAAAAGAGATTGAAGAAAATTGAAAATAAAAATATACTAACATTTTTCAGAAAATAATATTGTATATTCATGTTGATATTTAGCTTAAAGTATATTATCATAGATTGCATTTAAGACGCTGTCTGGATTGCATTTAGTTCGGGTTGAATCTTGCGATCATACATAAAGATAGTTGCCAATAAAAATGTGCGGTGAAAAAATGAAGACAATGTTAGTAGTTCTTATTCGAAGTATGATACAGTTAAAAGTGACCGAGGAGAATAGGGTCCCATTAGCGCAGTTGGTAGAGCACTGTCCCGGAAAGACAGGGGTCCTGGGTTCGAGTCCCAGATGTGACCGTTTCCTTTTCTGATTTTTCTGTTTCAGATTTTCGTTTAGAAATCACTAATATTGTCTTCAATATTTAAATATTACAATTTGAGGTTTTACTCAATAAAGTTATTCCGAAAAATAAAAAACACAAAAAATGTTTAGGGTTTATTTTGAGAACAGCAAAATATTAAAAATTATTTGGTGTGTGACATTGTACATTAATTGAAAAAAAGACAATTCGTACCATTGAAATAATAAATGGTTATCTGAAGCTTCACCAGGGCTTATATATTAAGTAATCATAATTACATACAGACACTACGAAAATGACACAATTTGAGAAAGGAACATACCTAGGAGATCACTTGAAATTTACACTTCATTAACATTATGAGTTTGGCCATCTCTTGCGGGGATAGTATTTTGTGATTATTTCATTTAGGTATTACGTAGGATCATTGTAATTATTATTATTTATTTATATATTTTTAATACATTTAATATATATGCATAGATTATAAAAACACAATATATTTTTATGAACGGTAAAAAAAAATAATTGTGGTTATTTGATTATTTAATTGTGGTTGCTCTTTATACTCAAAATGATATTTGTCTAAACTCAAACATTGACATTCTTTCGGATTCACTGTCGAAATTCAAACGTGACATCGTGTCAATAAAATAAACTCTTCAATGCGTATACATACACACACACTCACGCATACATTGAACAGAAACATATCATAGGTACCCAACATGAAATATCTAATTCCTCTTTATTGTTTCATCACTTTTGTTTCTGTAATATCAAATAAATAAATAAATAAAATTTAAATATAACGTGTATTTAACAAAAATCCCAAATAGGCAAGACCAGTGCGTGGGTACAGCTTATTGTCGAATGTTGCGTGGGACTTTATTAACGTATTTTTTAAAGCGGTCCAATATAAACATTAATCCTAAATTGATTTCAATTACAGATAGGTGTTGCAAAAAAATATATATATAGATAAGCATTAGAAAATTACTGACCTCAACACAAGTGAGCTAAAACACAAAATCAAAACTCACCTTGCGAATGAGTGGAAACATACATACCCGACGGTTAGGGGGCTTAACGTTACGCCACTGGACAAGTCCCCGTAATATAATTTTAAATGCTTTACACGGTTTTATTAATTGGCATTTTAACGTAATTTTAATAATGCTCGAACATGGAAAAGATATCAAAGGTACTTATATATTTAAATACATTTTAGACAAAGAATATGTACCATTCAAATTTAATTCATATTGTGGGCAACGATATCTATGTGAAAGTAGTTTTCCTATTCTAACCTTTCCTTTTCCCCAGAGATGATTTTTATACGTAAGGAGGATGTTTTTTATATGTTTTCATATAGCTACACCGTGTTCCATGCTTATACCGCGAAACGTTGGAGATGGTTATTCATGATAACGTCAAGAAAGTTTTCTAAACAAATCAATTCTAGTTACAAAAAAAAATTCCGAGGAAAAGTTTATTTATTTATTATTTTAAAAGAAAGACAAGCATTCCCGTGGTGCAAATATCCTCAAAATATTTTAAAATCTCCTATTACCATTATAGTAAGCGGAAAAAGTTGCTTGTGTCGTCATCGAGGACTTAGCCATCCGAGGAATCGAACTCACTACGCCTGAGTAGGACCTAGGCGCAATGCGAACTCAGCCGATGGCCGGTCAGTTATCCGTGTAATCGTGGCTTTACTTTTACAAGAATGTACGTGTTGGGATAGCAAAATAGCAGCCCTCACATTTAAAATCTTAAGCAGAACGGCTGACCGAGAGCGAAGAAATTAAGTTTATACGAACCGAACTAATGAAAAAAATGTCACCATGTTTTGCTAGTCAATCTAAGCACGAACTACATTTGCCACGACGCCGACTGTACAGAATGTTCCTAGGTCTGAACGAGTACTGATAAATGAAATTTGCCTGTTTTTGCTTTTAAATCCTGAAGTCGAACGAAATTTCATGTCGTATAATTTGAATAAAATCGACTGCTCAAATCGTGTTACGTACGAAATGAACGCATCAATTTAATGTTTTAACGAGATACATGTACGCGTAAAGTGAACATTTCCCGTTGGAAAACACTTGGTAACGCCAGTGTCGAGGACATGTATTAATATATTAATAAAATTGTTCCGATAACCGGTAGCTCGTTTCTCATGCGAGTCGACTTACACAAAAACAATTCGAAGAAAAAACCCATTGGAATGATATGTTGTATTTTATATAATATTCATGTTCAAATATATATGTAGCGCCATGCTACTTACAAAGAGCACCGGTCTACCCGCAGCTTTTAGAACTGTCCGGGCGACTCTACAAAGAGACGCGCTTCAATAAATGCCGCGCACCGCACCATATACTCAATATATTTTTCTACTATCCTAGTGCGAGAACACTCAATGTGAGGCGGTAAAAGACTTTCTGCGATTTTTCTTCACAACAATTTATTATAATAAAATACATACTACAGGCTACTACGTTATCTTCAACGATCACAGAACTCAGATTGAGGGTCTTATTTCCCTTAATCTATAGGTATTTGTAAACCTATTGGCTTCAACGACACTACTGACAACACTGCTCTTCTGTGTTCTTCCACGATTACAAAACTCCGATTAAGGGTCTCATTTCCCTTAATCTATAGGTATTTGTAAACCTATTGGCTTCAACAACACTACTCACAACACTGCTCTCCTGTGATCTTCCACGAGCACAGAACTCAGATTAAGGGTCTCATTCCCTTTCAATGCCCATTTCCCACGTCTTGGCTGGCGTGTAAAACTAAATATTTTGCTTAAACTAACATTTCAAAAGGATATGACACAATAATGAAAATATATTTTCAATGAGTCTTCGGAATGCATTTTAAATTTGCAAATTTTATTTGGATTCTTTATTATGGGTCAATATTGGCGTTGACTTAGTCAAAAGAATGCTTGCAATCATTACACCCGGTGGGTAGTATAGGTCAATGCAAACGAACTAATACTTAAAGGTACATTTTACAATGATAAATAATTTTTAATCCTAGAATTTATCACATCATTACAGGACATTGTGTTTATAAAAATACCAGGCTCTTAGATATATTATTTTATTTGAGATTGGGACTTGTTTGCAGATGTGGTGAAAAAACACTATGTTATGAAATCTTAAATTTAGAAACGGTGGAAAAATGTGAAATATGGAAAATAAATTATTTACAATAGGTATTGCAGCATTCATTCTAGAATGAACTGTCCAGTACTCTCATTTTTCAAATCAATAACTTTCCGCGACTTGAGACCAGAGACACGCACGTCTCTGGCCTCCGGCATAAGCCTCTGCCCACATGGCGTCAAGTACTCACATTTAGGAGCGATCACACTCTGGAATTCATCACCTTTATCTCCACCATCTACGGTTTCAAGCATCGGTCGACCTAAAATGTCGAGCATTAGCCTCGGGAATTCGTCACCTTGAATCTCCACCATCCACGGTGTGGAGTCGAGAATTGGTTTGGAGGAACTCGTCATCCGTCCATCTACACCACCCACGGTGCTGAGCATCTAACTAGAGGACCAAGAAGATCCGTGATCTTCACCGCCAGATGAACACTATATCGTCAGAAGCCTTCACTCGCACGGTGGTGAGAACAGATCCGCATTCAGGCGTGATGTGACGTATGTCTTACTAATTCCATCATAATACATACACACAGACAGTGTATTACGATGGATAACACAACCACATAATAAAAACAGTGATAATACATAACATCTTTCATTGTCTCTATCTACCGTTTATTATCTTTCTGACGGCCGGCGTGGTCTAGTGGTATACGCTTTTGACTACAGATCCGAAGGTCGCGGGTTCGAACCCGGCGTGCGCAAATAAATTTTTATTTGATTAATTTGTGTTATTTCACAATTAATTAACTTAAAATAATATATAGTATATTTGCGGCACGTTCCAGAGTGGAAGATACTCTCAGTATCGCCCTGGTGTAAGACCACCATTCAGAATTGAAACGTTGCTTGAAATGGCTTTAGCCGTGTTTGGTGACCAGATCTGAATAGCCAGGTACTTTTCCACCTTCCTCTTCCCCATCTCCCTCCCCTCCCCAATACCCCCAGCCTCACAACATACCCCAATTGGGGATGCCATAGTCTCACTGGCTCCAGACGGGAGCAGTTGGGACTCTTGTGCGGTATTACAGTAAAAAAAAAAAAAAACGCCATTATTAACAGAAATACGCTCAATAATTTAATGTTTTTTTCCTTATTACTTTTTTCGTATCAGTTCTTTCTATTAAACGTGGGTAATTTTAATAAAATAAAATATGTCAAACCACAAAGTGATTGCTTTCTACAATAATAAGTGGGTATTTTTGACTAAAAAATTCTTTGTTTCAACGTATTAAATAACACTTTAACATGATGTATATCAGGCTTATATATTTGCCGCATACAAGCATAACAAAAATTAAATAAAAGGATCCTCCGCATTTACACAATCCAAAGAAAGCACATTCGCCAAATCGACCGATCTCGCGCGCCATGTTTCTCCCTGGAACCGTTTTCCCTTTAATCATGTTTGTTCCTGCGAGAGCGAGCGAACACAAATAATAATAAATCTCCCGATAATTACATATATTTTTACTTACACCTACTCAGATTTTCCTTATCCACATAAAAGGCTGGATATTTCACACCTCCTATAAGCGAATAATGGAAGAGGAATGATGGTGTACTATTAAATCCCACTCCAATTTATTAAAATGTTTACGCTCCATTCGCTTACTCCACAAGTTCGATTAATTAAGCAGTTTATACTTACATTACAAACAAAGGCCAAAATTTATTTTTTTGGAATAACTTAATGAGTAAAACCTCAAATTGTAATCTTTAATTAGTGAAGATAATTAAGCGATCCTAAACGAATATTTGGCAAAGAAAAATCAGAAAAAGGTACGGTCACGTCTAGGTCTCGAACCCAGGACCCTTGCTTTGCCGGGGCACAATGGTGCACACAAAAAAGCAAAATAAGTAATAAGCACTAGATATTATAATATCAAAATTAGTACAATTTTCGTATCGTATATATCGTATATATCCCGTCTAAAACACACATTACAATATTCATGTACAAGCATACAAAATACAAAAAGAATATTAAAAAAATCTTCACGTTTTATAAATCTTAAGATGGATATTCCAGTAATTTTGTTAAACTACAAAACACTTTTTAGTGAAATAATATGCTTAAAAAAAATTAAAGAACAAAAATCCATATTATTAAAATAAATACACGAAATTCCAATGATGTCCTCTGCGTGCGAACCGTATCTTGATTTCAGGTAAGTATGGCACTGTATATTATCTACCTGTACAAAATATAAATAAATAAGAAAGACACATATGTACGTTCTGGCATCATGTTCATCAATCAAATGCATTGTACATTAGTGATCGACGAACCGATGGATACAATCTAAATTGATAATAGTTTGACTAGTCTATAGTTAGTGATAACATAGATCATTGTAGAAATATTATATTTATATTTGTACAGCGCTTTTGAGGTGATTTTGTACAAAAAACATCATTATACAAATCGTCCAAGTATTACTATTATTTAAATTTTCGGACAGAAGGAATTTCACTGACTTGGTATTTCTATATAAAATTCTAAATTATGCATTTGATAGTTCAGAATTGCTAATAATAAGCTTTAGGATTCCACTACAATATAATAGAAGTCGGGATTTACTTCAGTGTAGAAATTTTGGGACTAACTACCATATGTATTCTTCATTGCCCAGAATACTTACGGAGGAAAATAATTATACCGAGTTGACATCTTCAATTTATTACTTAACAATTACTAAAGATTGTTACTGATGCAGTTTAGTTACGTATAATAAATATTGTACATTTTTTACTATTCATATGTAAAAGCTCCTGAAAAGCGAGTTAATAAATTAAAAAATAAGTAATAATTTAGTAATAATTTGTACCCTAAAGATGCTTGAGTAAAGCGAAACCGGTTGGTTCAAAAAATTATTAAAAACTCGTGGTTTTAAAACTAAAAGTATTTTATTTCATTTTAAAAAATAAGTAATATATAAATAAATTCATTCAGATTAACTTTGAACGTTTTCAAGGTACAGATGAAAATTTCTACATCTCGTAAGACGTCCCATGAGAAAAATATTTTATATTTACAATGTGCTACTAACATTAAATAAATTGTTCTGGTATGGCAACGTTATTAAACCAACTGTGGTTCATTCTTTTCAAGTCACAAAACGAAAATTTTCAAAAATGAATAATTTAAAATTCGTAAAAATAATTAAAAATCTTGAAGTTTATATGAACGTGTTTATCTGTATATTGAAATGTTATTGTAAAATATGGCAATTCTATTCGTAATTGTGAGAAATTCAACTTACTTCAACAAATTAATTTTTTCTCAAAATGACCTAAAAATATTACGTATCAATTTTATTTTTAGTATTAAAAATGACTATTCTATAATATATTATAAAATTACTGACAAGTAATATTCCAAAAATATGTGGCTTGAGGGTTTTACCAAAACAATCTTTTCAATTTTTTTATGTCCAGTACTTAATTTAAACGTATTCATTAATATAAGACCATCGTTCTAACATAGCAGTAAAATAAAACACTATTACAAAGCTTCCAGCGATGGAAAACCTTTTAGCGTTGTGTAGCCTCACGGAAATAACATGAAAGACATTTTCATTGACTGAAATCACTGAAATGTTAGCGTTTTATATTCAAGTGTTTGCGCTAGTGTGAAATAAGGTCACGTTTAGATGAGCGAGTCCATCCTAAGCCCGGAAAAAGATATAATAAGACGATGATAGATAAATCTGTATTGGAAATAGGTTCTTTCACAATGGACTCGTAAGCTCGGGTCTATGGCAAAGCGCGACAAAGCGTTAAATTTCCATTATAAAAGCAATTCGAATAGATATATTCGTATGCAATTTCATGGTTGATGATTTATATAAGCTTTCACCAAAGTTTAAAATACTTATCTATCGTTTTATGGCGTGATGTGATTTTTTTTTTTTACTTTTGAGTTTCAGGAAAAATAATTTTAATAATTTTATCACTATGTCAAGCCATTCGGTACTTTATGTAGGTATCAACTTTTGGACAGTCGAATACTAATCCTCTGATTCTTTTGGTTTGGAAATAGTGTAGGAACACGGATAAAACTTATTGATATAAAATATTGCTAATTTATAAGAATCTCTTCAAATTATTTGTTATACGGTTAAAAACGGAATTGCAACCTTTAACAAATTTTGACCACCAAATTCCTACCCACGGCTCATACTATTTTTCTTCCCAGATCTTATACTCCTTTCTTTCCAAAAAATACCCTCCACACAGCATCCCCAAAGACGATATCGGTCCTGAGGAATTTTTTTTTCAGGGCCTCCTGTCTGGAGCTAACGTAAAAAAATATGTATTTACGTTGAACATATAATTCCCTAGTGCGATCCATACTCAAGGGAACGATTTGAAAGAAAATTGAAGAAGGCATTTTATAAAATACCTTTTGACTACTAACTGGCCCAGACAGACAATAAAATTGTGCATTAGCTCAAGAAATGGCAAATTGGTATTTGATGGTGTCCTCGTGTGTATAATATTTGATAATGTTTTATTCAATTTAACAATGTTTATGGTACAAGAAAAACTTTTTTCGTAAAATCGTCTTGAAACTCACGCAATTTAATCAGTCTAGAATGTGTTCTCAACGTTCAGTTTTTATAAGTATTCCAACTTTCAAAGGATTAATTAGTCACTCCAAGAAACTATCCTACAAGATATAACTAGGTTAAAATACACTTGTCTCATAAAAAACATAGTTAAGTCGGGTCTCTAGCGTCCAAATGCTTAAAAACATCGGACAAAAACAAAAACATTGGGTCGAAGTCACAACGTTTTTTTTCCATCGGCCACGGAAAACAGAAAACATTTTGGCACTGCCACGGTGCTCCATGTTTATGAAACCGCACGTACGAAAAATTCGCGAACGTTGTGCACTCATACAAATGCAAATGACACGCCAAGCCTCCGTGTCTCCTTATACAACATAAAACGCATAACTATCATTGGCTCTGCCACGTTGATAATCCGTACAGTTTGGTCGTAGCTCAGCGATACGCATCCATGTCTCAATTTATTTTATCCACGCGTAAATATGTACCAGACAGTTTGAAAATGGGCGGCAGATTAAATTTCACCTCGCATAAGAATGATGATTTTTCCAAAAATGCTACTTAACGCAGATTTTTTGACTGTTTTCGCATTGGACCATGATTCTCATCACGATTCTAAAATTTCTTCCATTCGGCGACAAAGAGTCGGCTTTTTATATTCGAACCCTTAAATTTCAGTCCGATCGGCACAGCGCAGCGCAGCGCTTTAATAGCTTTTTAATTTCGAACCCAAGTCTTGAAATAGTGCTCAAAAGAATGATGATTTTTCCAGAAATGTAACTTAATGCAGTTATTGTCACTAATTTTCCTTAAAACTATGATTCTTAATACGATACTAAAATATTAGCCCGTGTGGTTCCAAAGACTCTGAAAAAATGGCTTTCACAGTCCGAACCCAAGTCTTCAATTAGTGCCCATAAGAATGATGATTTTTCCAGAAATGTTACTGAATGCAGATTTCGCATAGAGCCATAAAGCCTGGTTTAAAAGCTATTTTATTTCGAACCCAAGACTTTTAATAGAATAACAGACTGACATTTTGGAATCGTGATGAGACTCGTGGTCCAATGCGAAATCAGTCAAAAATCCTGCAAAAAGTTGCTGTCTGGAAAAATCATCATTCTTGTGGGCACTATTTCAAGACTTAGGGTGGAACATAAATAGCCATTTAAGCAGGCTCCATGGCGCCGAACGGACTGAAATTTTAGAATCGTGATGAAAAATGAAATATTTTGCATTAATAAACTTTCAGTTAAACACGAATCGGAACACGTGTTCATAAAAATTATAATATTTTCTCATTTCGTCATTATAGAATATCAGGCCAATCGTGGGTGCATAAACACGTTTTCCGATATATTAAGAGTGTTATAAAAGTTTAACAGGAAATTGACTGCCATCCCGTTATTAACCGTTATTACGTCACATGTACGTAATTTGCTATATTTTCACTACTTTTATAAATTCTATTCCTATATACTATCGATAGTTTTAATCGGTTGTCTGTCTATAATAACAAATAAGCTTTAAAAAAATAATCACTAAAAATGTCCATGTGTTTTATAAACTAGTAAATTACATTTTTTTATGTGACACTTCACAAGAGCGCCCCTATATTACAGTGTTAAGGCAGGGGAGCTGTGTTGCCACTCGGTTGGGCAGCGTTGTAAGGCGGTTCAAGGTAAGGGATATATTATTACGGGTCTTTTTTATATGAAGGAGCAAAAACAGATGCCTGTAGCTCGTTCCACATACGAGCCGTCTTACATAAAAACGAGTCGAAGACGTGGCCCGTTTTCGTGAAATCAACATCAACTGTGAGGTGTTCCGCTCGTGTCGAGTTTCACGCACGTGCACCGGTCCATCGGGGATCAATGCTGCTAGATCAAAATACCTGCAGAACAGACTCAGCATGCCCACATTACGTCTGTGCATTGTTGGCAATCAGTCTGTTATCAATGGATTGTCAATCAGACTGACCGCCCCCCTTTGCACAGAATCAAGTTTGTTTATCAAGTATTGTGGGGTTTCGGCCTAGAGGTGGCTCCCATATTCATTTTCAGATTTTTATGGGGTCAGCGCTGGTTATTATTGAAGAATCTGCTAGGCCTTTGCAAAACTCTAACTTATTTGAGAATGAATGATTATAAGTAAAAATTAAGACCCCTAAGGGTATAATTTGCTACAACAGCACTGTAACAATTAAGTCCCCAAAGGGTATAATTCGCTAAATCAGCACTATAAAAATTAAGTCCCCTTAGGATATAATTTGCTAAAACAGCACTACAACAATTAAGTCCCCAAAGGGTATAATTCGCTAAATCAGCACTATAACAATTAAGTCCCCTAAGGGTATAATTTGCTAAAACAACACTATAACAATTAAGTCCCCAAAGGGTATAATTCGCTAAATCAGCACTATAACAATTAAGTCCCCTAAGGGTATAATTTGCTAAAACAACACTACAACAATTAAGTCCCCAAAGGGTATAATTCGCTAAATCAGCACTATAACAATTAAGTCTCCAAGGGTATAATTTGCTAAAACCGCACTACAACAATTAAGTCCCCTAAGGGTATAATTCACTAAAACAGCACAATAACAATTAATTCCCCTCGGTTTTTTATATTTTTTTTTTATAATTTTGTTACTTTATATTACTTTTCAAAGGTTATCCGTTTTGTTATTGATCTGTTTAGTCATAGAACCCTTCAACCCTTGGAATGAAATAAATTCTGCTACTAACCCGTAGCAGATTTGCTCAGGAAAACTGAGGAACTCACCGCATTCTCATTGATTTTATGGTATTTAGAACCTCATAGAACACTCAGAGGATACTGAATTGACAAGAAAATACTTTACCATATTATTATAGCTTTTTTGTCACTTGCAGACATTGATTTTTTTATCTGTGAAATAGCGCGCGCAAATTCCGTGAAAATGTCTAAATATGTCATTTTCAAAAGTCATAGTGCTGTATTTATTTACAGAAAAGTCTCATATGACTTACATTTATTGTCTTAAACGCTCATTTAGCTGAAAAAAGTAATAAAACTCAAGAATTTCTTCACAATATATATACTTACAACATTTGAAGAGAAAAAATAACTTCTTCGGGGGACACTGCACAGGATCGAATAACATGTTTTTTTAAAATATAAATACATTTTCTGATAAAAAGTTAAATTCACAAAAACATAATTCTACAATTTGTAAAATTATGTTTTTGTGAATTGTTTGATAATAATGTTAGCGCGGCACTGGCGCACGAAGGGTTAAATATGCGTATATGTATGATTCTGCCGCTGACAGCTTTGTCGTAACCACAATAATTTCTGTTATGGAAGGTGTAGCTGTTAAAGCAATCAGCAACACACCATACTTGCATGTGTTGATCTTGTCACCATACCCCAGCTGGCCTGTTGCTGTCAGAGTCGTGGGAGGCACTCCGCCCCCTTTACCGCCCCCGCCCTGCCCGCCGGCCCACCGCGCCCCCGCCCTAGTAATAGGTAATAGGTCTACCGCCCGCGATGTTTTATGGCGGTGCGGGCGGCGGAGTATTGACTGTCTAATCAAACAGAGGAGTGATAGTTTGCTCTGGCGGTGCTGTCGCAAGGTCGCACTGATGAGGGGTGGAAAATTTTTATATCGTATTTCGAAAAGTGTTATTACGTTACAAACTTTTCTTTTACATATTTTTTGAGTTTAATAATCCGGACACTAAAACAAGTATTGTCACCCGATATTTAATAGGAGGATATACAGACATCTTAAAAAAACTATTGTCATTTTCTGACTTGAATACCACCATTTGCTACACGTCAGTAAAAAAAAGTTTAACTTATTTATCATTTCTACAGTACAGCCCGGTGTGTTCAATACTCTAATGCATCATAAGATTAGTATAAAAATAAAGAAATAACTTTTCAATATAAGATATTTACTCCAAAATTTAATAAGCAATAATTGTAAATATTATGAAATACTAGGTAATATTGAATTATTTGGCGGGTTTGGAATATGCCAACGTATCTTAGTGGTTTAGAGAAGCTGACCGGCAATCAGAACGCTGCGGGTTCACTCCCGTCGGCGGCATTTATTTTTAGTCGGGAGATATTTTCATTTTGTATGTGTATTTCAGGTGGATAATTCTTGCTTATAATAGTCGTAATATCTTTCACTGGATTTCCTATTTATTATTGTATTAGTCAAAAAATGGTAGATACCCCTAATATCTTGGTCATGCCAAGAAGCGACAAATAATTGATTATTCAACTAAAATAGGTGTTTTAATTTAATTTTCGTAATAACTTAGTAAGTAAAACCTAAAATTGTAATATTTAATTATTGAAGCAAATATTAGCGATACTTAAACGAAAATTTGAAACAGAAAAGATACGGTCACATCTAGGACTCGAACCCAGGACCCTTGAATTGCCGGGGCACCGCTCTACCGTAAAAGGCAAATTTGATCAGAAAGCACCTACCTCAAAAAATATTTATATTTGAGTTTCGCTCGATTTAGTACTTTCTATTTGTCTTTTACTGTTTTGGATTATTACCTAATGAGCAAAGCTGGGCGATGTCTGGTTAAAACGGAATTAATATCCAAAGGTTTCTGAGTGTTTCTGGAATGGACGAAAGGAATATTAAGAGACAAGGTTGCTTCGCGAGTTTATGGGGACCGTAGTGACCCCTCTTCGGATCGAACATAATTTTTACCTTCAGTTACATAAAGGTTAATGGTGGGATTAATGGTAAAACAAGTTTCCTTATGTCGTGGCTTCGATACTTTTACTAATCTGGCTGCACGGAGAAAATCTACTGATATAAAATATTGCTAATTTATTAAGAATCTCTACAAATTATTCGATATACAGTTAAAAACGGGATTGCAAGCCTTTAACGAATGAATTAACAGGATTCCTAATAAACTTTCAGTTAAACAAGAATCTGTTATCGTTTCGTCGGAACACGTGTTAATAAATATTCTAATACTTTCGTTCTTCGTCATTACAGAATATCAGGACAAACGTCGGTGAATGCATACATTCTCCCATATATTATGAATGTACCAAAAGTTTATTAGAGAATGGCCTGCAGTCCGAATTTTAATAGGATTTTAATTGATCAGCAATACTCATTTTTCTAAGTGTGGCATACTGAGAACAACAATCTTGTTAAAAAAGTGATAGCATACCAATTTCCTAATAAAATACTAGTCGTTCGGAATATATCGAGAACACGTGTTCTTTTCCTAATAAATGCAGATACTTTGATAGAAACTCTGTCAATTCATTCGTTGAATGCTTGCAGACCCGTTTTTAACAGGAAAACAAATAATATAACAACATTTATACAGTCTTTTATATACAGTTGTTTTCTCCGTGCACTAAATCAATTCCACAGATTGTACCGGGCCACGTCGCCGGCGCAAAGATTGCTCTGATGTTAGCCAGCCTCCAATAAAAGCACCGAAAGATATATTAAAAAAAAACAAACAAACCAAAATATGTTGGGTTATTTTTCAGTCCTCATTTTTGAGTTTCATTCTCAAAAAACACATGTACTTGTTTGATGTTTTATAATTCTTAGAAATTCTAGAAAGCTTGAAAATGATTAAAACTGATATGTAGACTTGAAACTGGCTTAATCCAATTTAAAATCAAATTGTTACGCACCTTAACCAGCAGAATATTTATTTTAATTTATATTTCAGCAGCTGTGTTGGAATTTTGAATTAACTTCTCTGTGGCTTGAATATTGTAAATCTTTTAAATTGTTTGTATCTTGGAGAAACGACGAGTCTCGCGTCTTAAACAATATCACGTATTTGTAAAAAGCATTAACTTTTTGACTCGCTATAATTTACAATATAAACACATAAATTTGTCATATTATAAACTAAGGTTTATAGGACAAGGTTTTTATGTATAGCACAAAGGATAACAACGTATAACAATTACTAGCGCGAAACATATAAATTGAAAAAATAAATGCCGCCGCGGTAAAATTGTTTTAGACCACTTTAATTTTATGAAGCACTCAGCCGGTTTCGGAAGAACCCTTCCTTCATCAGGATAATTTAAAACAAACTTAAGATACAGAATACATACACATATAGATAATTTTTTAGATTATGTAGTGAGAAGCGAATAAAGGGGAAGGGGTAATTAGAGGATTTATCGGAAAAACGGATTTACTGGAAATATGTCTGGATGGGACTAAAAGATAAATTTATGTGATCATTCAATAAACTGGTGACATTATTTAAGGATTTTCTAAATTTCAAGAATTCTATTTTTTTCCTTTATTATTAGAGTGAAGAATCGTGACACCAGTGTCCTCATTAAAAGTGTGATCGGGGAAAATTAAATGTTTAGCAAACTCTCAAAAAATATTGTTGTTCAAACATCTTAAATATTCCGTGATTCTATTATTTATATTTATTGATTTATTTCCAAGAAAACTCACATTGGATGATACATTTTGAATGTATCATGCTAGGGATGCCCCTGTGTTATGGCGTAATATTTCTAGTTGTCTTACCTATTTAGAATAAGTATTGTACGAAACTTAACCGTATTGTTACAATACGGTTAAGTATTTTAAAAAAATAAAGTGGTCTTAAAGGATTTTAGAACTTTTTCTAGCATGTAAACTCGGCCATCCTGACAAATCGGCAATTGCCGAGCATTTAATTGAAACCGTTTATTACTTTGAATTTGTTCCTATAGTCCTGGGAAGACCCAAGAAGCATAGAGCACGCCTAATTACCACGACAATTGAAATTCATAAAAATTCCATTCATAATTTTAACGTTAATAGTATTTTTTTGTACTTAGTAAATTGGTTAGTGTGTTTACATTACTCACACCGAGAAAAATGAGTATTGCTAATTTATTAAAAATATCTTCAAATTATTGGTAATCCAGTTAAAAACGGGGTTGCAGGCCGATTCCTGATATTTTTTTAGTAAATTCACAATATATTGGAAAACGTGTTCATGCACCTGGATTTACATTGATAATATAGAGTGACAAAATGCGGAAATATAATATATTCCGGCATCGTGTTGAATACATTCGTATTTTGATAAAAGTTTAATAGGAAACCAATCGATTCATTCGTTTGGGACCTGATATCCCGTTTTTAACCGGATTGCGAATAATTCGAAGAGATTCTTAATAAATTAACAATATGCATTATTATTAATTTTTGATTCTTGAAAATGTACCTAAAACAGAGTCATGAATAAGTACAAAATATGATAATATTAGTTATAAACTAAAAGCTGGAAGTAATTAATATCTCTATGACAATAACTTTCATAATATTGCCATCTCCAGGTTAATTGATAATTCATATTATTAGGGATAAAACTCACGCTCTGCTTTACGAAATTAAGTGTTATTTGTTATATAGCCTGCCATTACAGTTATTCTGTAATTATTATGAACTATGCCGTGTTTTAGGATTTAACTATCAACATTATCATAATATCGTAAACAGAGAGTAGCGAATAACATCCCACATACTCTGAATTAACAGAACGAGGTTTACAACAGGTAAATTAGGTGTTACTTTTGATTCTACCAATATTGATATATCCATAATATAACCCTTTCGTAGAAAACTTGAGGAATACCCTCAGGGTCAATTTCATATTTGCCCAGAGAAAAATGGGTGTGGCTGATTTAATAAAATCCAGTTAAAAACATGATGGCAAGCCATTTCCTAATAAAACATACATTCGGAATATATAGGAACACGTGTTCATGCAGCTGCGCTTATGATACATATAATGACGTAATGCGACAGAATTAGAATTTTTATGAACACCTGTTCCGACATCCTCATAATAAATTCGTGTTTTACTGATAGTTTGTTAGGAAATCTGTCAATTCATTCGTTAAAGACCTGCAGTCCCGTTTTTAACAGTAACGTGTGATTGCTGTGTGGAGGATCTTTTTGAGGAAAGGAATAAGTGAATCTAGGTCTTGAAGAGACCCATGTTGTAGGAGGGAGGATATACAGAGGCCGGCAAATCAGTTCACAGCATAGCTGTTGAACTCAAGAACCAGGCGTAGAAACGACCCGTTCTCATATCGAATGTCAACGTCATATTTCCCGACTGGACACTGGTGGCGAAGGGGTCAATGACGCATGTTCCCAGACGCATCGTCCATTGGAATACCGTTAGAACAAGGACAGCGTTTCCTTATCCAGATCTGAGGTGGCTATTCAACAGTTGTGCGGTTTGTACAGGGTTAGCAGTTATGCACAAAGTACCTATCTGCGGGACCTGTTTAATATATTATTATTATTATTAACCACAACACAGGCTTTTCCTAGTGAGGTTAAAAATTCTATCATAAACAAAGATGTAAAGAAACAATAAATAAATACTAGATTCTTGGACATTCCTCAGCCGGATTCGTCTCCTACTAGAAAATCTAATTTGTGCTTTGTCCTGTATTCTGATCTGAAGTATTTCATCCTTTTTGTTCTCAGTATGAATTCAATAAACTGTTTTTTTTAATTGTAGTAACATTCTCCATATAAACTTCGACGATATACCCCGGAGACAAAGGCTGTTACCTCTTTTATCTTGATTTATTCAGATTGCACGTTTAAAGTTATGGGAAATGCGGCAGCTGATTTCCAAATAGAGTTTGTATTAAATATATCCGCTGCAGATATTGATATCTCTCTGAATCAGAAATCCCTTTCATCCTTTGCACCATGGAATCTATTCCAATTCATTCATTCTCATCTTTTGATTCCTCGGTCATAGTCATGTAGCTGGCAACCTCGAAACCGCTAACAGATAATTCAAAAGATTCTAAACACGTCAAGAATTATAAGAATATCGACATTTCTGTTTATACTCCGTGCATTCATTCGTTTTCTCGTGTTCGGTAACTGTAATCAGTAACACCTAAACATTTTTCTCCTCGCTTCAGCATTCAAGTGTACCATTTACTTAACTAATATTTATATTATTAACAGTGTTTACCCAATCACCTTGCAATATATAAAGTTCTGTTAATAACCACTCGAACGATGTTTGGCATATTATGGCAAGTTTGGAAAACGTCTTAAGACGAAATAAGATCCTAAAAAAATATCAGTTATGGGCGTGAACGCGCTTTAAGTGGGCGAAGCAAATTAGTTTCACACGCGCTCCGCTTCGCATTAAATATTATAATATTTCGGGGTGCAGAGGAATGAAGTACATACGTTGGAACGGGGAACACCCGACACCACGAACAGTTCGAAGTCAGAGCAGCGATGAAATCCACTAGATGGTACCCATGAGTAAGGTTTGAACATGAAATGCTTAATAATGGGCGTCTTTCAAACTATGTGAATAATAATAATAAAATAAGTTGAATGTGCATGTTTTAGGTAAATTTCGATAGAAACGTTACCTATTGCAGAAGGAGCTCATGATTTTATGATTCTTATCAGATTTCTGTAACCATACTGCTAGACGGTAGGCAGTAACTTATGACTCGTAACCGACGTGTTCTTCATTGACAGATGTCAAAGCAATACGGTATTCAATCACGAATCATTTTCATAATATCTGATCATAATTATATCTGAATATATTGACAAGATAAATAAAATATCAGTCATTTTCAATATTTATTATTATCGTTTACAAAAAGTTACATAAAACAAATAATTATGTAATGTAAAAAGCATAAGATGCAACTTTTTTTGTATAAAGGCCATCATTTATTATAATATAAGTTAGAAATAGTAAAAATAATTTTATATAAAAAACGAAAATAATTATTCAATAAATAGCATTTCGTCGAAATCTAAACGACGCTTTCCAAATTGACGTTCTTTACATACAATATCTAAGATATGTGGAGGATCACGAACATTCATAGACCTTGTGACTCCAGGATCGATAAGCTCGACAAGAATGCAATCCATTTAAAAATTAGTTAATTTAATAAGCATTTTTTCTTCCCAGAACTTGTCATCTCGAAGTATACGCTCAACTATCTCTAAGTTAGATAATTACAATCATAAAAAGAGTCGTGCTGCGAAATTCTATTTAATAAAGTTAAAGAAAAAATATGTCGTCTATTCTCCTTCCTTCCAGAATAACGGGTTTCTTCTCTTCCTGTGTAAACAAAACTTTTACTTTATTTACGTCAATTTTTTTTTTTTTTTTTTTTTATTAAAAGTATACAATACAGAATATAGTATATTATATAAAGCATTGTACTCCCAGGAGTTAATAAACTCATTGCGGGAATGATACGCATTAAATGAAACATATAGCTGTATGTATTAAATGGACATATGATGGGACATACACAACATTATTATTTCAGATAGTCATTAATAAGATGAAGTTTGAGCATGTTAGTTTGGGTCTTTTTACATTGACTTGCACATTTGATCTCGTTGGGTAGTTGATTATATTTTGTGTGAGCTATGTATTCCAGGGATCTTAGTCCATATTTTGTTGATTTGATTTTTGGTATATGTAGTTTGTTGTGATTTCTTGTGTTGTGTTGGTGTACGTCGTAATTGTAATAGAGTGTAGTGTTGGAATGTGCCGAGTGTTGAATTATTTGTAATATAGTTTTCGTTATTTCAAAAGTGGGAATGGTATTAAAAGGAAGTATTTGGGTGTTTCTGTAGATGTCTTTGACATGTGTGTCCCAAGGTAAACTGAAAATATTTCGCAGGGCTCTATTTTGGACGACTTGGACTTCTGAAATCATTTTTTTTGTAGCAAATCCCCAGATTCCGGCGAGATATATTAGATTTGAGTGAATCATAGCATGGTAAATCGATTTTAATAGAGAGGGAGGAAGTAACCCGCGAAGTCTATATAAAACACCAGTTATAGGAGTAATTTTGGATAGAACATGTTTAAATTGGTGATTCCATGTGAGTTGTGAATCAATGAAAAGGCCAAGATATTTTGTAACATCAGCCCTTTCAAGGCGGTTATTATCAAGACTTATATTAAGACTTACATTTTTTTATTTGCAAACAGTATGTAATGTGTTTTTTTTATGTTTAGGCTAAGTTTGTTTAATCGCAGCCAGTTTGCCAGGCAAGCTACATCCCTTTCCATTTCCTTTTCAAGTTCGTTTAAATCATTATTGTGATAAAGAATCACTGTGTCATCTGCATAGAGTTGTATTGTACCCTTAAGTCCCCATTTAGCAATATCATTTATATATATTAAAAATAGTAATGGTCCAAGTACGGAGCCCTGAGGCACGCCACATTTTATCGTTCCCATGCTGCTTGTCCCCTTTCCAACAAAGGTCTGACAGTGTCGGTTAGAGAGGTAGCTACACAGTAACTTCAGGGGAGTGCCTACTATGCCTAGGTGTTCTAGCTTATTTAATAGTATCCCATGGTCAACCGTATCGAAAGCCTTTTTTAAATCTATAAATAAGCCTGCAGCATGCTTACCCTGGTCTATATGCTTTTGGAGGGCGTATACAAAATCGAAGGCAGCACATTTTGTGTTAGATTGGTTTCTGAATCCATACTGTTGGGATGCGAGTAAATTGTTTGATAGGAGATATTTAGTGAGCCTAAGCTTAATAACCTTTTCAAAAACTTTAGAGACGACAAAGAGGATGGATATAGGACGGTAATTAGAAGGATTTTTTTTGCAATCATCTTTGTAAATCGGAATTATTTTTGCTATCTTTAGTTGATCTGGGAAGATTCCACTATTCAGGGATTGATTAATAAGAAAAACAAGGTGGTCAGCTAATATATCTTTGCAAAAGTTCAGGTACACTGGTGTAATTCCATCTAAACCTGGAGATGCATTAGACTTTAGTTGAGAGATGATACTGAGAACTTCTGTTTTATTTGTTTTGGCCATGTATAAGGACTGGATTGCTTTTTGATCCGTGTTTATAGTGATAGAATCATCTGGATATGATGCAATTGTAGCTGCTAAGTTTTCCCCAACTGATATAAAGAAGTTGTTAAAAGTTGAAGCTATCTGTGTTGGGCGTGTTATTTCTTCATTCTTAATGAGAAGACATTCAATTTCATCTTTCTGGGGTGTCGAGCTATTTGTTAGAATTGCATTTATTATTTTCCATGTCTGTCGCGGATTACGCAGGTTTTCTTTAAATATAGTCGTGTAGTATTTGGTTTTAACATATCTTCTATAGTTGGTAACTTGATTTCTTGTTTTATTTCTCAGTGCTGTGAATATATCACTTTGCTGATTTTTTTTCCAGATTTTAAACGCATTGTTGCGCTGTTTGATAAGTGCATTTAATTTTGCATCAAACCATGGAGTATTACCCCTCCGTTGGTCTCCTATGCGTAACTCAGATTTATGTTGGGATGATTTTATTGCTGTTTTGATGTATTCATTAAAATTATTATAGATTTCATTGGCATTACTGGTGGTTTCGTGTGGAAAGTTGTGGGATTCTACATATGTTTTTAACATGTTTTTATCGGTTTTGGTGTTGTTTGAAAAAGAATGTATTCTATTATTAGTGTGATGTTTCAAGCTGTTTTGGTAATCTAATATCAAAATGTTATGATCACTTAGGTAGGCATCTATATTTGCAGTAGTTGAGGAAATATTTTGTCTGTTTGAGATGATATGGTCTATTAGAGAAGTAGAGGCATCTGTTACTCGTGTAGGATAGGATGTGTTACATATGAAACAGTTGTATGAGTCTAGCGTGTTGATGTATTTAAGAGATGTATTATTTTTTTGAAGAATGTCAATGTTGAAATCACCAAAGATAAGGGTATCATCTGTACAGTTATTTAAAATAGATTCATGATACATTAAGAATTCGTTAATGTTTGAGGTAGGCTTTCTGTATATAACATAAATATTTAACGGTTTAAAATTTCTATTACGGATATATAATTGAAAACAATATGTATGGGAAATATGTATTTGTAAATTTTTTACGACTTCAATACGTTCATAATAAAATTATATGTTTAAATCAGTTATTACTTGCTCAGAATTTTTCTCCGGTGAAATCGGTCCTTTCGGCATCGGATTATTGATATATTAAGTATTTTCGTGATGAAATAAAAACAATATTAGAAACATTATGTTAATTCACTTTTCAATCAAATTTTGGAATTATACACACGAGCGTATAAGTACGTATAGACGGGTATATACAAGTGTATAAATTACCTGCTGTAATATAGATAGAGGTGGTATATTGCTGAGTCTAGAAGCAAGCATTAATTGCACATTTTTTCTGTGTTCTTTATTCTGCCTTTGATTTTTTTCACCCTGCTTACTAGCGGATACCTGTTCTTTTTTTCTTTGTTGCCATATGCCTTTGCCTTTGTTGTTATATGATATTGGTCGGTTTTTGTATTGATTTGTTGATGATAAACGTACCTACATGTTATCTGGGTTATAAATGTGAGAATGTTGTCGATATATTTGGGGATTCCGTATTATAGGCCAGTACACATAGGGGGGCGCCAAAAAGGGGGTTGCGATCGTAATTATTCCGGTAGTCCCAATTATTTTATATGTTTTATAAAGTGATCCCATGATGTATAATCTGAATTTCCGACAATGGCGCACCTGTGCTCGCGCCACCATTTAAAAAAAACCGGCTGTAATCGCGCCAAAATCTAGTTTTTCCAAAATATCTCATTCTCAATGCAAATTTTGGCTAAATTAGCTAAATAATTAAAGTAAAACATAAAATTACCTACAACTTTTGTGAAAACAATTTTCTTCAATCTCTAATAGGTACCGAGGTAGAAAGTCGTAAAGGTGCGTATATTTTTGAAAAAAACAAGTTTTTTGCGCGACTAGCTTTGATTTTTTGTAAATATCTCGTTTCCAGTACAATTTTGTGTAAAAATTATTGATACTAATTTTGTAGAAAATAAAATTTCATAAAATAAATAGGTATATAATTTATGTGTTTTAATTCTAATACGTATCCAAGCTCTAATCCACCAAAACCAGGCCAAAAATTGAAACAGAGGTAAAGTGTTTTAAATTTCATTCCTTAATTTTATTTTTCTTCAACAATTATTGTTGTGAGAACATATAAGTTGACAACAATCGTCATGCCTGCGTCAGACCTAGCTTTAAGGTTTGGGCTGGAAACGGCATGCACGTTAGTGTCATAAGAACTAGAGCCAGCAAATAGTGAAAACTTTTGACAACAATCGTCATGCCTGCGTCAGACCTAGCTTTAAGGTTTGGGCTGGAAACGGCATACACGTTAGTGTCATAAGAACTAGAGCCAGCAAATAGTGAAAACTTTTGACAACAATCGTCATGCCTGCGTCAGACCTAGCTTTAAGGTTTGGGCTGGAAACGGCATGCACGTTAGTGTCATAAGAACTAGAGCCAGCAAATAGTGAAAACTTTTCAGGTTCATTCATCTCTGGTCCGTGCTGAAAAATAATGTCAGTTTTTGTTAATTTTTTTAGAGCGCTTATTTAATCATATAAAATTAATATTATTTACTTTATATTTACAGAAATTGTGAAAAAATTACCATGTTGAGTGTCGGTATAGCGTTTAACACAATACTCGTATTTTCTTTATTATTTGCAATATTATCTGGATGAAGTCTTGCGGAATTTTTCCTAAAATGAGAAATATTGTTAATTATTTATACTGTTTCTATTCCCTAATTATTTAGAGATGTATTAAGACATGCCCGACAAACTTTCACCAACAATTCCTGAGCTTATTTGGTGTAAAAAATGCATTTCGTTAAAAATAAAAATATGTCACCGGAAATCAAAATTAATTTACTTCTTATACTCCAAATTCAATATGCTCAGAAGTTTATCGACTGCGTATATATGTATATATCTACATATATAAAATTATTTAAGCTGACATTGTACAATTATGTTCTGTAAAAAACGTATCCCAAAGATCTATTTTTATGTGTGTATTTAAGTAGTACCTTCTCCATTCCGTTAAACATTTTCCTTGGTGCCGTAATTTTGTTCGGGATAAAACTCCTTTTGTCTTCTGTTTTCCCATATTTAACTGAAACGTAAGTATATATTAGCCAAGAGATTTATTATAAAATGGTTCAATTTTACCTTAAATTTGAAAATCATTTCAACGTAAGTAAGTGCAGTAACTTGGGGAGATAATTGCACAATTCTATCTACAACAAATGATCTAACAATCTAAACTTAAAAGATTAATGACTCTTTTTAATATTCGAATGACTTTAGGTACTTTATAGGTGACATATGTCTAATTGTCTGTATGGAGAAAAACTTTCGATGTAGAGTTTTTGTTTTATGGAAAAAAAACTTTCGAATTTCAAAAATTTGTTGTTGGGTAATTTAACTGGTTTTGGTGGATTAGAGCTTGGATACATATTAGAGTTAAAACACATAAATTAAATACCTATTTATTTTATGAAATTTTATTTTCTACAAAATTAGTATCAATAATTTTTTCACAAAATTGTACTGGAAACGAGATATTTACAAAAAACCAAAGCTAGTCGCGCAAAAAACTTGTTTTTTTCAAAAATACGACTTTCTACCTCGGTACCTATTAGAGATTGAAGAAAATTGTTTACACAAAAGTTGTAAGTAATTTTATGTTCTACTTTAATTGTTTAGCTAATTTAGCCGAAATTTGCATTGGGAATGAGATATTTTGGAAAAACTAGATTTTGGAGCGATTTCGGCCGGTTTTTTTCAAAATGGCGGCGCGAGCACAGGTGTGCCAAGGTCAGAAACTCAGATTTTACATCAGGGGACCAGTTTATAAAACATATAAAAAAATTGGGACTACCGGAATAATTACGATCGCGAATCGGTAATTGCCCTGGAGTATTAGTAATGAAACGAACTCTTCACAAACACTTTATTGAAATATAAGAGAATACCACTCCTTAGTAAAAAACTCCTTTTATTTTACCATAATTTATTAGATATTCCATTGTTACAACTAACATGACTGTATAATTAGAAATTAATGTAAAAGCCCAGTAGGGCGTAAATAAATAAAACTAGGAAAACGATTCTAGTGAAGGGGCACTCTATAACATTCTGTGCCGCTGGTTGTGACAACCGGACAGACAGCCGCGTTGCCAAGTGTCGTGAAAAAAAGGAATAGTAAAAAAGTCTACTTGGGCTAGAAATGATACATAATAACATAACGACAATACTTTAGTGTCATCTTTTTTCTCAAGTGCCTACACATTTACGCATTTAATAATGTATTCTTTTGTATTAGTTATTATTTATATTTATTATTTATATAAAAAACCTTTACTCACTTGAGGAAGAAGTTAAATTATAAAAAACAGAAAATTTCACTAATAGATTTCAAAGTAATCGTTTGATTAAATAAAAAATACGTAAAAGAAATGACCTGAGCGACGGGCCGGGTGACACACAACCTTACAGGCCGGAACTTTGGCGGCGTCTGAGTCATTACGTACTAACTCCTTACCAACGCGCACACAAATATACTACGCACAATCCAGAGTTTTGGAGTACTGGCGGTCGACTTTCGTGTATCTGGCCAGAAATTGAATTTTCGCGAGTGTTTTTATTTTAATTAATTCTTATGAATACATTAATAAAATCTCTAATCTTTTGTGAGGGAGTCGTCGGGAAGTTACTAATTCATCGTCTAGAAAAATAAAATCTGGTACTTGCCGCTTATCTCACAACATTTTACATTTAATAAAATGTACTTATCGTTTTACATAATATATTTAATTGTAAGGTCCTGTTTTTATTAATCGTAAATATAAATAACTTGCATCCCTTCGAATCCCTCTAGAAACATTTAAGATTTTAGTAATAAGCTCATCAGAAATAATTAAAATGTGAGCGTCGGGGCAAATCCCCGTTATCAGGGTATTGTGTCGCCTTAAGCGATCGCTTGCCATAATGTGCCAACTTTATAGAACCTAAGAATATGTGATAAAAGGTGAAATCTAATTGGATTCATTGGCTTTAGACCAGTAAGCAGTTCACATATATGTTTCTTTATGAATATTTTGATATTATAATATGTATTTATAAATAATGATATTAACTAAATTGCATGGCCGAATCGAAAACTGAACACTCATTGCTCGAGTGAATAGAGAACATATTATAAAAATACCACTATTCGGTGAGTTCGTTTCATTTAACATGAATTATTTTTTAATGCTAAACTAATGTATACTAGACAAGGTTTTTATGAATTAAAGGATAACAAATTATTGTAAGCATTAATTACTCGCCTGAAATATCCATACAAATTGTAAAAAAAATATATATATAATAAGATGTGATTGTTGATTGAAGTACTTGTAAATATTATTGGTAGTACCGGTCGGTGGCCGAGTTGACATCGCGTTTGGGTCCCACCCAGTCGTAGTGTGTTCAGTTCCTCGACTGGCTTAGTCCTCCATCACAACACAAGAAACATTTTCAGCTTACTGTGGTGGTAATAGGAGATTTTCAAATATTGTCAGGTTATTCGTATCCCGGGAACGTTTGTATTGTTTAAAAAAAAAAAAATTGAATTGATTGGCGGGTTGGAAATAAGTCGGCGTAGCTCAGTGGTCTCGGGCACCTGACCGGAGATTAGAAGGTGCGGGTTAAATTCCTGTCGGCGGTATTTATTAATTTTAACAATTATTCGCAACTATTAGGAATCGACACTAAAGTACTAATTCTCATTTCCATTGTCTTTTTGAGATTAACTTTAAACTCTTTTTATTCTATGGATTCGTATTTGTCTATAATTATATATCTTAATTTTCAATATCATTCAGTAACCTGATGAAGAAACCTTTGGTTTGGAAACATGTTGATAATTTTTATTAAAAATAGTGGTGTGAACAGCGTCTATTATTTTAATGTAATTTAAAATGACGCCACAAAAGATTTTTCCAATTATTGAAGACTGAGAAGGATTATGGATTATACCGCGAGATCTCTTTGGCTTTACGTTTGTCCCCTCAGTACAATAAAAATTACACCGGATCTCTACAGAATACTTGAAGAAAAGTTCAACCATTACCTCAATTTCACCTAATTTCTCCTAATTTCTGACTTTTTCATTCCAGTTACAAATTAAATTAAATGTTGGATTAAAATTCTTGTCGTGACCGAAATGTTACTGATATTATTTTTACCGTTTAGTCTACGGCTTTTAGCAGAGCTGGCAGCGATTGGGTGGTGGGAGGGTCTGGGGTGTGGTGTAGCGATGTGTAGGTTCAGCCGGATTGAGTCCTTGAGCCCGAGTCCTTTGCGGGAAGCGGGTCCTACTCCCACTCCTTTTCGTAATCAACCACTCCCAGAGAACTCGGTCTGGGACTCGGACCCGAATGCCTCCAATCAACGACTCCCAGAGAACCCGGACCCGAGAATGCCTCTAAGGACTTGGACTCGGACCCGAATGCCTCTAATCAACAACTCCCAGAAAACTCGGACTCGGGGTCTCGATTCGAGATCTTACTGATTTTATTTTTCAATGCTTTTTATGTCTTATGAATAATACGGGGGATTTTGCGATATTGCTGATTCTTTTAACTGTTTGTAACAATTTGTATAATTTAATTTTTCAATTCGCAATTTAAAAAAAAAATATTACATTTTTTTATGTTCTTTTTTTTTATGTTTTATCTTGATTTAAAAAATTCAATACGAAGATATTTTGAGTTTATTTATGATTCTTTTGACTGTTATGCCTATTTGTACATTTTTTTTTTCGGATTCAGAATTTTAAAAAAAACTTACTGATTTATTATTTTTATGTTCAATTCTTATGTTTCTTTTGTTTCATGATCTTGTTTTAAAAATCAACACGTTGGCATTTTGAGATATTGCCGATTAGTTTAACGGTTTTTATGTAAAATCTCAATGATTTATCGCAATTATTTGATGTTTTATATTTTTATTTTAGCCCCTCATATTTGTAGGCGCTAGGTACCTACTGTAAGTAAAAATTATTGTTTTATTTTAATAATCGCTCACTATTTTTATTTTTTGTGTTATTAAAAATACAAATTTCAGTGGTGTCTGTCTGTGTATCCGTAACTCTGATTCAATGAACTCTAGAATATGGATTTGCTTTGATTTTAAAAATTGGAACTGATTGTCAACTGGTATTGGAAAGATTCAGACAAGCGATAAATTAGGTACCAAGATTATTTTATTCAATAATTGTTTATTTAAAATGGCTATCTTTTGTTAAAATTTTTTAGCTATGTCGTAATAGTGTTCATTCGAAAGGCAAATTTCTGGCAAATGTTTATTTTTAATGATCCTGAGACATATATATATGTATATATTTGTGAAACCAAAAGGAAAAATATACAAATCAAGTATATAATATACACAAATCCTACAATAATATATTGAACAAAGTGTGTATGTATTGTAAAAGTAAAAAAAAAAGACTGGAATAAATAGATATTAAAACATGTTGTTAATTGTTAAAATTTTAATAGTTCAATGCTGTACCTAACTACTTCCTGACTTTGTTTTTAAAACATCTCGCCTTTACTGAGTTTCATTTGATAGAGGCTTCGACCAAATACCTTTATCTATATCGATGGACAGAGATTATGAAAACGACAAATTCTCAACGACAACCGAAATTTATGTTACTACATTTGATTTATTACTGCTTACGCGTGTGCTAAAATTATCATCTGGAACTTGGAACCTAATACTACATCCGTTACGGCCTCGCATTAGCCGTAGCCCAATCAGCTGGAACACGACAAGACACGAATGGATTTCGTTGAACTTCGCCAAAATGTAAACTGCACAACTCGCGACTCGGGTGCGATGGGTGACGGGATTGACTCCGTGTTCTCGTGTGGGTCCGAGTTCTTGTGCGGGTCCTTGTCCTGCTACGGGTCCGAGTTCTTTCGCGGGTTCTATCCGAGTCCGAGTGCCGAGTCCTTGGCCGGACCCGTGCGTCCCGGTAGTCGCCCAGTACCCAGTCCGCACCCAAGAACTCGGACCCGGGACCCACTCCAAGAACTCGAGTTCTTTTAAAAGGAAGCAGTCCTCGGATGCCTCCGGAAAAATGCAGAACTCACCCACCTCTAGTGTGGTGTACTGTGGGTGGGGGAGGGTGGTTTGCGGGGGACTGTGGATGGTGCAAGGCGTGGTAATGGCGTGTGGTGAAATCTGTCGCACATAGGCTGGATAAATTGTTTTCATTTTCGTAACGAGAATTACTAACCGATTTTTCACTGAACTCTCTTCTGCATAAACAATTTTCAGAATATGAAGAAAAATTGTTGTGATTTTTTTGTTAAACAGAACAAATATAACATATCATTATTATTTAAAGAAGCAATTTTATAAATTTGTTGCCTGTAACCTAAATAATATAACCCAACTATCAGGGTAGTTTACACTATGGGTACCTAGCATTCCTACCGGAACTATATACTGTAGAGAGCGGTAATCCGGGACATTTGCACTATTGAATTCGATACAAAGGAAAAGTTTATAAGCATGTGCTATCCTTAGTATATTCAACAATTTATCAAGTATTTACAGTTAGTCCAGATATATTATATCAAGATAGTCCTTGAGTAGAAGCTGACACGAGGACGACGTTTAGAACCAATTTATTTTTTCATGTTAAACATGTTATTTCACGTGATTTGTGTGTATTTCAAAATTCTAATATTAATTCGATCAACAAAACTTGAGGCCACAGAAAATCACGTATTTAACCTTCGGCAAGCCAAGATGTTAAAGATACCCAGGGTTGCCAAGAGGGATGACTCCGTTACCCCAGGCATTTTTCAAGAATTCATAAATACCAATGCAAAATATTTTTTATGGCTTTCACATTTTATTTGTTTTCTTGGAATTGTTTCTCTTATTTAAAAAAAAAATCGTTCATCGACGAAAGTGGCCTCTGGCCAACGCCTAGGATACACTGTCTTACCACGGGTGGTGACGGACGGCGGGTGCAGTTAGCTTACACCTTCACGAGCCTCACCCAGCTTTGATAATAGCGCAAGCGAGTGAGAGAGCAAAAAAACACGAGGCAGTCACTGTGCGTACATAATAGTGGTACAGTTCCAGCTCTCAAGAAACATTTGACGGCCGGCATAGTCCAGTGGTAACGCATTGGACTGCCATTCCGAAGGTCGCGGGTTCGAACCCGGCGTGCGCAAATAAATTTTATTTGATTAATTTGTGTTATTTCACAATTAATTAATTAAAATAATATATAGTATATTTGCGGCACGTTCCAGAGTGGAAGATACTACCAGTATCGCCCTGGTGTAAGACCACCATTCAGAATTGAAACGTTGCTCCAAATGGCTTTAGCCGTGTTTAGTGACTAGATCTGAATAGCCAGGTACTTCCCCACCTTCCTCTTTCCCTTCCCCACTTACCTTCAGCCTCACAACATCCCCCAATTGGGTATGCCATAGTCTCACTGGCTCCAGACGGGAGCAGTTGGGACTCTTGTGAGGTATTCACTATAAAAAAAAAAAAAAAAAAAAAAAAAAAAAAACATTATTTATGTCAAGAAATGATACCTACCTAAATATTTTTAAAATATTTTTTCTGTTTTAAATTAGTACTTTAATATGTTATGGCTGATTACGTGTTTGTGGGTTTTGTAGGAATACAAAAAAACACCAAAACTATAAAGTATCCGCTTAAAATTATAGCTGGACGACGCACATAGGAGTATTTCGATGTGAAATCCGGTCAAAACTATTTAATGGTCGTTTTTATAATAAAACAACGTATTATTATATAATACAGTCTTTAATTAAATAAAAAAGTACAAATATTTACTAAGAAGCAATTTTTGATTATTTTCTTCAGTTTCAAAAACTAAAATTAAAAATATTTAATCGTACTCGTCATCTTCATCCTCTTCCTCCATATTTTCTAGGCTAACATCATCTTCTACATCTTCATCCTCTTCCTCCATATTTTCTAGGCTAACATCATCTTCTACATCTTCATCCTCTTCCTCCATATTTTCTAGGCTAACATCATCTTCTACATCTTCATCCTCTTCCTCCATATTTTCTAGGCTAACATCATCTTCTACATCTTCATCCTCTTCCTCCATATTTTCTAGGCTAACATCATCTTCTACATCTTCATCCTCTTCCTCCATATTTTCTAGGCTAACGTCATCTTCTACATCTTCATCCTCTTCCTCCATATTTTCTAGGCTAACATCATTTTCTACATCTTCATCCTCTTCCTCCATATTTTCTAGACTAACGTCATCTTCTTCATCATTTAATGTAGAAGGCAAAGATGACGGTGCAATCGCGACCATCAGTTTAAGCGCTTCACTCGAAAATGCTTTTTTCTTGGTTTTACTCTTGGGTCTAATGGAGCTTAAATAAGGATCGGAGCTTAGCAACAATCTATTAATAATGTCTCTATTACAGGCTTCTCTAGAAAATTTTCTTGCAAAATTAAGCCTATATTGTCTAAAATGTTTATTTCGGGCCTCAGCCGCCTCTTCTGATAATTGACCAATTGGTAAAATTGCATGTCTTATAACTTGGAACCCATGAACTAAAAATTTGTGAATTGTAGGTGACATAGGGTGCCATCCATATAATTCTACATACAATTTTGCAGTTTTGTTGGCATAGGTAGCAAACTTTTCGGGATCTATGCTAATTCCACTAGAAATCACTTCAAGGATTGTTCTGAATCGCTTGATGAGTTCTAAATTGATACTGGTTATTTGAGAAGATGTATCAGGGTCAGCAAAAAACCTTCGTGCTGTATTGCCATCATTAGTATTTCCAAATCCTGCTTTAGGCACGTCTACGAGCAGTCCCATTCGTTCTCTGAAATCTTTTTGCACTCTTTCTTTCGTCTCTTTGACAGTTTTTTTTTGTTCTGGTGTACGCGCTTGCCATTTCTTTAGGGGGATTTTATAGGCGAGGTGGAGAAGGGACTCAAAAAATCGTATTCTGGCGTGGAGAACAGATAGTCCAAACTGAAAGGCTTCGACATTTCCTTCTTGTACCTCCTTCAGCTTATTAAAATCTTTTGAAGTCTGTCCACAAATATAGCAGCGCATAGTTGAAGATGTGTCAGTAGCAGCATTGCATACCTTGCCATCAACCATTGTAAATAATGGCTTATGATTTATTTTCACCAATCCACTGGAAGGTATATATATTTCTGTTTGTGACATTTTTTTAATTGGTGATTAAAATAAACTATCTCCTCCTTAGTGATATCTTTGGATTCACTTATAAATCTTATTCGAATCGGTCTACAGAATCGAACTGAAGATGGCGTCGGATTTTGCCAAATTAATTTCGTTTCGCCATTTACATTTACATTCAGTCGCAGAGGTACGAGGGAACTTTGAAATATATTAGCGTCACTATCTGAGCTATTTTGAAATCTCTGCTTAAACTGCGACGGCTGTGATCCATCACATCCCCACTTTGATATAAGTTCCAAGTTTTCTTTTTCATCGTTTCTTAATAACTCTATTACCTCCGCAAGGTACTTATATAGGCGAGATGCCGTATGATCCAGTAAACCTTGAACCTGAATTTCCATACACGTTTCAGTCACACGTATTGTTTTTTCCTTGGGGAAACTGTCCTTTTTTGCTTTTTGGATTAATGAGTAACATGGGTAGATACTCTTATTAGCATTATAAATTATTTCCCATTGCCTCCTCGTAAAGTCGCCTTCTACAAATATTGCCAATGCCTCTTGTGGTGTGTGCTTTTTCACATTTATTTGATTTTGGGATAGAGAATAAGATTTGCGAATTTTTGATGCTCTTGTTGGCGCTGCTACAATCTCTTTTTATCAATACTGAGGTATCAGTATTTCCAATAATGCGTTGACTGACTCCAGCTACATAAACAAGTTCTTCAGGAGGTATTTGCTTCCGTATCTCACTGGTTTTTCGTCGCTTACTATGCTCACTTAAGTTTTCAAAAGATTTTGTTGGCCGACCCGTTTTAGGTCTACTTTCCTCGTTGAACTTTTCCAACTGAATAGAAGATGTGAGCCATGTATCATTTTTACGTATAAAGCGCTCTTTATTCCGACCTGCTGCTTCCCATCTTTGCTTAAATTCAGCCTTAAAATATCTCAGGCTGCGACTCAAAATAAATCTTTTATCCTCAGGGCACTGGGTTATTTCAACTAACTTTGTTTCCAAAAACACTAACATTTCTTTAATTTTATTTGCTTTGCAGGCACACATGATGTCATGTATAGCTCTTCTACTAAAATTAATGGTTGATCCAATATTATCTGAAAATAAAAAATAAAATTCATTAAAGCGAAATTTACCCAAATTCTACTTTACCACTTTCAAATGATCGAAAACAAAAATGGTGCAAATATAAGCAGAATTTTTTTTTTGTATTCATTAGAGAATATTCTAGTAAACATGTTAATCATAAAATAAAAGTTTGACAAGCCTCGACACATAATCAAAAACGTGATTATCTTAATATTTTTATACAATTCTTTTAATGTTTTCGGTTAATTTTGCTTAATTTTTTAAAACACTTTAATTATACATAAAGTAGAAAATTGGCATGATAAAATATTCTACGTACCTTCTACTTCCATATTCGTAATAAATTTTTTCCACAATTTAGCACACCAAATCACAACTGCGACTACAAAATAATGAAAATAACGAATGCCGAGAACAAAGACGTGCGGTCTGCACAACGACTGGGTTCCGACTGCCTGCGCGAGAAAGGACGGCTAACTGAGTAACTAATGTATCACTCATTCAATTGACCCGGTTATTAAGTTACAAAAAAGAGCGACTTTAATAGGTTTTTATTTAACTTCGTAAAATCGACTTTTAACCGGAGTTTTAATGAAAATACTCCTATGTGCGACGGTAATTTTGGAGATTATCTTTACCCCTGTTGGCAATGGAAGGGTTAAGGATTCTATTTGTTTTATGTCATAGAAATGGAAAAATAACAACATCTTTTATCTTCAATAACCCACTGAAATTTTTTTTTACGCAGGCAATGTTGTAAATGAAAACAAAAAAAATACTTGAAAGCATGAAGACAAACTATATACTTCCCAACTGCTACAAAAACATTTTACATAATATTGAAGATATTTGGCCATGTGCATAGGGATGTTTAATTCAGTTAACTCAAGTAAAAAGGTAGAAAGCAAAGAAAAACTTCTTTTCTTTGCTTTGTAGTTGAAGATGGTAAAATTTCAGATCTTACGAATAAAATGATAGAAATTATCATCAGTTTTCAACATTAAAACTATCATCTCGCGTATCTAAAATCGGTACGGGGGACATTTTTAGATTTAATCTACTCTAAATAGACTATCGACCTTAATTAAATTAATGTAGACCCATAGACAACAAAATTGAAATACTCCATACGTTAATTTAAATCGATTGTTATATAAACAAGCAAGTCAGCATGATGGTATTCGATAATACATTTCTATTTTTGTCGTCAAAGTATTAATGCATGTGGCTCGGAATTTTAATCGGGTTTCTGTATTAGATGGAAAACAAAAATGAATACTAAGTTTTGACCCAATACCCACAAAAGACCAGAACCCAAAAGGATAAGCTCTTGTTGAATTAAAGATTTGTGTGGGATTACTCTTTTTAGGGATATATTTTTATGTACATCATTTTTACATAATGCTGTGAGAAAGCTTTAGCATTTAAAAACAGTTTTTTTATAAAAACTCTGTTTTCTCTCTGGAAATTGTTCATCCAAATGATTTAAGATAAAGATTTTGGTTTTATTTAATTTCATCATGTTTTGCACAAAATATGGATGGCATTAATATTTTATTTGCAATCTGTTTAATGCAAACAATTGGAATATCGGGGATGCGGGTACATTGAAATTGTGAATACGTATAGCATGTATTATGATAGAGGGCATTATAAGAGAGAGGATCATCAAACAAGAGAAGTTACTGCAAACCCTTATTCGTAATAAGCGCATATTCTAGACTAACTGAAGTCTCCGGCGTTGCACGGGCCGTACTCAGAGTTTTTCGAAATCAGTTGTGGACAGTAATAATTTTCCTCCTATTTTAAACATCAAATGTGCAAAATTTAATCAAAATGTTTTTAAATTCTGCTTCAAGGTTTGTGAAAAGAGAGTGGGAGTGGTTCTTAGAAATAATAATAACAATAATAATTATAATATTTGGATGATTTGTATAGCGCCGTTTTTGTGCAAAATCACCTCAATCACCTTATTATTATCATTTATTTAAAATATTATCAAAGCTAACCAACAATCTAAGTTTCCATGTTTAAGGATATTGAAATATTATCAAAGTTAACCAACAATCTAAGTTTTCACAATTTTTTTTAATGATAAACTAATGTTTATAAGACAAGGTTTGCATGCATAGCATAAAGGATAACAAATGCTTATAAGCAATAATTAGTCGCCTGAAATATCAATACAAATTGAAAATATCTCCCGAGTAAAAATAAATGCCGCCAATGGGAATTGAACCCGTACCTTCTGATGTCCGGTCAGGTGCTCTGAATCACTGAGCTATGTCGGCTTATTTCCAAACCGCCAAATAATTCAATATGTACTAGTACCTCAATCGACAGTAATCGTTATCAAAGCTAACCAAAAATTGTTAGCTTATGTCGCCATGTTTTAAATATATTAAAATATTATCTAAGATAACCAACAATCTAAGTTTTCACGTTTAAAGTATTTATAATATTATCAAAGCTAACCAACTATCTAAGTTGCCATGTTTAAAGATGTTCAAAAAACCTTTGATTTTAGAGAAATTAATAATTTTAAGAGTTTATTGTTACCAATAAATAAATGTTAGATTTGCAATAATTAATGATGTTTATTGTTTCATGAATTCTTTAATTAAAAAAAATCGAATCTTTAAAAGAAAACCTACTTTCATTATATTTATTCTTATAATTTAATCTCATTTTACAGAAAAAAGATGAAGGTGTGTGCCGATTCAGTACTTTGTTATTCGTGGAATTCGGTGAAGTTTATTGTTTGATGTAATTATGAATTTAGAAAACTTCAATCTTAAAAAAAAAGTACATTATTAAAATGCTTTCGAAAGTAGTTCCTAAGTTTATTTGTCGCATATATTGTTCGAAACTTACAGAGAATTATAATCCATATTAGCAATCTAAATATTTGGTATTTTATTCTGTTTTTTATTAACTTTCCACAATTTGCTTTCTTTGGTACATATATATGAAAGTTGAAGTGTTCGGGATTAAAATTATGTAAATTTCAAAAACACAAAATAAAAACAACTACTATACAAGCTCCGTATATTTTCCAGACTTCGAAAAATATTATCTTTGTCATAAGCTTTATTCTAAACGTTCTTATTTGTAAATATTTGACGGGACTGTGACAATGTCACATTAAAACATTTAGGTAATTGGGGAGGTAATATCGCGCCCAAATGAACGATTTGATTGATTTCAAACATCAATAACCCGATTAAAAATAAACACAGAACCTCGTTTTTAAAGGACAATGATGAAAGTTTGTGCTGATACTCGTTGACATTCGTGGCAGCCGGGTGAACTGTGCACGCTCAAAATGAACACAAAATGTTTAACGTTCTGAATTTATCACGTGTATATAGTATATTTGCGGCACGTTCCAGAGTGGAAGATACTACCAGTATCGCCCTGGTGTAAGACCACCATTCAGAATTGAAACGTTGCTCCAAATGGCTTTAGCCGTGTTTAGTGACTAGATCTGAATAGCCAGGTACTTCCCCACCTTCCTCTTCCCCTTCCCCACTTACCTTCAGCCTCACAACATCCCCCAATTGGGGATGCCATAGTCTCACTGGCTCCAGACGGGAGCAGTTGGGACTCTTGTGAGGTATTCACTATAAAAAAAAACGTGTGTGCAAGCGGGATCATATCTCGGTGACTATTTATACGAATATTTTTTTTGAAAAAGTGTGAATATTTTAGAACTAATTCTGACCTCGACATAGGTATTTTAAAATGAGTTAATTTTAAGTGAAAATATATTTTTTTTTTGTATTAGGCAATTCACCCTAAAAAGAGTGCTATGTATAAAAAATATTAATATTTCGCGATATATGAGGGAAAATTACAATCACGAATAAATTTGGGCACGAGAGCGTAGAGCACAAAATTTTAAATAAAATGACACCGAAAACGTCGGACCCGGATACGAAATCAAGAAAAAGTACTGCCGGGAACCTAGGAAACGTATTTGTATTAAATAATGAAAACGTAATTGATTTATTTGGTAGAATAGCTCATCTTCTAACAGCACAAGTATAGAATAAAAATACTTTACTTTAATCCTCTCTCATCCAAATTATTTTAATAAAATATGGGGAAACATACGCATCACATATTTAAACGGCTAAAGAATAAAGCAATTAAAAAAACTATAACCCGTGTACCCCCACAAAAAAGTATACAAAGAAACAACCTTACTGAAAATAACTGTACAAATATGATAAAATATTATACCTATTAATTTACCAAATCCTAAACGGATTTAAACACACACACACAACATTTAAAAAAAAACATCACGAGTACATGAACACTACACAATAAATTATACACAAATTCAGTAGAGACTGAAATTGGCAAAAGAAACATGAACACATAAAAAAGATTAAACACATTTAAGACTAAACGATTTTATCTCAAGATTAGTGAGCAAATCGTAATGTTTGTATAAAATAAAATGATGTTATTTGTAAACAATAATATTAAGCTATTTTAAGCTGTATTTAAGTTGAAAAAGTGGAATATGTATGTAAAAAAGAATGGAAAAATATAAAATAAAATAATGTCGTGAGTCGTAAATGAAATAAGCAATTCAAACCAAAATATATACAGGGTATCCCAAAAAATTGTGTCAAGTGGAAATCCAGGAAAAGAGCTCCCTTAAGGGTACCCAAAGCAACCCTATATTCCGCGATTTTTTTAAATTTTCGAGTTATGATTTTTTTCTTATTTTTTTGAGAAACCTTGACTTTGGGTGAATAGTTTGCTTTGTAGATTAAAAAAGAGATAATTGTGTGCAGATCTGATACCATTGCGCCATTAAAAAATGCCTTTAAAAAATTTTAAAAACGCTGTAAAAATTCCTCCGAAACCTTTTAATAAACTTGCCAATTTCATCAACTCTACCCTGTAAAATTCATTGAGCTATCTTTACAGTGTCATACTAAGATTTGTTCGAAAGCATAATAAAACCAAGAAAACATGTTAACAAGGATGAGCTTAATAATACTAAATAACAATTCTTATTAATTGTTTATTAATGAATCACAAAAAATCTTCTAAAAAGTTTTCTTTCGCGTGAACGCGGCTCTGTTGGTTTTTATTGTTCCTTGTGCCTGTCTTAATTTTGTTCGTAATTCCGCTACGTTTATAATTTCTTTGGCGTAAACTAACTGTTTGTAATAACCCAAAATGAAGAAACGTCCCCCCGCCCGCATCTCCTTAAGCTTTATACTGTTGCTCCATGCTATTAAAAGTGTAGCGGTGCGTTACTAGAATATTCGGGAATGTTCACCCATGCAATTCAAAAAAGCTTCGTATTAGAACCTACTAGCAAAACATCGTAGGTACTGCCCATCTAGCTACTCGCTAGATTATTTTCAATGCATTCGCGCCTTATGTAAATGACAGCGTGAAAGTCCTTAGTCAGTCAATAATCAGCAATTACAAGCGAGTGCCCGTTGCGAGAGCCCGCCGCCGAATCATCGGCCAGACGCTGTGGCCAGCCCGCCCTTGCTGCGTCTAGGCTCCTACCTACGGACTTACTTACTACGCCCGGTTTGGCTAGGACCTTAAAGGAGAGGCTACGGATAATAAGACTCAACAAATCTGGTCTCCACCAACGCGGTGTCAATCTACCAACTTTATGACCTCGCCACTATGAAAAAACTAGCAAACAAACCTAACCTAACCGAAACCATTTAGCTTTGTTTTCATCTTTTTTCATGACTTTGTACCACTTTTCAAAAGTGTTCTGATTTGTAACTGTTCTGGATCAATTCTTTTATTGTTTTTTATAGTTAGTTAATAATAAGGAACTCCAGTCAAACTTTGATAACAGTATATTTTTCATAATTATGGTTGGTTTTAATAGTTTAAAAAATTTTCATGATTTTATTTTTTCGGATCTCCCGAAAACGCATCAAATCAATGAACGTGATCCGTGACGTCACCAGTCACCAGTCTCAAAAAGCCTAAGTTTTTTATTTGAATTTTGTATGGGAGTTCAGACGTTTTTTATTCATAAGACTAGCTGATGTGTACCCGGCATTGCTGAGGGTTATCCTTAGGAGATAGACATATATCATGCTGAAATTTTCTTTAGGCCTTTTTAAGATATACAATTGCGTAGTAGATTATTTTGATGTATTTCATAAGGTTTAGCCAGCGTTAGCAATGTAAACACCCAAAAAAATATATGCTGGTCGATTACAAAACGTCGACTTTTATATAATTTCTTTAAATATTTATTTTTATGTCTATTCTTGAATACACATTTTACAAATGATTACAGTGGTTTATGTTGTAGTACAGAGAAAAAGTACAGAAAAAAGGTATAAAAAATCAAAAACATATGTTTATATATGTAAAACTGTGTGTGGGTGATATTGTATGTTACGTGAACACCTCACTAGGAGAACCTGTGCTGAGGTGTTTACGTGTTTGTGATTAAGTGTGACAGGTATTTATGTGTTGTAGTAGAAAGTTTTTTTTTTTTTTCACAGACATATATTGAAACATGAAAACACACATTTATATGTGGGTGTATGTATTTTTGGATAATTCTTGAAGAACGTGTATAATATTTAATTTTACTTGTCATATTTTGGTTTGGAACTATAAGCTTTTGAATAAAGTGAATATCTTGATTTTTTATCCAGTCTACGATATGTTTTTTGAGAAAGTTTGTAGATGTATTTGTAGTCATTAGTTGTTTCAAAGTAATGGGCATACTGTTAAAAAGTTTGGTTGTGTAGTATTGAAAGTGTCTTTGTCCGTGTGTGGTGTGTGTTATCGGAATGTTCAGTGTTTTATTTGTTGATGACCTGTGCATAATATAATGTGCATGTTTTATTTACATAAACCTTCTGGAAAAAAATTTCTAAATAATAGTGAAAACCCTATCTAAACCCGCTGCATAGTTTAGAAAAACTAACCGCACAAACAGACAGACGCGGATAGCGACTTTATTTTATACTATTTAAAGATTACACGCTTTTAAAATTAAAGAACTCTAGGGAAAATGTTAAAAACTCGTTAGTAATGTTATCATATTTGTTGGGAAGTAAGAGTTTCACAGATGCACTGAAAGAGGGCAGTGCATGGAGCTTGCTTGGAAGTCCGCAAGATGGCAGCTAGTAGCCAGTAGTCGCCAGGACCAGTTAGAATGCTCCAAGACAATCTTGGCGTTTTCAGATCTCATTTAGCCAGCTCCTAGTTAGGTCGACTATCGAGTCACCATTGTAATACGCGAAGTATTAATAAATCCCTGATTTAACACAAAGATCCAATTATTTAAAATCTCCTTCCACGACGAGTTGGAGAATACAACAATATTGAATTAAATTGCAAAAATGCATTCATGACCCGCACCCGATAAATAATTTAACTGTATTTAAAAACCTGCATTGAAACATTTTCATAGATTCAAAGGTCAATGTGGATCAGAGTTTGTCAATGTATATGTTCTAAAATACCCTCTTTTTCAAATTTAATGTAAATCAAATTTAATAATCTTATTATTAAGTTCTGCATGTATTTTAGTTTTTAACTGTTATCAAAAATTAAATTACCATTGACTAACATTAAATATGAATAACAGTAAATGGAGTTCTACGAATTAAACACAAAAACAATTAATAATTCGAAAATACCGACAAAAGGTGAAGTGATATACAAATTCCAAAAAAGTTCATTTACCTCCAAAAAGAAACAAAATTCTATTGACATTTTCATTTATTTTTAATTATCTACTCTTTTTAGAATTTCTCTTTCGTTTTCGCTTTAAAAATAGATTATTTTTAATTTGCTGGTAAAAAAAACCATCTAAAATGCGTCCTCACAATTATTGTAAATAATATTTTTCAATATCGTTGGATAATCAAGAAATGCACAGAATCCCCCCATTTTCCCCACAAAAAGGTTCTCCTCGCAAAAAACCCAATTCTTGAAGTCTTAGAAATACCCCGCGATTTTGCAAATTCTCCACGAACTTGATGTGGTTATTGTAGACCATAGATATATTACTCCCGTAGACTGGTTGTGACGAATCAGCAGATTCAGTTGTACCAACCAAACGATGTGTTTTATTCGTTTATAAATTGCGATTTATAAATTCAATAAATAATATATATATAAAAATATATAATACATAAAAACCTATATATTCAGAGTCAGCGTTCGTTGATTAATACTAAGCCATAATATTTTTTTATTGGAGTTTCATAACACAAACTTTTGTTTCGGAATAATTTAGGTTGATTCATCCAAAAAACGCGAACTGCCTCAAAGGACAAAAATCAGAAACAAAACGCTTAATTAATTAATTTATTCATCAAACAACTCGGTTGTTCCGCAAAAAAGGGCTTTGGTCACGTAGACAATGCGCCATTGTTTGAAAGTTAAACAAACAATGAGATCCTTATTCATTTAAAATTAATTAAATATTAAGTCTTATTCTCAATTTACCACAGTCTATCTCCACAAAATATTCGAAATTAGAAAAAAAATGTTAGTAACCAACTAACACGCCGTTTCCCCGCAGGAGTAGGCAGAGAGGCCGGACCGGCAAACAACTTGGTCTTGGCACACACTCCTTGCCTCTTTCACGTTCATACATACTCTTCTATAATTCTGACTCTTGACATGACCGATTCAATGGCATCCCCGACTTCTACGATTTATATTGCGTCATATATTCTTCTAACACTAATTTAATCATTAATTTACTAGACGGTTACGAACAAAGACTTACATATTTCAAATTAGAGAGTCTAGTTAAAAGACAAAACATAGATGACCTCTTAATGCTTCACAAAATTGTGAATAATCAAGTAGATAGTAATATAGTCCATCTAATCAAGTTAAACGCCAGGCGTTCATTTTGAACGGAAATTTTTACCAATAACACTGGTTATTTTAATCCTATGTCTAGAATGTCTCGATCGTACAACAATATTGCTAAAGCACATGCTTGTATAGATATTTTCGTAAATAATATAATTTATTTCATGAGATATCTCCACGATTTCTATAACTAAAAAAAAAAAAATAAAAATAAAAAACAAATATTGTTTGTTTATTTTTGATGGTTTGATATTTTCTATTATATACATAATTTAAACATATTTTCAAAATTATAATGTCTTGTAATTTCTGTAATTTTTAAGCTTTGTATAAAAAAATAATGATATTGTTTTGATAGTGAATGTGCAAATGTGATTGTTGCAGACACATTAGTCTAGGGTCATTTATATTTGCATACAAATTTATTTTATACTTTACAAGAATGTATTTTAAATGTCCTGTTTGTGTCACAAATAAAATTTAAAAAAATAACACTTCTTTCTTCGTTCATTCGCTCTACTTGCCTTAACCATCTAAGCGTTCCTTTCTTAATCTTACTCATTACGCTTACATCAGCTTTGCATTCTTTTCGAATCTCCACATTTCTCACACGATCGTTCATGGTTTAAACACACATACGCCTCAGGGTTCTCATTTCTACAGCATTTAATCTACTTTAATCCGTCCTCTGCCAGTTCCATGCCACACTGCCATATACCAGGGTAGGTAACAGCACTACATATGGACTGCTAGCATCGCTTAAAAAATTGATAACGACTATTTGTAATCGAATTTGTTACCAAAAATAATTTTATAATCGGCTACTCCTGGCTTAAAACACTGTACATGATTATTTTGATTTAACAACTAAAATTACGTTTTTAAGCTCACAGGTTTTTCGTCTTTTCCAGTATTTATGGTCGCTGGATTGGACTTTCTTATATTTTTAATGCTTCCCTTGCACTTGGGTTAGTACTAAATTGATAGTTTTACCACAGGTGACATATTTTTCAAACATTTGATCATATTCCTCTTTTTTTGTATTCTACATTCATTCTTACATTTTTTATCTTCTATCGAAGGGACCGGTAACAAATGAAAAGCCCTTATGTAAGGAATCTTCATTATATTCTCGACCAGGTATAAATCTATTTTATTGAATCACTCCAAATTGATAAATCCTGAATTGTAAGAATACCTTTAACTTCCCAAACGAAAAGGTTAATACGTCGCAGAAATCAATTTCAGAAAAGATCAGCCCCTTCTCACCGGAATCTACAAAGGAAAACTGTTGATCGCCATAATCCGGATTTTATCCAGAATGACAGCAATAAAGGCAAAAGAAATCGAAAAAAAACTTACATTCTTTTACGAGTAAAACACGCTTTCTTAAAAAAATTACGAAAAACACATAATTTCGTAATTTTTTAATCCTATTGGTTGTTCCTTTTTCACAAAGTGGTGAACATATCTATAGCTACTGGACTGAGTATTTCGGAGAGTTAATACGGCTGATGAGGAAAGAAAGAGAGTGAAGCAAAGGGTGTCAAAACTTCATACAAGTTGGGTGATGGAAGAAAGACGAGAGGTGGGGCAAGCAATCGATATACGGTACTGGCTGGTCTACAAACCTCTCAAATTTACAGCGCAGAGTCAAGCAAATTTGAACACATTTCAAAAGGAAGATTTTAGGCGAATAAAGATATTTCTGTTAATTATATTTACTGTTTTTTCTTTTTACGTAAGCGTCCTTACTTGTTGCGCAATTTGAAGCTTCGTCGGCGCAGCGCGCAACAGTTGACGCATTCGCTAGAGGTTGTGTGCCTGGTTCATCCAACATGAAGAAAATTAAACACAGTTTAATTACACCACGATATAAAAATGTTAATTGTAAACACGTTGCATTAATTTTGACTGGTGTTTTGGATCGAAACCGTTGTACAACTTATCAATTATATTATTAGTGATTATAACTATAGTTAAGCGATTTATTAACAATTTGCTTGATAACACACACATTACAACAGAATATTTATCGATCTTTGTATACTAGTAGTAACTAGTTGAGGCGCTTTCCATGCCATTATACCTATTATTATTTGCCGCTAAGTAATGAAACATTGTATATTTGTGTGGTCAAGAACACTTACTGTTACTCTGTGTGTACAAAACACACACACTAATTTTATATTCCTTCAGTTTGTTTAGGATAACGTAATGTTTTGATATGGTACATTAACCTAATTAAAGAATAACAAGTCAACACTTTGGTATCCATATCAACGTGTCGCAGAACCGTTACCAAATAATCCTAATAGAGATAATATTTTATTCGAAAATATTTATTTATTTTACAGAGAAATTTTGCATCATCAAGAAACATAATACATGTCGATATATATTATAATACATTTCATCTTTTACAATACATTATTTTCATTTATATTTATTTTTTGGAATAACTTTATTGAGTAAGCCCTCAAATTGTAATGTTTAATTATTGAAGACAATATTAGCGATTTCTATACGAAAATCTGAAACAGAAAAAATGAGATAGGTTTATCTAAAAGACGCTGTCTAGATTGTATTTAGTTCGGGTTGAATCTTGCGATCATACATAAAGACAGTTGCCAATACAAAATGTGCGGTGAAAAAATGAAGACAATGTTGGTAGTTCTTATTCGAAGTATGATACAGTTAAATGTGACCGAAGGGGATAGGGTCCCATTAGCTCAGTGGTAGAGCGGTGCCCCGGCAAGGCAAGGGTCCTGGGTTCGAGTCCTAGATGTGACCGTATCCTTTTCTGATTTTTCTGTTTCAGATTTTCGTTTAGAAATCGCTAATATTGTCTTCAATAATTAAACATTATTTTCGTTTTGCAAACATAATACAGTTTTTTTCACAACTAATTATTTTTGGTTAAATGCACGATGGAGATGTTTTGAATATGTCGAAAAGGTCTGAATATGTATTGGCAGTTCGTTATGTATGCTATGGTTGTCACAGTAAATGGACATTTTTCATTAGAGGGCAGTCGATGAAGTTATTTAGAAATTTAAAAAGTCAAAGAATGTCATTAATAGTTCTTCGGATAGAAATTAGTGATAGTTTTTGATTAGACATTAATGTTTTGTAACAGATACCAATCAAAGATTGTCTTAAATTATATTGAACTTCATTTGTATTTCAAAGCGGTGAAAGTTATAAAGTATAAATAGGTGACCATAATATAGGAGATGTATATTCTAGCTGGATGTCACAAGGGATCCGTAAAACAGTTTCACTGACTCAACGGTGTGAAAAGTCCTCGTGTTACGTATTAGCCTAAAATTAGCATAGCCTTATTGGAATTGGAGTCACAGTTACGAGTGCGATCAAAGGTAAGTTTTCTGACGAAAATAACTCCAAAGTCTTAGATGATTGTTATTCATAAAATTGTGATAATTTTAATTGAATATAATATAGACATTCGATTTCATAGATGTTAAAAACGTGGAAATATTTTTTTAACATTTAGGAATAATTGATTTAATTCACACCAACTATCTATATTTCTATTTTTATTTTGCTTAAGGTGAAGCTAAATGCTAAATCACTATTTTGATTAATCTTTATAACGAATTGATGTACATTATGGATACCAAAAAATATGCTTTAGATAAATTGAAGCTTTTCCTGACGTTTCGCTTGAGTAGAATACAAATAAAAAAAATAAATTACTCAGTAAAAAATATAAATGTAAACGACTAAATTTTTTTTTTCCAATTAGTTATGTATGAACGCGTAAAGGAAACAACTTTAAAAAATACAGTATGATAGCTAATATAATCTGTGACAGTTTCACTTGATTAACTTTTTTGCTTTCTTATAAAATTATTTACAAAATAAATAAAAAACAGTGCTGTGCTTGAAATCGAACGTTTCTAGACTCCGTTTGTCAAGCCATTTTAATGCCTATTACCTACAATATAAAGAATACGAAGAATATATAAATTTTTGGCTTGTAGCTTCCTCTTAAGGATAAGTGTTTCATTTAATATATATTATATCGTTTGCTACAAATTTTCTGAACCGAATTTGATGTCAATCACCATAAATAAGAGTGTTAACTTTTAAAGTTCAGTGAACTTTGAAGGAGTAAAGACGGTGAGTACATTTCAATAATAATAATGTCTATAGTATTACTATGTGTAACTCCAGTTTAATGAACTCTAGAACTGTGATTTTCTAAATTGGAATTGATCGTGGGAATAATGCAGATGAGAAATAAAACCAATATTAATTTTATTAATATTTCTACATTTGATATTTGTAAATCCATCGTTAAAATTTTAGTTGTCTATTTTTCAATTTTACGAACGGCGTTCATTCAAAAGGTAAATTTCTGAAAGGTAATGACGTCCGTTCGACATAAGAGATTTATTTTTATTATGATAAAATAACAATGTAACGTGGTCACTGAACGATTAAAGCTATAAGCTATAATATATTTATGAAAATTTAAGAAAAAAATCAATAATTGTAAAAATACTGTTTCCAATTAAAAATAATTCACTTGATTTTAATGCGGTCCGGTGGAGTGAGTACTTCATTAAGTGAAAATCATTTTAGTATGTATTAAATTAGTATGTGTAAACACATTTTAATAAATGGGTTTTATATTATTCAGCTTACCGAGCGTACATTAAAATCAATGTTGGTACCTAGTATGTACGTGCTGTATATTTCAATAAATGGGTTTTATATTATTCAGCTTACCGAGCATACATTAAAATCAATGTTCAAATCAAAAATAATTTCAAAATTAATGAAAACAGAATGAGCAAAAGAATAAATAATATATTTTACACCCCCCAAACCAATACTAAATTAATGCAGACACACAGCAGTTTTATTGGTCCTCGTACATTTAACCTTCTACCACTACAAACTCAAATGATAAATAAAAAGATAGAATATATTAAAGAGGTAAAATTATGGCTGAATGACGCAGATATTGAAACGCTTTTACTATAAATTTATTGATCCTTTCTACAACTCACTTGCTGAAACTTTATAAACTATTGTACATTGTGTTTTCTCTTTACTTTTTATAATAACTATAAACAAAAAAAAAACTTTTTCTACTAATGTATATTATACTTTAGGTACTTGAAATATAGTAATCGTTTTATATTACCCACACTCAGGCAGTCAGTGCCTTAGTGGGTTTTCATTTCTTGTGTATACTATTTGCTTTTATATATTATGTTATTATATACTATCTATTAATATGTATAATATATGTAAAGAAATGAAAATAAATAAAGTGAAAAAAAAAAAAAATGTTGGTACCTAGTATGTAAGTGCTGTATATTTCAATAAATGGGTTTTATATTATTCAGCTTACCGAGCGTAAATTAAAATCACTGTTGGTAACTTGTATGTACGTGCTGTATATTTCAATAAATTGGTTTTATAATATTTATCATATCGATTGATCATTACTTTATTTTTAAAATTGGTATCTATTATGTTTAACTACATACAGATCTTGCAATAGATAGCTCATAGATCTCGCTACGAGAGACTTGACATATTGCGATAAAAATATATGATTAAATCACCTAGATTAATGTTTAATATCTTATAAAAAACGAAAAACATAACAAGGGTGTGTTAACGAAATCAAATTTAAATACCTCTCATTTGAAATCCAATATTCCTCATGCCTGAGGCAAAAGGTCCCAATGTAATCTAAAATCGAATCGAGGGAACAATAATTAAATTTGTAATAAAACCTAAAATAAACACTTTATGTCGCGTTCATAACTGACCTTTGTACACAAATGGATGGATTCTAGAGGCAAGAGGCACGTTGAACGTTGAACGTACGGCGTTACGTGATTTGCTGGATATTTGGGTATTTAGGGAGAGTATCTACACGTGCTCTACAAATCTGGGACGCAAATTGGAGAATAAAATCATTTATTTTGAAACACTGGGACGTTAACACACTCGTTCCGAAGGGGGTATTACTCTTACCCAAAACGAAAGTTTTGTGCTATATTTAAGTTGTTTTTTTACATCACACATGAATAAAAATGAGTATTGCTAATTTATTCAGAAAATCTTCAAATTATTGGTAATCCTGTTAAAAACGGGATTGCAGGCACTTAACGAATGATTTAATAGGTTTCCTGATAAACTTTTAATAAATAACGAATATATTATCACGATTTAGCAACACGTGTCCTTGAAAAACCGAATCGCATTATGTCATGATATATTATCATTTGCATTGATGCGATGGATACGTGTTTTAAACGTGCACGTAAAAGAAAGAGGACGTGAAAATATCAAATCACGTAATTATAGTGCTCCATTATAATGTTACTAATTCTAAGAAACATAATATACCTACAATGAAAAATCAGAGGATATTATAATTGTAAGATTCGTGAGGCTGAAAGTATTTATTAAAACACCTGTGAAATACTTGAGAAAAATAAATACACAAATTAAATAAAGAATTTATTTTGCTACGCACTTTATCATCTGAATCGTTCCCACAATCAGTTCCAATTTTTAATATAAAGCAAATCTCAGTTCTAGAGTTTATTGAACCCGAGTAACACATATACGCGGACAAACCACCGCTATTATTATTTTTAATCACACTTAATTAAAGTTTTCTCACAGTACAAGCGCTGACTTCGAGGATAAGCCGCGTATTCTATACCTAAGATAAAACTGTGATCTCCCTTACGGGACAGTGCACCACTAATCGCATCTTGTAACCTGGTCTGGCCACGTTACGGACAGAACGGGCAGAGTCTACCCTCCGCCTCGAGGGGTGACTGGGGAGTTGGGGAGGGCAACTAAATCCCAGTCTACCTGGGCTGCCTGATAAGATTTGCATGTTATTGGATTCACTAACCGACGGAGATGATTATTTATTCGTGAGTCTGCACCCAGAGCAGTGATGCACAACCTTTAAAGCCGGAGGACAGGCAGCAAGTAAAATGTACAATGAGGCAATTTTTATTGGTTTTTTTGGTACTACCGATTATCTTTTTTATTTGAATACCTCACAAGAGTGCCATCTACTCCCAACTGACTGGAGCCAGTGAGACTGGGGCATCTCCAATTGGGAAATATTATGAGGCTGAAGGTGAGGGGAAGGAGATGGGAATCTGGTCTGGGGACATGGCTGAAGTCATTTAATGCTTTAAATTCTGAATGGTGGTCCTGCATCAGGGCTACGCTGGGAGTTTTCCACTCTGCAACTTGCCGCAAGTATACTACGAGTACATATTATTTTTAATTAATAAATTGCGAAATACGCAAATAAAATATTCCTGCGCACACCGGGATTTTTAAGGCGACCTCCGGATTGCTAGACGAAAGCTCTACACTTCGACCACGGAGGTCATCTTACCTAAGCTTTATATCTGTGGTTTAAGAGAGTTTATAAACCAATTGACCTTGATTTTATTGTTAATCTTAAATCTATAATTTTGTATCTTAAAGGTCAAACCGTTAAATATGAAGCCTTTTTTACCGTATGAAATTTTAAAGAACTTTAGAAAAAATGCTCGTACTTTTAAAAAGTTGATTTTGAAGGCTGAAAAGTTTGTTACCACAACCTTTCATATTTTGCAAGATACATTGGAAACCCTTAAATATATGATTTTATATTTCAGAAAGAAATATGTGCAAATTTCACGAATTGAAAGGATTCGAGAAAATTTATATTTATACAAAGATTTTCTGATTTGCTATAAAATTTGCAAAATTTACAGATTTGCATTGTATCCATCCAAATAATTTTGAGATGTGCATTGTATCCATACAAATAATTTAAAGATGTGCATTGTATCCATCCAAATAATTTAATGATGTACATTGTATCCATCAAAATAATTTAAATATGTGCATTTTATCCATCCAAATAATTTAAAGATGTGCATTGTTTCCATCCAAATCATTTAGACATGTGCATTATATCCATCCAAATAATTTAAAGATGTGCATTGTATCCATCCAAATAATTATTCAGCTTACCGAGCGTACATTAAAATCAATGTTGGTACCTAGTATGTACGTGCTGTATATTTCAATAAATGGATTTTATATTATTCAGCTTACCGAGCGTAAATTTAAATCAATGTTGGTACCTAGTATGTACGAGTACGTGCTGTATATTTCAATAAATGGGTTTTATATTGTTCAGCTTACAGAGCGTACATTAAAATCAATGTTGGTACCTTGTATGTACGTGCTGTATATTTCAATAAATGGGTTTTATAATATTTATCATATCGATTGATCATTACTTTATTTTTAAAATTGGTATCTATTATGTTTAACTACATAGATCTTGCAATAGATAGATCATAGATCTCGCTACGGGAGACTTGACATATTGCGATAAAAATATTTGATTATTTTTATTTTATTTTATTTTAAATACATATACGGCTATACTGCCTTTTATAAATAAACATACAACTGAGTACAAAAGTAAGAAAAATAATATCAAAATAAAGTCACATTATGGAAAAATAATTTTTGAGTGCATGTTTATATTGCGTTAATTTTAAGAAATAAATGTCGCCGATGTTAGCATGTTCATTTCCCAAAATGTGTAATCGACTGATTGGTGAGTAATAATGTGATAATGTGTGTGTGTGTTATTATAGTAGAACGGTAGAGTCAGTCTATTGTTAGCGCGACCAGGGCAATGAAATCGTATTAGTTCTATTAAATCAGGGGTATCCAGGACCGAGTGAATTATTTTATATAATATTAATAGATCACAGATTTTTCTGCGATCTGATAAATTTTCGAGATTAGTCCAGTTTAATAACAAATTATAGTCCACGGATTCTCTTGGAATACCTAATTTAAAATTAATGTACCTAAGGAATCTATGCTGGACTTTTTCAATCGCTTGAATATGGATATTGTAATGTGGAGCCCAAATCGTAGAGTTATATTCCAAAATGCTTCTCACTAGCGTTATGTATAAAATGCGAATAGTATCAATGTTACAAAATTGTTTGGTTATTCTAATAATAAATCCTAAAATCTTCATTGTTCTATTAATAATATTAGTTATATGGCTAATAAATGTAAGTTTTGAGTTAAAAATAATACCTAGATCATTTATTGTTTCTACTGAGTTTAATATAATTTTGTCAAGTTTGTATTCATAAATTGTCGGTTTCTTTATTTTATAAAATCTTATTATTTGACATTTACTAATGTTAAGTGCCAGTTTATTGCATATACACCAATTAAACAAGTTGTTTAATTTTTTTTGTAAAATTATGCAATCAGAAATATTTTTAATTTTTTTAAATAATTTTAAATCATCAGCAAATAACACAATATCAACATCGGAAAAACGTCTACAATGTCATTAATAAATAAAATGAACAGTATTGGTCCTAAATGGGAGCCCTGTGGCACACCACTAGTGGCAGAAAAGACATCCGATATTACGTCATTTAACTTTACAAACAGTTGCCTATTTGTTAAATAACTCTCTACCCATTTAAGAAAGTTCCCGGTTATACCCATACTCCTTAATTTATTTATCAATTTTTTATGACAAACTTTATCGAACGCCTTACTGAAGTCAGTATATATCGAATCTACTTGACATTTATCTGCAAAGGCATTCGCTATAAAGTTTTCATATATTAGTAGATTTGTCAGAGTTGATCTATTCTTCATGAAACCATGTTGAAACCTTGTTATAATCCCATTTAATTTAAAAATATTTTTTTCCAAAATAATTTTTTCAAATAGTTTTGGAATAGTTGACTGTATATCACCTAGATTAATGTTTAATATCTTATAACAAACGAAAAACATAACAACGGTGTGTTAACGAAATCAAATTTAAATACCGAAATGTATTGAATATGAAGCCTTTTTTTCCCGTATTAAATTTTAAAGAACTTTAGAAAAAATGCTCGTACTTTTAAAAAGTTGATTTTGAAGGCTGAAAAGTTTGTTACCACAACCTTTCATATTTTGCAAGATACATTGGAAACCCTTAAATATATGATTTTATATTTCAGAAAGAAAACTGTGCAAATTAAACAAATTAAAAGAATTCTAGAAAATTTATATTTAAACAAAGATTATCTGATAAAATAAAATACTTCTTTGTTTTAAAACCACGATATTTATTAATTTAAGAACCGACCGGTTTCGCTTTACTTAAGCATCATCAGGGTACAAATTAATACTAAACAAGAAGTACATAATGTGTGCATATATATAACAAAATATAGAGGGAGACAACATGATACAAATATAAGCAACACAAAGATATGTTGTCTCCCTCTATATTTTGTTATATATATGCACACATTATGTACTTTTTGTTTAGTATTAATTTGTACCCTGATGATGCTTAAGTAAAGCGAAACCGGTCGGTTCTTAAATTAATTAATATCGTGGTTTTAAAACAAAAAAGTATTTTATTTTATTAAATATGTCAAACCACAAAGTAATTGCTTTCTACAATAAAGATTATCTGATTTGCTATAAAATTTGCAAAATTTATGGATTTGCATTGTATCCATTCAAATAATTTAGAGATGTGCATTGTATCCATCCAAATAATTTAAAGATGTGCATTGTATCCATCCAAATAATTTAGAGATGTGCATTGTATCCATCCAAATAATTTAAAGATGTGCATTGTATCCATCCAAATAATTAAAGATGTGCATTGTATCCATCCAAATAATTAAAGATGTGCATTGTATCCATCCAAATAATTTAGAGATGTTCATTTTATCAATACTAATAATTTAAAGATGTGCATTGTATCAATTAAAATAATTAAAGATGTGCATTGTATCCATCCAAATAATTAAAGATGTGCATTGAATCCATCCAAATAATTAAAGATGTGCATTGTATCCATCCAAATAATTAAAGATATGCATTGTATCCATCCAAATAATTTAGAGATGTTCATTTTATCAATACTAATAATTTAGAGATTTGCATTGTGTCCATCCAAATAATTTAGAGATGTTCATTTTATCAATACTAATAATTTAAAGATGTGCATTGTATCCATCCGAATAATTAAAGATGTGTGTTGTATCCATCCAAATAATTAAAGATGTGCGTTGTATCCATCCAAATAATTAAAGATGTGCATTGTATCCATCCAAATAATTAAAGATGTGCATTGTATCCATCCAAATAATTTAGAGATGTTCATTTTATCAATACTAATAATTTAGAGATTTGCATTGTGTCCATCCAAATAATTTAGAGAAGTGCATTGTATCCATCAAAATATTTGATTTTCATAAAATTCTCTACAATAAATTATAAATAATTTTCATGTGGACTTTACAGACCTTTATCGAACGTGTGAGTCAGTGATATATAGAAAGAATGAAACTGACACCTGTAAAAGCAATTACCTACTTACAAACTTGCATTAAATTACACTTATCTATCTAGGCCTTTCCTGTCGAACGGAGGTGACTTATCATTGCGTGCATTTTATGGCTTTAAGCATGATTATATCGTGAAAATAACGTTAATTACATTTTCAAATTGCAAATTTACGTGAGTTCGCTGTTTACCAGCAAATTACTCGATTATAGATTAAATACCTTTGTACCTACTGATAAATGTAATCCATTTGAAGGAAATTATAAATTAAGTCATTTGCGTATTACAAATCTGTACAGTCAACCTTCCCTTTACTCTAAACGTCAAACAAGCCAAGTTTAGCATGTTAAAATCGAGAACAGGGGTATTTTGGGAAAAGCAAATCATGTTAATTTTACGACGTACGAAATTCAAATTCTTGTATTAAATGTTCAGTTTACTATTATATTCAAATCTTCCGTGTAAGCATTTTACCGCTGGGTTGAATATAGGAAACAAAGTCAATTATTTATAAATATGTAAAATCATTCGACCGTACCGCGTAATCAAAATTTGTTATAACGATTGATTATGCCGCTCTCTGGTGATAAAAATAAACACTACAGGAAAAAAATTGTATGCAATGCAGATACAGTGTTAAAAATCAATACATTCATTATTATATCAGATATACAAAACCTGGAGAATCAACAAAAATAGACAAGGGGAAAACGAGGGTTTGCCAATTTAGTAATACATTGGAATTCTATGTTTTCAAGTTTAATTGATTTTTAGTGATTCTATTTCCATATCAATTTAATGGGGGATTTTTGTGCTTCCAGAATAACCAATTCATACTTTTATTTTTGGTGATTCTGCGAAACTATTATTGCTAAGTCCACTCACGTGTTCTTTAATTCTTGTATTGATATTCCGAGATGTTCTGCGAAAAGAGAAATAAATACACTATAAAAATAAGTATATCATTTCCCATTATTGAAAGTTCTTGCGTGGGTTTGTATCAATCGTTTTAGATATTTTTTATTAATTATGTACCTACACAACATATAGAGGGTTAACATAAAATATTTACAATGAAATAATAAATACCAACCGTCCAATAAAGGTGTACACAAATAAAACAATAACAGCCTTAAGAAAAAAAACACCTCCTAACCGTCAAAAGGTATCTTAGTTACAAATTGTATAAAGACTGTAGAATTTCTGTTTTTAATTTTCACCAATAAAAAATGTCTATCTGCTACTGTACTGTCTATTTTGGCAGATTGACACGTGAGGTTCTCTTCTTTGAAAAGTGAAGTTATTTCGGGCGTTTTATATTTTAATTGACTGTAAAACCTCTATGAAAGTGATATTTTTTATTAAAATAAATGCCCTACGCATGTTTAGTTAAATATAAACCCAAGAAATCAAAGTGTATGTTTTGCAAATATATGAATAGTGAATTTTCTTATTATTTTTCATTTTTTTATTATTCTCTGGGAATTATCATCACTATTTTTTTAAATATTTTTTATTGTATAAACGAGATATAAAGTGAATTGATGCTTTTTTGAGGTTGAGGTTGTAACTAAAACTACAGCAACTACAACATTAGTAATGGATAATGTATGCAACAAGACTTTACGCCTCTGTTAAAATAGACCCATGACGCAGGACTAATGACGAACTGCATTTTTTTTATCAATTCTTCCATCAAACTTCTTTTATCAAACCTTCTAACTTAAATACGTGTTTACTTTTTTATTGCTGTAGATGGTTTTAGTAAACAAAGTTTTCATATTTCGGGTCTCGCAAAAACGCATCGAATATAGATTCGATAGAGACGTGGCTCCTAAGTAGATATGCTTTACACTGGGCGATTATATCGATTTGTACTTTTTATTCAATCTAGAATGAAGATATTTATTTATTTATTTATACTGGGTTTTTACAGACGATCTCGCTTACGTGAGAACAATCCAGTTATAAAAACTCAGTTAATATACAAATACACATACAAAGACACATTAATTCTCATATATCTAAACAAAGATTAAAATATAAAGCAAATAAAAATATAAATTCAAAATTAAAAATAATTATGAAATAAAAAATACTACAGAAAAGTAAGAGACGCAAGTAATACATAATATTAATCAGTGCAACATATTATTTAACAATAGCAGTTTTTTTTCTGAATCCATACAAATTATCGACAAAAAATATCTACTTCAGCACACTCAATCTTATTATAAGAAATATTTTAAGAAATGCGCCATAATGTGCTATACTAGAGCAAACACTGTGATTTACTTCAACTATAGGATGTCCCAATGTTCTCTTAAACATATTTCTGAACCGAAAAATTTGGGAATAACCTTTGACCCACACTTAACATTTCACGTTCATATTGAAACGATATGCAGCAGGGCTTTGAGAATGCTTGGATTTGTGCTATGTAACTCCAGGCATTTCTGCAGCTCTGCCGTGGTTCGCTTGCTATATTTTAGCCTAGTACGTAGTATTTTGGAAAGTGGCTCAATAATATGGGGACCAAGGGATGCAACGTATACCTCTATGGTAGAGAAAGTACAAAAGAAGTTTCTACGTTATCTTTATCTTAGAGACTTCGGGTACTATCCCTATTTATACCCATCAGCCTTCCTTTCCGGAATGCTAGGTATCGATAGTCTTGTCAACAGGCGGAAAGCTGCGTTGCTGATGATGGCCTATAACTTGTTGAACGGTCACATCAACAATCCAGAAATTTTGAATAAAATTTTATTTTACGTCCCTGATAACTTCGCAAGAGCGCGTAGACACAAACCATTCATTCTTCCGAGATGTAGGACTAACTTACCATCAGCAATGCCTCTCGGAAGAATGATAGGCCTTCTAAACTCACTAGCCTCTGACATCGACATTTTCCACCTGAGCATTACTAAATTTAAATTGCTAATTAGGCAATTATGATTGTATAATGTATCTTTGTTAATGGATATTTTTATTCTGTAAATATACATGTAAAATATAAATAAATAAATAAATAAATAAATATACAGTCTACACATTTGGGTCAGAGGGCTAAAGTGGGCGATATTGTTTTTGAATATATTCAGGTGAAAAATGCTATGGTGTCTTAAACAATGGGAATTGGGCACATGTATTTCAATACTGCTAAGACATAATGAGGTATCAAGATGGCCGTGGATAATTTTATGCAAACATATTAGGTCAGTCAATTATATTATACTTTAATAATATCAGTATTCATTTCATTAAATGTATCAATAATAATAATCTGTATATTTATAATTAATTTTTATATTTATATTTCGGCTACTGGCATTATACCCAGCTCTCTCATTCAAAATGTAGGAGTATTAGATCTGTCAAGGAATTTATAAATAAAAATGCAAAAATCCGTCATTTTAAATACATGTAGGATTACGAAAGATTTTTTAAATATTTATATTGAGGGATCAGTAGGATTTTTAGGTCCAGTTAGGAGTTCTACCGAGCCGAACCCTCTGATATGAAAAAAATTTCTCTGGTAAGTTGACGTGTTGTTCTTGTATTGTTTTGTATTTATTATGCTTATATAGTGCACTTGCATAATGTGGATTGACTAGATGATCATTTGTGTTAAAGTGTGTGGAAGGGTTTAGTTTTTCTATGGGAAAGATTTAACCCGGACATAAAGTTGGAAAAAAATATTGTAATAATATTATTTATACTTGTATTTACTTTGTTATTGGACATTTTGCTGACGTTTAATAAGATAGTGCTTTCGAAGAACAATAAATAATAATAAAAAACAAAGTCATGTGTTTTTCAACCACACATTTGCAACAAGTCTTTGTTTCTATAGATGTTATATTATGTTCATAGAGTTAACTACGTCATCAGAGCAAAATATCTAACACGAACTACATTAAAGATTTGAGGAAAAAAATATTCAAATCTATAATGTTCATTGGTATCTGTGCTGACATTTGAAAAGTAATTGAGATATTTTTTTGGGCTCCCAAAATACCAAATCGAGTTTCTGCTTCTGAGAATATCATCCACTTTCTCATCTCACACGAGTAGATACCACAATATGTAAGATTTCTTTCTAACCCAGAATTCATATTTATCCACGGGATTGAAATGAGAAACAGAATGCGAGGCGTACTTGAAAATAATCGAATGAAATATACTCTGATACGTGAGTGATACTGGACTGGTTTATTTCCCGGTGACTTAGTTAAAGCTACATAACCAAAAATAAAGCGATGGAACTTGCAAGAATACAGAATACGTATTTTTTTAAATGAAAAACTTTATAATGTCAACGTAACTCGTATTGCATACCCGAAAAGTGTTTTGATTTATGACTAGTTAGTCAAAACTTGTTGAAAAATTTCATCGTATGATATTTGACATCTAAAAATTAATAGTTTTTTATTGTTGATATATAAATATAAGAGATTGTTTTGAATTAAGTCAATTAAATTTACTTAATTTAATGAAATATCAGGAAACAAAATTAAAATTAAATAAATTAATAAAATTTTACTAGGAACGTATACCTACTACGTAATATTACTTTGTAAATTTCCGAAGTGGTGGTATTTCTGTACTTATTATAGTACATGCGATTGCGCAGCCCCGTGAAATATCACGGGATATTTTAACTGTAGGTTTTAATTAACATAATTATTTTTTTGCCTCAAACTTGAAAAATTAGAACGCCTGTTAAATATTCTGATAAAATAAATATACATTTCAAATAAAGAATTGATAAGGGTGGGTTGTTTCGGAGAATTTAAACAATTCTTGAAATTTAAAAGATAATTTTCAAGTTCTGTGAAAGATTTTTTCAAGTTTTGTTATTATTTCAGTTTTGTCAAGCAACTAGCCTATAATGATATAATAACAGAACTTGAATAGGACTTTCACAGAATCCCAAAATGAATGTTGAAATTCGATAAATTGTTCAAATTCTTCGAAACAACCTATCCTGAGAATTAAGAATTTGAACAATTTAGTTGATTTTCAAGTTTTGTGAAGTTTCCATTCAAGTTCTGTTATTATTTCAGTTTTGTGAAACAACTGGCCAATATTGATATAATAACATAACTTGAACAGAACCTTCACAGAACTTGAAATTTGATTAATTGTTCAAAATCCCCTAAACAACCCATCCTAATTAATTTTGGTACCTACTTTATCGTTTGTCTGAATCATTCATAATCAATTCCAGTTTTGAGAATCAAAGTAAATCCCTATTCTACTGCTCACTAAATCGGAGTTACAGACAGACACAGAGACACAACACCGAAATAAGTATTTTTAATAATTTTGTTTCATTTGACAAACATTACTATGCCAAAACATTACTATGCATTACGTACTTTAATGTATTGTGCAAGCAGCATGAAACAAAATCAGTATTTGTGGTGTAGATTTATTTTTTCTTAAGTTCAACAGTTCAGCTGTGGAACGATTTGCCGGCCTCTGTATATCCTCCCTCCTACAACGTGGGTCTTTTTTATTAAACCCACACAGAAAGCGAGTAAAATAATTTCTCTCAGTGCCTATGTCTACTTTTGGGATGCTGTGTGGAGGGGGCTTTTTTAAGGAGAGGAAGGAGAGGGAAGTTCTGGGAAGGAAAAAAGGTACGAGGGTTGGGTAGGAATCTAGGGATCAGTGTGTCCAGGAGTTATTGACATATGAATACATCACTCGCACTACTGCGGAAATTGATGGGTCGAGATACAAGTTGGAGAGGTCAAAGGTTCTCCTCAAACCTGCCTCTTTCAAGTCTCTCTTCAATACCCATGTTCTTTCCTTCCTCTCCTCAAAAAAAAACCTTCACACAGCATCCCCAAAGACGACATAGGCTATGAGGGGAATTAATTTCATCAGGGCCTCCTGTGTGGAGTTAATGTAAAAATAAACAATACTTAAAAATATACATTTACTTCCTTACATCTTTTTTTATGCATTTCATAGCATAATATTATGAAACCGTGTTTACTTCGAGTTAAATTGATCAAATATTTTCGAAATTCTTTCTTGAACTGATAGGGGAGAGTATGGTATATCGTACCGGTCGGTAAATCGTACTACCTCGATATTTTTGCTACGGGTCACTATTTTTTATTCCTGATAATATTCTGCCAATCTATAGAAGCGTCATAGTTGTCCCGCCATTTTTATTTAGTGTTGGATCGTGCATGCGCTGGCAGTAGAGTATTTTTGTTTTTTCACAATTTTCATCTAATTTTTTCGGCTCCTGCGTAAGGTGATTTCGTGTTCAAAGGTAGGTATGTTAGTTTTTTCTCAAATTAAGTTCACTTAGCCTGTTTGTATTCTGCAACTTACGATTGCTAAATCATATTGTCACCTGTCGTTTACATGTTTTGTTGTTATTTTTTCATAAAACCTCAGAGTTTGTTAAATCGTACCACTAGTGGTTTGGTAAATCGTACCGGTACGATATACCGTAATTTGTTAGTTGTTTTTTAAGAAAATTATTTTCTAGTTTTAAATTAAAGAGTTCAGTACAACAAACACCAGATATCTCGTCAGAGCCTTTGTTGCGACCACCACCACCAGTGACCTCGTCAGAGTCTTCCTTTTCACCACCAGATGCAGTTCAGAAAATGTTGAATTGGGGCAAACGAATTTAAACGCGTAGACGCGAATTTAGACTATCAATTCTTGAGATTTCTCCAATACCAAAGAACCAAGGAAAAAAAACACGCGCACGGCACAAAAGGCTGCTGAAATAACAGCAAGTCCATGTAAAAAAGGACTAGAAGTTGATGCTGGTAGACGCTCAGCTGTCAAAATGCCCAAATTAAAAATTGAAAAAAAGAAAAATGAGATTATTATAACTGACAAAAAGCCCATTAAGGGTAAGAAGTGTGCTCGACGAAAGAAGGCCGATTGCAGAAGTAGTGATAGTGAAGATGCTGACAGTATTGTCGTTTTGAATGATTCGGATACGGATATTGATGATGACGATAAATAAAACGTATGCCACCTATGCTTTGGCAATTATTTTGAAAAGGCAGGACCCAAAGAAGACTGAATCCAGTGCGTTCGTTGCCATAAATGGGTGCATGAAGCTTGCACCAGTAACCCAGACATTTGCGACACATTTGCCTTAAAAATGTCCATGTTTTCTTCGATATAAATTGAAATAATGGTCTAGGTACGATTTACCATACCGGTGGTACGATTAACCGTACTGGTTCGTTAAATCGTACCGAAAACCATTTTTTATAAAACGTTTAATTTGAAAACATTCCAGATGCCTGTAAAATGTGATTTAAATAAATATCGTATCCAATAAAATAAGTATTTATTTGAACTTTACTCCAATTCTCTAACCCATTTCGATCATACAGTATTAAGAGTTTAGTGCGAAGTGGTACGATATACCATACTCTCCCCTAATCAACTTCCATATTCTATCTGGGGAGACAAATCAGTATTGCTGAATAATTAAGAATCTCTTCAATTTATTTTGAATCGGGTTAATGACCGGATTGCAGGCCGTTTACTGATAAACTTTTAGTGCATTCCTTATACTCGTATATCGTAACACGTGTTCATGCGCCTACACCATGTCCTGATTAAATATAATGAAAATATGTGTAAAAAACCCGGTCGGTGGCCGAGTTGACATCGCGCTTGGGTCCCACTCAGGCGTAGTGTGTTCAATTCCTCGGCTGGCTAAGTCCTCCATCACAACACAAGCAACATTTTTTCAGCTTACTGTGGCGGTAGTAGGAGATTTTCAAATATTGTCAGGTTATTCGTAACCCGGGAAAGTTTGTCTTTCTTTTTAAAAAAAAAAAAAAAAATAATATTATGATTTTTATGAACACGTGTTTCGACATTCCTCTTTTACTAAAAGTTTAACAGAAGACGTATAAATTCATTCGTTAAGATCCTGCAGTCCCATTTTTATTACACTAGCTCCACATAGGATGAAAAAATCCATCAGGACTTTTGTCTTGTCAGGGTCTTGTTATGGAAAGGAAGAAGAGGAAATTCTGGGAAGGAAAAACGCATGAGGGGTGGGTTGGAATCTGGAGGTCAAAGTGTCCAGGAGTGCCGAACATGAATCCATCCCTCCTACTGCGGTGCAGGACGATGAGTCCGGCTGAAGAGGTCAAAGGTCTCCCTCAACCAGTCTCTCTCGATTTGGCCCGCCACACTGTAGGTGGGCAAACTCATCCCCCGCCAAGACACAGACAAACCTCCCCCCATGAACCTATGACAGGGGTGTCGGTTATCCAATAAATGGTTCAAAAACAAAAAAAATTGAAGAGATTCTTAATGAATTAGCAATATTTTACATCAGTAAGTTTTCGACGTGTAGGAATCGAACTGTCTTATTGGTCTCATTAACTGATCACATTGATCATCTGTATTTAAATTTGTTTGTTACGTCGTGGTTCAAGATGGTGGCAATGTTGGAAACTACCTTTTTATCCCGCCAGAAATCGGAATATTCAGTATTATCAAATACCCTAAAATGTTAATAATACGTCTAAGTGAGTGTCATAGTGGCAATATCAAGAACTCTAGCCACTAGAGGGAGTTTGAGTAGCATCTTTACTTTGACATTTCTTTCTATTGTGAAAATTTAATTTATTTAGTATTTTGCAATATGGTGGTGGTGTTTTGCGCTTTCTTATTTGTATTTTGATCAAAAAAAATGTTTAAAAAAGTAGGTTTCGTGGATCAGTTTGCGAAGAAACACTTAAAACACTCCCAAGACGTTTTTCAAGATGCCAAAAAACGTTGACCGGTTGCTGTTGGTAAAGTGATTTCTATAAATCCTAGCAAATAAATGATCTTGCTTACGTAAAACGTGGATTAACTATGAAAATATAATTATAAAACTTTTAAGGTTCATTCAGCAAAACTGTGTTAGTTTCATGTAGCATTCTGTGTTAATGTGTTAAGTTAGAGTTATAAATCATCCTCAATGTTGATGTACAAACACATTAATTTATGTGAAACCTCACAAGAGCGCCCCTGTCTGTATTGTGCAAAGGCGGGGAGCTACGTTGTCACCCGGTTTAGGTCGCCTTGCAAGGCGGGTTAAGGTAGGAGCTGTAGGAATGGATTTATCAATGCGGAACTTAAAGAGGCCCGGATTATATGAAGAAGGAAAAAATAGTTTTATTTTGTGTTTTAAATTATCGAATGTATTGATATACGAGTATAATATTAATATGTTTATTACTTTTTTTATGCATTCACATTATTAAAAATCTTTATAACTTTTCGTAAATTTTCTCACAATTATTACCTTAGTATTTTATTTCCTTACCAAACCATCAAAGACAGAGATAGCCGCTATAATATTTTATTTTATTTTTTCACATACAATCCATTCAAATGTATGAGAAAAAACCAAGGCACACAACTCATGCCGCTAGGAGGCGCTAGTGTAGCTTGTTGCCATCGAATGCATGGGAAACGTCAGAAGTTGGAGGTATTATGAATATTATAGGGTATTTGTTATTATAGTGCCAAGGTACGTAATTCGTAAAACGTAATTATTGTGTGTTTTACTTTGTTTTGTTTCTTTTTTTTTTTTTTTTTTTGTAATAATTTTTTTTAAAATTTTTTTATTAATATCAATAGCAAAATTTGTACATTATGTAGGTTTAAAGTATAATATAAGTATATTTTTTGTATTTTTTTCACAGTCCTCCTCACTAGGGTTTCCTGTTCTGAGGCGGCCTGTAGTTTTTCTTAAATTTTTGTATTTAGTTTTGAATTGTCTTTACATTGTCTTCATAATGTTTGTAAGTTGATTATTACTTTGATCTCTAAGCCATGTTTTGACTTTTGTTTTAAATATACTCATTTCGTTTATTTTTTTTGGTTTCATTTGGTAGAGCATTGAACAATTTTATAGCATGGAATTTATTATTTCTCTGTCCAAAGGATGTGTTCAAACTGGGAGTAATCAGGATATTTTCGCTTTTTGCCCTGGTTGTGTATTTATGTTGGGCAGTGGAGTATTCGGATATGTTTTTTTTCAGTTTAAATAAAATATTTTTTGAATATAGTTTCTGTACATTGTAAACATTGAAGTTTTTCAATATTTCTTCTGTCGGAGTTCTAAGCGGAACTTTCAGTATAGTCTTTAATACTCCTTTTTGTGCTATATTGAGCCGCTCTGTGTGAGTGCTCAAGGCAGACCCCCATCCAGTTATTCCGTACTCTATTTGTGATTGACACAAAGCATAGTATACTTTTTTAATATCGTTTATATTGAGGATATTGCGAATGTTTCTAAAGAAGTATATGTATCTGGTTAGTTTTTTTGTAATTACATCTATATGTGAGTTCCAACGGAGATTATCATCAATTTCAATTCCAAGATATTTGATGCTTTTGGAGTGTGCTATAGTGGGACAGAGGCATGATAAGCCTTGATTTTTTTGATAAATTCCTTGGCATGAATGTAATTTGAGATTAAGGTCCTCTGACGGCTGCCCTCTGGCTGTTTTAGAAAATGTCAGATATTTTGTTTTATTGACATTAAGCGTCAGGGAGTTTCTTTTAAGCCAGTTTTGCAGGAGACCAAGTCCGTGTTCAGCTTCTTTGTAGGTATTTATCCAATCTTTTTCTTTAAATAAAATTACTTTGTCATCAGCAAAACTAATGATTTTTCCTCTTGTTTCTAGGTTACAGATATCATTAATGTATATTAAAAATAATATCGGACCTAGTACGCTTCCTTGTGGTACTCCATGGTTGATTAGGAGAGGTTTGCTTTTTCTCTTATTAATTTGGACGCTCTGTGTACGCTCCGTCATATAGCTTTCTCTCTCCTTTTCTATCCCCTGTATTTGTAATTGAGCATAATCTATTTTTACTAATATATTAGTGAATAAGTACCTTCTTCTAAATTCCTACCTTGGCTCTGTGCTTATTTTTATATCCCTGTCTGTTTCCTTTTTTGTTTCTTCTTGTTTGTTCTACTTAACCTTCCTTTTCTATTTTTGTTCTATTTCGTATGTGATAATAATTTTGATATCAAAATACCAATGTAAAATTGTACCTATTAACTCCCACCTATGTATTTTTTAAGAACTGCTAGTATTTTAATTTAATTTAATTTACATGATAAGCAGTTTCATCATTCTTCTAGGAATTTTCTATTTACTGTGCATTGATAACATGAAGACCACACTGTTGTGGGCACGGAATAGACTGAGATTCGACGAAAAAATGGTTTAAAAGCTTTGATATATTATATTTAGATGTGACGCGAAGTGAAAAAAGAGGTTCCGCTTTTTTACCTCCACCTGAACTCCACCTGACCTCCGACTGACCTGATCAACTGACCATCTGACCTTCAACTGGTCTCCGACTCTCCCAACGATAGTTGAATCCGGTCTATACGCGCCGCTTATCGGGTTCAATAGTGGAACATGTTTCGACGAGATATTAGTAAGCAGTAGCGCCTCTAATTGTAGCTCTACGTTTAAAAGTGCCATGAGGATATTTAGACGAGTACAGCAAAGTGTACGATATTTTTAAATGTATCTTCCAAAACAAAATACATTATTATAAAGATGCGTCAAAGACCTTTCTCTGAGGGCTATGTCTAGTCTATAATCATTATCTTAAGTTGTATAAGGCCATTAAACTAAGGAACTTGTCTGAACTTCTTCTTCAAGAAACACGAGAATATTCCGTCCGGAGTTTTTTTAACTTGCTCCTGAAACTAAGCGGACATTTACTATAAATGTTTTGTGAAACTTTATACCGTTGATTTCCGCACTCAAGCTTTGTTGTTCTAATAACATGTTTTAGAAAGAAAAGAAAAAAAACATAAAAAACAAATATTTCAGTGTCTGAAACGTTGGCTAAATAATAATACCCCAAAAATAAATGACAATTAAGTGAAAATTTCAAATCGTATCTTTTTTCTTATAATACACCTATATTTATTAACAAATGTGAAAATTCATTTAAAATTCATTTAAAATTCTTTTAAAATGTAAAAATAAAAAAAATAAAAATGTATTTATTTGACTTAGGATTGAACCTTCCTCCCCAGGGACTGGAGTCAACCGTGCTAAAAAGTTAGCCATATCCCAATTGGGTAGGACCGACATTTATTTCGTATATTTATCAAACTATACAAACAAATAGGATGTAACCTATAAGCTCCCTTTGTACTCTTTTTTACAATAAATATTTTTTTGAATTTGAAAACCTTTCATTTGGCGAACCCCAGGGGTCCATTCTGGGCCCACTACTCTTTATCCTCTTCACAAATGATGTCGATAAAATAATTTAATCATTTGGTCTTCTATCCTACTGCTACGCTGATGATCAGTAAGTAAATATTTACTGCTTACCCGAAAAAATTCAGTCTGAATACTCAGATAACTGAGTGTCTAGAAGCAATTACTCGCTGTATGACCTCAAATAGATTGAGGCTGGATCTGTCAAAGACTTGGTTTCTCTGGAAAGCCTCAGGAAGACGTCAGTTTAGCATTGATAACTCCCCAATAACCCGTTAAAAGTACTGGGTGTCAATCTGGATGCTGATCTTTCTCTTAAAACTCAAGAGAACAGAACTGTAAGCACAGGATTCTTTAAGCTAAGGCAATTTAAAGCAGTTAAGAGAAACCTGCCAACAGAGGCGACTAAAGTTTATTGGAAGTGCGCTAACTTCGAAAGGTTAACTACATTATGGTAGAAGTTAAAAAAAACGTAATTTCAATGTTAATTTTCCCAAACAAAAAAAAAACAATTCAATTTTTTTAACCTGAAAACTAACCTAAGGCATTAAAAATTCGAAAAAAGTTTTTTTTTTACTGCTAAAATCATGTAGATTAATGATTTTCACTTGACGAAATGAGAATCTAAAATAATATTATGATATGTTATATCCTTTCCAGACGAATAAAACATATTTAGATTTTTATTACAAAATACGATAAAACTAGGAAAAGTGGGGTGAACTACTTGCGAATCCACGGTGGATTTGTCGGCAAACTACACACGTCGGGTACAAACGCCAAAAATGCACGGTGGATTTCTCGGTACTTTAATGGGGCTGACAGATTGTGCTATACGCATCATGGTTTGGCCTATTTCAGCACAGACAAGGCGATATAAGACTCTAATAACAGGGCATCGCTCGAGGCTCACATTTTAATTAATTTCGACGATTTTTGAGCGATCCCTACGGATGCAAGTTTTTTTATATTTAAGATTAATTAAAACCGTACCATTCAAATATTTTATATAAAGGGTGTTATGTTTGCACATAGCTTGCAAGAGCTAACTGCACAGTTATGTATATCCTCATGGCCCGGAAACCGAGCACTCACTCAGTACGTGTAAACACACTAATATATACGCATCTCGGCATGTCTACAATCGGGTGAACACCAATACATACGCAGGAGTTCGCGACACCGCCGCCTGATACCAGTCACGTAGGCCTACAAGTACCTACAACCAATCATATGGCTAAATCAAAAACGTGTCCTTATAAGAGCATCGGACCAGGCACCAAAAATAGAAAATATAAAAATATGGAAGGGACAAGCTCCCCCCCGCGAGCAGACCCACGCCTCAGTTCCCCGACAGACGCGTAGCAAGCAACATGCTGTATTAATTCCGAGTTAACATTTGCCGCCAAATCGGTGTCGCCGTAAATATGGACCGGCGTGCATACGTTTTATAACGTGCCGCGTCTATAGACTCAGTTTATCACGTCCAGGCAATCTTCAGCCGACTACACCATCATGGATAGGATTGCGTCACATACCTGGGCCGCGGCCGTGCACCCGCTGCCGCCCACGGGGTTCAAACCCAGGCGCCCACCACTGCTCCAGGCTGCTTCTGTGCCGCCCTTCGCCATGAGCCGCCCACGTGTTTCCAACAAGGCCCCAGGCCGCCTCAGGCCGCCCAAGGCCGTTTCTGCGCCGCCCTGTAGGAGTCGTATTCCCGCCCTGCATCAGCCTAGGCATTCCGCTTATGGCATCAGCACCATCGTTCACCGCATCCGCCGCAAATTACACGTGAGCGAATAATATACCTTTGTCAATCAGAACCCTTAGAGTCAATAGATTGCCTAGTAACAAGTTAGGCCTTAAAAAGCTATGTACCTTTTGTAGATCTGTTTGATAACCTGCTTATATGTACAATAAACCCTCATATCAAGAGACTTGTTTTATTGGGAGACTGACTATAATCCACACCCTGAAAGATTGGAGTATCAAGCTCTGCTGCCTGACTTGTGCGGCGATGGCTATTTGTGTAACTCACCTGTAATATATTATATGGCTTTAACAGTTATATAACAAGGGCTTGAAAGTTAGCTGTAAGCACCAAATTATATTTTTCTATCGGATGAATAAGTAACTTCTCAAGGGATCTGTAGTGGTACGCAACTACTTCATTCGAACGAAATTCTAGAAGTCTCGATTTTTCCAAACAAGCTTCTTGGATGTTCTTTTATTTATTTGTTTGGAAAATTCTACATAGCAACCAAATTGTTCCAGAAGTTTCTTCATCTTTTAAAAGCGACAGCATGAAGAATCTAGTCAGTCATCAATCTGCCATTAGTTAACAAGGTGCTCAACGAGTGATAATCCACGCACCTCACTTGCGCGAAGGACATTCTTCCCGGCTCTGCTCATGGACTCCATCGGGATATCATCATAGCGCTTTGGCCCAGATCGCCGTCCCTGGCCAACGCTACATGGATTACAGCGCCCTGGTTCCAGCGTCTCTGACCAGCGCTTCATCCACTCACCATGACCACCACGAGGACACGCAGCATCCTCACTGGTCTACTCAGCTCCCGTTCAACCGCCTACAAGGTCCACCGCACCTTCGGCCTTCCCGTCAGCACTGGAGTACTGATTGCCAAGATCGCCAGTGCCTGACAGACAACGAGTCCGGTCACCAGCGCCCGGCGTCGACTCACTGACCCGCGCTTGACCAGCCATCACCGCCTGCATCCGGAGAATACTACATCTATCCTACGTCATCTCATCACGGCAAACTGACTCATCAAATAAACACTCTGACCTTCACGACACGTCTTTCATTCCGTGCCTCCTCTCCAGATCCCTAAAGATCCCTCTAGAAAAATCTGATTTTAGTAAGATCAAGGAAAAGTTCAAAAAGATCAATTTTCTAGGCCTGCTAGGGTAAATTCGACCATAAGTCCGTCTATTACGCCGGGCTGAACGTTGAATATTGTTTTTACACGACTTCATCACTTATGTCGTTAAGATTCCCGCTTTGTTTAAATAAGAGATTTGAAAGGGTATATTCAACCGTATCTATGTCCAATACACAGGGCCGTATATTTTTATGCGTTGCTTCCTCACTTACATCATAAAGATTCCTACATTATTTTAGGGTGCAAAATATTGAATAACACGTTAAGTAGTATTTCCGAGTTTGAGTATGTCAAATGATTACGATCATAAAATTTTATAGATATTTTCATGGAATCTCCATCATGATATTTTGTGTGGGTTCAATCTCGATAATATAAACACTTAATAGCAAACCTAAACAATGACAGACTCGTAACATTATACAATACACTCAAAACTACCCTTGTTAGCGCTTTCTACTTTAATCTGCTTATATAGTTTACCGCTATTATGCTCCCGAGGGTGGAGAAATTCAGTCATATTAATTAGTTACTGTGATGAGAGGCTCTAGGGTCACATTACTACCCCACCCTCACTACCCACAGCGATACATCCTTCGGTGCAGTGGTATAAAAGATACTAGATAGTCCAATTCAAATTTTCAAGATACAAAAGTCTATATTATCGATGGTCCAATGATTCCTCCTGATTAAGTCCCACTGGAATGGATCAAAACTTTTTATATGTTAAATTTCTGTTGATAAAATACATCAGTTTCTTTGAGGCAAACCCCCTAGATACAGAAGATATGGGATTATGATGGAATTTACATCACCTCACCTCAGCAAAGCTTCTCCTAGTGGTATTCAAAAAACATTACTACTTGACCATTTACATACTATCTATCATTTTATATTAGAAACATTTTTGTTTCACTTTTTTACGTTAACATCATTGGAGACACTGTGTGGAGAGTCATTTTGAGGAGGGGAAGGAGTGAACATGGGATTTGAACAGACCCATGTTGTAGTAGGGAGGAAACACAGAGGCCACATTACTTGCACTTACCACCATACGAATCTGACGGCTTCCGTAATTTTTTAAGAATTTGTGTTTAGTCGTGTTTGGTGACCAGATCTGAATAGCAAGTTAATCTACCACCAGTTACTCCCCAACCTTCCTCTCCTCCTCTCCCTTATCTCATTCTTCTCCTCACTACCTTCAGCTTTACAACGTACCTCATTGGGGTTGCTGTCTTCTCACAGGCTCCAGACGGTTGGAATCAGTTAGAACTCTCGTTCGGTATTCACATTCTTTTAAAGTTTCCAGTAAACCATATTTACGTGAAAAGAAATGAATAAGTAAAAGTATAAGTATGTACCCGTTACCCGTTAGATTAGTTTGGGTTATTTTTGGTAAGACTTGTATGGTCACCACATAAAACACAAGCAATGGACTTTTTTTAAAAGGGTTTACCTGCTTACCCTATATCAAAGCCTTCCTACTACAGCCTGTAAAGTGCTGTGGGGGTTGTTTATGCATCGCTTGCCGTGAGTGACGATCGTACATAAATTTAAATCGATTATCAACCTGGTCCCATCCCGAGTTATCTTATATTGCTATGATGTAGGATTCATAGGCCATTCAAAATAATTAATAAAGCTTGTGTAAATATTAAGGGTACTTATTTACTAAAAGGTTGGGAACAGTATTAAAAGGGTAGGTAAGATACATGCTGATAATAAACCAATAAAAAAACAGATCACAGAATGGATAACAACTGAAGGTACAAAATCTTTCTGAATACTCATCCCAAACCAAGCATAACACATTTTAATTAGCATTTATATGATGTTTTAACTTCTACTAAATAAATTATTTTTTTTTAACGTTTTAAATACTTGCATTGATTATGATCTACTTCTGTTTTGTTTTATTCTCATTCGACTTAACTGTATCTTTAAGTACACTTCGTGTAGTATCCCTTTCTCTTTACGAAACTATGTCTATGTGTAACAATATAATGTTTATTTTACTGCAGCGATGGATGGCACTACAGTATCCTCCTTGAGTACCTCAAGGACAATGATGTATTTTTACTTTTGATGGCATAATAACACTTTACAAATACTTGCGAACACCTCAGAGCTGGTTCTCTTAATGAGGTGTTAACAAAACTTATGTAAATTGTATATAAAAAGAAAATAAAAAGTATTATATCAGGTAAATTACGGTGTAAAGGCTTTGGTTGCTCTGTACATACAATTACTATCAAAATTAATAATTGTACCTATCCTTCTCAGAAGCGGTGTCACATTTTTTGTTCGATTAGTATGAACATATCGCTTCTCTTTATTTTTGTTTTTTGAATGTTCTGGCTTTCAGCCTTCAAGGGTGTTCTAGATAATTATTTAAAATTATGGAGAGAGGTAAGGTGAATTTATATATTGATCATCATCTATGGTTATCTATGATTGCTAACAGCTTATTTTGACAGCTTCTGTTTGAAACATTAAAAAGTATTGTTTTTACATAAAAATACATGTGAACAAGTGTTTTGTTTTGTTTAAGTTTTGTTAGTGTTCGAAATCCAACTGTCCGTACATTCTCTACATTGTGAACATAAAGAAACAAGTCCATTGTGAACATACAGTGTTAAAGCAGTTCTGCGTACCATAAACAATAATATTTATATTACGATCATTAAAATTTTGTGTGGGGTATTATTGAACACACAACAACAATGCCACTAGAAAACACTCGCTCGAAATCAAAAAATAATATCATTACATCACCGAGTCCCTTGCCAATGGAGATTAATCAGACTCTTTTTGATTATATAGACAGCAAATTTTCTGACTTAAAAAAATAAATGTTCATAAAAATTTAACAAGAGACGGCTGAAACAAAAAAGCTACCGATTTCATTGCACACGAATACAATGAAATACTAGCCAAATTAAATGACCTGGCGGGTACAGAAGTTGAAAAAAATAAAAAAGACCTCTCTAGAATAAACCATATGGCTTGCTGAATTAGAGCAAAATAACTTGTCGAACGAAATCGAAATCTCTGGAGTAGATGATAATAAAAACGAAAACCCGGTTGAAACGGTAAAGGACATTGCCACTAAACTAGGCAGCTAGGCAGTGAAAAAACCGTCGTCAAGGTTTTCCTAGAAAAATAATTATTTAATTCAACAATTCCAGCATTCAAACTCGATTTAACTTCCTTGGAGCAAAGAACAAAACTATGAAGCTAAGCTCAGCCTTGTACATCGGTGAAGTGTTGTCTGCATACAACAAGGACTTGCTATGGAAGACCAAAAAGCGAGCCCAGGAATTAAACCACCAATATACCTGGTTCAAAAATGGGAGAGTTTTCACAAGGAAGACAACTAAATCTAAAATAATAAACATAAAACACGAAAAAGATTTACTAACAATTTAAAACCTAACTTTATCGTTGACATACATAATTTACTCAAAATGGATACCGACCTGGATGAATTCACAATACATCTACTTGAAAATGAAACTGTTACTACTAATATAAGCAACATAAAACTATGTCTAAAAAATAATTTGAAAATAATACACCAAAACCATCTGCACCCAATATTACTTACTGCACTTGAAACTTTGTTATTAAAACTAAAATACTATAGTACGCTGTTTGTAATTGGAGACACAAACATAAATATTCTAGAAAATAGTCATTCTTAAAAAGACGATTACCTCAATACAATAAGCTACTACGGTCTTGTTAGTTACATAAAAAAAAACCTACTAGAGTCACTGAAGAAACTCTTTCTTGCATCGACCATATAATAGGTAGAACGAAACTACCCATAAATACTATATTATATGAATCCACAGTAACACACCACTACTCAACAATATTGGAATTTCCAAATGAAAATAAAAGAAAAGGTGAAACCGTTAATGTACCTATCATGAAAAATTGAATCGACTGGAATACAATTATACTCAACATAAAAAACGAAATATGGGAACATTTGTACACAATTACCGATAGTGATACGGCATGGAATTATTTCACCAATTTTATTCAAAACCAAATAAATCTACACGCCAATATCATAGAGCTACCGAAGAAAAAAAACACAATCACAAAACCATGGATTACACCTGGACTATTAAATTGTATTAGGAAAAGAGACAACATACACAAAGAAATCAGGAATGATCCAAACAATTACTTACTTACTACATTCTACAAGAAATATAGAAATATATGTACTAAGCTAATTAAACATGCAAAGAATAAATACTACTCAAGAAAAATTAAGGAATGTAATAATGACTCCAGAAAGATTTGGCAAATTCTTAAAGAGATAACCTATGCAAAACAATTTAAAGGTCAAATTGAGGTACTCACAATTGATACTCAGAGTGTGACTTTTGACTCGGACCCGAAGACTATTGCCGATCATGCAAATACCTTTTTACAAACTTTGGATAGAAATTGGCCGGTTAAATAAAAGAAAACATCAACTGCAGCTTTAAAATGCCATCATCAGATGATCTCCCAAAAGAAACTTTAAAAAAATTCTCTCTAAGAGAGGTATTAATCGAGGATATTATCAAAGAAATAGACTCACTGAAAGAGAGGACATCACCTGGACATGACAAAATTCCAAGCCAACTATTAAAATCGCTGAAATCTCATATAGCTTTTCATGAAAAAAACTGAGGAAACTTATCTATTTCTTTAAAAATGTTAGGGATATTTTAAATAGAAAACAATGAAACAAGTTTACTGTGCTCTTGTTCAATCGTCTCTTCAATATGGTATTATCAGTTGAGGTTGTGCCACACATACTTGCCTGGAGCCATTAGCAAAGATTCAAAAAATAATTCTGAAGGTTATTCTAAAATTCCCATAAAGAACGGATACTGATTTTATTTTTAAGACACTACATGTTCCAAGCCTGAAAAAATTATATTCAAAAAATATCCTGATCTATCAATTTAAAAATACCCATATGTACGAAGAACGAATAAGCACTAGAGCTTTGAGACATTCACATGTAAAATCTTTTAACATCCCAGTTTGTCAAACCTCCTATGGACAAAAAAGCTTTAAATACAATGCTATTAAGCAATTCAATTCTCTACCTATTAACATTAGAAACACACAAACCAAAACTTTATTTAAAATCAAAATCATTGATTATCTCCAATAAAAATATACATTAGAAGTATTTCATAAAATATTAAAAAATTGTGCCTACTGTGTATATATATGTATAATATGCCTTTTGGTCAAACTGAAATTTTATTGATTAATTACTTAAAATTATTATCGCTTCGCATTCATCTTCTACATTCATTCTTCAATTGTATAATTTAAAAAAAGAAAAAATACTGATTTTATTTTATCTGGCATTTTCACAATATTTTCTAAACTAAAACCTAGCAACCACTCTGTAAATTGCCATCTCAACACAGGCGTTACAAACCTAGTGAGATGGGCAATACGTCACTATTGTAACTAAATATATTCTACAGAAACCGAACATAATAATGTAATTACCGAAAATTCACAATGCATGATTCATTAATAATTTTTTATCAAAATTCAAGAGGTTTGCGCTCGAAAACACAGGAATTTCATCAAAATATACTACTCAATAATTATGACTTGATCTTCATTACCGAAAGTTGGTTGGTTGATAGTATCCGAGACGAGGAATTATTTGATAATCGCTATTCTGTTTACAGAAATGATAGGGATATACACCGCACTAGTAAATCAACTGGCGGAGGCGTACTCATAGGAATTAAAAAAGAATTTTTTGTTACCCCTCGCTCTTGGAAATCAGACGCTGAGGATATCTGGATAACTGTCAATACATCAAAATCGAATCGTCATTGTTATAATATTCATATGTGCTGCGTGTATTTACCTAGCGTCGCGTCGGTCCAAAATTAACATCATCAGAACAACAATTAACATCATTAGCATTATTTACTAGTCATACCAATACTATTTCTGACTTAACAATCCGTTTTCCCAATGACAAGTTTTTAATCATTGGCGACTATAACATGCCCAATATCGAATGGAATAATCAACAAATGCCAAGTAATAGAGATCAATGCGCACTCGCGTTACTTAACTGCTTATCTTTTGCAAATTTAACCCAATTTAACCATTTACCTAACAAATTCGGTCGAATTCTAGACCTCGTCTTCTGTAACACTTCAGTTAATGTGTCGCTTGCCGACCACCCATTAGTTAAAGAAGATGCTCATCATAAATCATTGATTGTAGAACTAGATTTTCCATCCACTATTGCAACCCTCTCAACTCTTCGAACAATAAAATTATTCTATAAAGCAGATTATGCAGAGTGAGAGACTGTAAAAAACCAACTGGTCAACCGTTATAAATGCACTGGATGTAAATACAGCGTTAAATTCGTTTTATGTTATAATTAAACAGATTATCGAAGCGTTTATTCCTAAGAAAGTTGTGAAATCTGGAAAATACCCACTATGGTACACGGTAGCCTTAATAAAAATAACAAACGAAAAATTAAAATTCTTTAGAAAATGGAAGCGCCATCGGAACCCCCTTGATTATCTTTCATTTTCATTGCTTCGCAAAAGGCAAAAACAGTCGCTTCAGCAGCTTACAAAACCTACATTTCTACGATAGAATCCGGTATACAGCATAATGTTAAAAAAATATGGTCCTACGTCAATTCTCAAAGAAAATCTCCTGCCATCCCTGATCATATGATTTACGGTGAAAAAACTGTTAATGACAGTAGAGGAGTAGCCAACTTATTTTCTGAGTATTTTGGATCTGTATTTTCGAATGCTCAACCTGCACATGCAAGCAATGCCAGTCTTTGCTCTAATTCAAATAGCATAATCAACTCAATCGAGATCAATGAAGACATCACATTCAAATACCTTAAGTCCATTGATATAAAAAAGGGACCAGGGGATGATCAACTTCCAGGGATCTTCATAAATTATTGTAGTAAACAATTGACACCCCCCATATTTGCTATTTTCAAACTATCGTTATCTGAAGGAACATTTCCCGACAAGTGGAAAACAGCCTTGATTACCCCAATATATAAAAATGGCAGCAAAAATGATGTCTCGAACTATCGACCTATATCCAAATTACCGATACTAAGTAAAGTATTGGAAAAAATTGTTTATGATCAATTATATTCTACTATCTCACCCTCACTCTTAAATAATCAACACGGCTTCATGAAAAATCGCTCTACAACTTCAAATCTTGCATTTTTTACCAATTTTCTTCATGCTCAAATGGATATGCGATGCCAGGTAGATGCCATTTATACGGATTATTCTTAAGCATTTGACCGTGTTAATCATTATATTCTTTTACAAAAGTTATTAGGTCAAGGAATTCACGGTGACCTCTATAGATGGATCCCATCATACGTCAATAATCGGCACCAAATCACGGTTGTCAATGGTTTTGCATCTTGCTTAGCGGAAATCGTCTCAGGTGTGCCCCAGGGGTCGCATCTTGGACCACTTTTATTTAATATTTATATAAATGACATTTACGTATGCTTTAAAAATAGTTACTTTGTTTTATACGCGGATGACATGAAAATTTATAAAGCTATACAGTGTTTACCCGATTGTATGGAATTGCAAAGCGATCTTGATAATTTGTGTGTATATTGTGAATCAAATTTATTGTCCTTAAACATATCTAAGTGTCACTCGATTACATTTACTAGAAATAAAAACAAAATCATCTATCCATTCAACTTGAATAACAAACCTTTACAACCTATGTCTACGTGTAAAGATCTAGGTGTTTACTTAGATAGCAAATTAATTTTTGACAAGCACATTGAACACATTATTTCAAAATCCTACAGAATGCTAGGTTTCTTATTAAGAATATGCAAAGTTTTCAAAAGTGCTAAGACTCTGAAAATTTTGTTTTGTTCATTGGTCAGAAGTCCACTGGAGTATGCTTCCACAATATGGAATCCTCAATATAAGGTATACATAGATTTAGTAGAAAGTATACAGAATAAATTTTCGAAACATTTACTCAAGAAATACAACAAAACTACAAATAATATGTTAACTTTACAAAAAAGACGCACATTGTCAGACCTGTTGTTTCTACATAATCTGCTAAATAATAAAATAGATAGTCCCGAATTGCTATCCGTCATTGGTTTAAATGTTCCAACGAGGCGTACCAGGCACACTACACTATTTCACATTGAAGCCAACAATACCAATGCAGCAAACAACTCATTAATTACTCGAGCAATCATAACATACACCCATTATGAAAAATTACTACATTTAGACATCTTTCATGATTCCTTTCTAACATACAAAACTAACTTATTAAATTTCTTAGCATGACATATTTCAAAAATAATTTCACATCATTTTTCAAAACTCCTATGTATTAACAGTCAATTACAATTTGTGAGCTTATTATAATTCTTTTTTTCAATTCATTTATTATTATCTATCCATACACTTCCTTTCTTTTATAACAATCTCAGGCGAAATTACATAATGATATTTTATGGACATACGTAATAGGTACTACAACTACGTAATAACTAAAAATATCTAACTGTATCTTATTGTACTGTGTATGTCTTAAAAAATAAATAAATAAATAAATGTAATATATAAAATAAAACTAAAATAAATAAATAAAATTTTTGTTTAAATTGGCAAATTTCAAATTTTATATGGAAAATTGGAGTCGAATTCAGACATGTAAGAGATAAGCTGTTGAATGGAGGGGAAGCAATTTTAGATAAGGCTTGATAGAAGAGAGATATTTGTTTAGAGAGCGACACCCAAAAATTTCATCATCTAAAGTTCCCACTTCTAGACCACATAATGTACAATCTGAGAAGTAAAGCACGCGAATTTAAAAAATGTGAGAAGGAACGGAACAATGTCCAATCCTATTTCGAAAAAGTGAGGAAATTTTTTTTTTTGAGTAATGGGGGGATTGTTGAAACCACGGTTTTGATGTGATAATCCTTTGTATTGAGATATAGCAGGCTCCCTTGGATTGACTACCAATATGCCAATACTTTGACCAAACATTGAGGGATCTATCTTTGAAGATGAGAACAATGTGATAGGGGGGAATGGGGTTTACGAGGGTAACAATAGAATTAATTTTATAGGATAGTAAGTAATAAGTTTATTAACATTCGACAGAAAATTTCGTCTTTTGCAATGATCCTGAGGCAAATATATATTTTTTAAATACTTTCAGCTTCACAAATCCTGCAATCATATAACATCATTTGATTTTTCACGGGTCTCCGCTAGTACATACATAAAATTTTATAACTTATAACCAACTGCAACGCCACTAGCACTTACCCGACTTGTCATCGATTTCTTGGTGGTTAAAATAAGCTTGTAGGTAAATTGTGTTTTGGCGAACAAGCATTATTCGTTTCGACGAACTTTTCTCGTAGTTTCTCCCGTCTCTTGGGTATCGATGTTCTCGAGAAAAGATTCAACTATAATAGAGGCATTTACTATGAATGGCAACGTTTGCACGAGATCGTTTACATCAGATAAATAAGTTAGTGTAATCGTGTAAACATTTAAATGTTTGTAACCGGATAACTCATCAGAATGATAATAAAACACACCTTCAAAAAGTGATACATAATCATGAAATATAAAGTAGGTTAAATAGTTTACGTATTAAAGGTTTATAGGTTAGGTTTTTTTCATCGCTTTTAATGACATTGTATTACTTTTTAATGACATTGTATTTACTTTTTTGAGTTGAAATGTCATTGTGTTCAGTTTTCATAGAATCGTATTATTTTCATTAAAAAGTCGTATTAATTTTTGTGTTCTAATTTCTAATTTATTTTCAAACATCAAGCTGCACCAATTTTCTAAAGCACAATAATTGCTTCATTTATTTGTTTGTTTATTTATTATTCATTGCAATTTATAGCACTTGTTTATTAATGTCTACTAATATAATGTTTTTTATTAAAACACAAATAACTTAGTTTACATCACTTTATTTCGATACAAAATCTCAACATGTTTCGTGAACCAAGTTCACATCATCAGTATACTTGTGCTCCTGATGATGTGAACTTGGTTCACGAAACATGTTGAGATTTTGTATCGAAATAAAGTGATGTAAACTAAGTTATTTGTGTTTTAATAAAAAATAAATAATGCCATCACAAAGTGAAAAGCAGTTAGAAGAAGTTTTCTTCGAAAAATTAATATAATGTCTAATACCATAGTGACTCATTTACTTTCTCGTATTAAATACAACTAGCAGTTAAAAACCAGCTCCGCGGGTTTTTTGCTGATAGGCCCTGCGGGCGGCACTTGGTTGGCCTTCGCCCAGTTTAAGTGATTCTTACAACGGAAATAGATAAAATAATGTCATATTATTAAAATTTATTTCAAACACTAATAACTTTGTTTACATCACTTTATTATATACAACCACTACATGTTTCATGAACGAAGTTCACCTCATCAGGAGTAAGTATACTCCGAATTCAAAAATTAAATATAGATTACAATTGGAAAGAAGAAGTGGAAGGAGGGGGGAGGGGTAAGAGTGGGCTGGGTTTATCAGAATTAGGAATTACAATATCGTTAGATGGGAAAGGCCAATTGAGTGGGAAAATATTTAAAAGAGAGTTTATTAAAAAGAATCTTGTTAATTATATATCTGCTTTTATATTAACATGTTTTCTAAATTCTAAAAATATTAATTATTTATTTGCGGTGCTTTATATCCTGTGTGAAGTATTTTAAGACCTGAAAACACAAATAGCATTTAACCATTTTACAAAATATTCATAAAACAAATAGCATTTAATAACAGTTATTCTAATAAATGCTAAATAAAAAAATTAAACATGATCTCTTCAAATGGTAAATTTAACCTACTTCTAAAGATATAAATAAGCAATGGCGTAAAATTCTATTTGTGGATAACGATATTTCCAAAATTATAAATAAAAACATTCATGTTTTACATTCATTACACAACTAACAAAATGAAGAAAAATATTCTTAATAATAAAGATAGCGATAATCACACAAAAAATCGGGAGTTTATGAACTCAATTGGGATAATTGTAATTTCTTTTACGAAGGTAGACCCACTAAAATATTAACAATATTTATACCAATGAAGTCAGAACTAAAGAACATCTCGGAGTTCTAAATGGAAATAGTGAATCTGAGTTTGATCATCTTTTGAATAATGATCACACTTGATAAAAATTCAGGTCTTAAAATACTTCACACAGGATATAAAGCATCGCAAATAAATAATTTAGAAGTTTTAGAAATAAGAAAACATGTCAATATAAAATCAGATATAATTAATAAGCAAAAAAAATCATAAACCCTCTTTTAAATATTTTCCCACTCAACTGGTCTTTTTCGTCTAACGATGTTGTAATTCCTTATTCTGATTAACTCCTCCCACTCTTACCCCTCCCCCCTACTTCCACTTCATCTTTCTAATTGTAATCTATATTTAATTTTTGACTTCAATGTATACTTACTCCTGATGAAGTAAATTTCGTTCATGTATAAAGGTTGTGTGTAATTAAGTGATGTAAACAAAGTTATTTATGTTTTAATAAAATAAATAATGCCATCACAAAGTGATAAGCTTCCAGAAGAAAAATTTTCATATTACGCTTTTTAATGTTCAAGTAATTTTGCGTATTGTTAGCTGCATATTTAAATATTCGCGCCAGTCATTTGGTTCGTTCTCATACCGCCAGAGGGGCAGAGTGGTCGAATTTTGCCTGCAGACCCCCTATTCGGGATTTGCCCGAAACATACGATTTGAATTCGACCAATCAGAGGGCCTAGATCGTCCAGACGCTGGCGTAATAATACTATCAGATACTACGTAACACCACTACCGCTTCTCATCATTATCATTTTCTCGGTATAAAACGGTACAATAAATTATTATTTAATAATTGAGATATGTTTCGGTAATTGTAGGTATCGACAATGGAAGATATTTTGTAGTATCACTGCGTCTTTATTATGATCGACACCGTGGGTGGTGGAGATGAATGGATGACGATTTCCTCCAGGCCAATAGTCAACACAGAGTATATTGGAGTTAAAAGGTTAAGAATTCCCCAGGCCGATACTCGACATCGTGGGTGGTAGAGATGAATGGATAACGATTTCCTCCAGGCCGATGGTCGACACCGTGTATGGTGGAGTTAAAAGGTTAAGAATTCCCCAGGCCGATACTCGACATCGTGGGTGGTGGAGATGAATGGATGACGATTTCCTCCAGGCCGATGGTCGACACTGTGTATGGTGGAGTTAAAAGGTTAAGAATTTCCCAGACCGATATCTGACATCGTGGGTGGTGGAGACGAATGGATGACGATTTCCTCCAGGCCGATGGTCGACACTGTGTATGGTGGAGTTAAAAGGTTAAGAATTCCCCAGGCCGATGCTCAATACCGTAGGTCATCGAACGGTGGTAAATTTCTCCAGGCCGATGTTCAACACTGTGGAAGGTGAGTGAGGTCGTAGCAATAGGTTGGTACTCGACCCCGTGCGGGCGGAGGCTGATGCCGGAGACCGAAGATGCGCGTCTTCGGTCGCAAGTTGCGGCGAGTTGTTGACCTAAAGAATGCGTCTACAAAACAGTTTATATAAGCACGCGTCTTGTATATCTGTTCCGGCAATTCTAGAAGCTGCGGGAAAGCCGACGCACTCTCACCGTCACTCCCGAAGATTCCAGGCTATGCTCGCTACGTGCGGCCTGTATTTTTAGTAGCGTGTCGCTACATATGGGTTTGGTGGGTCTGGAAGTCCCCACCACCGCTGCTTGTACTTTGTTTTGTCCCTCCGGGTTTTAAGTTTTAATTACCTTTTACCAAAACATATATTACATATGTATCCTTTCAAAATCAAAAATCATGTAGGTATAAATAAAATAAAATAAATCAACCTTAATTTTTCTTTTTAATGTTTACCTATCTATGGCCTCGCCTTTTTTCTGACACGTAAAGGTTTCCTCAATCTTTTTAAATCTAGATAAATAGATCAAAATTCGAACACGACCTGCAGATCAGCAAAAAGCTGGCTGCCTGCCCGCATGGCAGCAGAGCATTCTGGTCGCTTGCGGGCTCAATAGGTCGAAATTTTTGCAAACCCAGTTTGCCACCTCTTACCAGACCTGACGGCTCACTAGCAAACACCGCCACCGAAAAGGCAAACCTTTTAGGGAAAATGTTTGCGGAAAACTCGACCCTCGACGACGGGGGTGCTGTTCCGCCGTCGGTTCCTCACTGCGGCTTCTATATGAAAAAGCTGAGGATCCGGCATCGGGATGTACTCCACGTCATACGGGGGCTCGATGTTAACAAAGCTAGTGGACCTGATGGAATACCTGCCTTGGTATTGCAGAGGTGTGCTGCGGAAATAGTTCCAGTTTTGACAAAGCTCTTCAAAATGTCCCTGAAGTGTGGCACTGTGCCCTCTGGTTGGAAAAAAGCGGTAATTCACCCTATTCCCAAGAAAGGTGACCGCTCCAACCCGGCCAACTACCGCCCCATAGCGATCACATCAGTTCTGTCCAAAGTGATGGAACGTGTGATCAACGACAAACTGCTCACATACCTCGAGAAGAACAAAATTATCGACGACCGTCAATACGGATTCCGGCGGAACCGCTCGTGCGGTGATCTTCTCGCGTATGTGACGCATGTTTGGGGGCGGTGCCTGGAACGTCACGGTGAGACCCAAACGGTCGCACTAGACATATCCAAGGCCTTTGACCGGGTCTGGCACCGAGGACTTGTCAACAAATTGCATTCTTACGGACTTCCCGCATCCCTGTGTACGTGGATTGCTGACTTTTTAAGGGATAGGTCGATTCAGGCGGTTGCTGACGGTTTCACCTCTTCCTCGCACTCCATAAATGCTGGCGTCCCACAGGGATCGGTTCTGTCTCCGACTTTGTTTTTGTTGCACATCAATGACCTTTTGACATGTGCACCGATTCATTGTTACGCGGATGACAGTACAGTTCATGATAGCTTTTTGTTTGACAAGCCCCCAAAGGGCACACAAACTCCAACGGCTCGGAGGGCCTTGAAGCAGAGAATGGACGGTTATCTCGAGAGTATTTCCTCCTGGGGTAAAAATAATCTCGTCGAATTTAATGTTTCAAAGACCCAATCCTGTCTGATTACGTCTAAAAGGGATCCAAATGATAATCTAGTCTCCTTCAACGGAAGCAATCTTCCGAACAGGCCTTCCATTGATATGCTTGGTGTAACTATAAGTGACCAGCTCAGGTACGGGGGCTCCATCGAAGCCAGAGTAAAGTTGGCCTCTCAGAAGCTGGGCGTACTGTACAGGGCCCGCAGATACTTTAATAGTACACAACTGCTCACCCTGTACAAATCGCAAGTGCGCCCTACTGTCGAATTTGGCAGCCATCTCTGGTCTGGAGCCCCAAAATACCTGAAAAAAACCCTTGACTCTGTGCAGAAACGGGCGGTCCGTTTGATAGATTCCCCAATCTTAACAAACGGACTGCAATCTTTAGAGCACAGACGTCGGGTAGGTATGCTGTCCTTGTTCTATCGGTATTACAATGGAAGATGCTCTGAGGAACTAGCGTCATTGATCCCTTCGGCGCCGGTGCGTAGTCGGGATACACGCCAAACGCGCGCCCAACATTTGTACACAGTTGACACTTGTCACATGAGAACGGGTCGCTTCTACGATTCGTTCTTAAGTTCAACAGCTCGGCTGTGGAACGAACTGCCGGCCTCTGTGTTTCCTCCCTCCTACAACATGGGACTCTTCAAGACCCATGTTCACTCCTTCCTCTCCACAAAAAGACCCTCCACACAGCATCCCCAAAGATGACATAGGCCCTGAGGGAAATTATTTTCTTCAGGGCCTCCTGTGTGGAGTAAATATAAAAAAAAAAAAAAAAAAAAAAAAATATCGAACCGATAAACTTGCGATGTGTTTAAATACACAAATACCAGTAACCATTTGTATCTTCATAACATCGTAAGCGGCGATTTTCACGCTAAGCTATTCCGCAATATGTGATTGAATCGAAAATTTTAGTTTTAATTCGACAAAAAGTCTGAAATACAACTCAACCACGTAATGCAAGTTTTTTTAAATCGATATCCATGCTCTTAATTATATACCTTACAATGAACACGTTAGTATATATAAATATTGATTGGTGCTTAACGAATATAGATTAGAAATTAAAACATGGAAATCTGGAACTAACCCTCAAGCCGTTTCTCCGTAGGTGTAGGCAGAGAGTACGGACCGCCATACAACTCGGTCTTGCCACACACGCCTTGCCTCATTTACGTCTCTTACATACTCTTGTGTTATTCCGACTATTGACATTTTCTGATAAAAGTAACTGGTTAATTTGATTGTGCCATGTCTTCAAAAATATACATATTTTACGGATCTTAAGTTTGTTTACAAAATTTTCGTAATCGAAATTGCTTTAATACTTTATCGTAATGAATATTTCGTAACACTTTTTCGTAATCGATATTGAATAATTGGTTTTCAAGATTTTCACCGCTGGCTTAATGCCGTTAGCAGCTAATAGCAATTGAAAAAAAAATTAACGTTGATAGAATTTAATTACAAATTTTTCAACAACTTCGCTTTCAGTTTGATTCAGCTTCGAAGGAATCAAAAATCGCAATTTACTTTTTCGTTAATTTCACCACTCGTACTGAGGACCGTTAATTTGTAAGGGAGTAGCTTGGAAAAAATGGTGTTGTAATAGTAGTTATGAATTATTATTTGTCTTGTTTACATTCATTCAATGTAACAATTCAAATTAAACAACATAAAAAAACGTTTGTAGGTAGATAAGACTACTAACTACAGGAAAATAATTTGCAGTAAAACAATATTGTGATAAACGGTACAAATAAATGAGGGAAATTATTTTCTTCAGGGCCTCCTGTGTGGAGTTAATATAATATAAAAAAAATAATAAAAAAAAAAATTAAATTACCTACGGCCGCCGAACAAAGCATAACAAAGTAATGTTATTATTTCATCTACCAAATCACACTGATAATGTTATCGGTAAAATAGAAATCTGTAATATCAACCGGTGAGCTTTATCGGTGTAGATAACGAGGCAAAGCCAGGTGTTGGATACACACCCTAATTTCACCGGTAATATTCCGCTTTTCATACTACTTATCAGGCAAAGTAGGAACGGGCGTTTGTCACGTTATGGGGGGGGATTCACTGCGCGAGTTTAAAACTTCGTCTTTCATTTCTTGAGTAACAGAAAGTATTATATAATATACAGAATGTATTACATACTATACAGAAAATGTACCTGACAGAACAACGATTCCAGGGATGATGTGAATCAAGTAGATGTCGTTTTTATTAACGGTGTACGGTATATCTTGCTATATAATGTTTGGGTAAAGAGACTATATTGCAGACAAGCGAGAATCTGGTGAATCTACCAAAAAAAAAACTAAAAAGAACCCAAAAAACTTTTTCGTTTAGACATTAAAAAGTTTATGTAAACCATTTTGTTTCATAATTAACCTAAAAAATTCCAACTTAGAACTCGATTTACTACAAAATTAAATGCAAATGTCTCCAAATACCGTTTATAATAAAAATAACACAGCAAAACTTTCTAAAAAATATAAAAATGTTCCTTATTTAAAAAAAATATATATATATATAAAATACGTTTATTTTAAAATGTCTTTAAAAGTTTCAAAAAATTGGTTTGACTGAGTGCTTAACCTTCCTATCCAGAAACTGATAACTCTACCAACCTCTCCAAATTCCGATCGGGTAGGACCGATATTTATTTCGTATATTAACTGCTGTGATGTCATCCGATTCAGAGAAATGCGTATATCTTCGCGTGTGTGTACGCGATTAAGACCAAAGTTTGATAGAATGCATTGTCATTGACAACAAATGTTTTTGCGGTTGCAGTTTCCGTTTCAAAAACTTGCATTAATTCATTTTATTACCAGTTGGCGGGTGAGCTGGGTGTGGAGAATTTGTTCCGGTTGATGGTCGCAAATATTCTTTAAATACTGCACTCCGAAGAAACTACCAAACTTTTTGTTTTAGTGAAATGCCAAACAAGATAGATCTAAGTCAAAAACAATAATTTTTTTTCATAGAAGGAGATACTAAGTATAACGATGGGTGATTCATGGATTAATAGGGTCTTTCAGGGTCGTGTGCTAATCTACTTACCTGTACCTACCCAGATTCCAGCGGTGAAACACAATAACGGGTTGTTTCACCAAATTGGAATCAAATCTGAAAGTCGATGTTCATGTTCTGTAAAGGTTCTATTCAAGTTTTGTCATTATTTCAGTTTTGTGAAACAACTGGCCAATAATGATACAATAATAGATTTTGAATATAACCTTCACAGGACTTGAAAATCAACTTTGAATTTGATGAATTGTTCAAATTTTGCGAAACAACCCGTCCTAAACAAACAAGACCTAAGTTAGATTAGTGGTGGAGTATTGTTCCAGTAAGATCTGGGTTCAGTTCTGGGTTTGATTACTAGTAGCAACCATTCCCTTTTTAATTTCAGTATCACGTTTAGTTCAAATTTATTAATAATATCTTCTTTTTCTTCAATTACTATATTTTATTTTACAAAACCGTTAACAGTATACCAAAACATTGTTAAAGCGTTGATAATATTAAAATATGTAGTTAACACACATAAAAGGGACCGGGTTACTGGCAAGGGAATAAGTTAAAATGGGAGATAGTACAATGGGCTTATGGCCTAAGTGCTCGCGGGGAACGTAAGTAAACCGCCTCCGACTTAAAAAAAAAAAAATAATATAAATAAATATAACTTTGATTTATAAATTATTTAATATGATCATATTTGATATTTAAATTAATTAATTACATTTAGATCATATAGAAAATATCCTCATTTCCGGCGATGTAATTAATTAACTCAGGACGCGCTGTTTCACAGAATGTGAACAATTCATCAAATTTCATAATTATGTTTCAAGTTATCTATAAGTTCTATAAATAGTTCTGTTTTTATTTCAGTTTTAAGAAGCATCTGGCCCAACACGGCATAACACCCCAAAAACAAAAATACTTTTTTATTTATTTTTTTTAAATTCTGTTCAAACCCGTCATTCGTATTATGTATCGTGCTCGCAAATATCGTTAACTGACCATGGATGGCGGATTTCATCAATATCATATTGACATAGGGCATTATGGATCGTCCGTGCTAGACTTCCATGTATTAAAAATAAATCATTCATAATTGTGAAGGCCTCAGCACAGGTCTGCCACCCAGTGAGGCCAACATTACTGGATAACTATGAAATGTAAAAAATATTGTAACAAAATAAAAAATAAAAAAATATTAGCTATTAGCAGTACTGCGAAATCCCTCCTCTTGTGCTGCAAATACCCGATATATAATCCTAAGATAAATACAGTTACGAACATGCCATGGGTAAAAAACAAGCAAACTCGCTCATGTTGAAGAATTTTAAAAGTTTATTTTAAATTTTCTCAATATTAATTGGTACGTAGATACCTGAGATCTTTTGACATTGCCATGCTCTAAGTGAAACTAAAGAAGTCATATATTGTGATCTATGTTAACTGCCTTGTGTTGTGTATAACAAAACCCAATCGTGACTGACTGATTTTCAGATCTTTAAAATAGTTAATGACCCAGTGATCTCTTGTTACAGAAAAAAAATTAACTAACTTTGTTTGATAAATCCAGCCCCGGATGTTTATCACAAAGGATTGGAATAAATTGAAAGCGAGAAATTTGTCATATTATCGCTGGTGTTGTTGGGTACAAAAAATCAATACATACTCCAATGTTGATTAATTTGCGACCGATTAAAGGGCGACTAATATGATGCTCAACATACAAAGTCAAAACAGTATTCCATTACTGATTATAATACTCTTACAATAATAAGTAGATACCTGTCAAAGTAATGAGAACTTTTTGGGTGTTTTTTGTAATGGAAAATACTTTGTAATGGAAATACATCATATTACAAATTATTAAATTCTTAATTACGGTATTTTACTCTTTGAGTGAAATATATACGATATCTAGCTGAAGTCCCCGGATTTTCCCGGACTTTGTACGGTATTTTCGAAATCAGATGTAGATACTCATTTTCCTCGTATTTTAAACATCAAGTGGGCAAAATTTAATCAACTCATTTGAGTATCGAAATTCTGCTTTAACGGACGATAAAAGGGGGTGAGGAGGTTTTCGACAGTATTCCTTCTTTTTGTAGGTCAAATGCGCAAAATTTCATCAATAAAACTGTAGATTAGTTTAAAAAACAAACTCACTCGGGACACTCTTCTTTATGCATATACGAAATAATGTATATCGGCCAATTATTATATTTATTTATATAAAAACAAATTAATTAGAGACATGTCGTAAAGTGGAATTCGAGTATTTGTCGATATGAATTCACTAATTATTTTTTACGAGAAGGTCGCACAAGAGTCCCAACTTCTCCCTGTTATTCGTAAAAATTGAGAATATGGTATCCCTAATTGGGTTATGTTGTGAGGCTGAAAGTTGGGAGAGGAGAAGAAAATGGGAAAAAGGAATGTTTGGAAGTCCCTGTATATTCAAATCTGATCACCAAACACTGCCAAAGCCATCTCAAGCAACGTTTCGAGTCTGAATTGAATTTGAATTCACCTGGGCGATACTGAAAAAATCTACGGTTCTGGAAGGTGCCGCAAATATACTACGTATTATTTTTAATGAATTAATTTTGAAGAATCCAGGTCAGGACCGCTGACGCATGAGACAGTGACATGAAAAATGGCACTTTATCTACATAGTTATGTTATTTGTAACTACACAATCTCCCGTGATTCCAACCCACTAACCTTCTGACCTCCATATCTACCTGATTCATCCCTGATTTCTTCTTCAATACACTTTTGGGTCATATTATATTCATCTGACGTACATATCTCCGGCCACTCACTTCCAATTACATAACATCCAATTCATCTAAGCACCTTTATTTTTCTTGGTTCTTGTATTATTTTTACATCTCCTCATTCTTCCTCATACACAATTTAAAAATAATATACCTACCTGAAAATGAAAATTTCATTTCAGTATCTTTAAATATTGCAAAACTTTCAACAAAGATCAAAACGATTTCACGGGCAGAATTTTCAACAAAGTTCAGTTAGTGAAACGCTTCAGATTAACAACGTAATTTCTCCAGCAACTCAAATAAGTACGCTCTATGCATGCAAGATAAATTCAACCTATCAAAACTTGTTGAAATCGGAACGCCTAAGCTGGAAAGTTAACCGTCTGGTTTGGCTGGCGATAATTTAATACTGTTTCTGCATTTGCTATTAATTAAGTTTAAGGCCTACGACCCCGTAGTGATATTGTATTTAAACTTCGTTTTCATCTCCGAACTTATAATTGTAGGTACACTTTTCCAAGGCCTATGTTTGACTTGTAAAATTATGTCGTCTTATGTAAATTTGTTGTTTTAGTTGGTTAGTTAAGTTATTGTAATTAACATATTCGTAATAAATGTTTCTATGGATTTCTTAAAAGATCTCAACAATTGTTGGAATATTTGTGAATTATATATTGAAGGTTCTTAGATTTACAAAATTATTTTGGTTTGGTTGGGTTAGGTAAGGTCAGGTTTTAATGTATTCAACCCCTGTCACTTTGACTTAAGTACTTCTTTTTATTTTTTTAAAGATATATGATGGAGAACTTATCCTTTAAATAAATTAAACACACGATGAATGGTATCCTCGTGAACACAGAAGTCATCCTGATTTTAAACCATACAGGAAGACGTTTTCTGATTGAAAATACTTTTCGAGGATTATCATGATACGATTTAAACATTATTACCCCTGATCTGGGTACCAGGACATAAAGAAATTGAGAGCAATGAACGGGCCGATGGACTAGCAAGGAAAGGGGCGAAAGCACCACTTGCGGGATCCCAGCCGGCCGTAGGAGTAGCAGCTTGCCACACTAAAATACATATTTAAAGGTGGGTCAAATCCCGACACTGGGAGGAATGGGAAAGTGTACCCGCAATGAGGCAATCCAAAGTACTCATAAACGGACCATACCCAAGGCAAACCAGACAACTACTCAATACGGCCAGAAACTGTTGAAAGAACTGGTAGGACTACTAACAGGACACTGCCATCTCAGGAAGCACAAGCACTTTTTGGCAGTGGGAAACACCAAGTGATGCAGAAAATTTGATGAGAATGAAGAGACTCCAATTCACCTTTGTTGCCAATGTCCCGCTCTGTTGGAAAAAAGGCTCAGATAGACACATTGTAAAACCAAAAGACATAGCCACATATCCAATGACAACCCCGGTGTACTTCATTAAAGGGACCGGATTACTGTTAAAGGAATAAGGTTAAATGGGAGAGCACAATGGGCCTATGGCCCAAGTGCTCACGGAAACTACATGTAAACCGTATTCGCTTTATAAAAAAAAAAAATGTTTTACGCTACCTGCTTGCTCAGAATCGTACGTCAACTTGACACTGTTTTAAGTGATTTAAAAAAACCAATATTTTATTAAACAAATGTATTATAAACATTATTGGCACCTCACTTTTTGTCATTTAAAACAAAAGTTCACAGAGATTCTTTTTTTTCTCAAAGGGCTGTCGGAACCTTTGGTTTCATAGAGGTGTATATTTTAATAATTTTGTGGTTAATTTCTATGTTTGAATAAAAAACGCAACAATTTTTATGAAACCTTATGAGCTGTTCCAAAAAGCGAATAAATTGTCTCTACGGGCATTAGCTGTTTGTTCCCTAAAACGAACAGATCAACCTTAGAAGTTAAAAGCATTTATGATTTTATCCATTTAATGAAATTTCGCATCGCGATAAGAGCGGAACTGGTGCCAAGCCACCATTTCGTATTAATTATTAGAGTGTAGCATTCGACGGATATGCAAATATGCATTTGTTATCTGTTCATTCATAGCTCATTGTTATTTCTAATCGAGTTTGCTCACAGCTGTGCAGTTTGATTCGTGTACATTTGCAGGATTGAATATATACACTGATAGAATTGTGCTGTGGGCGTATACGTAATCCCGAAGTAAGCGCAAATTTGTATTACTTGTGATGAAATTGATCAAAATTTTCAGATATCTAAATTATTGTTATATCTGCCTTTACTTATGCAGACTTTGGGGTATTGGGAACTTTTTAAATTAGTAAAAGGTTCTCAATATAATTTCGTTTATTTACGTTACAATAAAAGGTATGATTAAACTACACTGTTCGTTACCCGAGGGTAGGTAATTCTCTGCGCCCCAGGAGCTTGCTCTCTGATAATATAATCTCGTAAGTACCTGTTACACCCTAGCGACATCTGACGGACTCTGGCGTAAGCTTTATGACTAGCGCCATCTATCGATTAAGTACTCAACTTTATTACCATACTTCACAATTATGGTAGTTCAACCTCGAAATATTCTTATTATTAGGAAGGATTATCATATTTTCCATAAGGCGACTGCATACCTCTTCGGGTCACATAAATATATAAGGTTATGTAGGTAGTTTCAGTTTTTCAGTTTCAGTGCCGGCAACCCGGGCGTTGATTTAATTTAATTTTTTTTTTACAAATTTTTTTTAGTAGGTTTGCTGACGACTGAACATAGAAGTATGTCATAATAATAATAATAATAATAATTGGATAATTTGTATAGCGCCGTTTTTGTGAAAAATCACCTCAAGGGCGCTGTACAATTTATTTCCTAGGATCTACATTTGTTATTTAGACCAACTGTGCCAGCACGAGGTTCGTCATCCGTTCAGGCATGTGTCTGCCGCCAATATAGCGCTGACATGTGTCTGCTGCCAATAAAGAGCGCTGACACAACATCCTCACATAGACAACAAACCTTGGCAGCACCGCTGTGACGCTCGACGAAGACAGAAGATGGAGACTCTGCTGCATGAGTACTAGGTAGCGAAGGAACTGTACCAGCTGCTGCAGGGAGAGAGACTACCCCGTCCACCAACTGTGCCAGCACGAGGCTCGTCATCCGTTCAGGCATGTGTCCGCCGCTAATATAGCGCTGACATGTGTCTGCTGCCAATAAAGAGCGCCGACACAACATCCTCACATAGATAACAGACCTTGGCAGCACCGCTGTGCAAAATCACCTCATCCTAGTTTACCTTAGTCTATGCAAATAGTTTGTCTAAATTCTGTTCCGAGGGGATGATAGACAAATGGAATATCACAAACCCCATTTGAAAAGAGAATAAATCTTTTTTTATTCGATGGCATATGCACTCTGCATACCCCATCTACTTAGTTATATTACACGTACATAGGTAGGTATAGCGTATTTTCTCTAGGTCGACCGAACACATAAGTGTGTCAAATTTTGTTACTGGACGGCATTTCCTATCTGCATACTTCTTGGACGACACCTTTTGTTAGCAAAACTATTTTTCTTGCGGATTTCCATTTAAGACGCCTGCATATATCAAATATATCGACTTTTGTTATACGGTCGTACATCCACACTGCATACGTTACTAGGGAGGAAGTACAATAGATATAATCCTTTGGGGAATCAACTCTCTGAGGGATTAATTGGCAGAGGGATCAACAGTCTAGGGGATCAACTGTCGGAAGATCGACGGTCGGGGGATCAGGCATTATGGAATCGGAATTATTTCTTATAAAGATTATAAAAAAGCAGCCGGAGGTCGCGGGTTCATCCCGGCCTGCGCAAATATTTAAAAAAAAATATTTGATTAATTTGTGTTAGTTCACAACTTAATTTATTTATATATTTAAGATAATATATAGTATAATTGTCACACGTTCCAAAGTGGAATATACTGTCAGTATCACCCTGGTGTAAGACCATCATTCAGAATTGAAGAGTTTCTTTAAATGGCTTTGTTCATGTTTGGTAACCAGATCTGGATTTCCACCTTCCACTTCCCAATCTCCTTCCCCTCACCACTACTTTCAGCCTCACAACGTCCCCAAAAACATTTTTTTTTTTTTTTTTATTTAGAAAAAAAGTAAATATTCACAAGAGATAAAAATATATTACATTTCATATCAGACATCATTTTTTTTTGTTTACCCAATTTGTAGAGAAATATTCTCGGGTCAAACTGGGGAGCTAGTCTATGTGCTTATATATAGATAATAATATGTATAGTTACAAAAATGGAATAAGAATATTTTCAAAAATACTGTAAAATACTACAAAATATTGTACAATAAGAAAATTACATATAATTATAGAAACAGAATATCAACAAAAATCAACGAAAAATCAACAAAAATATTAGCAACAATATAAGTAACAAAAATAAGCAACAGAATATATCTGAAAATGTTAACATTATTATAAGAGTATGATTTCACCGAAACAGACATTCAAATTTACGAAGTTTTAAGGTTAAACGTAACGTTCGTTATAATCTACGTATTCATAGACGGCGCTAATTTAATTATTTCATGAAAATACACTTTTTGGAAATTATGCTTTAAAATATATACGTATTATTTGTTCGCGCCCGTACATACGCAATATTAAAATGAATAAATTGTTTGGTCCGTATAAAAACTGAATTCTTTCAAGAATTAATTACTAATTACGAAAATAAATCATGAGACATACATAATGTATTACGTCTTGCAGCTCCTGTGGAAGAAAATGAGTAACGATAATTTATTAAGAATCTCTTCAAATTATTGGTAATCCAGTTAAATACGGGACTGCAGGCCGCTTCGTGATAAACTTTTAGTAAATTCGTAATAATATTGGAACACGTGTTCACGCACCTGCGTTTTTTTCAAAAATATATAATGACGAAATGCGAGAATGTTAGTGTTTCGATATCCGATAAAACATTCCTTTTTTTACTCAAAGTTTAACAGGAAACATGTCAATTTATTCGTTAAGGGCCTGTAGTCCCGTTTTTATCCGAATTACAAATAATTTGAAGAGATTCTTTATTAATAATCAAAACGGGTCAAAAATGTCAGGATACCTATCATTTTCTTTTTATTTAATTGCCGGCAACCCGGGCGTGTATTGCAATAACATAATCAAAATTACAAACATGAAAGTAACCCGCTTCACTAGAAAATTTCTGTTTTGAGGCGGGTACACTTATTCGTTAATGGCCTGCAATCCCATTTTAACAGGAATACGAAAAATTTGAAGAGATTCTTAATAAATTAGCAATATTTTTAAAGGGAATTTTTTTCTGTGTGCGTATATATGCATTAGATATTCAATTACATTGGTGTATTTGTGGTTTAGCTGGGTCCAAAATATCATATTCGTAGAGTTCATTGGCGACATAATTTTTGTTTAAAATCTATACAGATCACACTTCTAGGGAAAACCTGTTCGGTGATTATCACTGTGCAGTGTCACTGTAAGCAATAATACTCCATACCCATTATCTGCCCGCTATAGATGGAAAATCAATAAATGACGCTACGCAAAATTTCCGTACTACGGTTGAACGTTATTTTCCTATGTGAAAGACAATCAATTTCAATAATAATTGGTTCCATTTCCAATAGCGGCTAAGTTATTAGCTTCACGGGAAATGGAATAATATTATTTTGCAGGTATATTTTGGGGATTTCTGTTTTAAATCGCAGAAATTTACATGCCCTTAGATTTATTACTGTTTTAATTTATTGATTGCTACTCAATTTTGACATTTTAAGAAGATAATGATACACAGAAAAATAATTGATGATAATTTATTAAGATCTCTTCAAATTATTTTACAAAAACGGGATTGCAGGTCATTCACTGATAAACTTTTAGTAAGCTCGTAAAAATATGGGAACACGTGTTCATGCACTTGCGTTTATCTTGATAAAATATAATGATGAAACGCGAAAATGTTAGGATTTTTATGAACACATTTTCTGACATCGTAACAATACATTGGTGCTTATCAGGGAACCAATCAATTCATTAGTAATAGCCTGCAATCCCGTTTTTAACCTGATTACGAATAATTTGAAGGCGATCTAGGTTTTAATTGGAGGTTTTTCAGTGATTCTATAGTTCAAGGTTTGGTTAGATTATTTTCATTATCTTATTTTTCATCTTAACTTGACAGTTTCTCAAGTTACAATTATTCAAGTACTGTGAAAAAACCGGCCCAAAATTAAATAATAACAGAACCTTCACAGAAACTGAAATTGAATTTTGAAATTTGAGCAATTCATCAGAATTCAAAGTTAAAAATCAAGTTCTATTCATGTTCTGTTTTTTTTCTCAGTTAGGTAAAACAAATGGCTAAAAAGTATATATTAACAGAGCTGGAATAGAACCTTCACAGAACTTGAATTTCAACTTTGAAATTTGATGTATTGTTCAAATTCTGTGAAACAACTGGCCCCTAATGTTGTTAATAATTGATTAATTTTGTTTAATACTAACGGCCGTTGTTCCCAACTTTCCGATTGATCAATCTGAGGTACCGATGAGCCAAGCGGTTTGTTCAGTAACGCTCGATTTGCCTGTTTTCAAACATCTTTATCGTTGATAATCTTGAGTGGCCCCGCCCACTTTCATAAACAATAAAATGATGTCAAAGTAAACACTTTCAATGCTAATTTAATATCGATGTGTTAATATTGTACTAATTATTAATATACATAATTTGTTTTAAATACTGTAATACATAAACCGATATTTTATAATTTTTATCAAACTCACGTAAATATATTAAAAATTAAGCCTAAGGTTGGCTTTTACTAATGCAGCAATTACATTAATTTGACGTTTCTCTTTCATATGTTAACATGAAACAAAGCAACAACAACAAAATAAAAATCAGATTGTAGCAAGAACTTCACGCACAAAGAGAAAATGAATATTGTGATGTTTACAACATCATCCGACATTTGAAAACAGTTGAAATCTTTGTCAATCAATATTTGGTTGTCACCGCCTGTGTAACTCTATATTATCTTCTATTACCTCTGCCCATCACGCTATATCTACATGATTAGTATCTCCATTTTCGCTGTCCATATCAATTCCATACTAAAATTGGCAATAAGCAATACGAAAAATAGCATGTCAACCGAATGACATTGATATTTCTCTGTAATTTTTCACACTTACAACTAATCCTTTCACTGAGCCAGAAGTTAATCCAGTTGTTTGGTTCTTCCGGCTTTTTTTTTTTTTTTTTTTTTTTTATAGTGAATACCTCACAAGAGTCCCAACTGCTCCCGTCTGGAGCCAGTGAGACTATGGCATCCCCAATTGGGGGATGTTGTGAGGCTGAAGGTAAGTGGGGAAGGGAAAGAGGAAGGTGGGGAAGTACCTGGCTATTCAGATCTAGTCATTAAACACGGCTAAAGCCATTTGGAGCAACGTTTCAATTCTGAATGGTGGTCTTACACCAGGGCGATACTGGTAGTATCTTCCACTCTGGAACGTGCCGCAAATATACTATATATTATTTTAATTAATTAACTGTGAAATAACACAAATCAATCAAATAAAATTTATTTGCGCACGCCGGGTTCGAACCCGCGACCTTCGGAATGGCAGTCCAATGCGTTACCACTGGACTATGCCGGCCGTCAATGATTGACTCATTGACGAACTCATTGATCCACTAACTTGATCGGAGAGCGGAGTTGTGCATTTGAGGAGTGTTGAGCCAAAATTTCGGCTCTGCAGTTGATCAGTAGGATTGTAAACAACTGTCGTAAGTGAGTGTTTGTTCAATAACTTTACAGCTACAATTTCAGGTCTTCTTTGTCCAAAAGTAATTATTAAACTTAGGAATGTTTAGTTTTGATCTAGTTTAAATACTAGTTGTCACAGTGACAGGATGTAACAAGACTTGCCAAGTTGAAAACTGTCATAATAATGGATTTCAAATTTCAAAAGGGAAGCTACCACGCAACGTCTACTAAAATATGTTAAAAGTATGTAATCACTTGTCTGGGTTTGAAAAGTTTATTTTAAGATTTGATAAGTTCTTTGACACGTTCGTCAATTCCAATTTAGAAAATATCACATTAGTACAACAAAATCATTTGTTGTTTTGTTGAAAAAATGTAATAATTGTGGTTTCAAATAAAGCCTTATTATAATGTTGTAGTTTTTTAAAGATAATCTGCCATCCGGCGAACAACATTTTACACCAATTAATAAATAAAGAACATAACAATTAAATTTACTCTAGTGGGCGACTAGCGGTTACATAAATTTAAGATAAGTTATTAGATTTTAGTAATTAATAAAAATAATAATGACGCAACTATATGCATATCCCTTTAACATAGGTTCCTGCGTTCAGCAACCCAATTACCTGTCTCTGTCTGACAGTGTGGAGTACCTGTATACTTATGTGAGTGGCAATTTATCAAATATCACCAGTCTGTTAAGAAAATCTGTGCAGTGTACACATTAAGTTTCTCGATTCTATTACGGAAAATTAAGTAGTTTCAGATCGAAAAAACCAAGGACAAATCAGAATCCTTTTCCAATTCTAACTGTTGACTACAGCTACCCCAATGGTTGTGTCAAATATAGATTACAGTCCACAGTAAAATCAAAAAATAATTCGCGTACAACATTTGCGACTCCAAGGCTTTATCTTATTATGTGGTGCAATAAATACAGAAACATACTAACCATTAAGAGTTAAACTGAAATCAATATTTTTCATAATATTTATTTATTTGCAATGTTGCAGACTCTTAAAAGTGTCAGAAAGTTGTTATAAAATTTTTCATATTTGATAATATACAGGACAACTGTGATTATAATAAAATTATTTTCAGCAGGTAGCAAACATTCAAAACCAGCTTGTACATAAATGAAGATCCCAATTATACAGTAAAACTCTGCATTTTATGTGCGTACGCCATACGTGCGTATGGAAATTTAGTATTTTTTATTGCAATGGTTTTAAAGAAATACTCAATAATTTGAATTTCCTTTTAACCTTTTAAACCTCGGAAGGACATTGCTAGCCACAAACAAGTACATTGAAGGATTTGAAGGACAGATCTGACCTGGAAGTTCATACATTATAAAAGTCTTACTATCATTATTTATATAATGCGGAGATATGTCATTTGTTCGTCGTTGGAAAGAGAAATAATTATGGTTCTCAGTTCGTTTCAATTGTTTACACTTGATTGCATAAATAAAATCCAAAAAAATGTTAAATTGCTGATTACAAATTGGTGGGATTTTTTCGTTGACTGTGAAACTTTAAAAAATATATTTTTTTGTGTAAGAGGCTTAATAAGTGAAATGATAGTGTTCTTACTAATTCTCTAAACGAAATAACTGAGTTTTTTTAAATTAAATAAATACAAAATTAAACTTATGGACCTTTCGAGTTAAAGTGTTTCGGTTTTTTTAATTGACATGTTAATGTTTGATATTATTTTTATTTTATTTAGAAACATCAATGTCTATTTAAAATGCAAGTACCCTAAAGATAATTTGATCTTGTTTCTAAAATAATATTTTTTTTATGACCACTACAAAAATAATACATTTCGAATACCTCGGAAGAATTCCAAAATTCCAAAATTCCAAAATTCCATGAAATTGCATCGACATTTTACTTTTTTATTTTTTTTTTTATTATTTAACAAAATAGGTAGACCAACAAAGCTGTCACATGCCAGCTTGTCTGCAGGATCCACCGAATCAAAATATCTTAAGTCTATGTCTATAACATTGTATGATTATGTGTACATGAGTAAGTCTTATTTCTAATTAGGTACATTTCACAGATTTTATTTTACTGACATTCGCAAAATATATTTCTAACGAGTAATTGTAAATACATAATATATCTAATGTACCTCACTAAAAACAAAGAGTTTGGGAATTTACATGAAGGTGTTCAAAGGTACATGGATTGATCATTTATTAACCACAGCTTTATGATTTTAGGGCAGGGTCTCTCATTATTCACAATTTGTAAGTTTTTCTTTAGTTTGTTGAAGATCACAGATACCAAGTATTCAAGAGTACGGCCTCCATACTTACCATTAAAATTCAAGGAGTTTTTAGCCTGTTTCCTTCTGTAAATCTTGTGTTGTGCCCGTGTACCAGTGTACAAATTATTAGTGGAATAATTTCGGTGGTAACATAACAGTGTAATTTGGGTTGTATACGGAACCATAATTCTTGATCTTTTAAAAATATTTTTTAATTATAATCTTTTATTTATTAATAGATGTTTATAAAAATACACATTTATATATCTGTTGTTTTGGCTGAGAATTGAATCTTCTTTCCCAGGGACTGGAGTCAACCATGCTAACAACTAGGAAAAATCGCGATTGAGTAGGACCGACATTTATTTCTTATATTGACTGCTGTAATGTTATCCAATTTCAGGGTAATTCTTATACGTCCGCGTGTGTATGTGTTATTGCCACCAAAAAAAGACAACAAATAGAATTCATTGTCATCTGCGACGAGTCTATTCGCGGAGTTTTAGCTCGATCGAACGTAGGAAACTGGTTAAATTTCAACTTCCAAATTTGAATTCATTCACGAAAACAAAAAAAAATCTAATAGAAGAATTTAAAAACATTTTCCCGTGATTTTTTCAGGGGTCTGCGATAGTATCATTAATAAAATGTTAAGACATATACAGATGGCAGGTGATTACAAAAAGATTTTAAGGCAAGACGTACCCGGCTGATTTTAACCAGCAATTACTCAGATAATTTGCGGAAAAATAAAGATTTCATTTTGGTATTTTTGATGTTAGCCTAGCCTAACCACTTTTTCTACGTGATACTTACCGCCCTATCCCGCATTGGACAATAAGGGATGGTGTGTCGGGGTATATTCAGAACGTTTAATTTACTGGCCTGAAGTTCTGAACAGTGGTATAATGTACGTCTCGTTACACCCAGCATATAAGAATAAAATATTTCTAATATCAAGGTTTTCCTCGGAAAGCCAGTGGGATGGTTGAGATGAAACCAGTAGAACAAAATTGAGACGTAAAAAGGCTCTCGTAAAATCTGTCACCGTAAGTGGTACTAGCAAGTAGCGACTGCTTTAGAACACTTGACTTTAATTTTAATGAAAAAAATAGAATGCTTCATATTTGCATAACCGTGTAACATAAGATCATTTGCGTAAAACAAATAATTATTTAGACTAATAACCGTTGAAACTAAAAAAATTATTCGTTGAAATACTTAAATAACATAAATAAAGAATATTTGGGGATCTGGTGAGGAAACACAATGAAAGGGGTTGTGAAGGTCACAGTGTTTTTATTGAGTCAGGATGCAGCATGGGAGATGACTTCGGGACCAATGGGGATGACACAGGATGCAGGGGGTGAAGTGGTCTAGGCGGTAGACGGCGCGTTGAGACCGGACTCGTGGATGTGTCAGGAAATGGTGAAGACCATGGGTCTTCCGGGTGCTGCAGTGCTGAACAAGGTAGCCGGAGATACGAAGGATTTGGTCGGCGGTTTAGCTGGATATGCAGGCCGGCGAGGACGTCGCAGGCCGATGGACAGACCGGCGAGGATGCCACGGGGTCAAGGCGCGTGGATGTAGAGCTGACCAGGGATGCTGAAGCCAGGGCGCTGTGATGATCCCGTATGAGTCCATGGATGAACCGTAAAGAGCCGGGTGTACGGAGGTCTTGTGCGTAGCGGAGGCATGCAGGTTGGGCACTCGCGAGATTGCAAACTGTTGACGTACTAATGGCTCACTGACTGATTTGCTGCGTCGGGCCGGTTTATATAACCAAGCCGAGACGGCGGAAGTAGCTTCGCGAGACCGGTGGTAAACTGCCGGTTACTCGCTAAATCTCAACATTTCTATAATGCTTTAATTATGCCTAGGCGATTGCCTAGAACCTTCTGGCGGATGCACGTAATGTACCTATTCCAACTCGCAACTGTATTGACGTGGGTAGTTCATTCGGCAAGTAGGTGCATGTAGGCAGTAGGTAGCTATTATTATTCTAGGAGCGTCGATTGCTACAAATATACCAGGACCTACCCGATAGACTTTACTCAGCGATTCGTGAGTTTATTTATGTTAAATAGTGTAGTTTTTAATTAAAACCAAAAAAACTCTGTCGAAACTGACAATAACCTAAGGCAAACGTGATTTTCAACATTCCACATACATCATCCATCATATTATGTACACCATCCCATTTCCCGTGTACACAATAAAGTCGGAAACCTTTAGCCTTCACTGTATGCGACATTGTTAATAACTTTATATGTAAAACGTCAACAACATGGAATTTGTAAGCTTTTTAAGATCATTTCATAAAAATTGAAAAGAGAGTCATAAATCCTCCAACCCTTTTGCCACTAATCTTCTAAAAAATTTAATATAAATGATAATGGGAGGTGTTAGCAAAATTAAAATCAATGTTTTTACTATATATTTGAATACAGTGTCCCCTACGTGCAAAGTTGTAAAGTTTTTAAAGTGTGTTTATCTGAAGTTACCTTCCAGGGAAGTATGTTTTTTCTGAATCTGTTTGTAAATATTAAAATTAGATCGAGCCTATGAATTCGTAATTAATTGTACAGTTCCCCTGAGGTGATTTTTCACAATAACCTCGTTCATACAATATTGGACAGTAAGAGCGCAACAACTAGATCCGTGATATTGCCTGGGATTCAAGTGAATCATCATTTTTAGCAGACTTTCATAAACATGTAGATATCCAAAAATAATTATTGAAGACAATATTAGCAATTTCTAAACGAAAATCTGAAACAGAAAAATCAGAAAATAATACGGTCACATCTAGGACTCAAACCCAGGACCCTTGCCTTGCCCCGGCAAGGCAACGCAAGGGTCCTTGCCCTAGTGCCCCGGCATGGCAAGGGTTCTGGGTTCGAGTCCTAGATGTGACGGTATCTTTTTCTGTTTCAGATTTTCGTTTAGAAATCGCTAATATTGTCTTCAATAATTAAATATTACAATTTGAGGTTTTACTCAATAAAGTTATTCCAAAAAATAAAAATATCTAAAAATACTTTTGTATTTTTGCAAATACACACTGCACAACATGTGCCATTAACATAAATATAAAAGTGTAAAAAATATTAATGCAACAATTAAAAGAAGTCAATTTAAAATTTTGAAAATGATAGTTGCGCAGTCATGCATATTCTACCGCAAATAAAAAACGCTGGGTAAATACATCATCAAGATTTTTTGAAGCAATCTTAAAGAAGTTTAGCCTACCCCATAACTTAAGTATTTTCATGTGTGGGTTATTATTCAATTATTCAGACTTTCGCTCCTTAATCGGTTATGCTAATATTTGTGAATTAACGATGAGTATAGGTTAAACGAAGATACAGGCATTATTGTTACGTTAAATAACTAGGTGGCCAGGCACGACAATATCTGTAACTTGGCCGAATTGATATGATAAACTAACAGTCGACGATAGCTAATCGATGTGCTTAATATAATATATATTATTATCGATTACATTAGTACTTTCTGAAAAATCGCACTGCAATGACAAGGACACAAGTTTTTTTATGGGATAGACAGTTGTTAGTCGTTTAGAAATGTCAAAGTCAGATGAGTTCGTTTTGCAAAGCTGATTTATGGAATACCTATTATAATAACTTTTTTCTATTTTGTTTCTGTATAGTTATTATTATTTTATTTTGTGTTCTTTTAATTCATATATATTATCTTACAATCTTTATTTTTACTTTCATTTATTTTTAATATGCACCTCTTGCACAATCTTTTAGACTAACTTTAATTATAATCCTATCGTTTTTCTTTATTATGCTTACTGTTATTTTTAGGTACAAAAATCTAATGTAGGTATAAACTTATATTACCCACGCACAGGCTGCGCCTTAGTGGGTTCCCTTTCCTATTATTATAAAACTTGTAATGTCAAATATATAAATTGGGAAAAAATAAAGGAAATTAAAAAAAATAAAATAAAAATAAAAAATAATTCATTCAATAATTGCATAATTTATAATCACAGAATTACTTTGTGGCGTCATTTTAAATTAAATGAAAATAACCAACTTTTTCACACCACATTTTTTTTAACACGATGTACATAAGTCAATAAATAATATTAATAAAAAGAATTCCTGCAGAATTTATGAAAACGATGTTTATCAACACTTAAGTAGACAACTTTGTCTAGGTTTTGAACTGTAATTCGATAACTAATGACTAATGAGCTTTGAGTGAAAGTCAACTCTCAAACGCGATTAGCAATTTACGGGCATGCTAAAGAAGATCGACAAATGTATTTATTTATTTGGGAGATTCCTTGAAGGACCCCGCAGTCTAGTAGTGGTCACCAAGATGCTTCGTACTGCCCGCGCTTTAGAATATTGCCTCCCACAAACCGGAGCGAAATATTCAATAGAAAAATTCACTTATTTCTCAGCGCGTGGCGGCTTACACCTATGCGGAATTTCACTGGATTTTAAGATGTTTTTACTGTTTACTTTTTATGTTTGTTTTTAGATGTACTCGTCTTTTATTCTGACTCCTGACATGGCCCAACTTGAGTATCTGATTCACTTGATCGTGCCATGTCTTCATTCGCAGTACCATCATATATTCTCCTTACACTTCTTTTCATGCCCTCTACATGCCCAAACCATCTAAGCGTCCCTTTATTAATCTTACTCATTACGCTTACATCAGCCTTGCACTCTTTGCGGATCTCCACATTTCTCACACGAACATACAAGGTTTTACCACAAATACGCCTTAAACAGCATTCAGTCTACTTTCATCCTTTCTCGCCAGTTCCATACCTCACATCCAAAACTCAGGGTAGGTGCCAGCACTCCATTGTGGACTGCTTACTTCGCTTCTTTGGACATTTTTTATATTAGCGCCTACTGCGGTCAGTCCTCCATTAATGGAGTTACCTGCATTTACCCTTCTTTCAATATCTCTGTCAGCCTTCCCATATTTCGTAAACAAACTTCCTAAATACACAAACTCATCCACCTGCTCCAAGTATTCTTCAATCTCGACTATATTGCACACTGTTTTTGTATTCTCTCTTTCAATCACGATTACTTTAGACTTATTTACATTCATCATTAACTCATTCGTCATACATACTTCGTTTATCTTAGGCACGAGAGACTAAATCTTCCATTCTTTTCAATAAAATGTAGTATTTTTTTCACATATGGTACAGGGTCAATGATTAAAAATTTAAAGATTAAATAAAATAAAGTTCTCTCCAGCATAGTGTTCACGAAAATATTATTTATTATTCATTAACGCCCTATCGGGCTTTTACACAGTAAATTGACAGTATATGTATATAAGTGTAACATAATACATGGATAAAAAAGCTAAATATAATTTACTCGTAAGGTAATTAGAAAATAAATTTATGTAATATACTGATATGTATTATAAAACAAATGTTTAAAAAAAGAAGAAAAATAATGTCTGTTGTATGTATCTATAGAGAAAAAAACTAATAAATATGGCAAAATACCAACGCTGTAATTCATATTGAATTTAATTAATAGTACTTGAAATGTTAAAGAAAATCAAAGTATAATATACATATCAAGTATGACCGTACATGCATACAGTCATTAATATGCGTCCAAAATAATAAATAACAAATAAACTAAGGAGTATGCGAGTTAAACGTTGCAAGGTATAGAGACAAGACTTTTTTTAAGCTAATAAATAATACAAGTTAATAACTAACAAATAGGTCTGAAATTAGTTGCCTTTTGAAACTCACAAACTTATTAACACCAAATATATCAATAAGTTCACAGTATTTGTTTGCAAGGTGATGAATTCTTGGAATTTGTGAATACATAGAGTAGTTGGTATTGAGGTTATTGTTACATTTAAAAGTGTCTTTGCTTCGAGTTTATCTGGCAGGTACATTCATATAAATTAATTCCAATAATTCAGGGCTGTCAATGAGAGATTTGATAATTTTGAATAAAAATAAAATATCAGTTAGAACTCTTTTATCTGATAGTTTGAAAAGTTATACATTGTGTTCGAAGCAGGCGTAGATAATAATAAAATCAGTTTACAACAAAAATGAAGTAAATCAAGTATTACAACACTATCACAGTTAACAACATAATATTACATTTTGGTAATACATACTTATAAACGGGTTTTAATGAAATCGTTGGTGTTTTATCTATCTTGACTGATGATTCGAAAATTTGTGTCTAATTGACATTTATAATAATTGTGTTTTGTCTAATGGCCAGTGGAATTGCATTGTATAGCTTTGTGGCAAGATTTAGATTTGGTAGGTTTGTAATCGGACAAACGCAATATTTCCGACGCTGCAACCTCTCCAAATGTGTTCAGTGGTCAGTGGAAACAAACGAATTTCGTTGTCCTCGCATGTGCGAAATTTTTGGTCGGTTTGTGAGAGAGCTAAACCAGGGATAGTAACTGCTTTTGATTACTCTGCTAACAGATTACCGTTATCGCTAACGCGCAGACTGCGAGACTTTGTTGTGGTGTGAAAAGTATTTTATTACTTCATATAAAAAAGCTTCGTTTCTAGAAGCTCAGTTGACGATAATTTTATTTTATTTATTTTTTTAACCAACAGTTATAATATTTTATAAAGTGTAGCAGTATAAGTAATAAAAATACAACCAATAATAGGTTTCCACTGAAGGATCTTAATTATTTAGTGAATATAAGAGAAAAAAGTTACATTGGCCTATGGGGATGGGATGGGATGGAGGAAGGGAGGGGTATGGGATGGATCTAGTCTATGTGATGAGTAACATGCTAATGTAAATGTTATTTTATGATTTTAGTTTTAAAAATGCGAGGTGTTGTGTTAAATAAGTCAAATGTGTTGTACGAATTGTTGAAAGTATGGGAAGCCCGGAGAATGAATGTATTTGGTTTTGAATTAGTATTACAATGAGGGATGTTTAGTATGTGGTTTTGTCTAGTTTGTCTGATGGGTACCCTTAATTGAATTCTTTCAAGTAATTCTGGGCAATCTATCACGGAGGTGGCTATTTTTTGTAATAATAGTACATCTGCGAAGTTTCTACGACTAATAATGGTATGGCATAAATCATGATCCCAAAGGGCCCTGGACAGAGCATTAGTGTGATTTTGTATGTATGACATTGAAGCCAAATCTAGGGTGAAGGGAAGTGTTTGGCAGCAATCTTGAATGACAAACTTTTGAAATGATTTGTATGCAAATTAGTAAAAAACCTTTTTTTTTGTTTTTGTAATAACTTAATGAGTAGAACCTGAAATTTTAAAATTCATTGAAGACGAATCTTCTTCGGTTTCAAAATTTCCTTTGAGAGTATTATTTATTTACTCATAATATTATTTATTTGACCAAGAAAGATTCATAAATAACACAAGTTACTTTTATCCTGCATGTTTTTCTAATATTCTTACAACAAGTCAGCTTAAAGTGATTTTTTTTTCACTGGCATATCGCTGCTAAGGTATGAAGGAAAACAGTGTAGTATAATGATAATTATTTTATTAATTAGATATACACTTGGTGATCGGGAGTTTACAATAATTTCTTCGGTCCGTCTGAGATTACTTATTTATTTGCTATAGTGAAATAATTACAATGAATATCTAACAGGACATACGTCCGGTCTATAAATCAGGGTTATTCTGCCGAGGGAAGGAACTCGTACTGGGCTGCTGGCCTGGAGATCGGCTAGCATCGGCTGTACTAATTATCATTCGGGTATGGCCGACATGTTGTCTCTGTCATATGGTCTATGAAAATATCTTAAAACTATATATTACTAAATATCAATAACTCATATCTACACGCTCCATCAAAATCATTCGAGCGGTACCGAAGCTACAACTATTTATCATTACTACAAACGGTTTCCCTATATTTTTTCTTTAAGAAAATGAAAACTGGGTTATCAAATGATTTTATACCAAGTGATTATTTTTTCACTTTTTGCGTAAATTTATATCTAGTTTTAGAAGCCTGTGCTTTAGAATTGCGTATTAAAAATGGGCTTAGATAATATCTTAGAAACTTGAAATAAAATGAATACACGGCATTCCATAAATCTGTATGTTTCAACATTCACAGCAAAAATATAATCAATATTTAGGTTCGTGAAAATAGATGCGGGCTTGAAATTGGTATGAATTTCTACAATGAGCTCAGCAAGTTAGTAAGTTTCATGGCTTCACGGGGCAACAGGGGTCCATTAATAATCAAGGTAAATGCGTTGTGTAACTAAATTAAATTGATGGGTGGTAAGCATAAACAGTAGACCGATACTTGAAAATAATTAACTAAAGACAGCAAAGGTTATGGACAAAGGATAAAAAGGAAAATAATTTTATGAAAAATATCACATTTTAAAAACAAGAGAGTAGCGTTTTTAATAATATGTTAAGGAATTTATAGTGCAACTTTCCTAGTCCGAAATGAATTTTGTGTATGCATTGAAATTGAACAAAAATGTCCAAACTTTAACAAGAGTAAGGTCAAGAATTATTTTTTTTGCATGATGTAGTTAGAAAAATTATTCTCCTCGTGGCTCATCATCTTCGGGAATGCTGTGTGGGGGGACTTTCTGAGGAGAAGAAGAAGTAAACATGGGTCTTGAAGAGAAACATGTTGAGGGAGAGCGGACACACAGATGCCGGCAAATCGTCCTACAGCCGAGTTGTTGAACTCAAGAACGATTCGTGAAAACGAACCGTCTCACGTGACAAATATCAGTACCATTTGTTACCTGCAAAATCTGATTGAGGTAGTATTAAAATAGTAGAAATAAATGAGTTATTGCACATTTTTATTTTTGTCTCAGCTTACGCCTAACCATTTATAATGAATGTTGAACATTAGACGCAGAAAAAGAATTGCTGGCACAATGCGAACTTTGTGGCGGATGAATCCAAAAGGATATTTGGCTCAATAATAAATCACCATAATATTATTAATTATAATTATTACATTATTTACAGGGTGTTAAGGGGCATATTCGATCTTGACTGACTTAAACCAATGATTGCTGACAAAATTTAGGTTTGCGCTGACATTTACGATTTTTTTTTGTTTTCAATCAAAAATACTTGTAGGTTTTAAGCAGTCATGGTGAGGATTTGGGTGGTTATAAGTAACGCCCGGAGTGAAATGTATAATTTTCAAAAAGCACCGAAAATAAAGCTGAGCTAAATTATTGTATTTAGATCAACACCTACCACAATAACGAAAGTATAATAATATATTATGCATATATAAACAGAATGATGGAAGAAGTCAGATACGTCCGGGGATGATTTCGCACAATCGAGTGAATCAGTGTGTACTCTCAATCTAGGTATAACTTACTTTAATAACCTTTCTTTAAATCTAAAAATATCTATCTCTATCTAGGTATAACTTACTTTAATAACATTTCTTTAAATCTAAAAATTATCAAAAATACTAATGAATTTCAACAAAAATTGAAATTGTCACCATTTAAAAAATAATATTTAAATCTGTTAATGATAAATCTTGCGTTTTTCTTACATATCTTTTTGTTATTATTTACAATATTCCATTAATTACTTATACGATTTTTTTATAATTGAGCTAGAATTCCCTCAACAAACACAAGAGCCTTGTCTTTTTATGGTGAGGAAAGGCTATTTTTTACATTATAATACTATATATCATGTAAACATTGTATATTTATTGTAAAAAATAGAAATAATAATAAGAATAAAAACCCATGTATTGAAGTGAATTCAGAATAACAGAACAGAACGTTAAAAAGACAGAGTTGTTTGTCAGTTCATCCTCTTTGCCTACCCCTCTTAAGAAATGGCATGATGGTTAAGTTTTTACTTACGATTACTTTATATACAATTGTGCATATAACATTTAAAAATAAACTTGTGTTGGATCAGCTGCATTGCAGATAAAGATAAACACCGTTTGTAACCACTTGCTCTTAATTCTAAAATTGTAAACACGGCCCCAATCCCCTCGACTGTAATAATAATCCATTTTTCACGGAATACTTAGTTCATAACGTGTTCAACTCTTGGCAATCTAAGTTCCGAAAGCCAATAATCAAATATACCTCTACACACACAAGAAAAACTAACCCCAAAAAATAAAATAATATTAACGATAAGCGACAATTTCGGAGATAACGTGTTTAATTTAACATTTTTACTCCGAGCCAATATCCTCGAATAAACTTTTAACGATCAGAGTCGAGCCTTATGGCCAGGACGAAGCTTAATCTATCGCTTGCGTAGCGGAGAGGGAAAATTCATTCGCTAAATAACCAACTTTCTCGCAAGTAAAATTTAAAACAAAAAGGAAAATCAATTGACCGCTTGTCGATTTTTTTTTTTTGAAGTGGTTTGTTCCTTTTTGTGTGTGGGCTAATTTTGCAATGTGGATTTTCCTAGATTTGGTGTGGCGCAGCCTAAACCGAGTGCCCGGGCAGGCGAACACTCCGCTGCCGACCTCCGAGGTAAGCGCAGCGCATCTCTCACTCGGGCCGCGCGACCTCTCGCCGGAACGCGGGAAACTTTCAAATTCAAATAAAAGCGAAAAGAACGCGACAAAAACAAAAGAGAAATACGCTAACTGTCAGATATATGGCGGGATAGTTTTGATCTAGAATTTGTTTCGTATTGTTAATTGTGTTTTTGGATTGAGAAGGCGGTTTATGATATTTTTTTAGTATTGTGGGATCTAGGATCGAACGTTATTTCGAGGCAAATGTGATTAATTTGAGTATTTCCAGAATCTTCCAAAGGTAAGATATTGCATGTTTTTCGTAATATTAACAGGTTATTTTAACATGTAACATATCTACCTTTTTTCCATAATTATATATCTATCAATTTTCCTTGCGATGCAATTAACGTAAAGTAATTTTTGTTGAAAATTACAATATCTTAAAGCCTCTAGCACCCATATTACATAAATTGAATATATAGATGTTAATATTATATACACTTTATTAGGAATCGATCCCGTTTCCTACCGAATCAAAGCTAACACGGCCGCACAGAGCCAGTTTACAAGTACCGACCTAGTATTAAAAATACATCTCAATAAAATGTAATTTGTACATAAATTTGAATGTATCGAAAAATATATTTTTAACAGTTTTTACGTCAGGGGCTTCAAAAATAATATACGTATTATGTTTTTATGGGAACCCAAAAATCAGAAATTTACAAAACTCAATAAAATAATGTTTTTGAAATCCAACTAACTAACTAACCATTACGCCGTTCCTACATACTCTTCCGTTATTCCAACTCATGTATTTTGTTCACTTGATCGTGCCATGTGTTCCTCAGGCGTCCTCAACTTCTTCTACCATTCACATTAGCTTCATATATTTTCCTTACACTTCTTTTTTTACTTTTTAAAACTGATGATAAAAAATATTTTTAAATTCAGATATGTACGAGTGCTTTTCTGTACACTAACAAAAAAAGAATACTATATTATTTATTTTGTAAGTGAACAATACCGCAATGAAAATAGCACACAGCGTTATTGGTATTATTCAAAAAATAAAAATACGACCCTATTATTTACGTAAATATAATATATTTTCTGTCCATTTTTTAAAGTCGGAATTCTCGGTAAAAATGAGTGCGCAATACATGAAAAATTCATACATTGTTTTTCATTTTCGAAAAAATAAAAATAAACTTTATTATTATTTTGTAAGAATACAATATTTTTATTTATACTTTTTATGTGCATTGTGAAAGTTCTAGAGCCTTTTGAAATATATACCTGTTTTTTTAGATGAAAACTTTATTTTATTTTTTGTTTTATAATTTTTTGCATCGGTTGAAAAGAATGTGACCTTACGTACCCCGTTCTAAGGTCACATTGTACCTGACTATTTGTGTGAATGATCAATTTGGTCAAGTTTTTTTAGTATGTTAATTTTTTTTAAGTAAGTTTTTGTAAGCGTGTCAAAATATAACAATGCATAAATTACAAAGCGAAATAATATAAGAAAAACATAACATTATACAAGAAAAATATATAGTGTAAAACATAATGTGAATCTTTGATAGGTGGCAACATTTTATCTATATTCTTTCTTCCCGTGTCCATAATCCATATCTTGATACTTTTTTTGAAGTCGGTTATTTTTTAATGGTTTTTATCGCAAGAGGGATGATATTGAATAGATGAACCTCGTTCAACATTCATACTACAGCAATCTGTTTCATGTCAAATTGGCAGGATTACCAGAAACCCGAAAAGTTTATACCTAGAGATAAACATTCTGTGGAAATTCATTGAGATAAGAAATTTAATTTCTTCAGTAAAGTATCAACATAAGCTAGTATTTACAAAATAAAACTGAAGCAAATATTTTGGTAAAAAAAAATTATATTATTTCAAAATTTATGTAACGCACTTCATCTGAACTGTTATTTACTTTTTTTACAATGAATATACAATGTTTACATGATATACAGTATTAAAAAGTAAAAAATATAGCATTTCCTCACTATGAAGAGACAAGGCTCTTGTGTTTTGTGAGGGAATTCTAGTTCAATTATAAAAAATCACATAAGTAATTAATAAAATATTGTAAATAATAAAAAAAGGTAAGAAAGTAAAACGCAAGATTTAAAGTTTTTTTTAAATAATGACAGCTATGCGGCCTCTTATAAGATAATTTTTGAAAATTCATCTGAAATTCATTATTTTCGATATTTGATTATGAATATTTTTTTCATAAGGGATATTTCACCATCGTTTTATCAATTAGCAAAAGTGAATTAATAAATGAACAAATAAATGCATTCAAAAAGTAGAAAACTTGAATAAATTATTCCATATGTAGCCACTATTCATAGGTTCGAGAACCTCAGAAAAGTAAACTCGGGCTTTATAAATAAATAGATCGTAAATCGAAGATTTACATTGTCTTTTGTATAGAGCCCTATCCCTATTTTTTATTTTAAATATCGTTTGTTCATGTATAAAATATTAACCTTTTCAATGCTATTAAATATGGATAATTTATAAGGACTGTTTATAACACTAGTAAATAACACAAAATATACGGTGCACAGACTTTGCTATTATGGTTGGTGATTCAAAAATGGTTTGAATTTTATCTGAGTAATTATTTTTGAGAAAAATCGTCCAATGATTTTTGAAATTCATACTTTATATTTTATTAAGTACTTAGAACCAAATGCTAGAAACCGAGTGATGAAAGGCGTCGGGTTTCCACGAAGGGGTCACGTTTTTCAATCATCTGCTGGCTAAGTCCTCATCATTTTATACCAGCTACCATCCGCTTATAATGATGAAAATGGCTTTCCCTTTAAAGAAATTATATTGATGGCTCAATAATACTAATGATCTTACATACATACCGACTGTTCATGATAATCTAAAAAGAACATCTTAATAAATTGTTTTTAAAGGACAGTTCTAGTTACCGACAAAAATTGTCAAGTGTAATCGCTTTACTTTTGCGAGTCGTTATGCCTATATTCGGATTTATTCTGTTCAACAGAACAATAGAACCGCTGACCGAGCGCGAAAAAATTATAATAAAAGGTGTGTTTATACGAACGCTTTGCGAAATGCACAAAATTAATAAATCTTTTCTTATTTTTCTATTTGGGAACGAATAAAAAAAATCTCAGTTTTTCCTGTAAAAAATGTTTCGCGGTGTAAAAAAGCAAATTAACGCTGATTTTAACAAATGTTTGCTCTTCGCAAACGCCAAAGAAACACCTTTCAAATGGATTCATTTTATTGTTGATCAAACAAGGATTGTGAGAATTGTACGAAATATATTAATTTTATATTCCTGTCTCTCTCCTCCCAAAAATTTCCAGAAGAGAAGGGAGATTCGCACTGTGTCGAAGAATTGCGTATATTAAACATGAATTCGCAATAAGTACTAAAAGCCTGGGTGAACTTAAGTACAGTGGTTGCAACGAGAGTGCCCATTTTACCGGCATTCAATTAGACGGAATTCAAAATGAATATCATATATAATATATAATATAACATATAATATATAATATCATGAATATATAATATCATGAATATCATATATAATATATAATATCATATATAATATATAATATCATATATAATATATAATAAATAATATAGGTACGTATTATATAATATATAATACGTACCTTCTATTTTACTCAGTCCCAGTGGCGTGCGGTGACTTTTGAAAAAAAAATTGAGTTAAAAGAAAATTCGGGTTTTGTAGTATCAATTCGCAAACACCGCTCATTTTTACTTCAGGGTGGGCAGAGGATCAACCGCTCCACAATCCTGTATCCATCAAAACTGTAGGTTGCATTTACATTCAAGCTTCGTTTCGTTCAAATGCTTATCTGATATAGCGACTCTTGGAATCACGCCTGACCCAACTTGAGTATCATGAGGTTCATACCTATTTGTGCGATAGATTTCTAGGGAGTCCACTCGATTATCGCAAGGTTGATACACTTGTTTAAGCCATATCTTTCTAGGGTGTCGACTTGAGTGTTACGAGGTTGATACGCTTGTGTGTACCGTATCTTTCTAGGGTGTCTAGTTGACTATCACGAGTTTGATGAGGTTTTCTTGTCATAACTTTCTATTGTGCCGACTTAAGTTTTACCATCTTGATATGGGCGCTTGTGCCATATCTTTCTAGGGTGTCAACTTGAGGTAGAAACGTTTGTTTGCGCCATATGTTTCTAGGGTGTCCACTTGAGTATCACGAAGTTAATACGCTTGTTCATGCCATATTTTAGCATGTTTTAGCATGCATTGAGCAAAATATATTTTTTAATGGATTACTCGTACGAGAAATCTAACCTAACCTAACCAAACCTAACCAGTATCTCAAAAATGAGAAAATATGTCTTAAAGTACTACTGCCATGACTTCCATATCCTACCTTTATTCAAATACGAAATTCAAATATCTGACATCATGAAATTTTCCAAGCTTCTTCTTTCCAGAATTACTAGGTCTACGTAATTATTTTCATCTCGAAACTTAATCTTGATTAGGGATTTTTTAAATATCAATATAACACCGTTAAAATCTGAGACTAAACCGCATAATGCATTTTATTACAGTGCTTTTTAAACACACTTTTGAATTGTTATTCAGTAATAAAAAAAAATCAGAGAATAAATTGAAGAAACTAGTGCAAAGCCGGAGCTTTACAAGTAGTAGTCATAAAGTTATACAGAAAATATGAAAGTGAAGTAAACAAAATAACGACGGGATTTCTATGATTATTTCATGATCATTTATTTTAGTCCTAAGGCTTCCTTCCAGCCTGATTGTATTCCAGAAATAAAAAATCTTATTTTCGTTATAAAAATAATGAACGGATTATTGTTGGGTAAGTCACAAGAGAGATGGAAAGACGCAAGAGCAGAGAAAGAGACAGGTGACGTTATTGAACCTTAGGTGGGCTATGCGAGTATCACTGGAAACATTATTGGGTAAGGAGCTACATTATTGACAATTTATTCGGAACAGTTTTAAAAATGGCGGTGACAGGACGATAAAAACAGTTCAACGATCAGACTTTTTTTGTGCGAGGTTAAGCAGTAAATATACTGCCTTATCTCCTGGATCCCACATTTTGTCAAGTTACAATTCTTACGAGTTTAAAATTTAAACTTCGAAAAGCGAAACAGCTGTCACTTTTATACCAATACGAACATTAAATTTTGTAAATATATTTTTTAAATTTCTTCATTAAACTTAATATGATAGATACAAATGAATGATACAAAAGTTGTTTTTAGTATAATAATACAATGTGTTAGTGTTACAAAAATCATGTAAAAAGGCGGAGAAACGTAAGATATTAAAGTTTTCAAAAAGAGCAAAAAGACAAAAATATAACAAATAGTAGAAAATGATGAAAGAGAAAAAAAGAAAAGAGAAAAAGAATGCATAAGGAACATTTAATATTAATATTATATCATATCGCCTACGAATAATATTTTGAAAATATGATTGAAAATTTTTTTTAATACTTCTTTTGAATTTTGAATAATTTGTTTGAACAATTTAATACAAATATATTTATAGAATAAATTGATGAACCGTGGTAGTGTTTCACTACTAGAAATATATATAGAGCCAAGAACATTTTTTGGTATTTTTCTGTTCGAAAAAAACGTTAGCTTTTCAACTTTTTCTTCTCTTCTTTCTACGATAAATTTTCTTTAAGTCCCATAGGTAACTTTTCCATAAGGCTTTGGTTATGTATATATCCGGGGTAGGAATTTCCTCCCTGCCTTTTACAAGCCTTTTCTATCCTCTTTATTACACACCCCTTCAACTGTGTGCATCATAATTTGTCTACGTGTTTTACGGCCTTGAACGTAACTATTTCACGTAACGGTTCCGTATAAAAAGGCTTCACCGAACGTTGTGTTGGTTTTTTGTTTCTCGGTTTAGAAACCTAGTTATCTATGTATGTGTGGTATCCCTCGGTTCTTTTGAGATAGAGTGAGTTGAATCCATTACCGCTGTGTTTTAAAACCATATCATAAACCTTATCTTCTAAGTCGCCTGCTCCCCAACTAACTACGTGATTCTATCTATAGTAGGGTAACGTGAGTATAACAAGGTGTTAGATTTTATATGTGTGATAAACATACGATAAATTTATGGTGTTAGTTGTCGGCGCCATCCATGTATATATTTTGGGAGGGGAAGGAGAGGAAAGGAAATGAATTTGTTCAAGCTAAGATTGGCTCCTCCTCTTTACCAAACAAAACCGATGGATGATAATTTGAGCAAGGCGATCGATATCTGCGTGTCTGGATATCACAACCGGCCGGGTCTCCCCTTATTCCAAATCGGCAACCTTCACGCCAGAATAAATAAAACCAGGTCTCCTCACCAATTTCAGAATTGCCCCAACCTCATACACCTCCAGGATAATCTACTTTACTGAGTGTAGAAGGGGAAAACTATGACATCCCTTGTCACGAATCTAGTCGCGAAAATGTGACACGTAAGGTCCTAAGTTACGTGCCACCTCTAGAAAACGTTGTAACTTCCACGTCGTCGGGAATTTACATCCCTTTCTAGGTCAATAACATATATAACACACGACGATCTTGTCGACATTTAGCCCGCTTTTATTGGTAGGTTGTGTGCCTACCCATTCAGCCAATTATCATGTGAGATATATGCAAGGTTTACTCGAAATGCCAAATTTAGGATGAGGACTGTCTGTATTTTAATATTTGGTTCCAGTAGTTATTTTGTGAGGTTACTAGCATCCTCGTGTATTAGGTATGGGTAACATCTATTGAATACCTATTCTCTCAGGTAGGTATAAACGGATAATTGGTTTGATTTTTTGCATTTAATTTAAAGAGGCTGCCTACCTCTCGAAAGGTACCTGTTGAGAAAAGTTGTTCGGTTGGTAGTTTTATTTCGGAGATAACCATCTCCCTCTTTTGACTCTAGATTTGTTTTTGTGCATCCCAATTCGTAGCTTAGAAGTCAAACAATAGATGAAAGGTATTAAATTAGAAAGTCAAATAACAGAAGAAAAGTATTCATTTTGTTCTGTCTGGTTGCATCCGATCGCTTTCTATTCGGGCGGTCATACGCTAGCAAAACTTCCCCTTTGACTGACTGTACCTGCGTCTGGTCCTATATATGAAAAGGTCATTGGCCCGTCTCCCACTCACAGCTGATTTACAACTCGTCTAGCACATTCATTTTAATGGGAACATTATTTGGGTTGCAGGCGTTGTAAACTCGGTTCCTGTACTTTGGTTGTACCCGTCCTTTAAAAAAGGTCCTCTGGAATTTAATAAATAATATAAAAAAACTCACCCTGTTAGTCACCTCCAAATCCTAGTGTGAAACTTACCTGGTTACACTATATAGCTAAATCAGTTTAATTTTCGATCTCCTCCCTATCGGCTTCTTTCCTCATTTTAGCGAAATCCTTGCAATCTGTTCAATTTTGGTCCCCTTCCTACCTTTAAAAGGGTAATTAAATAACTCTGTAAATAAAATTGTTCCTCCCTAATTTAACCTAATCTCTGTCAGGATTCGAACCCGAGTTTTTATGATTTGTTTGGATCTCTGGTTTTCGGTTTCCGTGGATAGAATGCCATCTCGTTAAATCAATTTCTCCCTAGCCCGATAAAAAAAACTTCCTGCCTTTAAATAAGTTCACTCTGTTTTAAAACGCAATCATTATTATTATTATTTTCATGTTTTTAAAACAAGTAATTTAGTTTGAACTACATATTTACGAAATCACGTTTAAATTAACACATTTTATATTATAATCGCGATCGCCCAACTCTTAGCGCCCCTGGGGTGATTTTTTCACAAAACGGCGCTCTACAAATTATCCAATTATTATTATTATTAATTGTATTCTCACTGAGTCCAATCACTTTTTCACTTCACACAAACACCGGTTCAATAATATTTCACTTTAATTCAATATTCAGGAAAGCTTTCTAACACCATCTGAATTCTCTAATTAACTGTAATTTCACACAACACTTCTGATTTGTATCGATTTCACGGAGCTGTCAACGTACCCGAGTTCAAAACCCAACTGCCTGTATTTTATCCCTACCTTTGGGAATGTGTTTACTTAAGGCCTGTAATCTATCCCATGTTGCTAGTTTAGACAAAAAATTTTTGGAGCACGTTCGTTTATTATTTATCGTTTATTTATGTGGGTATTCAAAACATCACAGTTTTCATTATACAAACAATCTTTGTGCATTTGTAAACAGTTATTTTTAATCAATAATTTCTAATGTATTAAAAATTATATGAAATAAGGAGTTAAGACTAAACTGTAGGTAGGTACTAGTATAACATTTATTCCATTTTCTGACTTACTTCCGGATGTCACTCAAGGAGCTTTGGTGTAGTACCTAATGGTATTTTATCTCATTTCACTTTCTCCTCTCTCTCTTTATACCTTATTTGTTATATCACCCAATACACAATACACAAAACAACAAGGATGTTCTATAATACTGATTTAGTAAAAACTGAAAAAAACCTTAAAAAAATATTCGTCGCTTAAATTCCAGGAAAAAATGTGGTGGAGAAAAATCATTTGATTTATCAGAAATTTTCTCCATTATTGTGCTTATTAGTTTTCCTTTAGAATTTGAACAAAAAATAACAATTAAAAATACTGATTTCGGTACTGTGTCTGTCTGTACTCTACCACAATAATCTCTAGTCTCTTGCTCTAGTTAGTTGCTTCCAAATCACCTCTCTTAAAAAATATATTACTGTGGAGACGTTACGTTGACGATGTTCTTTGCATTTGGACAGGTACCGAAAGACAATTAGACTCATTTCTCAAAATAATAAATTCTTTCCACAAACAAATTCAATTTACTTTAGAAATCGGTACCAACTCAACCTTGAATTTTCTAGACCTGACTTTAAGTATTATTAACAATAAAATTGATTTCGATATCTACCGTAAACCTACATATACTGATACTACCATTCACAATTCATCTAACCACCCGATATCCCACAAACATTCAGCTTTTCACTCCATGATACATCGATTGATTACCGTACCATTAAACAAAACCAATTTTAACAAGGAATTATCTATAATTAAACAAATTGCTGTAAATAACGGGTATGAGACAAAACTAGTAGACAATATTCTTAATAAAAAATTAAAACAAATAGCTTCAAATAAATTTCTTTTCAATAAATCTAATAATAATATGAACATTAATCACCAATTCCAGTGGCGTAGAATACTGTACACAAATAACTTTTCTTCTTTAAGTGTAAAAAAATTCCCTCCAGAAATAAAGCCCGCTTTTTATACTAATAATAACTTAGGTAAATACTTAATTAACACTAAAGATATTGATGATAAACTTAGCCACTCGGGAATATATAAACTTAATTGTAATGATTGTTCTGCTTTTTATATCGGAAAAACGGCCCGGAACGTAAACATAAGAATAAAAGAACATCTGAGGTGTTTAAATAATAATGCTTTTTCTGAATTCGCGAATCATCTACTAGAAACTAACCATTCATTTGATAAAACCTCTGGGACTACAATATTACATAAAAATGGAATTGGAATTAGGTTAAACAATTTAGAAGCCCTCGAAATAAAAAAAGCCGTCAATAATAAATCAAATATAATCAACAATCAAATCAATTTAACTAATAGTCCAATATTTAATTTATTCCGTTAACCTCTGATAAAACTGTTTCCTCCCTCCCCCCTCCCTTCCTACCCATCCTGTAATCAGTATACATCCTTTCTCGTTCTAGCACTAATAAGGTGTCTGCTCTTTTATTTCTATCTCTTTCACTTCTGTATTTTATTTCTATCTCTTTCACTCATTGTTTTATTTTCTTCTATATATATATGTGTCTGTATGAAAATAACTTTAGTTGATATAATAAGCCCTGATGAAGCTTGAGCTAAGCGAAACCTGGTTGGCTGTTAATATTAATTCAAAATAAAAGTGGTGTTTTACAAAGTGTATTTTTCATTTGATATATAATGTCACATCACAAAGGGTTTGCTTCCTTCGATAAAATCTCTAGTCTGTCATTTTCTAAAATGCAAAAAAAATTAGACAACCGAGATAATGTGTTCAAAGAAAATGCCTTTTATTTTAAATAATTATTATTTTAATTGTTTTTCCAAAAATTGAAATTGTAACTAATTATTTTTTAAAAATTGTTTTTTTTTTATTTTAAACGCCGTGACTTTTTACTTTAGTTTATTATAAGTTTATTTTTGCCATGATGAGAGCAAATCTCCGATAGGAGAGGAATACTAGAAAAGGAAAAGATCGATAATATTTTACAAAAATATTCTTATTAATATTTATGAACTATATTCATCAAAATAAAATTGCTCTCCGCGTCTGTATGTTTTTGCACTTAGTTCTTCTAAATTACGCAACGGATTTTGATAGGGTTCATTTATATAGTTTCTTCGGGAAGATTTATATTAATTTATTTATAACATTATATTACATTTGTTTACTAACAATTATCCAATAATATCACAATACAAAACATATATAAGAACTAAAAATCAGTACAAATTAATGAAGAAATTGGTAAGGAGCCAGCTACAAATTGACTTCATCTGAATAAAGTAATGAATGACAAATTGCACATATTTACATTATTGGAGGTTGCTCACCACTTTCCCACGGTGTTCTAACGCAACAGATGGTTTTCTCCTTCACCGTACTCGTCAAGACCCTAATGTTTTATTTATAAAGGAAGCTACTTTTTATAAAAATTACTATAGACTCCAAATATCCAGGTATACAGTGTTAGTAGGCAGTATACGAGTGCGTACATGATGTTAGTTATATAACTGGACTACGTCCCATCTCCGCCCGGCTTACTATTTATATCAGTAGGTAATATTATGATTTCTAAATATTCTTTTGATTCATGCAATTTCATAAGTTTTTCTAGTTTGGGTACATTTCAGCCCTGATGAGTGTGAACTTAGGTACAAAAGTAGTTATGAATTAATATTTCTAATTTTCCAGTAAATAGTAACAATTTATCAATATTTTACATATTACATGTATATTTTATTTAAATGTATACAGGTGTTATTATGTCTTGTCAGGTCGATATTAGTTCCTAGTTAGGCAGATAGCCCGTTCTAAGGAACTATATATACGTATTATATTTATAAAAAGTACAGGTCCATGTTTATCGTAGAATTAAAAACCTTAAAACTTTTCACCAAATCATTCGCAACCCCGACACCGCCGGGTACACGACAGCTAGTTTGTAACAGACAACCCTTCATTTAAAACATAAGTACAAATCATTCACAACTCCGAGCAACGCCGGATGCACGTCAGCTAGTTTGTAACAGACAACCCTTCATTTAGAAACTTTAGTACAAATCATTCACAACTCCGAGCAACGCCGGATGCACGTCAGCTAGTTTGTAACAGACAACCCTTCATTTAGAAACTTTAGTACAAATCATTCACAACTCCGACCAACGCCGGATGCACGTCAGCTAGTTTGTAACAGACAACCCTTCATTTAGAAACTTTAGTACAAATCATTCACAACTCCGACCAACGCCGGATGCACGTCAGCTAGTTTGTAACAGACAACCCTTCATTTAGAAACTTTAGTACAAATCATTCACAACTCCAACCAACGCCGGATGCACGTCAGCTAGTTTGTAACAGACAACCCTTCATTTAGAAACTTTAGTACAAATTATTCACAACTCCGACCAACGCCGGATGCACGTCAGCTAGTTTGTAACAGACAACCCTTCATTTAGAAACTTTAGTACAAATTATTCACAACTCCGAGCAACGCCGGGTGCACGTCACCTAGTTTGTAACAGACAACCCTTCATTTAGAAACTTTAGTACAAATCATTCACAACTCCGAGCAACGCCGGATGCACGTCAGCTAGTTTGTAACAGACAACCCTTCATTTAGATACTTTAGTACAAATCATTCACAACTCCGAGCAACGCCGGATGCACGTCAGCTAGTTTGTAACAGACAACCCTTCATTTAGAAACCTTAGTAAAAATCATTCACAACTCCGAGCAATGCCGGGTGCACGTCAGCTAGTTTATAACAGACAACCCTTCATTTAGAAATCGCTTCATTAAACACAGTACAAATAAAACTACATTATTTAGAAGAAAAATCTTGTTCACCATCTCCCATAGCATCGTTTTTAGAAAGCGTGCTCTCCTGATTCCAAAAGAAAGGTAGTTCGTTTTCTCCACTTCAGCGTCTCCTTCAATATCTTCTGGCCAAGGCTCGTTAATGAGAACTGCTGACTTCTGTTTCCGCCACTTACATCCCTTTGTCCTATCCTTCATCACTGCTACCTTCCCCAGCTTTCTCCCTTAACTAACTCAAAGTTCAGACGAATTTCTGCGAAGGGCATTATTTATTGATTCGGTACAAATATAATTCTCACGAGATTCATTGATGAATGATGAGCATTACTCACAAAAATTGATAATATAAACCATTGGTTCTAATATTGCAATATTGTCTAAATAATAAATAGGCGTACTCATTCAAATTCAGAATAATATTACGTCTTTTTGAAACTTTTCTGATGCTTATGGCATGACCAAACTTTTTTTAAAATTTACACTCAATTTGATTTTGCCATTAAATACATAAAAAATTCGTTATCTTTCGGTTTTTTTTTCATTTGCCCCCTTTCATTTTCTCGGTATTCAAACACAAGATGTTTTATTCAAAAATTTCATATTTATTCTCCAATTACCAAACTCCTCTTACGCTACCCAAGAGCTCTCCGTGGTATTTAAATATTTGGTTTTGGTCCAGTCCCTAAAAAGGGGTTCTCAAAATGTATAGCACAACGAACCAATTGATAAAAAAATCGCTCGTAGCGTTTTTTTTATTTATTTACACCGAATGAATTTCACTTTTGTGTTCGGAAACGAATGACCGAATGAATTTCACTTTTGTGTTCGGAAACGAATGACCGAATGAATTTAAATCTTGGAAGAAGAAATTAATTCGCTTCCCGACATCCGATACAGCTGAAACTCAGCAGATTCGCTCTCGATGACAATGCACACATGCACGATGGAAATTTTTATCTCAAATCAGATGACATTACAGATGTTAATACACTAAATAAATGTCAATCCTACCCGATCGGCCTATGGTGAGTTCGGTAAAATTATCGATTTCAGTTCCTGGGTAGTAAGGTTCAATACTCAAACAAAAAAAAGTTTTAGAGTACATTTTAAAATATTTATATTATAATAAAAACACGTTTTTTACAAGTTGATTTTTTTTTGGGAAGTTGGTAGAGGAATTTTCTTGGTTCTTTTTTTACCATTGTTTTTTAAAATTATAATGTATATATTTTTATTATTTAACTCTCTTATTTTCAATTAATGTATTATTAATAATGGGTAATGTATTATTCTTCTTGGCTCTGGTTAATTCGTTCGTCCGCTCTACATATTTGAACCACCTTAAGGAAAATTCGGGTTTGAATTGCGTATTAACTTCATGGCAACATGATAAATAGATCATCAAAAAGTTCAAAGAAGAACTCATCTATCACCTGTCTGAAGACTTCGCTTAAATATCCCAAAGTTAGCAGCCAGAGAAACTGCACAAGATGGTTCAAGCGATGAAAATTATATATTAAAAAGAAAAAGCTCCCAAAATATTTTTAGTTTTTTAACAGATACCTAAATGTACTTAACTAATATTCGCCGGTTGTAGTTAGGTACTTAGGTTCTTCGTAAAGCAAAATAACATTGTTTCCCTACCCACCTAATTTTTTTCACAACCAGCCACTGCCACCCACCGGTGGTTATAGAGGTAGATAGCTCTTGGTGTCACATCGAAAGTAAGAGATTTATTGGGGGTGTCTGAGCGTGGGGGGGAGATGTGACGAAAATGTGCTTTGTTTTGGGAAGGCCGCGAATGCTTCAGATTATTTCAGAAAAGGCCAGCCGACTGTGTCGCTGAGTCTGGAAGATTCCAGAAAGTTCATGAAGGTTCTCGAATGCTCTAGATTCTAGAGTCTAGAAGGTTCTGGAAGGAGAAAGTTCAAGAAGATTCCATAAGATTCCAAACATAGTGGCGAAGTGTGTCGGTGAGTCTAAAAGGTTCTGGAAAGATAGATAATGCTCTAGTTCAATGAATTTTCTTTTTCTGTCACTCTAGTTCAATGCATTCTATGACTGGGATTTGCTTTGAATTTAAGTATCATTTTCAAAATTGCAATCAACTATGTGAAAAATTCAGACAAGTGGTAAAATAAGTACCTATCTATAGTATAATCATTTAACAAAAAGTTATTGTCGTTTTCCAAATTGCAATTAAAATGTTCAGTGATATTTCACGAGTCTGTGCTAGTATTTAAAAATATATATATTTGCTGCTATTAGAACATTGTATATTCAAAATACTATGGTGTATGTAAAGTTATAGAATTTCTTAGTCCTCCTCAGTAGGGGGTCCTGTGCTGAGGCGAACTAAAATTATGTGTGCAATTCTATTTAATTGTCTTCTATGTCGTACATAGAGTTTTTTTGTTTTTTCTTTCACATCTTTCAACCAGATTTTAATACTTGATTTGTACTTATTTTAAGCTTTTCGTTTGTTCTGATATTATTATTATGACAAAACATATTTAGGATTATGTTTTTTTATTGTTGCATGTACAATATTGTCATAGCGAAACGTTACTGCAATACAGTATTTTGTCTTTCTTACGCCTACCTACTATTTTTTAATCGAAACTGGGAATACAAAACCAGATTTGAATAGCCAGGTACTTCCCCACCTTCCACCTCCCCACATTCCTTTTCTCCATTACCTTTAACCTCACAACATAACCCGATAATTCTCACTGGCTCCAGACGGTTGGGAGCAGTTGGGACTCTTGTGTGGTATTCACATCAAAAAATAACAGTTCAAATAATAAATTTTACAGTTATTCAAAATAAAATAATGAGCTTTCCTTTCATTGTAATGTACTAAACGTTCTTAAAAAGTACCTACTTTATTTTCAGTTAAATTTTTTATTCTGAAGTCGAATAAGTTTGAAACATGCTGCATACAAGCAATGCGTCTACGTGAATGATTTATTCGACTTTGACTACGATACGTATTGCCTATTAACCAATTCTATAAATATATTAATTTTGATTTTCAAAAACTCAAATGTCATCCCTACCCACAGATTGGGAACTTCGACTCTAGACACTAAATTAGTGTTTCTCGAGATAAATAAACCAAGGCTAATTTAGGGTTGGCGTGTCCACGGCATGAAATGGCGGATTAAATATTAACGAACCCTTGAAAAGCTATTAATTACATCTGATGTTAATTAACGAAATGCTAAAATAAATGCACATATTTATTGAACTGCTTACTCTTCATCACTCTACTTTAATCTTAGGTTGGGTTATTTCAAACCCTCGCCACGTTAGGTGATTATTAAATCGATCGACGCCATTTTTTGTTTTTCGACATTCGACCTTCTGATAGCATTTTATTTAAAAAAAAACTTAAATTGACCGTGTACCGTTTAAATTAAAATATTTATTTATTTATTGTTGTTTTACATTGTATCATTTTTTTACTTTTTATTTATTAAATAATAATTATTATTTATGTTATTATCTTTTAATTTTTAACCTCACTAGGACAAGCCTGTGTTGAGGTTAATAATTTTACAAAAAATAAAAATAAAAAATAGCACAAAGATTATATATTGAGAAAACAATACTGTTACACTAACGTTTTTAGAAATTGGGTATCTACATAGTACCTATTAATCTAATTCCAGCCAATTCATTAGAGTATAATGTAATAAACTTGTAGGGTGACCATGATATACATTGATATTTAATTGCAAGAAAAAAATATAATAAACAAATATTTAAAAAAGGTGAGAAGAAAGATAGAGAAAAAAAATTATATTATAAAAGGAAAAGAATGAAAAAAATACACAAAATATTATGCCACAATTTAAAAGGACAAAGATGAAAGAATCTGTTGGAAATCCTCGAATAGCACAAATAATTTAACATTCTTTTTGAAGGAAATTTATCATTCATCTGGAAGGCTATTAAATAAAAGTGGAGCCTGGTACAAATAATGTCTTTGCCCAAATGAGGATTTAGGGTAAATCGCCATAAAGTTCAGACCAGAGCCAATTCTTGTAGAACGAATTTGCTGCGGTCTTTTCGCAGCAAATGTTATTTTTTTCGTTCTTTTTTTTATGATCCTTAAATGTGACAAGCGTTCAAAACATTTGGATACATTTTTTACACATAATTTTTAGAGGTAACTTTTAGTGAACTAGCAGAAATTAATAGAAAAATAATATTACCCAATATATTGAGATACCTATAAAATAAAGAAAATTAAAATGAATCTGATACTAATATTTATAATGTTGATACGACAAATGTGTTTTCCGGCATAAGTCGGTCGTTTGTAATTTACATTTGCCCTTAAAAATACTGGTTTTAATCCTTCTTCGTTTTCCATTTCATCCTGTTTATTTAGTAGATAAGGTAAGGCAAAATTATATGTACAAATAATTGCCAAAGTTATTTTGAAATAAATAATATCATGAAAAACCAAATTATTTAATGGCCCGTGTTTTATAATTTAAGACACAAATAAATAAAATAGCCCACATTCATAATAGATATTTTGTTATTTAATCTTTATTTTAGAGATTCCCTAATACGCCGCCCATATCAATTAATTATTTATTAAAATAATTTTCATAAAAAAGATTCTTTAGACTGATACTACTTTGTTACAAATCTCATAAACACGGTCATTTTTGCATTCGCGTTTTGTTGCTAACTTCACCTATCTTCAAATAACATTTGTAATGTCATTCACCCAGTGTGTTTTTAATGGTTTCTAAATCCGGCCAATTCGATTATGCATTCCGTATTTACTTTGGTAAATAAATAATTCAATTTAAAATATACCTCTGATATTACTGCAAATGCGTATTACTGCTCTTTTACATTTTCATTGCGCGACTGATATGTAAAATCAATCAAATTCTTGACAAATTCCGCGATCTTCATCTTACCACGATTGTCATATTTCCTAAACATAGTGGTCGGGCGGTTTAAAAATCTGTCAACTAGTAATATTGCCGTATTACGGCCGGTATACGCAGTGCGCGTGATTATGAGTAACGTTTTGTACTAACCCGATGTTTTCCCCCCGTATCTAATAGTATTATTGTCCCAGCGTCTGGACGATGTAGGCCCTGTGATTGGTCAAATTCAAATTGTGTTTAAATAAGACTTTAAAGATTAAGACACGATTTCATACTGAAATAGAATCGCCACATATAATACGATATTTCTTTAAAAATATCGTTTCTGCTCATACAATTTTTGGATAATATCGAAGAAAATATGTTTTAGAAAGTTCATGATCCATTGGATTAATTACATTACAGTGAAAAATATCCACAATTACGTGATTACGTTTGACGTTTGACGAAAAAAGCACGCGTTCATTCAACATGGCCGATACGCACCGTGTCAATAGATAGCCGACAGAGCGCTCCTCTGGCGGTGAAAGAACGAACCGAAAGTGGCTGGCGCGAATATTTAAATATGCAAAATTACTTGACCATTAACAAGCGTTTTATAAAAAGATTTCTTCTGGAAGTTTATTTAAACTTTGCAATGGTATCTATAATATTATTATGCGATCGTCTGGACGGTCTGGGCCCTCTGATTGGTCGAATTCAAATATTTTTACCATAATTTACTCTATGCAAATATTATTTTGGTATTTTGGTTTCTTTTACAAGTAAGGAAATATTTAAAAAAAGGTTATTATAGGTTAGGATAGGCTATGTTGGGTTATGCTAGGTTAGGTTAGATTAGGTTGGATTAGTATAGTTCAAGTTAGTTTATAGATAAGGTTAGATTAAGTTGGATTATTATAGGTTAGGATAAGTCAGGTTATGTTAGGTTAGGTAACGTTAGTTTGGGTTATTATGGGTTAGGTTAGGTTGGGTTATTATAGGTTAGGTTGGATTTGTATAGGTTAGGTTAGGTTAGGATTGGTTAGGTTAGGATTGGTTCGGTTAGGTTAGGTTGGGTTCGGCTAGATTGGATTATTATGGGTTAGGTTAGGATATAGGTTAGGTTAGGTTGGATTATTATAGGTGAGGTAAGCTTAGGTCAGGTTAGATTATTATAGGTTAGGATAGGATATAGCTTAGGTTGGATTATTTTAGGTTAGGTTAGGACATAGGTTAGGCTGGATTATTATAGGTTAGGCTGGATTATTATAGGTAAGGTAATTTTATTATAGGTGAGGTTAAATAAAATAATAGTCAAAAAATCATTTGTGCTAAGTAGGCACTATTTTGCCGGAATATTGTATTACATTATATTTTTTTAATTTACGTTTTTCAATTGTCTCTAGCCGCTCATTTCAGGAATACCGACAAAAGCAGCATACAGCGAAAGCGAATTTTCATTTTACGTAATTAAAAATCTAAAATTAAAATTTTCCCAAATGCTGTTCGATTCCTTTTATAGTAATTAAGGTAAATCAGAAGGTATTATTTAAAAATATTTCCTATTTTCCGTGTCCAGCGATTCCGAATATTTACCTATATTAATTTACCTTTAGCCATTTAGGCAATTATTCGGGAAAGGTAAAGTTTTACCCGAACAACTGTCATTCTTATTATGCCTAAATGCCTTCCTTTTCCGTGTTTTAACAATATATACTCACCCTCTCTCTGTGAATGACCTAATATCTACCTATTAAATGTAACTGTTGTTAGTATCACTTAAACTGGGCGAAGCCGAACCAAGTGCCGCCCGCAGGGCCTAGCAGAAAAAAACCCGCGGAGCGGGTTTTTAACTGCTAGTTATCTATTACTATCTGACGTGTACTCGGCGTTGCTGTGGGTTAGGATCCTTAAGAGATAGACATATACCATGGCATACTTCAAGATATACAATTCCGTAGGAAATTGTTTTTATATATCTTATTTGGTTTAGCCAGTGTAAGCGCACGAAAATATTTTTTTACGACTTGATTACAAAAGTTCGACTATTTTAATTTTTTTTTTTAAATATAATTTACATGTATTATATATATAAACCTTCCGGAAAAAATTCTCTAAAAGATAGTGAAAACACTATGAAAATCTGTTGCATAGCTTAGGAGAACTCAGAATGCACAAACAGAAATACACGGATATCGACTTAATTTTATTCTATTAAGAGATGAGTAAGACGAAATGATTTTTTGAAGTATAAGTATTCAGTATGGTTCAGTAATTCGGTCTCAAATCCAAAATTAAGATTTGCATAAAAAAGGCCTCGCAGCCGTACCTCGTAAGCCTCGTTTCAGATAGAAAAAATAAAAAGATTCGGTACGAAGACTTCTTTACGTGGGAGGTGCAGGTAAAGGTAAAAGGTAACCCAGCTATTCGCACGTATTGCGCGTTACACGAGCTCTGTTTATACTAAAAAAACCCTCCTCCGAAGGACCTGTAAAGGTTAGTCAAACTCCGAAAGATAAAATATTAAAAAATATGCAAAATCTGTACATAGATAAATACTCCACTGCCCAACACAAATATTCAACTAGAGTAATAAGGCAAATTATGCTAGTTGTTTTTAATTTGAATACACCTTTCTGACAGATAAATATAAAATTTCATCTTGTGAAACTGTAAGTATAATGCCCTACCAAATCAAACATAAAAATAACAGAAACTAACTTTGTTATGTTTCCAAGTGTCTTCAATAAAAACGCACTTTTGAAATTCAGTGAGTTTTTACATTGGAACAATCCCATGATGATTTTAAATATCTACACTAAAAAGGCCCGGAGCCTTTTAGGTAGTTGAAACGATGCTTGATCTACGGTTGATAATGGAAAAAGGAAGATTCTAACAAACCCACATGTTTTATTAAAAAAGATAACTTAATATTTTTAAAATAAAAGGCAAAATGATTTTATCTTGTGAGCCTTGAGTAGAACTCTGCTTTATCATCAACTGAAAAATTATCTGATTTAGTCAAGTTCAAAACCTTAAAAGCTTTTAAACTTATGCCTATGAAGGGCAGCTGTAACTAATTACCCAATATATCTGAAAACGTGTTCATACATATGCATTTGCCTCGATACTTGACACGTGTTCTTAAATCGTAATAAGATATTCGTATTTCACTTAAAGTTATAAGTAAACCTATCAATTCATTCGTTAAGGGTCTGAAATCCCGTTTTTAACCAGATTATGAATAATGTGAAGAGATTCTTAATAAATTAGCAATATTCAATATTAGTATCTCTTCTTGGTGTAATTGTCACTTTTGTAATGTGCTGATGATGGTCACTGTAACGCTGTCCGAAACGTTGGCTAAAGAAGGAGGTAACGCTACACGCCAAAATACGTCATAATCATATCTAACCTCTGCTTTTAGAAACTAATTTAAAAAACGAAAAATAATTTAATTTTGGTCCTGCTGTTGAGAGCTTCATTATAATCTCGCCTTCGTTAATGAGAGGGAGACAATATATAAAAGAGCCATCAACGGTATGCCTTTGCACAACGCTTACGTTTAAACCACGCATTTTTAGCAGATGAATACTATTAACAAATTCTATTTTATTTAAGGCGATGCACTACGTCGTGTAATATTTTAAATCGAGTCGCTATCAATAACAGTCCTTACGTAGATTGCGATAAAGTTTAAATTCCCGCTTAACACCATCCGCCTGTTTTGATTTATGCAAGAAAAAAACTTGGCCAAAAAGTGCTTTTTATTTTATTTTGTGGATGTTCAGGAATATTTTTTTTTCCATTATTTTATAAATAACTTAATTTGCCACATTATACAACAAAATCATAACCGAAAATGGGTTCGTAAGTACGATATTTTTAACTATAAAGCAGTTTTCATAGGCCTTATACATTATTTTTTTCTGGGCTTATAAAAAGGTTTATCTAAAAAATACTCGATTATTACAAAGACCTAGATGTATTCTACTCGCAGTATTTAATTAAAGCATCTGAAACATTTCTAGATGACCAAATTTTCAAACCAAAAACATATGATTTTGCATTACTACGTAGTGCATCGCCTTAAGACCTTTTTATATAATATCCAAATATAAACCGTTGTGCACTTATTAAATTTGAATGTTATACTCGTTCTGAAACTAACTTCAGCCTTAAGTGTTATAAGAAGTCACTTAAAAACCATAGACAAAAGCGCTAAGGGTAGGTATGACTCCCGAGTATATAATACACCTTTGCAATATTCCACGCAAATCACAAACTGCGAAAACTGCATTTCACTTTTGTGAAGGAGGCTTTACCATAATCCAATTAGCTGTATTTTAAAATGGAGAATATTGACTATGCTAAAAACCAGTTTTTACCTATTTATATTTTCAGTCCTTTTCACGGTACGGAAGTGCGTATTACAAACTATGGGGGGAAAATGGTGATTTCGCATTACATAGAGAACCCAAAAGATAAATGAGAATTCGATCTGAGCATAACGATTTATTTTTAAGTTTTAAAATTTTTTTTCAGCATCTAAATATATTTTACTCCTCCAAGAATTTTTCGACGCATTTTAAAATACATTAAACAGCTGATATTAACCCCAGCCAATGATTTTTTCTATCTTTGGACTTGAGTAATAGGCATTCTGATCCACGATGTGGGTCAGTCCCTTCCTACTATTCCTTCCGCTTCGCAACAATATCCGATTATGAATGCCATGTTCAGTACAAAGTTGAAGATGAAATGAAATCACTAAGTAACAAAGTTTTCTACCAGCACCGAAAATACTAACCTATTAGATTCAGGACAGATGAGAAAAACCCACTTTCCCGAAACGTTTTAAAAGGACCAGACGGGTCCCTCTATTGATTCTCACGTCAAGACTCTACTCGAAAGCTACACGGAGAAAAATGATCATGTTAAAAAGTGATAGCCTGCCAATTTCCTGATAAAATATTTGTCATTCATAATATAACGAGAACACAATACATGTGCTTTTCCTAATAGATATCATGTCTAAATGTGATAATATCAGTACGTCAATATCGATATCAGTATTAGTATGAACACGTGTCCCGCCGTCCTCATAAAACATTCACTTTTAACTCATACATTATTAGGAACTCTGTCAATTCATTGGTTAAAGGCTTGCAGTCCCATTTTTAACAAGAAAACGAAAAATTTGACCAGATTTTTAATAAATTATATAACAGTAAGTTTTCTTCGTGTACAATAAAATTATTCTAAATATCCTGACTGTCACTAAATGGCAAAACAAATATTTATGCATACCAAAAATGTTTACGTGTTCTCATCCAAATCAGTTTGTTCTTGTTCTTAAAGCTAACAGAGAGACAACACTTTTAAGGAGGGGAGAGTTTCAGGACGGTAGGTACCTAAGTTAAATTCTGTTACCGCTGATACTGCGATGCGTAGATAGTTTGGTAAGATTGTCGCATCTAGAAGCTTCACAGCCAACATTTTACATCCAACTCATGCATTATACATACCCCTATGGCGTATATTTATTTTCAGCGAGCCAAGTTAAACGATATCGTATTTTACTGCAAAATAATGTTTGCTACCTCCCGTGGCCTAGTTAAAAGTTGGCCTATATGTCAATTTGTCTCACGAGCATACACGTTTGAAAGATTAAAACTGAGTGACATTAATAGACCTTTCACAATTTTATAACACACATTTCAACGCTATAAAATCAGCGCAGTGACGCGTGCGATTTGACCGGTCATACATAAAAAAATCCCCTTTCAGACTCTAGATTAGATTTTTACATATAAAGGTCTTTAAATAACGCACAACATAGTACAGATTTTATATATTTGCATATTTTCCTGTCGGGTCTGATTTAGATTACTTGTGTCCCCCTTTTCCTAAGAGAATAGTACCTTTTTAAAATTTTCCACATTTTAAATGTCGTTCTAATGCTGGCAACCCAGTTGCGTATTTCACTTGCAGAACCGATCTTGATTGCTTTTCCAGTATTCGAATTTCGCTACATTAAACGTTTTTATTGCTTTGCAACACTGGTAATTGCTGACTTAATTATAGTTTGCAACTCTGCATTATTTGGAATTACATTGTAGCTTCCCTTTACATATGTGCCAAATCAATTCTAACCCATTTTTTTCTTTTCACACCAAGCAACAAACAGAACTAGGTGGTCAAGTCTTCCAACGAAAGGTTGGGGTTGAAAAAAATCGTCGTTCTGTCTGATCTTTGGGTTTTTATGTGTCCATACGGCAAGGATTACCAGTTTATAATGTACAACTAATAAAATGTACGGGGTGTGCCGGAACATACCAGACTTTATTTAATCCGCGATTCCTGGCATTATTTGGAGTAAGAAATCAAAGTGAAATTTTGATCTTCGCTGACATTTTTGGATATTTTTTTTAAGGCGATGCGAATATCAACCTTTATGTAGATGGCGATAAGGTTTAAACTCTCTCTTAACACCATCCGCCGTTCTGATATATGCAAGAAATAAACACGCCCAAAAGTAGCTTTTATTTTATTTTGCGCACGTTCAGGCACAAATATTTAAATGTTTTACGATAATTTTATAAAAAACTTAATTTGCCACATTATTCCATAAAACCACTGAAAATGGGAGATTTTGAACTTTAAAGCGATTTTTATATGCCTGATACATCGTTTTATTCTGGGCTTACGAAAAGACATATAAAAAAATTGCTCAATTATTTCAAAGATCAAAATGTGTTCTACACGCAGTATTTAATTAAAGCACCTAAAACATATCTAAGCGATGAAATTTTCAAAGAAAAAACATATAATTTTTCATTACTAGGTTCGTTACTGATCACTCAGACTAGTAACCGCCTGATCGCTAGACTGACCTACTGATTTGTTTAATGTTTGTATTTAACATATTTTACTCCAAATAATGTCATCACTGAATAGTTACCTTAGGTACGACTCTTTATACAGGTAATCATTAAATTATCGATAGTTTGATATTATGTACACATTCGGTATTAACCTAGACTATTTAACGTGAAGTTTAGACTAGTAAATTGAAAGGGCCATCAAGATCAAGACCAAAGGGCATCAAAGGGATTAGTCTTCCTGCTAGCAATATTTAACCTTTTTAATATCATTCCACTGAAGGTATATTTCCTCTACAGTGGCGGCTCGTCTACGAAGGTCTTTTGGTCAAAGACCTCCCTAAATATTGTGCAATATTTTTAATATTTATAAAAAAAAATATATATTCGTGCATATTCGTACGGTAATAGCGAGTTCCATTGCCATCTAGCGTGTAATTGAGTTACTGAAGCTACTGTATGTACCTAGCGTAGGTCACTTCAAGTTTTATCCCAAAGCTATATTCTTTCTTTCTCTTTGCTATACAGACAAAGGAGGTAAACACTATCATGTCTGATATAGGCTTTGTATCATACAAAATTCATTTTCAAGGGATTTTTGGACATGACCAGGGTGAGATAGAGATATCTACGACCTAAGATTATTAAGGTATTGGAGGGAGACTTGGAAAAATGTCAGACGTAATTTTTCTGTGTTATTATTATTATTTTTTTTATAGCCATCATGAACTTGAAATTATGTTTATCCATTTTTGACGTAATTTGCATGGAATAATTCGCATTATTAATAATTTGACATTATTATTCCATGGAATACATGGAATAATAATGTCAAATTACGTGGATATCATATCGAAATAAATAAAATAGCAAACAATTCATTGAATCGTGATAAACGTCAAAAAACCTTTTAAAATAAAAATGCAAATTTACTTTTAAGTCTACTGATAAACAATTGACTGAGTTTGAAGTTAATACAAATTAAAATTAAAACTTTTATAGGAAAAGATCTTTAAAAGAAAAGAAAAACGTTAATTAGTTTTATGCGAAAATAAATAATCTTAAATTAAACAATATTGTACAACCGGCTTCAAAATAGGGTGGTACCGGCCAATTGATTACATAAATTGGCGTTTTTATAATATTCATTACGCATTAGCAATAGGTATTAACATTTCATATTCATTTTTTTTCGATTGACCTTCCTACTTCTGGACTCCTGGAGCCGCCTCTGATACTCTATGTCTGCTTTACAAAGAATATCTTACTAAATCCATAGATCAGACTACAGAACATGGCAGGGGTTTGAGCCCCTGAATAAAACAAATTTGTACTTATGCGACTATCAAACCAAACTGTTTTTCCAAACGCTTTTGGCTTCTGTCAACATATCTCGGTCTCTCCCCTAAAAAAGGGTTGATGGCTTTGGTATTGAAATCGAAATCTATATTGCCTCAGTGGGAGCTTACAAAGATAACCTATTCTTTCTTTTTAAATGAAGAATGGATTCAGAGGAAATCGTTTAACAAGAAAACGGAAAACACGAAATATGGGTTGAAGGGATATAAGAGTTTTACTCTTTTTATGTGAATGCGGTACGATGCCATTCCATTCATTAAACACGTTGACTTTAAAACAAACAAGATCTCATTTTGCATTGTTACGCTGACAAAAATGAGAATTTTCATTTCTTAATAAAATTTTAGTCATTCAGAATATGTCTGAACACGTGTTCAACGCAGGTGGCCTTGTCCGAATCAAGATAATCGACGAGATAATATTATTATTTTTAAGAACACCTGTCCCGATTTCCGTATAACTCATTCGTGCTTTACTCATATTTTGTTATGAAATTTATCAGGTCATTTGTTATAGGCCTCCAATCCCATTTTTAACAGGAAAAAGAATAATTCGTTAGTTTTTTAATAAATTAACAATATTTCAGTAATTCCGTGTATTACACACGTTATTAACTTTTGTTTAACACCCTTTTCTGTTTTATGTGCTCATAAGGGCTCCTAACCATCTGGAGCCAGTGAGACTATGGCATCCCCACTCGGGGTATGTTGTGAGGCTGAAGGTAGTGGGAAGGGGAAGGAGATGGGGTAAAAAAAGGTGGGGGAGTACTTGGCTATTCAGATCACCTAACACGGCTAAAGCCATTTCAATTTAAATCATGAAACCATAATTTTAATTCATTTACATAATGTGATATACAGGGTGTCCGGGTATAGTGCGATAACTTCGGGGAGGGTGATTCTACACAATAGTACAAGTAAAAAATATTTTTTTTTTTCGAAATTCTAATGTCTTAAGGTAGCTTTTAGATAAAAAGTTAAAATGTTTTAAATATTCTTCGATGGAAAAATATTTTTGTATGGGAAAATAAACATTGGAATTTATTTTCAATTTAAGTAGGATTAATAAAATTGCTATATTTTTGTAATAATTTGGTATTAGTTTGGCTGGATAAAATATATTATTCTATTAGTCCTTTTGTTAATAATTCTATTGTAATTTTTTTACGAAATAATGTTTGTTTTCAAATACATATTCCAAAGTTTTCATTTAAAATAATTTACGGTTACATATTTAATATTTTTTGTTCAATATGTCAGTCGAGAATAGATTATTTCCTTTATATACACGTATATATATATTTAATAAAGGGAATGCTTTTGAGATAATTGTAAAGGCTTTAAATGCAAAGAGCATCATATCATCCCTTTTTACCGAAAATTATTGACGTTTGCATAAGAGAAAACGCATGGTATTGTTATAGGATTTATTTGAATATTTCAATATCAACCTACACAAATATTTGATATTTTCAACTTCAGCAGAGTTCTTTGAACAGTGAACATGTTACTTGTTTTTTCAATTAATATTATGGATTCTAATTTTACGGTTATAGTGAGGTTTGTTTTTTTATTAAAGTATAAAGTTACATTTTAGCCATGTTGAAACAAGTGTATTACATTTAATGCCGCTTCACTGTTAAAATGTTTCGATCTAAAAATTTCCATTTGCTTTTTCCAGGGATCACAAAATTACGTTATTCATGTATATGTATTACAAACAATATCGGGCCAAGTACGATTCCCTGTGGTACTCCATTTTTTTTATTTAAGCTATGAACTATGAAAATATTCTCAATTTTAACAAATTGTTATAACATGGGGTTTTTCTTGGTTCTAATGAAAAAAAAGTTTTACCAAAACTACATTTACCTTCATCCATTTTCATCACAATAAAAATATCAAATGTATTATATATCCACGGTTGCAGAGTAGAAGCAGACAAAAAATATTCAGTATCACTTGTTGATAATACATAATATATCCAGTTCTTCAATCATATATCTACGTGTTCACATGTTGCTCCCAATTGACTTTGGCGGCCATCGATGCGGGTAAAGTTCCGCCGATATGTTTGAACTTTACACGATTTTCCGTGTGACAGCGTATGAAAGGGGGTGGCAAATCAATCATGCTTGGCAGCTGTGTCGGAAAAACGGATACTAAAATGTATTTTTGAAATTCGCCAAGAGGGGATCGGGCGGCTTTAATCCGGAAAATTGTTTTCCATTTTCCACACCTAGCTTAAATTCTGGCTGCTTCATCTAGTATCCTACATCAACCAACTTCATATATATTTTATAAATTTGATTGAAACTAATACAAAATTTGCATGTTAAATAAAATATAATAAATCAGTTCTTTTATTTTAACAACGACTTGTATTCCATGGTTACGAAAAACCTGACAATTTTTAAATTCCTTCGACAACCACAATAATTGTCTGAAATGATTGCTTTTGCAATAATTTGACCTGTAATGCCTGCGTGGAAAACGAGTTGGACCGCTCATCCAACTAACTAATTAATATATTTCTGTATCGTAAAACTGGTGATTTAGGATCTTACAACTACCATCCACAAAATACCGTATTATGGTGGCAAACATTACCATTTAACCCAATGAACCGTGCCTTCTTAGTCTTTGTTTTTATTTTAATGTGCGACATCTACCGACATTTCTGGAAAGATGCGATAATAATTTTATATTACATTGTACTTATATATGAACAACGTGTATTTATCATAAAACGATTTAATAAAAATAAAGAGATCGCGTTCAACCAACACATCGCCACAGCTCACAGCTCGTTGCTCCTTCTTCTCAACATTAAGCCCCGGCAAAAAGACTAAATTTATAGAAAAATAATCCTCGGCTTAGCGAATCTTCCGCTGTTAGTCTTCAGGGATTTGGCGTCTTAATACTTTTTCCTTTCGTCTTTACTTTTTGTTCTCGCACAAATCCTGGGAGTTATTCTTTCGCGAGTTCACGCTTCGCAAGTGTCAGAAACCTGAAGAAAAGTTTCCGCGCTTAAAGATGACGGGAGTAATCCACTAAACTGATGAAATTCCTGATGTTTTTTAAAAATGCAAAAATTGCCAATTTTTTCAATTTTTGGTTCTCCTCTTTTTATGTCTTCCCTTTTATGTTGAAGAGGCTGAATTTTTTCTTGTTTCCATCATGGTAATATTTTTGTGAAATTCATTTGCATAAATTCTTTCAAATCAACATTCTTATCATACGTATACGTACGCTAGCCGAATTGCCGAGCTGAACCTCATCTTATTAGAAAAGAACTAATAAACCGCAAATGGCGCGAAACGCCGCTTGCAGTTGCTTCGTTCCTTTCCCGTAATTCGTGGCTCGGTTCGCGCTTCGGTTCGCAAATGTATACGTACCATTATACGTACCTTGTCTTCGTTATCTGTAATTTTTTGTAGCCAATGAATAGATAATTCCTAGAAGTGTCTACGGATTAAAAAAAACTTATATAGCAAACTACACCACTCTACAGTAGTGACACTCTTATTACAAATGTAAGAACTGTTCAATAAAATTTTAGTAAATTTTGAATATGCGTTCGAAATTTACTAAAGTTCGATTTTAATTTTCGATTTTATCGATCACGTGTTAATTCGTTCGTTAAAAGCCTGCAATCCCGGATTTAACCGGATTACCAATAATTTAAAGATATTCTAACAAAATTGGCAGTACTCATTTTTCTCCTTGCAATATCACAGGAATGAAAATAATTTCCCTGTGCACAAATTTCATATTTGGGGATGTTGTGTTTAGGTTCTTTTTGAGGATAAGAAGGTGTGAACCTTGGACCAGAAGAGGCCTATATTAAAGGATGTTGGAAAGACTGGCTGTAAATCATTTCACAGCCAAGTTGTTGAACTCAAGCACGAGTCGTAGAAACGAATGTAGTAACAGGTGTCAACTGTGTTCAAATATTGATTGATAAAATACAAAAGTAGAAATTAATAATACACAGGTGGAGAGAGACATACACGGAGATACGCGTAGGAGAAATGTGAATTCCCCAGAATAGTTTCCCATTGGTAACATAAACTGGAACAAGATGCGTGATTGGACTCATTAGTAGGAAATTGATTTCGTGGTCTGTTTCAGTTAACGAGGCATTCTACCGTCCGTTTTACTACTGCGATATATTGGGGTGTTTTATGGGTGCTTAATCGGTAACTGATTTTCTCTGCTCCTCACTGATTAGACGTGGAGCCTGTTGGCTTAAATAAATAATAAATATTCAGCAAGCTGTAGAATATTCCGACCTTTAAAAGGCCTTAAACAATATGTTCTCGTAAATATACGGGACTAAAAACCCGTCTTTATACATATTGGAAGATTTATTATCGTTTTGTTATTATCTTACCGGTCAATTAAGGGTTCATTAATAAATATCCCGATTATAAAACCTCCACAATATAACGAGTTTATTCTTCCAATTAAGTATTGGTAAGCTTTTAGCACAAAATTCGGTGAGGTAAAAGTATATGCATAATTTATTCCTGATGTAATTTTAATTAAATATTCGACTTCTAGATTTTAGCATCCGAGAAATTTACATATCTCGGAATCAAAATTAAGTGGACAGAAAGGTTTGCGCGGTAAATTATATTTCGTCGTGCGTTTGAATTTGAAGATATAAGTTATTTAGTGGGTTCTTTCTATCGATTAAGGCCGCGCCCAGAGGAGGTCTTATTGATTTCAAGTTTTAGAACTCTTCAACCAGATTTAAAAATCTAACCTAACCACGGTGATAATATTTTAACCATAACAAAATTTTTGCAATGTAAAGAGTTTTCATAAGAAGATATTACGCGAATGGAGCAAGGAGTGTACCAATACAGAAATTGAAAGTATTCAATCTTCTCTCAATCAACCTTTTATAAAAGAAGGCATTAAAGACACATTGATGTGTGGAGTATTTTTACAAACAGAAATATCTGCAAAAACGTTCTTTTCATGAGACAGTTTTAAGTGAATAATGATTCGAGGACAATATGTTTTGATTATCTATAAATGCAAATTCAAAGTCAAAGTTCTTTTCCATTGAAAAGGGTATTAATTTAAAATATAATACCTACCGGTGATACATACATCAAAAAATGCGTAATTAATGCCTAGCCAAAACTTTTTATAGTAAATCAAAAATAAAGTTTAATTTTTTATAACTGGGGACATACTCACATACATCGAAATAAGATAATAATGGCTCTTTTACATTACATACCTGAGTAGTTATTTCACTTTCATGTGAATGTTAGTATGCAAATATCATCTTCTATTACACATAAAGCAGATAAACTTATAAATTTTTTGAAAAAATAATGAAAATAAAGGTTTGGGGTAGAATTCTCTTTGTATGTATATTTTCCGTAACGCCGAATTGTTTTAACGCTTTTTCCGCTCCAACCCATAAGGAGGCTAAGATTCAAATTTTACTGGTGTGAATCTGCGCAGTGTTGCTTTGAGTTGAATCTAGCCGCCCTCGCCGGCGCCGCGGCCGTAGCGAAAACTTCATCTAATGACAGTTGACCAAAACACCGTACCGATGTGTTAATTCGAATTTTAGCCAGATTTATAATTAGTTCAATCTTATACGATTGCCTGTGAATTCCTCCACCATACGAGCGCTGCCAAAAGAACAATATCATCGAACATCACAACCATTTCTTCGGTAAGTCACATTTGCGAATACCTATCTTTTTGGTTCAGCGAACAGAGCGTTAATTTATATAGGCACATACCTGCCTAGATTATAACCATTATAATCTAACCCATGTGTCGATAGTCTGCGCGAATATCGCACATATATTATGTTGTGAAGTTGAATGAACTGTAAAACATGTGCAACGAACAAGGATGATAGAATCTAGCAATATACCACAATATAAGATTGATTATGTGAATTCCGCACACGAGTCCCAGATAGTCCCAACTGTCAGGAGCCATTGGGATTATGACATCCACATTTGTGGTAGGGGAGACCGGGGACAATTGTACTCCGGGATCCCGGGTCAGTAATACCAAAGCGAATAACTCCCTAACTATAATAAGTACATTTATGATGCGTCGTCAGGCGATGGCCCTGATAAGTACGGACATGCCGCCACTAGCCCGCGGGACACAGTGAAACCCGGATGTTGGAATTGGAAGAACAATTTTTTTATCGCCAAAATTATTTTTTTTCGATTGCTTTCATAGCATAATATTTCAATTACTGTGTTTTGTTTGTACTTGTTTTACTATCCACATAATGCTTTGGATAAGTGAGTTGACTTTAGAACCGGTTTTGAAGCGTTCGTGAGTAGAGAATAACCAAAATTTTGGGTTTTAATTTGAAATGACCCGTCGGGGATAGTTGTATCGATTTATAAGGAATGATTATACCTGCACAATTGACCCCGTGCTGCAACTAACCCTGAGTTTTTTTAAGTTTATATGAGTTAAGTTTATATCCCTAACACTTTCAATGTACAATTATTTGTTCATTGTACTTTTTTGTCTCTCTCTTTTCCATGACAAATTTCTACTGTAAGAGTAAAAAAAAAAATATATATATATATATATACATATTTTTTTGGGGATAGCTATACCACAGGGACAATTGTAACACAATTTTTTTCATCAAAAAATTTATTACTTGAAGTTGAAACAAGCTATGATCTTGATATTATTTATTTTGTAATTGTATTACAATAAAATAGTTAAGTTTCGTGGTAACACTTCAAACGATGAATTCTATTTCATTTTTCTTGACCTTGCGTCAAATAAATTGTTTTTTTTTTTATTTTAAATGTAATTGATATTTTGAATAGTAATTTTGGAAACTAATAAAATTACTTTTTTTCCTCACAGAAATTATTAAATTTTCACAACTTTATCCCTAAATTTGTGTTTTAATCAATATTCAGCTACTGGTACAACTGACCCCGTGTTCGGGGCCAGTTGTAGCATTTCTCCCGAACACTTTACGCGTTTACAGCTTATTTTCTATAAGGTTAAGAAAAATAATAATAGAACAATTTTGTAGACAACTAAATTGTCTACTAAAAGTATTTTTGTCATAAACCTTATACCTAAGACGTAGAAAATGATAAAAGTCAAAATAGGGTGGGTTGGGGAAGGAGATTGGAAAGAGCAATGTTGGGAAGTACCTGGATATACCGATCTGGTCATCAAACGCTGCTTACCATTTGAAGCAATATTTCAATTGTATTGACTTTCTTTCACCAGGGCGATAAACAATTCATCAAATTTCAAAGTTATTATTTGAGTTCTGTGAAAGTCGTATTCAAGTTATGTTATTTTCCTTGTATTGTGAAATAATCAGCTCATACTGAAATAATAACAGAACATGAATATAACTTTCACAAAACTTAAATTTCAACTTCGAACTTTGTTGAATTGTTCAAATTTTAATTTTAACTAAACACTTACTTTGATCCCAACTGACATTACCCATTATGAAAAAAGACATTATATGCATTTGCTATATTACACTACAAAACTACATACATTGAACTTTATTAAACTACATACATTGTACTTTATTACGTTATAAAAGTAAAAACATTGTACTTTATTACATTACAAGAGTACAGGCATTGTAAGTTTTTACGTTACAAAAGTACAAACATCATACCGCACTATTTGGGTTATGTGAAAGTCCTATTCAAGTTCTGTCATCATATCATCATAAGCTTGAAAAAACTGAAATTATATTAGAAAAAAAAAATTCACTGAATTTGAAAATTAACTTAATTAATTAATTAAAAATTAACTTAATTTCAACTGAAAAATTTGAGAATTGTTCAAATTCTCTGAAACAACCCGTCCTAAGACTAATGGATACTAGTCACTACCCTTCCCAAGTTTCAGTAATCTGTCAGATATTTTGGTTCACAATATTAATCTACTACCATCTAACTAACCAACACACATCAATTTCTTGCAGGTACCAGCAGACATTATGAATATTACACACCCTTTGCAATTTTTATATACATATTTTAAAATTGATGTTTTATATTTTTTTTTTTTTAAGAAGAATTGTTCAAATTTTCTGAAACCACCCCTCCTTAGACATCCATACGTTGTAAAAAACATAAATTCCACACCATTCTTTTAAATTTCGCCATCAATGTCATTAATAAGAATTTTTGATTTAACTAGATAATCCGTTTTATGCGGAGAGTGAGAAATCAACCCCGAGGTAAGAGGAACTTAACAAAATAAACTTCAATTTAGATTTTGGGGCCAAAATACCCCACCAAACAGAAAACAAATAATTCCAAAGGTGTAGTAAATATCGATTACGAATATGTGCTACTTCATTTATTTTTGGTTTCTAATTACAAAATACGATCCATTAAAGAAACGATTTTTTTGAAATTATTTTTGACTTAATAGTAATTACAAAAAAAATAATCTTGCCTTTCCTACTATACAAATTTAATTAAATATATAATAAATAAAAATATGAATTTTTAAAACAAACTATTTTGATGGGCTTAAAGGTAATTTTCAAACGACCAATTTGCATTGGAACACAAATTTGTAGTAAATTAATTTAATATTTATACAAAAAAAAACAGATTTTACGGCGTTCTATTTTTTATTTATATTTCATTGTATTTACATGGTAGGTTGGGAAATTTTTTTTTAATAATTATCATTAACTCACAAAAAATTGTCAAAGTTTCCTGTAAAATCAAGAATAATTTAATTATTTAATGACCTGTATTTCATCATTTAAAGCACAATTAAATAAAGCAGCACATATCCGTACTAGATATTTATATCTAGACCTTTTGATTACAAAAATAATTATTCAGTTTGGTAGAACTTTTGCCCTCAAATCCAAATTTATGTTTTGTATAAAGAAGACCTCGCAGCCCTCTCGAGGTTTTCAGTTATTTTGAACATCTGCCTGAAAAGTTTAACGGTTCGTAATGAAAAATGCGTTGTTCAAGATAAAGCTTTTAATAAGCGTACCTTTTAAGGTACGAGTAATTTACATTCCAAATTAACATAATAACGCTCTAAATTACCTCAGCAAGTACCAGAACATAGATAATTTATTTTAACTACATAACACAGCATTTAACTTGACTTGTAATTATCCCTGCTGAACATTACTTATACATATAATATAAACTTATATAAACACTGTTCGTTTTCCCTGGGCAAACTTCCCTGTTAAATTTCGACACTTGAGAGGGGAAACCAAATATTTGTCAAGAGCTTCGGGTGCCATTTTCTACCAAAACTTCATTTGTCGTCGATAAATTATGGGACTTTCTACGCCGCTAAGAAATATGCAAAAACAAATTAAAACCCCTCAGTTCCAATAAATCTTCATTATCTTTGAGCATTGTCTGGGCTGCCCGCGATAGTCTGCCCAAAAATGTTCAAGGAGCTTGGTTTGTAACGTATAAAATAACTAATTTGTAGATAAGTTTTTGGACCAAAACTTTAACAAAATAACATCGTATTTTCGCCATTTTCCTTCCATTGCCCTTGTCTATCTCTCTCTCTCTCTCTCTCTCTCAGCTATTTCTGCTGTACTTAAGTTACGTAAGTGCCTTGCACTCATAAAACGTTTATATTATCTGCCCGAGGGCGTGTATGTGTCGAAAAAGTTTAGTAAGTTCTTACGAAAGAAAGTGATCTAGACCAGAGGTCCCCAAACTTTTCTGTCCCGTAGACTACATGCCGATTTTTTCTGTTTTGGGTAGACTCCTGCTTTTGTTGCTCAGTACTCAAAACTAAGAAATAGTTTTAGCCGTATTCGGCGACCAGATCTGAATATACAAGTACTCCCCCACCTTGCTTTTATCATCCCCTTCCCCTCTACAGTTATTTCAGCCTCACGCATACCTCGATTGGGGATGTAGACTAATTGGCTTTAGGCGGTTGGGACTGTTGTTTGGTTTTTGCGGTATTCACATTGAAAAAATTACTAAACTTAAATATAACTATAATTTGATCTGTTAAACGCGTGATATTTTTTTTATTTGTGAAAAAACTATCTACTTTTACTACATTACATAAATATACTATAATTAAAATTAAGAATAAATCATTTTTACGTGAATGCCGCATAAGAGACCCAAAAGTTCCCAATCATCTGGATCCCCAATTGGGGTATATTGTGTGGTGAAAGGTAGTGGAAAGGAGAAGGAGATTAGAAAGGCAGGGAAATATAAGAATTCCCTACAATATTTTCGAATCAATTAATTCCCCACACAATATTTTCAAATCTGTAGGGGGAGGGGTGAAATTTTTAGAATTAATTAATTAGAATTAATTCCTCACAAAATTTGCCCCAGATAATTTGAATGTTTCGAGATTTTCACAACAATATTTATACTTAGAAAACTACGGCTTAGGGACCCCTATCGTGGACCCTCATTTTATTCTCATTGACATAAACCCCCTGCAAGTCGAAATCGACCCCTGGGGTTCGATAAAGACCACTCTGGGAATGCCTGATCGAGACAAAGAAACTATGTAAAATAATTTTATCTCTGAAAAACTTTAATCTAGACTTCTCTAACACATTCTCGCTTGGTATTTTAAATCATAAAATACATACATTTTAATAATTCATGATGATTTTCTAATATTATTTAGTAGACGTATTTTATTAAAATTAACAAATTGATAGATAAAATTAAAAGAGTGATATTATCTTAACTCACTTTTAAAAGATGTTCGTAATAAACTCAATGAATTAATTATAACTACCCTGCAAACTAATGGCAAATTTAATTTAAGCATCAACATTTTATTTTGTCAATCAACCTTCTTGCGATAAATTTGATTTTTTTTCCAATTTACTCACACTTTGCTAATATTAGCAGTGCATATATGCACTACTACAATTCCCAAACATCCAATCCACGCTCGGAGCGTGTGTCATGTACACATCTCGTTGATCCCCTTTGATGGGAAAATGCCAGGCGCATGTAACAATGTGATCCAGGAACTGAATTTGCCAGCATGAACAGATTGTACAATATGTATTGTATATGTACACGATATACATGCGGCAAAGGGTTCCCAGCTTGAGTTTGCTCCATGTATTGCACAGCCGCAATAGTACGGTGCATACATCAAATGTGTGTATTTAAAGAAAGATATGTGGAATAATGATAATTGTTAGATTTTATTTTATTTTATTAGGTTTTTTGCCACGCTGGGCTTTTTCATGGATTATAAGAACATAATATACTTAGTGACTAACGAAAAATATACAAAAAATTCTGGTAGCACATCTCGTTCTTCTAATATCTTTGCGTTAAACTGATAAACTAAATAATAACCCCAAACTTGTTGCCCAGATCATGTATCATATTGATTAGTGAGTGTGTCTGATAGTTGGTTGTTTATGTATTGCAGAAGAATGTTAAATTTTGTCTTGCGTTCTGAGTCGGTACATGGAATTTAATAGTGGCGATGATGGCAGGGCTGTCAATTAAGTTGTTGATGACTCTGTTTAATACAACCAGATCTGACTTAATTAATATATTCACATGGAGTTTTGAGCTTAGTATTTAGGTATCTAAGAAATTTGCGCTGAACTAATTGTATATTGTTAGAGTGAACGTCCGTCACTTCTGGACACACTTACCCCCAAATTCCTACCCTTCATACCTTTCTCCTTCCCAGAACTTCCTCTCCTTCTACACAGCATCCTCAAAGATGACAAAGGCCCTGCGGGGTTTTTTTCATCAGGGCATCCTGTGTGGAGTTGATGTAAAAAATATACATTTTTTAAATCTTTTTATTTATGTTATGCTGTTGCTTTCAATTTAATTTAAAATCGTTATGTAAAACCCAGAAGAGCGTTAAGAAATAAGAAATCTGTATCGTAGAACTTATGTATCTCTGAAGCCAACTGGAGTGAAAGCTCTTCAGAGAAAGGTGTTAAGAATTACGAAAGAAAAATTTAACAAATACCAACCAAAATACAGGATATAAATTTCGAGAAATTCAAGGTACTTTACTCAAAATATCTTCCGTCGTGCAAGATTTTCCATTATATCTTTTGAATCCTGTCACCTTGCAAATATGCAAAGATTTTGTAGATGGATAGATTAGGTGGGTAAAATGTTCTATCGTTTTTCAAGACAAGAGGAAAAAAATTATTGTCTACATCTGATTTCGAAAAACTCTGTATAAAACCTGCGCAACGCCGGGGACCTCAGCTTGATTGTATTTAAAAAAATACGTACAAATGAATTTTAATTTGGGTCTAACTTGCCATGGTAAATTTTTTAATTAATTTGACCGGTTTTTTTATTTATTTGTCGCCGCAAATCATATAATTACACACATGATTCTAAATTACTAAACGAATTACAACAATAACACGTGTGGGTCATGAAAAATACCTGTATTTTTCATGCGGACAATTTAATTAGTGATCAAAACACCATGTCGCGATTATTCAACTTCTTATATCAGTTTTCAAGTCCAAAGATGACAGAAAATATCAAATTATTGTGTGTATTTTTCTTTGATCATATTTTTTTTTATATTAAAATTTAAGTTTAAGTTGGCAGAATCCTTTAATGTTTCAAAGGATGCTTCAAATTTTGAACAGAATTATAAGTCCAGATGTGTTACTGACTAAATAAAAACCTCTCCTTCAAAAACAAAACCGAACTAATTATTTAATCCCGAGATTGTACATCAAGTCTCCGGCGTTTCTGATAAAACCCAAAGAGACAGGGAAACTCCGTTGTGTTTTTAGATAAGCATTTTCACGACAGAGATGGATTAAGTTTTCAATTAAAAAAAACGAGAATCTGAATAAAAAAGATGACAAATTTTCAGACCCTCAACTTGTTTAATAAGCCCGATTGGAATTCTCGAGGAGAAGAAAATGGCTCTAGGATTCATTTAAATATCCGACAAGTTCGTCAGAATGAGGAATTATGTAGGTACTTCCCGCTAATGGAATACGGAGCGGACCACAAACGCTTGATTTTAATTTAAAGTTCATTGAAAGAAAAACCTAGTTAATGAAAAGGCACTTTGTTATTTATATAATTTTAATGAGAAATAGAGTATACTTACCAAAAAGAAATAGCATCAAGAGTTAAATCAAGTATTGACTTTTCTAAAGTATTTATTTAAAATGGAAGTTAAATTTTTATGAATGTATTTACAAAAGGATCCAAAAATAATCTCTAAGCAGATTCAATTTATTTTTAGTTTATAGTAAAAGCTTACTGACTTCTTATACTTACCTGAATTCATTTTGCCTCAGCCTGCGCGTCTCTCTCAATGATTTAATCAGGTTCACCTGTATTAGTATCTCATTGATGGACTAAAAATATGTTTTAATATTGTTTTGAAATGTATTTTGTCAATATTTCCAGAGATACAGTACTTTCCACGATTTTTTTGAGTGAAGACTTTCTGCAGAAATATTTGATGGCATTAAACGTCCCACAACACATCGCCTCAAAGAAAAAAAATAATTTTTGATTGATCGACGTGAAAGGTTTTTAATAAAAAGCTACCGGAGGGAATATTTTGGGGACTAACAGGATGTAACCAATTTTTGAAATGTATTGCGGAAATTTCAGTCATGTTTAACACCACTCTGCTCCTTGAAATGTATTTTTAGAACTGTATATAAGCAGGGCAGGTTATTTTATTCTTCCCGAAACAGGCTGACTCGATACTTTATTTTTTTTTTTTTTTTTTTTTTATTTAACTATTTTTTATATATAAGATAATGTGTCCTTACTGGGGTACCCCGTTCTAAGGACACATTGTAATAAGGACACTTAAATAATATATTGTGTTTTTTTTTTAGATTTCGCAAATATTGCATTATTATTTTTACTCAATATACTCCATTCGTGGATGCCGTATTCCCACTGACTTCGGACTGTTAACATTAAACGTTGTTGATGTGAATCACATCAACATTCGCCATTTTTAATTATTTCTACATCGACCGAGAACCACCAGTTTTATTATCTGAATTAGCTCAGTGGTCGGAAAACTACTCTGGCAAGGCAGAGGTACTGGGTTCAATTCCCAGAAGCAACCGAATCGTTTACATTTTTCTTTTGAGAACGGTTAATTATGATTAAAATAATTGTGTCGATCTCCAATAGATTGAGCAAACAGTTACAGATTTAATTTGTAAAATTTGTCGATGTTTTTATGCAAAGCACAAATAATTGTTTAATTTTAATTGTCTAATAACCAGAAACAGAAATATAAATTGAGAAAATCTTCCGAAAAAAAATAACTGCCGCCAACGGGAATTGAACCCGCACCCTTCTGATTGCCTGTCAGGTGTACAAAGCCACTGTGCTACGTCGGCTTATTTTTAACGGCCACATATTAATAATTAGTATTTTATTCAACAATTATTGCGTATTGATTTTTTTTCACCTGAAAACAACCAAATTTATTTTTGTAGGAAAGCATTTTCAAATACAAAATTTTCTACAAGGGGGCGTCGAAAGAAGTATTCTCAAATTAATATTCTAATGTTTTACATCTTAATACACATACTATGATTAAATAACGTGTATGGAAGACACCGGTTAATGAATTCACCGGTTAAAAGGCACAAACAAAATTCCGTACAATGAACGAACCGTAAAATTAAATAAATAATTTAAAATCATTTTTGCTGTATAAATTCCATGTCACGCGTTGAATATTTACGAATAACTTCAAATTGGACATTGTTGACTGGAAATATTTACATTACTTGATTGGATCGGCTTTTGCAAATAAATGAACCAATCAAACGAACAAATTCACATCGGCAACAAATTCAATTAAAACTCTGAAACTTTTAAGCCCAGTACCCGCCATTGTAACTATGTATGGAATACGCACTTAGCGCGAATAATTTTTCGCGCTTTGATATATAAATTTATGTATCTTAATTTTTTTTTTGTACATTGGTGGTAATATTCGGAGAAAATTAAAACTAATTTGAACGCTTTTTAACGAGAACTATTTTTATTATATTTTTAGGAAGATACCAAAGTTTGGTAGAATTAAAAATATTTTTTTGTCATATAGCGAGGTAAAAACTTATAGGTATAAAAAATATTATTAATTTATAAAAAATCTGGTAAAATTATTTGTTTTCCTGTTAAAAACGGGACTATAGGCAACGAATGATTTAACAAACTACCAGTGAAGCGCGAATATGTTATGAGGAAATCGGAACAAGTGTTCTTCGTGAAAATTATTTTTTCGCATCCGTCGATTATATTTATTCGGACAAGGCCACCTGCGTTGAACACGTGTTTAGATATATTTTGAATTACTAATATTTTATTAGGAAACGGTTATGCAGTTACATTTTTAACAGAATTAGAATTAAAAAAGCCATACTTATTTTTCTCTGTGCGCATTTGACTTTTTTGTTAACCTTTTGGTTTTGATGTGATGAGAACCTTAAAAACCTAACCTAACCCAACCTTTTTTTAGGCAAGGTTTTTAGGCTAGTTTTAATTATGATGAAAAATATATTGTTTTGCTGTGCTTTTAAAACAAGTGAATAATCAATTAATATCAGTAGACTGCACGTTAAAGTTTACGTTAAGTATAAAAGTGGACCTCACGCTAAAGTGGCACCAAATATTTACAAAATGAGGCATAAAATCAACGTAGGTTTGTTATTCTGAATTTATATGATGTTGATTTACAGCAAATTACAGAAAATTACAGCATTTATAACAACCCTATATTAACAGTGAACTGTTGGTTTTTGACTTTCCTTGAATCTAAGATTGAGAAAAAAATGTTGCCACATGAACGGACAAAGAATCTTACATTCCCTCAGTCACCGTGATACTTGTGGAGATTTTATATCCCGGATAAAGAATTCTGCCTTCGTAAGCCAATCTTTCCAACAACAAGTAGCAATTTTTTTTCCCACGGGAAATCCCTTCTAAATGCGTATCATTTTATAACAAAATGTGTTGATATGTATCCATTCTGAAAACATTTCAATTAATAAAAAATTCTAGAGAAGTATATTTTCTACAACAAAGACAAAATTTTATTGACCAAAAAAACAAAAAAAAATCATTACTAAAACAAATCAAAACAAACCCCAGTTTTATTCCTTTATTTATTAAGTAAATATACCTACTTATTATTTCAATAAGGATGCTAAAAAAACAGCAGTTAACTTTGATCTATTATTTTATTTAATTCTTTCTATTCTCTTCCCTTTTTTCTTCTTTTTTTACAAAATATTTATGTAGAATTATATTTTTATGCAAAGCAAATACCAATTACCTGCCTTTATTTTTTAATACTTTATATTATAAATGTACCTATTATCATATTATTTTCATTGTTTTAATAAGTATTCTAAACAATCATCATCAATTAACTTCTTCTCTTTTTCATTTTTTTTTTGTACAAAATATGTGTGCTTATTCAAAAAAATTGACTGTCCTAAAACGGGATCTTATTTGGACAATCAAAGCATGTTAAAAATATATAATATAATAAATGCCGAACAAAAAAAAACAAGTCAAATAAAAAGAGATACCTACTCGTAAATGCCACCAGCGAAATATTTTTGACTGTCCATTTTACATAGTTCGAGTTCGTAAAAACAATTTCAAATTTTCCGCAGCGTAAACTAACTGTAATTTATCAGCGTAAAAACAAAATTGATAATAAATGCGGTCATCGAAAGATTCACGTGCTTACCGGATTATTCATGAAATATTCAGCGCCGTACTGACTGCTGTTTTCAGTTTACTCGATCAATCAATTAATATCACTTTTTAGCAAATTGCTTTTCTGTTTCCGAACGCGATCGGTTTATTTTTTTCCCTTTGAATATAAATTTATTTTTAAATCTTTATATTATATACCTAATAACTGGTCAATACTCTTGACTAGCAATCAAATGAACGCTGGTTCAAATCCTGGCGTGCGCATGTAATTTTTAATTTTATGAATTAGTTTTAGACTTAAGCCGTGTTCGGTGACCAGATCTAAAAAGATATTAAAAGATCGAAATCCCCCACTTTCATCTACCCCATCTCCTTCCACTCCACACTACCTTCAGCTTACCAGAAAAAAAGAACTTAAAAGAATCTTTAACTTGTTTTAATCGTGATCACATTTAATTACGATTAAACAACACCATTTTTAATTTATAATTATTTTAAATTTAACTCTCCCCGTTTAAGCTGTTGATTAATCTTGTGATCAACTTTTATGAATATCGATTATGATGTGATGTTTGTCAGATGATCACAATTTGATAAAAACCGAAACGGACCGAGAATCGGCGTTTAAAAAGTTCAAATGTAAAAAATCAAAATGTCACCATCGTCATTTTCAAAATGTTAACTCCTTGGATATTTTTGTGCCTCTGTACATGGAACATCGTTGGTAATAAGGTGTTTTCTGTACTTTACGGCGAAAGCTAAGACGGACTCATAAAGGCATTTTATTCCCTGTGGGATCAGGGCCGACCCTGAGCCAACCGGCGCCTGGCACGAATTAATTTTTTACGCCCCTTGTCAAAACCGTTAGAGGTCTAGGTTGTCACTGTAATCAATTATATTCGGTTGATTTGCATTTCTGTGCAGCGCTGTTTTTTGTGAAAAATAATCTTACGGGCAATGTGTTAGGACTGTTAGGTATTACGTACTATCAACATATTCTTTCAAAAACATTATTTCCTTTTGGGATAAATACAAAAGACGAAAATCTATTGGAATATTTATTTCAACCGGGAATATATCTAAATAATTCACGAATCTAATATACCATTTAAATTTTTGTTATTTGTTTTTGGGGTGTTATGCCGTGTTGCGCTAACTCCTTCTTTAGACAACGTTTCAGACAAAGTTACAGTGTCCATCATCAGGTCCATTATTCAGTGTCCGTCACAAATCTGCCCTAATGATGGAAACTAACGTTGGCTAAAGAAGGAGTTAGCGCAACACGGCATAACACCCCAAAAACAAATAACAAAAATACTTTTTGCCGTGAAAATCTTAAATCATATTAGATCATTTAAAGTTACTTAAAAGTATCAAATCATAAATCTAATGTTTTAAATGCAATTGCTAGCATTTTTCCTACTTATTTTCACTTTTAAATACAACTTTACTCTATACATATGATAATTTTTTATGGGTTACTCCATCTCAATAAGAACTCTCACACTAAAGTTTGTTCAATTTTTTTTTTGTATTTATTGTATGTAATATTTTATATCTACATTATTTTATGTATTATTTTGTATTTTTATTAAGCCCTGATTTTTCTACAAAATATATGTAATTATACTGCTACCCGGCTCAGAACAGATATTGTCTAGTGAGTCGGGTAGCGCACATGATTTTGTTGATAACCCTAAATAAAAATTAATAATATATATATTTTTTTAAATAGATTTTTTAAAGTTACTTTAAAAAAAATCATGAATCTAATAGATCATTTAAAGTTACTTAATATTAAGAAATCATGAATCTAATAGATCACTTAAAGTTACTTTAAAGTAATAAATCATGAATCTAAGAGATCTTTTAAAGTTACTTAAAAGTAATAAATCTTGAATCTAATAGATCATTCAAAGATACTTAAAGGTAATAACTCATAAATATTATAGATCATTTAATGTTACTTAAAATTAATAAATCATGAATCTAACATATCCTTTAAAATAACTTAACAAAATCTCATTAAGTTAATATTCCTTCTCCTTCTTCAATCTTCATTCTGCTAGCTGTTTTGCAAATTATGTTTGTATGTTGTAATTTTGCTTTTCCGCAATGTATTTTGTAACTACAAGACATATTTTACCAGTTTTTGGCATGCTTATAATATACAACGTTTCAGTATAATTTTTTCGGTTCGATTTCGTAATATTTGCATTTTACTAAAATATTAAAAATATATACTTTGGTTAAATGTGGAAAAATATTTTTAAGCACAAATAAATTTACATAAACTTTAAAAAATGCTGGAATTCTTTAATGACAGTTGTATTTTGTATGTCGACGTAATGTTAAGTAATTCGCAAGACGAGGACTTCAGGAGGATCTTGTCGAAGCAATTGTTAGTCCTCAGATCTCCAGGGGGACGGAATTATGGTAATAAATCGATACAATTTTTTTGCCTGATTTTCGCGTTCACCAGATGTCTCTTTTTCCGTGAGATTTGTTCAACCATTTGAAAATGCCGCGAAACAGGAAATCCGTAGCGTATTTATTTTTTAAAACAGCATTTGAGCTGTTAAAATGTATTTCATTAAAAAAAACGGTTTTTCTTGTATCGCAGAATTTCGTTGAGAGCTTTGAATTCTTCATTTCGGATGAAAATGCGAATATTTTAGTTAGAGTAGCGAAATAACCGACAATCAAAACATTTATTTAAATGCTTTCTGACAGATACACGGTACTTTATTTAGAAATTTATCGTGCTTGAATACTTTGGTTAAAAAACTCACCGATACTTATTCTTGTCATTGAAAAAATTCTTTCATAAGATAATGAGTAACGTGGTGGTTACCTCCAACGAAAAAATTAGGAGAAAAATTACAATAATTGAAATATCACTCGAAGTGGGAATTACCCGTGATTGGTCACTAGAGCAGGATAGCCAGGTGCTTCCCTACCTTTCCCTTACCCATCTCTTTCCCATCCCACAGCCTCACAATATAGTTCAATTAGGGATGCAATAATACCTGTTAATTATATGCATAGGTTCATGCATCATATTGTGGCAATGAATAGATTTATCAATATCCCTTTTCTCTTAAAGTACTATGGATTATACGAATACGGGCCTGAAAACTTCGCTCATATTTGACCCCTTGACCTGTTGAAGATACCACACAGCAGAACAGATGTTCTACATAGCGTATAATGTAAAACAGTAGATGTTTTTAAATGTAAAACCGCACAAGAGTTACAACTGCTCCCAACTTTACTACGGAGGGGTATGTTGAAAGGCTTAAGGCAGTGTGGTGGGGAAGGAACTGGGGATGAAAAGGTTGAAGAAGTAATTGGCTATTCAGATCTGGTCACAAAATATAGCTAAAGCCATTTCAACAACGTTTCAGTTCTGAATGGTGGTCTTACGCCACGGCGATACTGAGAGTGTGCGATAATCGCGCAGACTATTGACACATGGGATAGATTATAATGGTTATAATCTAGGCAGGTATGTGCCTATGTAAATTAACGCTCCGTTCGCTGAACCAAAAAGATAGGTATTCGCAAATGTGACTTACGGAAGAGTTGGTTGTGATGTTCGATGATATTGTGCTTTTGGGAGCGCTCGTATAGTGGAGAAATTCACAGGCACTCGTATAAGATTGAACTAATTATAACTCCGGCTAAAAATCGAACTGACACATCGGTTGTTTTCTCGGTACGATGTTTGTTCGTCAACTGTCATTAGCTCGATTCAACTCAAATCAACATTGTGCAGATTCAAACCAGTAAAATTTGAATCCTAGCCTCCTTATTAGTTGGAGCGGAAAAAGCGTTAAAACAATTCAGTGTCACGAAACAGAGAGTATCTCTCATTCATTTTTAAAATAATTTACAAATCTTTAAATAACCTCAAGACTTTTTTATATACCTAGTTTCCCAAAGTTAAAAATTTTAGAATAATAAATCTTGACATTAAAACGTTTTTTCAATCCACATTTGTTAATCCTCCGTATGTAATAAACTATTGTTTGCTTATTGGGTTAAATATCTCTCCATTCGAACAATTTCAGCGCCAATAACGCAATCAAACACTAATGCCGTAAAAGCGTTCAAACAAAAATATTGTTTTTAATCACAGCTTCACATGCGAATGTGTCCGTCCGATCCCTCCAATCAATTCAATCAGGTAAATAAAGCATTTCGGGCTAAACGTTATGCATAAGTCAATGAAGCCGACGAACTTAAGTATTAATTGGAAAGCTCAGAAAATTGTCAATGTCAAACTTTTTGCGAGCCCCTTGACATGAAGTTATCGCGGACCAGACATCGATTCTCCAATCCAGGAAGCTCGCAATCGCCATCGAAAGTATATACATTGGTCGACCTTCTTATTCTTGAGTCTCGTCGAAGGTACATACTTACATACGCCAAACGTCGAAAGTCATTCTACTCGAACAACGAGTGGTTCGAACCACTCGTTGTTCCAGAGGAATGACTTCGTCGATAATCGAGGCCCAGGGCCTCGAAACAAGAAGGGTTCCCAAACAAGAAGGAAAATTTAATGACTTCAAACTAAGCATTAAAATTCTGAAATTAAATTAATAATCTCAGCCTTGGAAATAATAAACAGGAAGAGTTCATTGAATTAACTCTAAGAATATCTATTAATAAAGTTTACCTATTTTGAAAGTGTAGTACATCTAAGTCTGATTGAATTATCAGTGGACTATTATTTTTTATTACTTGTTTTATGTACGGTTGTATCCATTACTTTTAAGTGAGTACCGTACAAGAGTCCCAACTACTCCCAATCCTCTGGAGCCAGTAAGACTATGGCATCCCCAATTGGGGTACGCAGTGAGACTGAAAGCAGTGGGGAGGGGAAAAAGACACGAAAGAGGTAGAGAAGTACCTGGCTATTCAGATCTGGTTACCAAACAAGATCAAACGCATTTTAAGCAACGTTTCTACTCTGAATTTCAACGTTTCACAGCAACGTACTTGACTTACGTTTAGCCAGTGATTCCTGACATTATTTGGAGTAAAAGTTATGTATCTAATTTTTCGTCTCCGGAGACATTTTTGACTTTTTTTTCAACTTAAAACATAGAAAATCAGTGGGTAAAACATAGAAATTCGGCAAAGTGACCAGTGGCTACGTGTGAAAGTTTTTATTTTGAAAAATTAAAAAAAAAAAACATCACAACAGTCACCGGCGACCAATATGTATTTCATTTACAGTTTTACCCCAAACAGTTTCAGAAATCACTGATTAAAGTAAGTCAATTACGTTCCTTAGCACCATGGATATTAATATAACACAAACTAATCAATTAACATTTATTTGCGCACGCCTAACGTAACCACCTAACCACGGAGGCCGTTGAGGGCTTTTTGTCTTTCAAAGATCCACACATCATCCTCAAAGTTGCCACATGATTACCAGATTTTTTTATTTTATTTTGCAGTTCTAAAGACAAAAGTTTTAGTGGAGATATTTAAGGCTGAAAATAGAGCGCGCAGGCCGGTTGCGTACATCGGTCAAGTACGATAATATATAGGTGACGAATGAAGAGTTGTAGTTCAACGCTGACGTTCACCCGCGAGCGACTCTAGGGACTCTCGTAACCGACATACGTGACCGACGTACGCGACTGACGTACGCGACCGACGTACTAAGCGCTTTCGACTGTTAGCTTCACGATCACTAGAAAGATCAGGCGATAATCTTGTTCGGTGTCCTGTTAGGGTGGAAAAAATACAATATTCCACTCCTGTGCAATATTCGCTTTGAGTGGGCGAGGGCGGCGTACCGGCCATATTACTTTCCCGTCAGACTTCAAAGGCATTTCGGCTGAAGGGCGAAAGCTAACTATCGCATTTTCGTAGCCCATTCGAGGAAGTGTAATTAAATACTCGGGAAATGTTGTACCCTGTTTAAAAAATCTCTTTTTTCGAAGAGAAAATAAATTAGGCGCGCTTTAAATAATATTTGGTTCTTTTTTTGAAAAATGTGGTATCAGTGAAGATGACCGATTGAAGTATCTGTGGGCGTGTCCGTGTTCTACATAATTTTCATTAAATTGAAATATTTTCAAGATTTTTTTTTGATATGTTTAGGGCCTACGAGTCAAAGGGTGCGAATTGATTAACAATTGGCGACATCAATTTTCTTTAAATTCTGTACAGATTACACTTCTAGGAATTATCTGTTCACTGCGTTTCGCGTTTAATTGCCGAGTCAGTTTCTCAAAGCCTCTTTTTGAATTTTAAATTTTTTATATTATATTTGTTTACGTAATTCTCTTAAGAGCTCCCCTGTTTGTACTGTAGAAAGCCACGGAGATTATATCACCGTCTGACTGGGCTACGTTATTAGATAGGGGTGGAAAATATTACAAAATTTAGAGCAATTAAAAATTTGTAAATTTATCTCTGAAATATAATAAAATATATAATAAATGTATATTTATATTATTTTTATAAGATTTACATTAAAATGAATGCACGTGTAGTCATATAGAAAAAATTAAGAGCCATTCATATATTTTATAGGCCGGAATGCTCTCAATACGGTAAATGGTTTAACCAATTACCACTTAACTTAAGATTGGAAACGAATTATAAAAAATTCAAAAGCTCAATAAAAACACTATATCAATAGCATATTAAAATAGTTTATACTTAAAAATACAATATAATCTTTCAATTATTATTATATTGAAATCCTTTTCTCTTATTTCTTATTCTTATCTCTTTCATTCTTTTACATCATTTTCTCTTTTCTATTTGATATAATTTTGTTATATATATATATATATATATATATGTATGAATGTAAAAAGATAAAAATTCTTTTCATGATCTTTACACTCTCTGAAAAAATATTTTAAATTATTATTTACACGCGTTTCTCCGCCTTTTTAACACGAGCATTTGCTCTAAAATAAGGTGTATCACGATGTACTGTAATGTATTAAAAATAAAACAAACTTAAGAACATGTAATTGTAAATTTAATAATAAATTAAGAACTTTAAAAAAAAAAAAAAAAAAAAATATTACACTCAAGACGATTTCAGGTAACTACTTTTTTAAGACAGGTACTGCACTATTCCATGTTTATACATCTGAACTGAGGACACAATTCCCAACAGCGCAATTTGACGAACTTGGTGCGCCACAATAATGCCTATAGGCACTGATGTTAGAAGACACTAAATAATGATAGTACAATGCGAGTTGCCTGCATACTATGGAACTCGTTTTTTTACTGAATGGTGACGCAACTTCCCCTCGCCCTTGAAGACAGGTCTGTGGTTTCCTTGGTCTGTGCCCAAAGGCAACTTCCAAGGTTCTGCAGTTCTTTGACAATTTTCAACGAAGGTTGGGTGCACTTATTCCCTATTTACTTAGCCACAGGCTAGCCAGTGCTGTCAGTCAATTCTGCCAAAGTCTTTTTCGTGACTGCAGCTAAGCTCTCCTCTCAATAAGCGAAGGATGCAGATGGTGCGGTGACCATCCTGATAGACAATCCATAAAAAAAAATATTTTTTAAAGTTTTCATTTATTTTTTCTCTTCTCATATTTGTAATATCTTTAAGTCATGTAATATTCATCGATATATTTACTAAACGCCCGTAGGGCTTTTTTAGAGATGACTCGAGTCGAATAATACGTAATAATGCACAAATGTAATATGAAAGTACTTATAATAAATATCATAAGTTACAATAAATGCTTTTTATGTTACTTTGTACATTTCGTAAAATTTTCATAAAGGAGTACAACATGTTTACATTTTCATTTATTTATCTTTTTACTCCCTGTATCGAACATGAAAAATAATTTTATTGTATTTAATATCAATTGCGGCTAAAATTGCACACCTGCAAGTTTGACGACCCCTTTTTCCAAATCATAATATTAGCAGTTGAAAAATGCATCAATCTGTTACCAGGCAGCAAAAAGACTGGATCGAACATGAAACAGTTCGATAACCCTATTTTCTAAAACGAAATTTAAATATTAACAAAGACAAAAGATGTTGCTGGGTGAAATATTATTCGCACCACAATACCTGCATTTTGAAAACGTAAATACGTTTTTGCAAGCTGACGTCACACAATCTTTTGTAGGAGATATTATAATTAGCCCATTTAAACAAAATATTGAGGGTTTAAGTTTTAAAACTACGCCGGTAAACAACGCGATCTGTTCTTACAATTTCTGAGTGTCAACTGAAATCTGTATTCGTTCTGTTCCTCCATCACGGCACAATCATTTTAAAGATTACAACTATGTACAACGAGCTGTTTACTGCCGGTACTCTATCAGCTGAGCCAGACGCATCTGTCATCATTACAATAATGGGGCGTCTCCGTGTGCCGGCCCTTATAATCAAATGACCATGTCGCCGCTGAATTCCTGGTTTTGATTTGAATCGTCTTTCTTTTATGATGGTTTGGATAGAACACCTCACGGTGTTTTACTTAAATCATTACCCAGGTTGAGGGCTGATGTGTGCCGGTGCTTATTATTTACAGTATTTTCTTGTGCAGGCAACACGTCCCGTACACTCCCGTTAAATAGACTTTTCAATATATATTTGTATATTTTATATAATATATTCACAAATATAAATGAGAAAAAAAGAGATAAATATTTATACTTTATCAGACATCAACCCATTTCACTAAATAATGCAGCTCTATTTGAAGACAAGAAACGAATTAAAGCCAACTTGTAATGCCACATTCTAGAATTAATATATCTATAACATCGGAGTATATATTTCCAAAATTTTGGATTCGTCTCATAGGCGCGTAGTACTGCGAACTGCGACGTAATAGAAGAATTGCTGCAATAATATGGTCTTGTGACTGTTCTGTCAGGAACATGGAACGAAATTAAATGTAGCAACTCGGGGGTATTCAACATCGAATAAATAATTGTAAACAAATACATTAAATCGCGTATAATTTATCGCTTATATAATTTTATTAAATTTAACGAGTAGAGTAGTCATTATCTAGATATAATATGGCAGATTGGACATTTTACCGCCAACTTGATCCTGCCGAGCCGGCATCATAAAATAAATGTAATTCTTAGCATAATCCAGTTCTTAGAAATAAAAACTGAAAAATAAAATCATAATTTGTGTTAAAAATAAAAATCAGATCTTTTTTGTAAATTTCCTACTTTTCAGACTTTTTGGTCATTGAAAATGAGCTGTCTAAAACAGACAAATTTTTAAATAATTCAATCAACCACTCGGAACATTAGAACGTCAAAAGACGTAAATATGATAATAGCGGTCAAGACATTAGTACGTCTTTTCACGTAAACGCGCGAGATTTTACAAAAATCGATTTATTTCCATCACTAGTATACGGATTGCCATGATTTAAAAAACAGAGTATTGATAATGAATAACGCTACGCGTCTGCATTCAAGAATATCTATGGAATGTTGAGGTGCATTATCTGAGTCGATTGAATCTGTCATCTTGTTCGTTCATAATTTATTGCGTTTTTAAATAATTTATTAAAAATATTTTAGTTTGGACGGTTAATATTTTGAGGTGACTAATAGTTTTTAATTATATTTCTTCAATATATAATGTGTTATTTCTTTATGATACTCAGAAAAAAGTACATTTTTCACAGCTTTGAAATAATGGTCAGCGATTTTTACATATTTTTTACGTTTTCAGAAAATGTATATTTAGACACGCAAATATTTACGTATAACAAAACAATACGATAGTGAATTTCATAATCTTTCCAAAACATTTTTTAGAATGAGGCTACGTTTCCCAAAACGTGAGTTATGAAGCTTTTAACAAAACTCGTGAATAACACAAAAATTTTGGCGTTTTGACAGTTCGCAAAGAAACACAAAGTAAATAAAAGTCCTTTTCTGAGAGGAATCAATCCACTTCTTAAATTATTTTGGGTGAGTAGTATAAAACAAGTGTAACCTTCTGATTTATTTGTCTTATAAGTTGTGTTAGTGTCCTTGACTTGTCAACAGATTAAATTTGAAAATAACTGACTCAATTTTATTTTTGTGACCTCTGAAACCTCAAGAATAATTCTTGCAATTTTTTTTCGCAAAATCTGAGAAAATTAAATGAAATCAATAATACACACGATGTGTTAAAATTCTAAACATTCGCATGTATATTTTTGCTATTTTTTTGGGGGTGTTATGCTGTGTTGCGCTAATTCCTTCTTTAGCCAACGTTTCGGACAGCATTGCAGTGTCCATCATGAGGGTAGATGTGTTATTTGAGGTTGTGGTGAAATGTGAGCTTATGTATGAGGATGTGATACCGTGTTGCCAGCTCCAACCCTCTGAGCTACCATTAACGTATCATTTTTAAAGTGGTTTTCTTCGTTTAGCTCTGGTGTAGCCGTCAATTATCGGATACCAAGAACTATTAAGCGTAGCTCCATTTTCTCTATTAATATTTACGGAATTTTTATGAATTTTAATGGCCTCCGTAATCAGTCGTGCTCTATAAGTTTTGGGTCTCCCCAGGACTTCAGGAACAAATTCAAAGTAATGCCCGGTATCAATCAAATGCTCGGCAATTGCCGATTTGTCAGGGTGGCCGAGTTTACAAGCTCTGAAGTGTTCTGAAATCCTTTTGGAAATAGTCCGCTCTGTCTGGCCTACATAGACCTTGTCACATCCGGAACAGCTGAGTTTATACACTCCATCTGTTTCCAGAGGAAATTTAGTCTTTGCAGACCTCAGTAAGTCTTGTATCTTGGTCGTTGTTCCGAAGACAGTCTTGATACTTTCCTTTCTCAATGGCCTGGCAATTCTGTCTGTCACATTGTGCACATAAGGCAGAAAGGCACAGCCTTTCGACTCTTGTTCACTTCTGTCTTTGATTGGTACAGATTTGGCTCTTATGATTTGCCTTGTCTGACTTGCTGGGTAACCGTTACGCTCCAGTGCATCGGTCAGCTTTGTAAGTTCCGCTCCGATTTTATGTTCTTCACATATTCTGGTCGCTCGGGTCACCAATGTATGAATAAATCCTCTCTTCTGCGCTGGATGGTGGTGCGAATCAGCGTGTAAGTACCGATTCGTATGATTTAGTTTCCTATATACGGTATGCCCTAGGCTACCATCGTGTTTTCACATCACATCCACATCTAGAAAAGGCAGGATTTTATCTTTGTTTTCCAGTTCCATTGTGAATTTAATTTTGCTGTGGAAAGAATTAAGATGGTCCAGGAATTCGTTTAGTTTCTCCATTCCATGAGGCCAAATGACGAAGACATCGTTGACGTAGAGCTACCATACTTTAGGGACAGCCGAAGCTGTGTCGAGTGCTACTTCTTCAAACTTCTCTATAAAAAAGTTGGCTAGTACTGGCGAAAACGAACTGCCCATCGCAACTCCCTCCAATTGCTCAAACAGTTCACCCTGAAACGCAAAGTATCCCGTTTTAAGGCAGTGTTCAAAATGTTTGCAAATGTTTTCCTCATATATCTATCTCACTGAGCATTGTTCTAGAGGCACATTTGTGAAAAGAGACACGACGTCAAAGCTGACCAGAATATCTCCTTCTTCAGTCTTAACTTTCTTAAGCTTACTGATCAGATCTGTTGAATCTTTAATCCACGATTCGGTTTTTCCAGTTTGCATCTGCACTAATCTCGAGAGGTTGTTGGAGTTTGTATGTAGGAGCACCAATAGCGCTGACAATCGATCTTATTGGGATTTCCTTTTTATGTATTTTTGGGAGACCGTACAAGGCAGGAGTTCTAGAGGCTTTTACAAAAAGCTTAGACCAATCCTCTTTCCTGACGCTAGAAGCTTTGACTAGTTCCCTTGTCTTTAGGTCAATCTTTTTGGTGGGATTGTTTTTAATCTTCTTATAGGTGCCGGAATCACACAAGAGGTCTTCATAACACCCCAAAAACAAATAAAAAAATACTTTTGGCCGTGAAAATCTTAAATCATATTTATTCGCATGAATAATATGAAAAATATATTTTCATTTATCTCACCGTTAACATTATTATAAAAGCCATTTAATCTCAAATCCCTTCGACGACAGCATTCAAATGTCAAGCAGAAAACTACGATATTTCAAATAGGTCGAAAATCAATTTTCCCATGCAAGAAAAAATCACCCAATAAAGGTACAATTTTCATTTGTATTTCCCTAGGGAATATTTTCGTATATATTATCAGCAATCAGGCATTTACATCGGAGTTTCAACAACCTGCGAAAAGGAAATTTTTTATTAAATTTCTGAAATTTTTGTTTTGGTTTGCATAACACGTTTATTGCTGACTTGCTTTCGTCTGTGAAAAACCAGAGTAAAACTTCAATTTGCAGAAAGTTGAGATTTTAATTAAATTTTAAAATATGTCGTGTGGAGTGAGTTCCAAATTTTAAGGCCTTACCTTCAATTTTGACTATGAAATTACAAGACCATTTCCAATTTGAGGTTAGGGCCAATAACCCTACATTTGTTTGGGCTCGCGCAAATGAAATTTGTTCAACATATTGTAAATAAAGACCTCATTAACTAATTAACTTCCTTTTTAGTGCCAAAAAGTAAATATGGACTGCAAATGCATTTTTAGGTTAGTATTTCAATTCAACATAACCAATTGATTCATATTTTTACGTAATTTTAATTTTACTGTACGACTTTTGATGTTTCGGAATGTCAAATACCTCCGGTGTTGCCGGTATATATCAATAACTTTACAATATTGGATCAATAGGCGGAACTACCGACAATTTTGAAGCGATCTAGCTAGTACGGTTGCAGAATTGATACCCAGACCGATATTGGTAATGCAAATAGATATACGCTGGCAACAATTGGCGCATCTGTCTGTGAATTAAAATTTTAAAATAAATAAATTGGCGAAATAATAGTTTTGATATACATTGGCTGTCCGCGTGTACTTTTGACAGCAAAAGGAGTTAATTAGTTCATGAGGTTATTAGTTATGAGTATTCTATCAACTTTTGTTCCTCCAAGTTGGAACGGAATGAATTGATCGCGTCTCGATCGTCCATGGATTGTGAATACTATTCTTTCAAATCTATGAGCTTAGTTAGTTCACCTCGATTTATTAATTAGCCATTTATTTTACATAACAAACGACACTGTCCAAAAAGTTGTGCATTTTTACAACTTATCCGACACCTTGGCCACACCGACTGTCTGAATCATATTTAGACCGTACTGAATAACTGACCATAGATGACGGGTCTCTTCAATATCGTATTGACATACGGCTTAATGCATCGATATAAAGTCATTGATAGTTACGCTTATCGATCCGACATTGTTAAATCATTGATTTCACTGTGCTGGACTTCCAGATCTAGCACAGTGAAATCGATAACTTGCACAATCGACGCGTAGCGCCTTGAAGGCAAGTGAATTTTGCACAACTCATGCGTAATCCAATGCATCTGGAATAGATTTGTTTAGTAATACTAATTTATAATGTTAGCTCTACAACATTCACACATGCCGGTGAATTCAAACGGTTTTGCAGATTTTCAGTGAGTGTCCTTCACTCTCGAGATGATATTGCGAACGCAGACGGAGCGAAGTTATTTATTCAATTTACAAATGAAACTTAGAGGAGTTAATGAATTATCACAGTATCCCTCATTAACAAATAAGCTACGTATATACTACCTACATTTATAAGTACATTACACTACCTACATTTTATAAGTGAAATGCACCGCTGGCAATTTCAGTATTCCTTTCAATTTCTATTCAACTCCTAGCCGCCTCTGATACAAACATACTTCCATCAATCTCGGAGTTAAATTTTGTAACTCATTACCAGAAAAAATTAGAAACATGAATGCAAATATAAACGAATTCAAAAGCCACCTTAAAAAGTATTCCGAACAGTTGAACTGAATCACATCAAATATAAACCAATATAACAACACCCCCATACACACAAGCCCTGCTTATTTATGGGGGTACATCAAATACTTATATTATCTAATTAATAACTGTACTATATTCAATATTGTGTAATGTAATTCGTGTATCTTTTCATACTAATAAAAAAAAAAGTAGGTAAGTACCAAATAGAAAACAAAATTTTAACATTTAAAAAAATATATTTTATATCCATAAAAAAACAACCTAAATAATGAACCATTTAAAGGAAGTATGTTAGTAGCTAGATAATTATGTTTGTTTATAATAAGGATGTTAGTAGCTAGATAATTATGTTTGTTCAAAGTAAGGATGTTAGTAGCTAGATAATTATTTTGGTTTAAAGTAAGGATGTTAGTGGCTGTTTGAACGTAAATAATATATATTCATAATGCATTCTATTACTGAACTTTTAATGAAATTCGATATTAGATAGCAACTAAAAGGAACCGTAGGTGTGTAGGCAGTAAATATAATTTCTATTTCGCTCGCAGCAGCACTCATATTTTGTTGTTGGTAGTTCTGCAGAACTAACGCGCTCGGATATTTTAATAATGGACACGCTTTACCTTGCTTTCGGATAGAATCACATCCTGTGTTGGTCCATTACTTTCAGTTGAAAGCTTTTTGTTTTCTCTACCACGCCATAGAAAAAAACGCAACACGATTATTATATTTCAACAGAGTGCGCGCTATAGATATTAAGACCACTTTGAAAACAGGAGCTTATTACTTTAAATTAATTAAAATGAGTAGGTTATTAGTTTCAGTTGTATAATTCTTCTCTTTTATGTATTAACCCCTCAAGCCTCTCCCATATTCTGTCAGAATATCAGAGTATTTCCGCTTTGCAATGAAATCCAAATAAATAGAATATTTCTGAACGTATCCGAAAACCAAAATTTGTTTTTGAAAGGCGATGAAACATGATTCCGAATTTTACTATTTGAAATAAAAATTATGCTTTCGGAATTATTCAAATTTTGAATAACATAATTTTTTTGTAAATTAGTTCAGAACTTAAACGTTTTTGTAACTAAAATTAGTGATCGAAAAAAAGTACATACACATTTTATTAAACACATGTCACTGTCACCTCAGTTTTAATACACTTTAAAAAAAATATATATTAAAAAATCACAAATTTTCATAATTTATTATTTTTAACATTACGATCGGAAATTTTGGTTTAATAGAGGTGTACATTTAGAAATCGTTGTGTTTTCGCTTTCTAAAAACCGTATAGATCGTATTTTTTACCATGACAGTAAGAGAGAAATAAAGATTTCAATTAGACTTATGAGAGCTGTTCCCAGAAGCGAACAAATAAGCTTACGGAGCTTAATTATTGTGAGTGGATATCTTTCTGTTTATCAAAGATACCACTTCGAATTATTAGTTAAAAGAAATCAGACCTCAGCTTTTTTCTGCTCCCACCAACCATAGAGCAGGAATTCAAACTCCGCGCTTGATTGTGTAAATGAAACAGGCACGCACCGAGGAAAAGTGCGGCAAGAAACAATTCAACCGTCATCGACTAAAGACCGGAGAGAAAACCTGCCGTTTTAATCTTAATTCGAATGAATGCTCTCCGATTGGGGTTCATGTAAAAAAGGGTAAGGGACTTGTGACTAAGCGAACGTTCTTCCTAAATGCGTCCCCGCTGGATATCAAACCAAAGAATCACCAACCTGGTAAAAGCAGAAATCTGGCGATTTTGTGTTGGTTAAGGAAGCGCAATCTCCATTTAGAATTACAAGTCTCCTGCAACAGAGAAAGGATAACGCCTTTCTCTGCCCCAAATTACGGTGACGCAATTCCAGTGTCATCGCACAACTAAGCCTATCAGATCAGATCCTTATCAGATATGTTCACCAAACACAGATAAATTCATTAGAACATATGAAGTCCCTGTTGGCAGTATCCTGGAATATATCTCCATTATTTGGGCCCCTTCTAAACAAAACCATATCCTTGAAATAGAAAAAAGTACAAATAAGGTTTGTGCGCTATGTATATATGAGAGAATATAAGTAATATCCATGCCTGTATCTGTCCCTGCTCTTGACAGGAATGCTATAAACTAATTACTGGAACTATATTTAATCCACTTATATTAAAAGAGGTTAACTTCTAAGTCCCTAATAAGTATACTCGTGGGAGATCCCATGCTCCAAATACGAGGACTTCTGCCTGTCAGAACGCGCCAATAAACAAAGTGACTCAACTGCTTAACGATTCTGCATTGATCATCGACATTTTCAACGTCACTTATCGCCAGTAAAACTGCCTCCATGCCCTTTTATCCTTACGTGTACCTCAAATGTGTGATCTTCTTCATAATATATTGGTGCATAACCATTTTATGGAGAACATGAATAAATAAAATAAATTTAAAAAAAATCTCAATTGTGGTCTCCAAGACCTCACAATGTTTGCGCTTCAACCATGTCTACATCTTTTCAGATTGCGATAATCGTATTGATTTTGGGCATAGTGTTTGTACAAAAATGTTATTTTATAACAAGTTAATAAGGTTTATCTTTTCAATCTCCTTTTCTGCCTTTTCACCAATCTGTATACCAAAATAGCTTCAACCGTAAAACAACCTTTATAGTCTGGTAATTGGAAAAGGGTGTGTAAACAGTGGCGCATTGACAAACTCCGGGCCTCGAGGCAAGCTTTAAACTGGAACCCAGCACATTCACGTCACGTTAAAATATATATTTTACTAGCGTACTCTCATTCATGTAAACATACCCACTGTCCCTTACGAAACCCGTGCTCAAACCAACAACTTCATGCATTCAACACTCGAAAACCACCCACAAAAAACATTAATTTATCAGAGAAAAACGCTAAAAATTAAACGCATAAAATCTGATTTTTATCTATCCTCTAGTCAGTACAATAAATGTGTATAGGTAATCACAAAAAGATTAACATAATACGAACTTCTCTTGTGTGACGCAAACCACTTTCATGTGATGAATGTCATTTGGTAAAATTAAATAATTCCTCTTCACTATACGCATAAACTGAAATATCACGTTTTAACTTATTTACTAAAAGAAAAAATATATTTTCATCGGGGGAGATAGTAAAAGATGCATTAAAGTTCTATTTTTTATCTATTTTCGTCAAACTAAGAACTTTATAACCTATTTCGCGCACTTTTTTTTCCATCTGCACTGACGTAAATTGTTGTGTCTTGTAGTATTTAAGTTGAAGTGTTATTTTAAAAATGTGTATGCATAATGAAAGCGTGAAGCGAATTTCTGTAAATTTACGAATTATTTTCTTGATTTCCTTAGTTATATTTACAATATTTGAAATACGTTGATTAAGATTACTTGTATGATGTATATTGTTTTCGTTATTTATAAATAATTTCCGAGTGACCGAGTTGTTTGGCGGTCCGTCCTCTCTGCGTACCCCTGCGGGGAAACGGCGTGATGGTTAGTTAGTTATCAATAATTTCATTTTTAATTACTATTTTTTTCTCACAATAAGCAGTAAAACCCCTCAAATGTGAAATTTATCAGGAATTTCGTGGACGACGAAAATATTTTTTGGAGTGATTTTAAAAATAATTTAGAATTTTAACGTAGTAATTCATGCGTTAGCATTTATATATTCCTAAAATATACATTTAAATTGTAAAGTAAGTCGGTAGTTATCGGAATATTATATATTTTTCCTAATTTGTTATTGTTTTTGATGAGCATTTAAATTAATACGATGCCTAAAGAACACGTTCAACGCCACTGGCGCTAATATTGAAAAATTAATTATTACCAAAACAAATTATCGTATCGAGTATTGCATATATTCTCAAGGATGCCGTTAGTAATAATAATTGCTTTGAAAACTGTCTGTAATCTACCATTCGTGCGTTTAATATCTCATAAATTATGAAGCCACAGAACCTTATCTCTTCTCTAATTCCTCGAGAATTTCAGAAGTTTCGTCAAGTAGTCTTCAACGACACTAGTAGGGGTTTAATCCCCCGCTTGAGATTGGTCGCAATCACTGAACAGAAATTTCCTAGAAGTGTGATTAGTTTCTTAAAACAGGCATCTGCGTAATAAGAAACAAGTGTTGACTAGGTCATAATATATTCGTACTTGTAGTAAAAACGGTAGCTTATCCTCAATGCATACCTACTTGTATATTTTCTCAGGTTCATATTTGTCTTATTCTGTGTAATTATGTTTCTACATATATTAAATAATGTGGTAAATATTTAAAAATACTGATTTTTCTCACCAGTTATATGGGATTGTTCATATTACACCAAAATATTCGAAGTATCAATATAAATTACGATGAATTTATTTATTTAGTATCCACTGTATAAATATACCTTAAACAATAGTTACACATAACCGTACATAAACATAATCAAAAACTAGTAATAATTTAAACAAAAATAACAATTAACTGTGGCAAATGACGACAGAAAGTATATAATTAATACAAGCTGTAGAAGGAGATAATAGTACACACAAAATATAATAAACAAGTATGAGCGGACTTAGGTTTCATTAATAGTGTATTCTTTCGATGGGAATACCGAGTTTAAAATAAATGTGTGTTAGAAATTTGTGTTGAATTTTATCGATTGAATCTGAATGTGTTTAAAATGGGGGGACCAGATCGAGGAGTTATATTTGATTTGACTTCGAACTAAAGACGTATACAAAATTTTAAGGGTTGAAATATTCCTGAAGCCTCTGAAGTTTCAAAGAATGAAGCCAAGCATTTTCATTTCATTATTATTAATTGCGTGTATGTGGGATACACAGTTAAATTTACAGTCGAAAATGATGCTCAGGTCATTAATTTCTTCGACACAGGTAAAGATTGAGTTATTGAGTTGTTATTATGAATAAACAATTGGCTGACTTCTTTTGTAAAAAGTTTATTGAATAACACTTATTTATCTTAAGATAAAGTTTATTAAGTGTACTCCAATAAATTTTGCTGTTTTAGTTATTTTGTTGACAGATACAATCTTCGGCGGTTTTATTTTTTTAAATAGTCTGCAAAAATTAATACATTTAAAAAATTTTCCAATATATTAACAATATCGTTTATTAACAGTAAAAACAAAGTTGGGCCTAAATGAGACCCTTGTCGTACACCACTTGTAGCTATAAATTGGATGAAAAGGAAAGAATTGATTTTTGCCAGTAGAACTCTATCAGTTAGATAGCTAACGAACCAGTCTATTAGTTTTCCATCTATACAGGGCTTACATAGTTTAACTAGAAGAATTTTATGACAAACTTTGTCAAATGCCATTAAAGTCTGTAAATATGGAATCGATTTGGGTTCTGTTAGCCAATGCGTTCCATATATAGTTTTCATTTAATAAGAGATTTGTAAAAGTTAATTAATGAATTGAGATGGGTAAGCCATGTTTATTTTTTCTTATAGAATTAACATGAAAAAGTTTTTAGTTTTGTTGGAAGGTATACAAATTTCGATTCCATATGTGTAATTAAAATTTGTATTTTTTTTTAAATTGAGTTCTATAGTTGTGAAATATCTTGTAGTCGATTAGGAAGTTTGATTCTTTATAGTTTTTGTGGGCAATTTTTTTTTAAATATTACTAGGTTAATTAACTTTCCAATGAACCATTTTCGGTACTTCGCTTCTTTGAAGTGGGAAAGAGGTACATATTTTTAATGGCTCTATTATTAATCGTGTACAATACTTCCAGATTGTTGATAATATTATTGTTGAGGTGAAGAATTGACCAGTCTTCATTAGCAAGATATTGTTTCATGTTAGGTTAGCCAGCTTTAGAAAAATTATAAGTAAGATTATAAGTAAGATTATGCAGAATAGTTGTTTCGTCTGGTGAGTTATTTGTCATAATGGTTATGCTTACAGCGGGTTGGTTGCAGTCTAGGGGGAGGAGCTCATCCACTGATTTAACAACATTAATTGAAAGAGATCAATGGAGAACACTGAATCTAACAGTCAATTATTGGTATTGTAGACTTGATTGACTTGATGTACAGAGAGTAAATTCGTAATTTCTATTAATTTGCGAGCATTTTCTTGCTGGCTTAAGTTGTTACGAGTGTCTTTATTCGTCCAATTAATGATAGGTGTATTATAGTCACCAAATAAAAAAAATCTGGAATCCGATATTTATTTTTAAAGGTTTCGACGTCATCAATGCGGTTTCTGTAGACTGTGAAGTTGGATCCAGGAGGAATGTAGACAAATCCCAGGAGAGTTTTAATTTACGAATTTTAATAATACGTAAACCTGCTCCACGTCTAGATATTTAAATATTAATTGAGTGGATGGCAATGATTTTGAAATGGATATAAAAACTCCTCCTCTGGTTTTAGTTCTAGTTTCTGGATTTCTGTAAAGGCAGTAGGTGTTGTAAGATGAAAATTCAAGTTCCTCGATATGAATATCATGGTCAAGCCAGGTTTCAGTTAGATAAAGATCAAGAAATACATCTAATGGAAGAGTAATTTGTAATTCTAAAAGTTTGGTGCGGCAGCCACTGATGTTTTGACCATCAGCGATAGGTTTTTAGTTTTTTGGAGTAATCTTCACTATTTTCGGCTTGTTATTATATTAGATAAATTTGATTGCTAGCCCAACTTCACCTCCCTGTATGCAACTTTACATTGTTTAGCGTAGGTCCGACAAGTATTTCCTTTGGTTTTGTTTTTGATCGGAAAAAAATTTGACAGGCGTTTTTTCCCGAAGAATATTCATTGTTTCAGAAGAATTTTTTGAGATAATTTTAATGGGCCCCCATTTTTAAGACATCACTGCTCCAAGACGGAATGTGTTGATGGAGTTTGATTCAATGTTGTTATCTATTTTGTTCAAAAAAATTTTTATTTCTAGATTTTCATTCTTGTTTCTTCAATTTTAAATCGCCAATTTATATAGGCTAGTGACAGTATGTTAAGAAAAGATTTTCGATATTTGAAAATGTTTGATTAATTCCACCCAAAGTAGGGAACATTCAAACATTCATTTTGGTCATTAAAGTATATAACAACCACAGACATAGGAATTAATAGACGAGAAGATAATGGCGAGGGGTAAAATCAACTGTTGAAGAACGAAGGGGGTGAAGCTGACTGTGATTCGTCAATAAATCAATCTGACAGTAAATAGGCATCTCGCATTATAATATCACCATTTACTTCTTAAAAGTAAAATCTGCTTTTGAATGAATAGACATTTTTACATGGGAGCGCAAATTACTCGCCACGTTATGAACAAATTTGCGAAGTCCAAATTCGGCAAAAAAATTCGGTTCTATTTTCAGAGTCGAATATTTCGTTTTAGTATTTAGTTAAGACACTTTTATAAATGTTCATAATTTACTTCCCAGCAACCAACCAGCTTTGTGTTTCGCGTCCAGACATGTTTCTACAACTGATCCATATTATACGATGTGAATATGCTTAAAATAAAGTAAAATAATGCTTATATATGGAATGAAATACGACAATTGGGTTTATTCTCTTTTTCACATCTATTTTTACAAGTTTTCATAGCACAAGTCAACATTTTGCCGTGTTATTTCGTAAAATGAACCGATGATGCCTCGACCATAGTTCGCACAAGAATGATGACGTCACGGTTTCAAATTTCACTTGAGGCCATACGCGAGCACAGCCGGCTCCAATGGAACCGGTATGGGGAGTGGGGATAATACGCTTTTAATCACTTAGGGCAGGTCTACTAATATTCATATGTCTATGATAACAACCTTCCACGTAGCATCAAAAAAATAACCGACATACTCAAATTTAAATCATCACTAAAAATATTTCTTTTAAAAAAATGTCACTACACTTTAAATGAATACCTAAGATAAATTAAATACCTCTGTTTTTTATTTTTTATTTACACACATTTGTTAACATGTAATTGTTGTATAATTATGTAATATTATTGTGTATTTGTTGGGTTAGCTGGAAGAAATAGGATGTAACCGTATATAATGTAATGTATTTTTGTGCAATAAATGTTTTTTTGAATTTGAATTTGAATTAGAATTCACCTTATTGCGGGTAGCCATTCGCACCCACAATACATTTCTATTGTTTTATCTCTTCAGTGGTCGTGTTTTAGTTCTACACGTTTACTGTGGACTTGCCGTCTTTGTCCACAGATAGTTTGGGAAGATTCCGATTAAGACTGGTTGCTCGGTACTTAGGTTGGATAGGACTATTCTTCCGTGGATAGGACTAATAATTCATGACGCTACGTTATTAACTTAAAATTAGGTCATGTCTTTTCACAAAACCGTTATTAATTTCAATCATTCTTTAAGCATAAGCTTGTTTTGAAATGAAAGAAGTAATGATTTCAAAATGGGTCCTCGTTAAAACTTATTTTTTAATATGTGTAATGTGCATTTGGCGTGATTATTAGGAAGCATTTTTCACGCCAATTTATATTTAATTTATATTTTAACTTCAAGTCTATCTATCTACTATACACTAAGCCCAATACTTTAAATATACTAGTGGGCCCGGGCAGACGTGGTCCTTCAGACCGCCTTTAATGTAGACTGCCTTTTATTTGTTGTCGCTGTTGTCGGATATTTTATGCATTTGACACACATAACAATACATGCGCAAGACTCATCCATCGTATATATTGTTTTGACGTTTAATTTGATATCGATTATTTCAGCAGATTGTGATTATTGTTCAGTACGATAGAAAATAAGTTAAAATGCGACCGGTACCGTTATACACTCTTAAACTGCCTAGAAGTACTCGTATGTGTTTCACAGTTTGACAGATTGCCGTACGAATACGATCCATAAAAAACACTTTGGATTTACATTTTTTTTTCCTTTTTTATTCATCTCATCTTCAAGCGTAATAAATAAAACGAAAATTCTTAATTGACATTGAATAAATTTTTTATGTTTTCAATGAGGTAAATAAAGATTGATTCTTAAGTTTAAACAATGTTTTTATTTTAAATTATAGTAATGATTTTTAATTTAAACAACAACTAAAAATGATAATAATTATCGGAAAATTGTGAAAATATTTCATAAAACATGACTTATTTCAAAAAGAGTAAAATTCTTTCGATAAATATATTTAAAAAAAAAAAAAAAACAGATGGATTTTCTTCATCCCTACGAAATAAGAGAACCGGATGTGTTTTTTCTAACTCTCGGAGCATATTTTACAACTTTTCCTATTTCATCTATTATATTCATCTACTCGTAGTTACTTAGTTTGTCTTAAAAAGTAACATTTATTTTAATAGATTTAAATTTTAATCATCGGGTTGTTTTATAAAAAATCAAATGTAACATTGTCATCAAATGACTATTCAGCGCCATGTAGATTTTTTGCAGTTGAAAGGTCCTGGTTGATAAGTTCGTTTCAGCTTTTGATTAAATTGTGACCAACAGAAGGGGACAAATACTGTGTTGTCAAGCTTGTCAGCTTATTACAATTTGATAGAAAGCTGAAACGCATCTAGAATCAGCGTTTAACGTTGACCTTTTATATGCAAACAAATAAAATGGTGCTGGGTGGCCATTTGATGACAATGTTACATATGAATTTCTGCGACACAGCTGGGGAAGCCGGTTGCAGACCAAAAGCTAAGCTATGGTGGAGCTAAGCTAAGTCAGCTAAGCTAAGTCAGCTAAGCTAAGCCAGCTATAGCTAAACTAGAAATTTGTTCGCGTGCACATCAACAACTAAGCGAAAGCTAAGTCAGTGTTGTGCAAGTAGTTCAGCCCGACGGACGTGTCACTACGGGAAGTTAAAATGATCGACGGAGAACGTTCTGATGATGATTATATTGAACATAGGAAAAGAAGGTTAATATTGACGTATTCTTACCTAAAGAAGAGACACAATTCCAGACTTTATATAAGTCAACACATCGAATGTCGGCCAACAAGTGGAGAGTTTGGAACTTTATTTTACGAATTGGATGATGAACACTTTCAGATGTATTATCGTGTTTCGAGAGCACAGTTTTATGAGTTGTTATCATTGATTATCGGGGATATTATTAAACAAGATACCAACTATCGAAAAGCTATAACTCCTGAAGAAAGGTTGGCCATTTGTTTGAGGTAAGTAAAACAATATGTTACGTTTATTTATGAGAGATGTGTATTTTGTAACATAATATTAAAAAATAAAAAGCGAAGTTATTGATAATTAAAATTATGAAAGGTATCACTATCATCTTGTAGTGTTGATTTGGGGGATGATGACGTATACTCGTTTTGGTATTGCTGCCTGGACATGTATTTTTCGTAAGTCTCCTCTGCGTCACATGTAATGCTAAAAGGCTTTTTCTTCACATCCCTTTGAATCCAATCGGGAAGCTTTTTAGTTGTCTCACACATGCTGTCAAAGAACAAATTTAACGGATGTTTGTTTTTGTTCGCTACTTCTGCCTCCTCAGCTCTACGTTTGTCTCTTTGCTCACATCGCCGCATAAAATCGCCATCAACTTCTTTAAGTAAATCGCGTAATGATTCATCAGCAAGCTTTTTCTTTTTTTGCCTTGGCGGTATTGAGTGTTCAGAAGTTAAGGTGCTGTAATCAAATTGACTTCGTACGGTTTGAAGGTTCTCTTCATGTTGTGTATCATGTAAAATAACCGGTTCATCCTGACCTTCAGTTGATGTATTGGGCAAGATGTCTTCAGTTTCATGTGGTGTGTTACCAGTTCTCTTACGGTTTTTCATGTAGGGAAGAAGGAATTCGAGTAAACCAGCATATTTCCAATTATTTGTCGGAGAAGCAGCCTGACCACTTGTACTGGCTTTTATCCTTTTCAGTGATTCTCGATGACCATCACGTAATTTCTTCCACTCATTCTTCGCAGTTTTGACTGTAACAATAAAATTAAATGATTGAGTATTAATTTTTTTTCAGGTTTTTGGCAACAGGTGACTCATTTAGAACAATTGGATACAATTACAGAGTGGGTAATAATACAGTTTCCATGATTGTTAAAGAAGTGTGCAATGCACTTTGGACTCATTTGCAACCAATATATATGAAAGTACCGAAAGAAAGAGAATGGGAAGCAATCTCAGAAGATTTTAATAATAAATGGCAATTTCCAAACTGTCACGGAGCCGTGGACGGAAAGCATGTCTCAGTGAAATGCCCTCCTCATTCCGGCTCTAACTATTTTAATTATAAAAAAAATTATTCCATCGTCCTACTCGCAGCTGTCGATGCGCACAAAATATTTATTATTATAGACCTTGGTTCTATGGGTCGATTTAGCGATGGAGGTATTTTTGCTGACAGTGCATTTGGCTACAAATTACAAAATAGGCAACTAAACTTGCCCAATGACAAACCTTTGATAAGTGGTGCCGATCCAACACCTTATGTGATTATAGGTGATCAGGCATTTCCTTTACAAAAACACTTTATGAGACCGTACCCAAAGAGTACATATCAAGATAGCAGAGCAAGAAATACTTTTAACTATCGTCTTAGCAGAGCACGAAATGTGGTAGAAAATGCATTCGGTATATTGTCAGTGCGATTTCGTGTATTTCGTCGGCCCTTCGAGTGTAAATTAGAATTAGTTGACATCGTTACAAAAACAACCTGTGTCCTGCACAATTATTTAATCTCTTCGAAAACGTCAACTAGTAGGTACCATCAATGTCGAAGATGAGCAACCTTTTCAATCGGTACGACTAAACGACAACTTACGAGCGACTAGAGAAGCATTTCATGTCAGAGAGTCCTTTTGTAATTATTTTAATAATATAAATTAACTTACTGTCTGGTATCTCGGTGTTATTTATTTCGTCCACTATCCTCTTCCATATAACATCCTTTTTATTTGTGTCACGATAGTCTTTTCCTTCCGTATTCCACAGGATTGGAAATTGTTTAACACTTTCAATAAAATGCTCCATTTCAAGACAACGAAAAATTGAACGATGCGCACGAGAGACTCGACAATACTGGACAACACTAACGAAAGGAGCCAAAGGGGAGCGCGAGGGGTGAGGCGGGCGAGCCAGCTTAGCTCAGTTAGCATCGGCCGGCATACACAACTAACTTAGCTTCGCATATTTCGGGTAGTTCACATAGCTTAGCTTACATAGTTTGCGGTCTGCACACAAGTATGGAGAATCACCTCAGCTACGCGAGCTAAGCTAAACTAACTTAGCTTAGCTCTTGGTCTGCAACCCGCTTAAGGAAAGTAAGTTATAAATCTTAGTAATTCAGAATTCTGGGCTTTAAATTACATCCGTAAAATGCATGAATCCATTTTCTGTCACTTGCAGGTCATAATTAAATAATTAAATAATGAAAATGCTTTTTAATAACTTGGTAGCCGAGAACGGTAAATTCTTGGTGCTTGGATTAGTTCATGTACTCAGGAAGTACGAAACGTTCGTGAGAAAAGGGAAGACTGATAAGGATATGAAGCAATGGTGAATGCAGGTAATAATATTAATGTGGAAATTAATGCAGTAGTCATCAATAATCTTTGTCAAAGCAGTTGAGCATGTACTGCTTTCGATTTATGGCTGTGTGATATGGAATTCGCATTAAGGGTATACATGAAAGAATAAATAATCATTATCAATATCCATGCGCAGAATCTTTGAAGCATGTAGATTATTATTAATTAAAAGTGGTGTTAGTAAAATACTTCATCTATATAATATGATCAAAATGACGCCACAAAGTAATTTTACAACTGAAGAAGACACAGTTGAAGAAGAAATCAATAATTTGCTTATTCAGGCAGAACTTTCTCTTATTTGATGAATCAAAACGAATTTTTTCTCTGAAATAATAACATCTGTAAGTAGGTACTTAAATACCTACCTACTGAATTATAAACCATTAGTATTTTTTGTATCGCTTTTATTTCAAATAAAGAATTATTAAATTTGTCCAAATAAATGACTCCATCTCAATGATAATTCTATTTTTAAACTATCGTCAGGCAATTTTTGGAATAACTTAATTAGTAAAACTTCAAATTGTAATATTTAATAATGGAAGACAACATTATAATTCTTATTCGAAGTATGATACAGTTAAATTTGACGGACGGAGAGAAGGCCCCTTAGCTCGGTTGGTAGAGCGGTGCCCCAACAAGGCAAGGGTCCTGGGTTCGAGTCCTAGATGTGACCGTAATTTTTTCTGATTTTCGATTAGGAATCGGTAATATTGTCTTCAGTAATATTTATTATACCGATTTAATAGCTCGTTGTAGGAAAAGCGATCTTGCGAACTCTGGCGGGATTAAAATGTAGTATCCAACGTGATCACCATCTTGAAGTGGAACTGAAACCTGACAAACTGATTTACAGACAGAAGAAATGTAAAACGGTCGATTTAAAACAGTACTTTGAAACTCTGCGCTCAGTCAATCGGATCCATCTCTTTCTATTCCTGTTCCCGTCCCACCCTACATTTTGGGCGAGACAACAAATTGTAAAAAATGTCTTAATAAGAAAAGATGAAGACAGGATGTCACCTGAGAACGTGCTCTCAGATTATAAGGTAGCATTCTGTCTAACGTCTAACTCTGAGGATGATGTACGGTAATGCTTGCGGCGGCGGTGGGGGACGAGCTGATGGGCGTACTTGGGCGGCAAGGGCGGCTGACCTAGATCTAGGGGGTGGCTCCGCCCTAAAGATATATGGCCACCATTTAACCTGAACTCCAACGTTAATATTCAAATGGTCGAATGGAGAATCGTAGACAGAATTGTTTGTTTATTTCGGTACCACAACAATAGGGCCAATTACTTAGACGGATTTTTACCAAATAAAAATCTAGATAATGTTAATCAGGCGACCTAAATAGAAAAAGGATGGACTGCTGCTATTATTACAAAAAATATATCAGCTGGATAAAGCTTTACTACTTAGTACAAACATGGTGAAAACTTGTACTAAATCAAGAGTGAACAACGTTTTTCAAAAGCTGTTATCATTCATGTCAAAAATAGAATCAGTTAAATGAAGCCAATTTCCTATTTCTTTTCGTGGTAATTTTTGACGTATTAATCACTATGGGGGGCTTGTTTAGAAAATATACGATACTATAAAAAAGCTGTTATTAGATTCTAGTTATTGAACTTTTTCTTTTGGAAAATCTTACCAATTATAGGTACATTTTAAGTAATATCAATGATATACCTAATACAAATTTGTTCGTGTTGAATCATTTCTGAAACTTTTTATGGGTTCTGCATTAATTGTTAGCAAGCAAATAAATGGAGTCTCGCGAATGCCCGGAGCCAGTTGGACTCTGTCATCTTCAATTGGGGTATGTTGTGAGTCTGATGGGAAGATGGGAGTGGGAAGGGAGAAGAGATTGGGATGGGAGAGGTTGAATAGTACTTGGCTATTCAGATACGATCACAAAACATGGCTAAAATAATGATTTGTAATGTCACGCAATGTTTTTATGGTTTGATTCTGAACGATGGTCATTCCAGGGCTATACTGTCAGTGTATACAACTCAGGAGACAAATACAATAATTTAATATGTTTTAAATAATATAACGATTTTTTTTCGGATTCCCTGCCCTTTAAAACGAGCATCGAGTCATTGATATAAATTGTTGAATGCGCATACATATACACACACTCTCACATACACACACACTAATACACTACATACGTTACCCGGTAATTACCAAATATACGTACCACATATAAGACATTACGGAGAAGCATATCATAGGTATCCATCCATCTAGAAAAATTTATTATATTATATTGTTTGTTTCAACAATATAAAATAAATTTAAAAAAATAGAATTACTTGTATCGTACACAACGCGACTTAGACAATAAATTATATGTATGTAGGATTGTTAAAACATTTCACATGAGGACAAGACAATATTGTATTGTCCCATACCAGGACAATGGGTCTGACCATTATCCTGGTGTGAACAGATATTTAGTTGAAAGGACAATGATTCAAGACATAGTCCTAGAGATATCAGGCAGGCTATCTCCGAAGGACAATATATTACCCCAATAAACGCGCCCGGCCGCATTGTTCTCGTGTAAAGACTCTTAGACAAGACAGTAAGACAATTGCCATTCGCTCCACGCATGCGTATCTCGGCTATCGGCGCTCTTCGGCTTAAAAATGTAGCGTAAGTGGACAATACAATACATCTTGTACCGGTCGGTCGACGAGTTGACATCGCGCTTGGGTCCCACCCAGGCGTAGTATGTTCAATTCCTAGGCTGGCTAAGTCCTCCATCATAACACAAGCAACATTTTTCGCTTTCTGTGGTGGTAGTAGGAGATTGTCAAATATTGTCAGGTTATTCGTAACCCGGGAATGTTTGTCTTTCTTTTAAAAAAAAAAAATCTTAATATAAAAGACCTAATATTTTTCGCATAACGCGCATCGTCGGGTATCCATTTTCACAGCGTTCCGCGTTTGCACTACAACCGATATTGTCGTATTGTCTAATTGTCCAGTCTTGCAGGATCAATGCTGTTTGAACTCAGCATTAGGTAACACCGAAAATTATGACATTGCTATGTTTGAATGTCGCAAACACAAAACAAAATTACCTAACAAATAATGCTTGTAAGAACAAGAAGCATCCACGAGCTAGTAGAATAACCTATTTTATGAAGCTCTTCGATAACATCTTACTGCCGTTAATTAGTCCGATATTCACGAAACTAATTTAATCCAGGAAACAATCGTTAAAACAACGCCTTTACTGGAAAGTTAGTTTTATCGATGTAACTTGTCAGGATATTTTCTTTACTCAAAAACTAATCTGGGCTCAAGCATTATAAAAGCTTTGATAATCCCCTAAACCTGTTCTTACAAAATACTGCGAAATTTTCAGCTGGAAATAATTTTTTTAATTTATCAAACTCGTTTCCAAATAAGGAACAGTACTTTATATAATTCAATTAACTTAGTTTGCAAAACACTTAGTACAACGTTTAAAATGATATTGGGTAATGGTTAACTTTTGTTAACTTTTTTTTCAAATTCTTATTAGCCCTACAATAACGACGATGAAAATAAGACTTGCGAATGTGAATGGCAGATAAAGTCGAGGACGAGATGGCACGATCAAGAGAACCAGATACTTGATTCGGGCCATGTCAAGAGTCAGAATAGTAGAATAGTACGTACAGAATATGAATGAAACAAGGAATGTATGCCAAGACCGAGTTGTTTGACGGTCTTCCTTCTCTGTCTACCCCTGCGGGGAGACGACGCGATGATTGGTTAGTCAGTTAGTTAGTTATCTACTAACAGCATTACTAAAAAAAGTTGTGAAAATTTTATTAATATTAATTTTATTAAATGACCGTATATGTGAAAACCTTACTAATTGAAACGTAAAATAGAAACTGAAATGAAATATTTGATGGACATATATACAAATTGCTTTTCCAACCAAAGAAGGTTATTTATCTATTGTATAACCTCGAAATAATATTAATTTTTCTTAAGTATTTTTAATTTTCCATATATATTTCTTCATTTTGAAAATGTCAAAACAACAAATAGCATTTTATAAACTAGATAAAATAATCTTTTAGGTTTTTGAATTTGAAATTACTTTAAATAAATAAATACACTGCACATCCGTGATTTCATTCTCAGAAGTGAAATGCGATGTTGCCAGATTTAAAAAAAGAGTTTAAAAAAATGTACCAACTCGAATCTAAACTTTAGTTGTCTTTATACAATTTGTAACATAAACACCGTGTAACGGTCGTGATGTGATATTTTTTAGTAAGGCTAAAGGTTATTGGTTTTTTTTTAAATCTTGTTTCATTCGAAACCCAAATATGTCAATGGCATAATTCCATTGTGTAAATGCTAACGATCATTTCCCCGTAACCTACCCAGATTCCATAAACTTAATATTAAGAGTAACATAATAAAAATCTTCAACTCAACCTTTACATACAAATCTGTAATCCATATTCCTTAAGTATTTCTAGCTGACCAAAATAAATAATTCTGAATTTTATTTTTGTTACTACTTAAGAATACTTCGTTTCCGTGTTGTACCGGACAGCAGATGGATGTACCTAAATAATTATTAAATAATCAAGAAAATGAATATTTATCTGATATCACACATTTTTCGATACCGACTCCTTTGAGGCTTATCTCGCGCGATGATAAGATTTTAAATCACCGCACACGTGTCATATCGCCAGTTCAAGGATGAATTACTCGCACGACAAAACTGTGGGACCCTAGTGTTATAATCCCAGCCTATGCTATAAATCTAAGTAATTAAAGTCAACCTTTATTTCTTTCTACATCTTAATATTACTGTTAATCTTAGCCGGTGCCCCAAAAGTAAGCTATAATGGCAAACATTCATTTCTTCGGCACTTTTAAAAGGAACCCTATTATTTTGGGAAACCAATCGATGATGCAATATTCAAATTAGTCACATGACCCTTTTTTGCATCTTAGGGATTAAAGTCCACAAAGCTCTCACGGTCCCAGAGACCCGGAATACTATATAAGCAGGAACAAGTTGTTCCCCTATGTTCACAATTAACATCACTTGTGCTGCTTACACGCTGCACCTCTACGCATTATTGTCATTGTCATTTAATTAATGTACTTATCATTTAATTAAGTAAATAAGTGTACTTCTATCTAAATAAAGTAATTCAACTAAATCTATAAAGTTGTTATTGTGTGGAATCCATATATTCACCTCAAGATACTTACACACTGGAACTAGTATCACCCCAAGATACTTACACACTTACACCTGCAGATCTTAAATACACATCCTCAGTGTCCAGATCTCTAAATTATATATCAACCACGAAGAGAACTTCTCGACAACCGCTCGCCGTACAGAGTTAAGTTTTTATTTACTGCGCCTCAACCGAGGGTCGTAGCAAATTGGTGTCAGAAGCGGGATTGCAAAGACATTCCCAAAGGATCTTCTGTGACGACGGAAGACTCCTACCTCATCACTTCACCGGAACAACGACGACAAGTCTGGCAGATACTCTCCTCGGAGAAACCCTTTTTCGGAAGGCAGGGACGGCTCTCCCTGAAATCAACCTAACTCATCGACGTAACCCTGGAGAAGAGAAGAAAACGGCAACAACGTAGATCGCGGAGACAACATCTACGGTGAACTTCAGTTCTTCAAGCAGCCAAGAATCCAATCCTGTCAACTCTAAACCACGAGCATCGAGACCTTCACTTCTACAAGCAGTATGAACTGGCGACTCGTCCTTCTTCTACTGTAAGTCCATAAAAATTTTTGTCCTGTAGAAATTTTTACACTGTATTTTCCCAATTCCCTTATTGACAATTAATGCATTTCTTCTCGCTTATACACCGTGAACCGTGTATTAGTGAAACTCTTATATTTCTTTTTCTTTCTTCAACGCGTAATAATAAATTTCGTAAAATAATTAAAATTGAATAAAAACCTCTTAAATTAATTCGCGTTAAATTCAGTTAACTTCTTTAATAATAATAAATACTTCTCAAAATGAACGATAAACCTACTTCGTCCTCTCAGGAATCCCAGGAATCCCAGGAAATGACTTTACCATTACCTGTTTTATTTAAATTTATCAAATCTTACGATGGAAACAGAGATAAACTCTGTGCCTTCTTAACTAATTGCGACCGGGCTGTAGTACTAGCTCAGCCTAATCAACAGAATACGCTCCTTTCATATATATTAACTTCATTAGAAGGCCAAGCAGAAGTCATCTGTGCCAATCACGTTCTCAATAATTGGTCAGAATTAAAAGATCTATTAAAAAGATCATTCGGTGAACGCAAACACTATGCACACCTATTATTGGAATTGCAAAATTGCAAACAATTTCATAATGAGAACGTATCTCAATATATTTTACGGATAGAAAATTGCATAAAAAACCTCTTAGTCTCAATTAATCAAAATAATAATAATCCCGCAGAAATGTTAGGCAGAACAGCCAGCATCCAAGAACTCGGTATGCAAACATTTATGTATGGAACTAACCCTTCCATAGCTACAATATTGAGATCGCGCAATCCGAAAGACCTCAATGAAGCATTTACAATATCACTAGAGGAAGAGAGAATAAATAAGTTACTGAATTCCTCTAAAACTAATAACATTAATAATAAATCATGTACGATTTGCGGTAAATCGGGACATAACAATTTCAATTGTTATAAAAATAAAAATCAAAGCAATAATTCGAACTTTAATACACGTAAAGTTATGTTCGTAAAAAATAATAATAATAAATTTAATAAATCTTATAACCCAAATTCGGGATCAAGTTATAATAATAACTATAATAAAATTTTTAGTCCAAATTCGGGACAAAATTATAATAATAAAATGTGCAGGTACTGTAAAAAACCTGGTCACATAATAGATGAGTGCAGAGTATTAAAATATAAAAATGAAAATCCAAATCCCAACAACTCTGCAACTCTTAATTCGTCTTCCCTACCAAGGAAAAATGATTCAAAGGTAAATCATTTAAACTCCAGATCTGCAGTAGAATCTCGAGCCGATCTACTGTAAGTCGCGAGCTAGGCTCAAGAGTATTCAAACGTTCCATGTTAACATCTAATAAAAATTTAATTAATAAAAATTATATAAATTATTCGCCATCTCATTCAGATACGTTGCGTCATGTGGTTCTTCAAATACCTACAAATGGTATTATTTTTAAAAGACATTTTCTTGTCGACACAGGAGCAGCCGTATCCCTCATCAAGACTCACTGTCTTGGCGAAGGTACTTCCGTAAATTCGGGCAAAATTATAGAGATTAATGGCATAAGTAGATCGAAAAAATCGATTGAATCTATTGGAATCGTTCAAATTAAATTAAGTTTCGGCAATGAAACTATTATTCATGATCTCCACGCGGTGGATAGTGACTTTTTAAACCTTGGTTATGACGGAATTTTAGGGAACGACTTTTTTGAAAACAAAAATGCGAAAATTGATTATAAAAATAACGTAATACGTATTAACGATTACTCTTTAAAATTACATATTTCTGATCCTAATGAGCATTTGACTCCTATATTTACCTTATCCCCTAGATCAGAAACTCTTATTAAAATCGATATTTTAAACCCTGAAATTAAAGAAGGGATTATCGACGTAAAAATACCTATTGAAGGTGTATATTTAGCAAATGCTATAACTAAAGTAGATGCGAATAATAAATCGTATTGTACTATTTTGAATTCAACAGACGAATATGTTGATATTAATATCATGAAAATTTACTTAAAACCTATCCCAGAAAATGTTTACCATTTTAATCAAAATTCTAATAATGATGGTAAAAAACGTAAAAAATTAATTCGTGATCAAATTTGTATAGATCATTTAAATTCGGAAGAAATTAATTCCTTATTAGATATTTGCGACAATTATAATTCTATATTTTATCTCGAAGGCGACAAACTTACAGCAACCGATGCTATTAAACATCGAATTATAACAAATACTCAAAGTCCAATACATACGAAAAATTATAGATACCCTGAAGTACATAAAGAAGAAGTAAATAAACAAATAGATAAAATGTTAGAAGATGGTATTATTCAACCTAGTGTTTCACCATGGTCAGCTCCTATATGGGTTGTACCAAAGAAAAATGACTCCTCAGGAAAACCTAAATGGAGAATAGTCGTAGACTATAGGAAACTCAACGACGTGTCTGTCGGAGACGCCTTTCCATTACCTCACATTGTAGATATCTTAGATCAATTAGGTCATTGTAGATACTTCACAACACTAGATCTTGTTAGCGGATTTCATCAAATTCCTATGCACGAAGATGATATTCCAAAAACTGCTTTTTCTACTCCCAATGGACATTTTGAATATACACGTATGCCTTTCGGTCTTAAGACTGCTCCAGCAACGTTTCAACGGTTAATGAATAACGCATTAATCGGCTTACAAGGATTATATTGTTTCGTCTATTTAGATGACATTGTCATATACGCAAATTCTATAGAAGATCACTCTAAAAAACTCACAGCTATATTTCAAAGACTTGCCGATAATAATCTGAAGATTCAACCAGATAAGTGTCATTTCATGCGAAAAGAAGTAACTTATTTAGGTCATTTAATTTCAAACGACGGTGTTACTCCTAACCCCGATAAAATCAAAGCAGTCTCTGAATTTCCTATTCCCAGGAATCCTAAAGAAATTAAATCATTCTTAGGTCTAGCTGGTTATTACCGAAGATTTATTGAAAACTTCAGTAAAATTACGAAACCCTTAACTTGTCTTCTAAAGAAAGATATTAAATTTGACTGGAAAAACGAACAGCAAAATGCTTTCGATACATTGAAAGAAAAATTAACTTCTTATCCTATATTACAATATCCAGATTTCACTAGAGATTTTGTTTTAACTACTGACGCCTCAAATTATGCAATAGGTGCAATTTTGAGCCAAGGAAAAGTTGGAGAAGATTTACCAATATCTTATGCGTCCAGAACTTTAAATAAAGCAGAAGGTAATTATAGTACCTCTGAAAAAGAACTTTTAGCCATTGTTTGGGCTGTAGGACATTTCCGTCCTTACCTTTTCGGAAGAAAATTTAAAATTTACACTGATCACAGACCATTAAAATGGTTAATGAATGTTACCAATCCCAGTAGCAAATTGTTACGTTGGCGATTAAAACTCGAAGAATACGAATACGAAATAGAATACAAACCAGGCAGAATAAATTCTAATGCCGATTGTTTGTCTCGTATTCCAATAAACATTGTAACAGAAGATGAAAATTCACCTTCTCAAGATATTATTGATCTTTTAAACGAACCATGTCTCGACGAAATAAATGTCGATGATTTAGAAACTTATCTTAATAATTTACCTACAAATAATTTAGAAATAGATGATACTCTATCACCAATACCTTTAGAAAATAATATAAATAATGATACTTACGAAAATTACGTGAAATTTTATTCTAATAAAAATGAACCAACTATTTTTAGTTTTAATGAACATGATTCATTCTTTATAAATAATATGTCAAAATATATGGCATACCCAACTTCTATCGATCTAGATGATCAAAACCCTTTCTGTGCTGAAATATTATCCAATTGTTCAGACACTGACGAACTTTTAGAAATACCAAAAAATTTATATGGTATTCATGAATCAAAATCAACAGATAATAAGAAAACTTACTTTCATTGCTTTACCAAAACTCATTACTTCGACAAAGCAACTCCTAAAGATATTTTCCTAACACTTAAAAATTTGAGATCTAAACTTATTGAAAAACGTGTAACTGAAATTACGTTACCGAACTTCCAAAACTCATTTGATTCCATTCCTTTTATAAAAATAAAGGAAATTATTCAATATCTTTTTAGGAACTTAAAGATTAAAATCAATATTAATCACAATAAAATCATTAACCCTTCAACTTCGCAAATTCCCGTAATATTAAAAGAATGTCACGATAGCCCTATGGCCGGACATCCAGGTTTCTTCAGAACCTACAGTCGGATCAAAGAAAGATACCGATGGGAAAAAATGAAAGATGACATAGAAAATTATGTGAAAAATTGTATCCACTGTCAGAAAAATAAAACTGACAGAAGAGCATATAAAGCTCCAATGGAAATCACTACCACTTCCACGGAAGCTTTTGAAAGAATTGCGGTCGACATAGTCGGACCACTTAATGAAACTGTCAATAATAATAAATACATCGTCACATTTCAAGACGATCTTACAAAGTTTTCTCAAGCTTATGCAGTTAACTCTACAGAAACAGAAACTGTAGCTGATTGCCTCGTTAAATTCTTTTCTCACTATGGAATACCTAAGTCAATCCTCACAGATCAAGGTGTTCAATTTACTAGTAATTTAATGAAACATCTTACCAACCTATTTAAAATAAAACATTTGAAAACTACAGTTTATCACCCACAAACAAATGGAGCACTAGAACGCTCTCATTCTACTTTAAAGGATTATCTTACTCATTATATAGATAGCGACCAAACAAATTGGGACGACTATATTCCTCTAGCTATGTTTTCATATAATACAAGTACTCACTGTACAACTAAATTCACTCCTTACGAACTTGTCTTTGGACATAAACCTATTTTACCAAGCTCCTTAGAAAACCCAGATTCAAACCCAACTTACGAAAGTTATCTTAACCAATTGAAGTATAAATTCGCCATTACCAGATCACTTGCCCGTGAAAGAATCGGACATGCCAAAGAGACATCCAAAAAATATTACGATAGAAATGTATCGAATAATATTTATAAAATTAACGACTTAATATTAATAAAAAATACTAATAAACCTAAATCATTAAGCAAGAAACTTATTCCTAATTGGAAAGGACCGTACAAGATTGTACAGGTTCATAATAATCATAATGTTACCATAAGAATGGAAAATAATTCATTAAAAAGATTCCATGTTAACAGAATTAAGCCATATCGCGCTTTCTCTCCTGTTCCAGGTCCTTCAAGACTATTTTAATTCTTTCCCAAGACGTCCAACCAATAACCACTGGAAATGGACTCTTCTTCGATCAAATTGGAAAATTAAAAGTTTATAATGATGATTGGAAAGTTATTACCTACTTAAATATTAGTACCTTCCCTAGACAAATACGAATTTTAGAAGATAATTATGCCTTAACTAAAAGCACATGTTCCAAATATTTATCATACGTACCTAACGACAATTGCAAAGATCTTTTAAAACCTGTTTTTAATACTATTAAAAAATGTAAAACTAAATATGAATCAATTACACACCTCGTTTCTAACCAACGCACAAAACGCGGTTTAATCGATGGTGTTGGAAAAATATTTAAAGCTGTTTTCGGAACCCTCGACTCCGAAGATGCGCAATATTATGACGATGCGATTGAACGCGTCATGTCAGATGACAAACATATTTATAATCTGATGGAAGAACAATTACATGTCACTAAATCGACTCTCATAAATTTCAATTCTACCCTTACTAAACTTAACTATGACGAATATACTATGAATAAAAATATTATAAAAATAAATAACTATTTTAAGGAAGACCACGATAAAATGAATATGCAAGAAATTAAAAATATACTTATCTCGCAAACAAGCTCTTTATTCGAAACAACCGAATACTTTTATGAACAAATTGATTCCTTAATCAATGCTATTTTATTTTCTAAACAAGGAATTTTACATCCAGACATAATTACTCCTCAACAACTTTACTTCGAACTAAACTCTAATATTAAACATTTACCAAGCGGAAAAGAATTCCCCTTAAGTTTAAAACTCGAAAATATTCATTCTTTAATCGATGTATCAGATTTAATTGCTTATTATATTGATGATAAACTCATCTTCATAACAAAAATACCTTTAGTAACTTCGCAGGAATACAACCTATTTCATGTAGTTCCTCTACCTGTTCCAAATATTGATATCCCTAATACCTTCTCCTTAATTATTCCTAACCATAAATATTTAGCAATCACAAAGGACAAATCTTTTTATGTGTACCTTGATAATTTTAAGAATAATTGTAAAACTATTACCAATGAAAATTTTGTATGTAAGGATCTAGATGTGTTATCCACTCTCTCCGATCCAATATGCGAGACAATTTTATTGTCTGCTTATATTAATGAAATACCTAATGAATGTTTTAGTAGGATCATCAAAGGCAACATAATCTTATGGCAGCCTATAAAAAATAATAAATGGATTTTTACTTATTCTCATCCTTCTAAAATAACTATCGACTGTAAAGATAGAAATAATATTTTTGATATCAAACTATTCCATACTGGAATATTAACTTTAAATTCAAGTTGTAGAGCCTATGCAGGTCTCACACAATTAATTGCAAAAAGTAATCTCATCACAGAATATGTTAACCCTATTACAACTTTAAACATTGTCGATGACAATTGCTGTAATATGAAAAAATATAATGAAACTTTAAATGAACTTGAACCGATAAATTTAATTAACTTGCAACACGATGACATTAATTTGGCATCTCATAAAATCGACCAATTCAATGACGATCTTAAATCATATAATTCAAAGCCACTCATTATTAAACATTCAACAAAATTTCAAATTGTTATCTATACGTTATCTGCTATGCTAACTATTTTTATTGTTTACAAACTATTGAAATGTTGTAAATTCTTTAGAATAATTAATTCTTACTTTTTAAATAATGACGACGATAATAAATGTTGTGTCAGGATATATAATCAATGCAACAATCCTAGACAATCCACTACAAGGATCCAACCAAGCATGACATTCAGAAATTTAACAAATCTGGAAAACGAAGATGTACCTCTTCAAGATTTATCTTCAAGTGAAAATAATTTGAAGTATAATTACAGCAACTAAACTTAAAAAACCGTTGCTTTCATTTTAAGGGGGGAGATATGTTATAATCCCAGCCTATGCTATAAATCTAAGTAATTAAAGTCAACCTTTATTTCTTTCTACATCTTAATATTACTGTTAATCTTAGCCGGTGCCCCAAAAGTAAGCTATAATGGCAAACATTCATTTCTTCGGCACTTTTAAAAGGAACCCTATTATTTTGGGAAACCAATCGATGATGCAATATTCAAATTAGTCACATGACCCTTTTTTGCATCTTAGGGATTAAAGTCCACAAAGCTCTCACGGTCCCAGAGACCCGGAATACTATATAAGCAGGAACAAGTTGTTCCCCTATGTTCACAATTAACATCACTTGTGCTGCTTACACGCTGCACCTCTACGCATTATTGTCATTGTCATTTAATTAATGTACTTATCATTTAATTAAGTAAATAAGTGTACTTCTATCTAAATAAAGTAATTCAACTAAATCTATAAAGTTGTTATTGTGTGGAATCCATATATTCACCTCAAGATACTTACACACTGGAACTAGTATCACCCCAAGATACTTACACACTTACACCTGCAGATCTTAAATACACATCCTCAGTGTCCAGATCTCTAAATTATATATCAACCACGAAGAGAACTTCTCGACAACCGCTCGCCGTACAGAGTTAAGTTTTTATTTACTGCGCCTCAACCGAGGGTCGTAGCACTAGTAATTAATTCTCGGCGCTATGACGCCTTATAATATTTCTGTTTAGATATAAGAATAATTGCTCCACATTAACACGTGTAGAAATTGTTGAATTTGAACCCAATAAATACGCAAACAACTGGCCCAACCAGTCAGTTGTCCGATGACATTCGCGAAGTTGTGTTTCATTGCAAATCCTTAACCAAGGTACACCCGAGAGGAAACCGGCATTTTACAGTCAATTTCACTGGCGTAAGTGTCCAGTACACGTGTTGTACCTATTTGTTTGTATTCTTTAAATAATAATAATTGATTTAAAAAAACGATCTAAAACCGCACATTTTAAAACGGTTCCAACTGGCTACAACAACATAATTATACAGAAACCGCCAATGTCTGGTAAGACGTCTGTCGCCTGGCGTGACGTCAACGCCTTCGAATTCACCAATAAAACGAACCTGTCGTTTTGGCGGCATATCGAAAAAGGAACATTTTAAATCGATATCGAAAATTTATTTTATCGACGTAAAAACATCATCTTAAATTTTATCAATTTTCCAATTCTGTATCTTCATAAAAACCAATGTACTCGTAGTTATATGTATCGTTTGACAAACCACGTTCTGATTATGCAGTTTGTGTTGACGTAGAAGGAAAAAGGTTCTAATATATTGCTAAATTAATTTCTGAGTTATTTATAATTTTATTTACTAAAAATTAATTCCTCAGCGCGATAAAGTTCAATTAAGACAATATTGAGATTAAAACACACTGTCAATCTTCGCGGAACAACGAGTAAAATGATGTGTAGGGAAAGAGTTCAGTCCAGGTGTCTGTTTTAATTTAGAAGTAAACAATACATACCTAGGTGAAAAATTCTCACAAAATATAAGCGTTCAAATCTGGAGCTACAAAGTTAGCAAATTATTTCCGTTTTATTAACTGTGAAATATATTTAGCGTGATATATTTATACCTATAAAAGCCACTAAAAGCAAAAGGGTTCCAGCTGACTGAAAACAGCGGAATTAAGGCTAGAAATACACGTGAACGTGAACTACCAGCAGTCGATATCAACAGCTTCAAGCAGTTACCACAAAATAGACGTCAGTCTTCGTATTTAGAAAATATGAGAAATGCATATCTTCATTGCTTATAGCTGTCGATATTGACTGCTTTAGCAGTCCTTGTGTTCTTAGTCTCTCTGCAACTCCGGTTCAATTAACTATAGAACTTTTGCTTTGAATTTTAGTGTAATTTTCAAAATTATTTTTAATGACGGGTTCTTTGATAGAATTTTAACAATTCATCAAATTTCAAAGTTAATTTTCAAGTTCTCTGAAAGTTCTATTCAAGTTCCGTTATTATTTCAGTATTGTGAAGCAACTGGCCCGTAATAACATAATAACGGAATTTGAATAGGACTTTCACAGGAAGTGTTTTTTTGGAGGATTCAGACAAGCGATAGAGTATCTACCGATAAAAATATTTAATAAAACACAACTCGTTTAAAATGGAGCAAAAATCTCTCCCCATATGTCTTACGTAGCATTTAAAGATATATTGATTTTTTTCATACCTATGACATATTAAATAACAGAATTTTTATACAGGATTTTTTTTGGAGTGAATTTCATATAAATACCGTTTCGGCTCGGCATATGTGTAAATATTATATTAAAAAATAACGTATACTTTTTAAGAACTTAAAAACTTCGTGTCCAGAGGAAATTTGTTAAGAATCTTAATGCAGGGGCTTAACCCATCGACTACAGAGTTATTCTATGCATACATGGGAATAAGAAAATCTACCTTAAAAGTTAAACTAATTTATCAGCACTTTATTAAATTGCTCTCAAATTAGGTAGTATTTATTTGTTATTCCTTCCCTTAGAAGTAAATCTTTAAGTTTGTGAAGCGGATTTCAGAGTGATTACATCATTATATTATGGCATTTTATGAATTGCTTACATTTCTGCTCAAATACGCCCACAATCCATTGGCTTTTCATTTAGGAAAATACTCCCACGCTAGATGCGGATGTACCGATGAAATTTAAATGAAAATGATCTCGCTAGGAGAGGTGAACATTGCCCTCGGAGCTGCGAAATTTATGTATGAGGTTCTTTTATTAGGTTCATTATCATTAAAGTTAGTGCGTAAGGGAATTTAACCATAAGTTTGGTTAGATGAAAACAATATCCAAGGCTTTTACAAAGTACGTAAGTACCAACTTACATGTTAATGTGAAATCAAGTTTTTTTTACATTAGCTCCACACAGATGGCCCTCAGAAAAAAAATCTTTCAGTGCCTATGTCATCTTTGGAGATGCTGTGAAGAGGGTCTATTTTAAGAAAAGGAAGGAGCGCAATTTCTGGGAAGGAACATGTTATGAGGAGTGGGTAGGAATCTGATGAAAATAAACGTTGTCTAAATTAATACCATTCAATTCCGGCCATAAAAAATCATTAATCATCTCTTGATAGTGCAATCCATTCACCGTAACTGTTGCTCCAGACTCATTTCCGAAAAAGTAAGGTCTAATGAGTCCGCAGGACTATAAACCGCACCAAACAGTCACACGTTGAGGATAGAGAAGCTTTTCAACAATAACTCTTGGGATTTCCGAGCCCCAGATGCTACAATTTTGCTTGTTGACGAAGCCACCCAGGTGAAAATGGGCCTCATCACTCAAGATGATTTGCATTTGATTCACTCAAGTGAATTTTAATAATTTCAATGCGTTGTTGAAGCGTGTATCGTTCCATTTTTATTAATGACGTAGTTTTTACTTGTCAAATGTTAAAAAAATGACAGCTTCAAAAGTAACATCTACCGAAATAGCGGGCTATTCAAAATAACACCTCTTATTGGAAAATACTGTACAATAAATAGTTCCTGGGGCGGCGGTACTCATGCCCGCCTCCCAATTTAAGCTGTCGAGAACCAGTAAATCTATTCTAAAATTAAACAAGTTATAGATATGAATTTTATAATTGTGAATTAACGTCCATCCTAATGCAAGAAGCTCTCATAATGACGCCAGCAGCAAGTTGAAGAAATCCATGCTAAGATTTTTTTTAAATAAATCACTACTGTGTGACACACCTTCGAAATATAAGAGCTAAACCGAATGACAATACCAATATTCTTAAATTTAAAACTTAATTTGGAGAAAAGAACTACAAACATGCAAATTATTAAAAAAAAAAAAAAAAAACAAATCAAAACTTGGTTTAAAGAAATTAAAGAAAAAGTCTTAAATTAATTATTCAACATTTTGAAAAAAAGAGTCGTGGGAACTGAAACTGTATTTAAGTAAAAGCTGGTCCGTCTTTATATAAATCAGATTAGACAAAACAATATACAACTTTCATCTGAACTCTACTAACGCCAGACATGATTAGAGTGAAAAGAAAATGTCGCGAGTCATTGAAATTATAATCGAAACATAATAAATGTACGGGTTTGAAGTCCGGAAAAAAGAAAAATTAAAAATGACAACGTTATGTCAAATATGTGCGGGTATGTGTGCGGGTAACCATTTATTGGATAACCAACACTTCTGTCATAGGTCACCTCAAGTTATTCGTTACGTTTGGTGACTTAGGAGGGGTTTCCGGGTTCATGGGGTGATTTTTTTAGAAATGTCCCTCCAGACGAACTGACCCCCAGATTCAAACCCACCCCATACCTGTTTCCTTCCTAGAACTTTCTCTCTTGACTTTCGTAAAAAATATCCTCCACACAGCATCCCCATAGATGATATAGGCCCCGAGGAGAATTATTTCCTTCAGGGCCTCCTGTGTGGAGCTAATATATTTTTTTTAAAGTAATATAGAGTAAGTCAACCTAGGATAAGGTACTTAATCCATTTGCAAACAGAGATTTTAAAAATAACAACTGGCGCCATTTTTCCAGTCAATCACGACGTTTTCAAAAAAAACATCACTTTTCAACACAACAGGTAAAACTTTTCAGTTTCTTTTTGAAAGCTGTCTGAATCCGTCATTATTAGCAGATTGGTAATTGACAAGGTGCCAAGAAGTTTTGAAAGAGAAGTCGGAGATCAACTCAAGATAAAAGCAAAGTGATAATTGGTAAGTCCAATAAATTAATTGGCCAATTCTAAACATTTAATAACTACAATAAAATAATTATACTATCTGCAATAATGATTTTCAAATTATCCGGATACTCTCCGGCTTGGATGGTGGTTCCAAAAGTGATAGACACTTTAAGGTCTTCGAAACGTTGGCCAAAGGAAGAGGATTCGCACAATGGCTAATTAACCAAAAAATCGAGCCCAAAAATCACAAAATATTTAATCCATCTGTTAATAATTTATATTTTATCTTTGATTCACTATCAAGTTTGAAATAAATTTTTATTTGGCTGTTCCGTCCACACAATGCCCGCACTACGAAATAAGCCGCTCCCAAGTAGCAAGTAAGTTAATAAATACTTGAACATTGATGGGAAGGCCCATAAACATTATTTTGCCCATTTTCTATTGGTAATCCGGTTAAAAACGGGATTGCAGGCCCTTAAGAAATGAATTGATAGGTTTTCTAATAAATTTGGTAATTATTCGGAATTACCAAATTTATAAGCCACTCGTATCAGGAATACCAACAAAAGAAAATGTTATCAACAGAAATCATTCCAGCCACATCCCATACAACGAAAATGAATTTTCGATTTACGTAATTAAAAATCAAAATGCTAAAATTAAAAATATCACAAATGCAGTCAGATTCCTTTTATATTAATTAAGGTAAATCAGAAGGTTTTATTTAAAAATATTTCGTATAATCCGTGTCCAGCGATTCCGAATATTTACCATAAATTTTAAGTAAATTGCGAATTTATTATCAAGATGTCGGAACACATGTTCATAAAAATGCTAATATTTTCGCATTTCGTCGTTATATAATATTATCAAGGCAAATGCAGGTGCATGAAGAAGTTTGCAGAAATTTTAGGGTTTTATTAAAATTTTATCAGGAAGCGGCCCGCAATCCCGTTTTTAACCAAGATTTTTACCTCGTACTTTGTTAAAAAAATTGTGTAACAATCTTAAGTTATTTGTATTCTATTGTTTTATGTAAGATAAATATCCGAAAACTTATGAAAAATATGAATTATTCTCCTATTTCTGATAATATGTAGAACCACCATATATTATAGGGATTAGCGGTATAGATAATCTTACCGTTCTAACCATTTTAAAATCAATTTCATGTCCTCAAATATCCATTTGAATTTAATATCGGCCACATTCATTCGATATTGGCATTCTGTATTGCATATAAAGTAACATTGTCGGGTGTTTCGGCGTAAACCAGTATTAAAGTTAACGGCGAGAGAAGTTTACATCCCTTAGTGAACTCGCCTCCCTTGTCTCCACACTGTGAACTGTGAACTGTAAACCCCGCAGATGAAATATTAAACTTACAGAGTAGAAATTGTTACCTAACCAATTCAGAACTTACCGTCAGCTCGTTGAATTTGCGAAACAATAAAGTCGCTTCGTAAAATGTCCCTAATATAATGAATGGAGTATTGAACTCGTTAAGCAAATAAAATTTTAATGTTAGGCAACTACAAAATGGGGATAGAAAGACATGAATGATTTTAACGGCTCTCCTTGTAAACGGCCAAATTCACTTTTGAGTTCTTCGGAATATATGATTCAATCGAAGATTTCAGATAGAAAGCCACCAAAAATGTAACTCAGTAACTCTTAATAAAATTTTTGTACCTCAATAATAAAATAAATGTTGATTGATTGTAACTGCACGGAGATAAATGGTTATTGCTAATTTAGTTCTCCAATACATTTTCTCTTCAAATTATCGGTATTTCCGGTTAAAAATGGGATTGCAGGCGTTACGAATAATATAACCGGTTTCCTGGAAAAAATTTCGTAAATTATGAATATATTATAAGGATTTCGCTTGTAAATCCGAAAAATTTTGCATTTCGACATGATATTTTAAGGAAAATCGCCTTGCGTCTTTAATCTCTAAACTATAAATAGTATAAAATAAAGTCGCTATCCGCGTATATGTCTGTTTGTGCGCTTAGTTCTTCTAAACTACGTGATGGATTTTGAAAGGGTTTTCATTATCATTCAGAAATTTTCTTCTGGAAGGTTTATATATATAAAACATGAATATTATGTTTATATAAATTAGAGAAAAGTCGATGTTTTGTAATCAAGTCGTAAAAAAATATTTTTAGGCGGTTACATTGGTAACGCTGGCCAAACCTAGTGATATATTTTTTCAAAATTATGTACTACGAAATTATATATCTTAAAAAGGCCTACAAAAAATCGCGATAGTATATAATAATATTAATAATAACACGGCATTTATATAGCATTATCTAATATTTTCGCATTTCGTCGTTATATATTATTATCAAGGCAAATGCAGGTGCATGAACAAGTTTTCAGAAATTTTAGGAATTTATTAAAATTTTATCAGAATCGCGATAGTATATAATAATATTAATAATAACATGGCATTTATATAGCGCAGTTTAGTGTCATTTCACTTCAAGTGCGACTAACTATAACAAACTTAAGAACGGTAATTTAGTATTTATTTATTTATTTATGTCTATTCTTGAATACACGTTTTACAAATTATTACAGTGGTTTATATTGCAGTACAGAGAAAAAAGTACAGAAAAAAGGTATAAAAAATGAAGAACAAAGGTTGATTTAGGTAAAACTGTGTGTGTGTTATATTGTATGTTACGTGAACACCTCACTAGGAGAACCTGTGCTGAGGTGTTAACGTGTTTGTGATTAAGTGTGACAGGTATTTATGTGTTGTAGTAGAAAGTTTTTTTTTTTTTTTTTCACAGACATATATTGAAACATGAAAACACACATTTATATATGCGTGTATGTATTTTTGGATAATTCTTGAAGAACGTGTATAATATTTAATTTTACTTATTATATTTTGGTTATGTTTGGCTTGGAATTATAATCTTTTGAATAAAGTGAATATCTTGATTTTTTATCCAGGCTACGATATGTTTTTTGAGAAAATTTGTAGATGTGTTTGTAGTCAATAATTGTTTCAAAGTAATGGGCATACTGTTAAAAAGTTTGGTTGCGTAGTATTTAAAGTGTCTTTGTCCGTGTGTGGTGTGTGTTATCGGAATGTTCAGTGTTTTATTTGTTGAGGACCTGGTTTTTATTATGGCTTGTGCTTGAATTGTAATATGAAGATTATTATGGATGAGGTTTAGGAGAGCAGTTTTGGCGTAAAGTTGTCTTATTGACATGACGTCTAGTGTTTTGAAGATTTTGGTTGAGTCTGTGTAGAATGGTACTTGCAGTATGAGTTTTATTATTGCCTTTTGAACTTTTTGAATTGGGTCAATTGTTGTGTTTGTAGCGCTTCACCAAGCTAATATTCCATAAGTGGCAATGGATTGACACAGTGCAAAATATATTGATCTAAGTATTGTTAGTGGGAAAATGTTTTTAATGGATTTTATTAGGTGCAAGACTCGTTTTAATTTATTGGTAATAAAAGTAATGTGTTCAGTCCATTGTAAGTATGAATCAATAATAACTCCTAGGTACTTTAATTGTTTTACCCTTTCGATGTGTTCGCATTGGCAATTGGATGATGTTTGTTTACATTCATGCAAAAACAAGTCCAAGTTAGAAGGAGGTTGACCTCTTTGTGTAATACTATGTGTGATATATTTTGTTTTGACTGTGTTAGCGGTAAGAGTATTTCTGTTTAGCCATTTTATGACAATTGACAAACTTTTTTCAGCTGTTATGAATAAATCTTTCCATGTGGCTGCTTGACACAGAAGAACTGTATCATCAGCGAAGGTCACTATTTTACCATCAATTTCAATGTCACATAATTCGTTTATGTATATGAGGAATATTAGTGGGCCAAGGACACTCCCCTGTGGGACTCCGTACGTGATTAAAAGTGGTTCACTTGTCTTGTTGTCAATTTTAACTTGTTGTGTTCTGTCAGACATGAAACTTTTCATTAATTCAAATTCTACTCCATTTATGCCAATGTTTTTTAGCTTCTTGAAAAGTTTTTTGTGCGAAATTGTATCGAAGGCTTTAGATAAGTCTAAATAGATTGAAATAACTTTTTTTGCATCTAAATTATGTGTAATAAACTCGGTTACAGTGGCAATTGCGTTTTCTGTGTTCCTATTTTTTCTAAAGCCATGTTGGTTAACTGAGAGTATTTGCATGTTTTCCAGATATTGTTGCAGCTGTTCTTTTATTGTCTTTTCAAGAATTTTTGACAACGTGTTTAATAGTGTAATGGGTCGAAAGTTGTTTACATTATTTTTGGGTCCTGATTTATGAATAGGAATAACCAGACCTTTTTTTAGGATGCTCGGAAAAATTCCTTCTTTCAGGCTAAGATTAATAACGTATGTTAGTGGAGTAAGTAGTTGTTGGCTTAGTGTAATTATTGTTTTAGAGTCTATTCCGTCGGGACCTGGAGGGCGATTCTCGTTCTTTTAGCCTTAAGCTAAATGATAGCATTCGTCAACGACTGCTATCGTTTGCGAAAGATAGCTGTCCGTCGCTTGCAACATCTTTTCTTAACTATTAAGCGATTCTCGTTCTTTTGATATCCTTACAAGTTCGATTTTGGAGAGACCTAGTAAAAAATCCTAAAGAAGCGTGGTTAAGAAATTGTTAAGAGATTATTGAAAACACAAATTGGTGAAATATAATTAAGTGACGCAAGGTTTCTAACTAAAACTTAAAAAAACAAATACTTTGTATTATAATGCATTTTAATAACTGCTTATTTTATTTATGAATGACATAAATAAGCCATTTATCGAAGATTTACGTTTTGTGAAAAGGTACTTACCTCGCTGGATAGTAATGACTTTTTTACAGATTCACCACTTCTAAAGTGACGTTTGCTGTCAAACTAACGCTGCCGAATGGCGGTAACTGTCACCCAAGTTGATTTAAGAATGAAAGGGATTCTTATTTCGTTGTGGTTAACTTCAAAACCCACAATTTCGAGCGCCAGCCAGAAACTTATTATTATTTATGTAGAAATCCTCAATGGTATGTGTAGTTTATTGTAAATTAAATCACTTATCTGGCTTTCGACATGTTACGTACTTTACAAACATCGCAATTACCTGATTCAATTCATTTAATAGCATTATTGTGCCACAAACAAGTCACTAATCATGTTTACAGTCAATACTTACGATAATATTAAGTTTTCTCTTATTAAAACTACGCAAATATTGCTAATTGTCAAAACGTCACAATTAAATGAAGCAAATTCCCCGCGAACGCTAGCGTTCGGCCGCCGAATGACAGGTCTAGGGGTACCCTTCGCGTAAGGCTAAAAATTTTGGCGCGCAATCGAAAATCTAAGGATTCCATCTGTCAACGAGAGAACCGGAATCGCTTCATACGAATAATACCGAGAAAAATCGTTAATTTGAATGTAAGGACGATTTTAGTGTCGTTAAGTAGAACGAGAATCGCCCTCCTGATGTTGTGTTATTCTTTAGGGAATGTATTAATTTGTTGGTATCTTCCAGAGTTACTCTATGTAATTTGAATAGACTGTCACTATTTTTGTGAGTGCACTGAGTCGGAATTTTTTGAGGTTCTTGATTATCGTTACTAGACGACTTTTGTTTTATATTTTCGGCTAGGCTAGATCCGATATTTGTGTAATATCTGTTTATGTAATTAAGGATAAGTGTAGGATTTTTGTGGAAGTCGACTTCTTCGTCGTTGATAAGTATTTTTTTTATTTCATCATCTTTGTATTTTTGTGTATTTGTACTTTCCCTCAGAATAGACCAAACGCTTTTCGGGTCAAAGTTAGTAGTTACCAGTTTGTTTATGTAATATAATTCTTTGGCTTTTCGTATAATTAGAGAGCAAGTATTTCTGTACCTTTTGTAGAAAGAGTTCAGAAAAGTATCATTTCGGTTGCGTTTGACTTGTTTGTGCAGTTTGTCCCGTTTTTGAATGCTATTTATTATGCTTTGAGTAATCCATTTTTTAAGTCTTATTTTGCGGTGCGTGAAGGATTTGAATGTTTTTGTGGTGTTTTGAGTGATGAGCGTTTGTAGGTATGTTATAAAGTAATTCCAGGCTTCTTCAGTGTTGTTAATTTTTTTAAGGTGTTCCCACGTTCGTTTTTCTAGGCAATGTCTTAGGTTCACGTAGTCAGTTTCAAGTTTTGTGATGTTGTTTTGAATTATTGGGTTCAATGCCTGTGTGGTCAGTCCTATCATTGTTGTGTAGTGATCTGTGATTGTGGATTCGAATACTACGCTACAGAATTTGTTTTGGATTTGATCATTAAGTGATCTAAACATGATTCCGAGTCTCTGGTAACTCTGGTTGGAGTGTTGATAGCGCTTATTATGCCATGTTCCAGGAGCATCAGTTGGTATTCGATATTCTGGGGATGGCCTTGTGGAAGTATATTAATGTTTAGGTCACCAGTTACGATGATGTTTTTGAAGTGGGTAATTTTTTTTATGTGAGAGTCGAGAGCTGTTAGAAAGGGCGTAATGTTGTGTGATGAAGGTGATCTGTAAATAGCGAGTATGCACGTATCTGGGTCAGCGATTATTTGTAAACAGTTTGAGTTTTCTAGGGTGAATTCTGAGACAGAGGCGTTAAGATTATCTTTTATGTAAACAACAACTCCATCATTTTGGTTTTGGTATTTTGTTGTGAAATATGAGGATTAGTTTTTTTTGTGTTTTACAGTAAAGGAGGTTGGGATCCAGCATTCTGTTAATATAATAATATTGAAGTCTATTTTAAAGGAGGACAATAGTATGTCTAGTTCGTCGTAGTTTTTGTTTAGGGATCTTATGTTTTGATTCAATATAGTAAGGGTGCCTGGGGTGCTAAATAAAAATTAGTTAATTGTAGTTAATTAGTTAATTGTGTTAATTAATAATTAGTTAATTAGTTAATTGCTAAATAAAAATTAGTCGTCATGTTCTTAAAATTATTCCTACAGTGTGCCTTACCCAATACAGATCTAATATTATAACACTAAATATACTGTTTACACAAAGTGATAACTCAGAATAACAATATAATGTAAAACAGGAGGCTCAGAAATGAGAATCTTCTGAGCAGACATTTTAAAAGGTACAAGGAGACAACTGAAACCAAACAATTACCGGAAGTTTTAGAATATGGCTAATTATAAAATATCTAAAAGAAGTTAAGATTTATGAACGGTAAGATTTTTTGTCTATCTACTAAGCATAACACCCAGCAACGCCGGGTATACCTCAGCTAGTTACCAATAATTTGAAGATATTCTTAATAAATAAGCGATAGTCATTTCTCTCCGTTTAATACCAATAAATTATCAATTAATAGTTGTTTTCATTTAATTGTTAATTAATAATCGTTTTTCGTCCTCCTACAAAACAACAATTTTGTAAAATATTATAAAAATAATCGCATATCGTACTTTCTTATTCATGAATAAAAGGCACCTATTCCTAATACGTATTTAAGAATTAAACATAAAAGTTCCTACGTTATAAAATAGATGTTTTATGAAATTTACGTAATTTCATGTCCATTGTGCCCCAAAATATTTTGACTAGTATTTTTATTGCGAGATGTTTGACGGCCTCCGTGGTCGAGGTGTAAGGCTCTCGACTAGCAATCTGAAGGTCGCGGATTAAAATTCCGGTGTGCAAAAGCAAATTTTATTTGATTGAGTTATTTCACAATTTAATTGTTTGCTGACCAGATGTGATTAGCCAGGTACTTCTCCACCTTCCTCTTCACCTTCGCCTCACAACATACCTCAATCGGGGATGCCACAGGATCATTGCCTCCAGGCAGTTGAGAGCAGTTGGGACTATTCACGTTAAAAATAAATAATAAAAAACTTTACAAAACTATATCTATTCACCTTCAACATTTCAGATTGTATTCGCTTTGACATTTTCTAGAACATTAAACCATAGAAAAAATATGTTCTCAAGAAAAACACGTTGTTTCATTCAGTTCCAGCTTTCTGGCTTAAGCAACAATGATGGTATTCAAATTGTTCCAGAAAATAAGTAATGGATGCTCGAATGAAAGCTTTTCAAACACGAAAGTTTTAAAATAGACATTTTCAAGTGCTTTTATCTTGCAATTATTTAGAACTGGCACACTGCAGTTAATTGCCTTATTTTGGATGGTTTGAAGTACTCATCGATGAAAAGGGTAAACACCTTATTGATCAATTAGTATGGAGTTTCAGAATATAAAATAAACATAATATGAAGGTATCTAACACCTTTTTTAAGTACTATTTAATTCTTTTTTACATTAACGTTACTATTTAATGTGGGGAAAACAGAATTTTCATTACCATTATCATTTAATGTGGGGAAAACAGATTATTTTTACATTACCATGCCAGAGAGACTACATAACTATAACTACATTCATTTGTGCCAAACAAAACATCGAAAATGATATCGTAAGCGCACGACGCATTGACATGGTACTCTAGAAGGGGCACGACACAACATCGCAATAGCCAAAAGTACTTGAATTTGAGACAATTATATGTTATGCCGGGAAAGGCTCGATTTCATCTCCTTCAATTCCCAACCCTCTGCAATCTCACAGCATACTCTTAATGAAGAAATCATAGCCCCACTTGCTCCGGACCAGTGAGAGCAGTTAGAACTCGTGTACGGTATTCACGACAATTATACATTACAGTAAATTTAGTACGACTACGATATACAACATTCACTCGATAACCCACAAACCAAATACTGAACTCTAAAAGATTGTATAGAGCAATACAGCGACCGCACCAATATTTGCAAATAATTTGCCTTTGAAATGAAGTTTGAAATTAGGTTTGCCGCCGTGCCGTCGAGAGGCAACAAAGCCTATGGTTGTATGTACATTGAACCAGACTTTATTGAATTAGTGCATTATTGCAAAGAAGCAATTTTCTTCGCGAGGATCTGAAGCAAGTATTATAAAATTGAGAAAATAATATAAATTCACTTTGTAAGGCGCAAAACTGAAAGATTAATAACAATTTATAATAAGCGGTTTAATATCGAAAAGCCGTGACACTCCACAAAGAATTAGGCTATATTGCTCGAAATGGACTTATATTTGGGTATGTGTCAGACAGAATGAAATGATTATGATCGTGGACTATGTAAGTTCGAAATGAACTAATCTTTTCCCAGAAACACATTGGTATGATTTTATTTAATTACCGCTTCTAGAGTGTCAAAGCAGAAATATTAACCACCTTATTTTGGAAGGTTTGAAGATATCATTGATGAAAAGGCTTAAAAATCCTTATTGATCAAATAATATATTTAGTTATGTTCGATATTCTTTTTATTAATAAATAACTACGAAATTTGGCTGAAGCGGTTTTTAATAATACATCCGAAAATAGTAAATAAATGTAGAAAATACAACAAAATGATTTACGAAACGAAGGTTCGAGAATGTTCCGAAGCGCGTCACGTAGGCAAAATAATTCGATCTCGATGTCGCGGTTGCTGGTACTGTACTGACCATTTTATTCACGTTGTCGCTATCTAGGTGGAAAATAAAAGATTCTCGAACATTCCAGTTGCTACAGAAACAAATATTAAAAAAATAAAAGAAAATCCAAGAAGCTTGTTTGGAAACTTCTAGAATAACGTTCGAGTCAAGTAATGGCATACCACTACATATATATATGGAGTTACTGAATTTAAAAAATATTATAAATAAATATAATATAATGGCATCACACAACTTATTTGTGTACCATGTTATGAATTTGAGGGTCCCACGTTGTGCGCTAGTGTTGTGAATTTGGGGCACCAGTGTTGTGAATTTGAGGGCCCCACATTGTGAACCAGTGTTGTGGATTTGAGGGGGTTTTACATAGGCTTCGGCATTCAGCTCAGCGTAGAGATTAGAGGAACTAATTCATTCAGGAAGGGTCGGCAAAATGCCTTTATGCGGGGGACTATTCCAACAATTCAGACCACACTTATGGCGTTACTCACAGTTATGACAGAGTAATTACCGTGATGGTGCTCTTTTATACGCGCCATCGCGTGCGTATCGGTCTTCAATGATGTAGCCGGCACTTCTCGTTCAAGACTGCATTTAAAAGCAAAACAAACACACACATGTCGTTAAGAACGAAAACGTTCCGTGAGCGTTTTCGTAGCAAACTGCCCACACATGGTGCCGAGACCAAGGTCGGATTTACAGTGATGGCGGCCGATGATCGAGGCTCTTCCAGTCAAGCGTGCCCTGCGCCGAGCGAAATGCGCAACTGCCAGTGGTACCAACTGTCTGCGTCTTAATTTTAGGTTCGCGGGTCTTTTAAATGCGTTAGGGAGATCTATTACGTGACAACCATTTATCTCAATAATTTCCATCGTTATGAAATCTAATCACTGAAGGTACACCATACGCGCAGCAAATCATGGTAAAATAATAATTGTCAAAAGGTTAGATTAATTTAGTTCCCACAAAATAATATGTTTTGTAAACAAGACGAACATTGTTACGTGTTGGAAATTTAACAGAATTCTCATCTTAAAACACGATCTTTATGAAGAGCAGTTGTTTCTTATAATAATAATAATAATAATTGTTTATTCCAGAATGTGGGGAGCTTAGTGCAATCCCACACAATCCATAAAATATAACTACAATGTTATATACAGAGATACAATTAAGTACAAATAATATAAAATGTAAGTTTGATAAAGCAAATAAAACATAAGAAAAAGTAAAAGGAACTATATCGAATGGAGAGTGATATCATAAAACATTTAAATTTCTTGTAAGCTTATTGGTATATCGGAGCGATAATTATGGGGGCCAATATTTTTTCCAATGTTTTTCGATGCTCGATCCTGAGGTCTGGCGGGATTCGATGATGAGGATGTTTCTGGAGTTATTGATCCTTCCCCTCGTTCCGGCTACCCTGGATCTCATTAGGGCTGCAAAGCCGGGAACTCTTCCCTCCATGAACATCGAGGAGGCACTGCAGTACCTTGGAAGTCCGAACATTATGCGGTAGGCATTATTATATTGAATACGAAGCCTTTCCATGGTATGCTTTTTGAAATTGGCCCACAGCTCGCAAGTATACAAGGTAGTGCAGAAAGCTGAGAATAGAGTCCTTTTCACCTGCGGGCTGCAGAGTCCAAATCTTCTACTGAGCATGTTACTTTTTATGCTCAGTGCTCGCCTCTGCCTATCGATGTCGTCGTCATCCGTTAAGTTGTTGGTGATGATATGCCCTAAATATTTCGTTGTTTCTACTATTATGAGAGGTTCTCCATTCAAAAACAAGGCATTGACTTTAAAATACCTTACAAGAATGGCTAAGCTTGGTGCAAGCAAGAGATTCAAGAAAATAATATTGAAGAGTTTTTTATTTGTGTGTTTATTTTTTTAAATTGAGTATTCAATTTAATTTTATATTCGAGTTCATCTCTCTCCTAACATCCACTACATCGATATTGGAAAACTCTAAAATGTCAAGATGACTTTATTATACGTATACATTATAGCTAAATAAAAACACACGCGTAGATATTCGAATTCAACATCATGTCAAAATTTCAAAGCAATCGCTAAAGAACTCCAAATCTCCAAAGATTTAAGATTTTGAACGAACGAACATTTACATTTTTACGTATTTGTAACAAGTATTAACTTTGTGGCTCGTCATAATTTACAATAAAAAACACGTAAATTTGTTTTTGACCACTTTATTTTATTTAAACTCCACCGATCATACGTTTAATAAAGACACAGAGGTTAACCTATAATAATGAAGGCAAAAAATTAGACAATTTAGAAGCACTCGATATCAGAAAATTTCTAAATAATAACTCTAGTATAATGAATAACCAAATTAATCTATCGTTTAGTCCGATTCTAGATCTATTTCCAGTTAACCGGTCTGTTCTTCCTGGAAATCCCTTAATTACCCCTTCCACTTTGTCTACGTCTCATAGGCCTAGAGTTTTTCATATATATATATATATGTCAATTTTTTTTATCGTAGATTAGTTTTTAATATTCTCCTAATGAAGGAAGGGTTCTTCCAAAACCGGTAGAGTTTAAATAAAATTAAAGTGGTCAAAAACATGTGTTTTTCATTTTAATATACATTTTTATTAAAAGCGATAAAGAAAATTACAAAAAAAAAATTTTGGAATAATAAAAATACTAGTTTATATAGGGTTTAATAAAACTATGTGCTCAAATTCGTTTTAGGGCATGTGGGAAATATCCACATTACCTGCGAGGTAGTTAATTAACCAACTAAGTCTTCCCAGGGACATCACCATTGGAAAGTTATTTCTGAACTTGGAAAGAAATAGAAGCCTGTGTTGGCGGCCTCGCGTGAAATTATATGGGACACAGAATTTTATTTTAGCCTGAATGTCTGGTATTGTTAATAAACCGTTCAGGAGCTTACAAGCCATCAGCATTAAGGGCCCACTATTCGAATTTCATCCAATTTCCGACATACTTTCCTTAAAATTTTGAAGTTTTTAAGCTCTTAAAAAAATATATGTTATTCTTTAAGATAGTATCTATTTGTTCCAAAAGCCGAAACGGTAATTATTTGAAATTCCCTCGATAGAAATAAATCGCAAAGTATGCTCCGAAAAATATTATTAACACGTTTATTTCTGTTATTTTACAAGTTATATGTATGAAAAAAATCACAATGCTTCTTTTAATGCTACTCAATAGACCCCATAAGTAATTTTTGCTATTTTTGAAATACGCCGTGATTTATTAAACATTTTCACAACTGTCGCTTACGCCTATTGCTTTTAAATCATATTTATTATAGCGCGCTCGCTCCGACTTGCAGATTAAACTATCTTTCTTTGAGAAGTTCATTCGCCAACTCGAGGGCTTTGGGGGCAGACGTGTCGTTCATCGTTCTATGATCTACAGACGTGCGATTACGTGCAAATATTTGAATTTATAAAGATAATTTTTACGCGTGTAAAGTTTATGAGTTAATAAATATTGTTTTTTCAAAGATGGGAAATACACGAAAGATATCCCGTATTTCAAAGAAAAAATGTTATCTCATAAAATTATATCCTATCTAATAGGTGAGAAGAAAAAAATACAATTTTTGATTTATAAGCTTATATTTATTATAAACGATAATTTACTATAAAAATTAATAATTCATATTTTTATTTATGTATTGTGTAGTAAAAAGTTATTATTTTTTTTTCAGAATAGGTACTTTGGGAAATAAAACTAATTCCAATGCATTAGAAATTACGGGGTAAATTTTTATTAATTTAATTTTCTTGTTGTCTTGTCTCTTTTCTTGTTCCTATACGATCGTGATTTATTTGCGAATTAACTTTCTACGTACACAAATACACACGTCACTTTACATCTGCTCCTTAGAGTAATATTACTCTAAGATCTGCTCTAATGATTCACAATGCAACGATGTCCGAAATATAATATAATATGTAATAATAATATGGGCCACCTGTTTCAAATAACAATACTCGAACTTGGAATCCAGAAAAATAATGAACGGGCCAGCGAAAAAAGCTATCGAAAGTTCTGAAACTGTGGGGAATATAATTAAATAAAATAAAATACTTTTTTGTTTTAAAACCACGATATTTATTAATTTAAGAACCGACCGGTTTCGCTTTACTTAAGCATCATCAGGGTACAAATTAATACTAAACAAAAAGTACATAATGTGTGCATATATATAACAAAATATAGAGGGAGACAACATGATACAAATATAAGCAACACAAAGACGGTCATAAAATACATTAACATAAGTGCACAAGTAATGGAAAAACCGCTAGATAATTATGTAGACTAATGGGTTATACGAATAAATCGGGAGAAACAAAACATCAACTGGCAAGGTGGTAAGGAGGTAAGGAGAACTGGGAATTTTTTATGGGTTTATTGGAAACAGACTTAATATTGGACTACTTGATATGTCTAATTGATTATTAAGTATCTGACTTTTGGTTTTTACAGCTTTTTTAATTTCTAGTGCCTCTAAATTGTTTAGTCTGTTACCATGCCCGTTTTTATGTAAGATGTTAGCACCGGTTCTATGACAGAATGTATGATCTTTATCGATCAAATGATTTGCAAATTCGGAAAAACCGTTATTATTGAGGTTTTATTGATGTTTTGTTTTTCCCGATTTATTCGTATAACCCATTAGTCTACATAATTATCTAGCGGTTTTCCATTACTTGTACACTTATGTTAATGTATTTTATGACCGTCTTTGTGTTGCTTATATTTGTATCATGTTGTCTCCCTCTATAATATATTTGTATCATGTTGTCTCCCTCTATATTTTGTTATATATATGCACACATTATGTACTTCTTGTTTAGTATTAATTTGTACCCTGATGATGCTTAAGTAAAGCGAAACCGGTCGGTTCTTAAATTAATAAATATCGTGGTTTTAAAACAAAAAAGTATTTTATTTTATTAAATATGTCAAACCACAAAGTGATTGCTTTCTACAATAATATAATTTAGTTCAGTGATGTTATTTTTTATGTCGGAAGGAGGCCCTGAAGAAAATAATTTCTCTCAGAGCCTGTGTCATCTTTGAGAATGCTGTATAGAGGGTCTTTTTTGAGGAGGAGGGAGTGAACCTGTCCTGAATGTCAACTGTACAATTTCTTCCCAGAATTAACTTTATTGTACGTTTTTTGACTAACCGTACCTTGGTGTTCTATTTTCAATAAACTCTTTAATTATGTTTCAGATGTGAAATCTATACTCTGCTACAGAATGTTTTGCCCAAGTCTTGTAAAGATGCAAAGGCACGGACGTAACAATAAAATCATTTGAGCCCTTTACTGTTATTTAAAAGGTCACTTGAAGTGCAGTTATAATCAATGATTTTATTTTTTTTCTAGCTTCCACGAATAATTTGAAAAGGCATTATCTAAGGATTATACTCTTAAGGAGAATATAGAAAATGTAGAAAGGTGAAACGGATTTAAGATTTTCGATGAAATTATTGTGTTGTGAAATATTTATTTTGTTATTTATTACTTTATTTTTTTTTACAGTTTTACCGTACGCGGCCTTGTTGTAGAGTGGTATATCTAACTGTCATGGAAAGTTTTTTTCTGAGCTTTAAGAGAAAGGTTTCTTAAAGATACTGGAGTTATTCTAGGGCTATGTTAGATTTTTAACATCGATCACCGTAATGCTTGCCTTCCTGAATAAATCTAATTTTATTTAATCATTTACGGCCAAGATGTTTTTGACAATGGTGTGTTTTTATCTTTCTGTATTCCAATCATTTAGCTTGGCTTCTAGGGTTGTGCCCCAGTATTGCTTTTTGGAGACTGTAAACGGATCTCTCGGCATTTAATGAAACTGCAGCAGAACAAAGGCTGTTGCTATATTGACGTTCATGGTATGTTTTGCTCAGATTGACGATAAGGTTTCCAGATCCGCATTTCGCTCGAAGCATGTTTAGGGCAATAAGTTCATAGTTTAGGGTTCTTTCACCGTATTTATGGGAACATTTCAGAACCACCAATCTTTCATTTTGAGTGAATCTTGTGTTTGTGATTAAATTATATTTGACAATTTAAACAAATAATATTTAGAGAAGTTAAAAATAAAATTGAAAGTTCACTGAAAGCTTAAACTATTAAAAGTAGTAATTTCATAAAAATGTAAATAAATAGAGCCCCTTTCACATTTTAGAATGTAATTTTATGTTGCTTACATGTTTTATTACTCTTTATAATTATTGAATTGTTTAAATGAATAAATAAATAATTACAAAAAAGTCTTCTGATTTGTAAGTCCTCAGGAAGCACTAAGGATCTTTCTATCTATCTTTATAATATAATAAATTTGATGAGCATAAAAATGTAAACGTGTATATAATTTATATAAATGTACAAAAGTAGATATTACACTTGTATAAATATTATATTGCGCATATTATACAAGATGTCGGGGGTAAAGTGCACAAACTTCGGGAGGTGATTCTAATTGATAGTACAAGTAAAAAAGAAAAAAAACTTTTTTTGGAATTCCAACGTTTTAAGATAGTTTTCGAGTAAAAAAGTTTAAAACCTTATTGATGTAAAAATATATTTATTGATTTTATAAAAGTTATAAATTACTTTTATAAAAGTGAGAATAGTATTTTAGTAAAGTAAAGTAATTTTTATACCTATACAAATAACTTTCGTAAATGTTTTTTGTAAAATTAAAAAAAAAAATTTAATTAAATCCGTAATAAAACCCATATTTTGAGAACCATCTTCATATCGACTTCGTTCTCATTTGGTCGGTGCTAACTAAAAATGGTTCTGTTTTTCTAAAATTGCAATAGATGTCGGTAATTTAATTTCATAATCCCCAAAATTATTCCTAATACGAATTCAGACACCTCTGTCGGATTCTTTTAACACTAAATTTTGTAGGTGTTGCCCAATTTGTAGGTGTTGCCCAAATCTAAATTCTTTACGCGGAAAGCGGGCCCTTAATGCGACATCCCTCCTAGAAAACCATGGCTGCAAATTCCCAGCATCCCCGAGGTAGATTCTGTTATTGATTGGTGTGATTTCTCTTACAACTCTAGATCAGCATTTTCGAAAATACGGTTTACGATTATGTAAGTAATGCTTGATTAATGTCTTTCCACGATTTTGAAGGGTGTAGTTGGTGGAATATAATACTGATAAATGCGCACATGTGTGTCCGTAAGATTTTGAGGAGATATTATTTATTTATCCATTTATTTAACGCCCAGAGGGCTTTTACATGTAGGTGGTACAATTTTAATGACAGTTTTGAAACATGAGAAAGAAATATTAAAAATAAAATAGCATAAATTAAAAAAAATACAGCGATTTGAATGGCTTACAAACATAAAACTTCCATTTAGGAATAGTGTTTAAATAAGTCTTTTACGTAATCCACAAAATTCGCAAAGTTAATATAATATATCGACATCACCTAAGTATTGGTTTCCCATAGTGTGAAATAGTTGTATTGGGGAGATCGCAATGTAATTGCGCTTATGTGTGTTGCATTGGAATAGTGTATTTTGTCGTATTGTTATTGTAGGTATTCGTAAGTTTATGAGTTGCAGAAGTTCGCAACAGTCGAATTTAGAGTTTAGAATCTTGAATAAAAAAGTTAAGTCGTTTATGTTACGCCTGTCTTCCAATGTGTGTATTTTTAAAGCATTTAATAAAAAATGATATTGTAAGTCTTGTAGTGGGATATTTAATTTAAAATTTATAAAACGTAGAAATTTTTTTGTATTCGCTCAATGTTATTAATGTGAATTTTGTAAGAGGGAGACCAAACTACTGAGTTGTATTCAATTATGCTTCTAACTAGAGATATGTATAACAGTTTAATGGCTTGTATGGAGTTAAAGTTTTTAGTTGTTCTTAATACGAAGCCTGGTGTTTTCATGCCTTTGTTTACAATTTGGTGGATATGATTGGCGAAACTTAGTTTTTCATCCAAAATAATTCCGAGATCTCTAATTTCAGTGACTCTTTCTAAAGCTGTATTGTTAATGGAATATTCAAATAAAACAGGATTTTTATTTCTGCAGAAATTCAGGGTTTTGTATTTGTCTACATTTAAAAACAGATTATTTTGTACGCACCAATCTTTAAACTTATTAATATTTGACTGTAGTATTTGGCAATGATTTACATCAGTTATTTTTTTTTATAGCTTGAAGTCATATTTTCTTGATGTCACATCATCAATAATTTATTTGCGTCACTTTTTTGAAGTTAGATAGAAGATTTTTGATATTAAATATAGACTACGATGCGGGAAGTGTGCTTCTAAAGATGTTCCCTCTTTAATACTCGTGTTTTAATTTTTACAAAACTGTTAACTATAAAAATAAGTGTTTTATTATCTTCCTTTTATTTGCAACAAATAGATATTATGGTGTCAGCACTGGAATCTCCCGGGTGGAGGATTTTATTAATTTACTATTAGTATATATTGTTAGAATTTAGTAGTGTCTCTAAAAAGTATAAAACAAAGTCCCTATTGGCGACCGTCTGTTTGTGCTCGAGTTCTTCTAAACTACTACGACGTTTGAAGAAGCAAAGTTCTTCAAAACTTCTACGACGTATGAACAAGCAAGCTTAGTCCCTTCTTCCATTGTTATATGCAATTATTCGATATGATGTGTACTTGCGTCACAAACAATTTGTGGTGCGCAGATTTTTTTAAACAAAGACGATGTCATTTTTATATCCTGTCATCCTTTGTTGACTGTCTAGTTCCTAGGATTGATCTGAAGCGCACTTATTGTTACAAAATTTCTGACACAAGTGACGCCATGTTCAAAGGCCCTACCCACTATCCGATTTACTGAACCCGATATGTAGAACAACCAAAGTCCCAACTACTAAAAACTGAATGTCACCCTAGCTGTCTTTATTATGTACTTTTTCTTCTAGGGAATAATGATTAATATTTAGTTATGGTTCAAATATTGTTACAATTTACTGTCAAATTACCCATCTAGTAATTCATTTAATATATATTTATGTTTCTTTTTGAAATAAATTGTGTTTGTATTTAGTATTACTTTAAGAGACATGAAGCCGAAAAAATAGATTCTACTTTTTGACCTCCAACTCTCCCAACGCTCTAACTAAAACTACCGATTTCAGTCCACGTGCACCGCTTATCGCGTTCTAATGGTGGAACAAGTTTTCGATAAGTGGTGCACGTGGATTAGAATCGGTAGTTTAAGTTAGAGCGTTGGGATAGTTGGAGATCAGTTGGAGGTTAAAAAGTGGAACCTATTTTCTCGCTTCATGTCTCATCTAAATATAATAGATCCATGATTAAATGATATTTTTAATTCAGATGAGTGGTTTCGGTTTCACCCTGTATTTAGTGTCAGTATATTATCTATTTCTGATCTCCCCATGTCTTATATATGCTTTTTATTTGGGATTTAAAAGTTATAATATTGTTGTGATTTTTTAATGAGAGTGGGATTTTGATGTTTTTAGTAACATAGTATAGGAAGCTTTTTTCCTCAAATGTTGTATTTGTAGTTGCTTGTCGGATATGTTTTTGACCCTGATATCTATTATTTCTAATATACGTGATGTTGTTAGTTCTTGTATTTTGTATTTATTATTGAAAGGGTTCTGTTTTAGAATACAGTTATTTGAACAACATAATGTTAAGTTTGTTAAAGATTTCGTCAGGAACTTTCAGAATAATTTTCGTTAGGACATTAATAGTTACGGTATAAAGTACGTTTTGTAGTAAGGCCCAAAAACAAATATTCCTCTTAAAATTAGCGAACTAAACCCACATAAAAATCCACCCAAACCAATCGTTTAAGAGCCGATTTTAGTTATTACCTGATCGATCAAAGCTTTGAGTGAGAAGCGAATAAAATTTTATCACTGACCAAACGGGCGGGTCTCAGCAATTACTCACAGGAAAACATATTTCATCCCCCGCACCTTTGACGAAACTTTAATTCACCCCTCCAACAAATCTCCCGTGGAGCCTTTTATAGGCTATTGCATTTCACTGCCAGGATTGAAACCATGGGAAATATAGGTCAGGGGTAAATCCCATATCAATTTAACGTCGGCCATAAATCTATCCCGTGTCCTGTATTCAATGCATTCGTGCAGCCTTCAAGGCTGGCATAGGGCTTCAATATTATATGGCTTCAGTATTTAATATCTAACAAATAATACATCATATTTTATTGTTTATGGTGAAGTTGTGTAATGTTGGCTTAATATCTGTAATCGAAATACTTGACTTAGGCATAATGTTTGATCAGAAACTCTGCTTTGTATCTCACATAACTTCTATCGATCTATAGAATTTCCAAGGATTTTAAAAACATCAAACATTAAAAATTCTGTTCACATCTCTCGTTAGAATTATTCTAGAATACAACTGGACAATTTGGTCACCTGTCTTTAATAATAATAATAGTACACAACTGCTGACCCTGTACAAATCGCAAGTGCGCCCTACTCTCGAATTTGGTAGCCATCTCTGGTCCGGAGCCCCTAAATACCTGAAAAAAACCCTTGACTCTGTGCAAAAACGGGCGGTCCGTTTGATAGATTCCCCAATCTTAACAAGCGGACTGCAATCTTTAGAGCACAGGCGTCAGGTAGGTATGCTGTCCTTGTTCTATCGGTATTACAATGGATGATGCTCTGAGGAACTAGCGTCATTGATCCCTTCGGCATCGGTGCATAGTCGGGATACACGCCAAACGCGCGCCCAACATTTGTACACGGTTGACATTTGTCACATGAGAACGGGTCGCTTCTACGATTCGTTCTTAAGTTCAACAGCTCGGCTGTGGAACGAACTGCCGGCCTCTGTGTTTCCTCCCTCCTAAAACATGGGAATCTTCAAGACCCATGTTCACTCCTTCCTCTCCACAAAAAGACCCTCCACACAGCATCCCCAAAGATGACATAGGCCCTGAGGGAAATTATTTTCTTCAGGGCCTCCTGTGTGGAGTTAATATAAAAAAAAAAAAAAAAAAAAAAAATTATCACATTAATACCATTGAAAGAGTCCAACGCAAATTTTAGGCTTGGAATTCCTTTAGAAACAATAGATTATGATTTTTTATTATATTCATTGAAATTGCTTAAGTTAAGTGATAGAAGAAAATATTTTGATCTTGTATTTTTATACAAAATTATAAATTATCAGTTGGATAGCCCTGACATATTAATGTTGATTCAATTTCATGTACCTACCATTAGATCAAGTATGTATTATTGTGACAATTATACCACAATTCTCAGGATATAACTCAGTTATAAATAGATTGCACACACTTCGGAACTTTTATGCTAAAATCGCAGATATTTTTAATATTCCCCTTGTAAAGTATAAAGCTGCACTAATAACACATTTTAACGCCACTTTTTTTAATGAGGTCACTACATAACAGGCTATTGCCATTGCTTCTTTCTTTACTGTTACTTTATTTGTTATGTTTTAACTAAATTTAATTCTTAAATTTTTCTCATCAAAATTTAATACTGCACTATTTATATGTAAAAAAATAAAATAAAAACTTTGTATGTAAATGGCACTAGTGCCGTAAATTCTAAATAAATAAAAAAAGTTCCATTGAAATGATTTAATTAAAACATTTCCTGCTTTTTATTAACAACTAGCTGACGTGTACCCGGCGTTGCTCGAGGACTTTTTAAGGTTGTGAATTCTAGTGTAAGTGTTAACTGGGGGAATTTTAAAAGTGGAAATAGTTAATTTATTATTGTTTTATACTAAGTATTTGTTTTACTTGATCGTGCGTGTCTTCCTCTGGTGTCCTCAACTTATTCAACCATTAACTTCCAAGTCATACATTGCCCTAACACTTTTTCTTCGCTCGTCACGTACGTCTCATGTTACAATAAATAATTATTTGATTCGTGTCTTTTTTACAATTCATTTGGTGTACTACATTATACCGACTATAATTCGACTCGTGCAGTGAAGAAATAAGAGTTAAGTCTTCCTCTGGCGCCCCTGACTTTTTCTACCGCACACTACTATCGTATAACACATTGTTTCTTTAGAAAATCTACATTTCATCGACTTTAATTCGACTCGCATCTCATTCCCGTTTAGAGATAATGCGTTAAGTCTTCGGACGTCTCCAACAGCTTCAACAATTCAAATTACTCTCTAAACACTAATGTCACTAATATGAACACACTTTTAAATTTTCAGCGAAATTCAGTAGTTTTGGAGTCTATACAGTACAAACAATGAAACATTCGTTTATAAACATTTATGGATCCAATAATCTTAGGTCAGGGGGCAAAAAAGTAGTCACATTATCGCTAGTTGATTATAACTACCAAATAATACTACTAAGTTAGTATATCATATTACATTGGGTTTTTCAATAGTTATTAATACTTAGGTAGGTACAAGCTACAGTCGCAAGCTACTATAAAGGGTTGTTTCTCTCGTATTCACTATAAAGCAAAATTAAATGATTTTTTTAAAGGAACTCATCGATATATCAACACTACGGTGACTGAATTCATCACATCTTTAAAAAGTTATATAAAGTCATGGAAAGAGATGAAACAAAAACTTTATTAACTCGGTTATGTAGGTTTGGTTAGGTTAGGTTGAGATTTTTTTTTTCACAGTTTCTAAATAATTTATATCACTTTTTAAAAGTGTGTTGAATTGTAACTATGTTGATTTATCATGGAACCCAACACTAGATGTGGCGTATCTTAATTAGGCCCAATAATGAGTAATTTCATAACCAAACTACTCATACGATTTCCTCACCTAGCTTCGAAAGTATAATATCTTGGGAGACAAATTTGCTCCTTGCAGACCAACCAAATGTAAAAAGTAACCTTCGTGCGGTCTTTGATAGCAAAATGCTTTCGTTTCCCAATTTTTGGAACAAATGATTTTCTTTTTTCAGTGTCATTTTTTACATTCTTACGACCTGTCTAGACTTTGTTGGTCGTTGACATAACTTAATAACATTTTTTTCTCGTAGATAAAATACGCTTCCAACAAAAATAACTTCGAACAAATTGAATTACTTACTTTGAATTTTCTTTGAGCTAATTAATTCATTGTAAAGCATCACTGGGGGAATTTTTCAGGAAATTAAATTAAATTTCTTAAATCAATTTAACAATATTTCTTAGAAAATACAAAGTATGATAACACAGATCCAGAAGTTTTGTAATCAGCACCTCTTTAAGCGAAGGTTTTTTTGTTATTTTAATTGTCAAGGCAATTAAAAGAACAGCGCTTTCGTTTAACTTAATTAATTGTTTTTAGATACCCGATAGGAGGATGTTGATGTTTTTCTAAGCGATTGCTTTGCTAAGTCAATTCGTTGGCCCTAGAAAAATAAATTAATTAATTGACATCTAAAACGAGCACTTTACTCATGGGTTTTTGTGTACTCTTAAAAGAAAACTGTCAGCAAAGTAGGTAATCAAATAAAAACAAACATACGGGTAGTTTTCTATACCAATTGTGGGGGTAAGATTAGCACAAAAGTGTAGAAATCTGGATCCAAAACTTTGCATCCGGCGAGAGATTTGCGAAAACTTTTAACTTTCAACTGGGGCTGTTTTATGAATAATTAACAAGTCGTTTTTTTAACCGTACACGTGAACGTATCGTAAACGTGAAGTTCATAGTTTATGTTATGTTTTTTTCTTCTTATCAGAGATTTCTGATACTTTTTTTCTGTGTTGTTCCTGCACTAGAACTCGAGATCAAGAACAAACAAAACTGGCTAAGAACTTTTTTTCGTTTTCGGAATGTATATAAAATATTTATGCTGTGCCGTGCAGGGCCAGTTGACAGTAGCTTCGTTTGAAAAAATGTTAATTTTTGATGGGGACTCGGGAATAAAGGAACCTATCAGGTCAAAATTATTTTAATAATTTATTTTTTCACAATTCATTCATTAAAAATAATATATAATACTTGCGGCACGTGCCAAGATACTCTCAGTATTACCCTTGTGTAAGACAACCATTCAGAATTGAAACATTACTGAAAATGGCTTTAGCTGTATTTGGTGACTAAATCTGAATAGCTAGATACTTTTTCACCAACCTCTTCCCCTCCCTTCTACCTTCAGCCTCACAGAATACCCCGATTGGGAATGCCGTACACTGAGAACAATTCGTATAGGTTTTTTATTAATAACCGATTGGGAATGCCGTACACTGAGAACAATTCGTATAGGTTTTTTATTAATAACCTCTTAAAATTATTGGTAATTCAGTTAAGAACGAAATTGCAGGCCATTTCCTGATAAACTTTTAGTAAGTTCGTAATAATATCGTGTTCATGCGCCTGATAATATTTTATGACGAACCGCGAAAATGTTTTTATGAGCACGTGTTCCAACACCTTGAAAATTCATTGGTATTTTACTAAAAGTTTATCAGGAAACCTATCAATTGTCTCCAATCCCGTTTTTTAATTAAATTTGCAATACTTTTTAATCAGTACAAGGAAAAAACTGACTGTTATAAAAAACTGTTAATTTATTACAAATCTGGTAACATTTTTCGTTTTCCTGATAAAAACGTAACTGCAGGCCTTTAACGAATGAATTGAGTTCTTTAAAGTATCAGTTAAAAGCGAATGTTTTATGAGGACGGCGGAACAAGTGTTCGTACAAATATTGATATTGACATATGATATTTTTGCATTACGTCATAATATTTATTAGGAAAAGAACATGTGGTCTAGATATTTTCTGAATGACTGCATTATTCACGTAAAAGGGTATTTATTTGTGAAGAACCTCAGATCAGTAATCCTTTCCTTCTTTTACAAGCATCTTAAACTCACCTCATCCGATGAACCCGGAGACCCCTGCTAAATCACCAAACGTAGGGAACGCCTTTGGGTGACCTGTAGCTTAGGTGTTTGTTATCCAATAAATGGTTGCCGGGGAGGTAGTACCCTAACCCACTGCCCAAATTAATAAATACCCTCCATACAGCATACCCAAAGAAGTCCTAGAAAATAATTTTCCTCAGGGCCTCCTTTATGGGGTTAATTTTAAAAAAATTGAGTCCCTAAAACCACGTAGGCTACCATACCTGGTTCACTGTCATGTAGTACTGCTTCCAGATATGATGTGAAATGCTCTTGCTCAGATATCCCAATATGCTAATGGTTTCAATAGCTGGCGGCGAGAGACTTTGACTAATGGAAACTAGTTAGTATCGTTCCCTAGTTTCAGTAAACTGTTAAATATCTATTTAACAGTTTACTGAAACTAGGGAACGATACTAACTAGTTTCAAAATATCTATTTAATATTTTGGTTCACGGACAAAAATTATATCAATATTAAAATATAATATTAAATCTACTTCCATCTAACTAACCAACACATCAATTTCCTGCAGATACCAACAGAGATTATGAAAATTGCACACACATTTGCCTAATATATATATATATATATATATTTTTTTTTTTATTATCTTAATATATATCATATAAGTTACATTAATACATATTTTGCAGAAAATAATATTAAGGTTCATAATTGGTTATGTATACCTTATCAGAAAAGAGGAGCTCTTGTGCCTGATAAGGGAGCCACGATTCTTAGATTCAATGTTATAATATATATATTTTTTTAATATAAGTTTTTTTGGAAAAAAAGTTTGATTTTAAAGTTTGATATATAAATTTTTTAATATAAGTTTTTTTGGAAAAAAAGTTTGATTTTAAAGTTTGATATATATTTTTTTTTAATATAAGTTTTTTAGGAAAAAAGTTTGATTTTATTTATTTGTTCTTGTTGGTTCGTAATACAGCGCAATTCGGAAGGGAGATTATTGTAGTTTTTTATGGCTTGGTAAATATAATGGTTTTGCATATATATATATATATATATATATTTAATAAGAATGTATGTTTGTTTTATCTTTCTAAGTACCTACCACACATAAAAAAAATATTATAAATATTCGCACAGAAAAATTTTAAACCTAATACCGACCGTAGACACGTCCATCCGAAAAATGCATACCTTGGCAAATAATGTGGTAAGGAATCAAAAAGATTATTTATTTTTATATAACTCGGGGCCTACTCAGGTACGTTGAAATAAGTTAATAATGTTTTTTTTTAATTAATTATAATATGGTATTTATTTCACTTTTATACAGGGTGTCCGGGGGTAGAGTGCACAACAATTCACCTCCCAAAGGTATTTATTACATGATAGTAGAAGTAAAAAAGATAAATACCTTTTTTAGGAATTCGGTTGTTTTTTTTTTCATACGAAAATATTTTTACATACAAACAATTCAACTTTTTTACCGAAAAACAACCGTAAAAGGTTGGAATTTGGAAAAAAGTTATCTTTCTTTTTTACTTCTGCCATCATGTAGATTCACTTCCCGAAGTTTGTTCACTCGCACACCCTGTATAACAAATGATTTCATTTTCAAATTTTCATTTTATTTTACATGTAAATCAGGTATGTGTATTGATTTTCGAAAATCTAAATTAACCGTTTTGTATTTCTCAAAATATGAAGAAAAAAAATCGTTTGGTGTAGAAATTTCTCTGTGCGAGAAAGCTCTTCAATTACTATGAATTATTACTTGAAAAGCCTCTAGTGTGAATATGGCTGGACAAGAGTGAAGAATTATTATATACATCTATTAAGGTCTAACACAACAACCCCTACGATCCTTCACACCAATCACCTACCATTAAGTAGGGTTTCTGGGGTTTTAGACGAAGGTTCATTCTATACCTTTTACTCGGAATTATGATTGCTTTGCATAAAATATGAGGGACAAATGGAGGTCGCTTATCGCGTGTTGCAAGCAGCAGTCTCATATCCGATTGACTTCCTTTGCACAGAAGTACTAAAAAATATATATTTCCACTTCAATGCACAGCTATTTTAAGAAGAGATTCTAATAAAAGATACATTGGTTTCAGTAAAGAAAAAATATTGAATATTTATCCTAGATTTGTAAGAAAGTCAATAGATGTCGCACATTAAAAATAAAAAAAGGATATATTTAGCCAAGACAATATGTAGATTGTAATAACATTCGGTTAGATTCTTAAAATCACGTACAAAGATAGCAGCCAAAAAAATATGCGTTAAGAAAATGTTGAAGTTCTTAGTAGAAGTGTGATAAAGTTAAATATGACCGAGTGAGGTAGAGTCGGATTAACTCGGTGGTAAAGCAAGAAACCGGTAAGGTTTAGGTCCTGGGTTCAATTTCTAGATAAGATCGAAACTTTATTGGATGTTTTTGTTTCACATAAATTAATATAGAGGCTTTATTCAATTAGTTATTCCACTATAAAAATATTGAACATGTAGTATTGTTTTTTTTTAAATAATTTAAAGGAGCACAGGTTATTAAAACAACACCCCTTTCAAAAAATGTTTTATTCTATTACTTAAAATGTAAAAAAAATTGTCTAAAATATATGCTATATTATAATAAACCAAATATAAAACTTTTTCCACTTTAATTTTATTGACCGGTTTCAGCTCGTTAAAGCCATCTTCAGACTGGTCAGATCAGTCTGAAGATGGCTTTAACGGGCTGAAACCGGTTACGGTCAATAAAATTAAAGTGGGAAAAAGTTTTATATTTGGTTTCTTATAATATAGCATAGATGGTCAGATCAGTCTGAAGATGGCTTTAATGAACTGAAACCGGTTACGGTCAATAAAATTAATGTGGAAAAAGTTTGATATTTGTTTTATTATAACGGAATTCCACCATGAATTATCAGTTTCATAGAAATATTCAAATATATGCCTACATTTTACTGATTTCAAAGATTTAACAATTTTTAAATTCATCAGATTTGACAAATTGAACACGCTCAATTTAGCCTGATTTTGTAGTCCCTACTCCTAAAGTTTTATTCCGATATCAGTTATCTGTTACAAAGCAACTATACCGAATGAAGGAGGTTTTCATAATATTGTGTCATACCCACGTAACCCCATTGAAAGCTTCGTTGTTAATGGTAAAGGTTAAACTGTAGGCGGAATCGACTTCCAACACAGAATTCACCCTAGATGAAGCCTTATATATTGCTAGATCCGTAGAAAAACTTTTGTCTTCTAGCCTACATACCCCTCATCAATGAACTTGTCTATGCACACAATAAATTCCATTATATGGACTGGTGTGAGTCAACACAGAAAGTTCCATAGAATGGTCAGAGATACAAACAAACTTTTGTTTTTGAAGAATCCCTTAATTCCGTTCAATTAATCTTGTCTAATGGAAGCTTTGCTTGTCCCTTGAGGGAATAATATATTAGCAATGTTAGATAAGTTACACCGAACAATATTTGTAAAAGAAATGTCATTGTTTGCTATAAATCAACCAGCGCGGCGGTATGTAATTCAGATAATTCACCTGGGGTTATTTTGATTTATATCGGCGTACTAAATGTACTTTTTGGGGAATATTTTTATTTCACTTCATATTATAGAAACAAATAGTACATTGCTTTCAGAGACGAAATGGTTTACAGATATTAAATATTTGGTATGTCGTATGTATATTCACTAGTAAAGGTGGCGTATTTTTGCTATATAGGTGTGCATATGTGTGTAGGTGTGATTGTGAGTGTATGTATATGTATGCGCATTGAACAGTTTATAATATTATTGACATGATGCCACTTTTTAATTTGGGCAGTGAATCCGAAACAATGTCAATGTTAGAATTTCAACAAATATTATTGAATGTTTGAAGAGCACGCTTAATTGGGGAATTAGCTGCTGCATTTATTTTATAATTAAGCGTGTGGAATAGCGCCACATGTCGTGTACGTTTCAAAGGTATGTTAAAATTAATTAGGCACAGTAATTCGGTACAGTCGATGTTATTGTTTAAAATTCTATGTATAAATATTAAATCAGTTACTACTCGCCTTTGGTGCAAAGAATGAAAAGTACATTCAAAGTAATTGTTAAATTTGGAGGTAAGATATGTTACAAATCTACGCCTATTTTATTATTAGCTTCGAATCCGTATAAAGGTTATCGCACACGTTGATACGTCATCGGTTCGGTATCGGATCGGCACCGCCTCGCCTCATTGAAAAGCTTTTCACGAAACAAGGCCGCGCCGTTACGATGCTGATTAGTATGCGTTACAGTATGGAGTTTCATACAAATAATATTCTGAATGGAGGCAATACTCGTTTGAAGCATGGGATGATACGTATGCGATAACCTTTATTTCCTACTTTCCAGCTATCGTTAACATCCAATTTATCATGTACTGCAACATTCGCTGAAGCATTGTCCTTTTGACAGATTTTCAATGATCGTCAAATGTTTTAATTTTATTTTTGTCTTCGATATTTGTATCCAGAACGCTATGGATCACCTGTTAAAACTTCGACGAAAGAAATATCACACATATTTGGTATCTGTCCGCAGAAGGTGTTGCTTTTGTATTCTTCGATTTTGAAGTGAAGTTTCTTTGGATACTATACAGAGGACCAACTCTCGAAACACAAGATTTGGAAGATTCTGCGAAGCGAGCAGTCGAGGACTTTACTCTCATTCTGGTTAAAAACTTACAAGTTGTTACAAATTATACAGTGAATTTTTTCAAAATAATCGTGTAATTTTTCGACGAAATGTGTTAAGACCTGTGAAGGACGATGACTACAACAAGTCTAAGATTTTTATGCAATCTCTAAAAGTTGTTAATGACATAGGAGGAGGGGAGAGTACAATTGTATTCATACCACCGGTGAAGAAGCAATATTATGTACTCTTGGCGATTGAGGATTATCGACGAAAATTTCCCGAATCAAAGATGTCCACGTTGACGTCAACTTGAATAATTATGTACAATAAAAGATATAAATTTGTTTTAGACCACTTTAATTTTAATTGCACTCTACCGGTTTCAGAAGCACCCTTCCTTCGTCAGGTGATTATTAAAACAGTTTTAATATTCTCCTGACGGAGGAAGGGTGCTTCTTCTAATATCTTTGGGTGCTTCCGAAACCGGTAGAGTGCAATTAAAATTAAAGTGGTCTAAAACAAATTTATATCTTTTATTGTAAATTATGACGAGCCACAAAGTAAATGCTTATTCTTATTACAAATATGAATAATTATGTTTATTTTGAATATTCCGTGTAATTGATTTTAATTTTGTGTTACTACATTTTATAAAATGTTGCTTAAAATAAATACTCAGTTTGATTATCAACTTCTTACATTTTTTGATTAAGCCCCAAGCTTTTACAGTTGGTAGCAACTCCTAAAACAGCTTTAATAAATAAAAATAAAAAAATAATATTAGTTCTTAGACATATGAAAACGTGCCCCGTGGAAAATTAGAAAAAAAGGTCAAACATTTTTGAAGCAGCCTTAATATTTACTAATATGATAATTTATAATTTAAAAAAAAAATTATTGTCAAGTAGATGGATTTTCACTGACTTGAAATAAATTTCTAAATGATGCATTTGATAATCAATGCTTGCATTGATAAGCTTTCGGATTTCACTACGCAATACGAGAAATCGTTTCAGTGCAGAAATTCTGGGACTAACTCCCATATGTATTCCTCTACCTAAAATATCAATGGACAAAACTAATTATCCCTAAATAAATACAAAATGATATTATTGAGGCAGTTCAGTTATGTATAATAACTATGTATAGTATTTAATTGCTATTCATACGTAAAAGCCCATAAAAAGGGCGTTAATAAATAAAATAAAATATAATTTTTCGAAAGTTGTCAGAGTTTTAATTTTGTTTATGCGTTCGATATTATTTTGTACCCAGAACGTTATTGATATATTTTTACTGTACTCTTTACACTGGAACGTTATATTGCGTACCGATACAAGTTATTGTGTGAGAGGGAGCTTCCAATGCGAGAAGCAGACGAAGCAATTTTTTTTTATAACCGCTTCGCGCTGGAAAGTAATGCAAGCACGTAGGCTTTGTGGACAAGGGTTGGTCGCTTAAACTTTTAAACAGAACACAGAGTTTTTTTCATGGTTTATGTTAATTTATGTTTTGTTAATACTCGTACATCAGTATCTATATATCTGGTGAAAGTATTGCTTGCGACTGTACAGTGCCGTGACAAAAATGATCTTATACAAGAGAGCTTTGTATTTTCAGTTGGAATAGTTGAAACTTCATTGAAGTAAAATGGAGCTTTAACTAAACTATCCTTAACGTTGTTGTATTCAATGGAAACCTCAATGGAACAAATTTCAGAATGAAAGCGACTCGTTGGGATAAAAATAGTTACCTGCAGCACGGAACATTAAAACAATAATAATTAACCACTCGATCAAAGGTTATTTATAGGCCAACGTTACCATTTAACCCAGTGAATCGTAACTCCTTAGCTATTTGTCAACTATTATAGTTTCAACTTGTAATTCATTAGCATAACACAAACTTTTATCATATTTCTATAGTGAGAACTTTATTAGAAACAATACGTAATGAGTTTGTTGGCAGATATTTCCACCAGCCAATAAACCTGCGTTTGCTATTTATTCCTATGAAAAGCTTGTATTGTGATAATAAAAAGTAATTATTGAAGACAATACTAGCGATTTTCAAATAGAAACATCAGAAAAGGATACGGTCACACCCAGGATCTAATCCGACCTTATTTCCTTCGGTAATATTTAAATGTATCAAACTTCAACTAAGATCTACCAACATTATCATCATTCTATTAACGCATATTTTATTGGCTGCTATCTTTATGTACACACAAGATTCTTCCCGAACTAAATGCAATCTACAGTGTGTCCTATAAGTGTCATGCAAAATATATCCATTTTGATTTTATTGTGCAACATCTATGACTTTTTGCAAGTCTAGGATGAATATATTTATTTTTAGAAAAACTTAAATACATATACATAAAACTCATATTGAAATAACCAGACAATGCATGGAAAAGTAAAGTTTGCTAAAATAAGTCTAAGCTTTGCCGCGCTGTCCATTTTGGGACTTTTCTGCGCAGGATCTGAATGTTTGTTCTTGACGCGAAAATTAAGCGCGGCGGGTAAAATATAACAAATTTGTAAAAGTTTAACTAAATAGTTAAACAAAATATAAAAATTTGGAAACAAGCCCGAACTTTTGTTTACTCGATTTGGGATATGTCGTCGCTGTTAAATCAAACCGGCATATGTGCAAAAATGGAGCTTTTGAGTTATTGGTGTCAAAAAATTTATTTTTTTCCCTTCTATTCTTATGTCGAACCGGCATGTCGTATAGTTGAATAAAAATCTGTCAGATGGCGTTGGGCCGGTATGCATTTACGCGGGAATCGCCACTTTTTTTAGCAGAAGACAGACCTATTCCGCAATACGCCAGTTGCTTCAAAACTTTCAAGGGGGAAATGCGTCCATCATGTAAGTAAAACTGAATTATCTCACAATAGTACATTTTTATTATTAACCAGATATGACTTATTGTATGACTTATTGGCAGATAATCCGGTTTGCACTTAACAAAAGCGTTTATAGCAGCCTCAACTAAAACAAACCGGCATATATGCCAAAATGTCTGACCCGGGTAAAATTTCTCCAGGTTAAAAAAATAAATTAAAATAGGCAAATTTAATTAAAAAAACTTTAGCAAACTGAAAGATGCGAAACTGCGGTGAGGAATACGAGTCTAAAACCCGTGGAAGAGTGAACCAACACAGGGAAAAAGAAGCGTTATTGAGATTGGGAGCTGTGTGCTGAAATGACTGAAACATTTAAATGACAAAGCTGACTGTCCAATAGACGTTGTCTTTTACAACGATAATTGTTGTGGACAACAAAAAAATAACTTTATGATGGCAATGTACAAATATGCTGTTACAACATCAAAAAACATAAAATCTATCACTCAGTTAAAAGAGCACTCCGAAGCGGACCTATATACTTACCTTCCCAATACGCCATGGCCATGAAAACGGCAAAGAAAAGTGGCAAGCCTTACCTGGTTCATGAGTTGAGTCATGAGGACTTTTTGATATAAAAGCTCTGAAGGACCCCGAGGTAATTTTACCCATTTTGGACATTTGAATGTTTAAAGTAATTAAAGACAACGGCAACTTTTACTTCAAAACATCCTACGGATCACATGCCTGGGAGGAGGCGAAGAAAGGGAATAAACGGGGCAGTGGGAGCGTGAATCCTGTTCTGATGCAAGCTTATTCCAAGAGACCATTGATGAGAACAAGAAAAATGGTATCCTAAAGTTAGTTACCGCCGGGATAATACCGTCAATTTATTCAGATTTCCATAAACGATTGGGAAACTTTGAAGTTACCAGCAAAGGGAAGAGCAGTTTTATGTTAATTGTTTATAAAAAAATTGTGAAGCAATAAATTATTTTTTCATTGATAACATTATCCTTTTTTATACGTAAAAAAGGTTTCAAAAGAAGAAGCCACTATGACACAAAAGCGAATATTACACTGATTTTAAAGCCATACTGGCATATCTGCATTTTACTCTTAATTTAAGCATTTTTCGATTTATTTGCAACTACTACTTCAATAAGCAGTATTCGTCTAAATTTTATTCATTCATAAGGTGGCTTTGAGGTGAACCAAACGGACGTTAAAGGGAAAATATCATATGCGAAATCTTTAAAGCGCTCTGGTGAAAAACTAGCATTTTGCAGATATGCCGGTTTGATTTCACAGCGACGATGTGTAGTTTTTTTTACACAGTCAGCAATTTACGCGCCATTGTAAAACGGTCGAGTAATTCGTAAGCCGATTTTATTTTCGAGGACCGAATGGTAATATTACAATGCGAATTGTCTTTATACTGTCAGATTCATTTATTGACAAATCACCGAAGTGGGACGGTCACGCTACCTTCCGCTTTCCCTGGTTGGCTCGTCTATTAATTTGAATGTCTATGGTTCTAGCCCATTAAGCACGCACTCTGTCTCTCTTATCGTATATGGCTATCCCGTTTGGATTTCGTAATGATGATGAAACGTAACTTAACATATGTAATCTAAGTCCGACTTAGATCTTTGGATCACGAAACACGCCCACGTGGCATTTCTTGGTCTTTGTTATTCTACGGATACATCGTGCTTCTAGATATTTTCTGTTCAGTTATGAAAACTATTATATATTAAGTTTATTCCTAGTGGAGATTAATAAAATTTCATATTTACACAATTTATTATAAAATGATTTCCGAACTTAGCCAAGCATGAAAACGGTAAAAGGGCCGTTTTAATTTGGATTACGTGGCCACTTTCATAATTAATTTTAATAAAGGTTTTCGCGTTAATCCAAACCCGGCCAGAGATTAGCCTGGCTCATCTTTAACCATTGTCCCTTCCCCAAATTAAATTATTACCAATTTACTCTACGTGAAACGGGTATAACCGAATCGACAAATTAAAAAGCGGGGATTATTGATAAAACCTCATACTGACTGTAACACTAAAAATTATACGATGTTTCAAACGTTCATGTTGCTTTACTAGTTAGCTGATTACAATTTGATCAAAAGCTAAAAGGGGTCAAGAATTGGCGTTTAACAGAGACTAAAAAAAGATTCAAAATGGAACCGATCGTTGATTTTAAGATCATCAAATATGAAATTTAGAATAGAAACGCGTTATCATCGCCGGTATTGGCTGAAACGATGAACCGCAACATAACTCTTCCCACATATGTCTTGCTTCATTCGCATTGATATTTCGTCTTATACATACTCTTCTATTATAGCGACTGTTGATCTTGATGTGATCCGACTCAAGCATTTGATCACTATTACGCTTACATCAGACCTTTATCCTTTTGGATCTCAATGTTCCACATTACGTACATTGTTTTAGCATTCAGTTTATTTTCGTCTTTCTTTTGCCAGTTTCACACCCCACTGCCATGTTATTTCAATTTTTTTTTTCATACCATCCACAAAACGGTCGTATTCTAATATATTACGGAGAAAATTACAAATTTTAAGATACATACATGGGGGCAGTTTTACTATTTTGTGACATGTGACAATTCATAGTTGCTGAAAATAACGATGGTCGAGGCGCTCTGTTGATTGGCGCGTTCTGAGGGGCAGAAGTACTCGCCTTCAGGGCATAAAATAGTACACGAGATCTCCTACGATTTTACTTGTAAGGCTCATATAAGCTAACCTCTTTTCAAAAAGGTGGATAAAGTAGTATAAGGTGGATATAGTTCCAAAGATGCGGATTATGTAGTATGGTTCCAAAAAGGTGGATTAAGTAATATTGTTAGAAAAAAGTGTACTTATTAGCATAGTTCCAAAAAGGTGAATTAAGTAGTATAGTTCCAAAAAGGTGGATTAAGTAGTATAGTTCCAAAAAGGTGGATTAAGTTGAATAATTCTAAAAAGGTGGTTTAAGTAGTATAGTTCTAAAAAGGTGGATTAAGTGGTATAGTTCCAAAAAGGGAGATTAAGTAGTATAGTTTCAAAAAGGTGGATTACGTAGTATAGTTTCAAAAAGATGGATTAAATTGTATTGTTCCAAAAAGGTGGATTAAGTAGTATATTTCCAAGGATTATTTAAAAAAAAAATTATCTAATAATATTTTTTACGGGCTTCTTAGGTATTGCAATCAATCATTCCGGTTAAAAACAAAGATGAAAACAGGAGACGGTTATACGTATATTCACTGATATACAGGTAACGTATAAACCTCTTTTGTATTCTGTCTATTTCCATTAAATGGTTTTGTTTGAATAATGGATCAGTATTCAAGGATATTGCGAACCGGTGCAACCTTATATCAGTCGTTTGTCATCAGGACTCGTTTATACAAGCCTCGCTTGTTTGATAGCATTTATTAGCAATTACTGCATTCAGTTCCTCATTAATAGAGTTGAAGTTGAAGAGATGGAAGACGTTTATTTACCGAATCGATAAATTAAAAAACGGTGTGTATCGTGATACCCTTAAATTAATTATTAATAAATTACTCCCAGGAAAGTTTCGCGGCTTTTAGGTGTCAGACGTTTGGAAGAAACCAATTTTATGTTTGAATGAAATAATTTATAAGTCGGTTTCGGGTTTAAGAGGGGAAAAGTTGTTGGTAGGGAGAAGTGCTATTGTTTGTTTTAAAATCTAGGGGTGGGTGGGATAAACTTAGGGGCACGTTTACACAGGCAATTAGTGAAGGGAGCTTCGTTTCATGGTAAGTTATTCGGACTTCTAAGATGTAAATTAATTTACTCCGCACATTTTAGGAATAATTTTCGTATTATTACGCTCTTTTATTATTTTTAGTGTGTTTGTATACATCACGCTTCGTGTTCTGAGTCTCGAACATCGGATTTTTTCCGAGTAGTAGGTATTTAGATTTAAACGCAAAAGACTTGAAATGAAATAAATTGATCGTTTTTTTAATACGAAGAACATATTATGATACAATATTAATAAATCTAAACGAAACATGAAACAGAACAAGACACAGAAAATAAAAAGATAACGGTCACAACTAGGAATTGAACCCAGGATTTCTTGTCTTACCTGTCCCGGTGTCTTTTTCTGTTTCATATTTCGTTTAGATTTACTATAGTAGTATCTTCTTCTTCAATGATTAATTACATTGATGGGTACATCCTTCAAAAAAAGTTAAAGAAAATTTTGTTCCTGAATATTCATTTAGACTTTTTAGGTATCCCATATAAATAAAAATCGGATATGTTTATCGGAGACACTATCTAGGTAACAAACGAATTTCATAAGAAGCTTGTAAAATGTTAGCTGCCAATAATATGGGAACAATTCGTTGCAAGATGATATTGTTAATTCTGAAATGTTCGAGTGATAATGACGCCTGTTTCTGGTAAGACAAAAGATCTTGGGTTCAATTCCAAGTTGTGACCTTTATTTTTTTTTGTTCTGTGTCTTGTTCTATTTCATGTTTCATATATTAGATTTGTTAGTATTATCTTCTTCTTTAATGATATCTATTTGAATGAACCTACTTCCCGAGATCCGATCTAACTGAAACTCAGCAGATAGACTGGTTGTCGGTGACAATGCATTCTGGTGGCAGTCCCTTAAAAGTCCCTCCACACAGCATAACCTAAGATGACAAAGGCCTTGAGAGAAATTATTTTCCCCAGGGCCTCCTGTGTGAGGTTAACGTTAAAATAAACAAAAAAAGCCACCCATACAAAAGCGGACACATACGCATTTCTCTAAAATTGGTTCTCGTTACAGCAATTAGTATAGGTACTAAGTAAATATCGGGCCTACCCAATAAGGATTTGACTCAGTTTTTAGCGCGGTTGACTCCAGTCCCTGGAGAGGAAGGCTTAATCCCAGTCAAACAAAAAATAATGAAACAACTTTTAATGAAAATATACGCATAAATGAGATTAAAAGAATTTAGCATTCTCAGACTAAAAAAATATTACCATTTGTTATTTCGGCTACCGGCATTATACCTAGCTCTCTCATTCAAAATTTAAGCGTATTAGATTTTTCAAAGAATATAAATATAAAAATGCAAAAATCAGTCATTTTAAATACACGTAGGATTACGAAAGATTTTTAAATATTTATATTGAGGGATCAGTAGGATTTATAGGTCCAATTAGAAGTTCTACCGAGCCGAACCCTCTGATATGAAAATATAATAATAATGTCGATTGACTAGATGATCATTTGTGAAAAGTGTGTGGAAGGGTTTAGTTTTTCCTGTTGGGAAGATTTAACCCGGACATTAAGTAGTAAAAAAAAACTTTGTTTTGCATATATTTATTTTTTTTTAATTTTAGATTCTTTCGTATACAAAAAAATATATATTTAAAGGTTACAAAATAATTATACGGTAAACTTACTAATTTTTTATCATAGTAACCGTAGAAAATATATTATGTAAGTTGGTGTCATATTTAAAATGAAAATCACAAAAAACTGTGGTTCAGTAATGATCAAGTCAACTATACATTTGAAAAATCCCCGTTAAATGCCGATTCTCGTCCCTTCGTTTGAATTGTGTCAAACTGTCAAGTGTATTGTGATAACCGATCATGATGTTGGCATCCCCTATTGCATATGTTGAGTGACTGAATATATTGGGAAGGTTTGGATGTACCCACCTGGCTATTAAAATCCAATTTTATGTTGTTTCTGAATGGTGATCTTTTACCAGGGAAATACTGAAAGTGACTACAACACTTTAACGCGCAAATGTACACGGAGAAAAATGAGTATTGGAGATTTATTAAAATCCTATTGAAAATAGATAAAGATAGCAGGCGGTTTCCTAGTGAAATTTTAGAACTTTCCGAATATGTCGGAACACGCGTTCATATACCTGCGTTTGCCCTGTTAATATATATTGACAAAATGCGAAAATATTACGATTTTTATGAAAACGTTTTTCAACGTCGCGTATATTTCTTTTTTTACTAGAAGTTTAACATGAATTTTTTTAAATAAATTTAAGATAAATCAAATTTAATAATGTTATAATAATTATTAAGTTCTGCAAGTATTTCTGTTATTTTTACAGTTTTTAATGTGACAGCTGTTTCGGCTTTTGAGGCCATTATCAAACTGTAGATAACTGTAGATAACAGAAATACTTGCAGAACTTAATAATTATTATAACATTATTAAATTTGATTTATCTTAAATTTATTTAAAAAAATTAAATGGAGTTCTACAAATTAAACACCAAAACAATAAATGTTTAACATGAAACCTATCAATTCATTCGTTTAGGGCATTCAGTGCCGTTTTTAATAGGATTACAAATAATTTCAAGAGATTCTTAATAAATTACCAATATTTTATATCAGTAAGTTTTCTCCGTGTACTTTATATAACTGGTTCCTTTTTTGATTCAGATATGAACTTCTGATCTAAAAATAAAAATGTTAATTATTACCTCATTTGAAAAAATAAATACAAGTATATTTCATTTACTGGGGGATTTTGTTTACGTTTATGTTTACGAGCAGTTAATACATTTGGCGTACAAATGTACTTCCACGAATCACCGCCTTGAGTAACATCCATTCATAGTTCCTCTTACTTTTTCTGTTGTTGTCTCATTCTCCTTGCTCTAATTCGCATTTATTTGTTCCTTCGGGGATATTACTCACTCTGGGGAATGGTACATATGTAAAAGGCTTTGGGTGGATCAGGAGTGATACACCATTTGCTAGGAAGAATATATTAATCGTCTACACATGAATCTATTTGTTTCGTCCTATCTATTTTGGTCCATCGAGCCGGATATATATTATTTTTATTTATTTAATGGATATGGTTGATTGTACGAGTTTTACCTAATTACTTTAATCCTCTGTTCTTCATATCCGGCATCATTTATTCGGCGTTGTACTACATGTAATAGTACTTACGTTAGTGTTCAAAACGGAATTTCAAACATACGTTTTTTTAAAATCGCACAATAGTCGCTAACCCCGCCCGGAGCCAGTGGGCCTTTCATATTGGAAATGTGAGGCTGAAGGGAGTGGGAAGAGGAAAGAGATGATCAGAAAGGCGAGGAAGTACCTGTCTCTTCAGATCATGTCGTATATAAAAAATGCGATGTGGGCATGTTTCTTGATCCAAAAGTAAGACCGATGGTATGTAATTTCAACTACAGAACTGCATTTCATCATCATTACAAAATTTTTGAAAATTTGAAGATTTTCAACATCATTACAAAATGGGATGGCGATGTACAATATCAGGCAGGCTTAAGAGAGACAGATCACGTGTTAAATCTGTTAAAACCTATCTGCTAAAGTACTTAGTCAGTGGAGACTTCTTTCATGGTATTAAATCTACACAGAGAAAATTTGCCCATATAAAATATTGCTAATTTATTAAGAATCTCTTCAAATTATTGTTCACCCTGTTGAAAATGAGACTGCAGGCCCTTAACGAATGAATTTATAGGTTTCATGTTAATCTTTTAGTAAAAAAGGATTACATTATTAGGAAAACGGAACACGTGTTCATAAACATCATAATATTTTCTCATTTCGTAATTATATATTAACACGTTTTCGGATATATAGATTAACCTTTTATCCCATAAATTTCATGTTGTTTGCAAATGCATAATATTATTTAGAGAATGTTGATAGAACTTTTATAAATTATGGAAAATAACGAATGCAATTCTTTCATGTTTGTTACTTTTTATGAAAAGGTCATAAAAATCATTTTAATACAAACTTGCATATTCGGGAAGTACTAAAAATTTCATTGGGAAACGGCCATCACGTTTTTAACAGGATTTTAATAAATTATCAATAATCATTTTTCTCCGGGAATAAATACATTTCTAGGTACAAATAAAAATATTATTAGTTACCTGTTCGCATCATTGAAAAATATTCGCGTTATTTGCGGGTAAATGAATGAATATAGTATGTTGGATAGAGAGAATGGCAGAAAGGGGCGCGTATTGACAGCTTAATATCGATTGCGTTGGAACATAAGCACAATAAGCATGTTCATCCTCTTACCATATAAATGTAAGCCCATTGATGGGTCTGAGGCTTGCCACATTCAGGATTCACAATAGGTACACATCACCGTGTTGTGTTTAATTCTACTCACGAGAGGTTACGTGTTGGTACAGACCTGCAAAATTACGAAAAAATATACAAGTATGTGATAACATTTTACAAAAAAATACAAAGATAGTATGTGATAACATATTACAAAAAAATACAAAGACAGTATGTGATAACATATTACAAAAAATACAAAGAGTGTGTGATAACATATTACAAATATATTACAAAAAAATACAAAGACAGTGTGTGATAATTATTACAAAAAAAAAAATTTTTTTATGTGTAATAATTCCCAAGTAGAGAAAAAACTATTTCCGCGTAGGACAACATAATAAACTAAGAAGAAACATACTATTACAAAAGCATATAAAGTTGAAACAGAAGATACATAAACAGCATAGGAGCGGAAGAGCAGTGTTTAAAGATAAATTTACCAAGAAACTCACAAGCATAGAGAGATGAAAGTAAACCAAAAAGGATATTTATTACTTTCAAATATAAGACAAAATCTAACAAAAGAATGCATTAACGGCTTATAAGCTGTTGAGAAAATCGAGTGCTTGATGTTAAATAATGTTATCTTTAAAAAACATAAATGGAATATGTAATGTTCTAAAATACAATAAATGTTTTCTTAATTTAGACTCCATCACAATATAATTTCGTCGTCCGATATAAAATATGTATCCTTTTAAAGTCTAACATAACGCAAATATCAATGCAAAAAGCCCGTGTTACCATGAATGTAATTATAGTAATAGACCTTGAAAATGGATGAACACAATTAATGGGAGGTATTCTAAAATAACTGGTAAATTTATCTATAAAACCGTTACAATTATGCCTGCTGATAATATGTTTAAATGATTGGAAATTCAGCTCTGATACACAACATAGCAATGAAGGTGGGAAAAACCATATAATTTTTATTATAGAATTGCATTCCACCTCTGTTAACCCCTTCCCCAAATGTTGTGTTTAAAAATCATAATGTAAGGAATTGTACCAATCGTACCACGATGGCCATAATAGATCGGTAATGGTCAAAATAAGTGGAAAAAATTTAAATTGTTTCAATATATATATATAGATAAAACTAGGGCTTAAAGTCAAATAACGATATCTGCCAAAACATACCTATCAGTATTACTTATCAAAAATTACAATTGTGCGTCTTTTCGTAAAAAAACATTGTTTGACTTTAAGCCCTCGAATTATTGGTATTTTTTTCTAAATAACTTTGTTTAAATTTAAGCTTCAGCATTATTTGTATGTTTTTTGTAGATAACCTTGTTTGACTTTAAGCCCATGAAATATCCTAAGATTTTGCAAAACTGAAAATGTTGATCACCAAATATTGAAAAATTGTTTTATCAATTTTCATCGCTAAAGAAAAATGAAATATGGGTACCTACGTCAGCCATGCAGACACATCCACGTCAAATTTAATAATAGCGCATTTTTTTGTGAAATATTACCCTGGGGGCGTTTCAAGGCTAAGAAATCACAACAAAAAACTAATTTTACCAAAAAACTACATACGCCTTACCTAGGCCTTATCTAAATAAATTGAAACTGCGGCTTAGCCTAACCTGTACTTAGAAATATATCCGAATTTTATCGATAATTATTCTGATATTTACATACATATCAATAATGTGTGCAGCACTAGATTGAGAACACTATCTCTTCATCTATTCCACAAATTTGATGCCAATGTTAAAGTAGTTAGTTTTCTATAGTTTAAATTGCCATTTTTGTTTTCGCTGGATCGTTGGGAACCATTTATTGGATAACTATTACCTCTGCAATAGGTCACCCCAAGTGGATCGCTACGTTTGGTGATTTAGCAGGGGTGCCCGGGTTCATCGGGTGAGTTGTGTTTAGGATGTGCCCGCCCACCAGCTGCGTGGCGTGTTGTCAGATAGGGAAAATCTGGTTTGGGACCCTTTGACCTCTCCAACTTGTCTCTCGAAACATCGCCTTACACTCCTGGACACATTGATCCCTAGATTCTTACCCAATCCTACCGTCGCCTTCCCAGAACTTCCTCTCCTTCATTTCCTTAACTCTTCAGACCTCCGCCACTTTCTGTCGAAGTATTTCCGCATTGCATAAAATCCAAATATTGTTTTCCCACAAACAGTTCTCCAACTCGTCGTGGAAGGAGATTTTAAATAATAGGTTCTTTGTGTTAAATCATGAATTTATTAATACTTCGCGTATTACAATGGTGACTCGATAGTCGACCTAACTAGAAGCTGGCTAAATGAGATCTGAAAACACCAAGATTGTCTTGGAGCATTCTAACTGGTCTTGGCGACTACTGGCTACTAGCTGCCATCTTGCGGACTTCCAAGCAAGCTCTATGCACTGCCCTCTATCAGTGCATCAGTGCATCTGTGAAACTCTTACATCCCAACACCAAATAAATGGAATATTTCTGAACGTACCAGAAAACTAAAAACTGTTTTTGAACGGTGATAAAATACGCTCTTCTATTATTACAAATAAATACATATTATTTTTTTTAAACATTAAAATTTTGAATGAAAAAAATAAATTAAATGGTTCATTTTACGTTTTTTGAAACTAAAATTACATATAACGAAAAAATATATAAAAATACATAAATTTTATAACACAAATGTACAACAAATGTTAATGTCACCTCACTTTTTGTCGTTTCAAATAAAAATAATTTTAAAAAAAATCACTAAAAATTCTGTTTTAAGTTTTTTGTTGGTCAATTGCGGTTGGTACCATTGATTTCATAAAGGTACCTACACATTTTCATTTTTTTGTGTTTAACTTCTATATTAAATATGAAGCGTGGTGTTTTTTTCTTTGTAACACCGTTTAGATCATATTTCTAACTACAATATATGGCTTAGGCTTTTCTAAGGGTTGATTTTGTAATATAAGATTTAAAATGTTTAAATTTTCAGTTTTGTCAATGAAATTAATAATATTGGCATTATTTTCGTTACAAATTTAATTTTCTTTTTCACATTAATATAGTAACAAACAAAGTATTAAAAATATTTGGCTTCTTTCTCCGCAATGGACGACACTCTTGTATTCTTCTTTAATTCGAAGTCGAGTCGAGTATAATCACTTTAAAATCCACTTGCATTTCATTGAAAAATTCTGCATCAATATCTAAGATATATTAACTATAAACTCGGTCTTTTAGAAACTATAAATTATGACCACTTGACGAAGGAATAAAAAATATTAAAACTCTCAGAATAAAGACTTGTTTCCGACTTTACATTTATTGTTTATTAATTAAATTATCAATGGAATTATAGACAGTCCTGATTTAGTCTAATCACTTCATACCAACTAGAACTACTCGATCGAAAATTATTTTTAATTCCAACAATAATATCAGGACTGTGTCATTTAGACACTCGCCTGTACCTAAATTACATGGTGGAGTTGGCAATAATTTCCCAGAAATTTTAGATGTGTTCAACTGTACGGAATATAGTTACAAGAAGGCTATAATAACATACCTCAGTGATAATAACAATTAAGGTTAGTGTAATACTATTCTTCAACATGGGGTCTATATAATTTTAAATGCAAATTTCACTTTGGATTACTGTTCCACAGAATTATTACGTGTATATTATCACGTGTTTTGACGGCATCAGTGGTCGAGGGATAAGGCTATTCAGAATTGAAACGTTTATTGAAATGGCATTAGTTTGGTGATAATTGCCAGGTACTCCCCCGCCTTCCTTTTACTATCTTGATAACGGTCACTTTTCATTCCCGATCTTGCGCTGTATAATGCCTTTACATTGATGTCACGACTACCGACATGTTTAGAGTATTTACTCTGAATTGAATAACCACATCTCATATTAGAGATAAAAGAACTTTCAAGACATTTTTCTAATTAATTCATAATCTAGTTGACTGTGCTATATCCGATGTGCCCGTGCCATCGAAAATCCAAGAGTGACCGCCATTGCTCGGAAACGGAACCTCTATCCGCCTCCTTCCTCTAGTGTTGCCCTAGTCATCCCACTGATAACCTATAAGGAAATAATTGACTAGTACTTAACTGATGCTGATTGTTCTGTAGCGAATTATGTTATAAAGCAGTGTTCATTCCACTACTGTGAGTAAATAAAAAATTTAATCTGCTTCATAACATTCTCCTTCCACTCCCCACAACCTTCAGCCTCACAACATACTTAATATTCTTGTACGGTATTCATATATTTTTTTAAATCTTTAAAATGGGTGTATAATAAATAAATAAGCTACATATCACGTGTTTGCGCAGCTGTATGTAGTTTTGTGGAGATGCCGATGTCACGACGTGCGCATAAAAGATTCACTACAGTTAGCTAAAGTTTGACATGTGTGAAATATTCCACATACATTACAATTCTTTCGGAAACTTTCAACGTTCGTGTAAAGTACACAGATAATAAATGCTTCTTGCATGAAACGTCATGAAAATTTAAAGGTTTTTCGGATTGAAAGATTGGTTTGTTTGTCACTAGCATAACCAATTGATTCTGCTATATTAAATTTTCTGCGCATTACTTATACGTTTAAAAAAATGTTGTGAAACTGAACCATAAAACTGAACGTTCACTTTACCTAAAATATTGCTATATATTTCCAGAGTACTGGATTTCATTGTTTTTTTTTATTTGCAAATTTTTTGATACGCACAGGTACATACATAATTATACAAAATATAAGACAGTAACCAAAAAAAATCCCAGAAAGGCGAAGCATGTGAGTGGGCATTATGAAGTATGTGTGCAAAACAGTGGTGGTTAAATAAAGAAAAAAATATAGTACCTATAGATAGATGAATGTGATTTTACTGGAGTTTCTGCGAATTTAATAAAAACAGTTGAAGTTGAAGTTAAATAGAAGTTAAAGTAATTTCAAAAGTTTTTTTTGATGTAGACGGTAATGGCCATTGATGTAGTCTATGGTAATGGCATATTTTAGGCATACTACGCCTATAAATAATATAAAAATGTTTCTCACTTCCAGATTTTTCTTTCTCAGCTTTTAACATTTATTTTATATGAGCTAAGGTTTTGGCAAATGTTGATGAAATTCAGCAAGAAATCAAACAATTTTGGACAAATATAGTTAATGTGTCTTTGGGCCAGCCTGGTTTTGCAGTGGGGCACTGTGTTCACGCATATGTTGTGTCTCTGGCTAGATACTTTCACGTATATGACAGACTCCGTGGTCGAGGGATAAGGCCCTCGACTAGCAAATCCGGAGGTCACGGATTTATATCTCGGCGTGTGCAAGTAAATTGTATTTGATTGAATTGCGTTACTTCTCAATTTATTAATTGTTAATATATAGTATATTCGCGGCACGTTATGGAGTGTAAGATTCTTTCAGCGTCGCCCTGGTGTAAGACCACCATTCATTATTGAAAAATGTTTGAAATAGATTTAGCCGTGTTTAGTGATCAGTTCTAAATAGCCAGATACTTCACCACGTTCTTCTATCATCTCCCCAAATAATTTCTCAATTGAGTTGGGTAGTTTCGTTAAAAAAAAAATTTTTTTTTTTTCGCAATCAACCTCGAAATATCTACATTTGTAATTTATTGTAATTGGTTTGTATATTTAATTTTTTTTTTAATATTCCTTTGCCATTTCCGCTGCCTTCACCAACACAACATGCTCCAGTTGATGATGCCATGTTCTCACTGGCTCCAGACAGTCTAGCATGAATACTTTTATTTTTTGAATAATTTAATGAGTTAAACTTCAAATTGTAATATTTCATAATTGAAGACAATATAAGCGATAATAGTCTAATTACTACAACCGACAAATGATTTAATATTACAAGTTATTCCAAAAATTATAATTTGATTTATTAATCAGAACGCCAACCTATTTCATAGAACTTTGAATTAACTTTAAATAATATAGGTATAATTCCCAATTCGGGTAAAAATGAACGTCTCTAATTTCCAGTGTTGAATCAATATTAGTTTAATTTCGTGGCATCCTTCAATTAAAAGCGCTGCAAAAACAAAACAGGAGTTTTTCAATTTGGGGATTTTATTAATTCTTTCACAGAAAGGTCGTACAAAAAATCGAATTAATCGTTTTCTTTCCAACGTTGAAATGTTAAAGTGAAAAAAAAAATCACGATCTGTGAATTTTCAGAATTGTTGAATCGCACGTTCTTTGTATTTTTGCCGTCGTTTATTTTAATGGTTGAATGTTAAAATTCTTTTTTATTTCGCTAGAACATTCTTTGAGTATAATGTTTGTAAATATACCTACTTTTAAATTAGGTGCCAAATAGTTGTAGTATTTCCGCTTTGCACTAAAATCCAAATAAATGGAATATTTCAGAACGTATCCGAAAACTAAAAACTGTTTTTCAAAAGTGATAAAATACGCTCTCTAATTATTAAAAATAAACTTTTTTTTTTAAATATTAAATTTTTTAATGCAAACAGAAAAAAAATGGCTGCCTTTATGTTTTTTGTAACTAAAATTACTGATAAAAAATATATAAAAGAAAACACTATTTTTATTATATAAAAATATTTCAAATGTTAATATGACCTCACTTTTATTTTGTTTCAAATAAAAATATACGAATCTCATTTTTTTCAAATTGCGTTCGATACCTTTGGCTTCATGAAGGTGTACATTTGAATTGTTATGTGTTTAATTTCTAGATTTGAATATAAAGCGTTGTGTTTTTTTCTTTCTAACACCTTTTAGATCATATTTCTAACTACAAGAGTAAGGAAGACATAAGGAAGACGTAAGAGACCGGAGGAGTTGTTCCCAAAATGTAACAAATTACCCTGAAGGGTTAAACACTTGAAGTTTATTACTAAATGTAATTTTAAAATAACGCTTTGCATGCAATTAATTTTTCATTAAAAAATGATAGTTGGCAGATTTTTTTGTTTTTTTACGAGTATAAATTTTAATTGATTAAATTGTATAATTTCACAAATTATTCATTTAATAAACAATATGATCCTTCCAGTGTGGAAAATACTCTCAGAATCGCATTGCTGTAAAATCAACTTTTTTTTTATTTTTTTTTTATTAGGTACAATATTTTTTTACAATTCAAGTTTTCCAGTAATTTAGGCCTCACTGGGTGGCTTGCCCGTGCTGAGGCCGTCATTTTATAATATGAAAATAAAAAAAATTATACATTTAAAATTAAAAATACATAATAATATATTTAAAATTAAAAAATAGTACATCGAAAATAATCTTGTGTGTTTGTGAGTGATGTGTGTTTATATTGGTTTTGTGTGTTACGTGTAGGTTTTATTTTTATTTTATGCTATGAAATTTTGGTAATATTATCTTTTTTGTTCTTTAATCCATTTTGTAATTTTGTGTGTGAATTTATTTTTATTTTCCTCAATTTTAATTTCATGTTTTAAACTGTTGAAAGCTTTTATTGCATGGTATTGGTAGTGTCTTTGTCCAAAGCTTGAATTTACTGTCGGAGTTTTTATGTTTTCTTTGCACGCTTGTCTAACTGGTCTGTTAGTGTTATTTTGTGTATGTTGAAATTTATTTTTTTTTGTCAAAAATGTAGCTTAGTAGTGTTTTAACGTATAATTGGCGTATATCTAGTACGTCACAGCTGTTGAATATTTGGTCTGTATCAGTCAGTCTATGTTTTTTTAGTATTACCTTTAAGATCGTTTTCTGTGCGGTTTCTATGTAGTTGATAGCCGAGTTTGTTGCTCCTCCCCAAGCAATAATTCCATATTCTATTATTGATTGGCAAAGTGCAAAATATATTGTTTTCAATTGTTTTATTTTATATATGATTTTAATTAGAATTGAAACGTTTTTTAGCCGTATTTGGTGACCGGAAGTGAATAGCCAGGTACTTCCCTACCTTCATCTTCCTGTCCCTTTCTCCTTTCCCCTTCCCACTACCTTCAGCTTCTTAACATATCGCAATTGGGGATGCCATAGTCTCACCGGCTCCGAATAGCTGGGAGCAGTTGGGACTCCTGTGCGGTATTCACACTAAAAAATAAATAAATATACAAAAATTTAGACTACGATGCTCCACAACTTATAAAGGAAATGCTATCACAATCGTTGATACAGTTGTTATAAAGTCCATCTGTAAAAGCTCTTCAAATTTAATTCTGGGTTTATCCAATTAAATATATGTGCTTTGTATTTAAATTTTGATTAAGTAGATATCTTTATTAAGAGTAAATTTTAAAATTATTTTAATGTTAGAAATATCAAAATTATTTGTTTGTTTTGGGAAATAACGAAAATCGGAAAATTGGATAACTGTACACCTCGTATATATGAACTTCATAGAACTGGGTAACTTTTGTCATAACAGTCACCCATTTCCGTTACAATGTTTAAGCTAGCGTGTGAATAGTGCCTTATCGCGTATCTTAGGCTAACAAGTCTTTAAATACTATACGCATGAATTACATCGCACTTTCTTGCGAAAAGTTACAAAATAAACTATGAATGATAAACACAGAGTACCTACATGTAATACATATATGAATACAAAAAACAATATAGGCACTAAGTGCCAAAAAACTGAGATATAATGGATTTTGTGAAAAAGTCGAAAAAATTTCATTTAATATTTGTATTTTTTACAATAAATATGTTATACAGTATTATAAAGTAAAACAAAAAATAGCCTTTCTTTACCATTAAGAGACAAGGTTCTTGTGTTTGGTGAAGGAATTCTATCTCAATTATTAAAAAAAATCATATAAGTAATAAATAAAATATTGTAAATATAACAAAAAGAAAGAAAAAAAACATGCTTATTAACTTATTTTTGTATTGCTTTACAATATTTCACAACTTTTATGATATATTTTATCAGCAGAACAAGTTGTCGCACCTCCGTTGTCAGCAATTTACATACAAATAATAGTTGAAATGAATGGTAGTTGGTTCATATTTTAAAATAAAGTAAGCTAGCTCTTAGAGCTAGATGTTATAATATTTTTTGCGGCGCCTGGGCATTTATTTAGGTTATTGACGATGGCACAAAAAAACATTTCTGAATATTTTTTTTTAATGGTACTTAGTACTTTATTTCTATTCTCGTACATACAGTTTGCAGGTAAATAAATTATCAGTGAAGCAAAAATATTACTAATATAAAACAAGGTAGTAAAGTTTAAAGCAGTTATTCTTAACGAGGCGGTACCGCCCCCTGCCTCCTCTTTCGTTGTAAAATAACGTTTTAAAAAACAAGGTAGTAGAGTGTAAAGGAGTGATTCCCAACGAGGCGGTATGGCCTACCTGCCCCCCCAGTGGAGGCGTTGGAAAGATCGAGAGGTGCGGTGGTTGCCTTGAGGGCAAATAGAGAGCAATGAAAGATTACAACGAGGCGGTGAAGGTCTGAAAAGGCGGTAAGAGGAATAAAAAAAATACTTTTCTTAATGTATTTAAATAAGTCGTTGCACCATTACAAAAATCTTGCATAAGAACCGATCAATTATTGATTGATTATTAATGATAGATTAATAATATTTTTGTTGTTTTTATAACATTGTTTTAAAAAAAACTTTTTTTTATTGCAAAATAATATTTAAACAAACCTTTTTTTATTTATATATTTAGGAGTTCAAAATTATCTCAACATGTCTAAAAATCCACCCACTTCCATAAGTATAATTGGAAAACTTGCACGGAGGAAAATGAGTATCGCGAATCTCTTCAAATTATTGGTAATCCTATCAAAAACGGGATTGCAAGTCGTTTCCTGATGAACTTTTAGTAAAATCCTAATATATCAGAACATGTGTTCATGCATGTGTATTTGACAGTATATAATAACGAAATACGAAAATATTAATATTTTTATGAACTCGTGTTCCAACATCGTGAAAATATATTCGTCATTTATTCATTTTTTATCAGGAAACAATAATTACTAATTGAACGGTTCATCCCCAAGACTATTGCAATTATGTACCGACGACTTAGTTGATTTTATTTGGACTTTTTAAAAATTCCATTCAGCCCTTCACTGCCCCCTTGGAACCTTTCAAAGTCCACCACCGCCCCCTGGATCTCACCGTCGCCCCCAGGGGGGCGGTACCGCCCCCCGTTAGTTATCTCTTATCTAGCCCTAAGCCGCGCAGAAAATAGAAAACTTATTCCCAAGATCAACATCGATACCATGGTCGGTGAAATCTGATCGTAGACCTATTTTGGATATATTTTGAAAATTTATAAGTATAATATTATATAATTTCAGACTTTCATTCATTCTGCTTGAGCTCTCAGTGGTCGAATAGACATAGTCGAATAGTCAGTAGACAAAAAGATTTTGTTTATTTATATATCGACTAAACGAAGTCCCCGGCGTTGCCCGGGCTTTATACAGAGTTTTTTTCTAAAAGTTATGTAGATAGCGACCTTCCTTTTATTTTCAAGGTCGAATACTAAAAATATCATCAGTGTCCGCTACATACACTATTTTTAGATGATAGTATTTTTTGGAAGCAGTTTTTAAAATTTTAAATATTCATATCTATTAACCAAACACATTGAAAGCGATCATTCGATTCATATCTTGTAACCAAACACAGAGAAAGCAATCATTCGATTCATGTATGGTAACCAAACACAGTGAAAGCAATCATTCGATTCATATCTGGTAACCAAACACAGTGAAGCAATCATTCGATTCATACCTGGTAACCAAACACAGTGAAAGCAAACATTCGATTCATATCTTGTAACCAAACACAGTGAAAGCATTCATTCGATTCATGTATGGTAACCAAACACAGTGAAAGCAATCATTCGATTCATATCTGGTAACCAAACACAGTGAAAGCAATCATTCGATTCATGTATGGTAACCAAACACAGTGAAAGCAATCATTCGATTCATATCTGGTAACCAAACACAGTGAAAGCAATCATCCGATTCTGAATGGCAATATTTCACCATAGCTTTGCTGAGGCTTTACTTTTATAATAAGTTAATTTTTTTTAAACATTTTTCATGTTAATCTCTGGAACTATTCTTAGGGCGGGTTGTTTCACAAAATTTGATTTATTAATCAAATTTCAAATTTAATATTCAAGTTCCGCTAAGCACCACAAAACAACCGGCCCATTAATAAAAAAAACATAACTTATATATTAACTTTTAAATTTTATGAATTGTTCAAATTCTGAGAAACAACTGGCCTATTTTGAAATAGTTTACCTTATATGTTCCTAACTAGTACACTCGTTGAAGATCTGATACAATTTTTTATGCTGCGAAAGAGTGGACTTCTACCTATCAGAGATCGCCGATCAATAGAGCGACTCAGCATTGACCATTGACCATTGACCATTAAACATTTTTAACGTCACTTATTGACAGTTCATCAACTATCTTTTGACTTACGTCACAAAATAGTAAAACTGCCCCCATAACGTTTTTATACTTACAAGAACCTCAAATTTGTAATCTTCTCCTTTATTTACTTATTTTTATAATAAAAACACATAAATTTGTTTTTGACCACGATAGTTTTATTTTCACTCTACCGGTTTCGGAAGATCCCTTCCTTCGTCAGGAGAATATTTAAAGTTTTAAATATTCTCCTGACGAAGGAATCTTCCGAAACCGGTAGAGTGAAAATAAAACTATCGTGGTCAAAAACAAATTTATGTGTTTTTATTATAAATTATGATGAGCCACAAAGTGAATGCTTTTTACAATTACTTATTTTTATTTATTTTATTTTATTTTGGAAACAAACAGTCGTTTATATATTTAGCAAAAACAGAAATTATTTACAATATTAGATCAATAATGTTCCATGATATTCCAATATTCAAATCCAATATTCCAATATCCAAATCCAATATTGATTCAATATTTGCACCTATGCAATTTATTTATAAATGACAAAGAAATATAAAAAATAAACGTTATAAGGAATTACAAAATGTTATAAAACAATTAAAGACAGTTAGTAGTAATACAGTTTTCGCATAATTATAATTAAAAAAAATAAAAATAAACTAAGATGATAGGATTATTTCACAAAATAAAAATTTATCAGTTTAGTAAGTTGCATTTTATATCTTTTCAAGTTACAGTTTAAAATGTCTACATTGTCTACTCTCCGTTATATATTGGTGTATCCAAAAACCGTTCTATGGAGAAATTGTAAATAAATATATCATTTCTTGTAAGTTGTATCGAAAGTATGAATTCTAAATCCGTATCCAATGATTATAAATTTTAATCACTGTTTTTTTTCATAATCTCGAAAAAATGAAGAAAAAAATCTTATAATAATAACGTAGATATTTTTTATATTGACGAATAAATTTTGTCTAACGATTTAATTGTGGCATTTTCTATTTGTCGCTAAAATAATATGTTCGTTTTAATTTGTAAATTTGGCAACGTTGATGTCAAGCCGGGCAACTTTGGTGACATCTGTCTCACCATCTAGGGGCGTTTTCTATGTCGTAATGAAATTGTAGCCAGTTAGAACAGTTTTTTTTTTAAAAGAAAAACAAACTTTACCGGGTTACGGATAACCTGACAATATTTGAAAATCTCCTACTACTATCACACTAAGCGGACAATGTTGCTTGTGTTGTGATGGAGGACTTCAGCCAGGAGTCAGCCGGGGAATTGAACACACTACGCCTGGGTGGGACTCAAACGCGATGTCAACTCGGCCACCGACCGGTCAAATAAATGAAATGAACGTACTTTACATAAAAAACCTTCCAGAAGAATTTTTTTAAATGACAGTGAAAACCCAATCAAAACCCGTTGCGTAGATTGGAAGAACTAAGCGCACAAACAGACAGACGCGCATAACCATTTTAATTTATACTATTTAGATTAGATTAGATTTCGTAACTTCACATAACTTCAAATATATTCTAAGAAAGCTTCATAATATATTCCCCGCTACGTTTGCAAACATAGAACTTGATACAACATTTATGTGAAATCCATTCAAGAAGTTAACCAGTAACGTTTCCTACGGTTTTAGATCGTTTTTGAAATCAATGATTCTGTATGAAAATATTAAAGTCACACATTTTTTGTATGATAATCATAATCAGAAAAATAAACTTATAATCTCTCACCACATTTTCAACGGTGTTCCATGAAAATTCCCCATTGTACGTAAGTAAATACATAATGTCACTGAGCTTGCCATATTCACGATTTGAGCAAATGTTGCGTGTTCTTATCTACAGGGCCACAATCAAAATCTGTTCCGTTCGCGTGATGCTCCCCTATGTTGTTAGTTTAGAAATCTCCATATGTAAACGTTCTATTATAATATTTAATTGCCGCGTACTCGAAAATATAACAATGCGCCATTTGCGAAAATGCGATAATTTCGTGTGGAGGCTGTCACAGCTTTGGCATCATTATTTGTCAGCGACTTCAATTTACATTTAAATTGGGTTCTCGCAATTCCGTTTGAATCTGATTATCAACTGGCGCAGTGTTATTTGTGATTACATAAATATTAAAAATATCACCGTTTTGTTTGGTTTTAACCAATTTGCATCCAGAGAACTGAAATATTATTATACTCGATAAAGCGAAGCATTTAACTAGTAGTTCTGTGAACAGTATATCTAGCGTTAAAAAAGCCTTGTTAATTTTTGTCTTTTTTTATATATGAAAAACTAAATAGTCTCTTATAATTTGTAATTAAATGCTTATACTCATACTAACCTACTAATAAACCATGTATATTATGTAACTTTTTATTTCAAATAACCAGTTCAGCGATTTTAGACATATTATGCCCAGTTTGCGAAAACGTTTTGATCGATCGCTAGCAATAATGTGCCAAATTTATAGAACCTAAGAATATGGAATAAGGGGTGAAATCTAGGTGGATTTATTGATTTTAAACAGCAATAAGCAGTTTCATATTTTTACATATTTATATTTTGGGGAATGGTATCAATTAAAGAAAATGGTAAATGTATCTATATACTCGTGTGTATATATATATGACGCCAATCGCTGGAGTAGGGAATATTAAAAATTGATCAAAAAAAAAACGTCACTATCTCAATGATGGTTCTTTTCTTCAAACTTTCTTCAGGCAGGTATACCTACAGGCGTAGCCCACAATATTGAGAAAAAAGACGCAAACAAGAAATTCCAAATAAACACGGTGATTTCACACTTAATCAAAGTAACGATCGCGCGAATAATATAGATAATGCAGAAAAGACAGTAGATTTTCTAAAACGGAAACGGAACACACAAACAAATTTATAGACATGTGAAAAGCCAAACGGTCGAGTTAAAGTAGAACTTTGCTACGCTCAGTAATTTACGACAAACTTGCACTACTTCAGGCACACAAAGATATTTTTAATGAAAATAATACCCCACTGCTAAATATTAGCATAAGGAATTCTTCTGTTGGTGGACTAACTGTACCACCCGTACGAACCACAATAGCACAGAATCACTATGTATATAAAGGAATAAAATTACTTAATCAATTACCCGCTGATATGCGAACAGAAAAAAGTACGACTAATATAAAAAAAAATTCAATCATATTTTTGTAGTACCACCATTTAATTTTAACTTCCTCTTAGATATATTCTTGACTGTTTTGTTATTCCTAATGTTTTATTTACATTTCTTGTTTTAATTACTTTTATAATCTTAAAAAATATTATGTCTAAATCTCTAATTTGTTAAATTCTTAAGTTATTAATAAGTTGTCCTCTCCTAACCACAAGCGTCAGCTTTTGTAGGAGAGTGTATAAAATATGCTTTCATATGTTATATTTTGTAAAAATAAATAAATAAAATCAAAGTCGTTTGATAGTATTTGAGCAATCGTGTTTAATCGTGTAGAGTATGATCTCAGGGAAAATCTTTGCTTATTATGAATATAAGATGTCTCATAAGAAAATCGCTCTGATTAAAGACCGCAAAGACGTATTAAGTGGACAGCCAAGAACATTCCTCTACCACATCTCTTTCCCCTCCCCACACCCGCTAGCCTCATAACAAACCCCGATCAAATTGGGGATACAATAGTCCCAGCATTCCTTGTGTGGTGTTCATTTAAAATATACCGGTTTTTTATGGACGAGATTATTTAAAGTGGAATTTGATGATTTTACTACGGACAGTGATTAAAAAAATATAATAGCATTAAAATTTAATAGACTATCTCTTGCTGCTACTAAAAAATATGTGTGATGTACGCGGGTAGTTTTCTTCATTATTTGAAATCAGTCGTGCGATATAATTATTTTATTTTAACAGTTAGAACGAATTAATTTCACGATTATGTTTAAAGAACATTATAAAAAAACGGTACCTGTACGATATAAAACGTAACATTATTTAATATAACATAATGATTTTATACAATATTACAACAAATCATAACATAATACAAATTACAAAATAATATTACAACATAACATTACATTATTAAATGCACCCATACAAAATAAGCATCCTTTCTCTCTTCAAAGGTGGTAATAAGTAATATTTTTAACATGCAACATTTTGTTACCACTGCGTCCTCTTTTTCAACACATGTATGTATGTTGCAGAAATACCTACAACCGAGTGTTTTTTTATCATTCTGCAGGGTGTTCCCGGTGGTAACATTTGTCCAAAGTGTCGAAGTTTTTCTTCTTTTCCAAAAAGTAATCACCGGTGACAAATGTTTTTCTTAGCGTGCAAAAGAAATCGTTACACGTAATTGAAAAAATACCAATGTGATGAAATGACGATTATTCTTCATTCCATTTGTATTGCCAATGTCAATAGGATAGGAGGTATTTAATTTAATTGAATTTTAATTTATATTGAAAACATTTTACGATTTTTTTTCAATGGATAGATATTTTATTTTGCCAACACCGGATTTTGAACTCGCGATTTTTGTGACAGTAATAACTTTCTTTTCCAAACTCCGACCCAGAAGTCGAGAGTTCAATACCCAGCCTACGCAAAAATAAATTATTTGCACCTCGTTCTATACTAGCTTTGTCATCAGGAGAGACCATGAATCGTCGTAGAATTATTGCTTGAGAAATCTGACATTAATAGAACAAGTAGATAAGCCTACATAAAAAACATAAAAACTCTGTCGATAAGCACCAGCTTTGGACAAAGAAACTAAAAAATACCAGGCATTAAAAGCATTCAACAATTTTACACTCGACACGAAAAATGAAATAAAAAATTTCACAAAAAAAATTAAGATATGGATTAATGAATAAAAATGGGTATATTACAAAAAAAAGTCATAAAATAATAAAATGGGGGCCTCAACAATTATAAAATTTTAAACAAAATAAAAATAAAAACATTTCATCATCGTCTTTTCCATCTCCTTCCCCCATTGACTTGGCCGAATAATATTTCTCAAATGTAAAGGGTAGTCTTACGCATTAAAAAAATCATTCGTTTTAACCTGTCAGTGGCTAAGTTGGCATCGCTTTTGGGTCCCACCCAGGCGTAGGGTGTTATATCCCTCGGCTGGCTTAGTTCTCCATCACAATACAAGCAACATTTTTCACTTACTGTGGTGGTAGTAGGATATTTTCAAATATTGTCAGGTTATTCGTAATCCGGTAATGTTTGTCTTTCTTTTAAAAAGAGAAAAAAATCTATGTGGTATTAATTGGTCTCTTTATTGTTTCAGGAATTCAACCCCTCTGGAAAAAAATACGGGCATCATCATTTAAGTGAAATAAAAAATAGTGTTCTTTTAACTAAAGAAGTACTTTAAGTTGAAGCAGTGATAAACTTGTGGCAAAGTTTGAAAAAAGTTGTAACTTGCGATAAATCATAAAATATTGACTCGTATTAACTGAAAAGTATAAAACAGTGTCATCAACTGACCTGATTACTACAAATCACAGCAAAAGGGCGGCTTTAGGGCGCCTTTGTACGGACGCGGCTTGTTTGCAGCGGGCGGAAGAGAAGCCGTTGTCTGCGCATGTCCCCCGCGCACACTTCCGCTTCCGGCATGAAGGGGCGCCACCAGTTCCGGAGGAGGTTCAGCCTGCAGCCCTCTTTTCTCAAAGAGGAGCCGGAAGACGACAGGCGTACCAATCATAAGTCAGTTATTACAACTCTTTTTTGTTTTATTCGTCTCTTCTTCAAGTATTTTTTTCTGGAAAATATCAGCTAAGAAAAAATAATGAAACAAAGCACTTATATATTACTTCACTTGCACAGGAACCTTACTGCCAGGGGAATATTACAATGAATTCTAAATATGTTAACTATTTACAATGACAATATTATAGTTTCTTACACGAATAGCATGGTTCCAGGTTATAAAATACAAGTCACAATAATACGAACATAAAATTAACTTTTTATTTTACCGGAATACCTTTTTTAAACTTTTTGAAGGTTTTAGCAGTCAATTTTACATTTGATTGAGAAAAAGATAATACTGGGAACTGGTAATCGAACCCACCATCACTTTCTTACTGGGACAACGTCTCAGACTTGTGCTGTTTCATGTTTAATTTAGATTTTTGTTCGTCAATGATATATTAAATTGATGTAAAAACCTTGAAACTAGTAAAATGAAAAATTATTCTGTACACAAAAAATTTCAATCACGCGATTTATTTAAACGCTGAGTAGATTTATTGTCTGTGATGCTTTTTGCACAGAAACGACAGGACCGAGGACACGAATTCAAGCAGCGGAAACCTATCATCCAACAACGTCAGGCACAAGATAGTCGTCATGGGATCTGCCAAGGTCGGCAAGTCCTCCATCATAGCCCGCTTCCTCTACAACACCTTCTCCCCGAAGTACAAGAGAACAGTGGAAGAGATGCACCACGGGGACTTCTCCGTTCAGGGGGTCCAGCTCACCCTGGATATCCTGGACACATCTGGAGCCTTTGAGTTCCCGGCCATGAGGGCTTTGTCCATATCCTCAGCTGATGCCTTCATCCTGGTGTACGATGTGACAGATATGGCAACCTTTGAAGAAGTCCGGATGATCAGGGACCAGATTCACGAGACCAAAGCCAGCACGGCTGTACCCATCGTCGTGGTTGGAAACAAATTGGACTTGGCTGATAACTCCCGAGAGGTTGGTTTAAATTATATATCGATTTTCTTTCATTGAAATTGTAATATTTTAATCGTTGTAACAAGTTATCAAAAACATCACAAGTACATATCTAATTTACCATGGTAACATATATTTATATTATTGTAGAAAGCAATCACTTTGTGGTTTGACATATTTAATAAAATAAAATACTTTTTTGTTTTAAAACCACGATATTTATTAATTTAAGAACCGACCGGTTTCGCTTTACTTAAGCATCATCAGGGTACAAATTAATACTAAACAAGAAGTACATAATGTGTGCATATATATAACAAAATATAGAGGGAGACAACATGATACAAATATAAGCAACACAAAGACGGTCATAAAATACATTAACATTAGTGGTAAAATTGGTTTTTCCATTATTTGTGCACTTATTTTAATGTATTTTATGACCGTCTTTGTTTTGCTTATATTTGTATCATGTTGTCTCCCTCTATATTTTGTTATATATATGCACACATTATGTACTTCTTGTTTAGTATTAATTTGTACCCTGATGATGCTTAAGTAAAGCGAAATCGGTCGGTTCTTAAATTAATAAATATCGTGGTTTTAAAACAAAAAAGTATTTTATTTTATTACATATATTTATACCCTCATTACACGATAAGGCAAGTAATCCATTAGTTACGATGGTATTAGGTAGCTATGTGTAGTAATATTTCTCTGTATTATGTTATAACATAATGTAATATATTTAAACAATGATATTAGATACATCTAGTGCATTCTTATTTTATTTGATTTTTTTTCTCTTGCTTAGCCGTTAAGTTTTTCTGAAAACTGATGACGCGGTGCTGATTTTCAATATTTTAGATCTAGTATTTTGGATGAACGAAGTATGTAGGAAGAATGAATTAGTGATGAATTTAAGCAAGTCTAAGGCCGTAGGGTTTGAAAGAGAGATAACGAAAACAGTATGCAATACAGTCGTGAATGATGGATACTTGGAGCAAGTGAATAATTTTATGTATTTTGAATGTATGTTTACGAGAGATGGAAAGGAAGATAAAGATATTGAAAGAAGTGAAAATGCAGGTAACTCCATTAATAGAGGACTAACCTGGTTGGCGTTAGCAAAAAAATGTTTAAAGAAGCGAAGCTAGCAGTCCACAATGGGGTGCTGATACCTACTCTGATGTTTACCAGGGTTCCATGATAACTCAACCCAGTGACAATTCAACACACATTTAAAAAGTGATATAAAGTCATTAGAAACGATGAAAAAAAAAATTTTAACCTAACCTAATCTAACCTAACCTACATAACCCAGTTGATAATTTTTTTGTTTGATCACTTTCCATGACTTTATATAACTTTTTAAAGATGTGATGAATTATCATTTTCAAGATTTATCCGTTCACCGTTTACCAGTGCGGCATGGAATTGGCGGAGGAAAGGTAAAAATAGACTGGATGCTGTGGAAATGAAATCACTGAGACGTGTGTGTAGTAAAACGATTGATTCGCAAAGAATTAAATGTTGATGTAAGCTTTATGAGTAAGATTAAGAAAGGGACGCTTAGATGGTTTGGAAATTTAGAGCGAATGAACGAAGAAAGGAGTGTAAGGAGAATACATGAGGCGAATATGAATGCTGGACGCCAGAGGAAGACATGGCACGATCAAGTGCACCAAGTACTTGAGTGCCATGTCAAGAGTCTGTATAACAGAAAAGTATGTATGAGACGATATGTGAATGTGAATGAGGTCAGTGAGTCCTCTCTGCCTACCCCTGCGGGAAATGGCGTGATAGTAAGTTAGTTAGTTAAAGACGTTTATTTTTCCAAGGATTCCACGCATCAGCATTGTTATATTTTACTACCTTGTATTACAATTCAAAGATTTGCGCTGATGTGAGCATTAAATGTGAAGAAACTTCCCGATGCATAACTCTTCGTTACCTGACATTCAAAGACAAGGGTCTTGAACTCAGATCAAGGTCTATCGACCTCTTCACAAATGTGGAGTGGGTACTCATTCGCTTGTTCAAGCATCTCGTTACATCCTGCAATGCCATTTTTATTGATAAAAAGTTCCTTTGGTTCAAACAGTCGCAATTTATTTTTTTTAACAGTGCAATCTGTTACTTTTTTGTAAAAGATTAACAGTATTACTAAAAAACGTGATTTTAATAATAATCGGGTCGTAAGGTCAGAACATTGAAAAACTTGATTTATTACCATGGCGTTTAATTGGTTAAAACCTTCTTAAACCAGGCTCCAGGCCAGCTTTACCACACCAACGTTGAACGGGCGTGTAAAAATCCAATTATTAAGACGGATAATGTGTTACGGGTCGCGCAATTACAGTTGACTCCAACAACAACACATACTTAAGATTATGTATATTGCTGCAAATGTGCCTATATGTATACACTTCCTACTTCCGACAGTGGTATCCTTGCGAAACGTCACTGTATTTAGCAAAAGGGGACATTAAGTGCACCTATACGATTTTACAATTTCAAAAACCGGAAAAAATTTGCAGACGATCGAATAGTTTTACGTGATATTTTTTATCTGAAGTCGAATAACGTGTTTGAAATATGTTGTATACGACTAATGCATTTGTGTGACAATATGTTTGTGTCAACACTGATTGAGATATTTATTAATAAAACATTGAATACAAATGTATATTTGTGTAGATATAGAAATGGCTTTTGCTGTGTTTGGTGACCAGATCTGAATATCCAGGTACTTCCCTACCTTCTTCTTCTCCATCTCCTTCCCCTCCCCACTACCTTTAGCATCACAACATACAATAGGGGATGCCATAATCTCACTGTATCCAAACGGCTGGGTGCAGTTGGGACTCTTGTGCGGTATTACTTTATTTTAAAATATTTTATTATTATTTAACGATATCCATAGACATGAATTCATCCAACTACATATTTTTTATAAATAGCTGCTAAGACAGTGGTACTTTGAGAAAGAAATTCCAGGTAATTTTTAATCAAGAACTTTTATAATTTAACATTATGAATTCAGATTATCAAACTTTGCAAGCGCCAATGTATTTTTTCGGGAAAGGAAAACAATTTCTCAAGACAAAAATCTTCGAATTTGTATTTCTTTTAATTTTCAGTTCGTGAAAATGAACACCTTGCGTTGGCTGTATTATGAAAGGCCAGAATCTATTTTTGGTAGCCAGTACGTGTAAATATTAATGAGGAAAAAAAACGTATCAACTTCAAAAATAATCAGTACTTTTCACAGGTACCATATAATGGGCTACTATTGTATTGGGGGGCGATCATTGCGGGTGTCTGCATAATTATTTCTACCACTCACAGGTACCATATAATGGGCTACTATTGTATTGGGGGGCGATCATCGCGGGTGTCTGCATAATTATTTCTACCACTCGCAGGTACCATATAATGGGCTACTTTTGAATGGGGGGGGCGATCATCGCAGGTATCTGCATAATTATTTCTACCACTCGCAGGTACCATATAATGGGCTACTATTGAATCGGGGGCGATCATCGCGGGTATCTGCATAATTATTTCTACCACTCGCAGGTACCATATAATGGGCTACTTTTGAATGGGGGGGGCGATCATCGCAGGTATCTGCATAATTATTTCTACCACTCGCAGGTACCATATAATGGGCTACTATTGAATCGGGGGCGATCATTGCGGGTATCTGCATAATTATTTCTACCACTCGCAGGTACCATATAATGGGCTACTATTGAATCGGGGGCGATCATCGCGGGTATCTGCATAATTATTTCTACCACTCGCAGGTACCATATAATGGGCTACTATTGAATCGGGGGCGATCATTGCGGGTATCTGCATAATTATTTCTACCACTCGCAGGTACCATATAATGGGCTACTATTGAATCGGGGGCGATCATCGCGGGTATCTGCATAATTATTTCTACCACTCGCAGGTACCATATAATGGGCTACTATTGAATGGGGGGGCGATCATCGCGGGTGTGTGCATAATTATTTCTACCACTCACAGGTACCATAGAAGTAATTATGCAAATATACGTCGCGTATATTTGCATAATTACTTCTACCACTCAGAAATCACTAGCTTCATTTTTATGATTTTCAGGCCACGTGGATACCATTGTATCATTACGTCATTATACTTTGACTCATTATAATTACTGTAAAACAAATGAACCACAATAAGCTTGCAAAGATATCAAAAAAATATTTCTCGTTTAGTGTGGTTGTTAAAATGGTATAACATTTGCTACCTGTTAAATACATGGACAGATCAAAACACAATTAAAAATGTAGTTTAATGAACGTGTACAATCTGTGCTATATCATTGATCCAGAACAAATCTAAATTTCTTGTAAAAAAAATGTAAGCTAATGCACGTTGTTTATTTAATTATTTTTTTACATTTGACAGATGGACTACGACACAACCGAATCAGTCGTGACCGTCGACTGGGAGAACGGCTTTGTGGAGGCCTCCGCCAAGGAGGGCACCAACGTCACGCAAGTCTTCAAGGAGCTCCTCACGCAGGCCAAGGTGAAGTACAACCTTAGCCCCGCCCTGCGACGGCGCAGGAGGCAGTCACTGCCGCCGCCCCAGCCTGGAGTACCCGCCCCCGTAGCTCCCATGCCCACTCCCGCTCAACTGGCCCATCTGCAGCAGATCAGGGAACGTCACGCGGGTGGCAAGAGGAACTCCTGCATCCTGTCTTAAAAGCCAACACCACCAAAAGACTAAACTATTTATGCCAAGAGAAATATTTTCAAACAGACTAAGTCGCGACGGATTATTTCCTAAAGAGAAGCAAGATTTTAACATTAATTTTCAGTTAACTTTTGAGTGATCTACGTACAATTTAAAACGATACTAATACATCAATGTTAATCAAGCAGCTCGTTTTATATTGCAATGCAAGTTTTATCGACAAATGTCTCTTTCCAAGACTTTTTGTTCAAACGATAGGAACACTACCAAAATTTCCAAGACTTGAAACTTAACTGTATACTGACAGACTAAGTCACAATGGATTCGTTCTTGGAGAGAAGCAAAACACACGCTGTTATTTCTACACATATAAACATACTTTCACAACAACCTCCCCTGATGATGAACATTGCTGTACAGGCTGTCTGAAAGCTGAGCTAAAGGAAAAGGAAGCAAACAATAAAGATTTCATAATTTATTTTAATTATCTTTTGAGCGATTTATAATCTAAAACGATGCGTGGAGTTCAATTTTGATACCTAGGAGATCAAAATCTTAAAAAGGTTAAATTTTCTATAACATTAAAATGACTTATTTTTGAGTCATCTTATCTAAAACGATGCAAAGAGAAGATTTAAATCCTTGAAAGAGAAAGAAGATACATTTTCAACATTAATATTCTTTATTTTGTAAGTGATCTGTAATCTAAAAAGAAACAAAGAGATCAAAATGGGGAAAAAAACTAAAGAATTAAAAAATAAGTACAATTTTGTTCAATAGTTGTGCTTGTATAACCATATCAGCCCAAATTTAACCCCGAAGAAAGCCATATCACTGAAGAAGCAGCAAATAAAAAGTTACCACGAAATAAATGTGGAATGATATAAAAGATTTCTCTAAATTTGTGTAATTACGTAATTATAATACAAATTGGAATATACACGAATTGTGGAAAAAGACTGGAAGAGAATTTAAAATTATAATAAAATTTCGCCGATGGATACCACTTCAAAGTGAATGTGATCTCTTAAAGGGCCTTGTTTCAAAATGAATTGATACTACCAGCACTTGTTGCTCTTAGACCACTTCAAGTGCAGCAATATTTTAATTTACTAAAATAACCTGTTTTCCATGTTGTAAAATTATCTACCTTCCAAAATATATTTAAAAAATATTTAAGCGTGGATTTCAAAAAATACCTTGTCCGTGACAACCATGTCCCTCATAACTCTTTTTTATTAGCGACTAGGTAATAATAATATCATATTATACGAATGAGGTGGATATCAGAGATTGTAAATTAGTCTCTGAATTTTATAAATGTTTACTAGAAAGATGAATGTGATGTTTGTACAAACAAACGACGACTTATTGTAAATTTAAGATGAAGCGAACATGAACGCACAACTTAAGTTTGTTTATTTTGAGAACTTATTATAAAAATGTATCTATTCCTGCTTAAATGTATTAAAATAACATTCCTAATATAATTTAAAATATAATCCTTAACATTATACCAATTTTTTTCGAAAAACAAGTAGGTGTAGATACATACCTAATTAATTACCTACGCAAAAAGAAAGTTGTTTTGGAATCACAAACTCATTAGATTATTTTTATCCATTCAGCGCGGGTGTCTGTGACTTTTGAATACCTGATTCCGTTTATAAAAAATCCTGAAGTTTTTATTAACGTCGGCGAAACAAACATTGAATGAAGATTTATTTAAATAGGACTCCTAGGAATATTTTCTTTGTGAAAATATTCAAGTTAATAAAGAAAAACGTTTGCGAAGACGACTTCTTAATTAAAACATTTTTAATGGCAGTTTAAATTCTTAAAGGCGAGCAGTAATGAAAAATGTAGAAAATTATGTCGATTGGAACATCCATTCTGTAAATATGACAAATTTTATTGCCGTAATAACTGTTTTTTATGAAATACGTAAACTTCTCAAATAGAACCGAGTAAATTATTGTCATATGTTGTTTAAAGTTTAACTTTAGTATAACGCATTTGTTTTCTCTAAGTGTGGCAAAACTTCAGCTGGAATTTCTAAGAATTTGTGTAACTGCCCTAATTACGCCCGTTATATTGAGATGTACACAAATGCTCGCGTAGTATTTGCTATCTTGTAAAATCAATTAATCTGTAAGTGAGCCGCGGTGAATACGGGTCAAACGTGAAGTGATTTTAGAGTGTACAACATAGCAAATCTATTTGTATTGTCGGTTGGATGCTCGGGTATTTCCGAATCTATTTGTATTGTCGGTTGGATGCTCGGGTATTTCTGAATCTATTCTTATTGTCGGTTAGATGCTCGGGTGTTTCCAAATCTATTCGTATTGTCGGTTGGATACTCGGGTATTTCCCAATCTATTCGTATTATCGATTGGATGCTCGGGTGTTTCCGAATCTATTCGTATTGTCGGTTGGATGCGCGGGTATTTCTGAATCTATTTGTACTGTCGGTTAGATGCTCGGGTGATTCCAAATCTATTCGTATTGTCAGTTCTATCAATAGACTCGGAGATCAAATCCGTTACAAACCATAGATGATAATGGTAATGAAAACTCAGTATAATATTAAAATAAAATGAATTGTTTTATAATATATCGACGCCGGAACGGCAAAAGGGCATAAGCGACAATTTTGTCAAAAATTATTTAAATGTTCAGTTTTGATCAGACAAAAAGTCTAATCTGAACTGTTTGATTAAGTCATTTAAACTAAATTTTCGCTTACATCCTTTTACCTTTCCGGCGTCGATATGATGTTAATAAGAAAGGCGCATTCTAAATCCATTTGAGAGTGATTTTTAATAAAATATAACTATTGTTTCTACTTGAAAAAATTTTCTGGGTTTATCTTTCCCCATCCATTGTTAAGTAATTTTTTTTATACAAAAATGAAGGGTAATTTTAATGTAGAGATTAAGAAGAGACGTAATAGTATCAAAACCAATGTTTCTATTTCCCCGGGTCCAAATTCTACACTTCTAATTACCAATTTCCATTAATAATCTGACACGCGTTACTTAGATCTGACAATAAAGTTTATTTCCATTTAAAATTGATAGTATTGTTTCGATTAAAACTTTTGAACGTTCAATCAATTCAGAAGTTAAGCAATTGAAATTTAACCTTAATGTTCGCCTTCATAATATTTTGGATCCGTTTCTGATTGCCTTGAATTTCTCAGAAATCATACATCTATAGAAGCCAACAATTTAATATAATAATATTTCAACCCAATACGAGTAAGCCAAATCAATCACTCGTTATTTTCACTATAATTGACGAGGTATGGATATAACTTATACATATACAACCCACAAGAGAAATGATTATTTCAAACAATATATACATGCCTCGTCGTATGTTTAAGATCATAAATAATAAATTACACAAAGTAATTTAATGAATTCGATTATAAATAAAGTCAAATGTAAGCTTATACACCAAATATATATTACTGTATGTTAGACTAAATAATAATTGTATAGCTTGAATGTACTTACGTCTTAATTTTATTGTGAAATTGTGTGTATTTCTTAACTGTGTTGAAATAAAAATTCCTTCATTAAAATAGCGTAAGAGTTGTAAAAGTTGAAATCATAATATTATCAAATGTTTTATGTATAAAGTGATTACAGAAAATTATTGATATGTAACTTAATTTTTTTACGTATTTTAGAATCGTTATTATTTCAGATTTTCCTTATTGACTGAGGAAAATGTCGAAATGCTAAAATTTTTTTTAAATGCATTGAACCGACTTACTAAAATGCAAGAGACGATAACTAATTGAATGAACTTTTGTAAGTCTGCCATCCGTAATCTTGCATATCACCTACTGTTTAAATTGTAAACAAGGCTATGAAGTTAAGGAATTATTTTTGCTTTGAAATATGTATTTTTGGCAATTATATTTTGAAAAAGTAAGTAATATAATTATATGTGTATATTACGTATAAAAAAAACGTGTAAAGTAGCAATGGTTTCAACATTTTTTGATATCGTCAAGCTCAGTGATGATGTCAAGATTTTAAACCTTTGATGTTGTAAAAATGTTAATCTAATTATCTTCAAACAATAAGGCCACATATTTTAGTGGCCTCAAAAGTGATCAAAATTTCATAAGATTATCTGTTTAGTTAAACCTGTTCGTGTTCTTTCTATGGAATGAACACAATTAACGAGGGTTAAACAAAAGGCTCTGTAATATGGTTACAGGGCATTTAATTTAATATCATTTATCCTACATTTGTTTGTAGAGATTTAAATTAATATTATGCGATGGTGGAAGTTCTAGAGAACTTAATCAAAGGAGAATATGTAAATGTGAATATGAATATGAAAGAATTTAAAAAGAAATTTTACGATGTGTGCTATATTCTAGTTAATTTTAAAGTTTTATGAAAATTATATAATAATACTGATTTTATCATGAATAAAGAATATTTTGTTCTTCAGGAATGGAGCTACAAAAAAGCTAAAGATCTAAAAAATATAAAGTCATGTGAGAGCATTCACAAACTTGTAATGTTGACAAAAAATAGAAAGTCTTGTAAAGAGAGAATTCACAAATTCGTAATGTTCACGAAAAATGATTTCTTACATTTATTTAAGAATTTTCTTAAACTTATTTTTATTTTGAAAATATCTTGAAATTATGATTTAATTATAACGTTTATAAAATGCAATGCTTAAGGAACTGTACGTAAGTGATTGATATATTATGTATATTTATTGTATGAAAATACTTTGTATCTTCATAATACGTTATGTGGGACATATTTAAAATACAATATTATATAATTATGTATCTACCTACTCAGTAAACTAATTAGCCCTTTGTATATCTGCAGTATTTGTATTATCTAACTACATAAATGTGAAGTTATGTAATAAATGTATTTAAATGGCATAAAATAAATGAGTTGTATATTCTTCAAATATGTGTTCAAACCTTATTTCCTACTACCTTCATTAGTTCGGGTTTCCTCTGGGAACTATGAAACTGACCCCTTCAACTGTACTTTAATGTCGATCGAAGAGATGAAAATTGTGACCTCCACAATTTGTGGTGAACAAATTCAATCACCATTGAATAGCATTTATGAAGAACTCAGATGATGGACCCAGATGAAGGACATCTATGAATGACTCAGATGAAGTACATCGATGAAGGTCACCGAAATTGAATTAAAAAAGAATCGTAAAGAGATAAGAGTAACGAAATAATACCCACGTACACATTTTTCAAATTACAGAACAGAGAGAATTTTTTTGAGGGCGTGTCCGTGTGCTGGATGTAAGGCTGTTTTGTATCTTATATATCGGGTGGAATTGATCAAACATATTTCAAAAATATTGTTTTTTTAATAATTTCTAATATATTTGAAACATAAATACGATGTATTTTGTATTTTTCATTGTTATCAAGTTTAATTCATAGAAATCCCATTTTAATGAGTCTTTCTTGTGTATATTCAATAATAGCATTATTTAATTTATAAAAAAACTGTTTATTTATAAACAAGTTCTTCTCTGTAATTATTATTACACGTTGATAATGACTTCGAAAGGCGAAACAGCTATTACGCGTAATAATAACTAAACAAAATTATTTTTAACTACATCTAATTTATGTTTTCGTATTTAATGAATGAATGCAAATCTTGGAAGAGGAAATCAACCCACTTGCCTACATCCGATCGAACTGAAAATCGAAAGTTAAACTATTTGTCGATGACAATGCATTCTATAATTCTTTGGTGGTAATGACGTACATACACGCAGGCATATATGCATTTCTCTGAAATCGGATGTCATTACAGCAGTTAATATACGAAACAAATTTTGGTCCTACCCGATTGGCATTTGGCGAGGTTGGTATCTCTAGTTCCTGGGTAGGAGGGTTCAATAGTCAGACAAACCAAAAAAAATAGTTTTAACATACATTTTAATAGTTCTCAAGAGTCAGTCCCTGGGGAGTAATGTTTAGTCCTCAGTCAAATCACATATATGATAATTTTTAAATACATCTGTTAATAAAAATAGACGCGTATAGTAAAAAATAAATGAACGCTTTCAATTTTATTATTTTGTAATGATAAACTAATGTTAATGGGACAAGGTTTTATGCATAGCATAAAGGATAACAAATAATTATTGGCAATTATTAGTCGCCTGAAATATCAATACAAGTTGAAAATATCTCCCGAGTAAAATAATGTTGGTTGTTTACAAGTGGAAAAAATGTAATAAGCAGTAATTGTTGATTGAGGTACTGGTACATATTGAATCATTTGACGGGTTGGAAATAAGCCGACATAGCTCAGTGGTTTCAGAGCACCTGACCGGACATCGGAAGGCACGGGTTCAATTCCCGTTGGCGGCATTTATTTTTACTCGGGAGATATTTTCATTTTGTATTGATATTTCAGACGACTAATTATATTATTGCTTATAATTATTTGCTTTCAATTTTGTTTATATATTAAATAATACAGTAATTGAATGTAAAAAAAATATATTTCTCTAAATTTCAAATGGCTTTGCGACTGCTAGACCACAAACAAGCCAATAAATTTTAAAATATTTTAACGATGTCACCAGAAGTAAGGAAAAGAGGGCTTACTTCTGGCAAATAGACACACCCAAATATATTTCTTCCGTTCAGCAACTGCTAAGTTTGGCAGCCCTTAGAAAAACAGATTTCACAGCTACCGAAAGAAACAATGATAATAAAACACATTAAAAAGTTATTTATGTAATTGTAATAGTTTGTTTACCAAAATTCTGTTAGCTAATATGAATATTGACTTTCACCTGGGCCTCAAGTACCTGTGAGATGTGAACATATCAACACTGTCCTCAAAAGATTTATGTTACAGATGCTCATTCGGGTAAGTTTTATTGGTGTGGTATTATTGAGCCCAAAGCATTTTCGAAACGAATTTCATTTGTGAACTTTTTGATTAAATCTCAAATATGCATAGGAGGAAAATGTTTATACCAATTAAATCATAACCGTTCTCGTTAACTGGAAAATAAATTGAATTATACTAGGCGTTCCGAATTTTTTAAATTTATAAACGCTTAAATAAAATTTGGCTGGATTCCTCGGCGTTGCATGGGTTTTATGTAGACATTAATTTTCTATTATTTTGAACGTCAAGTATGCAAATTTTCATCAAGAACTATCAAAATTCTACTTTAACGCGTGGGAAAAGGGGATGGGGTGGTTTTACAAAATATCATTTGGACAGTGATTTTTCACTTAATTTGAAGGTCAAGTGTTCTAATTTTCATCTCAACTAATACTTTAATAGAAAACTGGCTAGAGTCCCGGGCTTTATGCAAAGTAGTCTATTATTTTGAATGAAAAAACATACACTTAGTAAGACACCACTTTATTTTTGAATCAATAACGATAGCCAACCGGATTTCGCTTGTCCCAAGCTTCATCAGGGCTACATATCAACTATCAACCGTTGATATTTAGCCCTGATGAAGCTTGGGACAAGCGAAATCCGGTTGGCTATCGTTATTGATTCAAAAATAAAGTGGTGTCTTACTAAGTGTATGTTTTTTCATTCAATATGTCACACCCCAAAGTATTTGCTTCCTTCGAAAATATATTATTTTGAACTTCAAGTGTGCGAAATTTCATCAAGAAGTATCAAAATTCTTCTACAAGGAAAATTGGATGGGGGTGGTTTATCGAAATTTCTCATAGACGTTGACTTTTCTCTTATTTTGAATATCAAGTGTACTAAATTAAAAAATAAATTCAGGTATATTATACATAAATACCAGCTTTTAACCGCGGTTTCGCTCGCATGGTATTAGGGAGAAATTACTGTACAAAGAATTTTCCCACGAGAATAAAATGTTTAAATGTTAAATTAGCACAGACCCGTGAAATGTCATGGCATAGTCTAAATTCTTTATTCCTGACAAATTAGTTCCAATATTTTAAGTAATAAAATATGAAAGGTATGTACATTATCGCATGAAATCTTCAAACATTGATAAATTTTTGAAAATGAAGCTTAAATTCATAGGAAGTTTGAGTTCATCGAACGAGATTTCATGGGGAAAAAGCACGGGCAATCGAAAATAGTATTTTAATGATTAAATTATACAAATAAATAAATGTGTCCATGTAAAATGATTGGCTTACGTAATCACTACTAAAAAAAATAAATTTAACGAAAATTATTTTTAACTGGAGGATTCTATCCGTCCCCATTATCACTAATCTATCATTTTCACAATCGAAAAGTTTGTAAACGGATTTTTGGCCAAGCAGACGTGTTTTCTTTTCGTACTCCTCTAGATTGCTGAGGCGGCAGCTGGACGACTGCTACTGACTCAGCACAATTTTTTTATTATTATGGAAATGAATAGTTTTACATATTTTATTGAAATAATTACATGTTTCATGGTTGCATGAGCCAGAAAAGTATCCGACTAAAATTCATATTATATACAGAAAAACATAAATAATTAAAGTAAAACGTATACCTAAAGATACAAAAAATAAATACTTAAAAAAACACAGATTAAAACGTATGGACAGATAATGCAAACAAAGTACAAATAAAAAATTAATAAATACATACTCACATCATAAAATAATTTTAAAAAGTAAACAAAATAAAGAAAGAAAAACAACTATGTACCAATTTACACACAGCAGGGGTGGAGGATTCGTAATAAACAATTTGTCTAATTTTTTCCAGTATATATTTAATAAATTGACGTGAGGACAAATGGAAAATATCAGAGTCTGAAAATGCACTTTATTATATTTTGTGCACGTTGATAAAATAAAAAAAATTCACACAAAAAAAATACTATCACACCGAAAATCTGTTTGATGCAGCAATAATTCTTAAGGAATTTTAGGGCAATGTCACTATTTTAACCTTGCAATGTCATTTCCACCACAAGCTATATGGGGCATTATTTATAATAGATTTTTAATGAATATACAACCCACCACACCACAAGTAAATACAATAGTAGTCACATATGACATAGGTACATAGTATTATAGAGTATTAAGATTGCATACAATTATTTAAAAGACATTATGTTTAACATTTTATTTTCTCAATCCAAATTAAAATTAAGTTGCTTGTTTTCTCAATGATTTTAAAACGAATTTTAATTTGAAAATAATTATCTTTTTAAACAACCATTTAAAAAGTGAAACGATGGTTTAAATGAAGAGAATTGTTTCTTTAATAAATTGTAAATAAACTTTTGGGCCATCATTTTAATTATTATTCTCCCGTCGCTTTTATATATTTGTTTAATCTTCTATGTCTTCATTTTTACTATAATTTTGTGTCTCAAGGAACTGTGAAGGAACTTTTGATTCCGAAACATGGAGATAATTATAACATTAATTTAAAACTACCTACCGAAACCGGTTTCGAAAGCTATTCAAAAAATATTTCGGAAGCTATTGTAAGCTTTATATGTACAAAATCCTGACATATCTATACATAAATATTCAGGTGCTAGAGTGGGAGCTCAAAAAGGGGGAATGGGTAAATACGGGGTTTATGGGGAGAACATATTCATGACATCTATATAAATAAAAATGTTTGTTTATTCAAAATCTTAAATCTCCGAAAGTTCTTCAACGATTGCTTCGAAATTTTGGTACAACGTTGCATTCGAATACGCGTCTGTTTTTATATACCTATATTATATAGATGTCACCTGTGACAGGTAAAAACGTGTTATTTTACGGCGTAAAGTCAACACGCGCTCGTGTTTTTCTATTTGCACAGACAGACTGATCCACAGCAATGCGTGGCGGGGTACAGCTAGTAAATATAAAAATATTTTTTTATTAAAGTGATTTTATGCACAAATTATTTTTATTTCAAAATGATTATTTTCTTTTGAAGATAATTAAAGTTGTATTTTCTGTCTCAAAATGTTTTCAGATGACGTTTTTTACAAGGATGCTATTATTATTGAGAGTATTCATAAAATTCAGATTTGCATGCATTGGAAACTTTGTCTTCTGATATCCTCAACATATTTGTGTCAATTCAGACATTTCACATGATCGTGTTAGGCTTTAGCGGGAGAATTTCACAATCTTGTACTTTATTTTCCATTTTCCGCAGGAAATTATTTCGCCTAGCAAGCTGCTTCTGGAATCATGAAATTTCGCATTTCTTATTTATGAGGCGGCAGAGGTAGAGTATGTAGGTTAAAATTGTCAAATAGTGAATGAACCTACGTTTAAGGGAGCGACGCCTCTCTTGAGAGTTCCCTCTCAACATCTGAAGGTTCAGGGTGTAATTTTAATTTATATTCATAGGGAATGCGGCCTGGTGATCTAATTTAACTGTCACTCGGGTCGGATTCCAGGTGTGGGTTCCGCGAACAGGTTCCAGGTTCTATGTACTTGTTCCAGGTACGAGAATTGGGACCGTAAAAGTCTGAAAAATCCGCTTGTCATGCATGATTAGTTTATTTGAATAACCTTAGAATTATAACACATACAATGAATACATTCGATACTAGCTTCTACATTCACATAAATTGGGTATGCGTGGTATTATCTTAATTTCAATTTTCTTTTTTCAGTGCATTATTTATAACAGTAATTGATAATGTTTAGACCACCAAACTAGGCACATGCCCGTGATGTACTGGTTGATTATATAAAATAATATATCAAGTATGAAATATAAAAGAAATTAAAAGAAATATAGAATGTATACAAGGATAGAATTTAAAAGAATCTAAGAAATATATAATTTTGAAAAAAATTAACAAATTAAATTTTGAATACCTTTATATTAGTATAAAGGTATTCAAAAGTTTTTTACAGTTTAAAAATCTTGTCAAGCTAATTTTGCTTTCATACAAGATCTAATCAAAATAAGACAACAAATTACCTTCGTGCCTTCTCACAAGTATCTAATTTTCATAAAACAACCAACACCTTCTACTTAGTACAACTAAAACATACTAATTACGTAAGTACATTTACAGTACGTATCACTTATTATATTAACTCCACACATGAGAAATGAGGCATGAGGCATGATGCATGAGGACATGTGTTCGGAGGTCTTTTGAGGAAATGAAGGAGAAAACGCGAGCCCTAAAGACGACCATATTGTAAGATGGGGGAAACACAGAGGCCGGCAAATCAGTTCACCCAAAATAAAGTAGCAGTACACAAACGATTCGTTCTCTTGTGACATATAATATCAACCATGTACAAAAATGTAGTCTGTGAGTTTGGCGTGTTACTCTACTGTGCTCCGGTGCCGAAAGGATCGGCGACTCTAGTTCCTAGGAGCATCTTATTAGGAAATATGGGTAGAACAAGTACATATGTACGCTAAAGACTGCAATCCGTTTGTTTATTATTATTATTTATTAATTAACGCCCATTTTCGGGGCTTTTACATATGAATATTAAGAAATATACATTATTTATTGTACATAACTGAATTGCTTCATTAACAACATTTTATATTTGTTTAAAGATAAATTGGAGATGTCCACTGACTTTGTATAATTGTTTCCCTCCATTAGTTTTCTGGGTAAAGAGGAATACATATGGTAGTTGGTCCCAGAATATCTGCACTGAAACAAATCCTGACTTCTAGTATTACGTTGTGGAATCCGGAAGCTTATCAATTCTAGCAATACCGGACTATCAACTAAATCATTTAGAATTTTTATATAGAATTACCAAATATGAGGAATCTATCAAACATACCGTCCGTTTCTGCAAAGAGTCAAGTCAAAATCTTTTTTTTTTTTTAAATGGTTTAAAAAAAGACTTTTTAGTCGACAGTAGTATTTTTTAAGTACCGAATAAATATGTGTTTCCTGAGAAGACAATAGTTGCCTCCAGACATGCCGCACAACGCACTTGAGCCATTTCCAACTGGCAAGTTAGTTAATAAATACTTGAAAATTGTTGGGAACGCCAGAATACACTGTTATAGTCATTTTATTTTCCAATTGGGAGCGGCTCACGTGCATTGTGCAAGTATTAAAGATTGGAAGCGACATCTGTTAATGAAATTAAAAACTATCCATCTGATCTAAATTTTAATTCTACAAAGACACTAATAAAGTTTAGTTAATTTATAAAATACTGCTAATTATTGTACATAACATTTATATTACTTTCATTCAGACTTGATAAAGTATTTGTTTTTCTTATTTCATAACTAAGATGGAGGATCATTCATCTCACCTTTTATCAAAAAATATGGTACAAGATGTGATATGTTGTTTGTTGTTAGTTTGGATGGATGTAATAAGTTGGAGGTGAAAGAAGGTAAGAAAAGGTTGCGGCTTTGTCATTTTGTTTTATTAAGGTTGGACTCTTGTTGCGAAAACTTATTGCAAAGAAAAGTATCTTTTTCAACTTATTTTCACCCGTTTTTACTTTGATTACTCAAAGGAAACTATTGGGATTATCATCCTAGTATTATTATAAAGAATGATTCTCTAAGAATTTTAATCTTGGAAGGTCAGAAAAGATTTTTTTTAAATTTAAATCGAATAACAATGTTATTTGTTAAAAAATTCTTGTAGATACTATCATAAGTTGTTTTATTTCATATAATGTGAGAGTACTACCATGAACATATATGTGCAAAAAAACGTTACCTATACAGTATACACTTATTGCGAAGAAATTTAAAAACATATTACGCATCAGAAATATTTTTTTCAAATGCATTTATTATGTTTATACTAATAACCTAACATTAGTTTGCGGTAAAGGGTTTTTAAAGCTTTTTCTTGTAAAATGACTACCTACTTCTGACTTTATGACTACCATAACACGGACATTAGCCCAGTATGGTCGTTGAAAATTGTAATATTTAAAAAATCTATAAAATAAAAGAAAAGAAAAAACCCATCATAATAATAAATTACACAAATACATAGCGTAGGTATTGTAGACGGTACCTACCAGCGAACAACATAAAGATTATTTCCTTATTATGGCAACATTCTGTGTCCAACACAGCGCGAGCGGTCCGCCAGTCCGCTGGCCGAGCCATTCTCAGTGTTGCCAACTTAGTGGATTTTCCACTAAAACTGGTGGTTTTCGTACTTCACTTAGTGGCGAAATATTTCATTTAGTGGCTAGTGGATTTTTCTAGTGGTTTCGAAATTTTTTGTTTCATTACTAAAACTACAATGACTCAGCCACTTATATGTTTAATCTTATACATACTTCTTCGTTGTACTTTCTTTAATTTTAAATGGAATTTACGTAGGTATACTGTGTAGGCAACACATCTTACTAAAAAGATGCGCAGTGTATATGAGAATCCCCATGTATTTGTACATGGGGATTCCCGTAAAACATTTTTCAGTCAACTCTTTTATTGAAATGTTCCGAGCAGCTCAGTTTATTGATTTATTGTGTTATCATTTATCATCACGAGTGCGCAACTATGTCGAAACCACAATATACGCAACATTTTCGGGATTCTTGGCTTCAAGATCCACATTTAAAAGATTGGCTACAAGTTATTGAAAGTACCACGGGTCAACTAGCGAAGTGTAAATTTTGTGGAACAACTTTGAGGAGTCACTATGGAGACTTAAAGTCTCATGGGATGTCAAAGAAGCATCTACAAAATAAAAAGGTAAACAACTGCTTTTTATTAATTGCTTATTTATTGGTCAGTTTTAAGTTTTTACACAAAAAAAAGAATAAAGCGTTAATCTACTCATTTACTTAACGCTTTGTATGTTTTAATTTTTTTTTATGTAGACAGATTTTCGTTTTTATTTATTTATTTTGACATCTTAATTTTGATAAGTGAATGGTTTCAGGTTATAATTGCGCAGCCTAAAATCCTGTTCAAGCCCAAGCCCATTGGAAGTAAAAAAAAGGAAGAAGCCAGACTTGCATTATTCACAGCCATGCATACTAGCATACGTGTAGTTGACCATTTAGGAGAGGTAATTAATCACAATCATGAAAAAGATATAGAAAAAGTTCAACTGCACCGTTCTAAATGCACCTCGGTTATAAAAAATGTGCTAGCAATGCATTTCACTGACGTCCTAAAACAAGATTTTAAAGATCAACCATTTAGCGTATTAATTGATGAATCTACAGATATTGCTGTGCATAAATACTTGGGTTTGGTTATAATTTATTACAGTAATTTACACCAAAAAATTGTTTCCACGTATTTAGACCTCGCTGAACTGCATGAGTGTAATGCTGAAGGTATTGTTTCTGCTATAAAGAAGATGCTATTACGATTCGATCTCAGACTTGAAAATTTAATGGGAATTGGTACAGATAACGCTTCTGTGATGGTTGGAGTGAATAACGGAGTCTATGCCAAATTGAAAGAAGAGGTACCACATCTGATATTGGTGCGTTGCTTGTGCCATTCCTTGCAACTGGTCGTTTCTGCTGCTGCAAAAGATTTTTTACCAAGAAATTTGGAGTTCTTAATAAGGGAAACATACGATTGGTTTAGTCGCTCGTCTTCCAGACAATCGCTTTATAAAGAATTATACAAAACCATCAACGATGGACAGAAACCGTTGAAAATAGTTCAAGCATGTCAGACAAGGTGGCTTTCAATAGAGTCCGCTGTATCGAGAATATACACGCAATGGCTAGAGTTAAAAACACATTTTTCCATAGCTAAGGTGCATGAAAGGTGTCACACAGCTGAGGTATTGCACTCTATGTACGCGAACGAGTTAAATTACGCATATATTTCGTTTTTATATCCAATATTAATTGAAATAAACAGAGTCAATAAAATGTTCGAGTCTAAAGATACGGACCACACCAAATTGTGTGAAGAGTTGACCGGCCTGATAGATATGCTTGTCTGCAAAATTACGTTGCCTACAAATAAAGTTGATATTTTCACTCAGAATATTCGATCATTCTTGGATCAAAAATGTTATCTTGGATTCCGATTTGAAAAACAAATAACGGAAATGAAAGAAAAAGGATTACCAAAGGAAGAGGAAGAAATGATGCGGCATCGGTGTATAACGTTTATAGTCAGTCTAATTGAAGAAATAAAAAATAGGTTACCAGAAAATTTGGCACTGATGAAAAAAATTTCCCGAATAAGTGTTGAACAAGCACTTAATCACAATAAAGAACCACTAATTGACATAATGGCTCAGTTCAATAAAAATGCAGAATATATAGCAAGAGTCGATGATCAGTGGCATCAAATTCATTTATTGAAATGGAATGAGACTAAAAACACAAAAAATTTTTGGAACGAAGTTTTGAATTTCAAAGATGCTCAAGGAGGGTCGAGGTTTAAGGAATTAGCAACTTTTGCGATTAGTCTCCTAATACTGCCTCATTCTAATGCCGATGTTGAGAGACTATTTAGCAGTATGAATATAATAAAAAACAAACAGAGGAATAGAATGAAGTTAAATCTTTTAACTGCTATATTGAGAGTACGCTGTGGTTTGAGGTTAGAAGGAAAATGCTGCAATGATTATGAAATTCCAGTAGCCGTTGTAAATCAAATCGGTACCAAAGAGTCATATCAATCTGAAACCGACGATTATGGTGCAGGCAAAAATGATTCGTCTGAAGAAGACGACTTAATTTAGAATTAGTCATTTCTTAGTTTCTTTATCTTTAAGTCTACTACCTATTATATAAATCTTGCGTTCTTTCTTACATATTATTTACTCACCAATTACAATAGTTTTTGTTACAAACTTACATGGTTCATTAATTTATAATGATTTTTTAATTTATATTATGATTTTTTAAACTTATCATGATTTTTATTTTAAAATTTATATACGATTTTCTAACCTTACTTATTACTTAACCTTACTTATTAATAGTCGTTATTACTAACTTAAACGATCTTTTAATTTACGAGTACTATTTGAATTAGAATTCCCTCACCAAACACAAAGGCATTATCTCTTTATGGTGAGGAAAGGCAATTTTTTGTTTCTTTGTTAAAAATTTATGTAACGGATGTAACTTTATATGTATTTTAATCAGTATTGCCAAAATAAATATTAAAAAAAAAAATAATAATAATTGAATAATTTTTATGTTGATTTACCTACAAATGTTATGTTGGTTACCAATGATTATTTTTGTAATAATAAAGGAAACTAATAATTTCTAAACTTGTTTTCTTTCATTAAAATTTTTTTTAGTGGATAATTTAGCGGGGAGTGAGTGTAGTACTATATTTTTTAGTGGTTTTCTGGTGGATTTAAAGGTTGAATCTGGCGGAAACCTGGTATAACTGTTGGCAACACTGGCCATTCTTGATTTTGCGTTCGTCTCGACTTGTTGTGTCTTTTGAATACCGTCTACATTCTAGAATCTTCCATGTAAAATTATTGTCGCGATGTGTTCAAATAAACTCAGTGAATTTCAACATTCTTTTATTAAAAACAACCTTCTGATATTGAGAGTCCTTTAGGATCTGTTTTAACCCATAAAACTAGTAAATCCTAAAGTATTTTTAATAGGTACTTTTGATGGGTTTTTTTAAAGGGTACTTTTGATGGGTATTTTCAATAGGTACTTTTAATGGATATTTTGAATATATGTACTTTTACCAGGTATTTTTGATAGGTATTTTGATGGGTATTTTTAATAGTTACATTTACCAGGTATTTTTGATAGGTATTTTAATGGGTATTTTCAATAGGTACTTTTAATAGGTATTTTGAACCGGCATTTTTGAAAAATGTAAAAATAATTTTCGACAGGAAATTTCGTAGCCACCCCTCCCCATGGATTTAAAAAAATACTGTGTGGAATAATTACGTATTGAATTTTTTTGTGGGAATAACCTTTCACAGAAGTTCTCTAACAACCCCTTGCGGCTATTGCGAGCGCCCTGGATTGGAAAATCGATACCCTGATACGGAAAATTACGAAATAAGAATAGACGAATAAGCATAGCAATGTAAAAATAATAAATTGAAACTCATACTAATAACTAAATAGTCTGCACTTGATCAGTAATTACATTTACATTTTCGCTTTTGAAGCCGTACTCGCTGTAATCAACGCTTTAATATATGCAAAATTACTTTGTGGCATTATTTTTAATGAAATTCAAATAATCATTTTTTATTTTTAATAAAAATAACTGTATTTAAAATGATAAATAAAAACATACAATTTTTTATTAAAAATACTCATTTTTATCAAAAATAGTGGTCTAAACTAAGGTGGCTTTTTGAATTTAATTTAAATGTTAACTCACTAAAAGGGAATAAAATTTTGAGCTGAAAAATGTCAGTTTAATCAATTTGTTTGAGTTTACGGATCAAAAGAGGTCTAATTTTACTCGCACGTACAACGTATACGTATGCGAAATACGAACACAAATTTTGTAAAGGTAATAGTCAACTTTTTGCGTCAAAACCAATCTCGAAAATAACGAAACTTCGGTGGTGGATTCCGCGAATAGATTTTTGTCTCCCTATGGATAATATGAAGAGAGTGAGGCTTCTTGATTAGGCATATTGATGCCATAGAAAATTCCTCTTCGATTTTACGGAGATTGCTCGTATCAGATTCGATTCCAAAAAATTCCAAGAAGGGATTCCAATAATATCACATTTATATAAAATCTATGGGCGTCTTGGAAAAATCATACTGTAATAATAATAGTCCCACGATGCCACTGAACAAATAATCTATGGAAGTGTGATCTTTACGGATTTGAAGTGTCGTGGCCTTGGTTGAGGTGGTTTTGCGAAATTACGCAGGCGTGAATTTAAAGAACTAGTAGTTCTGCGGAGAGTTGCAGAACTAAGGTTTAGCACGATAAAGTCGATAAATCAATAAAGCCCTATGTCAAAACGATATTGATGAAATCCGTCATTTATGGTCAGAGAGCGATATTTGCGAGAACGGTCAGAATATGATTCCGAATTCGGTAGACTAAAGCCGCCACTTTAAGCGTAGCCTTCAAGGTGTCAGATATGACGTCAATAAGCACAACTTTTTGGATAATATCGTTCATTATGCAAATAACTACCTTATTAATGAATTAAGGTTAACATACTAAGCTTTAAGATATGATTGAAATCGTATACGATCCATAGACTTAATTAATTCATCTAAGACGCGATCAATTGATTCCGTTCCAGCCTGGAGAAACAAAAGTTGTTAGTTATGAAACTTGTTTAATGCATACGCACTGCCAATAAATATTTGAGTTATTATTTCAATTCAACAATGTAAATTAATTACTATGTTTAACATTTCAACAGTAGTCTGAAGAGTGGGAATGTCAATTAAAAAATAAAATACTTCCAGTGTTTCCAGCGTATGTCGATTTATAATTTATTGCTTTATCAATATCGGTATGGCTATCAACAGCACGACCGTGCTCGGAAAATTGGTTTAAAATCATCGTTAGTTACGCATAGATATCCTATATTGTAAAATTATTAATTTCACTGTGCTTGACCCCCAGCATTCAAAAAAGTATTCTTCGAATTTTCTCTTAATTAATAAATCAAATCTAAAATTTCCACTGAAACCATAAGACTTGTAAGTAGGTTCCTTAAATACCTACCTACTTATTAACCATATATTTTATTAAAAATTCTATCTTTTATAAGGGTTTTTTTAACTGTCCAAAGAAACGTCACTACCTCAATGACAATTGTTTTTTATTTTCTTTCTTCAGGCAGGTGGGCACCATAATACTGATTATTTCAATTTGACAGATCGTAGAAGGATCCACGCACAAACGAACTCTGGTGGTATAAAATAAGGTATGCGACAAGGGTGCCATCTCGAAATGGAAACGGAACGTGCAAATAAATTTACGGACAGGTAAAATATATAACGGTCGAGTTAAAACAAGACTTCGATAAGTTCGGTCACACATGGACGAAATTATACACGAAGATGATAACACGTACTTTAATTACACCTACTGGAATTTCCCACGTTAAAACATATGTTTGTGTAGATTTAAATTAAGACCCTTTTTAATGTGTATTCCGCTCAAGAGTCCCAACTGCTCTCAATCGTCTGGAGCCAGTGATACTATGGCATCCCCAATTTGGGTATGTTGTGAGGCTGAAGGTTGTTGGGAGGAGAAGGAGATGTGGGAGATGAAGGTGAGGGAGTACCTAGCTATTTAGATATGATCGTCAAACACAGTTAAAGCCATTTCAAGCAACGCTTCAATACCAAAGTGATACTACACCTGAAATTACACCTGGAGTTACACCAGGCCAAAAATATACCTTATAATATTTTTAATGATTTAATTATGAAATAACAAATATTAATTAAATAAAAAATTACTTTTGCACGCCCGGATTAGAACCCGCGATCTCTGGATTGCATGTCGAGAGCCTTGCTCCTGGATCACGGAGGCCATCTAATAAATTTGTTATAAATTTGCACAGCTGATAAACAACCATTCAAGTGTGTTTAAAATAATTGTATTATTTGAAAAAAAAAACAAAAGTTAGTTTACGTTGAAATGGGTAATTTGACGTTTTTAATGCCAGTAGATGTAATTTACATACGAAAAATTTCTTAGTTTAACCGTTTTGCAACAACAAGTCCAAATAAACAACGTCAAATCCCGCCAGTAGAATTGATACCTGTTCAAGAATAAATTTCGATATTTGAATTTTTTTATTCATTTCACCAAAGTGGAGACAAATTTAGTTAATTTCATCAAAGTCTAGAAAAAAGTCTAGATTCATTTCACTAAATTGGAAAAAAATTAGATTCATTTCACCAAAGTTGAGATAAATTTTAGATTCATTTCACTAGAGTGGAGAAAAAATTATATTCATTATACTAAAGAGGACAAACATTTTGATTAATTTTACCAAAGTGGAGAAAAATTTGATTCATTTCAGTGGTGAAAATTTTAGTTTACTTCGGGCACTCAGACACGCCTACAACACACTTCCATCGGTTTGTTTCTTCAGTGCAGCCATCTAATACCTACAGCGTACAAAGTTATACTTTCATACGTGCCCTTGGAACAACGAGACTCCATCTGTCTTGGCAATGTTGTGCGATAATGTTACCCCTGTTAATTATTACAATGAATACCCGTCTCAGAACACACATCTTCTAGTGAGACCTTTTGAAGGCCCGTGTGTCCGACTGTATCAATATACCCACAGATTGCTTTATTCTAATGCTGATTTCACTGCAAATAGAACAGAAGTCTGTTAAAAGAGATTTTAGTTTAATTCACAGAAACAATATTATTAATCACAATATACTTAATATGAAATATGATAAAGAAAATAAAAAGGTTAACAAGCGACAAAGACTCGAACTTATGACTTTTCCTCCATCCAGGAGGAACGCACTTAGATGTTAACAACTCGTACGATACTATATATATATTTACATCTATCATATTATTTAATTAATGTCATTCCTCAAAATATTAATATGAAAACAACTTACTGAGGTTCAAATCCAATGAATCTACCTAAATTTCGCTGTTTATCCCATATTTTTAGGTTTTAGAAATATGGCACATTATAACAAGCGATCGCTCAAAACGTTTTGCAAAAGTGGCATAATATGCCAAAAATCGCTCCATTCGAACCATTCACTTTAAGCATTTGAAGGATCTGGAATAGGTTGTTACCTCTGGTCTGGAGCCCTGAAATTCTTGACTTTTTCAGTTTGATAGATTCCCCTGTCTTAACCAACGGATTGCATTTTTTAGTCTGGTGGGAATGCTCTCCATGTTCAACAAGTACTTCAATGGAATATGCTGCAAGGAATAAGTATCATTTATCCCTTCAGGGTCAGAAAACATGACATTTATACTTGGCATTATTTGTCGTTTCTACGGCTCGTTATTGAGTTCAACAGTTCGACTATATGAAAATTTTCTCTTCCAGGCCCATTTTCACAACCTCATCTTCTCTAAAACACCCACCTTGAAGACCTGTTAAAGACTTTGTTCCGGTATGACAGAGATCATGGGTTCGATTCCCAGTTGAGACCGATATCTTTTTATTTTTTTTGTTTCTTTTTCCGCTTCATTTATTAGTGTTATCCACAGACATAGGAATTAATAGACGAGAAGATAAGGGCGAGGGGTAAACTCAACTGTTGAAGAACGAAGGGAGTAAGGCTGACTGTGATTCGTCAATAAATCAATCTGACAGTAAATAGGCATCTCGCATTATAATATCACCATTTAGTTCTTAAAAGTAAAATCTGCTTTTGAATGAATAGACATTTCTACATGGGAGCGCAAATTACTCGCCACGTTATGAACTAATTTGCGAAGTCCGAATTCGGCAAAGTAAGGCAGCTTCTATTTTCAGAGTCGTAGTTAGTTTCAGAGTATTTAGTTAAGACACTTTTACAAATGTCTCATAATTTACTTACCCCAGTAAACAACGATGAGCACACTTGAGAATCGCTACATTGTGATGTGATAGTATATGTTTCTAAAACTGATCCATATAATACGGTGTGAATAAGCTTAAAATAAATAAAATAATGCTTACTTATGGAATGTAATACGACAATTGGGTTTATTCTCTTTTTCACATCTATTTTTACAAGTTTTCAAAGTACAAGTCAACATTTTGCCGTGTTATTTCGTAAAATGAACCGATGATGCCTCGACCATAGTTTGCACAAGAATGATGACGTCACGTTTTCAAATTTCACTTGAGGCCATATGCGAGCCCAGCCGGCTCAATTGAACCGGTATGGGGAGTGGGGATAATACGCTTTTAATCACTTAGGGCAGGTCTACTAATATTCATATGTCTATGGTGTTATCTCATTCTATACCAGTAATAATTTTTATCCTGCAATTAGTATCAAGTAAATTTAATTGCAAATTCTTCTCAGAGTTAATTAATGTTGTACAAATTAGCGAAATTCTAGTTAAACTTTAATTATTAATTTAAAGTTAGCAACACAACATTCGTCTTAATTATGTCAACGCGTAGTTTATGTGTATCTTCCACGCCAGCGAGGGTTACCGCATTTTGTGGTATTTGTTAATTGTTTTGCTGTACACTGAGAGGCGGAGTTTGTCAGTTTGCTCTCGCCTCCCGGCTCTACACTTTATTTAAATTTAAATTTAAACAAGAATTTAATAAGTGTGATATAATATGTATTCCCATCTGGTGTCATAAATCCTTATGAGAATGTCTTTGAAAAAGATACGAGTTAACTGTCGGATTGTTTGATAGGCACAGATTTTGTGAAAAATCCTTTGCAAATGTGCAGAGGCGCGCCTCTCACGACACGCAAGAATTATTAAAACAAACATTATTTAATAACGAATTATTTTCATAACTAAAATATTATTATTCAATTTTTATTAAAAACTAACCACATTTTATTTCATTTTTATTTATTTATTCATTTAGATTTACACACAGTACAATATGATACCAGATATAATTAAAATATTTTTAGTGATTATAGATTATTGTACCTTATCAGGTCGAAATTATTGGTTCCTAACTAGGCAAATTGCCCGTTCCAAGGAACCAAAAATATGTGAAAGTAAGTGTGTGATTTGTCTATGTCTATAATATATCTCACTATGTGGTATTATGACTCATAAAACAAAAATAAAAAAAACAATCGATCTCTATAATAACAATAATGATAAGTGGAGAGCGAGTACATTATATTGAGTATGTGTTTTCTTATCGAAAGTAGCCAATTGGGTAAGTAAGAATACAAATGTAGTATTATAAAATAACGGAAAAAAGCATACTATAATACAAACATTAATGTATATACATGATAGATTAAAGAAGAATAATTTATATCTCGTCTACAATCTCATGGTGGTGTTATGACTCATAAAACATAAATAAAAAACAGTCGATCTAAATAATAATAATTATAAGTAGAGAGAGAGTGCATTATTATGAGTATGTGTTATCTTGTCTAAATTATCCATCAGGGAAAGTAAGAATACATATTGACTATTATTGAATAACGGATAAAAGCATATTATAAAACAAACATTAATGTACATGCTTGATAGAATATAGGAGAACAATTTATATCTCGTGTACAATATCATGGTGGTGTTATGACTAATAAAACAAAAATAAAAAACAGTCGATCTAGATAATAATAATATTAGGTAGAGAGCGAGTACATTATTATGAGTATGTGTTATCTTGTCTAAATTATCCATCAGGGAAAGTAAGAATACATATTGACTATTATTGAATAACGGATAAAAACATATTATAAAACAAACATTTATGTCTAATATATTGGAGTGGTATAGCAGCACAGTAATTGTATCATTAGTCACAGTAATTGATGTTTTTCACGGTCCAAATCAGCAATATTATTTATTGGAATTGTCTTGGATGTATCAGATTTCCTCAAAAGAATGCGCCCTCCTCTGGACCAAGCATGTTAATAATTATGGTCTCTAGCAAATTTTTTTGTTTGTGATAGCAAAAATTTTCCTTTCTGAGTTAATTGATCGGATATAAAAATGTGATTGGCGGTTTGCGATAATCCTAGGTCCCTTGTGTTTATTTTGTTTGTCACATTGGTAGTGGATTTCTTGTAAGATTTGAATTTGGATAGGAACTCGTCCTGCGATGTTATGGTATTGAATGTCGCCGTTTAGCATGAGTCGCAGTTTAAATTAAAATTAGCCTCGTTAGTAAATTATGTTTTTGAACCACCCAACGTATAATGGACAATACTGAACGTATTTTCTGTGGAGTCACTTCTTCCTGGATGGCCACTTGGACATCGACAGTTCAACGACCGATCAAAGAGTTTTAATTTGAATATGTTTAGTTAAACATAGCAGTAAAATCCTAATGGAAAGTATTCCAACTATGATGAATAAAGTTTACCGATACAGCTGCCATTGTAGCTCGACCCCAATGTTTAGTGATCGGTTATCATCCTAAGTTCAGTTTTTGATAATTGTGATTAATTAACACCTTTTTAAGAGCTTTGAAGCCACAGACCGAACATCGGCTCTCGTTTTTAATGTTTATGACAATTATTAATAATACACGTGAGGTCCCGTGTGTAGTTACTACCCACCAGACCATGGAAAATGTAATTAACAATACATCTCGGATGGACACCTCCAGATGGAGAAAGAAGATGCTAAGAGATTTCAAAGAACGGAGTTCTCGCTGAAGTCTTCGTTCCGTTTTGTGCGCCCTGGAAAGGGCAGCGCTTCACTTGTTATCGAGGCTATAATCTTAAGAAAATAGCTAGGATTTAATTATGGTCTTTGGGTGAGGGTCATTTAATTTTCTATGCAATATTTAACTATATCCAGTCAAATTTTATAACTCGTTTTGTTTCTTTCAAAACTCCTCAAATCCAAACTAATATGTCATGGAACATGGAACAGTGCCTATATATGTTGATGGATCTCTCAGCTCTGCTTAGAATGAAATTCTCGGTTAATATTTAAATCCAGTGGCGCCCTGGTATATTTATTCAGCCTTCAGCTTATAACACTATGGGGCTTAGCAGCTAAACACGTCTCACTAACTAAATCTTCACTTAATATTTGTCGCCAACATATATTCTTATATAATATTGACACCTATTTAATCGGCACTTAAATCTCTTTATATGAGGAAAACATTTCCCGCGGGGACTGTAACCTTCGAAGAGCCAGCGCCCAGATTTGCACCATTTTTATACAAATCATCAAAATATTTAGCAATTTTTATAAAAAAAAGAGAGGAAATTCTGGGAAGGAAAAATGTATAAGGGGTGGGTAGGGTAGGTAGGTATCTAGGGGTCAATGTGTCCAGGAGTGACGGATGTATGAATCCACCCTTCCCACTACGGTGCAAAGCGATGGGTTGAGAGCGTCCGGTTGAAGAGGTCAAAAGTTCTCCCTCAACCAGTCTCCCGATACAAAAATTAGTAGGTGGGCAAGCGCATCTACCACCAAGGCATAGAAAAACCTCACCCACGAACCCGGGCACCCCAAACATAGCATAACCACTTGGGGTTACCTGTGGCAGAGGTGTTGGTTATCCAATAAATGCTTTCCGGGCCTCCCAAATTGTAAAACTCTAAAATAAACCTGAACTAAGAACTTACTTTAAAAATCAAATTCTTAGTTTAAGTTTTACTAAAAAGGAATGAAAAACTAACCTTAAATTCACTCGTTATTGTATCAAATCATTAGAAAAGAAAGCGAAAATTTTTGCAAATATTATTGAAAGTGCATTATTTTGCTTCTCCGTGGACTGAAATAGTCGTTTCTCATTGTAAATAAACTTATACTAAGTAGTTTTTTTATAATGTAGGATGAGAGGCGCCTGTATACATATATCAATAGCTCAAAATGACACTAAAATTCACGAATTTTTCACGTCTTGACTTTTGGCTTGAAGTCTTAAGTTGGGAAGATTCTTTGGCCTGTTTGAGCATTTGATCACGTTGTGTTGTGCCATTGAACATAAATGTTATGGCATTATGCCTGATGGCTGATCACAGTTTAAACAATAGCTAAAACGGGTCAATATTCAATCGAGATTACGACTGTTCATCGATTTAATGGTAATTGCAAGAGATAAGGTTGAAACAAAAAACCTTAATAGGAAACACGGCCTTTTGACGGCCTTCGTGGTCGAGGGGTAAGACTCTAAACTAGCAAAGCCGGAGGTCGCTGGTTCAACTCCCGGCGTGCGCAAGTAAAATTTCTTTAATTGGTTTGTGTTAATTCACAATTTAATTATTTAAAAATTTAAGGCGATGCCATACGTAGTAATGCAAAATCAAGTGTTTTTGGTTTGAAAATTAGGTCGCCTAGAAATGTTTCAGATGCTTTAATTAAATACTGCGAGTAGAATACATCTTGGCCTTTGAAATCATTGAGTATTTTTTAGATTAAGTCTTTTTATAAGCTAAGAAAAAAATAATGTATAAGGCCTATGAAAACTGCTTTAAAGTTCAAAATCTCCTACTTACGAACCCATTTTCGGTTATGATTTTATTGTATAATATGGAAAATTAAGTTTTTTATAAAAATATTAAATATTTATGCCTGAACATCCACAAAATAAAATAAAAGGCACTTTTTGGCCATGTTTTTTTCTTGCATAAATCAAAACAGGCGGATGGTGTTAAGCGGGAATTTAAACCTTATCGCCATCTACGTAAGGGTTGTTATTGATAGCGGCTCAATTTAAAATATTACATGACGTAGTGCATCGCCTTAAGGTATATTTGCGGCACTTTCCAGAGTGGAAGATACTCTCAGTATTGCCCTGGTGTAAGACCACCATTCAGAATTGATACGTTACCAGAAATGGCTTTGGCCGTGTTTGATGACCAGATCTGAATAGCCAGGTACCTCCCCACCTTCCTCTTTCCCATCTCCTTTACCTCTCTGCTACCTTCAGTGTAACAACGTACCCCAATTGGGGATGCTATAGTCTCACTGACTCCAGATGGTTGGGAGCACTTGGGACTCTTGCGGGATTCACATTAAAAAAAATTAAATTAAAAATTAAAACAAGAGAGTGACACTCGCTACCCGCCAAACTGGCAGCAAATTGCAGTAGATATTTATTTTTCGTGTTAAAAATATTTTCACAGAGGGAAATCATATTTTTTATGTTTTATTTAACAAAATTACATAAGTACACACAAATATTTTTTTTATATAAAGCACGTCACTAGGCTGAACCTATTCTCGTCTGATTTAATACGGAGATTGCATAATTATAGTTATTAAGGCTTGCAGATTTCTATTCCATTAGCCAACAAAATGTAAATTTAGTTCTTTTTTGACTCGTGACGTAGTAAAACATCTTCATTTTTGGTAAGTAATTGTATTTCAGAATGACATTAAAATTATTACTGTATTTTTAACATGCAGTTTAAACAGTAAAATACTTTGAAGCGCAATTCAACAGTGACAATTCGTTTGTCGCTATATAGAAAAACACATGGAAAACAAAGCATTTAAATTGCAATTTCGTTCAAACTTATACCGATAATTTTAGCTCTAATTCGCAGCTTTCTTGAATATATAATACACAAAATATTACCTGCTGTCTATCAATGTGACATTTGACGGTTGTTACTGTAGTATGAAATGGGGTATGTTCACAAACTACGAAAACCATTAAAATTTGTGTAAGATAAAAATAGTATTTTTCTGATTATGATTATCGTACTAAAAATATGTGATTTTGAACTTTTCCTTCATAATTATTGATTCAAAAACGAGCTAAAATGGCACATTCTAAAACGGTTCCAATTAGCTATAACGTCATTATGAAACAGAACAAGCAATGTCTGGTAAGAAGATTGTCATCTTCCTTTTCCGGTGTGACGTCAACGCCGCCGATTCACGAATATATTCGAACATAGCGTTTTGGCGGTAAAACGAAAATAATACATTTTAAATCGTTATAAAAAATTTAATCATCGACATAGAAATATAATTAAAATACCATCATTATCGTATTTTTTTCGAGATTAAAAAATACCAGTGAAAATACCCTATTGGAACGAAAAGCTCAAAATATTAATAATAACAATGGTTTTTAGATGCACTATTTTCCATCGCCGGTATTTTTTTTTCTTACAGTAAATAACTTGAAACGACAAATTATTTTTTTAAACGTATTCAGTAAGAACGTGACGGAATTGTAGATATGTACTAAAAATTACAACTTTGAGAGTGATATAGTTTTTCGTGAACATTTCTAATCAGAGTAAAATGTTCCTTGAAGTCTTGTATCTTTGCTAGATTTCTATGACAAGGACTCTCTAGGGAACCTGAAGGCCGCTCAGGTTATCAAATCTTCCACAAATTCGGTTGTAACCTGAATAAAATAAATTACCTCCCGTCAGGATTTCGTTTCGAGAAATCCTAGGTCGTTTTTCAGAAAAGGAAAAAACACAATTGCTTAAAGTTGTTCAGAGAAGATTTTATTTTAACTTTGGATAGTTTTAAATACGGAGTGTGAGGTTACTGTACTAACACTGATCTCGTATGACAGTGATGCGTGGGATAGGATACTAAGATTTATTTGTAAAATTAAATGAATGAGTTTGACTGTAAACTAAGATCACCGATTGAAAATCCAGCGAAAAAAAACACTAAGAAAAGAAAATTTTAAAATAATGAAAAACTAATTTTAATTTGGGTGTTTATTAAATTTTTAACTATATTCATCTTTCTTTAATAATATGTTCCTGCATTCCTCCTCCCAATTACCGAGGTGACATTGTAACAATTTATTATACATCACGAGTCTGTTAAGAAAACCTGTGCAGTGTACTCGCTAAGTGTTCCCTCGGTGCGTTTAATCAAAACCTTTTGTTTGATTCGAGTATATTATGGAAGCTTGTGCAGTAATAACCAGCAGTATCCCTCAAAGCTATTATATCAATTGAAAATATCAAGGATGGGTCAGAATTCCTTTCTTATTCTATCTGTTAACCACAGTTACATCAATAGCTGTATGAAATATTCGCGGGCAGTATATTTGCGACTCCAAACTCAAAGAAATAATTTTAAATTGTTTATCTAACTACCTATTTATAATTACTAAACCTCATTCATTTCTATGATGGAAATTATTATTATTATTATTATTTAAAATGGGACAGACATATTGAGTCAGTTAAAGTAAAGATAAACAAGTTGATTTATTTTTTTCAAAAACGTGAGAAATATACTAAACATATTTGATATTAAGAATATATACCTCGCAATAGCACAATCTATAATGGAATACGGCATTATTGCCTGGGGCTATGCCAGTAAAAAATACATAGACACACTGTATAAATCGCAGAAAACCTTAATAAAAGTAATAGTTAAAGTACCAATACTAACACCCACTTCAACCATATTTAAAAAATTCCCAGTGTTGAAGATTCAAAAATTATATTCTAAACAAATACTTACTTTCCTTTACAAGAACCTAAACACATTTAAAACTTCACAAACTTCTCGCAATACCAGAACAAGACATGCACACCAACTACTAATACCAAAAACCAACACATCCTTTGGACAAAAACACTACAGATTCCAGGCTATAAAACTTTACAATTCACTTCCAACACAATATAAAACATCTAATCTTACAGAATACAAAAAACACATATGGAACTGGCTACAATCCTTTTAATATTTAATTTTTTATATTTCACTTTTTTTGGAATAACTATGGAAAAACTATTGTTATAACTATGGAAAGTTCGATTTTATATTTTAATTTTTAATGTTTCTCTGTGTAACCAACTCCACTGTATTGTTTTAGAATTATATAACTTTACAATTGAAAAAGTCCTCCACAACACAGGTGAACTCCTAATATACTATACCATTGTATAACAAATATATAAAAAAAAAAAATAATAAAAAAAAAAAATAAAAATAAAAAATGACTAAAATTTATTAAGATGCGATAATAATTATTCAAAAACAGCTTACATCAAAACCATATTTTATCCTTCAAAAGAATCTACCTAGGAACTAAACGAAATTTATTTTTGCTATTCTCTTCTAACGTTAAAGAAAGTCCTTTGTAAGTAGGTACTTGAAACGGCGATTTCTTGACGAATTATCAAAATATGACTCGGCAAGCTGACAAGCTGAAAATTATCTCAGTTTCACCCCGGTGAAATACCATAATTCAGAACATAAGGATATCTCTTGCGTGGCCTACTAAAAATACAATACAAACATGTACCCACTTGCAAAAATCTTAATTTCAATCAAATAATAATAAGAAAATAAGGTTAAGAAATTTTGCTTTAAATCGCTCATACCCGATTCTATCTCTTTATCTTCCCCACCTCTTTAGCCTTCCAACATCCTACAAAATGAGGACACCAAAGTTTCAATAGTTCCGGGCAATCGGATCTCTTAAGCGCAATATGAAAAAAAGGTTACTCTTTTTTAATATTTACAAAAATGTTTAGAGCTTTAACGATTCGCTTCAAAGTAGGAACAATACATTTGATTTAAACGGTCCCCCTCTCCACTGAACCAATATACCCTAGAACCGTAATAATATATTAAACCGATTAAAACGAAAACTGATACATTACTAGATCTAAGGCCAGGCAGGCCAATGCAATTGATCGATTTAATAACATTTTCTTGATTTCAACGATATGGTAAACATTCGGGCACATGGAGACACCCCCATTAATTTTTTTTGTAGGTAAATCGTATTTTGTTTATTTACTAGCTGTACTCCGCCACGCGTTGCTGTGGCTCAGTGTGTCTGTACAAATAGAACAATAATAGTGCATATTGCTTTCACGTCCAACTGATGGCGCAGTTTAGTTATTTTTTTCAAAAAAAGCATGTTTGTCCAACAGATTACCCTATTTTTTTCCTGTACAGGTGACATCTATATAATATAGGCATATACAAACACACGCTTAAAATGAGGTTAAAATAATGTATCGAAGATCCCGACAGTTTCTTAGAAACTTTTTGTGTGAATATTTCTACAGTGATTTCAAGCTTATCATTAATACTTCGATGTAAGTATATTGAAACAACAAATCGCCTTTTTTCAGATTGATAAAAATAAAGTATTCAAGTCGTTCCTCCTCATAAAATTGCAGTTTTTTAGCGACTACACCGACTTGAAAGAAAATTACATTCTTAAAACTTTTCTACTCCTAAGGGTGCGTACAAACAGGATAAAATTTCCTCGAGTCGGGCTACGAATTACTGGAAAGGAACAAAGCAACCGCAAGCGGCGTTTTGCGCTGTTTATACGCAACATTAGAAAGAATTCTGATGTTTGAAAATGTTTAGTAAACATCACTAAAAGTAAAGAAGAAATTAGCTTAATTCGGGCGCACAGACACGCTGACAACAAACTTCCATTGGCTTATCTGTCCAGTAGCTTCAAATTAAAAAGCATTTGATTTAAAGCGTACCCTTCACTATCATGCTGTTTTTAATATTTAAATTTCGATATTATTATTTGCCTGAAAGCGAGTAGAATACGTATATTTTTTTATGAAATGAATGGTAATCAATTCAAAGTACGTGCTTCACTGAATCCTCAGACTCAATTTCAATTTCTTTTATTAAAACGTTTTAGAGGTTTACCTTCATTCAAAAGCCAACGCTCCCTGGGCGTAATTTAAATAAGATGAATGGGTCCTTCCTTTCAGGATACTATCGAAACTTTCAGATTGGTGGGGGAAACGCTTTTTCTTGCCACAGGTAATGTGGGTAAGAACCTACTTATATTAATAAGTGGAACCTTATTAACGAAGATTAATTACTGTTCGATTTTATTTAATACATTTTTTTCAAAGAATAGCCATTTTAAAGGTAGGTTTACTTTGTGATTACGTAATTAATTAATTAAAGTAAAATTACTATATTTACACCACTTCATTAGATATAACATTTACGTGTTTCAAGTAAACGTTTTTTAAGTTTTAAGTTAAATGCAATTTTTAAGTGAAGTAATCAGAAAAGAATGTAAACAATCCGCTTTCAATATTTCCCCACTTAACCATATTTCTGCTGTCATTCTGCCCATACGTCTCGCTAATCTCAAAATCTGCAGCGAAATAAAATATTTCGTTCATGTCGTCACTGATGACTTAAATGATAAAAATGACACAATGCCAAAGGAGAGTACGGAGCGTGCGAGCCAATATGCTTGCCAGGAGATTCAACAAGTGCAGTCATCCGATGAAGAAGCAACTATTCCAGACACACTGATTGATTTTTTTACGCTAGCGACGCTATGGACAAGTTTACACACTCCGAGTACAGTATAACCACGCATACAGGTCGCTGTTCGGACTCCCTTGGCGATGCAGCGCCTCGCAGATGTTCACAAAGGGAAGGGTGCATGGATTGTCTACTTTGATGCGCGTATGGTCGGTTCTACTTTACGCCACCGGAATGAGTCAGCGCTCCTGGAGATAGGAAAACACTATTTTTTAGGCCGTCGCACAGTGGCAGGGCGTGCCCCTACACTATATATGGAGAAATTTCCTCAAGCCACTGTAGTACAGGTACTAAATATGTTTATAATTTTATATAATATTCAATTTCATATCATGTAATTTATCTTCATGTGAGCTTTTATATGGCAGACAGGGTACTGCACTCACTGCTTTTGTTCAGCAGCCATAAACAAACTTTATTATTATTATTTATCCTTATCAACTCTTTACAAATAATGCACAAATCGTTAAATTTTGATGAATGGAGTTTGCAAAGTTCATCCTAGAATTTATTGCGACGTTTTTTTTTTCAAACGGTGTAAACTCTTCTACGAAATGCTTTTATCTCATCTGTACAGAGTCCTGGGTAATTTAATTGCATATCTTCAAGGTGAAGGGCGAATATTAATCATATTATAGTGTGTATTACACCAACCTTGTTATTTTCATAAACAAAGCCTGCAAGTTTTAAAACAAAAAAGTTTAAAATGTGTACTATGGAAGGTAGCTTATAACTTTGTTGTGATCCATCCTACATACACCAAAACTACTGGAACGATTTCTCTAATTCCAAACTTTGTTCTTATTAGTGCCAGGAATGTTTAGAGAGTAGTTTTAATTTTAGAAGAAGTTGGGAACGCGGAATATCCGGATATGATGTAGTTTTTCTAAAGGAACAATGTGGTATGCAGTATTGAATAGAAGAAAAAGTCGGGAACGACCGAGGAAGAGACGAATCAAATAACTATTTGTGGTAAAATGAAGTGTAAGTCTTTAACAAAAAAAATAATTAAGAAGAATGTTAAAGAGAAGTAGAAGAAGATGGGGACGCCCTAGGAAGGCGTGACACGATCAAGTGAAACAAATACGGTAAAATACTTGTTTGGTCCAAACTTTGGCAACGCCAGGTTCACGTCATCTAGTTATAAATAAATGAGACATCGTTACTATATTTGAACCACTATATATTTTTTTAATATACGCCTACTGGTTTTGGAACAACGGGGTAAATATATACTAACATATTAAGAGGAATATGAAAGCCAAAAGTATTTTTTTTCTTACCCCTTCCATAGTAATAATCACGAAACTCAGATTGTATGTCTTGTCTGCGCTGCGAACCTGCAACAAAAAACCCTGCGCCCGGAAAGATCTTGTTCCGTTGACGCTTTCGCACGCTTGATAAAACCCTTTTCAACTGGTGGACGCATACTGCCGGAGTTTTTTTGACAACTCAACAACTTTTGAAAACTGCCAACAATTCTCCAACCTTAAAGATTTCTGATTAATATAATTACACAGTTTTTTTTATTTAAAAGCTGAATTTAATTTTTTTTAGTTATGTTTTTATGCTTTTATAATCATTTAAAATAACAGGAGCCTTATTAACACGTAATATATGTAAGACAATTTTTAGTCATTTAGTGATGTTTTATTTGTAAAAAATGTATGTATTTACTATTTTTTTTTTCATATACAAATCATTACAAAACAAATAAAAACTTCCGCATCTCCGGTGCAACAAGTGGGAGGACGACTTACCCGCTCTACGGGTTTATTTACAGTTTCCTTGTGATACAATATTCTTACACGCAAAAGACAAGAGTTGGTTCAAATTCATTAAATACATATACATATAGTTCGAAGTTGGAACCCTTACAAAGAAATTGTTTTTATTTATTTATTTATTAATTTACGGACAATATGTCCATTAAAACCATAATATTGACACGAATAAGAAAACATAGATGACAGTGAATGGAGAGTACATGAATGTGAAGGGCAAAGACAATGTAAAATAGAAAATGTTCATATAGAAAATAACTACAAGTCATAGCATCAATAACGATTAAGTTGTGAAAAATTACACATTACGTATCGCTTTTTGAAAGTCATTTAGACTTACACCAAAAAATTCAATGCTCTGACTTGAGTTTACAAGTCTCGACATTCTAGATAAAGAAGAATGGTACCCATAGTTAGTTGAGTGGTGATTGAGGAACAACAATTCATTATTTCGGAGTCTACGGGATGGGGTGTTGAATTGAATGAGTTGTAGCAGTTCAGGTGAGTCGGTTATACTGTTGATTATTTTAAATATGCAAATTAGATCGGAGTCTTTTCTACGTTTTTCTAATGAAGATAAGTTTAAAGTCTGTTCAATTTCCTCTTATGAGTAATCGCCTCTTTCAAGTCCTAACCTCAAGCAATTCGCCGTAGGAAGCGATGTTGGACAGATTCGATGTGACTAATGTGGACAGCATAGAAAGGAGACCAAATGACACTGGCATATTCAAGGTGAGGACGAACCAACGAACTATATAATAATAATAATATTTATTTATTAATTTCTTACACAATTACAAATTGGGGTTTAATGCATATAAGAAATTAGGTTATATAAATTTTTTACAAAAGATTGTTTTCAAATATTTAAACATAAAAAACGAAATATCAAGAAATGTGGAATTTCCAAAAAAAAATTCAGGCAGCGGTGAAAGATCTCGTCAATGTGGAGAGACTCTTTCAAGAATCAGAAGAATTTCATAATCCCAAGATCCTTTATATTTGAAACTCGTTTGAGATTATGACCGAGCATAGTGTACCTGTGGTATGTGAGACTAAATGCTCTGGTGAAAGTCAGAACTACGCATTTCATGACATTGAAATAAAGCTTGTTTCGTTGACTCCATTCTGAAATGTTATCAACATCAGCTTGAAGGTGCAGGCAGTCCTCAATATTTCTTATTAGGAGAAATAATTTTAGATCGTCAGCGAACAGCAGAAAGCGAGAAAAACGAATGACTTCAGCAATGTCATTAATGAATGTCAATGTCAATATAGAGTTTTAAGTGTTCTTATATGTTTAAAGTCTGAGGTAATTCTATGAATGAACCCGAGTAGCTTAAGTGATTTATTTACGATGTTATTAATATGATTTCGAAAAGAGAGATTGCAATCAAGAGTGACCCCAAGGTCCTTGATGGATGTGACAGTTGATAGACAAGCACCATTTAATTTATACTCAAAATAAATAGGTTTATTGGCTCTGTAAAAGGACAAAACTTTTCATTTATCAACATTGAGTTCCAAGCAGTTTAGTTTGCACCAATCATTAAATGAATCAATATCAAGTTGAAATAGTAAACAGTCATGAAAGGATTTATTTATCTTAAGGATCTTATTATCATCAGCAAAAAGCCAGAAGCGTGTGTGCGAAAAAACTTTAGTTAAGTCGTTAATAAAAAGGTTAAAAAGAAGCGGTGCCAAATGGGCTCCTTGGGGAACACCGGACGTTACATCAATGTTAAAGGATTCAAAGTTATTTATTTTAACTCTTTGTTTTCTGTCACTCAAGTAAGATTGAAAAAATGATAACATAGCTTTTCTAATACCTATAGCATAAAGTTTGGCCATGAGTATTGAGTGATTTACTTTGTCAAAGGCTTTAGAGAAGTCGGTGTAAAGGACATCAGCCTGAGAGTTGTCTTCTAAAGCTTTAACAATGATGTTTGTAAAAGAGTGTAAATTAGTTGTTGTAGATTTCGCTGATCTAAATCCATGCTGTTCCTCAATCAGAACATTTTTGAAAATAGGAGTGATCTTCTTTGTAATTATTGACTCAAATATATTATTGGAATATTAGATATAATTGATATTGGTCTGTAATTTCTAATATTTGATTTGTTCCCAGACTTGAAAATGGGTCGAATATACGAAATATTCCATGAGTCTGCAAAAGTTCCAGATGATAGTGATAAGTTGTACAACATACAAATTGGGTTAGATAAAGTATATTTACATTCTTTTAGTAAGATTTCTGGAATGCCATCAGGTCCGGAAGTTTTTTTATGAGAAAGATTATTTAAGGCTTGATATACCTCTACAAGTGAATGTGTTTTAAAATATAACTTTAAAATTTTCGGACAGCAATACATATCTCGCCATTCAAATAGAACCGTGTCAAGAGGTTAAACTACCCTTCCCGCCGGAAGTGTTAATTATAATACTTAATTAAAAAATATACAAACATTCCCGAATTGCAAATAACCTGACAATATTTGAAAATCTCCTACTACCATCACAGTAAGCGGAAAATGTTGCTTGTGTCACGATGGAGGACTTACCCAGGTGATTAATTGAACTCATGACGCCGGGGTGTGACCCAGCCGCAATGCCAAATAAGCCATTTACCGGTCACACCTATGTTAAATATATTTTACTATAACCATTTTATTATATTTTCATTGTATTTTTTTATAAAAAAGATGTGCTGCAGAAGAATACCTTACATAATCTTAGTACATAAAAATCACGTGTTACTGTGTTCGTACACGCTAATCTCCGCAACCGCCCAACCGATTTCAATGAAACTGTATGGTTGGTTCCAGCTTGAAATATAGAATAGTTTTAGACCCGATATGTTGTCGAGATCTAAAAATATTTTTTCAACGAAAATTTAATTTTTCAGATTTCTCATCCATAAATACATACAAACCCAAAATTCAACTTATAAAGGCGGTCTGTGGCAGAACAACGTCTGCCCCGGCCCACTATAATCATTATAAAAACCATTTTACAAATGCAATTTGAAAAACAATTTAATCTAACAAGTCTTCGTATTAGAAATTATAGAGCTATAAAAACGAATTATTAGTCATTATAAATACAAATGGAAAGCATTTTTTCCATGAGACATAAATCATCAATTCAGGTAAATAAGTAATAAAACCATCGATTAACAAGTAGTATTTTGAGATTTAAAAAATCGAACTGTGAAAAACAAAATGAGTTTTTTTCCGTTGACAACTGAGCCAGATCCCAATTTGGAAGGACCGATATTTATTGCTTATATTAACTGTTGTAATGTCAAATAAATGCGTACATGTCCAATGTCCACGTGTGTGTATTGCCACTAAAATGTATTATCATCGACAACGAGTCTATCTGCCGAGATTCAGCTCGATTGGGTGCCGGGTAGTGGGTTAATTTCCACTTCCAAGATTCCTAATTACAAAATAACTGTTTTACCGAGGAGTAAACATTCCTCCCCGGGGACTGGAGTCAACCACGCTAACAACTGATTTAAATCCCAATTTTGTAGGTCCGACATTTATTGCGTATATTAACTATTTTAATGTCATCCAATTTCAGATAAATGAGTATATGTCCACTTACATGCCACCAAAATGCATTATTTTCGACAACGAGTCTATCTGCCGAGTTTCAGCTCGATCGGATGTCGGGTAGTGGGTTAATTTCCACTTCGAAGAATCCACTTCATTGATACATTCTTTCAAGAAAACGAAAGTGAATTTCAAAAAGATGTATTGAGACGGTATAATATTTTGGTCACGAAAAATACACCCTCACGGTTTGAGAACCAAAAATACTGCTAGCGGAAGTTAGTTAAACACGGAAAAAACCGTTAAAGAAACCGGCACAGATCTGACGTCTGTTCGTTGCCGCTCTCCGCGGTCTTCTGACGAAATACAAGAATTCAGTACAATTTTTCACTCAAAAAATTATTAATTAAGCGCCAAATTGGATTTTAATTTTTTGTGAATAATGTAAAGAACGAAAAAAATTTAATCAAGTCAAGTGGTAGCAAATAAACATAGCCATATAATAGTATTTTTTAAAGTTGTTTCATATACGAGTTCATGGTAAACTCTTGAAAAAGAAATCTATTTATTAGTTTACGCTTATATTTTTCATGACTTAATTAACAATATTATTTTAATTCTGATCATGCCAAGCGATAGAACAAGCTTTAATGTATCTTTAGTTTATTTTTGGTATTGATAACCTATACCGATTTATAGTAAAGATTAATCTAAATAGTGATTTCACTTATAGCTTCACCTTAACAATGTTAACAAGGCAAAAATATACTAACTTTTATAAAAAATATAGTGGTTCAAAAGGGGTAAAATTTATTTTAAAATGTATGTATTGTGCGCATTTTTTTGGTTTCAAAATATAATGAATCACGCTGTTAACTATCATCAAAGAGTTAAAAATAATAACGTCTAATTCAGAAAAATTTATTGAACTACATGCAAATCTTAAAAGTATTTATTGAAAGATGTTCAGAAAAATTTCCAAAACTTTTTGGTTTGGAGGAATAAATGTAGTAAAAAATTTGCTCTTGGGATTTCAAAAATCTTTCTTCGTCATTGGAGACTGAGAAACTTTTCACAATATTCTTGTTTATATGAATAAACGAATCCATAATCCAACCTTTATTTTTTGCTTGTTTGGAATTTCTCCTGTCAACATCAATAATACGATCTAAATTGACTTCCTGTTATTTGATTTGTTGCTTCCAAGATACAACAATATAAAATATTACGAGGGAACTCATGTTCGTCAAAATTATATGTCAAAGTTGAGCTTCTACCCGAACTTATAGCGTAGAGGGACTACTCACCATTCCTAGGGGAGACGTGACTCCGATGTTGGTTAGCTTACTTGTACTTATTTAAGTCTTATGTGTATTACGATAATAACCTCGTTTATATATTATTTCTTTTTTTTCTCTAATATTTTCTTCACCGATAATGATAGGAGTTTACGACTGCGTCGTACGGAAATTCAAAATGGAATTTAGTGTTTTCATTGGCTTTTTAGGTAAAGGGTCTTCGAAAATAGTGTCCTTGCTTAAATAATAAAATAATTAAGTGTGTCTAAAATGTATATTATGTATTTATACACCAAAACAAGTAGATTTATTTATATATATATTTTTTTATCAATTAGACAATTTTGATATGAGTTCATCTTGTTGCACGGCAAACATCTAAGCGGTAGTCTACCTCCCTCCAGGTTCGCTGAATCATATCAAGGTATCGAATCTCCAATTCAAGCCGCTTGGAATACATTGCATACATTGGTTTGCAATAATATGCATTGATACACATATATTGGTCGACGTTCTTATTTTTGAGTCTCGTCGAAGGTACATTCTTACATACGCCAAACGTCAAAAGTCATTCCACTCGAACAACAAGTGGGTCGAACTAACTAACGGTGTAATATTTTCATACTTCGGTCTTGCTTTTTATTATATTAAACAATATAAAATTTTCTTCTCTCTTGGCTATGATCGATACTTCTTTTTTTTCCTAAGGCTTTGCATATGTGTTCGCAGGGATGGAAAATTCCTCCCCTACAACACATAAGCCTCCATGAAAATTGGACCCTTAATTTCTTTGATAACTTCAGAAAGCTACTTCAAGCCCTCTTGTACTGTATATCTTTATAGACATATGTACTTAACTAATTAATACGTTATTTACGAAATTGAACGCAAATATTTTCGTATTTATATTGTAATTAAATTCCATCAAACGTTGTGTAATTTTTTGATTTATGATATAGGATTTTAATTACTTTCATTTTTGTGGTAACCCTCTTGGTTCTGATCGAGGTGTTGAGTTTCAAAATTTACTTGGTCTTTCCATTGCAAACCTAGACTTAAATGATTTCTCTGAATGAGCTAGCTTTCCTATTGTAACTATTCTGATTTCCTACACCCTAACAAAGTCGTAGTTAAACGCTGATAAAAGATATTATACATGTTTATTTGGACAGGTAATTAAATATAACTCAAATGGTTAATTTGTTAGTAAATTTGGCAATGATTTTGGTAAATTAATGAGTCTGTTTGGCGCCACTCCTTTTTGATCCTGCTGCTATAGAGTACATGTAAAATTTATTTAGTAGGTTAATGTAATTAGTTAATGTATATTTGACGAACTCGGAATAGCCCTTTGCCTGCAAAATTTGGCTCCTATCCTCCAGCAAGTAAACGAGATGATCGTGAGTCAACAAGAAATTTGCACAATCCTTTGACACGGCTCTTTGATTGATACCTAAGTTATCGCGTCCCAAAAAGCCTTCCACGTCATCATGCACTGCCTTCAAGTTTCCCCTCGGGTCCCGATACCTCCAAATTCCATCTCCTCCAAGGTCTACTATTTACTTAGGGCGAACCGGTTTCGTCCTATATACAATCATATACTCACGGTTGGTGTGGACTTACGGGTCGTGAATCCTCATTCCACGTTTAAAAGAGAATGCGAGAGTGGTCTACCGACCTAAATGCAAGCTGTATGCAGGTCCGCATTCTCCAGTAAACAGTACATAAGAAAATATATATGTATACATACGTTTTTGGGAAGGGTTTATAACTTGCAATACAAGGCTATTTACCTCGCATCCCAAGCTCGGATCTCGCACAAAGAATTCTGCACAATTCTTAGCTTGGTTACCGAATAAATACGTACTAATAAGGTTATACTAATAAATACTAGTAGAATAAGATCTTATTTGATAGTTTGTTTTGGAGAGCTATCGAACTCCAGGCTTTTGTTTGTTTGGTTTTGACGTTTTTATTTAAGAGAATCGTCATCTCTATTTGGTTTGGTTAATGGTCTTGTTATAGGAGCGACCACTGCCTCCTATTTGGTGAACTGTATTTGTTTTAAATTTTACCTCCAGGGTTCAACATTAATTTTTGTTCATCCTATCCCGTGATTTCTCAATTGTTTCAAGTAGTTGATTGCCGCATTAGAGAGTACTCGACTCTCAAATGTCTCAGGCAACTGATGGGGTTTTGTATGAGCACCCAATCAATAACATTCAAATGTTTTGTATAATTATTCGATATAAATCTTACTAACCCGTGATTTTTCAATTGTAGATTGTGAATGGTAGGTAATTGTAAGCACGCAGCTTCTAGCTGTTTCAGGTAACTAATAAAAATCTATGCGACTATCTAATCAATGGTATTCAAATGTTTCATGTAATATTTTGATATAAACTGGCTAACCCGTGATTTTTCAATCGTCGTTTGCGAACAATAGGCATTTGTGAATGACTCAAATCGCTGCACATTGCACAATGACATCCTGATGATTATCCTTATAACTCTAATAAATTTTCTAGTTACGGCCAAGGTCGTTTCCAAACTATGCGGTTGGCCCAGATCTTCAGCGTCTCTATTTGTAAACAAATCGAATAGTATAAACATCTCATCTGACCCACTAACCCAGATGTGAGATTGTTTATTTAAGAAATATTTCTACCTCTCCTTGTTATTCAGTTTCGTTACCCTCTATTGTGCATAGTCAATTTAAAATATTTTTAATTCCTTTATTGAAGTTAAACTATTTACTTCATTACCCGAATTTAGTAAATTTACTAGAAGTTAGGTGAAAAATAAATATAAATATATATATAAGTACACATATCTCGATTGTCAAAATACGTTAAATAAGATTACATATATTAATAAATAAATATAAAATATATGATTCTACATAGTCTTGAATATTAATAAATACATATTTTCTTTTCAATAATATAGATATGTCCATGAGTAGGTATTTTAAATCGTTACCATTCCGATGTTTTGATTAATAAATAAAATACATATATATAAATACATTACATATATATTTATTCTTTATATAAAATATATTACTTTATTTTATATAAATAAATACATAATATACATATATTAATGTGTAATGCTTTGTTTTGTTGTTTTTTTTAATAATTTAATTGATATACCATAATCAGCTGTATCTCCTCACTCCAAGGTCCTGAAAATTATTTATAAAAGGAAAACTTACCCCCCACCAAGGTTTTTCCGATTGGGTTCTACACAACAACCTTGCCGAAGAAAATTCTACCTAATTAACTGTATTTTCCAATCAATTTCAAAATAAATCTTTTCGACTATTTATTCCTATTTAATTTTTATTCTTGCTTGATTCATATAAATTAGCTGATATTTAATATTTGTGGTGTGCCGGAAAATTATAAATTTTTTAGGTCGAACTATTTTTGTTGTTTTCACTCTTTTTAATTTTTTTTTATATAAATTTATAAGAAAATTCATCCCGAATTGCGCAAACATTTAAATATTTCGATTCTGTATAAATTAAATATCTGTTTAAAACTTTCTTCTAAATTTCACTGTTTTCACCAATATTTTAAAGTATCTACAATTATTTTTTTTTCGAATTGTTACTTTTAGAACAAAGGTTTGAGCGTTTATTATTATTGAATCCTTTTTTTTGTTTTTGTGTTTGATTGATGCAAAATTATAATCTATTTTTAAATATTAATCCGCGAACCCGTTCATTCTAGATCAACGATAAAACTCTCCATTAAATTCTAATGTTTTCACTTTGAATGAAATAATTATTTTTAAACTTTAATAATTCACTTTTAACACTTTTTGCACTATTCACTTTTAACACTTTTAGGCACTTCACACTTTACTTTTAAAGCACTGAGTTTAAACTGTATTTATTTTCACTGTTTGATTTAATTTAACTGACTTATTAAATTTCACTGACTCTAGCACTTGTACTTTTCACAAAATTTTCCTAAGTCCCAGGGACTTACTCAAAATTTAACACTTAAAGATTTTTCACTGTTAATCCTACCAAAGACGTAGTACCGCCACGTAACAACTTTTCGAATCCTCGGCGCGACTCCCTCCCGACTGATGTGTTCCCTCTTTTATACCCCTCTCAGGTCCCAAAAGACGTATCTGAATTTCTCTTGATGCTTAATTCTATTTCCTATCAACTCGTAAACTTGAATATCTCTCTCACTAATATTGTTTATACATCCATACGATCTTTTGTCGTCCAGCTTTGGGTGGCGGTTAATTTTTATCTCACGTCGCTAACTTGATAGGGTCCGAATCGGGTAAGTCTGCGTTAATCGCCCAAGCTCCCTTTGTCCTCTGTTCATACAAAATGTAGTTAAAATCTCATGATTTTGCGTTCCTTTTTTTTCCTCAATTCGCGATAGGTCCGTCCCCAGTAACATATATATAGATCTCAATTTTATGCATCTTGTGCGAAAATTGTTTAAATCCATGTCGAAATCTTTACTACGCATTTTTGAATTTCGATTTGTCTAAATTCTACTTAATTTTATTGTCACTTATATGAGCTTTTCCATTTCCACCCTTACTTTCTCTCTTTATGTCGCAGATTCGTATTTTCCCTTTTTCTTTGAATTTTATATTATTAGCGACGTTTTCTTACACAAATTTCTTCTTTATTCTTATCTTATTTCTCATAACTCTATAACAACTTATTCTCCAAGTCGTATTTATTAATTTTACGGATAACTTAGAATTGTATCGCTCTTCTCCACTTGGCTCATTCCTTATCACCGTTCTTTACCCTTTCTTTATTTTTTCCTCGCTTTTCCCGATGTGTGTGGTCTCCAGGAAAATTTCATACTTCATTTATTATTAATTAATATATATTTTTCCACACTTCTATGGGAGATATACCTAATTTGACCCTGGGATATCTGTCACTTTTATTATCTTACTCGATCTCCGCCCTATCTCCTATCTCTTACATTCACGATTTCACATAAAATATCCGCTTTGACATCTGTTTACGTTTAAAATTTTGGTACTAGACTCGTAAATTTAATTTAATTTCAAACCTATTAATATTAATATCTTTTGCTTTAAATAAATATTCCATAAGCTCCACGTTAAACTTAATCGCTTTTCTAATGGGTTATTACCTTAACGTAAACAAAAATCATGTTCGAATTCCGATTGTTTATTCTTTAACATACACATGAGACCGTCAACCTTTTATCTTGTTTCGATCCCTCTGTAATCTTGTGTAACTCTAATATCTATCTACCCTGATAATTATGTAAAATGTCTACTTTTCCTGAATCTAATCTATCGCTATATGTTTAGTTTTACTGTCTTCTTCTGATACTCAATTTTCATGTCCCTAGGACCTTTGTAGCAGTTCAAAATCTCTGTATTATCCTTCCATTCGGTCGCCGCACTTTTCTAAAATGTCTATTTTTTTTGCGAGATTTTCATTCAAAATTGATTTACCAATATGTCCGTTTCATCTTAAATTGATAACGATTAATTTCCATTGTTTCCAAAACTCTCATCTCTCTTTAGTACGATTTTTTCGAACTCGACACCCTACTTCTATCATAAATAATTGCACTACAGTTGAAAATTCCGCCCGTAGCTTTCCTTCGCTTTACCCGTCCTTTTTTTATACTATCACGCTTATAATTTTTCATTGCATTTTTGTGTGTGCGCTTTACAACTTGTAAAACTTCGAAGCCCTCGATTTCAATGGTTCGATACCCCATAAATGTCTCAGTCATTGTAAACATTCCCAGGAGTTTGTCACCTTGAAAGTCGATGCTTACCCTAAAGTGCGTTCACCTCTAATTTCTGTGGGAATCGAAATGTCGTTACTTATCTATTTTAATGTCGGGTCCATAGTTCATTCTTTTGTCTTTCGTAGACACACGCCCCTCCGTTCACTGATTGGTTACTCAAAATTTTATAGCTCTTTGTTCAGATCTATTGGTTGACAAAATTCAATATTTATTTTTAGGCCTAGAAAAGGGGGTTTCTTTCTCGTGCTAGACGATTTTACGACCTCTCTGCTTTCGTCCCAGAACCTAGATTTAATTCCAAATCTTACAGGTGTCTACTGCAAGCAAGCTGGATCAATTCTTTCTCCGCCAGATGTCGTTAGCATATCCGTTTTCATAAATAATTTGTATATTTTTAGCAGCTATGGTTTATCTGTTTTTCACTGTGATTTCTGCCTTTCATCACAACGGCTCGTTATTCGAGTTGAATGACGTCGCCGAGAAACGAGCTCCAGGAGTCGCAGTCGCAATCACCGCACGGATTATCTCCCTTATGTTGTAGATTCCGATTTTTTCTTGAGATAACCCCATAGGAATTACATCAATGCTTCTAGGTGATCACAAAATAGGAGAATTCCTACCAATCCACCGGCCAGGGAATCTGTTGTTGAGAGATTTTTGCACATTAAGGCGTAGTGAGGTAGCTCTCTGTCCCGCTGTTTTGTGGCTACCTAAATGCCCTGATGTGGATTTTTTCGTGTGGTGTATTCATAAATAGAAAATAAGGTGTTTTTGTGTACAAATAAATAATAAACTTTTACTTCTTCAATAGTTACAAAACTACCTTAAGGCGATGCACTACGTCGTGTAATATTTTTAATTGAGCCGCTATCAATAACAACCCTTACGTAGATGGCGATAAGGTTTAAATTCCCGCTTAACACCATCCGCCTGTTTTGATTTATGCAAGAAAAAACATGGCCAAAAAGTGCCTTTTGGATGTTCAGGCATAAATATTTAATTTTTTTTTTGATCATTTTATAAATAACTTAATTTGCCACATTATACGATAAAATCATAACCGAAAATGGGTTCGTAAGTACGAAATTTTGAACTTTAAAGCAGTTTTCATAGGCCTTATACATTATTTTTTTCTGGGCTTATAAAAAGACTTAATCTAAAAAATACTCGATTATTACAAAGGCCAAGATGTATTCTCCTCGCAGTATTTAATTAAAGCATCTGAAACATTTCTAGGCCACCAAATTTTCAAACCAAAAACACATGATTTTGCATTACTACGTTTGGCATCGCCTTAAGTAATGTTAATTAATTTTCACGTTATACACTTTTAATGAATAAAATAAATAACGTTGTACACACCACTATTAAGAAAAATTTAAATATACTTTTTTCAAAACCAACGGTTTCTTCGTCAGGATAAACGTATAATAAATATTAACAAATTAAAAATTGACAAACAAGTAGACAAGACAAAAAATATTTCTATAGATAAAAAATATACATTGAGCGGTTATCGATTACTTATTAATAAAAAATATATAAAATTATCATAAAATATGTTTTTTTTTTAATTTTAAAATAAAGACAAACGGGGTTACGAATAACCAGACAATATTTGAAAATCTCCTACTACCACCAAGGTGAGTGGAAAATGTTGCTTGTGTTGGAGAATGATGGTAATGTGTGTGATAAGCATAAAACTTTGAATCCATGTATTCTAAATAATGAAGGGACGTGAAATCTCAAATCCCAGAGCAAATTAAATCAATTCAAATAAATAACCCGAATATGGTTTTAATCATCAAAACTACTAATTTCATTAAGCTCAAATTAGTTATGAATTTTAGTGTTATTTTCAAAATTGGAACTGATTGTGTGGAGAATTCTGAGAACTTAAGGATAATACACAATATTTTTGACTCACGTTAGCGAATTATTATGTACTGATTTGATAAATCGTATTGTTACCATCGCTACCATTATAGGGACTCGTACAGTGAAATTGTTCGGCGCACTATGCAGATTGGTTAGTACCTATATATTTTTTTATTGTTATCTAGTTTAATTTGTAGAACTCCATTTAAATTTTTCTTTCACGTATTCAAAAATATTATCATTCAATTGACAAAAACAAATGTATTGATAATTCTGAAATCATTATTAAACTGCCAGTTTGACAGGCAAACAAAAAAATATATAGTGGGAGTTCTGACCACCCAAATTGGTCATGTTAAGGAAAGTGAATTTATGCCAAAATGTATAATAGAAAAATTCCCTGTATTTTGGAAAATACTGTAGCACTAAAATTAACTTGATATAGTTCTAAAATTTACATTCCAAAACACCTTGTAAAGCAAAATGAATTGTTCAAGTTGGCCGAATTGTTCGGCCCAATATTAATATTCCCTCTCTGATAACCTACTGTTTATTTGCTAAAACGGTGATGGAAAGAATTGAAGAATATATTGTTGGAAATTTTAAAGAAATCAAATCTCACGAGAAAACTTCATAAAAGGCCTTTGTTAAGGACTTGCTCCAGTAGCTGGTCTGAAAAGATATAAAATTTACCCAACCGTGTCAAAGTTTTCTTGACTCAAGTATAAACTCCAATGTACATAATTCACTTTCCCTTAAAAAACACTTTGAAAATATTAGGTGTCCTTGAAAAATCTTACACGGTTGAAAGTTAAAAATTCTTAAAATTTTCACTTATAATAATAATATTTATAAGTAATTATCACATGTAGCAAACACTTTGTGGATATACATAATTGTAATACTTAGAATACCAACAACTTTGTTTTTAATACCACTTTATTGTACAGGGTTTTCCAATAAGAGGTGTTATTTTGATATTCAATCGTAAAAGATCAATGGTTTCGTTGCTTGTGTGGCACGTAACGCCGTCTTGTCAAAAGTAAACGTTGTTTAGATCAATACCATCCAATTTCGGCTATAAAAAATCATTAATCATCTCTCGATAGCGCAATCCATTCACCGTAACTGTTGCTCTAGCCTCATTTTCTAAAAAGTAAGGTCCAATGACTCCGCCGGACCATAAACCGCACCAAACAGTCACACGTTGAGAATACAGAGGCTTTTCAACAATAACTCTTGGGTTTTCCGAGCCAGAGATGCAACAATTTTGCTTGTTGACGAAACCACCGAGGTGGAAATGGGTCTCATCACTAAAGATGATTTGCATTTGATTCACTCAAGTGAATTTTAATAATTTCAATGAGTTGTTGAAGCGTGTATTGTTCCATTTTTATTAATGGCGTAGTTTTTACTTGTCAAATTTCAAAAAATTACATCTTCGAAAGTAACATCTATCGAAATAGCGGGCTATTCAAAATAACACCTCTTATTGGAAAATCCTGTATATATTTTTAATAAATAAAACCAACCTAAACCTTCATCAGGGTTATGTATATGTTTTTATGTAACTAATAATACAAATAACTATGTTTTTAATACCCTGTCATGCGGTGCGGTGGCTCAACCTATCTGTGTAGATAGAAAAACAATAGCGCGTGTTGCGTTTACGTCCAACAGATGGCGCTGTTTTTAAAAAACCTGAAACAGGTGACATCTATATTATTAAGGTTTATAAAAATACACGCGTATTCGAATGCAACGTTGTGTCAAAATTTCAAAACAATCGAAGAAAAAATCTCGGAGATTTATGATTTTGAACAAACGGACATTTTTATTTATATAGATTATATTTATATTACGTATTATACAGGTAACAGGGTTTAGGTAAAATCACAGGGAAATTTAAAAAAATTTTTTTTTTATGTGACACCTCACTACCTGTACAGTGTAAAAGCAGGGGAACTATAGCTCCACCCGGTTGGGCAGCGTTGTGAAGTCCAAAACGAGCAAAACAAAAACGACCCGTTCTCATGAAGCCAACATAAACTGTGAACGCCCTCCTTCGGACAGAATTAATAAATTTAATTAAGTATTTTGGGCCTCCTGAATAGAGGGCTTCCAAATTAATTTGTTGAACGTACTTAAAATTTGTTGAAAGTTTTGTACAACTGGGATGTATAATTAACTATTGGGTGGAACGAATCGAGAACTTGTGTCCACAACAATGGCCATCTGTTTTTTTTTTCATTCTTTATATTTATTTATTACACTAACCCTTCCCTGAAGAAAATAATTTCGCTAAGGGCCTATGTCATCTTTGGGGATACTGTGTGGCGGATATTTTTAAGGAAAAGAAGGAGAGGACGTTTTGGGAAGGAAAATGTGTGAGTGGTGGGTAGGAATCGTGACGGACAAATGATCTATCCCTTCCGCAGCAGCGCAAGGCGACGGTCAAGATAGACCAGTTGGAGATGTCAAAGGTTCTCCCCAAACCAGCCTCTCCCGACCCGACACGCCACGCAACTTGTGGTTATCCAATAAATGGTTCCCGGTGCACAAACCCGCCTCCCAAAAACAAATAAAAATGAATCAATCGAAGATATAAGCAATGTACTATTATATTTCATACAATTTATTGTTCATCAACAATATAAGATAACATGAATGGAAAAAATAGGAATGACAGCGAAATAATAGCAGATAATAAGCACATTAATAGAGCAATGGCTACTATGTACGACAAAACATTACATAAGGAAGATAGGGTCAAGTCAAAGTCCGAACTTTGATAAAATCCAAGAATAAAGTTTTACTAATAGAAAATATTATATTTATTTTCTTAACGGCTGCTTTGACTTGGGTTCACAAGTTTCTTCATTTTAGACAAAGGAAAATGAAATAGTACATATATAATTATGAATATTATTTATTTTTAAAGTACAGTGTTGATTGATGAACAGCAAATCATTATTTATCAGTCTACGGGGAGGTATGTTGACTGACCATGTTGTAACAAAGAAGGTGATTCAATAATACTTTTGATAATTTATAAAATGCAAATTAGATTTAAATAACATTATAACTGTATTAACGCAACGGAGTAAATTAAAAATGTATATTTTCTAAAAGCCTATATTTCGCTCTTGAACACTCTTGGATTAGCGGCCCGCTAGCTGCCCAAATTATATTTTTCACAATAACCAGATTAGACAAATCCCTGCTCCTTTGTTGAACTTTCTAATGACATTTAAAAATGTCTCTCGAGACCAAAACTTCAACATTTTTGGAGAACTCTGGCCTTTATTGGATTCTTTTTTTTCGACTTAAACTTGTTAACGAACCTTTTTTTCTCTCCGGCGATCTTTCAGAAGGACGGTAAATATAATTTATTAATAGCTAGGTATCATTTAATTAATAAATAAACATGTTGATGATAATTTTGTTTTTAGAATAGAGGTTAAGTTAGGTTAGGTTACTTTAGGATCGTTCCAGTTTCGACCAAATTTCAAATCAGTAAATTCTTCAATACGTTTTTATAAATAGCTAGATATATATTCAGAGTAAAGATGCCATCGGTTTCGTGATGGTGTTATAAAGTCTCCTAATAAACCCGAAAAATATATTTAATTGCTTATTGTTACAATTTTTTAAAAGAAATATTAATGCGATCTTAACTGCTTACAAAATGGACAATTATACTAGCGTGCTGGCTACACAGATATTCTGGCAGCCATTTTTTTTCTAGTTTAGTTCATATTCTGTCACCATTTTACCAAACGTATATTTACTCTCGATTATTTTAGGTTATAAAGGAAATATTTTGGGTGTTACTAAAAACACGCGTTTAACTTTTACACTACTGATAAATGATCATCAATGTATTATAAATAGTTGTGTAAAATTTTAAATATGTTTATTACTAAGGCATAGTGTTTAACTTGTGATTATGATGTTCAGACCCAGTACATTTTTTTTCTAAGTTAGTAAAAACACTATTTTCCTTATTTTTTAATACACCTATCAATATAAATAGATACATTATAACAAAAAAACTTTGTTTTTTAGGGGATGATTTTCATAACTTTTTAACATTTTTTTTATTTTTGACCAGACCGGTTTCACCTGGTGATGGGCATCTTCAGACTGGTACAATTTTAACTAAATCCATGGTATATAATAGAATCTTTATTAGGAATGAGCGTTTTTTGCCTATACAATTTTGCAAATTAGAGAAGCGATAAGTTAGCACGCAGTCTCAAGAATTCAATCTCCGCCGAGCAAAGTTACTTTTAAATTAGATTTACTTGTTTTGAATAAAAATTCACAGTAACCGGAAAATGCCGCTTCAATTTTCCAGTGACTTTAGAAGTAGGAGTCCTTAAACCTTTCTTTTACACTATCTCAACATAATGAAGAGTTTAAAAAATCGGACGGATTACCAAAAACAATATGAAGATACACATTTTTAATGATTCGTTGAAATTGATATTATTAAAATACTTTATGAACATAATATATTTTAGAGAGAATTCATATCAACAACTGCTATATAAAATAAAGAAGATTGTCAGATACACGTAGAAAAATTAATATATGCCTATTTATGACAAAAGCGGGATTACAAGAATTACGAATGAATAAACTGGGTATCGATTCTCCAATCCAGGCCGCTCGCAATTGCAGTCGAAAATACATACATTGGTCGACATTCTTATTTTTGAGTCTAGTCGAAGGTACACACTTACATACGCCACACGTCAAATGTCATTCCACTAAAACAACGAGGGGGTAGAACCACGCGTTGTTCGAGTGGAATGACTTCGTCTAGAATCGAGGCCCGAGTCTCCTGATAAACTTTTAGTTTTTACTTTATTAACAACCTTTTCAGGGGCTTTTACAGATAATTAGAAAAAATATGAATTAATACAGTGTATTAATACAGTATATATTTATAAACTATCTTGAATTTTTAAAAATCTTTTGTATTTTTTAAGTGACAAATTAAAGATGTCCACTGACTCGGTATAATTATTTCCCTTCATAAGTAGTCTGGGCAATGAAGAATACATGTTGTAGTTAGTACCAGAATTTGTGCACTGAAATAAATCCCGACTTTTAGTATTTAATTATTGTTTCTTTACATGCGGTATCACTATTCTCATTTCAATTTATTAAACTCACTAGTTACAAGCCTGGGTTGAGGATAATAATTTAACAAAATAATAAAAATATCATAAGGTTATATGTATATTGAAAGAATAATATTGTTACTAATAATGGGTACCTACTAAAGCTAAAGAAACCTATTTCAATAAAGGAGTAAAAATTTAGGGTGACCATGTGAAATAACATATTTTGCTAATAATTTGAACTAACAAAGTTGAAATGCAGAAGAAAAAATGCTATGCATTATGCTATTAATTTAGAACAAGGGTGAGAAAAATTCATGCACAATATATTTTAACATAACTAACAACTTTCCAGACTAATTTTTTAAACATTTTATAATTGATATTAGCAACTGAAACAACATTTTGTGATGACGGAACTTCCATGAGTCCTCCTTTAATTTGAACTTGATTGTTATCTGTATATTACGTAGTGGAATCCGAAAGATTTTCAATGCAAGCAATTCAGGAATTGCATAACTTGCAAAAAGCGTATTTTAATCAAATAATTTTACTAACGCCATCTATGAACACGCAGATTATAACGAACGTTTTGTTTAAAGTTAACAAAAAAAATTATTGAAATAATAATATTTTATTATCTCAACTGCTTACAAAGCAGGCAATTTTATCATCGTTAGCAACACCGCTTTCACAATCGTTTACCCCTAATAAAACATGTTCACTTTTTTTACACTGACGTTTATTGAAGATACTGATTCAAATTATTACTTAACCCCTTGGACAATTTTGGGAGATATTCTTCACAGATAACAAACAACTGTAGAATCTTTTTGGGACATATATCTCCCAGCCTGTTGTGGTCTCATAAAAGTTAAGTCTTATCTCCTATTGTATTACGGTGAGAAATGTGATTTAAACGGTGTTAGAAAGAGAGAATACCACACTTTCAGTTTACATTAAGAAATTACTATAAAGGCTTTTTAAAATGTTGAAAATGAAAACATTTTGCGTTTGAAAAAATTTACAAATTTTTAAATAATTTCTCTAAATAGTATAAAACAAAGTCACTATTCGCGTCTGTCTGTTAGTGCGATTAGTTGTTCTAAACTATGCAGCAGAGTTTTATAGGGATTTATAAACCTCCCGGAAGAAATTCTCTAAATGATAGTGAAAACCCTATAAAACTATATATATATATATATATATATATATATATATACATGGATATTATATTTAATGAAAGTAGAGACAAGTCGAGCAACGCCGGGTACACGTCAGCTACTATTTTTATATTAAAAGAAAAAAATTGAAGTGACAATAAATTTTCTAATACCTACGTCTAATTAAATGTGTTTTTTTTTCGTGTAAAGTTTTAATTACAGTTTATACTAAAAAACCATCGGTAAGCTACTTAAAAAACTTTATTTATGTATTCGTTAAAAAAATTTAATATATTTAATTGCTGCCGATTGGTAATGCAATGAATCTGAAAGAGTCTTTGATTTGCTTTTATTTTGAAATACGTTGAAAATAACCAATTTATCTGCAACAAAAAGTAATGCAAGAATATTTTCCATGGAATCAGTATTCTGGCACTTCTCTTAAGAGAAGTACATTGCGCAGAGTACGCAGTCTCGGTGTTGCCAACATAATGATGTCAACGTAAGGATGTTTATTGTTTTAAAATCTATTAACTTACGTGTACCCGACTTTTCTCTACTTTTTGTAAACATAACATGCATGTATTATACATAAACATATTCCGGAAAAAAATCTCTAAATGATTGTGAAAACCCTATCAAAATCCGTTGCGTTATTTTGAAGAACTAAGCGCACAAACAGACAGACGCGAATAGCTACTTTATTTTAGTATAAAATAGATAGAGAAGAAGAAGAGATGTAAACTCTCTATTGAACTCGCTTTTAAATTTTGTAATCTTATGTTAAAATAATTTCCTCTTAATTGTATAGGGTTGACTTAAACTCTCTGGAAATAAGGTATTATAAATATATTTAATCTTTTAAACAATTAAAAAATATGTATCGCTTAAGAAATGTATTGCTAAGGTTTCTGGTTACAAACCTAAGGCTTACATTTTACCCGAATTATTTTATGTTTCTGTAACAGTACCAGCATTTCGCTATTTCTTCACAAAATTGTGTTCATCATTTTTAACAGAAATATCAAGTTTTATTTGAATCGATTGCTGAAAAAACGACATTTAATTACCTAACAACAAGTCTTGCATTTTTACTTGTAACTTTGATGTTTTTGTAAAAATATTAGTGTTTCGCAATTTCATTCGTCGAATCGTGATCAGACCATCAATCGTCTGTTTGTCTATGGGACCAACCTGCCAATGCTTCTGCCGTAGGGGAGAAGTATATTGCAACTGAACCAAATCTCTTATGTACGGATTATATTTTGCCTCGGTGAAAGGGAAATTAATAATTATAGAGTTTCGATCATTTTTCCGGCAGTCTTTCATTTTGAGCAGAAAACTCATAAAAGAACCCGAGAAAATGTTATCTCTTTTTGCACACTAATTATTTTATTTTATCCTGTGTATTTACGTTTTTGTAATAATATATCCATTTCCGCCATCTATGGAAGTACCTTAAAACTACATTAACTGGACAATGATAACCTAGATCTGCACACTCTACCGACATCTGATGGATGGTATCGAATCTACAACCAAATAACACAACATAATTGTTCACATCTTTTAGAGGCTATAAAGTAGGGTTTGATAAAAGTGTCAAAAGTCGTGCTCATGCAACTTTGGTCTTCCATTCATATTGGCAGTATAAATAAAGATCTGAAGATGCAGCTCAAAAAAAGTGGTGGAACACGCCTCTTCGGGGATGACCCTTGCTAATTTCTTTATTTTTTTCATTTCTTCACTAAAAACCTGTCTTATCTCACCAAATATTTATTATATAGACTTGGGAGTCTCATTCGATTCAGCACCAATGAAAACATAGAAAAACCGCTCTTAAAGGGTAGCGGACTCTGCAAATCTTTATTTCAACTAACAAGCCGAATGTTGTAATGATCTGGCCTTTTCAAACTTTTCCTTCTCTTCATTCTACGATAAATTTTCTTTAAGTCCCATAGGTAACTTTTCCATAAGGCTTTGGTTATGTATATATCCGGGGTAGGAATTTCCTCCCTGCCTTTTACAAGCCTTTTCCCCCCTCTTTATTACACACCCCTTCAACTGTGTGCATCATAATTTGTCTACGTGTTTTACGGCCTTGAACGTAATTATTTCACGTGACGGTTCCGTATAAAAAGGCTTCACCTCCCGGAAAATCTACTTTACTGAGTGTAGAAGGGGAAAACCATGACATTCCTTGTCACGAATCTAGTCGCGAAAATGTGACACGTAAGGTCCTAAGTTACATGCCACCTCTAGAAAACGCTGTAACTTCCTCGTCGTCGGGAATTTACATCCCTTTCTAGGTCAATAACATATATAACACACGACGATCTTGTCGACATTTAGCCCGCTTATATCGATAGGTTGTGTGCCTACCCATTCAGCCAATTATCATGTGAGATATATGCAAGGTTTACTCGAAATGCCAAATTTAGGATGAGGACTGTCTGTATTTTAATATTTGGTTCCAGTAGTTATTTCATGAGGTTACTAGCATCCTCGTGTATTAGGTATGGGTAACTTCTACTGAATACCTATCCTCTCAGGTAGGTATAAACGGATAATTGGTTTGATTTTTGCAATTAATTTAAAGAGGCTGCCTACCTCTCGAAAGGTACCTGTTGAGAAAAGTTGTTCGGTTGGTAGTTTTATTTCGGAGATTACCATCTCCCTCTTTTGACTCTAGATTTGTTTTTGTGCATCCCAATTTGTAACTTAGAAAGTCAAACAATAGATGAAAAGTATTAAATTAGAAAGTCAAATAACAGAAGAAAAGTATTCATTTTGTTCTGTCTGGTTGCATCCGATCGCTTTCTATTCGGGCGGTCATACGCTAGCAAAACTTCCCCTTTGACTGACTGTACACCGCGCCTCTCGGCCTATATATGAAAAGGTCATTGGCCTGTCTCCCACTCACAGCTGATTGACAATTCGTCTAGCGTATTCCTTTTTATGGGAAAATTATTTGGGTTGCAGGCGTTGCAAACTCGGTTCCTGTATCCGTCCTTTAAAAGGTCTTCTAGAATTTAATAAATAATATTTTAAAAAACTCACCCTTTTAGTCACCTCCAAATCCTAGTGTGAAACTTACCTGGTTACACACTACATAGCTAAATCAGTTTAATTTTCGATCTCCTCCCTATCGGCTTCTTTCCTCCTTTTAGCGAAATCCTTGCAATTTGTTCAATTTTGGTCCTCTCCCTACGCCTTTAAAAGGGTAATTAAATAATTCTGTAAATAAAATTGTACCTCCCTAATTTAACCTAATCTCTGTCAGGATTCGAACCCGAGTTTTATCATTTGTTTGGATTCTCTGGTTTACGGTCTCAATGTGGTCAATGTGTTAGAACGCCATCTCGCCAATCGTTAATCCCCCCCCCCTGATCCGATCAAACACTTCCTGCATTTAAATACGTTCACTCTGTTTTAAACGCAATCATTATCATTATTATTTCTATGTTTTTAAGACAAGTAATTTAGTTGGAACCGTATACACGTTTAATTTAACACATTTTATATTATAATCACGATTGCACAACCCTTAGCGCCCTTGAGGTGATTTTTCACAAAACGGCGCTCTACAAATTATCCAATTATTATTATTATTAATTGTATTCTCACTGAGTCCAATCACTTTTTCACTTCACCGGTTCAATAATATTTCACTTTAATTCAATATTCAACAAAGCTTTCCAACACCATCTGAATTCACTAATTAACTGTAATTTCACACTACACTTCTGATTTGTATCGATTTCTCGGAGCTGTCAACATACCCAAGTTCAAAAACCGACTGTCTCATCGATCTCTGCTTTTCTTGCTTCCCGTGGGAACATGTTTACTCATAAAACCTGCCTGTAAATAAATCTTATGTTGTTATTCCAATAAAAAAAATTTTTTTGGGGCACGTTCGTTTCGTTTATTTATTTATGTGAATATTCAAAACATCACAATGTATGAGTAAATAATGTTCATGAATACGTCAATTTTATTATTTTTATAAATTTTGATACTATTCTAATTGTACTATACAAATAATATTGCTGATACCATTGTTATGATAGTTGATACTAATTAATGTGTTAATAAGATATTTCGCAATCCCGTTTCTAAACTGCCATAAGACAAAATATGTAAAAAGGTAAAATGAAATAGCGTAGTGTGTTTTCTCGGCTGGCAAGTCATTTATCAATACAAGCAACATTTTCCGCTTACTGTGATGATAGTAGGAGATTTTCAAATATTGTTAGGTTTATCGTGACCTGGGAATGTTTGACTTTCTTTAAAAAAAATGTATAACTCCATATCGCTATGCCTAAAATCCTATACAAACCTGTGACACCTGACAGATGATGTGTTTAATTGGGTCGTGGCGACTATGATACGCTGTGATGCTAGCCAGGCTATATAGCAGAGCCCATACAATGAAATGATATTACGCGGCAGTTTTCCAGTGGATCTGAACGCCTCTCCTGATTAAGATTATAGCATAGTGTAACACCTCAACTTATAATAGTATTAGCCACTTTGTATAGGCTACGCCCAAATTATACATTATGCGTATAGCTTAATGTGTCGTAGGCTTATAGGTATATGGATATATTAACGAGAATTAAGATTTTCCCAAGTTATGTAATGACATATAAACTTGTTTATAAATAAACTGTTTATTGTGAAAATAATAATAATATAAAATAAAAACTAAAATATACATATTTAAAGTAAAAAAAAGAATAACAATCTTATCTAGTGCTTGGAGCTCTAACTGAGCATTATGAATTATGACAGTTAAGCAGAATTCAGACTACGAAAAATATGCCTATAAAAAGACTTTAAATCCTGCTATCCCAGTTTGACATTATATAATTATTTTGCTTTACGGCATTTTAAATGCGGTGTGTTATATTTTACCATTTTAAAATAACCCTTATAAAAAATCAATCGGATTTATGTAACGTGGGGAAATTCGCTGTTTCCCTTTTCTTATAAGACGGAATACATCAAGGAATACTATAATTCTAATTTAGAATGTGACATTTAAAATAATTTTCTGTTAAAACATTATATTATAATATTTACCAACTTTATCGCTTGTCTGAATTATTCCCACAATCAGTTCCGATTTTTAGAAATTAAATTTAGGTAACCAGATTTCACGCAGGCCTTACGCACAACACAGACAATTAGTATGTTTGATAAGAATAAATGTATGTTTATTTATTGATGCGCTATTGAGATTTTACATAAAGATCATATATTAAATTGAAAACAATAGTACGACATAACCAAAAAAAAGATTTTTTTTTTAAAGCAAAAATTGTGATAGACTTATTTATTTTATTTTATTTATTTATTTATTTAACGCCCAGAGGGCTTTTACATGGTTGGTAGTATAATTTTAATTTGACAGATTCTTTGAAACATAAAAAATAAGAATAAAATTACATTTGATAAAAGCTATGCAACAAGTCATACAAACGCAAGAAACAAAAACAGAAAATTACAGCTATTTGTAAGTTTACATGATGTGTTTAGGAGTATTGTTGAAATAAATGTTTTAAATGATCCACAAAACTTGCCAAGTTGGTATTGATATGTCAACATCACCCAAGTAATGATTTCCCATGGTGTGAAGTCGTTGTATCGGAGAGTGGGCAATGTAGTTACGCTTATGTGTGCTGCTGTAGAATATTGTATTTTGTCCTGTTGTTACTGTGGGTGTATGTATGTTTATAAGTTGCAGGAGTTCACAACAGTCGAATTTAGAGTTAAGTATTTTGAATAAGAACCTTAAATCGTTTATTTTACGTCTATCTTCTAATGTATGTATTTTTAGAGTATTTAATATGAAATTGTATTTTAAATCTTCGACATGGATATTTAATTTAAAATTTATAAAACGTAGATTTTTTTTGTATTTGCTCAAAGTTGTTAATGTGAATAGACTTGTTTAGCTATTATCACGCTAACTTTAATAAACTCTTGAAATTTTGTAAATAATTATGTGTAATAAAATAATTAAAAAGCATAATTAAGCAAATGCCTACTCGTTATTTACATGAATTTGGCAATGAATGTGTCTATATTTTAAACGAATATATTGGCTTATATGTTTCGGAGGTACATGTAGTACAATAAAATTACAGCGTCAGGGCAGTAAAACCTTGAGTTAACAATTTTATACAATAAAAGGAGATCAAATCGTTTTCGCTTTCAGATAATTTCGATAAATTGAATTTACTTCGTAAATTAAAATAATTAATTTCATTTATAGAAAAACCAATTTTTAAATTTATAAAGGGTAAAAAAATATTTTGTTCATAAGCAATGAGAGGCAAAATAAGGAGACCAAATGCATGAATTGTATTCTACTGTTTTAGAACAATAAACTGGTAAATTAATATTACAAGTGAGCAGGCGAGATACGAAATCACATCAATCTACCGGCAGACCCGGGGCGCAGGGGCGTGGTAAGGGTAGGGGGATAATGTCTTACTAACCTTACAAAGAATTTGCATCCGTGAAAATGATTTTATCTCCATCCAGTTGCCACTCAAGTCGGGTCTAAGGCGGCACTCAATGGTATCGCCTTTCAAAGTACAGAGTTCTAGAATGACAAGTTTTGCTGGTTTAAAACACAAGAAGTTTACAGACTTCAGATATTAAATATTTTCAATGTATTTCTCTTTGTGGTATTGTTTAGTTATTATTCCTTGTCCAGCTTTTGAAAGTTTACCTTTTTATATGAACACCGTACAAGAGGTATGATTTGAGATTTTTTTTTGGGGTATTATGCCGTGTTGCGCTACCTCCTTCTTTAGCCAACGTTTCGGACATCATCAGGGCAGATGTGTAATCTGACCAAACAAGAATCCTAACTGCTCCCGACTGTCCAGTAGAACTCGCATTTCATAAAGACATAAGAATTACACCTCAATCCGTCTCATATCGAGAAACGAAACACACGTAGGATGACAAATTATTATCAAAAACTTGTACTGTTGTAACGCCCATTATAAAATTTCCCCTTCCTCTCCGAAACACGCTCATTAAAAACATAAATATATATGCGAGAATTATTAAAATAAATTCCAAAATTATTAATAGCATTTCCAATTACATAATGTGTTCCAATTATATCCTCTACATGCAAACTGTACCTAAATTTCTCTAATAAACAATAAACACTGTTAATCTCAAGTGACCTTCAAGTCTAAGGACGGGTTGTTTCGGAGAATCTGAACAATTCATCAAATTTCAACGTTCATTTTCAAGTTCTGTGAAAGATTTTTTCAAGTTCTGTTTTTATTTCAGTTTTGTCAAGCAACTAGCCTACAATGATATAAAAACAGAACTTGAATAAGTCTTTCACAGAACCCGAAAATGAACGTTGACATTTGATGAATTGTTCAAATTCTCCGAAACAACCCGTCCTAAGTATAATCCTGTATATTATTTGCCTGTACAGGATATAAATAAATAATAATACATGCACATTCTAACGCAGCATCTCGTTCATTAGTCAAATGCATTCTCCCTACATAGAGTTTTGTATAGGTGATCCACGAACGGGTGGATGCAATCCGTTTTTCCAGTCTATAGTTGGTAATCAGATAAAGCATTGTAGAAATTTATAATATATTTGTACAGCGCACTTTAGGTGATTTTTCACAAAGACGGTGTAATACAAATTATCAAAATGTTTTTATAATTTACACCAAATGGTTCCCTCAATATTTACGGACAATATTTTAATTTTATCGAATTTGGTAACTTGAATGGCAATTAGCCGAAGTGAGAAATGCCTATTTGGTGCAAAACCCCACCTGAATTCTCTCAGCTTCGTTAACTTTGGTCCGCCATCAACAGAATAAGGTCCTCCCACAGTCGCTGTGCCCACATGATTCGATTGTAGGGCCTTTGGCAATATGTAAATACGGTTTGGTGCAGACCAACATGTAAGTATATATATTAAAGAATGCCCGCTGCATTTCTTCCACGGCGGGATTGATGAGGTCCACAGGGCGACGCCTGAGACTGGCTTACTGACCTAGATGTTCCCCTCTGACCCCTTTTTTGGTTTTGCTGACGATTGAAACTTCCTCCCAAGGGTCTTGAGTCAACCAAAAAAGCAAAACCCCGATTGGATTTGACCGATATTTATTTTGTATATAAACTGCGGTAATGTCATCAAATTTCAGAAAAATTTCCGCGTGTGAACGCGTGATTGCAACCAATCGATATAATGCATTGTCTATCTGCGGAGTTTCGACTCAATCGAATGACGGGAAGTGGGTTAATTTCCACTTCCAAGATTTGCATTCATTGATTCACGAAAACAAAATCGAAATTCAAATAGACATTTGGGGATCAATGGTGAGGCACGAAATAAAAGAGGTGTCGTGAAGGTCACAGTGTTTATTGGTGAGTCAGTTGCCGTGACGAGGAGATGATGTAGGACAGATGTATACACCGGATGCTGGCTGCGTTGGCAGGTCAAGCGCGGGTCAGTGAGTCAACGCCGGGCGCTGGTGACCGGGACTCGATGACTGTCAGGCACTGGCGATCTGGGGAATCAATACTCCAGTGCGGCGGACCTTGTAGGCGGTTGAGCGGGAACGATGTAGACCAGGGAGGATGCTGCATGTCCTCGTGGTGGTCATGGTGGCGTGGAAGAAGCGCTGGTCAGAGACACTGGAACCAGGGCACTTGTAATCCGAGTAGCGCTTGCCAGGAACGGCGATCTGGACAAGGCGCTATGATGATGTCCCGATAGAGTCCATGAAGGTACGGGCGAAGCCGGGTAAATTGTCCTTTGCGCTAGTAAGAGGAGCGCGGGTATTCACTCGTTGATTCTCGGCGGACTGATGACTGACTGACTGACTCGCTGCGTCGGGCTTATTTATACTGTTGGGCCGGTGGCAACAGCAGGTAGTTAAATGGCAACTAAATCGAAGCCACTCGCTCGGTCTGGCCCCTTCGCGAAGTTTCGACGGCGCGGCAATTATGCCTAGGCGGTAGACTCGAACCTTCTGGCGAGTTCTCGTAATGTGAAAAGACGGCCGGTGACGTATTGTCACCTGGTAGACAAGTAGGTGCTTGTAGTACGTAGGTCGATCTGTTTTGATTTCGACTGCGAGTACGTACCTAAGTAGCAAGTAGCAAGTACGTACCTAAGTAGCGTCAAGCTGCTTATTATTAATGAATTAATTTTGATTCTTCTCGACGCCACAGACATATCAAAAAATACTATTCGAAATTTTTTCTTAGATTTTTAAGAAATATTGAGAATATTTACAAACAAATCGTATCGATAGCAGCTACAAGATACTATTCCGTTTAATTATTACAAAGAAATTTCAACGATTCAAGTCAAATGATCTCATTTTTTTTAGCAAAAAAAAACATTTCATTGATAAGCTAAAGTTTCATCGTTTTGACAAGACCGGGTCATTGCGTCGGTTACTCATTTTGTAAAGAGAAAATGTAGGTCGTTTTTCTTTTGTTATCAGAAAAGTAAAGTAGATCTTTCAACATCCCGCTTCCGGCATAAAACCCTCGGCCGAAGAATGGACCCCTTGTACTCTGAGTTCATTATCGTCCCAGAATAGATTGATGCTTCCGAGGAACAAATGCCGGAATCAAATAAAACCGCTAAGACCCTGGCAATTGTAATGATACCGCAAGTTTCGTTTGGGGCTAAAATCGGGTGTGGCATTGAGAAAGTGAGTCGGTAAAGAATTTCGGAGCATTTGTATTAAAGCTGTGTTTTTTTTTAAACCCGTCAATTTAATAAATGTATTTCCACATACCTACCTAATACCAACACACAATAACATACATTATATGGATATAGTTAAAATTGTATTGGTGCACGCTGTGGTTCGACCAATTTCAATTATGGAGGCAGTTATGTTATTTCTTGAATAACCAACACCCCTGTCATAGTTCACCCCATGTGGTTCGTATTATTTGGTGACTTAGCAGGGGTGCCCGGATTCTTGGGGTGAGATTTATCCAGGTCTTGGTGGCGGATCGAATCGGGAGAGACTGGTTGAAGGATATCTTTTGACCTCTCTAGCCGGACTCTCTCTCGACCCATCGCCTGGCAGTTTTTTTATCCTCTGGGATAAAAAAAAGATATGTTGAGCTAATGTAAAAAAAAAACACAACCTTTGTGTTCGTAGCCGGCGGTCTTTACCGCTTGGCCATGGAGGTCATCTCTACGTAGTTTCCAAATTATATTGTTCTAATTAATACGCTGCGAGCATAAACCTGTGCTTTGGATTAATATAAGTCCTGTTTTAACTCGACCGTTTTGCATTACGTCAGTCTTTAATTTTTGTGTGAGTTCAACCGTATGCGGTTTACGATGATGGCCGTTTTAATGAAAATGTTTTTGTGATCAGTAAAGATTCTTTCTTCAAATGAGAAATCGTTTATTTGGACTGTCTTATTCGAATTTTTTCTATATTATTTTACCTACTTGGCTGAGAAAGTTTGAAAAAAGTATTGTCACTGAGATAGTCACCTCTCGTTCCTTATGTAAAATAAATAAAAAGTTCTATAAATTACATGGTTTATAATAAATTAGTTAGGTATATATATTTAATTTTTGATTTATTAAATAAGAGAAAATTAGAAACATACTTTTTTGGACGCGAGATTTACTGTTCACACAACTACAGGGTTTTCCAATAAGAGGTGTTATTTTGAATAGCCCGCTATTTCGGTAGATGTTACTTTTGAAGCTTTTATTTTTTGACATTTGACAAGTAAAAACTACGCCATTAATAAAAATGGAACAATACACGCTTTAACAACGCATTGAAATTTTTAAAATTCACTTGAGTGAATCAAATGCAAATCATCTTGAGTGATGAGGCCCATTTCCACCTAGCAAACAAGCAAAGTTGTCGCATTTGAGGCTCAAAAACCTAAAAATTATTGTTGTAAAGCCTCTCTATCCTCAACGTGTCACTGTTTGGTGCGGTTTATGGTTCGGTGGAGTCATTGGATCTTACTTTTTCGAAAATGGTGCTGGAGCAACAGTTACGGTGAATAGATTGCGCTATCGAGAGATGATTATTGATTTTTTATGGCCAAAATCGGATGGTTTTGATCTGGACAGCGTTTATTTTCGACAAAACGCTGCTACGTACCACACAAGCAACGAAACCATTGATCTTTTACGATTGAATATCAAAATAACACCTCTTATTGGAAAACCCTGTATTAGTTTATAATGAGTGTATTTGTAAATATATTCAGGTACTGTACTTTTTATCCCGTCTTTATGGCCGGCTATGACCTCCGAGGGATGCAAGGTCTGTCGGAGGCAATAATATGAGCCTAATGGTTCAAGGTAAATTATGGCCTTTGCGTCTGATATTAGTAATGGTCAGTAATAAGGATTTATTTGACTTAGTAAAAAAACCAAAAGGGGATACTGGAATATCAAATAATAGAGGTTGCCAGAATAGGCAGATAGAAAGTAACCCCTACAGGAATAATCGTCATTAAAAGTTTAATATATTCTCACATTTTCCCAACTTATTTATTAATTTCTTAATATTCTCCATAAAACGGTTGTACACCAATATATTACGGAGAATATTAAAAATTTGAGGTAAATGTAAGTATAAAAAGGTCATCTGGGTAGTTTAACTACATTGTGACAAGCGTCAAAAAATTGTTGCCAAACTGTCGGTAAGTCACGTTGAAAATGTTAATAATCGTTAAGACGTAACCGGGCGTTGATTTTTCCATACAAACGTAGTCCCCATTTATCTTTCTGGATTTTAACCCTAGAGCAAATATTTTTTTAACAAAAAATAGATATCAGCGACTTGCGTGTCGGTACGTTTTGTTTTATTTGATAAATTGCTTCTTATAGAAGTTATGACCTTCCAAAAATCAATAAAATTGCCTGATTTAAACGCAGTCAAAAGACGTTCAGTCTACAAACCAGAAAATATATTTTGAAAAAAAAAAACAAAACGGTCCGACATAGAATAGTTTCTTCTTATGTAGTAGGTAAAAAAAAAAATTGAAAATCGGTTAACTTTTGGAGGAGAAAAATGGGGAATACAAAACCTCGATTTTGAAGATTTCATTTAGGTATTTGTAGCCCGAGCTGCATGTGTCCCTTTCGCTCAGTATTCGGGAGGTAATGGTCGGGGGGACAGGGTTTAGATAAATACGTATGTATTTGTGCGAAGTGATGTCACGTAGTCATAAATCGATATTCGATATTCTAGTGTAGTGTTGTCCCGAGTAATCGATGTTTTTTTATTATTTTTTTCCGTTTGGTCACTTTTGTGTTTGTTTGGTGAAGTATTCCGATATTCTTACTTTAATTTCATATGTTTAAGTAAAATAATATCTGTAAAAAAAACATTCGTTACGGCCAGACCGACTCCGAGGTGATTTCGTTCCGTATTGCCAATATGGATACAAAACACTCAAATGGATAATTTTTTTAAAAATAACTTTTGGGTAACTAGCATAATATTATAATTCTTCAATAACCTATAATGTATATTGTTATTTAACTTCTATTTAAATATACAGCAAAGTGATGTAGCGTAGTATATCGAATTGTGTCGGTGCACTAGTGTTGTCTTTTCCCGAGTTATTGATATATTTTATTAGTTTTTTTTTGGTTTAGTGACTTATTTCGAGTATACCATACTTGCCGATCTTACTAAAATGGGACCAAATTCAATTTGTATACGTCAAGTACTATAATAATTTTCAATTTGGGAGGTGGTTATGGGTACCGCCGCCCCGGGAACCATTTATTGGATAACCTCTGTCATAGGTCACCCCAAGTGGTTCGCTACTATTTTTTTTTTTAATATATATTTTTAAAAATATGCCATTTGCGTGGTGATCTGTTATAACAAAACACAGTAGGAAAAGTTGCGCCGTTTAGTCATGACATTTTCTATTATTTTCGAGTTACATGGATATTTAAATACTAGTTCATTTTTACTCATGATCCGATTTTCAGAACCCTGACATGTCTGGAGGAAGAGTGGAAAAAATGGAGGTTTCCTCCACACCATCAAATCAAATCAAATCAAAAATTATTTATTGTAAAATATAAATTACAAAAGGTGTAGCTTATGGGTAGACCCCATTTCTTCCAGCTAACCACATTTATTTAATTACTATGTTTATATAATACTATTTGTTTTATTATAATAATTACAATGTTTATACAGATAAAATAATAATAATAAATAATAAAATAATCCGATTTGCAGTGTGGTGATTGGGCAAGGGTGTTATGGCTTTCGTGTCATTTTCAAAATTTCAACGAATGGCATTGGCGTTGGCTCTATTAACAAAACACAATAATAAGATTCGTAAAACAAAATAGTGAACAACAAATTGCAATATTATATCGAAAATTGGTCACTTGCGATGTTTATGTGGTAAAAATTGGTCATTTTGGCCAAATAAACATCGCAAGGGAATTAAAACCTGTTGATTTCAGGAATTTTACTAAAATAAAAAACAAATATTTTATTTTAATACTTTTCCCTGTCTCAAACAACTTGAATGGTTTAGTTAAGTTTTGATAAACAAAAAAGATAACTATCTGTCCAAACAAGTATTTTATATTATTTTTAATTGATTAATTTAGCAAAACGACACAAATTAATTTAATAAAATTTTCTTGCGCACGCCGCGACCTGAGGATTCGTAGCCAAGAGCCTTACCCTTCAACCACGGAGGCAGTTTAAATGTACGCACCTACATATTTTAGTAGGTGTACCTATATGGGTAGTAAGATTTTTTTAAATTTTTAAAAGAAAGACAAACATTCCCTGGTTACGAATAACCTAACATTTGAAAAACTCCTACTACCACCACACTAAGCGGAAGGTATTGCTTGTGTTGTGATGGAGAACTTAGCCAGCCGAGGAATCAAACATGGGACGCCCGGGTGGGACCCAAACGCGATGCCCACTCAGCCACTGACCGGTCAAGTAAGTAAGAGAAATACAATAAATTATGAAATAATGTACCTAGGCCTCCTATTTTATTACGAAAATGTACCTATTTAGTTCCTTCAGTCTAAAACTGGTTTTTAGATTAGGCAGAATAGATTTGGAACAATTATTAAAAAATGTCATCTGAGGCTCATGTATCTCCGCTTTTATTTCTTGCGTGATATTTTGTGCGTGTAAAGACAATATGTAGCTTATTTAGGTGGCTAAGGATGGAACGTCCCGTCACAAGAAATTGATTGTTTATTCTTGTCTCCACTCCACACACATGCAGATAATCCTATAGCGACTTGTGACTAGCCGCCGGCCGGCAAACATCGATGTAATATGATACCACAAAGCGAAGCGCCAAAGGAATAATTATTTGGCGGGCTTTCTTGGCGAAGTTTTTCTTCGCACACTCACACATCTACAGCACGATGACTGACCGTAGCACAGAGCGGAATAGCAATAATTGGGCTAAATACCTATTAAATAAGTTTCTGAATTACCGGGATTCCTCTTAAGCAGTTGAGTCGCTCTGTTGATTGGCTCTTTCTGAAAGGTAGAAGTCCTCGCTTATTGATGAATATGAAGTCGGGGAGCTTGTTATAAAATTCAATGAGTTTATTTTATTTATATTTATAACTTTACTAATAAAAGAAGATATAAAAAAAACTTGGATACATATAATATGGATAATAGGCGTATATTCACTGAAGAGATCACTGAATATGATAATATACACTAGAAATGCCTTCCATGAAAAAAAATCATACATTTAGTAGGAAAGAATACATTTTACAATAAATTAACGCGAATTTCATACAGCAACAAAACAGTCGAAGATAAATTAACATAAAGTAATTGGAAATAATCTTGGATAGTATACAAATCATAACTTTTTTCACAAATTGATTTGAAACCAATGTAATTGTCACTTAATTAATATATTTTGGTTCAAGCCCATTTTACATGCGCTATGTTTCTCTTACACTTGCTTGACATCGTATATGGCAATCCTTTTTGAAATCCTGAAATGAAAATTTCGTGATGTTGATGAAATGCAGTTCTGTGTTTGAAATTTTATGGCCCAATTGGACAGACTTTTGGATCACAATTTGAAATTTAAAGCTCGTTTGGACAGACTTTTGGATTAAAATTTGAAACCCGATTGGACAGAATTTTGGATTACAATTTAAAATTTAAGATCCAATTGGACAAACTTTTGGATTACAATTTGAAATTTAATACCTTAGTGGACAGACTTTTGGATAACAATTTGAAATCTAAGACCCGATTGCATAAACTTTTGGATTACAATTTGAAATTTAATGCCTTAGTGGACAGACTTTTGGATAACAATTTGAAATCTAAGGACCCGATTGCATAAACTTTTTGATTGCAATTTGAAATTTAAAATATGAAAGCTCCGATCCTTAGCTAGTAACTTTTATAAATTAAAATTTGTTTTGCCTCATCGCACTCTTAAACTCATATATTTTGGTATGGTCAAATCCATCCTTAGATATGGATTACGTACTTTGGGACACGCAAGTACTATTTACATTAAATTTATTCAAAATTTACAAAGTGCAATAGTAAAAAAAAATTGTCACATCAAATATTTACAAACAGAGACATAACTTAAAAGTACTATATGGATCAGAGAGCTTACTTACAATAAAATATCTCCTTTGGTTCACTACTATTATGGATAACATGGGGGAAAGCTCATACAAACACCCACTGATACACAAACATACCACAAGATTTAAAGAAGGAAAGGGCCTAAAAACTCCTCGAATATTAAATATATATGGAAGCCGTACTCTTGAATACCTAATACCAGTGATTTTCAATAAAGTCAATAAAAACTCAAAATTTTAAAAAAATGAGAGACTGTGCCCTAAAATGATAAAGCTGTGGTTAATTAACGGAAATTTCATGTATTTTTGAATTTCTTAATGTAACGTAATTAGCGTAATTTGTAACTTAGTTTTTGCTGGGACAGCCGCGCGCATAACTGTGTCCTGTTTTTGGATTTTTTCTTGAATCTTAGACAACAGTACATAAAATTGTTCTTCCGAAATTCGCAAATGATTGCGATAGCCTTCGGTATCTTCTGACGCCATTTCTCTCAATATAATGTTAGAAGCACCCAATTCGTTTCTCCGTATAAACCATTTTCTAGCCTACATACGAAGTTTTTTTGCACTTTTTCATATTCTAAAGTTCGTTCCGTAAAAGGTCCGAAATCATAGGAACGCACGCAGCGATAACTTTTCTTGACGCCATCTTGATTAACAATATCGGTTCGAGTTAAATTGCAACCTCTGAACGATATCTTGTTCAATTTTTGTTGTTCAATAGAAATCGTTCAACTAAAATTGCTCTGTCTGAACCGGGCATAAGCGAAGACGTGCAGTCATTGATGTATTCAATGCGTGCAGTAGTATTGGTTAACAATATCGGTGACATACACTACACATGTATATTCTTTAATAACATAGTCAAAAAAGTACCAACCCCAACAACTGACAAAAAAAAACAAGAAAAAAAATATTTAAATATGAAAACTTTAGAAAAAAATGTTATGAACGAAACCTGGGCATCAACAATTGAACCGGAAAATCTTAATAATTGTTCGGAGAATTTCGAAACTGTTTTCCTAAATCACATAAACCTTTGTACGCAAATACTTGTCTCTAAAACAAAATCTAAACACAGATTAATAAAGCCATGGATAACACATGGATTAGTAATTTCAATCAGAAATAAGGAAAAATACTATCACCAATCTGAAAAATTCCCTAACGACGAAAAAATCGCTACTTTCTACAAGAAATACCGAAACAAACTTACACTTTTAGTTAGACTGACAAAAGAAAAGTATTTTCTTGATAAATTAAAAAATGCTGGCCAAGACAGCAAAGAGTTCTGGAAAATTATCAAAACAATAACCAACAAAAGCACAAAACAAAAATTTTCAAAAGAAGTTTCTCATCAAGGAATCAATACTGACACAGAAAAAAAACAAAAACTTTGTGGTGATGTCTTTAACGATTATTTTGTTAATGTTGGCGCTAATCTTGCTAGTAATATTATCCTAGACAAAAAACTAACTCAACAACCAGAGCCAAACCCAACTTTTGAAGAAGGTTTCCACTCATTTGCCTCAGTAACTGATAAAGAAGTTGAAAACGCTATAATAACTTTACGAGGATCAGCAAGCCCTGGCTACGACAACATAACTGTAAAAACATTAAAAAATGTACGTGAGATAATCAGCAAACCAATTGCTCCTATAATAAATATAAGTCTAAAGAAGGGCATATTCCCGAACAACTATGAGAAGACTATTGTGACCCCTGTTTTTAAATCTGGTGACGAAAAAAACATTTCTAACTATCGTCCCATAGCACTCACATCAAACATACCAAAAATCTATGAAAAAATTGTTAAAAAACAACTCAACAACTACATAAAAGATAAAAAGATAATGAGCCCAAACCAGTTTGGATTTAGGGACAATTTGAGCACACAGGATGCGATTGCTAAATTAACATCAACAATAATACAAAAATTAGATATTTCGAAAAGTGTCTTGGAATCTTCATTTGAAAGCAAAGCATTTGATGGCATATCACACTCAAAACTCACTGAGAAACTAAACCAAATTGGATTGGACGGAACAATGCAATCATGGTTCCAAAGTTATCTAAAAGAGAGATTTCAATATGTCAAAATCAATAATACCCTTAGTGAACCCAAAACCTCATCTTTTGGCATACCGCAAGGAACTGTCATCGGTCCAATCCTTTTTATTATATATAAATCAAATGTTCAATCTTCCCATTGTTGGAGATATCATATCTTACGCAGACGACACGGTAGTTATCACAAAAGGAAAATCATGGGAGGAAACAATGAGGATAGCCAATATCAATATAAACATACTCAAAACATGGTTCGACCTAAATTGTCTCTCACTGAATACCGAGAAAAAATATTTCATCCCATTCTTTTTGCAGGAAAAAAAATTCTAAAACAATATTACCATTAAAATTCATTAATCACAGTGTGAAAATAAAAAAGAATGCGGCAATGCAAATTGTTTACCAATAACAAGCAAAAATAGTATAAAGTATCTGGGTATCATAGTAGATAGACACTTAAAATGGAACGAGCAAGTCCAAAATACGGCAACCAGAGTAAGAAAACTTATTTACTTATTCATTAGATGGAGAAACATCCTATAATATAATATGATTAAAACTATTTACTTCTCTCTTGCCCAATCTATTCTACAATATGGTATAATTGGGTGGGGGGGGGACTTTCGAAACTAACCTCTTACCTGTAGAAAAGGCAAAGAGGTTGATTCTAAAAGTCATCCTACGTAAACCATCTATATTTCCAACAACACAGTTATTTAACTCTTTTAGGGTTCTCAGTCTAAATAATATATTCAAAAGAACTTATTGTTTCAAACTCACAAAGATCATTTCAATCCTACAATAACATTTCCAAAGATCACGTGGGAACTTAGAAATCCCTAAATTTAAATGAGCGCTTCTCAACACCATTATACTTATCAAGGTATAATTTTTTTTAATGCACTCCCATATAAAATCAAATCTGAAAAAAATTATAAAGCCTTTAAATTACAAATAAAACAACTTCTTGATCAACCAAATAATAATTATAAGTTTTAATTTAATTTTTTGCATATATTTTGATTTCAGGTACATATTAGTAGTAATTGAGCAAATTCAAATTTTAATATTACATACTTAATATATAATTAACTATCTAATTTCATCATTAATTAACAAAAAATATATATTTTTCTTTTTTTACCATATCCTCTTGAAATATTATATCAGCATTCGAACCACCAATAGCTTATTGTCGCAATTTATTATGTACCTTCCAAAGATATTAGAAGAAATATCTTTGGTACCTTCGCCTGCAATATTATCAGCTCCGTTTACTATAAATGATTAAAATAACTCCAATGTTCTTATACCACCAACTACGTACTTATTAATCGAAATGTAATAATATTATTTTTATTTTACTACTATTCTTAAATTAATGTTAAATGTAAATAAATATATTCTTAAATTTATTTACATTTACTGTGTATCTAATTTAGTAACTGCTGTTTTAGTCTACTTTCATTATCTATACTTTTGTTATCATGCTATATACATTTTGTTTATTTCTTACTTTATAAATAAAAACTATCTTTCTTTTCTTTACCCTATGTATATTGTAATGGCTCTACTCCTCAACTCAAACACGAGAAACGAATTTCTCTATTGAATTGGGTAGTTACGTTAAAAAAAAAACATGTATATTGTAATTACTTTTTTTAGTATAACATATTTATGTTTTTATATAAAAGAAATATATTTTTAAATAAAAAAAAATACATATAGTAAAAATACTTGACATCATATCTCCTTGTATTCTAATATCTTCGGTGCTATTAGTAATATCAGCTACTTCTAAATATGGGATACCTAAGCTGTGTATGCGTGCTATAAAGGAGTTTATGAATGAATTATTGTTGAACATTATTGTTGCAGTTTTAGTGCGTGTGATTCTATTCGGAACATGAAATGCAATTGCAATAATGCGGAGCTATCAATTAAAGAATTAATGATTTAAAAAAAATAAAAACAATATACACCAATCTTCTGTCGGACAGCTTTATTAACGTTAGATATTTCATTAGACAGTTATAGTTTATATTTTCAAGTTTATGATTTTGTCTTAAAAAGTTGAATTGTATTTTTTTTAATAGAATTTGAGTGAACCTTATAACGCGGTGACCAATTATCTTTGCAGTGCCGATTTGACTCTGAGCACTTGTATCTTTTGTGTGCTTTTTTTAAACATATGTATTTTGCTTTCCTTTGATCCGAAATAAATAAATTCCCACGTATGTTTACCAGACGTATTCTCTCTGAGACGTGCCATTTAATTCCAAAACATTATTTTTTCTCGTAATGTATTTACAAACAAGAAGAACAACGTATACAAAAATCACATCAAATGAAAAAAAAACACACGTGATTTGAAATAAACATAAAAAAGTGTTGACAGATCAATAAACTTATCAGTTAAGTTCGGGAATCGCTAGTGTAGATGGTACGGTTACCAGGATTTGTTATCATTTGTTGTCACGCCTACAAACAATTCATAAGGTTAGGTATGGGAGAATACACATCAGACTGGGACTGCTGGGACTGTTTTGTGTTTTCTTTTGCGAGAATCATACAGTCACTGCTTGAAGCAGTACGTTAAATCCTAGCTTGGGGATCTTGATGGAAATAAAATGCTTACTTATTTTACGAAATTTCTATAAACCTGAAACAAACAGCCAAATGGGCAACATTCACATTGCATTTTCTGCAGTTTCCCTCGTTGCCTCCTCGTCCATTTTTTACCATTCTTTCTCTTGCGCTGCCTTCCTTCCCTCTTTCCCAGTACTATTTTCTGCCAAGAACTTCTCGGAGTTATCTTCCTATTGGTCATCGTCTAGTCTTCTATACTACGCTTGAGCTTCGTGTTTCACTTGCCAACATCTGTGGATCGTAGACAGTTGTTGGCCTCTGAGATCTCTCGGCGCATCATATAGTTTCCTGAGGAGAATGTCCTTAGGAATTTCATTCTTGCGGCATACATTCGAGGTAACTCATATCTATTTTAAGTGTGACATAGCTAATGACATGCCTGGCCAGGCTAAGATCGTTGATTTTGACGCGTTGTTTTAGTTATATGTATACACCCATACGAGTTTCTACAAACATGTGACATACATAACAATTAAGTGGAATAATAATATTGAAGTAAAATTTGCTATTGAAATTGTATAGAACCCATGCATAAAAAATAATATTATGCCAACATTAATTTTAATGGAGGTAGGTTATTATAGCCTTCTTGTAACTGCAATGGACCAACCATGTTGAAAAAACAGTAAATAAACAGAGATACTAGATGTGTAAGCCAATGAATAACATTGTAAATATGAATCGTTTACAAAGCATAAGTTCATTCGTTGTTGTTAGTGTAGGGAGGATAAGTTGTTTTATATATTGTCATTTATTTGTTTTCTTATATCTTATTTTATTATTTATCTAACGTTTACAGTTTTTAATTATTGTAAATATTTTAGTCCACGAGTATAGGACCCTTATTTTTTATTATAATTTAATATTTATGTGAAAATCTGTTATTAGATTTTATTTGTATTGTTTATAAGTTTATTATGTTGGTTTTCCTAAATAAGTAAATATATAAATCCCTTTCCCATGGAATAATTGGTTGGGGTGGAACCAAGGCGATCACATAAAACCTATGGAAATTGCACAAACATAAATTACCAGATAAAAAAAAATAATAAAACTTACCCCTCCAAACGATCGTCTCAGGAAAGAGATTTTTTTTTGACCTATAAAAAACCTATAGCATCGATATCCAAAATTTATTTACAAGCGTCCAAACAATTTCCATACTTACAACCTTTGAAGAGACCACAAGGCGTCAAAACATTAACTCTTATAAAAAATATATCAAATCATAGATAAAATTCGCTTAAATAGATGTATCTTTCTTGTAAGTCTTAACAGTCATCATCTACATATATAATGTAGTATTTACCCTAGAAAGATAAAAAATACTTTTAGACTCAGAAATAATGATTTGCTTTTCCTCAATCAACACTCCACAAATTATGGATACCATTCACCGATGTACAGAATGGCCAGACTTGTCAACTCAAATCAGGACCTTGAATATTTTTGTGTAAGCCTAAATGATGTGTGTCAGTCACTACGCAAGTAGGATTTTGTATTGATATGGCTGAAGTCTTGAACTCCATAAAAACCTTGTTCCTGTCTTGACTTGACATTATATCTTTAGTTTTTGTGCCCTTTTTTGTCACAGCATATTTTACTGTTTCATTTTAACATTTCTCCTTGTATTAACATAGTTTAATATGTAATGTGTTAATTTGTCGTGGTCCACTAGTACATATCTTTCCTTCGGAAGATCTAATGGAATGCAACTTTTGTGGCCAATAATGTCCTTCCAAGGCTCGAAGGGTTAATCAAACATTTTTTAAATAATTATATCTTGAAAATCAATTTCATTAGCCTGTCTAGGGCCTAGGAGTCAAAAAGGATTATTAGGTTAAATGGCGTTATTAGTTTGCTTTTAAATCGGTACAGATGGCGATTTCAAAGGTTTTTTGTTCAGTGATTTTCTTTATATTTTTAAATAATAAAATAATTTTTAATTATTTTTGCAATTTATTGGGCCTAACCAAAGATATTAGAAGAACGAGATATGCTATGTTGGCCGCCGGACCGTAGGCGGAGTACTAACTAATTAGGGTACTTTGAACGGTATCGGGACGTGTACGCACAGAAATCTGTTCTATGTATTAGTGCGGATACCTTAGCGATGCCTTAGCGTAAGCGAAGGTGTGCAGTAGTATTGGTGAACAAAACCGGCGACACTCGGCAAAGCAATTCCACACAGTATGAACTGCTCATAGCACATCTCGTTCTTCTAATATCTTTGGGCCTAACTAATAAATGTTTTTAATTTTACGTAACTTATAAACAACCGTTAATATAGAGTAAATGATTTTTTTTCACTGTAAATGGTTTTTTATTGTGTAAAATTTAAAACACGATTATTAGTAAGAGGGTTAAATAAATAATTTCCAGAAATTATATAGCAAATCAATGTTTTTTTAATAAAACCCATGTAGGTTCTAACTTCATCCAGCAAATATTTTCGTTTCGACTATTTATAAATATACCTTACTTATCAAGATAAATGGATGAATCCTCATTTTGATACATTCTAGTTGCCTTACTGCCTTCGAAAACATTTTCCTTCAATTCTGTTTGAATAAAACCATACCCTGCTCATGAGCGTACCATAGCCTTTTTACCAGACTTCGCAATTATCCATTTAAAAAAAAGTAAGTTAACCGTCAGGCGTTTTGCTGGTTCAATCCTCTCACGTCCTCGATCATTGAAAAGTTTCCATTTATAGTTGTGGTAAAAGGGAGAATTGACTTAAGCTTTGTTCACTAAGAACTACCACACATATCAACATATATCTGGCCACGTATACACTACACACGGGTGCGTGGGTATGTGACATCAGAGTCAGCTGAAGCCACGTTGCTATTTTTATGCAAAAATACTTGTATACTGCCGAGATGAAAATCGCATTGTCATGGTGTAGGTCGACTAGCAATGTGTGGCCGCATCACTGTATCAAGCTACGTAGCTCTCATATCAATCATGCCTGTGCAGCATCGCGCACAGCTATCTGTGGCGGGCTGAACCTTAAACAAATCCAAATAAGAAATTTGTACAAAGAAATATCACAATTTCAATGACACTTCTTTTTTCAAACTTTCTTCAGGCCGTTAGGTACCATAACATCAATTATTTCGATTTAACAGCTCGTAGTGGGAACCAAGATCATGCGGACTCTGGCGGGATAAAAATGCAGTATCCAACACAGCCACCATCTTCAACCAGAAGACCAGAAGCGGAATATAATAAACAAACAGATGAAATGCCAAAGGGTCGAGTGAAAACAGAACTTCACTACGCTCAGTCAATTATCCATAACTTCGTAATAACGTGGGGTCGGCAGAAGATTTTCGAGAATTGTTGCATTTCTATGAATAATTTTCAGACATACAGTGGCAAACATAAAAATAAAAAGGGTTAAAAACAACAGAAAAAAAATCTCACAAAAATACGGAAAATTATCAGTGCACGCCACTGGCAAAAGTCATGGCCTGTGGGTATGTAATAATAATATTACGTGAAATACATATCCATGATTCTTCTTGGATGTTCAGTAGGTAAAATAAACGTCGAAGATCATTTTCCTACCGGCTGGTAAATCTAGTATATTTGACTAGGAAAATTGCTCATCCCACAAAATATAAATGTGTTTTAAAGTAAATATTCCAGGGAAAACCACAGATGAGTTAAAACGATAGAATAGTGGTGTTGTAATATTTTTTGTTTTCCCGAAGTAAGGTCATCTTTTCCTTATGTTTTCTGTAAGTGATTTTCAAATAACGAAATTCATTCTTGAACATAGGCTCTACTAGTTTGTCTTATTTAATTAGGTGACATTGTTTTTTTTAAATTCGATGTAGATCACACTTCCAAGTGTTAACTGTTCAGTGAGGAAAACAGATAGCACATTCTGGATAGCTTGAATATTATGTTTGATATAAAACATACGCCTGCATTTGCTGTTTATGTAGTCAAAGTTTATGAAGGAAATAAATCATCAAATGTATTTCTCAACCTAAAGTACATATCGTAAAAAATAATGTGATTCAGATGTTTAGTTTAACATCATTATTGTTGTTACTTTACAACAGTTTGGAGTAAGATGTCGATCAGGCATATTCACAAGCATTTGTTTAATATGTTGGATGAAGCTAAATGACTGGAAAATGTAAATCAATCAATGCTTACGTGATTTCAGTTCCTTTTTAAATACTTCTATGTGAATTTCACGTTTGTTTTCGGTAATGAATTAATGCTAATCTGGGAAGCGGAAATTAACGCACTTCCCGACATCCGATGGATCTGAAACATGGCAGATGTTTCAGCTCGTTGTCGATGAAAATGCATTCGATCAATGTGGTAGTATAGATAATACAGCATATTTCCAAAAACAGACTGCATAACAGGTGCAAAAAGTTTATGCGATACATTTAAATGCGAGAGTTTAGGTACTACCCCCTTTTGAATGCTAACACTAGATCGTTTGAACGTAAAGAGAAAATTTTGCAATCCTGGATGCTCTGAAACCATCGATATATTAACTCTAGATATGGCGTGTCATACAAATTCCTCCCCAGAGACTGGAGTCAACCGCTCTTACAACCGAGCCAAATCCTGATTCGGTGGGATCGACATTTATTTCGTTTGTTAACTGCTGTAATGTCATCCAATTTCAGAGAAATGCGCATATGTCCGCTTGTGTATGCGTGAAGCCACCAAAAATGAATAAATGAATTTTCATCGACAACGAGTCTATTTGCCGAGTTTCAGCTCGATTGGATGTCGGGAAATGGGTTAATTTTCCACTTCCAAGATTTTCATTCATTAATTCACGAAAACAAAATTAAAATTCAAAAAGATGTATTTAAAAATGAATTTTCACTTTTGTACGTCCAATTAGTTCGATTTGGTCTCCAACTGAAACTTTCTACGCCCAACGACCGGAAACTTCAAAATCCGGTTTACTAATTGTATAGCACTTTGGTACTACCTATCAGGCAAGCAGTAATGTGGAAAGGTGTTAACTGCAATGGGTTTATTAGTTCACCGGAAACAACATCAAAGTAAAACGAAATATGGTTAACAGTTTATTTATGGATACAGGTTTTATTACTTCTCTTAACGGTCATGAATGGAACAGTATAATATTTTACAAACATGTGCAGTTGGCAAACATTCATTTATTCGACATTTCTTGCGAAGGGTTTGCCAAAATTTGGTTCTAAAACTTGATGTATAAATTACATGCAATTAACGTCACTTGTAATCAATTTCACTCCAGGAGCCCCCGTGCGTTTATTAAATGATTTGTACATAAAATAATTGCGCTATAAGTCTCATAAAACAAATTAACTGTGAAAAACAACATACATTCAACACCATATTTTATTGTACTTAATCAGTGTACTACAAAACGCCCTCCACACAATTTGCAATTTATTTCAAATTTGGGATGTGGGTTTGGATACCGTTGCCCCGGGAACCATTAATTGGATAACCAACACCTCTGCCATAGGTCACCACAAGTTTTTAGCAGGGCCGTCCGGGTTCATCGGGTGAGGTGTGTTCAGGATGTTCCTGCCCACCGACTTTTAGCTTATGCCATTGGGATGTAGTGTAATCCACCCACAATTCTGACGTGTACAACGAAGTACAAAATGCGTTGAAAAGTATCTTTTTCACGTTTGTACTGCAAAAGTGAAAACGCCTTGATAGCATACCTGCTCTAAAGGATATCGCTCTTCTTTGCCTTTCCATATCCTCGATGATCTTTAAAAAGACCCTCCACACAGCATTCCCAATGATGAAATAGGCCCAGAGTGGCATCACTTTCCTTCTCAGTTATAACGTTCTCTGAACAGATAATACCTTACAGTATGATTTATAGGTATAGATTTCAAAGAAAACTAATGTCCAAATGTTTGCTTAAGATAATTCGACTCCAGGTGTCCAAGAAAAAGCCAATGAAAGTGGTAATCTATTCAAGAAAGAGTTTTAAAATTTGAAAATATTAAATCACTATCCCTAGAAGTAAGAAAAATAATTACAGTGGTACCTCGACATACGAGTGTAATTCGTTCCGCAACCTTGCTCGTATCTTGAATTACTCGTATATCGATGCAGATTTCCCCATACAAAATAATTAGACTACCATTAATCCGTTCCAACCCCCAAAATGCCACCCCAATTATTTTTGTTACGTGGTTTTGAATGATAAAAACGTATTTATAAATGACAAATATTTATTGTACAAAAACAAAAAAGAGAATGTAAATAAATAAATTAGATATCCTTACTGGTCTTTGCCTTTTTCGCTACATTTTTCTCGCTTTCACCTGTAGGCCGTTTTGAAAAAAACATGTCCAAGGAAGTTTCTTTCTTCCTCCCTCTCAGAATGTTCCGGAAATGAGTTAGGCAAGTGTCATTAAAAAGATCAATCCGAAAACCAGGTTTACCCACTCCACAAAGAACTTCCTGGTGACCCATGCCTTCGGGTTCGACCTCCACATAACTTGCAGTTTTTTTTTCAAAATCTTATGTGACTTAAATGCTCTGGGGTTTTCCGAATGGTATACGAGCATAGGCTTGATCTTGCAGTCGCCACTCGCATTGGCGCACAGTGGTAGAGTCAATCCGTCCTTCATAGGTTTGTGGCCAGGCATCATCTTCTCCTCTGCCGTTATATATGTTCTATTCGGCATCTTTTTCCAGAACAGTCCTGTCTCATCACAGTTGAAGACTTGCTGAGAGATATATCCTTGGGCTTTTATTAGATCGGAAAACGTTTTAAACCGAACTCGTATCTCGAATTTCGCTCGTAACTCAAAGCAAAAAATCACTCGCTCGCCGGCTCGTATCTCGAAAAACTCGTATTTTGGGGCACTCGTATGTCGAGGTACCACTGTATTTAATTCGGGCACACTATATAGCATTGTGTCAATGAACGATGACACAAATAAAAAATAAGGGTTTTATTCAGAAATTAATTTTACTAAAGTAAGAAAGAATAACGAGAATACATTAAACAAAACCAGAGAAACCATTTATAAGTATTATCTCTAGTAGTTCTGTGAACAGTAGACCTCGCATCCAAAAAATTATATTTCTAATTTTTTTTTTCAGTTGCCTCGTGAGCGGATGGACTTAGCATACCTGAACAGGTTTGCTTATGACTTATGAGCATGTTTATATTGAATATTGTAGGTATCTGACACTGTTTTGATTACTTGTATTTTCTTGCAAAGCTTCCATTTTGGCCCAGAGTCTGCTTTTAAATATCGCATGTGTTCAATTGTTTGCTTTGAGCACTCTTATTCAGGAGTAGGTAGGCTTAAAACAAGTAGGCATAGCCCAAGGAAATATTCACTATTAAAGAGCATGCTAGTTTTAAGCCAGCTTGCAATCATGCATTTTTATGAGCATGTGTGTCTGGAAAGTACAGAGATTCGAGGGTCTTAAAACTTCTCACAGACATTGATCTTACGAAAAGGCAAACCATTCATAATATATATATGTAATATTAATAGGTTTGACTTGCCGACTTTTGGCACGTAAACCCACGATGTACACTGAATGTTTTGCAAGAGCAATAGTTAATATTTTGGTAGGTTATTCTGATTAAAGTGAGTGAAAGGATTCCCTATAAACCTAGTTATTTTGGGAATCTTTGGTAAACACAATATGTCGATATATCTATGCATAAACATACTATGCAGCACAGGTCACCCTAGTGAGGAGGACTAAGAAATACAATTAACTATACATATATTTAACGTCATATTTTGTATGTACAGTTTTAAATAGTCGCTGTAATAAACAATAGTAATAAAAAGTAAATAAAAATGTTTTGTAGGAGCTAATATGAGTAGGTGCCTAACCCTAGTGAACAATATATAACATAAATACATCATTTTTGACATCTACCACTTTTGTTTATTATTTAATGGTTCCAATAACAAAATCGTTAAGGCATTTTTGCACAAGTGCATGTTTATTTATGTGCATGATTTTGCATCCATCTCCACAATGCAAATTCCAAAGCGACCCACGATCAGATGCATCGGAATATAATATCTACATTTTACATGCTAGTTTGAAGTAATCCATGTAACAGTAATAATGGCCATGGGACAGGAGCAGTGAAGAGAACTTAGCCTGAGTACGAGAAGATCCTGGATTGTTATGGCGTTCGACTGCTTTGACACAGATCAACTTCGCATCGAAACTTAAATTGAATTTACAACAACAGGACTTGGATGCAGATAAATGAAACAACTTTTCATGCATCTAACTTTACCGCTGGTGAAGGACATGTTCCTAACGAACTGATATCGCGAAGAGGCGAGATCCCATAGTCCTCCTGTAGCACAAACTTGACACCCCTTGGTTTTTTTTATATGGGGTTTATCAAAAACCAGTCACCATAGTACCTACAGGGTATAACAACTAAATTCGAATATTCCTTAAGATACCATCGAACATCCCTCATCTCGGTGCCAAGTTCGAAGAATCTCGAAAATAATATCCATGTTTTATATTTATAAACCTTCCGGAAGAATATCTCAAAATGGTAGTTTAAACCCTATCAAACTCCGTTGCATAATTTAGAAGAACTAAGCGCACAAAAGGACAGACGCGGATAGTAACTTTGTCTTAGAGATGCTTTAAATAAATACTGCTAGCAGAACACATCCTGGTCTTTAAAATAATCAAGAATTAAGCCCATAAAAATACAAAATATCAGACCTATTCTAAATCTTCTACTTATAAACCCCTTTTTGATTATTGTTTTATTTACACAATAGGCAAGTTATTTAGAAAATTATCATAAAACATTGAAATATCTGTGCCTAAACTTCCCAAAATAAATTAAAACAAGCGGATGGTGTTAAGCGGGAATTTAAACCTTGTCGTCATATACATAAGGAGTAATATTGTTAGCGGTCAGATTCCGAGTGTAAGACGTGGTGCATCAAATTTCCTGTTTGTCTACTTTTATTAAAACAAACATTGTTTTTTATGCATCTTGTAGATTTATTTTTATTGAGTTTTAAAAAGTGCAAAAACATATAATTCATTTACATTACGTTTATTTCATTTTTATTAAATGTAAACTTATATATTTTACATATAAATCCAAATACACTTAAATAAGATTTCATTCGCTTAATTTATCACAAATACAATAATCACTGAAGAGATATACCAATATTTCATTGTTGTGGGCGTTATTGTCTGCCCAAATTAAAATAAATTATAATACATATACATAACCTTTATTTCATTTCTCCGTTTATTTTTTTGAAATTATTAAATGTAAGCTTATATATTTTTATGTTTACAGAATGATCCAAATAAACCTAAATAAAATTGAATTCATTTAATTTATCACAAATACAAATCACTGTAGCGGTAAACCGATAGAATTTTTGTGTGGGCGTGATTGTGTGCCTAAATGGAGTTAAATTTTATCGTACCTGGGAAAATCGATTAAAATTTTCAAAAAAATAATCTGTCTTACTACGTACCGTCTTACTAGTTAGATTCTCACACGCCCGTTCAACGTTGGTGTGGTAAAGCAGGCCTCGAGTCTGGTTTAAAATCGTTTTAGCCAAACAAACACCATGTATAAAGTGAAGTTTTTCAATGGTCTGAACCTATGCGCCGCGTAATATTTACACGACGTTTTTTTTAATAAGTATCAACATTGGTGTAGTAAAGCCGGCCTTGAGCCTGGTTTAAGGCCGTTTTGACCAAACAAACAACATGGTAATAAGCCAATTTTTACATTATTCTGACCTTACGCGCCGCGTAATATTTACACCGCGTTTATAAGTACGGGGAAAATCATTTTCATTGGCCCATCTGTACTCTGGAGTACTTTTCAAATGTCTGTCGGTTTATCTCTCAGTGCATATTATATTATTATAAACACGTACAATTATGTTTTCTCTCACGCTCTTTATAAACTGCCAATTCATAGGAAAAGTTCATCGTGGAATTCAAGCTATGGAGTAGGCTCTTCTAAACCCCTTGGGGCTGTTGGGATTCTTAGGGGTTGTTTTGGTTTTGGTTTTGGTTTTCTTGTGGACCTCGGACGGCGGGGGGCGTTGTGGAGGGGATTGGGGGCGGGGGCGTGGGTGCTTGACCGAAGGGGGCGACGAGGCCAGTCTTAGTGGAGCAAGACCAGGTAGAGATGGGTTCGGCGGAGGCTCCACCAGCACTTCCTGGCATCTTCTGCTTTTGGCTTCAGCACGTTGCGCCTCTGTGAATCTGGCCAGTTCTAGTTCGTATGCTATCGCCTGCAAAAAAAAAGAAATCCTTATTTGTAATTATGAAGTTAAAACATTGTATGGTCAGCGTTTCGATTATGATCACCGTTCAGAATCGAAACGTGAAATTTTACTTACTAATTTAATTACTTGACATGGCTTCTGCCATAATTATTGACCAGATCTAAATAGCTAAATATACAGATAAAAAGAGTATTGCTAAATTATTAAATATCTGATCTTATTGATAAAATCCTTTCAAAAAAACTTCGCCGAATCGCAACAAATAAATTTCTATTTAATGCTCTACCAACTATTAATAATAATAATTTAACTACCCAATGGCGTAGAATTTTGTTCATAAGTAAATTCTCTTCCCTTTGCACATCTAAACTTCCATCAGAAATTAGGCCGGTCTTCTATACTAATAATAACTTAGCCAAATTTTTAAATAATTGTAAAGATAAAGAAGATACGTTTAGCCACTCTGGGATCTACAAACTTAATTGCAACGATTGCCCGGCAATATATATTGGTAAAACCGCGCGTAATGTAAATATTCGAGTAAAAGAACATGTCAGGTGTTTAACAAATACCGGTTTTTCAGAATTTGCCGAACACCTAATTAATACTAATCATACATTTAATAGAACGACAGGAGTTCAAATACTACATAAAAATAAAATAGGAATACGTCTCAATAATTTAGAATCATTGGAAATCTCAAAAGCAAATAAAAATAAAAATAATTACCCAATTTTAAACAAACAGATAGAACTAACTAAAAGCCCTATTTTAAAGATGTTTCCTTTCTCCCTGGGTAATCCCCACCCCTCCCCGACCCCACTACCTACACCGCTGCCCTGATGCTCTCTCCCTCACATTTATATACTTTCTCTTTCTTTATTGTTTACTTAATAATCTTCCTCTGTATTATATTTTAGTTTATATTTGTACTGTCCTGATGAAGGTTGAGTTCAACCGAAACCGGTCGACGTATATAAATGTAATAAAGTGGTTTAAAACAAAGATATTCTTTCATTTGTGTATTAAATATCTCTTCAAATTATTGGTAATTATGAAAGAGGCAGTTGCCTAGTATGATGATTCAATTTATAAATGCCCTGTAATTGTCTATTCAAAAACCATGTATTTTATAAATACTCAAAAAGACGGGATTGCATGCCGTTTCCTGGTATATTTTTAGTAAATTCTCAATATATCGGAACACGTGTTCATGTTGCTGCATTTAAATTGATAATATAATACAATGACCGGTCGGTGGCTGAGTTGACATTGCGTTTAGGTCTCACCCAGGCGTAGTGTGTTCAATTCCTCGGCTGGCTAAGTCCTCCATCACAACACAAGCAACATTTTCAGCTAACTGTGATGGTAGTAGATTTTCAAATATTGTCAGGTTATTCGTAACCCGGGAATGTTTGTCTTTCTTTAAAAAAAAAAAAAATGACGAAATGCGGAAATATTAGGATTTTTATGAACACGTGTTCTGACATCATGATAATATTTTCGTATTTTACTAAATGTTTATTAGAAAACCTATCAATTCATTCGTTAAGGGCACACAATCCCGTTTTTAACCAGATTACGAATAATTTGAAGAGATTCTTAATAAATTAGCAATATTCAATATTAGTATACTTCCCAACCCTCCTCTTCTCCACCTCATTCCCCTCACCTCTCACTTCAGCTTCTCAATATTAGAATAATGGTAACAAAATTATCAAATGTGTTTAGTGGCGCCATCTATATTGAAACAATGTGTAACATTTCAAATAAATTTCAACCCCAAATGGGTATGCCATATCCCCACTGGCTTCTGACAGTTGGGGCTCTTGTGCATTACGTTTAGACCGCCATTTGCGGTTGGATCGTTCCTTTCCCATGATTCGTGGTTCGGCTCGTAAGTGTATACGCACCATTAAAAATGTTCTACTAACGAAATCAATACACTTATTCATACACCCTAAAATGTTAAGTTTCTGGTAGGTATAACTAACAACAACAAAATAATCATTCATTTCCGACTTCAGAACTACATAATTTAAAATGAGTCTAAAACGATTCCATTGTTGGAATAATATAATTTCAACCCGTGTTTATATTAAAATGTTCTGGGAAATAAATTACAAAATTTACAAGTTATATTTCTTCAAACACAGTTAAGTTGCTTTGTGGCAACATTTTTACTAAATAAACACCTACAGCCTTACTTTAAAAAATTAATTCATATCGTTAAATGGTGTTTTTGTTATATTTTCTATAAAGACTCTAAAAGTTTATATTCTAGTTGATACTAATAAAAAATATCTTTAACTGGGCTCCGAAAGAACCCGCATCGACGCTTTTCAGCACACTGGCAAGAAATTCACGTCTTTAAAAAGAGAGATTATCTTGGACATATTATTATTATAAATATTTTCCATGTTGATTAGTTGAGCGCATTATACCCAATTACGTTACCCAATTATACCCAATACGCATTATACCTTATACCCAATGAATGTCTACGATCATATTTTTTAACTCTTGACAGGCCAAGGTGCCAAACAAAACTTTGTAACCAAGTGGGTCTTCCGACGACCCCATGCATTTTTCTGTCTTTTGTATTATTAATGGTAACTTATGTATTTGCGCAAGTATACGTAAAATACTAAAATGATATGTCAAGTATTTAAGGTAATATAAGAATTATAGTAATTTTGGGTACTATCTAGGTACTCCCCCACTTGGCTGCGGGATAGTTAAGGAATGTTCCTTGCACTCGATATTTTTTCTCCGTGTTTGCATACTCTGTGTTTTTACATCCATAATTATAATTGATTTAATATGGTATTGCTGTACGTTGGGGAGTATTGAACACATTATTGTGCAAACAAATCATTTAAAAGTTATATTAAGATAGTTAAATAGAATAATGTTTTTAATTCTGTGAAACATCCCGTATTTAGTAACCTGAATGGGTGAACTCGGAGATTAATCTTAACCAAATAAAAAAATTATTTTAATAAGTATATAATTTAAACGATTGTTTTTTTGCATGGTATAATATCTCTGATTGTAGATATTATTACAATTTTATATGTGTGTGCTTTAAGCTTTAGTTGTGGGATGTTCAATGATAATTGGGCTCATAGCTGGTACCTTCAACACTCTAGAGTTGTCGCTAGTGGCAAACTTTGTTTAATAACAGACCAGATAGCCTTTTGAACAAATAGAAGATTCTCAAACTAAGCTCTTAATATAGTTAAATTAATAGTATCAATAAATTAATATATGGATATTAGATGGATTAAGGAGATTTGTACGCTTTCTTAAGAAAAAATATCGATTTCCAAGACTCTACGTAATTGGTACAATATAGAACAAACAATATAATTAATATTATCCACGTTTTTAAAGAGTTAGGTTAGCACATACCAAGTAGAAGGTTGACAGTTGACAGTAACTGGTTTAAAATACTTCAGCGTTTAGCTAAATGCCAAACCCGTCGTAATTAAAGCAATATGAAGTAGGTAATGGAGGACCGTCAGACCGAGGTGGCCCTTTTTGAATTTCCACTTTGAATTTCATCGTTTTTCAAGTACCTACAGAGCTCCAAGCGCCCCTGATAAAGGGTAGACCCTTAAGGTGAAACGTGAAACATTCATAATTACAGACAATATCAAACTTACTTGCAGTAACTACTTCATATACGGACATTCTAACTCTATATGCTAAAAAACATGTATTTCGAGTATTTCTGTGAAAATTATTAAATTTATTTATTTTTCGGAATAACTTTATTGAGTAAAACCTCAAATTGTAATATTTTAAATATTGAAGACAATATTAGTGATTTCTAAACGAAAATCTGAAGCAGAAAAATCAGAAAAGGAAACGGTCACATCTGGGACTCGAACCCAGGATCCTTGTCTTTCCGGGACAGTGCTCTACCGACTGAGCTAATGGGACCCTATTCCCCTCGGTCACTTTTAACTGTATCATACTTCGAATAAGAACTACCAAGATTGTCTTCATTTTTTCACCGCACATTTTTACTGGCAACTATCTTTTATGTATGATCGCAAGATTCAACCCGAACTAAATGCAATCCAGACAGCGTCTTTTTAGATAAACCTATCTTATTTTTTTTTATTTTATAATGTGCGACATCTGTTGACTTTTCTGCAAGTCTAGAATGAATATTTCCTTTTCTGATTTTTCTGCTTCAGATTTTCGTTTAGAAATCACTAATATTGTCTTCAATACTTTTATTTCGATTTGAGAGGCACTGCGTCAAGAGCGCATAAGCGTGCTCTGGCGGAATAAAAAGTTACTATCAAACATGGCTACCATAATAATACCATAAATGCATATTTCAGATTTATGTAATCCATAATACAATACACATGACAATTTTCATAAACTTTAAATACATAACCATAATATATTTTAGACCCATTGCCTGGGTATCTAGAACGGTCGATCGATAAAGGATTTATCGATAATGTCGTCAACTTGTCATCGTTCCCGAACATGACTGCAGATTTCCAAAGAACAAACAACAGTTCACAACGACTAAATGTTCTTCATTTATTCGATATTAATTGTTGTCTGTACGTTAACGGAAACTATTACAAGTTATCGATATTGATAAATCCTTTATCGACATTATCGATAAATCCTTTATCGATCCATCGTGCTAGATACCCTGAATGACTCTTGAAACCTTCAAGGCTGAAAATGTCAAGAGACAGAGATTTCATTAGTCAGCACCATACCTGTGTATTTAAGCGCAATCTTCACTGGTTTATGAAACCCAGTTAATATGTAATTTAATATAAAATATGTATATAGAACTGTTTGTTCTCCAAATACATAAAAATAAAAAGGCCGATTTGACGGTCATCAAACATGGCGGAGTTCCAAACTCCCAAGTCTTACTGAAAAATAAGTGTAAACAACATTCAGCTCTTTGCTGTGGAATGTCTTGAATCCTAAATTGCCAAATCAAATCACAAAAATCAATCGATTCTTTCAATTCGATTCTTTCTTAAAAACGGTAACACAAAATTATTTTTCTCTTAAAAACATGATACATTCATTTCATCTTTGACCCATGATAGATGGCCCTTGGTTATGGAGGAAATAAATAAATAATATGGTTCCCTTAAGCTTATTCTAATACCATTCTTAGATAGTATTAATTTATTAGTTTTATAAAAAAAAGCTATCCATATAAATAAAAATGTATATGTTCGTATGTTCAAAATCTTAAATCTCCGAAAGTTCCTCACCAATTGCTTTGAAATTTTGACACAACGTTAAATTCGAGTATGCGTGTGTTTTTATGCTATATATATGTTACCTGTGACAGGTAAATCATACTTTTTTGTGGCAGATAAAAACGTGTTTTTTTTAAGTAAAAACAGCGCCATCTGTTGGACGTAAAGAATTTGTTTCTCTATCTGCACAGACAGACTGCGCTACAGCAACGCGTGGCGGGGTATAGCTAGTAATTAATATATACTAATAAGAGAACACCTACGCGCTTAAAAAACTAAATTAACATCAACAAACATTTAACGCAGAGGTCAGTTTAAGGGTAGGGATGAAATTCTCAGTCCTGGTGCACATTCCCTGCTTCATTCACATTCACAATCATAAATACCACTTCTTATCTAAAAAAAATCTATGCTTCTGGAGGTCTAGCACGGACTTTCGATAAAACCTTATGTCAATACGCTATCTATGGTCAGTAAGCGGTATTTGCGACCACGGTCAAGGATTGATTAGAAATAATCCGACCAACAATAGATAAATTTTAGCGCGGCTTCCATAGTATCAGATAGGCTTCGGTTAACTGTCATTACACATTTTTTTTAACAATGTCTATCGTTACGCAAAATTATTGGCTTTTTAACGAACGAAGTTGAACTAATGAAGCTCTTAGAATTGAAAGAATTCGTATACGCCGCGAGTTTAATCCGTTCGCGTCAAAGATATTAGAAGAACGAGATATGCTATGTTGGCCGCCGGACCGTAGGCGGAGTACTACCTAATTAGGGTACTTTGAATACTGTCGGGACGTGTACGCACAAAAATCTGTTCTATGTATTAGTGCGGATACCTTAGCGTAAGCGAAGGTGTGCAGTAGTATTGGTGAACAAAACCGGCGACACTGGGCAAAACAATTCCACACAGTATGAACTGCTCATAGCACATCTCGTTCTTCTAATATTTTTGGTTCGCGTCAATGACGCTACGTTGTTTCGGGCTTGCAGAAACGAAATTTGTTTACATTTTTTAATAAAGGCATCATTAATTAATGAACTCCCTTTTCAGTGTCAAAAATTAAATGCGGACTACATATGTATATTTAGATTGGTGACCGGATAAATCATCGAAATGATAATTCATCACATCTTTAAAAAGTTATATAAAGTCATGGAAAGTAATGAAACAAAACCTTTTTTTACTGGGTTAAGTAGGTTAGGTTAGGTTTAATTTTTTTTTCATCGATTTTAATGACTTTATATCACTTTTCAAAAGTGTGTTGAATAGTCACTGTGTTGAGTTGTCATGGAACCATTTAGATTAGTATTTCAATTCAAAATTGCTAATTTATTAATATTTTTAAGTAACTGTATGACGTTTCGGAATGTCAATTCATAGATAATATCTTCAGTGTTGCAAGCGTATGTCTACTTGTTATTTATTGCGTTATCAATATCGGTCTGGCTATCAACAGCGCGACCGTGCTCGGAAAATTAGTATAAAATAACAACTCAGTCTTGACACACACTTCTTGCCTCATTCACATTCATACATACTCTTCTATTATTCTTACTCTTGACATGGCCCGACTGGAGTATCTGATACACTTGATTCCATGTCTTCGTCTGGCGTCCCCGACTTCTGCTACCATTCGCATTTACATCATATGTCCTCCTTACACTCCTCTCTTTGCTCATTCGCTCTACATGCCCAAAGCATCTAAGCGTCCCTTTCTTAATCATTACGCTTAAATCAGCCTTGCACTCTTTGCGGATCTCCACATTTCTCACACGATCTTACATGGTTTTACCACACATACGCCTCAGAGATCTCATTTCAACAGCATTCAATTGCTTATAAATTGCAATATTTTAATTTCAAACAAGAAAAAAAAGTTTATCACAAACATTTTTAATCAAAACATCGAAAAATTTCAGAGAAAATAATAATTCAGGATTTTGCTGTACCACTTTGTGACAGTCACTTTACCTTTTATCACGTTCATACATATAAAATAGATTAAAAATTTAGCCAATAATTCCCAGAGAATAACCAAAAAATCAGACATTTTGGACCCATTTTGTCACAATGTAAACGGTTATTTTGCTTTATATTTACCTACACATGCATAAAGCATTTATATTATTAAAGAACATCACTTTCATGGAAGTTTTATTAAATTCACGCGGTAAAAGTCATTAAAAAATAATAAAGTCCAAAATAACCTCGCTTTCTCCGATAAAATGAAGAAACCAAATTTACAAAATGATATTAATAATGGATTGACTGACGAAAAATAACACAAGTAATAGTAAATATACTGAATTAAACTTGATTTTTTTATGAGAAAACCCGTACATCTCTAAGAATATTTTACAAAATGACTTGTCTTAACATTCAGTCGATCTTTAATGTTTATTTTTCGGAATAACTTTATTGAGTAAAACCTCAAATTGTAATATTTAAATAATGAAGACAATATTAGTGATTTCTAAACGAAAATCTGAAACAGAAATATCAGAAAAGGAAACGGTCACATCTGGGACTCGAACCCAGGACCCCTGTCTTTCCGGGACAGTGCTCTACCAACTGCGCTAATGGGACCCTATACCTCTCGGTCACTTTTAACTGTATCATACTTCGAATAAGAACTACTAACACTGTCTTCATTTTTTCACCGCACATTTTTATTGGCAACTATCTTTATGTATGATCGCAAGATTCAACCCGAACTAAATGCAATCCAGACAGCGTCTTTTAGATAAACCTATCTTATTTTTTATTTAATGTGCGACATCTGTTGACTTTTCTGCAAGTCTAGAATGAATATTTATTTTTCGGAATAACTTTATTGAGTAAAACCTCAAATTGTAATATTTAAATAATGAAGACAATATTAGTGATTTCTAAACGAAAATCTGAAACAGAAATATCAGAAAAGGAAACGGTCACATCTGGGACTCGAACCCAGGACCCCTGTCTTTCCGGGACAGTGCTCTACCAACTGCGCTAATGGGACCCTATACCTCTCGGTCACTTTTAACTGTATCATACTTCGAATAAGAACTACTAACACTGTCTTCATTTTTTCACCGCACATTTTTATTGGCAACTATCTTTATGTATGATCGCAAGATTCAACCCGAACTAAATGCAATCCAGACAGCGTCTTTTAGATAAACCTATCTTATTTTTTATTTAATGTGCGACATCTGTTGACTTTTCTGCAAGTCTAGAATGAATATTTATTTTTCGGAATAACTTTATTGAGTAAAACCTCAAATTGTTCTGATATTTCTGTTTCAGATTTTCGTTTAGAAATCACTAATATTGTCTTCATTATTTAGATCTTTAATGTGGTTAGTGAAAAAAATCATTATCATTTAACATGTTGAATATTTTCATTAAAAAGGGTAAGTGAAGTAAAAAAATACTCATTTGTAAAGGCTCAGATCTTTGAAACAAATAATATTATCGGATATTGTGTAAAGCGCCGTTTTTGTGAAAAATCACTTTAAGAGACAAACTGTCATATTTTGTTACAAGTTTAAGAAATGTATCCACGTAAAAAAGGTTAATTTATTTGTTGCGCAAAATAAGTTTGAAACAAAAAAGTTGAATTTATTCGAATTGTATTCAGGCGTATCGCCTAAGGATTCAATTTTAAAGCTCACATCTTGGGAGGAGGAAAGGAACGGGAATTAAGTTGTGGTACAATTTTATACCCGATATTAATCGCGGACTTTATAAAGCAAAGCAATTTAAAGCCAATTTTGTTTCTTTTATAACAATAAATGAGACCATTATAAAAGTCCCGTGGGGGAGTATTTGATTTTTTCCCGAGACTTATTTTGTGTTTTGTTGCGTTGGAGAGACAAACGAAGAGAACTTTTTATAATCATTCTGTATTTTGTCTCTATTCTTAAAGAATTTATCGTAAACAGAAAACAATAAAAACACATCTTTTACAGTGGTTTTGGGATTTATGTACATGATCTAAAATGGAAGATTCTCTTGTGAAAACTACCATTCAGTAATGTTGCTTGAAATGGCAATAAACGTTTGTAGTGACCAGATCTCAATAGCCAGGTATTTACCAACCCTCCTCTACCCCATATCATATACTTCCCCAATCTCATCGTGCTCACAACAAATAATCCTAAAAAATACACAGGTTTACATGTAATTCTAGCAAACGAAAATTACGATATTTCCTAAAAAAATATATGTTTTTTTTTTAAATGTACATCATTTTACATTACACCTAAAATGTGTTTCAATATAAAAATAATTTACTATAATATAATATATAAGATTTACCCCTATAAATAAGCCGAGCTATAAGGTGAAAATAAAAATATTTTAAGTGGATATTAATTTTTGTTTCAGAATCTTTCTGGCAATGAATTTTAAAAATATTACCCCAACATATTTATAATAATTAAATACATTACAGAATCATTCCATTTAACTGAGATAAAAGACGGTCAATAATCTGAGATACCTATGTTACATATTCAAACGAATGAGCAACATTGTCAATATAAGAACCATGAAACTTGTTTATGACGCGTTAGTGCTTTCATCTATTTCCTATGGAATAATTGCCTGGGAAGGAACTTACAATAACCACCTAAAACCCTTAGAAATCGCTCAGAAGTCCATCATTAAAATAATGTACCAAAGGACCAAGACATATCCCACCAACCAGTTATTTCAAGAAACTGAAATCATGGAACTAAGACGGATCCATTGTATTCAATGTCTCAAATTTATATTTACACGTCCTATCAATTTCACCAAAAACACAAATCGCTCGAGCCAGAGACATACCACATGCGTGTTCACAGTCCCTCACTGCAAAACTAGGCTGGGCCAAAGGCACATCAACTATATTGCCCCAAAATTGTTCAATTCTTTACCCAATTCCATCAACATGTGTCAAAACCTGAACTTATGTAAGAAAAATGTTAAAAGTTGGATAAGAAATAATTTCGAAGCGAGTAACTTTTTTCTATAATTTAAGCTATCTGTTTCTAAATAACTAAAATACCACATGTCTTTCTGTAAATTAAAGATTAATTTCTGTATGTGTGTGTGTGTGTGTGTGTGTGTGTGTGTGTGTGTGTGTTGTGTGTGTGTCTCTCAGGGTGTGTGTGTGTTTCTTAAAAAAAAAACAATCACATTGATCTCTATAGATACTTTTTACTAGTTTAAAAAAAATATATTTTAAACACCACTGTTTTATCCTTACACTATAATACCCACGCTCAGGCTTCGCCTTTGTGGGATTTTTTTGTTACTCTTTCATTCTATATTACTATGTATGTACCTGAATTGTATATGTATCAAAAATTTTGTTAATAAAAATAAAAAAAAACTAGTGTTCATGTAATTTCAGAAGAAAATATATGTTTTAACAAGCCCTTCCTACTTTTATAATTGATGTTTAAATGTATCTTAGGTATCATGTTGTCATGTGTAAGTACATGTGTACTTGTGATATTTTAATTATTTCTGTGTTTGTTTATTTTTTTTGCGAATAACCTGACAATATTTGAAAATCTCCTACTATCACCACAGTAAGCGGAAAATGTTGCTTGTATTGTGATGGAGGATTTTTCCAGCCGAGGAATGGAACACATTACGCCTGGATGGAACCCAAACGTGATGCCAGCTCAGCCACTGACCGGTATGTAGATATCAGTTGATTATTTACTTTGTATAAAGAGACACTTTGATTTTGTTCCATTTTATATTTTGTTAGTGAAAATTTTAGAATTATAGTTAATTATCTTTTTTTAATGAATACCGCACAAGTGTCCCAACTGCTCCCAATCGTCTGGATTAGTAATCCCAATATTCCAGTGGGACTATGGCATCCCCAATTCGGGTTGTCGTAGGGCTGGAGGTTATGGGGCGGGGAAGTAGATGGGGAGGAGGAAGGTGGGGGAGTATTCTATTCAGTAATATATTCAGATCTGGTCAACAAACAAGGCTAGAGCCATTTCAACGATCGTTTCAATTCTGCGTGGTGGTTTTACACCAGGGCGATACATTAGCGCAAATACATATAGGTAATATAGTTTTATTTGACCGGTCTCTAGTAGGACTGGTTGTAGGTAGTTGCTATCCCCAAAATTGTAACTCAAGGGAAAGCGTCCCAAAGATTCCTCTTGACCTTCAAGAATAATTTCCGGCTGTGAACGTGATTCGTCGGAACTTTGGAATGTAAACTGTTTCACTCTAAACGTGTGGTCATTTCCGTTAACCTCTCAGTTCTAATAAATGAGATTTGTTTTTAACATAGTTAATATAAAGTTAAATTATTTTATCAGCCTGGGGGGAGTCGCTGACAAGTTTTTTAAGCCCCTCAACACAACGCATAAAACATTAATTAGGATTATGTTCAAAAAACCATATATGCATCCAACGGAAAATCTCCTAATTACAAATAATATACTAAATAGATATTATGAAACTATTCATTAAAAAGATCATTCAAATAAACTGCATAAAATCCTCACCATGCCACGTAACTCACCCACATAACACAAGGGCAAAATCACAGAATCAACTTCTAGTGCCAAAAATTAATTCAACCTTTGCCAAAAAGCACGAATCCTTCCTAGCACCTTACATCTTCAATACCTTCCTAAAAGAAACCACTTACTGCAACACTCATAAACACCCAAACAGTTTACTTAAACATTTCAACACATGGTTACTACATAAAAAACGGGCATGCATCAGCAAATTTCTAGCAATCCCTTCTTAGTATAATTCTCATTCCTTATTTACAAACATGTGTTATTTACATTTATAGTGATTAACTCTTTCTTATTAAAACTGCTTATGTTTTACGCATGCCTAGTTTATCAATACCTAATACTGTTGTTTAAACTATTTTTCGATATGTTATTATTATGAGATTTGGACGCTACCGTTTTTTAAATTTAAAGTTCCTACGAAATTCCTGTTTTTATGTAACTATATATGTATGTAACTAAATATGGAATGCTCCACGTATATATTGATATATATATAATGTATGTGTATGTGTAAGCAAATATATGTACCCGCCTCAGAACAGAAATCTTCTAGTGAGGCGGGTTACTTTCATATTTGTAATATTGATTATGTTATTGCAATAAACGCCCGGGTTGCCGGCAATTAAAAAATAATTATTATTTATCAATTTATGTAAGATATCTATATTATATATTTTATACATTCTTCACACATTCGGGGCGGGTATGTAGTTACACAGGGTGTTAAGGAACGTACTTAACTTACTTTAACCTGTGAATCCTGACATTATTTGAAATAAAAAATATTAATTTAATTTTCCGTCTCCGGGTGACAATTTTGATGTTTTTTTTCAGAAAATAAAAATAAAATAAGTAGGAATTGGACAGCCAGGGTCAACGTGGGGGGTAGGGCGATGAATGCGCTGAGTTACCAGTGACCATATTGGAAGAAAAAAAATTTAAATGTTTTTGAAAAAAAAATTAACATTTTGAAAAAAACATCAAAATAGTCACTGGAGACCAAAATTTCATTTGCATCTCATTTCTCAAAATAATCCCTCAACACCCTGTATAATATAATAATTAGGTATGTTGTGAAATAATATAAGATCCATTGAATAATCAGTTAATGCATTAAAATCAAACACAAAAGAAAAAAATCAACAATAGAAGTCATAAGAACAGATAAAATAGAAATGCAGAAAGACATAATCTGCGATAAGAAATGAACAGAAAAATATTATTATTGAATTGAATTGCACATACCATAACTTTATTTAAAGTCAGCAACAAAGCAACTTTTTAGAAAAGTTATGAAAGTCATTTTCTGCCATAAAAAATGAAAAGAAAAGATAAGGTTGTTTAATAGTAGTTATTAGATATATCTTACCATAACTTAACTTAAAACTTTGTTTTAATGATAAACGGAGCATACATTATCTTCTACGCGTTCGTAGATACCGCTGATTTAATTATGCTAGCAAAAACATGTATTGAAAGTTATACTTTAAAGCACGTATCTTAATAATTCACAAAAATTCAGTTCTTTCAAGAAAGGCATACAAATACAATATTCTATCGTGATTCATACCAATGTTGAATTTATACGCCTTTCTTGAAAGAATTGAGAGAATATAGTATATGTGTACTTTATGTGATGTGTGGGATTGCACTAACCTCCCAGATTCTAGAGTAAGAATTGAGTTAATACAGTATGTGTGTACTTTATGTGATTTGTGGGATTGCACTAACCTCCCAGCATTCCAGAATAATTAATAAGTTAATATAGTATATGTGTACTTTATGTGATGTGTGGGATTGCACCACCCTCCCAGCAATCAAGAATAAACAATTAAGTTAATATAGTATATGTGTACTTTATGTGATGTGTGGGATTGCACTAAGCTCCCAGCATTCCAGAATAAATAATTAAGTTAATATAGTATATGTGTACTTTATGTGATGTGTGGGATTGCACTAACCTCCCAGATTCTAGAGTAAGAATTGAGTTAATACAGTATGTGTGTACTTTATGTGATTTGTGGGATTGCACTAACCTCCCAGCATTCCAGAATAATTAATAAGTTAATATAGTATATGTGTACTTTATGTGATGTGTGGGATTGCACCACCCTCCCAGCATTCAAGAATAAACAATTAAGTTAATATAGTATATGTGTACTTTATGTGATTTGTGGGATTGCACTAAGCTCCCAGCATTCCAGAATAAATAATTAAGTTAATATAGTATATGTGTACTTTATGTGATGTGTGGGATTGCACTAACCTCCCAGCATTCCAGAATAAATAATTGAGTTAATATAGTATGTGTGTACTTTATTTGATGTGTGGGATTGCACTAACCTCCCAGCATTCCAGAATAAATAATTAAGTTAATATTGTATATGTGTACTTTATGTGATGTGTGGGATTGCACTAACCTCCCAGCATTCCAGAATAAATAATTGAGTTAATATAGTATGTGTGTACTTTATTTGATGTGTGGGATTGCACTAACCTCCCAGCATTCCAGAATAAAGAATTAAGTTAATAAAGTATATGTGTACTATATGCGATGTGTGGGATCGCACTAACCTCTCAGCATTCCAGAATAAATAATTAAGTTAATATAGTATATGTCTACTATATGTGATGTGTGGGATTGCACTCACCTCCCAGCATTCCAGAATAAATAATTAAGTTTATATAGTATATGTGTACTTTATGTGATTTGTGGGATTGCACTAACCTCCCAGCATTCCAGTATAAAGAATTAAGTTAATATAGTATGTGTGTACTATATGTGATGTGTGGGATCGCACTAACCTCCCAGCATTCCAGAATAAAGAATTAAGTTAATATTGTATATGTGTACTATATGTGATGTGTGGGATCGCACTAACCTCCCAGCATTCCAGAATAAAGAATTAAGTTAATATAGTATATGTGTACTATATGTGATGTGTGGGATTGCACTCACCTCCCAGCATTCCAGAATAAAGAATTAAGTTAATATAGTATATGTGTACTATATGCGATGTGTGGGATTGCACTAACCTCTCAGCATTCCAGATTAAAGAATTAAGTTAATATAGTATATGTGTACTTCATGTGTTGTGTGGAATTGCACCAACCTATCAGCATTCCAAAATAAATAATTTAATATTATTTGTAATATAGGAAAGGTTGCATCAGACGAATAACGAGCCTAACCAGCAGATATTTTTTTAAACTTGGTTACTTATTTATTTTTTTGTGTGAATATTGCACAAGAGTCCCATTTGCTCATAACCGTCTAGAGCCAGTGAGACCATGCCATCCTCAATTGGGGTATGCTGAAAGGCTATGGTAGTGGGAAGGGAAAGGAATGGGCAATAAGATTGTGTGGGAGTACCTGACGTTCTAGATCTATATCTGGTCACCAAACATATCTAAACCAATTTCAAGCAACGTTTCAATTCTGAATGGTGGTCTTACACCAGGGCGATAGTGAGAGTATCTTTTATACTTGAACGTGTTGCAAATATTTATATAAATAAAATATTTATAAATTCCTGTATTCATTTTAATTATTAAATTCCGAAATAACGCAATTTGATCGAAAGAAATTTAGAAATTAATTGAGAAATTGAAATTGATGTGTAAGATTAAAGTAAGTTAAGGCCAGCATCTGTTAAATAATCATTCCGCTAAAACCGTAGGTAAAAATTTACTTAAACAAGTTTTCCGAAATCGTGATAATACATCGGTATTTTACTAAAAGTTTATCAGGAAACCTATCAATTCATTCGCTAAGGGCCCGCAATTCATCACAAATAAATTAAAGCGATTCTTAATAATTATCATTATTATTTTTGGTAATTATTCGGAATCAGAAGGTTTTATTTAAAAATATTTCATATAATCCGTGTCCAGCGATTCCAAATATTTACCTTATTTTTTTATTCCAGGATGTGGTGATGTTCGTGCAATCCCACACGTCCCATTAATAAATTAGCAATACTCGTTTTTGAATACAAAATCAATGGTTGCGCGTCGATTAACTATCCATGATTTACTTGAGCCCGCTCTTTCAAAACTTAAATAAACAATAAACAGAACTAAGTGCCAGACTAAACTAATTAATGAACATCATCACTGGCCGCCCCACAAGTAAATTCATCAAACACTTTCTTAGAAGAGCTTTAGTCGTATTTAAAGAAAACCAGAAACATCAACAATCTCTGTTGAACTTCTTTGCCGAACTAAAGCTGTCATTTTTGTTTTAATTTTTCAAAAATCGAATGTAAATATTTATACTTCATATTCTGAATGAAATTGAAAGGTAAACACTGGCTGCGGGTAATGTTAAGGTTATTCGTGGGCTTTCGTTCCATTGTTGTGTGAAAAATCTTGAAATTTATGAAAAATGTACACATCTTTTCACTGAGAAATCGAGAAAACAAATTTAGATTGCTTTATGTCTACCTTCTTGTGCCTAAAGTTCAGGGTTTTGTTGACAAAATCATTACTAAAATGTTACTAGTCATTTGATTCAAGACTCCGCATTTTATTTTTCTGCTGACATAACAAACTTTTCTTGAACGCTTTTTGTGCTCAAGCTTTTAAAAAAAATACATTTTTTTTTTAATATTCAGAAGCCGAGTTGAAAAATTAATAATATGAAATATCTTCGATTGAAAAATATATGCTAGTAAAATTATAAAAAATGAAGAAAACTTAACTTAACTTAAAATTACTTTACTAATATAAAATACTATTAAAATATAAAAATTAAATAAATATATAATAAATTATTAAATATATAAAAATTGGGTTAGATTATTCGTTTTCCTGTTAAAAACAGGAATGCAGGCCTTTAACGTATGAACTGACAGAGTTTCTGAAAAATTATCGGTCAAAAGCGAAAGTTTTATGAGGACGGCGGAACAAGTGTTCATACAAATTGATATTGACATACTGATATCGTCGCATTCCGTCATATGTAGGTATTGAAAAGAACACGTATTCTCGATGTATTCTGAATGACTAATATTTTTTCAGGAAATTTTGTTTTACGCAGTGTTTTTTTCGTTCACTTTCGAGGGTGCAAACTCGGCCATCCTGACAAATCGGCAATTGCCAAGCACTTAATTGACACCGACTTGGTGAGATCCTTGTGGAAATTCAAATCGACAAGAATCTCACTAAGATCAACAGAGACGACGGGGCCAAGCTTAATAGTTATTTATTTGACAGCTCCAGTATTTGACGGCTACACCAAAACTAAACGCTGAAAACCGTATTAACTTTTACTAATTATACGGAAATATCACCCCTAAGAGTATTGGAGCGCGCATCATGGTAGCGCTTCTGCATACATATACACACACTTTACCAAAATCAATACATCCGCCCCGATGATGGAAACTGTAACGCTGTTTGGAACGTTGACTAAAGAAGGTGGAAGCGCAAAACGGCGTAATACCCCAAAAATAAATCTCGATAAACCTTTTTTTCTAATTCCAGAATCCATTTTGATCTTACAAGTTAGGTATCGGCAACTTCCTAACCAAGCGTACCTATGGAAAACCACAGGTGGTTCTTTAAGGCACCGCAAAGAACGTAAATCTGCGCAGTTCCCATGTCAAACTACGGGGAAATTATATCCATAAGGTCTTCATTAGGGTACAAATAATAAAACAAAAATTCACGGTGGGTCCGTGTGTCAAGTTTCTCCATTAAACATTATAAATAATACGAAATTAAGTTTCTCGAATTTCCATATCAAATTAAACTTAAAGCTTTTACTTATTTCCTACGAGCACATCTAAACTTCGGTTATGAGATTTGTACCGTCAAAATTTAAATAAGCATTTCAAGACGACGACAAGTTCGTCACTTTGGTTGTGTCACATAGTGCTAACTTCACTTTACCTTATTCTGGGTATTCCTTATCATAATGTGTCAAAGTTTACAAAGACGATTTCTCATGATGTATTTACCAATTTCTGATTATGGTGTTGAATCTTGTGTAAAGTATTTTAGTTCAACATAAATAAATTTAATAATTTAAAGGTAAATATATAAATCGGACGTATAATTAACACTTGAGAACGTATATGAAAGTGCAGATAGAAGCATATGCAACCAACTAGGGAATAATAATTCATTGCATAAGGTTCTAACATTATTTTCCTGATGCCATTATGAAGGTAAGGCCACATTCTAATTTAATAATAATAATAATATTTTTTATTCCAGGTTGTGGGGAGGTTAATGCAATCCCACACGTCCCATAAAGATAAACACATTTATTTTACAATAGATATGTGAAAATACAAAAACAGGTGAAGAAAAATAAATTATCAACTAAGGACAACTATGTAGGGCGTGGTCTTGAGTGATCTTGGGCCCAGCGCTCACTCAGGAGTAGCGCTTGGTGCTGGTAGGCTGCGGTCACCACCGTGTTGGGGGAGGCCATTAACCGTATCCTGTCTCCAGTGAAATCCATTTAGTCCTAATTCAGTGAACATTTTCGATGCGCTGCTGTATCTTCTGTATACAAATATGATTCTACAGGCGTCATTATATTGGAATCAGAGTCGTTCCATCGAGCAATTTCGCTAGTGACACCAAGTCTCACACGTATACAGGCCGGCACAAAATGCGTTGAACTGTATTGCTGCATTTGCAAAATACACGGCAAACATATTAGACACTATGCTTAGGCTTCTCTTTTATCGTTCGATATCGCCATCGTCCGACAGGTCTTCTTGATTAATAATGTGCCCCAAGTATTTTACGTTCGTATTTTAATTAAAAGGTTTCTTTAGTATTTTAACAAAACATATTATGTAACATATTTGTGAAACTAAAATACTTTACACGAGACAGAACCTCAAAATCAGAAAGTTAAATAGATTATGAGAAATCATCTTTGCAATCTTTAGAACCTTGTAAAATAAATGTAACCTTTTAAACTTAATGTTACAACTTCGTCGTACAAGTATTAACGGAAATACAACACAAATGGCACTGAAGTTATGTTGGTTGTAGAAATGAGCAAAAAAATGGTTTTGCAATGAAAAATAATTTTTTTCAAAAAATATGAGATGGAACCTTATCCAACTAAGGCGCCGACATATAAGTTTTTAACATTTAATTTTAAGTATAGGGGCCGAACGCTGGAATATTGTGTACCACTGATTTTTACTAAACTAAAAAAGAACTTTCCATTTGAGGAAAAGAGAAACCTAGGACTTAAAATGTAAAAAGGTGGATAAAAAATAAAAATCCATCATAAAAAAAAAATTAAATCAAAAAATGTTATTTTTATTAATTACACAGTCTAAAACTTTAATCCATAACTGTTTACTCCGGAAACTACTGGGCATCAAATCTCGACAAAGTCATTCGACTCGAAAAACGAGTGGTTCGACCCATACGTTGTTCGAGTGGAATGACTTTTGATGTACTGCATATGTAAGTATGTACCTTCGACGAGACTTAAGAATAAGAACGTCGACCAATGTATGTACTTTCAGAGCGAATGAGAACGGCCTGGATTAGTGAATCAATGCCCTGATTCTACTGGTGTTTACACAGTACAATTAATATTTATCACTATTTTTATTTATTTAATTTAAAGAATTGTGCTCCTTATTCTTATTAATTAAGACAAAATATTATGTTAGAGCCGGCAGACCTTTTTTTACAAAACCTGTATTATTATTAAATTGAATTTTAAAAAATTAAATGTTAATAAATTTTTAAAAAACTTTTCATTATTTTAAATTTTTAAACACTAATTGGTGGTAAGTGTATCATATCCACCAAAATAACGAAATAACAATACATAAAACAAGCCAAATTAATTATCCTGTATTGTAACTTTTCTACTTGTATTGACGTCGTGTAATATGTAATGTGTTGTAATTGGACATGGTCCGTTAGGAAATAAAATATCAATAACTTTATTGTGAGTAAAATCTGTGAAGGTATGGTATTTAAAAAAAAAGCAAAACCTATACTTAATCAAATTATTAGCATAAATAAAACTTTATCAACATTAAACACAGAAATACCATTGTAATTAAACGCATTTTTTTTAAGTCACTTTTCTTTAAACCTTGAATGTACGATGGAGTAAATTAGGCAATAAAATTTAATGAACGAAATAATACCGAGAGAACATTGAATGAACTTAAAATACAGACGAGCTTTTCATTTGCCTGAATTTAATCCATCCGGTTTTCAGACAATTCCTTTCGTCGTTTGAATCAGCTTTCGCGCGCTATTTTCACCCCGGGGGGATAATGGGAACTGGCAACTATAATATATTCTTTGCACAGTGTAAGAATGAAATCACAAATCAAGCGCACTAGAGGGACATTCACCGATCACGGCGGAATTCTTTTGAACGATGGGACTAGCACGATCTTTTGATGGTCACGTCTTAGTCACGGTTTTCGGCGCCCCTTACAGTAGTTGCCTCTAGGGGTAAGTACTCGCATGCGGAATTACAATTCGTTCCTTTTGACAATATTTCTAAAATATAAAACCTTGAGATTTTATAATGTTGTAGGATTTGTGCTGCTAAAAGTATTATTTAGATCAATATTTAAGAGATTTGGATAGTCGAACACAAACAAACGAAAAATACACATTTTAAATAAAGAATTTTATTAATGAATAAAAATATTTTGGTAGGTACGAAGTATAACATAGCTGACAGGTACGTACTTCTTACGTACAGGTACTTCTGTATGCATTAGAAAGTTAGTTAGTTAGTTAGAACACTAATGTTACTAGAAAGCACTTCATACATAAATAGGCGATCCAACATCCGTTTTTAAATTAATTTTAATCTCTTATTATTTTACTTATAAGAAATTAAAAATGCAATAATTAATTATGACTGTAATGCTTATTAAACTGGGGACTCCCTTACAGATAAAATTGCAGTTATGAATTCATCTGCATACGCATTTAAGGAGGAAACCATTCGTAGGCATCGGTAGGAGGGACAGAGGGGGGCTAATATTTTGTGACAGATATAGACGTAACGCGTCGTCTCGGTCGGGGCTGGACTTCCACTTATGCCCGAGAGGTCCCGGCCTAGAGCCCCAACCTTGGGGGTGGGGGGCCTCGGTCAGGAACCGTTTTTTTTTTTTTTTTTTTTTTTTTAAATATACACACGAGACCCTGATGGGAAATGAATTCCTAAAAGCTTGCTGTGCTTTGGTAATGCTGTACTGAATTGTATACTGAGGACACAGGAATCGTAAAGTAATGTATTGAATAATCCATAGGATCCCAACGTCGGAGGGGCCCTGGCTAGGTTCCAAAATGATACACGTTTTTCACACATTTTTGTGTAATAAAATATGTTGCAATGATGAAGGACTGCAGATGTTTGAAATCTCGACGCCTGCATTGGAATCCGATGCATTCGTCCACTCGGCTACTATCCGAGGAATCTGATATTTTTTAAAGTTTTCCGTTTTAAGCAATACGAAAATATTTCCGCTTAAGAAAATACCAAAGAATTTTCGTCTAAATATTGTTGTATTTTTTTTGCGCCTTTACCTAGAAAAATGTTCACCTGTGGCGCTTTTTCCGTTTGTTTGTGAATGTTATAATGCATATTCCACTCCCTTCATCCAAGCCACATGCCTACCTCATTTGGGAATTCCATAGAAAAAATTTCGTCTGCGGCGCTTTTTCCGTGTGTACTTTTACTCCAGTTGGGAATGTCATGGGTCCACAGGGCTCCAAGATTATCGAGGAATTGGGACTATTGTGCGGTATTCGCAATTCTTTTCATAGTCTTTTTTATATCTAGGTATTTGTATAATCTACACACATTGTTTTTATTTGTCGATTCCAAATGCAAAATAATATTTTGGGCTCCTGCACGCCATAAAACGACCCCATTCATAACCCTGAGCAACGCTGGGTACACCCGTACATAAATATTTCTAGTTTATTCTGACTACTTCCATTTTCCTTCCCTCTAAACTCTATAAAAAAATTAAGCTGTCGCCCCCCTAGCTTGGAAGCTGGCGACGCCCCTGAAACCATTCTCCTGTTTGAAGTGCAGTTATAATTTTTTTGTTGCAGGCTATATACAGCAAATTTTGAAAGAAACCATTTTCGTGTTCTGGGTGTGGTTTTAATTAAAGATGGGAACTTGCATGACGAGTAATTGTTATGTTAAAACCAGTATTATGTTCAGAATATAACAATAAAAATTAATTTGTGGATTTACCTGACAAATTTTGAAGGAAAACATTATCGTATTCGAAGTGCAGTTATAAAATCCAAGAAGCAGACTGTGTGCTGCAAAAACCGGAGGAAACCATTTGCATGTGCTGGGTGTGTTTTAATTATGGCTCGGACTCGCACAAAGATTCAATATTAAGTTAAAAGCAGTTTCGTCTTGATGCGTTAAAATTCCAGTTGCGGATTCATGTCTGTATTCAGTTGCGGATAATATACATCGAAAATTCCGATGCACCCTCCCCCCCAAAGCAAAATCTTTGTGCGGCCCGCGGGTGATACTGCGGCCCCGACAACGAAAACTTTAAAATAGAAGTAGGTATATTCACGAGATACCAGTATAGTGCCAATGATCTGTTTACCTTCTTTTTGTCCCTGGCTGCCGTGTACAGAACCCAGGCGATGTATAGCATCATGATAAGCGCAGGCACCAGCAGGCTGGCCAGCACCGGTATCTTGCGCACCCACGCGTGGTAGATTGCCAGGCACAACAGCGAGATTCCCACCATGATGGCGACATACCGTCCCGTGCGGCGTCTCTCCTCCTGCGAGACACGAATAGCTTTACAAAATATCTCAATATAAACGTTATATAAAATTTATTATGACGGTGACATTTATTAGACCGGTAAGCTCAACCTTTTAGAGCAGCTGGAAATTAATGAAAATTCTAATAATCCCAAAGCTAGTTTGATAAATGAACAAACAAATATGATTTGCTCGCCACTCCTCGATATGTTCAAGTCGATTTCAATTATTATTATTAGAACATAATAATTTAAAATAATGCTTGATTCCCTTCCAGTCGCCCAAATTTTTAATTTGAAAACAAATTACTATAACGACCTTTATTCAAATTTAATCAAAACAATAATTGGGGAAAACATTAAAATATCCATTAATATTTTACGATATTTACTCGATATCAATAATGGCTAAGGTACTTAAAATTAAATCTATTTATTTTTCGAGTATTCATATGAAAATAATACAAATACATATTTTGTAAGCCGACGTGGCTCAGTGGTCCAGAGCGTCTGACCTGACATCAGAAGCCACGGGTTCAATTTCCGTCGGCGGCTTTTACTCGGGAGATATTTTCAATTTGTATTGATATTACAGGCGACTAATTATTGCTTATAAAAATTTATTATGCTTCACCACAGTTTGATAATGCCCTCAGACGGCGAAACAGCTGTCACGCGTAATAATAATTACACAACAGAACTTGTTTATAAATAAACTGTGTATTTTGTAAATTTTATAATAATATCATTGAATTTATAAAAGAAATCCAAAAATTAAATTGGAGTCTTGCTAATTAAACTTGATAACAATAAAAAAAATTGCAAAAGTTTTCTAATTCTAAAAAAAATATTTGCAAATAAAAACTTTCTATGGGCGGTTAAAATTAAATGAAGATATTGTCGCACCAAATATATGAGCCGTTTGAGAAGTATTGGGACAGTTTTCAGACAGGCTTTCGGCAATATGCCAGTTTAGAGACTTGGGAAGTTGAGTGGTCACCAATATTGATAAGAGTGAACAAATTAAAATACGTGATAACGCACGGAAAAACTTGTTTGAAAAACTGATTTGAAATACTGTTAATTTATTAGAATCTAATCAAATTTTCCTGTTAAAAATAGGACTGTAGGTCTATAGCGAATGAATTGAAAAAGTTCCTAACAAAGTATCAGAAGCAAATGTTTTAGGAGGACGACGGAACACGTGTTCATACAAATACTGATATTGAACTTGACATTCTGATATTGTCACATTCCCTCATGATATATATTAGGAAAAGAACACGTTTTCTTGATTTATTCTGAATGTCTAATATTTTATCAGGAAGTTGGCATGCTGTCACTTTTTTAACATGATATTTTTTCTCCGTGCGGGATTTTACTGTTTTGTGCACAGAATGCTTAAGGAAAACGGGTGGGTATTATAAATATAGGTGAAAAATATTAGGCCGTTAATGTTAATGGTTGGCGCTTTCAAAAGTGTCCAAAGAATCAATGCTAGCAGACCTCAATGGAGTCCTGTTACCAAAACTGACGTTTGGCAGTGAAGCTTCCATTTCAGTTCCAACTGGGAATTTTTGTCTGTGAAAAATATGAAGATTTGCAAATAAAGTCTATTGAGAGCGTAATTCCCCGGCCTGAAGAAGGGATGCCACGATCAATTGAACCAAATACTTCAGTCGGGCCACGTCAAGAGTCTGAATAAATGTATGAGAAGATGAATGAATGTCTAATCCTGTAGGATATTTTTATGTGAATTTCCTACAAGAGTCCCAAGTACCCCCAACCGTCTAGAGCCAGTGAGATTATGGCATCCCCGATTGAGTATGTTGTTAGGCTGAAGGTAGTGGGGTGGAGGAGGAGATGGGGAATAAGAAGGTAGGGTAGTCCCTGGCTATTCATATCCGGTCACCCAACACGGCTAAAGCCATTTCAAATAACGTTTCAATTCTAAATGGTGGTCATACATCAGAGCGATACTGAAATTATCTTCCACTCTCGAACGTGCTGCAAGTATACTCTATGTGTTATTTTAAATGAATGAATCATGAAAGAACATAAATTCATCAAATAAAATTTAATGTGCACGAAGGGATTTGTACCCGCGACCTTAGGATTGCTAGTGGAGGTATAACCCCTCGACCACGAAAAGGGGTTAAATGGCGTGATGGTTTGTTAGTTACATAGTTACTGCCGTATAGGTAGGAGTTAGGAGGTTAGATTTTATGGGAAGGCAAGAAGAACTAGCAGGAATAGTGTCAAAAACTCTCCAAGGATTGTAGACCGACTAACTATGTATGCAAGTAATGTTTCGTAAAATATGCATATCCGTTACCCCCGCTAATGGCTATTCTAGAATTTTTTAACACGTTATGAAAGTGATCTATTTAAAAGGTTATATTTTTATAACTAGGTACGTATCTTATACGTTTCGCCAAAATTTACAAATATATCATTCTACCGATATCGTTCATTTCACAAATCACCTCTACAACAGCGGCGGACATTATCAATGATGCCATCCCATTTAGTATCGGTTTATTCAAGCGTTTTACTTATAACATTGTTAAATACATCAATTACTATAAAACTAGCAGATAAAAACCCGGTGTTACGTCCGAAAACTTTAACGGTTCTTTTTTTAAATAACGGAGGGCGCCACTTCCGATTATAACAATCCTAAACCGTGCAGTCATTAGATAATAATACTATCAGCTAATGTATGTTCAATACGTTATACTTTATAATATATTGCTATTAGAGGATAAAGTATTGAACCCACCTCTCTGACCTGCTGAAATAAAGAGAAAAAATGTATTGTAAACTCATTCGTGGGGTGATGGATGAAATATTAAATAAAGTAAACAGGACAAAACGAATTGTTACACTTATAATGCCCAATTAGAGTCATGTTGATCCTTTAATTAACATCACTGTAGGAATTTAATTAAAAGAATGAAAAGAACAAAAAACGACTGAGCGCTCGTTGATGGAAATCGCCATACAGATAAATAATAATATCGCGTACAGGCCATTTTTAAATCTCCTTTTTTCCTGTTTGTTAACCGGGAGAATTATTTCATTTTCAGCTTCCCTAAAGCGAGATATAAATTTCGCTTTAAGTTTTTTTTTCATCCAGACGCTAGCTCGTTCAAACGCACGACCAAAATAATTGCTCTGCTATGCTTTCAATGCCGTAGAAAGATTGGACTCATTTTTTGGCTGAAGGGGGTTTGCAATTTGTGTCGCTCATGGCAGATAAAAAGCCATTTTTGTGGTGAAGGGTCTGATTAATAAGAGTACCATTAATTAAAGAAAAAACAGCAAAACAATTTTTGTCAACGGGTATATTTTACTTTTTATTCAATTGTATTTATCTCACTTATCTCGTTCATGGACAGTACCTATACGTAGGTGTACCCGCCTATCGAGAACATTTTACACGGTGTCCGGAAACTAAACTGGTAGTAATGGAATATCAGAGGAGGTATGGAAAGAAAGATGAATGAATTGTGTGATTAGCAAACGTTTGGACATACTTTGTGTAACAGAGAGTATGAAAAAAGGGAGCGGTACAATGCAGCATAATGATAGGCTCGTCATTTGGTCTGGGAGACCAGATACGGAAAGGGCGTGTCAGGGTGTTGCAGCACTACTGTCTCCCAGAATGCCCCTGTCAATTCTGAGAGTGACGAAGAGAAAGATGCTTTATGGACTGGTTTGAATGATGTAATGAGACTGAAAAATATTTATGAAAGGATTATAATGGCAGGCGATTTGAATGGGTGGGTAAGAATTAGACGTGACGGATTTGAATCGGCTTTAGGTATGATTGGAGATAAAAGAACGAATGACAACGGGAACAGAATACTTCAAGTATGTTATGTAGAGTGTAACCTGTTTGTGTCCAATACTTTTTTCGATCATAAAGGTATCCACCAATATACGTGGGAAAGAGGAAATGAGAGGTCAATTATCGATTTTGTAGTAATTGACTCTAGGTTGAGAGCCGTTACCGAGGACACGAGAGTTTTCAGAGAGTGAGGTTGAAACTGACCACTTTTTGGTGGTGTCGAGAGTAAACCTCTTTTGCGGTTGGCGCTCTGTGAAAACGGTACTCCAACAAGAGTCAAAATAGAAAAACTGCAAAACGATAATGTGAGAAGTAAGTATGTGAATTGTGCATAGATGAGATTGAATGAGAAGAAAATGGACGGTCTAAGCATAGACGAAACATGGAACCACATAAAAGTGAGTCTTTGTGAATCTGCTAGAGAGGTTTTTGGAATAAGTACCCAAGGTAGGAAGAGGAAGAGCAAGTGGTATGATGAGATTAAAGCACTGGTCTCAGAGAAAAATAAAGCATGGCTATATCTGATTGCGGCTGGCAGTGCTCCCAGCAAAGGGACGGATCGAGCAAAAGAAGTATATAAGGAATGTAAGAAAAGGGTAAGAGTTGGAGTGAAAGAACGAAAGAAATGCCTGGAAGAGGAAGAAGGAATGAAAATGACAAACCATTTCCAAGAAAACATTAAGTTGTTTTGGAAGGAAGTCAAAAGGTCCCGGTGTGGCCCAGAAAACGGAAGCATGTAAGTGATAAAATCGAAAGATGGAAAAATTTTGACGAATGTGAATAAAATAAAAGAGAGATGGATGAAATATTACGAGGAAGTCTTCGAAAGCGAAGTGAGAGACAATGATTCCAGCGGCGAATCAGATATGAATGATGATGGACTGAATGTTACCGAAATTAGCATGGATGAGATAGAAAGATCAATTAAATGTTTGAAGAATGGCAAGTCTGTCGGTTTCGACAATATTGCTGCTGAATATTATAAAGGAGGTAGCCGTATAATTCTCACATGGTTGGGCAATCTTTTTAACCAATGTTTAAAGGATGGTTACACGTCTTTAGATTGGAGAAGGGCTGTGATCATGCCATTATACAAAGGTAAAGGGTCACGTATGGAATGTGGGAATCATGGGGATATTAGCCTGCTAAGTTCAGTTGGCAAGCTGTATGGTAGAAATTTGATTGAAAGGGTGAGAAAGGAAACAAAGGATAAAATATGAGATGCGCAAGGTGCTTTTATGAGTGGAAGGGGGTGCATGGACCAGATATTCTCATTGCGTATGCTCACCGAGAAGTTTCTGGAAAAAAACCAGACATTTTTCTGTGCCTTTGTAGATCTACAAAAAGCATACGACCGAGTCGACAGGAAAAAGCTATGGAAGGTGTTGTCCAAGTATGGAGTGAATACGAATCTGACTCGGGCAATTGCGTCTCTTTATGAGGGAAGCGTTGCATGTGTTAGGGTGAACGGTGGTTTTACGGGGTGGTTTGATATCACAAAGGGTGTTAAACAAGGCTGCGTAATGTCACCGTGGTTATTCAATCTATAAAGAAAGAGGTGGGATTGGGCGCTAATTTGAGTAATCTGAAAGTATGTTGCCTGTTGTATGATGATGATGCGGTGCTGATTGCTAATAGTATAGATTATCTGCAGTCTCTCGTATCTAGGATGAACGAAGTATGCATGAAGAATGAGTTAATGATGAATGTAAGTAACTCTAAAGTAATGGTGTTTGAAAGAGAGAGTACGAAAACAGTGTGCAATATAGCTGTAATGAGGAATACTTGGAGCAGGTGGATGAGTTTGTGTATTTAGGAAGTATGTTTACGAGAGATGGAAAGGCTGACAGAGATATTGAAAGAAGGGTAAATGCAGGTAACTCCATTAATGGAGGACTGAACGCAGTTGGCGCTAACAAAAAATTGTCCAAAGAAGAAAAGTTAGCAGTACAATGGAGTGCTAGTACCTACCTTGATGTATGGAAGTGAGGCATGGAACTGGCAAAGAAAGGATGAAAGTAGATTGAATGCTGTTAAAATGAGATCCCTGAGGCGTATGTGTGATAAAACCATGTATGATCGTGTGAGGAATGTGGAGATCCGCAAAGAGTGCAAGGCTGATTTAAGCGTAATGAGTAAGATCAAGAAAGGGACGCTTCGATGGTTTGTGCATGTAGAGCGAATGAGCAAAGAAAGGAGTGTAAGGAGAATATATGATGCAAATGTGAATGGTAGCAGAAGTCGGGGACGCCCGAGGAAGACATGGCACGACCAAGTGAATCAGATACTTGAGTCGGGCCATGTCAAGAGTCAGAATAATAGAAGAGTATGTATGAGACTATGTATGAATGTGAATGAGGCAAGGAGTGTGTGCCAAGACCGAATTGTTTGGCGGTCCGTCCTCTCTGCCTACCTTTGCGGTAAACGTGTGAAACGGCGTGATGGTTAGTTAAGTTAGTTAGTAAAAGCAGACGGGATCAACGACATTACAAATGTCATTTGAAAAAGCGTGAAGTTAGAAATAAAACGCGAAATGCGAATATGACCGTGTTTTTGAAGTTTGGAACAAAACGGTGCTAGTCTAAAAAATCTTGCATTATTATGAGTAAAGATTTTAACCCTAGCAGTATACGTCCCTCTTCCTTGAATAACTATGCCTACGCTAAAGCTGTGTATTAGGGAATCTTTATAAGTAAGACTGAACGTGTTCAAGAGAAATATGTTGTACGTTGGTAGGAATGCGGGGATTTAAACTCCGGTCAATATCATAAATGCTTATTAAAATCTATAAAAATCATATTCCGCGGGTAATTTTGAGCCTCCATTATAATTCAATATTATGATAATATGATTGCTCTTAAAAATTGATCAGCACATCAAAATAGACATTCGATTAGCAAATCCGCTTTCGTCCCAGCAGCGGCTTGCTTGCGCAGTTTGGACTGTTTATTAATTTTGAAAACTTGTTTGGATTACCACTATTACCTGGAAACCACTCATAAACATACCTGTACCCTGTTTATGGTCAACTTCTGTTTATAAACCAATTTTAACTTGCTAACGTTGAAGCTATTTTGGCTTTTACGATTCGCATCATCCTATGAATTATTTGTATTTTCACATATTTGCAAATTTTAGAAAACGTGCAAAAATGTTTTTTTTTTTGAGAAAAACAAACATTTCTGTAATATGAAAAACCCACCAATCCATATTTGATTTGTCATCATAAGAAGCAGAAATTGTTACTGATGCATTCATGAAGGACTAGTTTACGAGACATTGAAACCGAGAACAACCATACTAGGGCTTTCAATTCCGGGATTTGTTTTTCAGAACCGGGATTATGGGGCAAACATTTTTCAATTCCGGGATTCAGGGACTGGCACCGGGAATTTAAATGTTTAAATTGTTATAAAAGAATATCCGTTTTAACACTGTTTTTTCATGTACTAAGCATTTATTAGATAAAATTGATTATTGACTAAATTCCAATAATATAATAGTAGCTGCACAAAAGAACAAAAATCAAAAATAGGAAAAAAAATTCAAAAAACCCATTCAATATTATCAAACATAAAATTTGAGTGATTTCTACTAAGAGCTGTAAAATTGGAAAAATCTGAAAATATTATTGTGCCTCCCCTTTCTGAAGAAAATCTGTAAAAAGAATTGTCATTGAGATACTGACGTTTCTTTGGACAAATTGTATAATTCCTTATTTAAAATAATAAAAAGATGAACATAAAGTATATGATTTATAATTAAGAGGAAGCTACTAGCCGAAAATGTGTAAATTCTTGGTATGCCTTATATCGTCACGAATATATGTAATGTTCATTAAAATCGCTTGTCAAACGGAGTCTAGAAAGGCTCGATTACAAGGGTAAATATGGTTTTTATTTATTTTGTAAGCAATTTTGTAAGATAGTATAAAAGTTAATCAAGGGAAACTGTCACAGATAATCTTGGCCATAATTCTGTATTTTTTAAATTTGTTTCTTTTATGCGTTCATACATTTGTATTGAAAAAAATACATTTATTTAGTAGCTTACATTTATGTTTTATATTAAGTAGCTAATTTTTTTATTCGAATTCTACTCAAGGGAAACGATAGGAAAATCGTCAGTTTATCTAAAGCATGTTTTTGGTATTAATAATGTAAACGAATTCGTTATAAAGATTAATCGTAAATAGTGATCTAGCATTAGCTTCGCCTTAAGTAGGTAGGTATTAAAGTACTACTTACAAACCTTATGATTTCAGAGTTAATTTTGGTTTACATTTATTATAAGAGAAAAACAGAAACGTTAACAGAGTGCTAGGACTACTTTTCACTGAACTAATAGTTCGTGTAACTTATCAACTATCAGCAATTATATATTTCTTAATTGAAATCGCTAATATTGTCTTCAATAATTAAATATTACAATTTGAGGTTTTACTCAATAAAGTTATTCCAATAAAGAAATATATTTTTTTTTTCTTTTCTTTATTCATAAAATATATTTGAATATAGGTTTTTACATGCTTTTCGACTACCACACTAGACACATGTCCGTATTATGGTAGTCGAAATTTGTGTATAATTATATAAATGTAATACATGATTCATTTGTTAATATATTATTTTGTGAAATGCAATGTATTTGTAAAATAGGTATAGGTTTAATAGGTTTAACTGAAAATAAGAAAGAGATGAAAATAAAGATAAATTAATTAATCATTTTAAACAGAATTGACATGTATTATTAAATATTAATACTAGACTTGCAGAAAAGTCAATAGATATCGCACATTCAAAATTTTTTTTAGAAAAATAGATTAGTTTATCTAAAAAGACGCTGCCTAGATTGCATTTTGTTCGGGTTTAATCTTGCGATCATACATAAAGATAATTGCCAATAAAAAATGTGCGGTGAAAAAATGAAGACGATGTTGGTAGTTCTTATTCGAAGTATGATACAGTTAAATGTGACCGAAGGGGATAGGGTCCCATTAGCTCAGTGGTAGAGCGGTGCCCCGTCAAGGCAAGGGTGCTGGGTTCGAGTTCTAGATGTGACCGTATCGATTGAAATCGCTAATATTGTCTTCAATACTTAAATATTACAATTTGAGGTTTTACTCGATAAAGTTATTCCAATAAATAAATATATATTTCTTGATAGATACATCATAGAATACAGTAAAAATCACAAGACATGCGATGTGGGCTTGTTTTGTGATCTAAAAGTTTGACGAAACGGGCCTTAACCCTTAAGCCAATACAAATCTGAGTTTCACCATCATTATGAAATTCAAATTGGATGGGAATATACTATGAGATACAAGTGTTAAGCCCCCGCATACCCAATCTCTACCGATTTATAACAAGTTTCTAGTTAACTCTTTAAGCTTTTAAGTTCCGAAAAAAATATATGTTAATAATATCTATTATGCGGAAACTTTTACTATATGAAATACCCTTGATAGAAAAAATCGCAAAGTAAGCTCCAAAAATTATTAAAAACACGTTTTGTTCTGTTATTTAATATGTTATAGGCATGAAAAAATAACAGTTTATCTTTAAATGCAACTACAGCATTTTAAAGATATTTGCTCTATTTCAAACGAGTAGTGTTTTATTTAATATTTTCACCATTTTCGCTTAAGTATTTTCGTTTTTCAATACTAGCGCGCTCCCTCTAACATTCATATTTACTTATCTCCTTTTCAAACCATCTTTGTACGTTTACTACGGGGCCTTTAGAGAAACAGAGCGCGAGCTAAATGGGCTTGAATCAAAACGTCAATTCATTCAAATCTCAATGCAAAGTACTTCTAGTATGTTATGCTATTCAGTGGATTCAATCACCATGACATGTGCCGTCTTCAATGGGAAATGAATGATGAGCATTATAAAAATAACCGCTATTATAATTAATTTGACTTCAGAAAGCTCTAAAATTGTGAAACAATTTTTTGATGGCACTGAACTGAAATCGTTAGGTAAAGGAGAGTGATCCTTTACTTGCCGATTTGAAACGAAACCAAAGTAAAAGTCAGTCAAAAGTTTTAACTTATGGGTCTCAGACAGACGAACGAAAACGAATATCTTTAAAAAAAATAATTTCAACATTTATATATATTTGATAAATTTAATAAAATTATCTGATCGTAGAATAATTTCCGATTTAACCTGTTTGTATAAAATCATTAATTCAATGTTTGATACCCCTGATTTATTATATGTAATCTCTTTTCATACTCCAAGCAGGTCGGTTACAAGACAGTACCTAGTACCATATTATTGTAGCAATTCTATATCAACGTCCCAATATCACACTCCTATGCGACGGATTCAACAGCTATTAAACAAATACTACGATGTTGTTGATAAATTTAGTATATCAATTTCAATATATAAGCATACCCTATTGAAGTTTTTTTCATTAAGTAGTGGAATATTTTAATAAAGGTATTTAATTTGATTTGACTAACATATAATAATTTTGTCAACTGAAACAGAAAAATATTTTGGATCATTTTGTTTTGTGCCTGCATGATGTGTAGGTCAAGTTCAGTGATATTTTGACTTTATATTTATTTTTCTGCAAATAGTCGTTTCCTGCACTATTTTCATGTATAATTTTCGTAAATATTTTTGGCGTGAAATAAATTTCATATGAAAAGAGGTTAAAATATTTGATAAATTTCATCAGAAAAAAAGGCAAAATAATTAGTAAATTTCATCAGTAAAAGGAAAAATAAATGAAAAATTTTATCAGAAAAAAAAGTATAAATACTTGATAAATTTCATCACAAAAAGGATAAATAATTCAGCTTACTTCGGGCACGCCCACAACACACCTCTATCCGTATATTACTTCAGTTGTTGATTTTAATTTTGAGGTGTTACCCGAACTCGGGCATACAAGAGCGCACATTGGAAATTATTACGGTGTTTATTGTTAACGATATGTGAATATTTACATCGATATTCTAAGGAAAACTGTAAAATACGGGTGCTCATAAAATGATATTGATATTTACTATTTCGAATGCTCAACACTGTGCTGATGTTATATCTTATAGAGGCTGTACTTTAACTAGTGATTCCTGACATTATTTGGAGTAAAAAATGTAAACGAAATTTATTTGAGGGTAGTGTAAAATAAAAAAACATCAAAAAATTCACCGGGGACCAAAATTTCAATTACATTTTTACTCCAATAATTCCGGGAATCACCCTCTATTTAGGCTAATTCTATTTCAGTTGTGATGAAATGTGATAAAAATGACTCAAGATTTTTATTTGTAGATATTATTTAATACTTACGCACACCCGTGAAAAATCACGGGATATTATAATTGTGGGATTTTGGAATCTGAATGAATTTATAAAAGTATTTTTCTCTGGATCATTAATTACCTTTCGTAAACAAATATTGTCAATCTTCGATATGATAAAATTATATTTTTAATCAATGAAGACAATATTAACGACCCTCAAACGAAAAATTTGAGACAGAAAAGATAAAAAAAGATTCAGTCTCATCTGGGTATTGAACCTAGAATCTCTTTGTTGCCAGCGAAGTGCTCTGACCGCTGAGCTAATTCGATCATATCAACTTGTGTCATTTTTAGCTGTATGAAGATTTTTTGTAATATTAGCACTCTACTACACCCAAAAGTCACGAGCCGTCACTGATCCCAGATGCGACGGAATCTTTTCTGACTTTTCTGTTTCACATTATTTGTTTGAGAGTTGTTATATTGCTTTCAATGATTATACATTACAATTTTAGGTTTTACTTATTAAATTAGGTAATTATTCGGAATCGCTGGACACGGATAATACGAAATATTTTTAAATAAAACCTTCTGATTAACCTTAATTACTATAAAAGGAATCTGACTGCATTTGTGAAATTTTTAATTTTAGCATTTTAATTTTTAATTACGTAAAATGAAAATTGGCTTTCGTTGTATGGGATGACAGCTGGAATGGTTTCTGTTGAAAACATTTTCTTTTGTTGGTATTCCTGATACGAGTGGCAAGATTTTTTACCACATGCAAATACTAGGTAGGTACTGTTTTAGCCAAACTCGAAAAATAAAATAAAGATATTAAGGTATGTTTTATGAAATAGAAAAATTAAAAAAGGTGAGGTTATTATAGGTTAGGTTGGATTATTATAGGTTAGGTTGGTTTATTATTAGGATTTAGGTTAGGTTAGGTTAGATTGGATATTATAGGTTAGGTTAGGTTGGATTATTATAGGTTAGGTGAGGTTGGATTATTATAGGTTAGGTTAGGTTAGGTTGGATTATTGTAGGTTAGGTTCGATTATTATAGGTTAGCTTGGATAATTATTAGGATATAGGTTAGGTTAGGTTAGGTTGGATTATTATAGGTTAGGTTCGATTATTATAGGTAAGGTTAGATTATTAATAGGATATAGGTTAGGTTAGGTTAGGTTGGATTATTATAGGTTAGGTTGGTTTATTATTAGGATATTAGGTTAGGTTAGGTTAGGTTGGATTATTATAGGTTAGGTTGGTTTATTATTAGGATATTAGGTTAGGTTAGGTTAGGTTGGATTATTATAGGTTAGGTTAGGTTAGGTTGGATTATTATAGGTTACGTTCGATTATTATAGGTTAGGTTAGATTATTATTAGAATATAGGTTATGTTAGGTTGGATTATTATAGGTTAGGTTAGGTTAGGTTAGGTTGGATTATTGTAGGTTAGGTTAGGATATAGGTTAGGTTAGGATTTAGGTTAGGTTAGTTTAGGTTTGATTATTATTGGTTAGGTTACTATAGTTTAGGTTAAATAAAACAATAATTATAATAATACCTAACTATAAATGATTTAAGTTTTTTAAGTAACATAAAAATATTTTATTTTTCGAGTTTGGCCAAAACAGTACCTAACTAGAATTTGCATTCAGAAATTATTCAAATTCTGGCCACTCGTATCAGGAATACCAACAAGAGAAAATGTCATCAACAGAAACCATTCCAGCTGTCATCCCATACAACGAAAGTGAATTTTCATTTTACGTAATTAAAATTAAAATGCTAAAATTAAAAATTTCACAAATGCAGTCAGATTCCTTTTATAGTAATTAAGGTAAATCAGAAGGTTTTATTTAAAAATATTTCGTATTATCCGTGTCCAGCGATTCCGAATATTTACCTTAAATTATTTCACCAATTTTTAGTTGACACATTAGTTATACGTCAGAATGATACTTGAAAAATTATCTGTGAAAAAATTAAACAAATTAAATTCTCATTTCAAATATAGAATTATTTAATAATTACACAATTAGAATTGGTGCCTATTTTATCGCTTGTCTGAATTGTTGCCACAATCAGTTCCAATTTCGAAAACTAAAAAGTTCATTGAACGTGAATAAATTAACATGCTAATGTGCAGGAATATTTCAGATCCCATCATGTTATCTTCTTTAGCCAAAGTTTCGGACAGCATTGAAATGTCCATCATCGGGGCAGATGTGTGTTTACATAAAGAAGAAGGCAGAGCAACACGGCATAATACCCCACAAATCACTATAATATTTTTGACGTGAAAATCTCAATTTATATCTCCCATCATGTTGTTGATTATATGTTGAAATTTCTAATTTAAATTATCAGAAACCAATTCCATTCGCCGTTTATCCTTTATATTAGTTGAAGAAAATCAACGTTGATTTGAAAAACATATACCAGTATTTGAAAAGATCAAAAAGGTTTTTAAATTAAAATAATTATAACAGCTAATAAGGCTTTTTTGTGTGATTACTACTCCCAACCATCTGGAGCCAGTGAGACTATGGTATCCTCAAAGAAAATAGATGGGTATCCCCAATTGGGTTATGTTTTGAGGCTGAAGGTAGTGAGGGAGAGAAGGAGATGGGAAAGTTGCAGTGTGGCAGTACCTGGTAATTTAGAACTGGTTACGAAACATGGCTAAAACCATTTGAAGCAACGTTTTGATTTTTAACGGTGATATTTTACCTGAGCGATACTGAAAGTACTTACCAATATGAAATGTGCCACAAATATACTGTATATTATTTTTAATTAGTCCCCGACTTTGCCCGGGCTTTACATAGAGTTTTTGGAAATCACATTTAGACAGTAATTTACCTCTTATTTTGAACGTCAAGTGCGTTAGTTCTACCCGTACTTAAGAGGAAGCTATAAGCCAAAAATGTATATATTATTGGTATACCTTATATCGTAGGTAAAAGGCATTAAAATCGCTTGACACAAAAAGAAATCAGTAGCCCATGTAAAATTTTATTTTTTCTTATTCATTTCTTTCGATAATTCTCTGCCTATACATATTATTAAAACCACTGAACGAATCCCAGAAAGTTTAATCCATACCGAAATTTCAAATGAAAGGAAAATAATGTCACCAATTTACAAAAGACCTTCAGAACCAAAAACAGACCAAAAAATTGTCAGGGGAAGAACAAATTTCGATATTCTAAAATGTCAACTGAAGTGAGCACAAATTTAACTTACTCTGGAGAACAAATACACCTACATCCCACTTCTATGGATTTATCATCTGAGCACATTTCACGTCCGTATCAGCATCAGCCGATCTGACAAGGAAAGTAATAAGTAATAAAAGAAGGACCTAAAGAAAAAATTACATCAATTAATCAAAAGAGCTTCCACTATGCGTCGCAAGGGGACATGGCTCATTGATTATTATAGAAGCCCTTGATGTTGCCATTTTATTAACAAATAAATCAGAGAGAAAACCTTTCCCAAATGTGGTAGGTACTTTTGGTGATTTCCTATTGCCATGCTGAAGGAATATCATATCAAACGAATCATTTCATGTAACGAAGAATAATAAATGGTCGATTTTATATAACGCAGTTTAGTTATTTAATCACCTCAAGGTTATATTGGATATTAAGGCGAAACACCACGACATAATGTCAAATCATGTGGTTTTGGTTTGAAAATTTGATCGCTTAGACATATCTTAGATGCGTTAATTAAATACTGCAAGTAGAACACATCTTGGCCTTTGAAAAAATTGGGTTTTTTAAGAAGGAATTTTTTTTTGAAAAGCCCAGAAAAAATAAAGAATCAGGCCTGTAAAAACTGCTTTAAAGTTCAAAATCTCCTCATTACCAACCCCTTATTATTTATGGTTTTATTGTAAAATATAGTAAATTGAGTTTTTTAGAAAACAATCTTTAAATATTTAAATTTACGTGCCTGAACTTTGCAAAATAAAATGAAACACACTTTTTGGCAACGTTTCTTTTTTACTATCATAAATCAAAACAGGTGGCTGGTGGTAAACGGGATTTTAAATCTTCCCATCTATTTTATTTTTATTTTGGTGCAATATTATACATTTCTTAGTACAATTTAGTAATGTTGGCCTCACTGGGAGGCTTACCCGTGCTGAGGCCATCAATATGAGGAGTTTTCTCTTTAGCGGCTAAATTTCAAATACTAAACGAAGTGGTGCAGTTCTTTAGCATAAATTTACAAGAGCTTGATTTCTCTTATTAATTTGTCGATCTTCATCCATCATCGATCATCATCTGTAGAAGTACTCATCTATCTTCCATACTACTAATTCTGGCGGTGCCGGGACACTCGATGATCTAGATTCGTTCAATACAAATGTAGCTTCCTTTAACAAAAAATAGACACCTTAAGAGCCCCCTGGAGGAGTAAATCATGTTACTTATAACATGGCGGAAAAGCGGTGGGTTACCTCAATTACTTTTCCAAACCAGTTTCTAACCTTAAACTACATTCAAGTCTAAGAAGAGCGTTTAATTTTACTATTTTATTTAATCTTTTTATACCCCCATGGGGCTTTTACATTGGGTAGATTGAAATATTAATAATTTTGTGCTTATGGGTTACTAACAAAGGTTGCAAAAAATAATTTATTTCTTTGCGTTGGTTTACAATTGAATAAAAATAAAAATATATAATTTCATACTGAAATTATCAGAAATAATATCTTCACAAAAAATTGTTTAAGTATGTTTTAAATACCGAATTTATTACATTAAAAATGTCGATATCATTGATATATTCATTTTCCAAACTAGTATTTCATATTTCAGGCGAGGTATTGGCGAGTTTGCTACGTAATTTGTTTGTGAATGGTGACATTGAAATAGATCCTTATGCCTAGTGTGTCGAGTAGGTACTCTTAAATTAACCAGACTCAGAAGTTCGCAACTGCCGAGATCTGAATTTACATTTTTTTTAAAGAAGCATAAGTCACATAATCTACGCCGATCCTCGAATGTATTTTTAAGGTATTTAATTTTTTTTAAGTCTAGTTAATTTGTTCTCAGTGTATATTTAACTTAAAAGTGATAAAACATAAAAACTTCCACTGAATTCTCTAACATTTTCAATGTGAAATTTATGGTGAAGTGACCAAATATGATCTGTCCCCAAACTTCACAAAATTCATACGAGAGGGTTCAACCTTGTTAACTATTAATTAACGTGACTTTGGCCCTTTGAAAGCACTATCAAACTTTTCATCAACCGAAATAACCACACAATTCATTTATTTAAATATTACTGCAGCGTTTTTTGTATGTTTTAGTGAACGTACATACATTTTTTCTCAGCTTAACATTTGCATTCGTGTTTTTCTAAAACGAAAACCATGGGGTAAATAATAATATATTCTATTTATAATTTTCCTAATGAGTAGGTTGTATGTGCTTAAGCTAAGCTTCCCTAATAATTTAATTGACTGAGAGTTCTGAGAGAGCGAATGTATTAACTCGACCATTTGGCATTTCATCTGTCTGTTAATTGGTTTGTTTAATTCCGGTTTCAGTTCAAGATTTTTTTTTTATTCTTTATATTGGCTTTCACCCATTAAGAGTGATCTTGGCCATACAATACAACATTTTTCTTATTAATAAATACAACAAATTACAGGATAAAATTGATTACACAACATGACATAACATAACGTAACATAAATAAACCAAACATAACATAACATAACATAAACATAACATAACATAAACATAACATAAACATAACATTAACATAACATAAACATAACATAAACATAACATAACGTAACATAACATGAACATAACATAAACATAGCATAACATAACATAACATAACATAAACATAGCATAACATAACATAACATAACATAACATAACATAACATAACATAACATAACATAACGTAACATAACATGAACATAACATAAACATATCATAACATAATATGAACATAACATATAATAAACATAACATGGGTGTAACATAAACATAACTTAACAAAAACAATACAGAGCTGGTAACAATAGGTAATCATAAAAATAGGAACCTGTGCACAATAGTAGTGGGCATTTTTGTTATTTAAAAGAACAGACTCTTCCAAAATTAGAAGCATTATTCTTTTTAAAACAGTACTATGAAATGAATACAAACAAATACAATAAAAGAATCAAGAAAAATATACAAATGCATAAAGAATAGTGTTATAACTCAGTCAAAATATGCAGAGTTGGGATTAGTAAAAATAGATGAAAATAAAGATGAAAATAGGAACCTGAACAAATGAATACAAATGAAAGTGAAAGAAATTTGGTTTATATTTATTATTATGGTCAGATATTAAGGCCATTTTTATAAATAAATTTTGCCAACAAATAGTAAATTTCAGTAGTGTTTAGACTAAGAAGGCAGGGTATACTGGTAGGCAATTTAATATCAAGTTTTAACAATTCATGCATGAAGTTTGGAAATTGGTCATTGATAGGACACTCAAAAAAATTATGGTCCAGAGTATCCTCTGACCCACAATCACAGTACGGCGAACTGACTATGTGGAACCTGGCAAGATGGCTAAGACAACAAGTGTGACCCAGCCGCTTTCGGGTTAAGGAAGAAATATATATTTTTAGGCATGGTAGTGTATTTGTGAAACCAGGGCTTAACAGGAATAGAAGGTTGGATTAATGAGTACTGGTGACCTTTTATCAGAGAAGATTTTTTCCATTCAGAAGACCATTGGAGTTGGTACTTAGTTTTTAGAATAGGGAAATGGTCTCTAACCGGAATAGGGATATCACTTAACGGACCATGGGCAGTGGCTTCCTTAGCAATATAATCAGCCATGTCATTCCCAGTAATACCGAGGTGTCCCGGTATCCAGGCTAGGACCACTGATGCATGAACCAGTGACATGGAATGCAGTAGGTTCCTGATCGAGCAGATTAGAGAGTCGCTACTGGAATTGAGTGGGGATGCGCTTATTTATTGTAGTGAGCTAAGCGAGTCTGAAAGGATGAGTGCGTTTTTAATATTTAAAGATCAGTACAAGATGGTGACCGTGTTGAATACTACCTTTTAAACCCGCCAGAGTACGAACGATCGTGTTTTATACTACCAGCTGTCAAATCGGAATAATGAATATTATGGTACCCACCGGTCTGAAATATTTGAAAAAAGAATTATGGCAAAATTTATTGCAAAATTCTTTATTTGAAATATACAAATTATACGTAAAATAATTAAGGTTTATAATTGCGGTACCTAGTTAAAAATTGTATGATTTGATCAAAGAAAAACAGAAAAAAATATTTTTGGGACTCTAGGTCTACTGTTTAGAGAACTACTATTTTTATTATCATCGATTCCCTTAATTTTAATTGTACTAAATATAAAATGCAGTCTGGTGAAGTTTTAATTTAAAATTGCTAAACTTATTACTAAGCCAAGGAAGTTAATTTATTTTGAGGGGTGAATTCTGCATCGCTTGTAAAAAATAAAAGCGAGACTAGCAGCCCACAATGAAATTCTGATTCTCCTAAGAATGGCAGTGAGGCATGGAACTGACAGAGGAAGAATCAAAGTATCACAGTAGACCAACGGCCATTGTTACCAACTTTTCGAACGATCAATCTCAGGCTCCGATCAGCCAAATTATTTGTTCAGTAACATTCGATTCGCCTGTTTCCACACTTTATAGCACTTTACCGTTGATTATCTTAAATGTCCCGGCCACTTCCATAGACAATAAAATGACATCAAAATAAAAACTTTCAATGTTAAATTAATTTTTATGAATTAGTTATTGTATTTATTATTGATGCATTTAATTTATTTTTAAATACTGGAATAGATAAACCGACATTTTTTAATTTTTTTAAACAAACCTATGTAATTTTTTACAAATATAGTGTTACCTTGACTTTAATGCCACCGTTTCCTGGCGTCGCGAATATTTTTCATTCTATGGACAATTTTTATTACTAGTCATTTACTGAGGCAAGTTTAATCCAGTAGTTTGGCTTCCTTAAATTTGTTGATCGCTCAGTCGTCACTGTTGTGCGTTTGAACAGTGTCGAGACGAAATTTCGGCTCAACCGTTGATCAGTAGGATTGGGAACAACGGCCGTAAGTATTTTGTTAATTTGGGTGGCGGTATGGGCACCAGGTGTGATAGTGGTACGCTAAGTTTGGTGACGCCCGAGTTCTTGGGGTGAGTTTTGTCTAGGTCTTGAAGGCGGATATATCTTCCCACCAGCTGCGCGGCGGGTCGGATCGGGAGAGGCCGGTTGAGGAAGACTCTTTGACTTTTCCAGCCGGAATCACTCGAACCAACGCTTTTGAAGGAATAGATAGATACATCTCTCCTGTATACACCGACCACCAAAATTCCTACCCAGCCCTCATAACTTTTCTTTCCAGAACTTCCTCTAATACCTTTACTTTAAAGACCAACCGCACAGCATCCCCTAAGATGACACAGGCACGGGTATAGAGTAAAAGTTTAAAAAAAAAACTTCCCTGAAGAAAAATGAGATCCCTGAGGCATATGCGTTATAAAACCGGTTTATACCATATATTACCATTGCTCTGCAAACCAAAGGTTTTATTAAATTATTTGTTCGTTCGATCGCTTCTAAATTCACGGAAAAAAGATTTTCAGCCGAAATTTGTCGCCTTTTAAAATTTGTCTGTAATTTTTTCTTATGTTTTTCGTAGGATGGACGCAGCTCCCCTGGTTTTGTGGACCGCACGCCACTGGTATAATCCGTATCACAAATGGGGAAGACCGAATATAATAAGACAAGCAAGCAAAGTGGTGGAGCATAATGAAAAAGATTTCAAGGTAGAGGCTTATGTGGCTTTGTTATATAGAGCAGATGGACAGAGAAAGAATGTCAGTGTCAGGAGGATATTTGAAAGGAGTATAGTTTGATGAAATCGGAGACATTTGATTTTTTAAATTTATTTATTACACGCCTTAGTGGGATTTTCTTTAAAAAAAATTACAAGCATTTTGTATCCGCGTAAACACTTAAAAATTAATACAATGAAGAATAATGTAAACATAATAACAAAAATGAATCCTCACGCAAATAATTGAATTTAAAAGATTCAACAAAACAAAATAGTAGAAGCAGAGAAGTTATATGGTACATAGGTCTATTTGTGTCTAGAAGAATAAAAGTGATAGAATATACAACATTTATACTGATTAGTGTTAAGATGAAATATATCACCCAGATCAGAATATTTGTTTCGGAGACAACGATAAAGAAAGTCAAATATTTTACTTGGGTTGTGTCAAGAATCGGAATGACGGACACAAAATGTATCTGCACAGAGAAAAATAAGTATTGCTAATTGAAGGGTTAATATAAGTAGTGACAAATACTGAAGTGCAATACTGGTAACCTTCGGTTAGGTTAGGTTAGGTTAGGTTCACAAGTTTGGGTATCAATCCATTATACATTGTACAATGAGTCAACTCATAATAGATTTAACGGTTGTTGAAAACCCTCTTTTCGGAATACTGCTTCACCATCGTAATACGACACGCTTAATAAATTGGCCACACTCGAGGACTCTAGCATCCTCCATTGTTTTATTGTCTAATCTTCAGAGATGTTTCTATTTCCGAGACGGCTTGGCGCACACAACACTTGGATACCAGAGAAAATCCTATAAGTAACTACCAACTCATCAAAAAGTCTTATTATTTAATATTAAGATCCTTCCGGCACCGTTGCCTGAAGTCGGTCCTTTTGGTGTATTACCGTCAAAGTTGTGTGTCAACTTTCAATTCCTGTCACAAGGCAAAATACAATTTTCACTTGATAAGGTCACCGAGTTGGCGGGAAATGATTTATGAGACAGACTGCTACGCAGAAAATTACCAAAAAACCAATAACACTTGTGGGAAATTCGAATCTCTTTAGAACACCAACGCGCAATTTTAAATCCTTTTATTTTTTATGGCGTTTTTATTTACCGTTCTAATCGAATCTGTTGTAGGTAGCTTCATTTCCTTTCGAAAATAAACCGTTTGGAAAATAACACAAATTTGTTTATCTCTTATAATGTTATGGGAATCAAACGGCGCGGCGTACGAAAACCATTTTGATTTATATGTAATATGTATAATAATAAAACAATGTTTAATTACTACGGAAAAATTTTAAAAAGTGTTTAATAAAAACAAAATAATCATAGAGTCATAAAATTGCGTACTTATATCTCTTCAAAACGCGTTCCACTATTATCACGCGAGTAGTAGTGCGCGGGGACCGGTTTCGGTAATTTTCTGGACGTTCGACATTAGGGAGTTGGACATCAAATTGCACTAATTAGACGTAAAAAAGGGGAACTTTTTTCGCATCGTGTCTCATCTAAAAATAAATCCAGTTAACTATATTATGAATTAAAAATTTATATTCATAACAAAAAAGGTTGATTCTGAATATATAGGTCTTTTTAGAATGAGATTTAGAATGGTACAGACGAATATGATCTTTAATAAATAGGTCCCAATGTTCGAGTAGTTTAAGACGCCTGTTCCGGTAAAACAAGTGATCTTAGGTTCAATTCCTAATTCAATACGAATAAATTGTGAAAAAACACAAATTAATAAAATAAAATTTCTTGAGCACGCCGGGATTTGAACCCGAGATTTTCAGCTTGCGAGTCGAAAGTCTTACCCTTCGACCACGGAGGCCGTTAATGGAAAAAAATAATAGATGGAAACAATAAATAAATCAATAAAGGTGTCATACTAAAAAAAATAATTAACAAGTACAGTATATCGAAGTTGTTTTTTCTAGATCGGAAAACGCTTTCAATTTTCTCCTAAAATTACTACATGTAAACAATTCGTACATTCGTCTGATTGATCTTGGAGGCGTATTTTCTTTTCCGTGTTCTATAGGAGGCAGTACTGCCTTGGAACACGCACGGGTTTGTTACGATTATTCTCTTTCTAAACTCTAGTACTGCCTCCTATTGCCTCCTGAACACGAAAAAGGAAATGCACATCCCGGACTGTGTGCGTCCGGCTAAAGTGGAATAAGTCTTTAAACCTAGCTGTTCTGGGTGATATTTTGTTCTAGTGTTAGTTTTTTTAGTTGAGGGTAATAAAATAGTGTAAGATAATTCGTATTCTGGGAATGTTTGTCCCTATATAAAAAAACTACCACAACTACAATATTGAATAATGACTCTGTGACACTGTTTTGCTGATAAATCACAATCATTTTCATCACGGGACAGATGATGGATTAGTAAGGTAACATCAATTAATTATTTCAATTATTTTGTATACCCAACGTATACTATCGGCAATCGGCTTAGAATACAACCGTCCGTTCTTTGGGCATATTATACTGTAATAGCTATGTCGGTTTAAAATAGGTATATCTTGTCTGTCTGGAGTGTAGAACTATGTTAGAAACGGGCGGCCTTTAACCTTATAAATATCATGTAAACAAAATTTAAGTTTTGTGTAGATTTCAAAGAAAATCCGAGTTTTTGTCTGGCGCTTTGTAGACGGATTTGAAAATGCCACATAATTTTAAAAGAGACGCCTGATTTAAAAATGAGTCCAAAAAAACAGAAAAAAACTTTAACAATGAAAGAGAAAAATTTTACCCTATTCCGATTTGAAAGAAAACAACTTTCTCTCGAGACATTTCGACTTCTGGCTTCCAAACAGGTCAGTAGTTATTGTTAAACAAATTTGTAATTAAACTGCGCACAGCAAATTCACCTTTTGACTCAACTATTTGGCATTTCATTTCTGTAAATTTTCTTGTTATGTTCCGGTAGGCACGATCACAAAAATCTTTTCCCATACAAGTAGCTATTCTGGGGAAAATACTTATGGTAAACAACACTTTCATTTAAAATATATGAATACAAAGACTTGTTAGAAAAAAAATATCATTTTATATTTATAAAATCTTGTAAGACGGTTCATTTTATAAAACCTTCATTCTGCAAAAAAAAAAACAAATAAGTTATAACGAAAATTGAATTACCTGGCGGACTGCGACAATTTAGCGACGACACACGACGGAAATAGTTCAGTAAAGATTATTTTTTGAAATGTGAAATCGAAGGGTTTATTTTAAGTAGGTAGATATATAAATTCTCACGATTTTAAAGGAAATTTCGGTTTTGAATTAAAATAATATAAAATTAGAAACACTTTTGGATGTGAGTTCTACTGTTCATAGAACTGATAATTTTATTTATGCTCTAGAAAGAATTACAACATTTAAAAAAAAATAGTTAACTTCATCAGAATTACTTCGGTCACACACACTACGACATTACACACTTTAATCGGTTATCAGTGGGTTCAATATTTAAAAACCGCTTCCAGCTCACGACGATATTTGTGTATTTGAAAAATTCTAGTTCGCTTTGTTTTGCAGTAAGCTAAAATTTTTCGAGAAATCCCCTTTATCTCCGACGTTTTTAATCCCGGAATTTCAATTGTTGGGTACTTGCACAGTTCAGCACATGCCTCTTATGGAAAACTCTATCCGTGTTTTTATGGAATAATTGGTTCACGTTCTCATGGAAATAATCTGTCTGGGTTCTTTTAGAACAGTCTGTCCACGTTTTTCTGGAAGATGCTATCCCTTTCGTTTGGATCGAGTTGTCCCTTTTTTTAATGGCACTTTCCGTCCCCATTTCCCGGAAACGATCTGGTATTTACACACGCTAAGGGAGATATGACTCCGCACATTATATTCTTGTGGAAAAGCACTTCTTGTCAATTCTCTGTCAGTTGAAATAACGAAAGCTGCGAAACATCCGGAAAGGAAGGAGAGAAACTTTTCTATGCCATCGAGATTTTAAGTAGGTAGCTGCTTTGAATATACTAAAACAAGAAGACGACTATATTATTTTACGTAGAGGAAGAAGGACCCCAATGCCTTCGGACGCGGGTATTAAACATTTTCGAGTTTCTGTTTGTGGAATTTTGGTGGTACTTTGTCACAAAAGTGAAAAGAAATTTTTCAGCAATTTCGTTTAATTACATAAATAGATTCCTTATAGTGTGCCTTGAAGGAGTAACTATTTGTTACTCATAACAGGGCAGGAAAGGGTTGTGTCCCTTTAACTGTACTGTCATTGAATTTTACATTTGTGCGCAGCGTTTTTTACGTCAAGTAAGTTACGTTTCACTGCTATCCAAGCTTGTCAAAACCACAGACAAAGAAATATTTAGAATGCATAATATTATTTTCTTGTTTAAAATAGGTACTAGAAAATCGCATGACAAACAAGAAAATTTGCGTTACGTTATAAATTCGCTTGAAAATGGCATAAAATGCATATAATAAAAGGAATATTCGCGTAAAAATGATAAATTTCGAGTAAAAAATAGGATTTTTACGCAAACGCGAAATTGGTAGGTATGTAGGCCACAACCAAACCGAACCACATTTATTTATTTTATTTTATTTGGTACATTATTTTGTTACAATTTATGTTTTCCAGTAATGTAGGCCTCACTGGGTGGCTTGCCCGTGCTGAGGCCTTCATTTTATAATATGAAAATCTAATCTACATATTACATTTAAAGAGAAGATAGTAAATTTGAAAAGAAAATAATAAATTTAAAATTAAAAATACATAATAATACATTTAAAATTAAAAACTAATACAATGAAAATAATCTTGTGTGTTTGTGAGTGATGTGTGTTTATGTTGGTTTTGTGTGTTACGTGTAGGTTTTATTTTTATTTTATGCTATGACATTTTGGTAATATTGTCTTTTTTGTTGTTTAATCCATTTTGTAATTTTGTGTGTGAATTTATTTTTATTTTCCTCAATTTTAATTTCAATTTTTAGACTGTTGAAAGCTTTTATAGCATGGTATTGGTAGTGTCATTACAATCGAGTGGTGTCATTGGTTGGGAAAGAGAAGCAGAGATCGCTCACAGATGAGATCGATTGACCATTTGAAAGAACTGCAGGATTCAGAATGGTGAGAGCCGCCAAGGATCGCCAAACTGGAAAAAATGAGGGAGGCCTATCACCAAATCTGGACGCCAGAAGGAGGACAAGGACTTCTACAGAAGAAGACTAGTTTAATAGAGAATGGTATCAGAAATTTTACAACGGATCTATTTCACATTATTATTAGTACGGCAGAAGAGAAGGACGAATCATAAAATATATATTAAGTTTCGATTTCTCCCCTGTTTTCTCTTAAGGGTAAACGTAAGGTACCTAGGTTATAATCTACGCATTTATTATTATTATTTTTATAAAAAAAACTCTTTTTGCAAGTTATGCATTACAATTTTAAGTCAAATCATTGGTTTGCGCCCGTTCATATGCATTATGAATAATCATATTCATAATGCGTATGTACGGGCCCAAGCAAAAAAATCGTCTTGTTAATTTGTTAAAGCGTAACCTGCAAGACGTATATTTAGGTGAAATAATTCAATTGGCACCATCTATGAAAGAGAAGATTATGAATTATTTTTTGTTCACCCTTAATAAGTCATTTCAATATCAAAATAATTTCTAACCTCTTTCTCAAACATCTATTTTCTCTACAATATATCAAAGCATCTCCCTTGCGTACTAGATAGATCTTACACATTTTCGGATTGAAAGCCACATACCAAAATATTGTTCGCTCTGGGAAATCAAATAAATTTTCGTGGTAGAAATAACGTAGGCATTTATTTGTTTTGAAATTATCATTTTTTTAATAAATTAGGTGTAAGTATTCAAAATAAAGATTCAGATTTCAATTTTCAGTTACCTATTTTAATCGTCATGGATACAAAAGTTTTGTTAGACAATGGAAAATCTATCTAATTAGAAATATCATCGATGTATGTATAGGTATGCACTGGACATAGCCATTTATTAAGTCTATTAACACGCTGTATGTGTACATATGTTCTTAACCCACGGAGAAAAGTGGGAATGGCTGATTTATTGAAATCCTGTTAAAAACGTGATGGCAATCTATTTCATGATAAAATATGAGTCCATTCAGAATATATCAGAACACGTGTTCATGCAGGCGTTCTTTTTTTGATAAATATAATGATGAAATGCGACAATATTAGTATTTTTTGAACATGTGTTCCGACGTCCTCATAACTTGTTAGGAAATCTGTCAATTCATTCGTTAAAGTCCCGTTTATAAGAGAAATTCGAATAATTCGACCAGATTTAATAAATCAGCAAAATCAGTAAGTTTTCCTCTTGGAATGCGAAGCATGATTTAATTGCTACCTAAGGTCGGGTTGTTTCTCAGAATTTGAACAATACATCAAGTGTTCTGTGTTAGAAAGAATACATAGGTTGGGCAATGAACTAAGTGATGTCGTTGACATATTTAATTTAAACTTCAATACATTTAAAGCCAAATTAGTCCACCACTTTTTAAATGTAAATAATGTATGAGAAATCATTATATTTTATTTCGATTTTCTATTTTTTGTTTTATACTGTTGTTAAAAATGAAATTTGTAATTGTTATGTACTTAAAAGCCCAATAGGGCGACAATAAATAAATAAATAAAGTTAATATTCAAATTCTGTGATAGTCCTATTTAAGTAATCCTCGCAAGAAAGGGTCATTACTGATATGCTAGAATTAAAAAAACAAAACGCTGTATTAGAAAATACTACTTCTCATCAGGACGACAAAATTGACCGGCTGGAGTACATTACACAGATGTGCAATATCGACATCAGAGGCATCCCTGAAGCAAACAATGAAAATATTATGGAAACTCTTAAAAAAATATCAAAAATCATAAATTACGGAGATACCACGATACCTTTACAATCTGAAATCAATAAAATGTACAGACTAGGACCAAAACTGTCCGAAAAAAATCCCAGATCTGTAATAGTGTCGTTCAATAGTATTAAATCTCGAGATGACTTCCTACTCAAAATCAAAGACTATAAAAAATCCTCTACCTCCAGTTCAAGCCCAACATTTGTACACGGTTGACATTTGTCACATGAGAACGGGTCGCTTCTACGATTCGTTCTTAAGTTCAACAGCTCGGCTGTGGAACGAACTGCCGGCCTCTGTGTTTCCTCCCTCCTACAACATGGGACTCTTCAAGACCCATGTTCACTCCTTCCTCTCCACAAAAAGACCCTCCACACAGCATCCCCAAAGATGACATAGGCCCTGAGGGAAATTATTTTCTTCAGGGCCTCCTGTGTGGAGTTAATATAAAAAAAAAAAAAAAAAGCAAACTCAATACAGCAGATCTAGGGCTATCTCAAGAAGCAAAACGGATTTACGTGTCAGATCATCTTACGCAAAAAGGAAAATTCCTACTCTCCCATACTAAAAAATTCGCAAGAGAAAATAACTACAAATACTCTTGGTCATCTTCGGGGCGCATTCTGTTAAGACAAACGGATACATCCAAAATTATTTCGATTAAAAACATCACTGATCTTGATCGAGAAAAACGCCAACAACTGTGACAGATGATAAAAAGTACCTCAACATTTACTGCACTGCTAAACAAAAATATTCCGGATAATATCATCTTCATCGCAAGTTTTCTTATGAGTTTTTTCTTTGTCTTTAAAAATAATAATGTTTTAATTGAAAATAATGCATTCTTACTCTTTTTAGGAGTTCTTTCATGTAGCAACAATATCAGTGTGAAAATTGTTTATATCAGTATTCACTATTTTTATTATACTTTACCTCCTTTGACTGTAACTCACATTTCTTCAACTCTCTCTAAAAAAAATTTATTTATCTACATAAATAATACTTTCACCACAAGTTTTTATTTGAATATTACCGCTATATACTATTCACACACCCTAAGCATAATACTTAATATTTATCAAAATAATTCATTCTTACTTTCATTAGTAGCTTTCCCTAGTAACATCAAAATTATTATAAAAATTGCGAATCTTACAATTAAAAATTCTAACCATACTCTTCCTCTAAGCAACAAAAACCACGCTGTTTTAGTATTCTTTAAAATATCTGTTTACTGTGTAAATATTATTCTTCCTGCATGTTCTCGTAGGAATCAGAGTAGTAATATCTTATTTACTCACTATATGATGCTCCTATTTTCTTCAATAATCTTTTTATTTTGGTTAACTTTTATTAGCACATTGTATGTAACATTAGGATACAACAGATGTATACATAATGTTTATATATCAGGGAAAAAATCCCGCTACAAATGCCCATCCACATTTTTAATCATACTTTTGCATTTTTCACATGTTACTAAATTTAATTATTGTCCTTTATCACACCTAACAATTACATTCAGAAGCATTATACACTATAGTATGCACTTTAAGGTTAAAATATATTTTAAGTTGGAATACTATGTATCAACATTATCATTCATGTTATATAATGTTCTCTCATTATCTCACAATAATGCCCTCTCTCTATTCTCTCTCTCTGTGCTTCAATCAAACTCATATGTACATATCATAAGCAGCGAGAGTCTTTGTAAGATTATGTTCCCAGCAAATCTATGAAAATCTGGAAAAAAATCTTAATTTACATAAATATGTCCTAGTATTGGTTCTTGTTTGCATTTTTCGCATGTTATGGTATTTAATTATTGTTTTTTGGCATTTTTTTTCGCATCAACTCCCCTACAGAATCAGCACATACTTTGCATTTGGCCATTTTATTGATTTTATTGTTTTCATATTTATTGTATTTGCCGCCTTCATGACAGATATCTACATAATCATCAACTGCTTAGATTGCTCTTTACGAAACATTCCAACACCATCATCTTTTATAACATCTTTTATATCTAATATAATTAGTGGAATCAACTTTCATCTCGAAGTAAAATACGCATCATACTCGAATTATCAGAACTCACAATCTACTATACATTATATTAATAAAACACTGATTAACAACACAGTAATTTACACTTTCGTTTTTAACTTTTTGTTTGCTGACTTTTCACAAAAGAACTACGGGTTCACCACCACACATCATAGTAAATTTAATCATAATTATGTTTCATTTACCTTCGGATAATTACAATGATTCTGTAAGTAGCATTAATATGAATATAATTCGAGATCTGGAGAATTTAAACAACTATAACTGGGACTCATATAGTCTAAAAATCATACACCAGAATATTAGAAGCATATCAAATCTCGATGACTTTACAATTTTTCTTGATCTATTTAATTCATCTTTCGATGTTATAATATTAACCGAATGCTGGTTAAATAAATACTACACCGTAAAATCAATACACAATTACTCTGAATATCACACCACAACCAACCTCAACAAATCTAGTGGAATTGTTATATACATCAAGGACGGAATTAAAGCTCATGTTGAGGAAATTACTTTAGCACAATCAAACTGCATGAAAATAGTATTGAATAATAACATATGCATATTTGCCATTTACAGATCTCCTTCCTTCATCAATACTGACGCCTTCCTTTTTTCATTGCAAGCAATTTTAAACAATGCGAAAAAATTTGAACAGCAAATTATAATGGGAGATTTAAACATTAACACTATCCCTGACTACCACCGTCAATCAATCGATTATCTATGTGTACTCGCGGAAAATGGTTTCACACAGACTATTAACAGCTTTACTCGTGAACAGGGCTTGAGTAAATCCTGTCTTGATCACATTAATGTAAAAAATATTAACTTTATTGACACTTTTGTTATACACTCAACTATTTCAGACCACTATACAACATCTCTTTGTCTTAAAAACAAGCCTCCTACTTCTTCGAAAATTAAATACATTGCTAAAACTAATTTCAACAATTTAATTGAGGACTTGAGCGCAGAAAACTGGCTAAATGTTCTAGATAAATCAGATACTGACTTAGCAATGAATGAATTTATTATCAAACTACACGAGTATATATCAAAACACACAAGCAATATAACCGTATCTAATAAACAAATTAAATTCACACCATGGATCACCCTGGGGCTAGTTAAATCGATTCACAGAAGAAATCATCTTCATGAAAAGGCAAAAACATATCCTGAGAATTTGGTATTGCAATGTTATTATTAAAAGTATAGGAATTTGTGTAAGAAATTAATTACATCGGCGAAAGAAAATTATTATAAAAAACTCATTTACGATAACAACTGCAATCCAAAACGTTTTTGGGATACCTTTCGCAACATAACCAAATCTAAAATCAATAAATCTTCTGAAATAAAATCGCTTTACATTAACACATCAAACTCTGAAGTCCCCAAAGATATGGCAAACTTTGCAAACAGTTACTTTTCATCTGTGGGTGACACACTTGCGAAAAAAATTCTCGATAAGTGTAAGAAATCAGAAACCGCTCTCGCCAATTTAACTATCCCTAGGATCGGTCACAAAATAGACTCAATCACAACTTCAACTAACGAAGTCATGAAGATAATTGACGACCTTAAGTCATCAAAAGCATGTGGTCCCGATAAGATTTCATCAAATCTTCTAAAAATCATTAAAGTATACATAGCCATACCGATTGCTTTCATTGCGAATCTTAGCTTTAAATCAGGGAAATTCCCTAACTAAATGGTTAGGGAATCGTCATTCGTCATTTAGCAGTCAATCGTCATTTTACTGCATAAAAGTGGGGACAAATCACTGATACATAATTACCGGCCTGTTTCCTTGCTCAACTCTGTCTCTAAAATTATGGAGAAAATTGTAAAGAACCGTCTCATCCATTATCTCGAAAATAACAACATCCTTTCTAGTAGACAATTCGGCTTTCGCAAAGGTTTAAGCACTGAAAACGCCATCGCTAATTTGACAAAAATCATCTCTAATAATCTAGATAAAGGTAGTAAATGCATTGCACTTTTTTTAGATCTAGCTAAAGCGTTCGACACTATCTCGCACAAAATTCTGCTGAATAAACTACAGCGAATTGGGATACAGGGTCAAATTTTCAAGTGGTTGGTTAGTTACCTAGAAAACAGGAGCCAAAGAGTGGATATTAACGGTACTCTAAGTGATCCAGCCAATATTAAATATGGCGTACCACAAGGAAGTACACTACATATTGTTTAATGTTTATATAAATGACTTAAGTAATACTTCATTTGCAGACCGCATTATTACATTTGCTGACGATACAGTACTTTTATTCGAAGGCAAAACCTGGAATGAGTCTTGCAGTAAAGCTGAATTTGGCATAAACAAAGTTAAACAGTGGCTAGATAGTAATCTCCTCACTCTTAACTCGGATAAAACGAAATTCATCTGCTTCAGTTCAACTCAAGCGGGTCAACCACAAGAAATTATTAACATTAGAATAAACCATTGTTACGACATTATTACATGTAAATGCAATACCCTAGAATGTGTGGACAATATAAGATACCTAGGAATTATCATTGATAAATTTCTGAGATGGGACAAACACATAGCCTTTACTTCCACAAAGGTCAGGAAACTTACACATCTGTTTATAGCAATAAGAAATATTCTATGTCTAAATGATTTGAAACGTATTTACTTTGCAATGTGCAATTCCATATTAGACTATGCTTCCTTAGGTTGGGGAGGTTGTGCTAAAACCATACTCGATCCCTTAGCTAAATCCCAGAAATCGATTATAAGAGTCATACTGAAAAAACCTTTCAGATACCCCAGCGATTCATTGTTCGCAGAGTTTCGTGTTCTTGATGTAAGACAATTATACATGAGGAAAATCATATTACATACTCAAAAACAGAGGCACTACTTAGCTTCCGTAAACCACTGTCATAATACACGACATGCAAAAAAAAAACCAACAGTTCCGCCCACCACTTCCTCATCTTTAGCACAGAGACAATTCTCATACTTAGGCCCTAAACTGCTCAATCTCATACCTGATGCATGGAAGGCAAAGAGTACTAATATTCTGCGCATGCAGGTAAACAATTGGCTTCTGGTCTTGGGGAGAGCTGAATGCGAGAATATGCTAAAAAACAGTAATTGAATTGTAAACTTTGTTTTTCTTTACATTCTTTTTTACATTTTAATTTATATTGGTATTATATTAGCATTACAGGAACTGTATTTTTACATAAAGTAAGTTCGAAAATTGCTCAATTCTTCGTGATATTTTTCCTTAAATGAAAAGTTCCTTCTTTACTTTAATTTTTTAATTTTTTTATTTATCATTTCCTTGTTTTATCTATTAATATTTCTTTAGTTTATTATATCAGCTAAACAATAGTAAAAAAAAAAAATAAAAAAATAAAATGTCGTGGTATAACTGAATGTATACTAGATTATGAATATACATTTGTATTACTTTACCAACAGAATTTCTTCAATTCAGTTTCATTTTCAAATTCATTTTCTTGTTTTTATCTATTAATATTTCTTTAGTTTATTATGTCAGCTAAACAATATTAAAATATGTCATGGTATAACTGAAAGTATTCTAGAATATGTATATACATATGTATTATTTTAACAACAGAATAGTCAACACTATAATTTACATGTAAAAACATTATCATATTGGAATGTCCTAAAACGGGCAATCGCCTAGTTGGACATTTTAAGTTCATTAATTGTATTATGTTATATTTACAAACAAACAATAAATAAATAAAAAAAATAAAAAATAAAAAATAAAGTTCTGTTATTATCCTAGTACTGTTAAACAATAGGTCTAAAATGGATTAATAACAAAACTTGAATACGACATTCACTGAACTTTAATTTTAACTTAAAAAATTGATTTATCATTCAAATTCTTTGAAACAACCCATTCTTGTGAACCAGGGGTAAAATCTCAGTCGCCCGCCATTCGCCAGCTGAAACTATTTTCGTAATAACTTTAAAATATATACTAAAAAAATATTTACACATAATGAAGCCATACGAAAAATACTGTCAGTTTTATTATATTTTCCTGCTAAATAAGCGTTGTTCAGAATAAAAATAAGTCATACCCGGATTTCGTGCAAATAAATACAGAAGTATTACTTTTGAAAATCGGAATTATCATATTTGACACGGAATTTTGCGACATGCTTTCTCACCCTTTTTTTGATTTTGCCATTCCATTTAATTAATATCATTCCTCAAAATGTGTAAACACTTATTATGAAGTGCTTACTAACGGTATAAAGCCAATGGAATCACCTACATTTTACCGTACATCCCATATTTTTAGGTTCTATTTAAATTAGTAACCTTATTTATTTAAATACAAACGGCACTATATGTGCCATTAACATAAATAGAAAAAATATATAGTTAAAAAATACAAGATATAAAGTATACAGCATAAAGTTCAAAGTATAATATACGGTGTAGAGTGTAAAGGTTAAATATAAAGTTAAGTTTAAAGTGTTAAGGTATAAAGTATAATTTACGGTGTAAAGTGTAAGGTTAAATATAAAGTTAAGTTAATTATAAAGAATATATTATAAAAAACAAGTACAAAAGTTAAGAAAAAAATATATGTTGTTAATAATGACTATAGAATATAATAGAATTATTTGTCAACTATACCAAACATAATTGATTATCAATTATCAATGTAACGATAATGTAAACAATAATATGTGTTTAATTACTTATATTTTGATTCTTGCATGCGTCAAAAATATTTTTTTATACATCTTTTATATGATAACAGACTTCCTTCATCATCGAATTCAAAGTATTCATTTCCTAATCTATGCAGGCGATATATTAAAGAATTTCGTTCTGCATTAGTGGCAATATTGTTGCTATAATATGGCGATATGAGTCGAGTTGGTCTACTAGGTACATGATAATTTATCAGCGAGACTAGTTCAGGGGAGTCAAACCAGTTTGTTTATTTTAAATAAAAAAATTAAATCATTATTGCAAGCAATTGTTTTATGATTAAATAGATATAATACAAGACAATTGCGATGAACTACTAGTAAATCCGCTGTGGATTTGCCGGTACACACTACACCAGATGTTAAATTCATTCTTCTTTCGGCTGATTTTTTTTAATGTATTTTCTGTGTGTAAAAATAAACTTGTATCCATAAAATCTGCTGGTTTAAAATAACTATCCCAAAAGCCCAATGGCCCATTATCACTCAATTAAGTGCCAGGTGAGAAGTTATTTCGGTAAAAGTGCGTGTCAGACAACAGAAAGGTTTATACAAAATCGTTGCGTGATATCTTCACCGGTTTGCCCTATCCGACGAGGCGTGATGATGTCCATCAAAGTTGACCTAGTTCTTGGTAACTAGTAAATATCATCAAGTATATCATATAGGTACTAATTTCGGTCGTCTGTGCGTCCTACGTAACTCAGGTTTAATGAACTCAAATTTGATTTGAATTTATGAGCCATTTTCAAAATACCGAACGGAATAAAAATTGAAAGTCTATAAAAAAACAATTTTTCTGACATACTCGTGTATATCACGAGTAACTTCTCCGCTGTTGTTTCTGTTGTAAATTTATTTATTTTTTGTATTTTAACGTTACAGTTTGTGTTTTCTTTTATTCTGTTCTTTTAATTATGTCAATTTCTAAATACAATGAGGAAATCTATAATTAATTGTATTTTTGGTAAAATATTAAAAATTTAACTTTTGACTGCCCAAAGAATAATATAATAAAAATTTATAAATAACTGATTTCATGAAGAATTCATACAAGCAATAAAAATAATTTTAACTGACAATTTCAAAATAAGAACTGACGTGTCAAAAGAATTTAGTCAAGCGATAAAGTATCTACTTATGATATATTTTTTTACCAGAAAATTATTTTAATTCTATATTTGAAAACTGTATTTCCTTTCGATATGATTTGAGATTTTCAGTAGTATAGCGAATATTTTCTTGTAATTACACATCTGCCCTGACGATGGATTCTGTAATGTTGTCCGAAACGTTGGTTAAAGAAGGAGGTAGCACAACACGGCATATTACCCCAAAAATTAATCACTTTAAAGAGTTTTTCTTTTGATTAAATTTCTTAGGGTTAATCTTAATAAGTTAAGTCAGATTTAGTGATTTTTTCAGGGTCTGGACTTTTTAGCTAACATGCAAATATCAACCCTACAATTATAATATCCCGTGATTTTTCACGGGGTTTGCTCTAATTAGTTAATAAAATAGGTAAGAAATATTTCTACTTACTGCTGAGGAATATGGAAGAGGATCCGAGTGATCGTTTTGTTCTGTCTCGTCGTTATTTAATTTTAAATTCATTTTTAAATAAGGTGAACGTTTAATATTAAGCGAGGTTCCTTCTTATTAAATTAGAGTAAGTGATTTATTTCTTGATTCGCTAGATTCTCGGTCTAAAAAAGTATTACAAATTAACCGTTTCGTCAAGTCAACAAATAAGGTTATTTCTAAAATAAACTTGTTTTACAATTTTCACTGTAAAAGATATAAATACAGGTTTCATTCGTAATCTTTATTCATAACTGACTGTTTTGTCGACAATACTATAAATAAACATCCCTCAAAAAAACGTTTTATATTTTAACGGTTTATGATCGACAAAATTAGTTTGCTAACTCTTGCTCGTTAAACAAATATTAAATATTTTATTTATTTTTAATTTTATTGTAAGCTTAATATTTTCAGCCCATTTATGGCTGCATTTAAACGCAAATTTTCTCCTTTTTATTTGGAGCGCACTTTAAAACCTTTCGCCCATATGCTAAGTTAGGTACCTAAAGCGGTTATAACCTATTAAAATTCCTTCGATGCAACTTTTCCGTAATGGCAACACTTTTTTTCACACAGGAAAACAATTGAATCGCGACCTATTTGGCGCGCTTAATTATTGCGATTTTCCCGCGCCTATCCTGGCCGCGTGCAGACGGCGCGATGACTGAGCCCGCAGCAGCCGAAGTAGAAGGCATACGGATATAGTTCACGCTGGCGAATGCAAATGGCTCCGGAGTATCAACAGTCAACACCCCGGAGAAGAAAATGAGACGTGCTGCGTTTTAATTATGACAGATTTATTCGGTGCGCGCCGGCGGAAGTGTGCTTGATTTCGTTTAACGGACTGGACGCGCCAATTCGCAAAGAGCAGCGCTGCAACAGTCTATTGTGGTACCTAACCTGGTACCAGTACCTACCTATCACCTAGTCATTGGTTACCGGGTAGGACCTAGGTATCTAACATCTTTACATTCCTTTATGTCTCACTTTCCCTATTTGGTTGGTTGTAAAGCAAAGGAAGCTTCCTGAACTGAAAGGAGTTTTTCCCGGGACAGGTGCGAACAATCATATTAATATCTTCTAAGGGCTTCTTGGTGGGATTGCTGTCTCCGGATTCTTCCAGAATGTAATATTATCAGAGATGTGAAGAAATTGGTACCTACTTATATCGTTACGTCGTATAACTCGTAGTCGGCCTACTGTGAAAGTAACATGAAGGCATTATTAAAATATCCACGAGATTTTGTTTTCTTCTTTATTATCATCATTTAAACAGAGTAAACCACCGTTGTATTATGTTAGCAGGTATACATTGAAAATATTTTATACAATAATATGGTACATTGAAAACATTTTTGTATTTTGTTTATAATATTCCCAACTACTCCCAACCGTCTGGAGCCAGTGAGACTGTGACATCCCCAATTAGGGTATGGTGTGAGGCTGAAAATAATGGGGTAGGGAAGGAGATGGGGAAGAGTAAGGTGGGGGAGTACCTGATTATTCAGATCTGGTCACCGAACACGGTTAAAGCCGTTTCAAGCGACGTTTCAATTCTGAATGGTGGTCTTACACAAGGGTGATACTGTGATTATATTCTACTCTGGAACGTGCCGCAAATATACTATATATATATATATATATATATATATATATATATATATATATATATATATATATATATATATTATTTTTAATTAATAAATTGTGAAATTCACCAAATAAAATTTACTTGCGCGCGCCGGAATTTGAACCCGCGATCTTCGAATTGCTATTGGAGACCCTTACCCCTCGACCACGGATATCGTTAATGTTAAGTGTTAAGAGAGACCGTTAGGTTAGGTTTGTGATAACCCTTTTTATGTTTTGAAAACATATTTACAGATCTCTGATTTTGAAGTGAAAATACCATGAATTACGTTGATTTGTTTTTTCTGCATTATTTTTTTTCCCCTGTAAAACGAGTGCAGTCCGTAAAGGCTGGAGAATTATTGCGCATTACAAATGTTTCGTTTTGTAAAAATTCTTTCCACCAACCACGCCTGGATATTATCCTAGATAACGATGCTCCCAGATTCCAACTTCAAATTGAAATAATAAATCATCTTCCTCGAATTCCACCAGCCAACCAAAGGTCGGTGGTTAATGCAGGTAATACAATCATAATTCAAGAAAGACTTGATGAAGTGGTAATTAATCAGAAGATGTCAAAAGGAAGCGAGGTTAGCATTCCATAGTGAAGTTTCTGAAAACATTTTGATACCAATTCATGGAATCGTAGAGCGAAAATGATTGTTGTTGAAAATTATTAATACTCCATCCATCTTGCACATGACTCTAGAAGGTTTAAGCATTCTATATCAGCGCGGTGATTTGGTCTCTTTTACAAGTGATATAAATTGCCTGCGGTTCCTCGTTATTCATTTCTCAGTCGTTCTAGTCCTGCTTCAGTCCTCTTCCATACAGTTTAATCGCCTCTTCCTCAGACTTCCTCCGGGTCGCTTCCACGAGATCACCTACTTGATCATAATTTTTTACGATTTTCTCTGTTTCCGCATTTGTTTAATGCGTTCAACAATCGAATCCGGAAGCCATCAACTGGTCACGAATAAAAGAGGAACGGAATGAAAACACACTGTTGTGGTTTATGTTTGCCATACAACGGGCCTGACTCACTGCTGATTGTTGATATTGCGGCTGCCGTGACCAGTGACCGGTAGCTGTTGTTATAATATCTATCAATCAAATACCGATGCTGGATGATTGCTCATAGCCTCATAGACGGCTGGGACCAAGTGCCAAAATAAATAACATGACCGCAATCCAGAAAATGAGATCATTTAACCGACGCGACGGAGTTTAGTTTTTCTAAGAATTTCAACGATATTGTCGGCACCAAAAAAACCAGTAGTTTTAAGATTTTTTGTCTCCTCGACCTCAGTTTATCTGTTCAAACTTAGTTAGGTAAATACATTATGTTATAGAAGTGCCTTCCACACAAATTTAAATGGAAACAAATGTTCCATTTTGCCCAATAGCCCAGCGCTCTGTCTCACTTACGTTTCACATGACATCGTAGATCTCCATTCCATTTGAATTTAGGCCTAAATTGGGCAAATATTTGGATCACGAAACACACCGACATGACATTTCTTGTGTTCTTCTTTATTCTATGTCTTTGGTACTTATATTTGCTGCACCATCATTCAGAGTTGAAATATTGCTTGAAATGGTTTTAGCCGTATTTGGTGAACTGTTTTAAATAACCTGGTACTTTCCAACCCTTATCTTCCCACAACCTTCTCTTCCCCTCTCCTTTCAGTCCCGCTACATACACCCCAATTGTCATTGTCCAACTGGCTCCAGAAATTTGGCAGCAATTATTACTCTTGTGCGATAGGTATCTATCCACATAAAAAGCGACATTTAAAAATGGAGTGGCAAATATTGTCTGCGAATCATTTTTCGGTTCTATTGATAAAGTGGACTGTAATCAATAACTTTTCAAACTGACACGAATATTTGCTTGGGTGGTTAACAGTTAGAATTGGGAAAGGATTGTGAACTTTTCCCTGGTCTTCTGATACACGTCTTATGATAATCGACACCGCGGGCGTCTTACGTATTCACGGATAAGGTTTTCTTAACAGACTGGTTCGTATCATTAATTTTTGACGTAGGTATGTACTCCACACTGTCAGACATGCACAGGTAATTAAGTAGCAGGTAATTGGGTGGAGGAATACAGAAACATAGTTTAAAGGGAGATGCTTATAGTTGAGTCATCAGAACATGTTCAACACTATTTCACCAGAAATAAGATAAAATTGATCATACTTCGGACACACTTCCATCAGTTTATCGCTTCAGTGGTTGATATTATTTTCCTCATAAAATAATCTGTACACGAGAGTAGTTTGGGTGGGCACTACCAAACGCAATTAATCAATTACTGTACTGTACTCTAAATATCAAAATTGACGTGAGTCACAATCACAATAATTATATGTAGTGGAATATAATGACCGGGGAAATTTATCGGATTTTAAAGACGAGCTAATAGTTTACCAATAAAATAATTGCCATAATGAATTTAATGATTATAACAATAATGATTTATAGCGACAAACTAAAATAGCAAAAGCGTGGATAATTTTAATTTAACTTATTTATTATTACTAGCAGATAAAATCCCGCTGCCGCGGTTTGAAAACTTCGACAGTTCTTTGCGAATATAACAGAGGGCACCACTTTCGTTTACAAAAATCTGAAACTATACGGTCATTGGAATAATAATTCTATTAATTTAATTTCTATAAATCCATGTATTTCTATTTTTAATTTAAATTAGGTAAATACTTAAACCGAATTTAATTGAAAATAATAATTTCGATGTCGTGTCTCTGTATTTATAACACGGTTTCAATGTTCATGTTACACATAGAACTGGTATCTGCTTTACCAAAATTTTTTATGCTAATTGTATATTTAAAATGTGTATTTATTTTGTTTAATTCCCTCCTACAGTAAAAATTTAAGAATAACATTGCAGTTTGTGTGGTGATGGACGAGATTGTAGAGGATGGAAGATTATGCAAATTATAAAATAAAAAACTTATATTTTTATTATATGGATTCTTTCGTAATCCTCTAACTAGCTAGGACTTATAACAATACCATTTCATGTGTCTAACTAAATAGTTCTGCGGCTCATTGGCCTTATTACTATTACCATATTGCGTAAGGGATTACATATTGAATTTTCAACATTTGAACGATCCTCTATTCTCGTCCTATTTCGGCTTTTGGTTAAATTATAATCAGCTGTCAAATTTAACGGTCATGTGGTTACGATTGTCAACTTACTAATCACCATTGGATCAAACGCTTAAAAGGGCCGAGAATTTGCGTTTATTGACGACCGTTTAAATGTCAATAATTCTATCATCTATTTGATTGTCATCAGAAGTGATAAAGTTTGAAACATTTTTTTCGACGTTTGGTATTTTTGAAAAGTTATACCATTTCCTGAAAACGGAAGTAATTTCCTAAATACCCAGTTATTTCATATTTTATTCGGAAATTAGGCATCATTTTCAGTGAAATCAGCGCATTTGTATGCACTTCCGGTAGATTGAGCACAGACAAGGATAAGAACGTATTACATCCGGACCATAAATGTTAATATCCGTTTCTTATGGCCGAACGTAAACGGTGTTCAGATATTTCAGGCAGGAAACATTTCAATGTTAAACAAGCAGAAATCTTGTAAATAAAATTGGTATTTCAACTTGAATACAAAACATCTGTAGCTAGTTGGGTTCTATTTTTCAAGCGCGTATGTAATGATGATTTTTATCAACGTCGCACACACCTTGCTAATGTTTTCAGAATTATAAGGGCTTTTTTATACTAATTTTCATATATTTCTTGGCAAGTAGAGTAGAAATCAATATTTTTTAGCGTTTGCCAACGACCATACCATGTTGAACACACCGGTTCTCGTCCGATCACCGAAGTTAAGCAACATTGGGCGCGGTCAGTACTTGGATGGGTGAACACTTGGGAACACCGCGTGCCGTTGGCCAATTTCTTTTGGTATTTTTTTATTTTTATTTTTTTATCGTTGCAATCATTAGCAATCTTATATCATTCTTTAACTTTGTATGTATGCTGAAGGCCTTAAATATTACTTGGTTGATTAATATTATAGTCAGCCATTGAAAAAAAAATTCCGTGCAAAGTTATGGGTGTTTTTTTTTTTTTTTATTTAGTAAAAGATTATACATTATTTAAGAAATGTTTTGACTGCCCAACTAGGAGGATTCCCGTTTTAGGACAGTCAAATTAGGATGAGTATAAACATTTTGAAATGTTGATTGATAAGTATAGTATTAAAATAATTATTTATTTATTTATTGTAAGAAACAAACAGCAATTTTATACAGAGGTTAAATTTGAGGTAAGCCAAAATAGTTTATTATGCTAATGTTGGTTAATATGATATAATACAAAATTGTAATTGGTTATAACCATTAACTGAAAATGAAATTAACAAAAAAGAAGAAAAAAAATCATTTAAATATATTAGAAGGAAGAAGGAATAGGAAAGGGCAGGAGACAGAGGAAGATGGGATGGGGACAGGAGATGCTCATGTTGTACCTTTTCTATAACTGTGCATTAATTTAATTAACATTTGTTGTCGTACGCTTGACTTCGTTTCGGTATTTCACAAGATTATTATTAAGAATATCGATATTGTTAAATTGCGTGTTATATTGCGCGCATATACGGGGGATTGGAGAATTTTTTCTAAGGTTGGTTCTGCACGCGGGCAAATGAAAAAAATGGTTTTGTCTGGTTGGCCTTATAGGTATGTGAATCCTTAAATAATTAACGAGTTCAGGAGAGTCCAGGCCGTTAATCAGAATTTTTTATAAAAATATTTGATTAGATATTAATCTACGTGTTTGAAATGGAGTAAAGTTGTGAAATTTTAAGGATTCGGTGTTATTTGCAAAGAGTAATTTGAATTTATAATTTATGTGTTTAAAAAAATTGTTTTGCACACTTTCGATTCTGTCAATATGGCATTGGTAGAACGGTGCCCAAATTAGTGTGCAGTATTCTAAGTGGGGACGGATATACGTGGTGTAAAGGGAATACATAGTTTTAATATTGCGAAAAGGTTTAGATATGCGAATTATAAATCCCAACATTTTATTGGCTTTGTTGATTACTTCGTTAATGTGTTTGATAAAATTTAGTTTTACATCCAGTACTACCCCAAGGTCACGGATTGATTCTATTTCATTGATATGTGTATCATGAAAGTAATAATTAAAAGAAATTTTATTTTTGTTGCTCGTAAAAGATAATTTGTTGCACTTAGAAATGTTTATGATTAATTTGTTTAATTTACAGTATGCGAAAAGACGATTTAGGTCTTCTTGAAGTTTTATGCAGTCATTGATAGATTTGATTACTAAGTATATTTTTTTGTCATCTGCATATGCAAGGTAGTTAGCATGTAAAAAACATTTATAAATATATATACATTAAACAATAATGGTCCCAGATGGGAACCTTGCGGCACGCCAGAGGGCACAGTAAAAAAACTAGACTTAGTTCCCTCAACTGATACGCACTGTAGTCTTTTCTGCAGATATGAAGTTAGCCACCTAAGTCGCCATGGATTCCTAATTGGTGTAATTTTTTAATGAGGATATAGTGGTTAACTTTATCGAAAGCTTTCGAGTAATCTGTGTAGATAACATCTACTTGGTGTCCATTATCCATATTGCTTGTTAAGTATTCAGTAAAGTTGACTAAGTTTGTTATTACTGACTTTTTTTGTAAAAAACCATGTTGTTGATTTTGTATGCTGCGGACAATAGTTATATAAATTTGATCGTACACAATACGCTCAAAGAGTTTACTAAATACTGTGAGTATTGAGATTGGGCGATAGTTTGCAATGTTACTTTTTTAACCAGTTTTATGGATGGGGATTATAATGGCTTCTTTGAATTTTGTAGGAAATATTCCTTTTTTTAAGGACATGTTAAATAAGTTAGTTAAAGGAAATGCAAGATTTTTGGCACATTTTGAGATAAAACATGGCGAGATACCATCACTACCCGCACCCTTTGTAACATCCAAATCATTCAAGTGTTTATTGACCAATGAGTTGTTTATTTGTACGTCCCCGATCGGGTTATCATTATTAACGCAGGTAGAATTATCTATATTACTGGGATCATTCGTGCCCCCATCGCTTACGTAAGTAGATTGGAAGTGTTTACAGAACAGTTGGCACACTTGATGAGCACCGGTGCCTGACTCGTCTTTTAGGTTCATGATTTGTCGTATGCCATTTGTCCTATTTTTGTTCTTAGCGTAATTTCAGAGACTTTTATTGTTAGTTGGAATACTAGACTCAACTGAATTTATATATTGGGTGTAAAAATGTTTCTGTAAGTTTTTTTGTTGTATACGTTTGATAGAAAACTCTATGTAATCTACTGGATTGTTATTTGATTTCCATTTTTTGTGTAGTCTTTGTTTCTCATTTATGATTTTCATTAGGGGAGGTGAGTACCAGTTGGGAAATTTTTTTCTTTTTGATGAAACGTTTAGGGAAAAACTGGTTAATGGTGTTATTTAAAATGTCATAAAAAGTATAAATTGCTTCGTCAACGTCAGCATTATCGTGAGTAAAAGACCAGTCTGTTTTAGACAGGTGTTGGTTTATTAAATCATAATCAGCTTTATCATACCGATAAATTTCTTTTGGTGGAGCATTGATAGTTGGAAGTGTGTCTAATTGTAGTATGATTTTGGGCGATGAATGGTGTAAATCCTCTTTGACAAGAGGGTTGTATGCTTGAGATCCAAGGCATTCCTCATTACAGATAACTAAATCTAGTATACGTTTATTGGCATTTTTGATGGAATTGTATTGGTTCAGTTCAGAGTAATGGATTGTGTCAGTAAGTAAGGATGTAATTGAATTTAAATTTTCAGGTGTTATGTGTGAATTTTTATCTTGTGGTTTCCATGTTATGGTGGGCATATTAAAGACTCCAATTACGAGAATAATATCATCTGGGTTTTGATCTTTGACATTAGTAAGCAAACAAAGGAATGAACTGAGAGAATTTTCATATCCATGTCCCTGTGGTAAGTATAGACAAGAAACATGGATGGTACGTTTTGAAGTATAGTTAGACGGGGGAATAGTTACCTAGATGCATTCAGCATTACAGACCAAGTCTTCGCGAGGGTATGCGTTAAGATTGTTATGAGTTATGATCATGACTCCACCGCCTCGACGAGAATCTGATTAAGTATTAATGCTATTAATTGTAATGTTATTTGTCCTATCCAGTCAAAAAATACTGTAAAATTCAGTTGGTGCCAGTTCCGGATCTAAAATAGAATCAATAAGCCAAGACTCAGATATACCGAAAATGAAGCAATCGTCATTCAAACGAATATTATTGTGAAAAATCTCAGTTTTAGTTCGTAGTCCTCTACAGTTTTGGTATATAATATTTAACATTGTAATTAAGATGAGTAATAGTTAGGTACAATTTGGTTATAATATATGAGTATAACTGAAGAGTAGTGTATTATGAATGACATGTACGATATTAAATTGATAGAATAATGTACAAAAGTGAGCATCAAGTACAGGGGGAGGGGGGATAGTGAGATAAAGATGGGTAAGGAGAGTGTAGGAGTGTATCTTCCATATTGGGTAATATATACATTGCTTAAAGTAAATATACTAAAATCAATATTGAGAACAAAAGAGACTATTTTAGCAAAATTTATAAGATAACTAGGTATAAACGAAATAGGAAATAAAAATAATAACATTATTCAACGGTAAGTTAAAATTAAAAGAAAAATGCAAATCGTGCGAATGATCTTAAAATATGGTTATAAATACAGGAAATAATATGAACAGCTTGCTTATAGCTTGTAAGTATACGAATAAAATAAAGTAGAGACCGTATCAACAGTATCAGGATTATTGTTAGTAGGCATTCTTGAAATATAGACAATATTTATTAGTAGCATTGTAGATAGATATGTACATGAAAGATATACAATGTTATAGTATTATTAACATGATATACATGGAAAACATAAGATAAACATGAATAATAAACAGTAATAATAGTATCACTGCATTTTGAGCATAGGTACATGAGATATAGGTATACAATGAGATAAAGGCACACAATATCGTCGAAATAGTAAATAAAGGTCGTGAAGTACACACGCTACCACTAGCCCAATTGTAAGTAGGTATCAACAACTGTAAGATGCGCGGTATTGCGATAATTTGCCTACATGAGTATTGACGGCCGGCGTGGTCTAGTGGTATACGCTTTTGACTACAGATCCGAAGGTCGCGGGTTCGAACCCGGCGTGCGCAAATAAATTTTATTTGATTAATTTGTGTTATTTCACAATTAATCAATTAAAAATAATATATAGTATATTTGCGGCACGTTCCAGAGTGGAAGATACTCTCAGTATCGCCCTGGTGTAAGACCACCATTCAGAATTGAAATGTTGCTTGAAATGGCTTTAGCCGTGTTTGGTGACCAGATCTGAATAGCCAGGTACTTCCCCACCATCCTCTTCCCCATCTCCCTCCCCTCCCCAATACCCTCAGCCTCACAACATACCCCAATTGGGGATGCCATAGTCTCACTGGCTCCAGACGGGAGCAGTTGGGACTCTTGTGCGGTATTACTGTAAAAAAAAAAAAATAAAAATAAATAAAAATAAAAAAAAATAAATAAAAAAAAAAAATAAAAAAATAAATAAAAAAAAAATAAAAAAAAAAAATAAAAAAAAAATAAAAAATTATAATACGGGCGTTTCGAAATGTGTAAAATATTTTTGCAGGCTGAATTGAATAATAAAAAATACCGGGTGTGGCAAGCATACGCACGACGGAAGTGAAACTTTTAGTATTCTTCTCTCTCTCTTTTCATTTCATTCTCTCTTTTTTCTGTCTATTGACATATTTTTAAGTAGCATGTGATAAAAAAAAATTAAAAGTTATAAAAATATGGGATTCGAACCCGGGTCCTGCATAACGAGTGTCAAACGCTCTGCCTCTAGACCGCGAGGAGAGGTATCTCGCGCGACGAGAACCGCGTATACAGCGTGTAAACGCAAGTTTTCGTTTTCAAACACGGCAAATGAATAATATCACATCGTTAATGCTTTATATAGGGTCGAATTGAAGATATGTCGGCAGTGTGAAGTCATATCTGTCGTTTTTCAAAATATTTCCGTATATTTGTCCGTTTTGGAAAAGATCTATCGTGTTTTAACAGTCTCATACCCGTATGGAGTCTGAATTTGAAAAACATTTCTAAATTTTGAAAAACTCACTTACGGCTGTGTTTTTTACTAAAAAAAACTTGTCACGCGCGTCTGCGAGGGTAATTAGTCGCGTTATCGGCCTTGATTAGTAATTTTAATTATTCAAAATAAAAATAATTAATCAAAATACCGAGCGACTCTACCGGCTCGATTTGTAAGCTATATTTCGGCCAAAATATCATATAGTCAAAATATCTAAAAGTCGCAGCACTAAAAAATTTTATCACTTTTCCTCGTATTAAAAAAATCACAAAAATAAAAAAAAAATAGTTAAAGCGGGGATCGAACCTCGGTTCTTCACGACGACAGTCGGGCGCTCTGCCTAGAGGCAGTTGCTCGGTCTAGAGACCGCGAAGCTGAGTTTGGAGAGTGACCTAAACCAGGTATATAATATTAGCTAGGCTCATATAGCGAAATGATCACGGTGTTTCGTGACGGTCATGAGTTGGTTTTACTCCGGTCGTCGAAATTGCATGACGCGCGTAAAGAAGTTTCACTTCAATAATTACTTAATTGTATGGCGAGAGGGTACTACATAGGTATTCATAAGATGTTTGTTATTGTGGTTTGTGGGCAGATTAATAATAAAGTTACAATATGTAAGATAAGTTATAATGCGATAATGTAAGTTAAGTATATTATATATGTACCTACGTACTTGTTGATAATTCAAACTATTACGAATCGGGCACGGCGCCGGTGGACTTGTCAACTGGAGGAGCTGCTGGGTTAACTGAAGGAGCTGCTGGGTTAAGAACCTTGGTCCTCGTCGAGAGGGCGGTCACGATATCCAGCTGCTTTTGGAAGTTGATGGCGCGCTTGCTGCCATCGGGAAGGAGAACGACGATAGTTCCATCACTGTTCCAGCATTTGAATGGTGTAAAGACCGAACGGACCTTCAGAAAAACAGAAAAAAAACCCAAAACATGTGTTTTTAAATAATTGTAATTAATATTTTCTTCGCAATAATTTAACATTTTAACGTTTGTTTATTATCAAAAACTGCGTTTAGTTGACAAAAATTAAATAGAAAAATCAATTTTATTAATGCAAGTAAATCTACAAGAATACCGAAATTAACAAAAAAATGATAAAAATCCACTAAAACGTTTTCCATTGCCATTTAATTTGCTTTAATTTTCAATTATTGGACTTGGTTTGATATTTGAAGACTCAAATGAACATCTCCCCTTTCCTTTCGTCTGCTCCACTACCTCTTTCTCCTACCACTGTACCCCTACTCCTGCCACAATAAGATGTTTGTTTTTTGTCAAGTTTAAGTTGTTAGTTCCAACAGTTTTTCAGATTCTGATGAGGAACCAGCGCTAGCGAAGTGAAGACCATCAATCTACAGTGGCTCATGATACATTATCTCCTCGAAATATACAATATTCGAAGATGAAGAATCCCTTGACGAAGTTATCTCAAATTTGTGATCGATACGGAGTATCACACAGAGCAGCAGCTGCCATTGCTTCTGCGGTTTTACAAGATGTAAATGAAGCTGGTCCGTCTTCCGTTATAGATCATAGTAGATTACGAAGAGCTAGAAAGCAAACTAGAGATATGTTATTAAATAGCCGTAAATTGACAAATATCGAAGGTTTATTTTTCGATGTGCGCAAGGACAAAACAATGTTTATTATCAAGAAAGGAAGTAAATTTTATCGACGAATAAAAGTTGAAGAACACATAACGCTTGTGCAGGAGCCAGGGTCAGTGTATCTCGGACACGCTACGCCATCATCTGGTACTGCTAAAGACAGCAAAAATGCCATATTTTCTCTTTTGGAAGAGGAAAATCGTCAAATGGAGAAAATTGTTGCAGTTGGTTGTGACGGAACAAATACAAACACTGGCCGAAAAAATGGAATCATTTCAAGAATGGAACAGAGACTTGGAAAGCCATTGCAATGACTTATCTGCCAGATGCACGCCAATGAACTACCATTGCAACATCTGCTATCTTCATTAGATGAACCGACTAACGGACCTGTATCTTTCTCGGGACCAAACGGAAGAAACTTAAAAAATTGTGAGAACATGAAAATTATTCGGTTTGTTCCCATTCAATCATCCTTACTGCAAAATATAACAGAAAAATTAAGCAAGGACCAAAATTATTTATATAATATGTGTCTGGCTGTGTCAAAAGGTATGATAACTGTAGATTTGGCAAGGAAACAACGAGGGAAAATGTCTCATGCTAGGTGGCTAACAACTGCAAACAGAATATTACGGCTATATGTTGCAACGGAAAACCCAACAGAAAATTTGCAGATATTGGCCACCTTTATTGTGAGAGTATATGCTCCAACATGGTTTACCATAAAGTGCAATAGTTCTTGTATAGATGGAGCCCGTAATCTCTGGAAAATGGTTAGCATTTCCAGATATCTTTCAGCAGAATTGAAAGCTATTGTCGACCCCGTGATTCAGAGGAACGCCTATTTTGCACACCCGGAAAACATTATTCTATCAATGTTAACCGATGACAAGATGAGCTAGGATGTAGAAGGATCATGTAGGGCCCTTCAAACTTCAGGAGTGAGAGAGTTCATAATTCCAAAAATTTATTTCAACTGCAATAGCTACATAGAATTAATTGACTGGCAGGCCACAGATTTAATTCTGAAAGAACTTCCACTCCTGAGCAACGTAAAAACGGACGAATTACTTAAATTGTGTGATGAAGGAAATGTAAAAAGGTTCGATTTTCCTAAATTTCCTTGCCACACATAATCAGTGGAAAGGTGTGTGAAGTTGACCACAGAGGCGTCTTCTTCTGTTGCTGGTTACAATGCTAGAAAAGGTTATATTTACGCCAAGCAACATTCAAGAAACATAATGCCAAATTTTAATTCTACGCAAGATTTTAAGTAATTACTGTTGAAACAATATGTTATCATTCAAATTTGAGCATCCATTATTTTTTATTCGTTGTATTTTGGTCAAAAATGTTGTTGTACGTTATTGTTTAGTATCTTGAATTTAACCATAAAAAGTGTTATTTTCCCCTTTTATATTTTTAACAAACACATCACATATGTATGAAAAAATATTTATTTTTCGTTCTTTGTACTGCAGTTATGTAAATAAAATTAAGTGTGCTACAAAATATACAATATGGACACATTGTTTTATTTTTTTCCCAAATCACGAAATCAAATTTTTTTCAAAACTTCCGGCCATTTTAGCGAGCTATTAGTGAACACCAATTTCATTTATTTTTACGTTTTCGAATAGCTACAGATCATACGCAACTTTTGAGACCCCAGGCGTTTAAAAATAAGGCAATTTTTTTTCTCTCTATGGAGAGCGACACACGCTAGTGTTCAGTCTCTTTTCGAAATCGCTCATTGTTATAGTAAATTTTTCGTTCAGCTGCTCGATTGACATTTTGATGTTATTGTTTGTTCTAGTGGGTAGATTATGAAGACACGGTCACTTTAGTGTATTATTTAAATATTTGCACTGATATTACTATTTCATGTGTTAGATTGTTATGAGACCACGCACAATTGCTGTACTACATAACTAGATTAAAATTAAACTTGTATAATAATAACCCGATTGATAGTACACTCGATTTAACATAATTTATATGTAGTATTGATATCACGTGTGACACGCACGGAGGTCGCAATAATAATAATGAAATAATAGATATATGTACTTTTAACTGGTGTCTAAGCCTACTAACATATTTTGTATAAATATGAATAACAAAGAGAAGAAATAGAATAAAATAAAATATCCAATTAAACATAAGATTAACTGCTGCTTGGGTAGCATTCTAATTTAAAAGTACTAGGTAGGTACATATATACACATAATGATAAAGATTAGAACATAAAGGTATCTTTTACATGGTTTATTTTTTGTTGGCGTTTTTGTTGTTGTTTTTGGTTTGTGTTTAATTTCACTTTTTGTGTAGTAAAAGTTCACTCTCCTTTCTACCTATTTGATGAAACCAATTAGTGGTCAATTTATGAAGAAGAGCTGTGTTTTCCCTTTTCCAAGCATCAGGCATGAAGTTGTATAGTTTTGGACCTAAGAATGAGAAGTGTCTTTGAGCGAGAGATGTTTTAGTTGTGATTGGTACAATTGGATTTCTCCGTGAGTGGCGGGTGTCGTGAGAGTGGTTAATAGATGGGTAGAGGTGGCGTTGTTGATGGGTGTTTAAAATTAATTGTCTCATGTATAGTTGTCTAATATCCAGAACTCGGAACTCTTCAAATAGTGCATCGCTATGATATCTAAATGGTTTTTTGAGGATTACCCTTAGTAGTGATTTTTGAGCATTTGCTAATTTGTCCAAAACAGTTTGTGCACACCCACCCCAACCTAAGGATGCATAGTCTAAAAGTGACCCACACATAGCATCATAGATGAGTTTCAATTCTTTTTTACCTAAGATATTTCTGATTGTCATAAAGATGTACGTAAGCTTTCTAACCTTTGTGGCAACTAGATCTATGTGTCCGACCCATCTAAGATATTTGTCTAATATAACACCAAGGTATTTTATACTGTCTACGCATTCCAATTTATAGCAATTACAGGTAGTGGAGTCAATGCATTTATGTATAAAAATATTATATGCTTCCTTGGGTTGGCCCGCTTCTGTCGCACTAAATCGTATAAATTTATTTTTTTCCGAATTGAGTGTTAACAGATTATAGTCTAACCAAAGTTTTAGCTGTTTTATTCCACTTTCTGCTTTGCAGTGTACATCGTTCCATGTTTTTCCTTCAAATATTAAGACAGTATCATCTGCAAATGTTATAATATGATTGTAAAAATTGCTGTTACACAGAATATTGATATAAATACTGAACAAAATAGGTCCTCAGATACTCCCTTGGGGTACACCAAATTCTACAAGGGCCGGATTGCTAACAGTATCATTAATTTTAACTTTTTGGTATCTGTTAGTTAAGTAACTATCCATCCATTTATATAGCAATCCCTGAATACCTATAGCCTTAAGTTTTTTTAGAAGTATTTTATGCGAGATGGTATCAAAAGCTTTGGCAAGATCTAAAAAGATCTTAAATTACCCCGGTCAATATTAATTGTTGAAAATCAATTTAAATGTTGCAATCATAAGCAATCTTATATCATTCTTTAACTTTTTATGTATGCTGAAGGCCTTAAATATTACTTGGTTGATTAATATTATAGTCAGCCATTGAAAAAAAAATTTCGTGCAATGTTATGGGTGTTATTACGATCTTTTTCAAGCGCGTATGTAATGATGATTTTTATCAACGTCGCACACACCTTGCTAATGTTTTCAGAATTATAAGGGTTTTTTATACTAATTTTCATATATTTCTTCGTAGGTAGAGTAGCCATCAATAGCAATCTAATATCATTCTTTAACTTTTTAAGTATGCTGAAGGCCTAAAATATTACTTGGTTGATTAATATTATGGTCAGCCATTGAAAAAAAAATTTCGTGCAAAATTATGGGTGTTATTACGATCTTTTTCAAGCGCGTATGTAATGATGATTTTTATCAACGTCGCACACACGTTGCTAATGTTTTCAGAATTATAAGGGCTTTTTTATACTAATTTTCATTTATTTCATGGCAGGTAGAGTAGAAATCAATATTGTTTAGCGTTTGCCAACGACCATACCATGTTGAACACACCGGTTCTCGTCCGATCACCGAAGTTAAGCAAATTTGGGCGCGGTCAGTACTTGGATGGGTGACCGCTTGGGAACACCGCGTGCCGTTGGCCCGTTTCTTTTGATATTTTTTTATTTTTATTTTTTTATCGTTGCAATCATTAGCAATCTTATATCATTCTTTGACTTTTTATGTATGCTGAAGGCCTAAAATATTACTTGGTTGATTAATATTATAGTCAGCCATTGTAAAAAAATTTCGTGCAATGTTATGGGTGTTATTTCGATCTTTTTCAAGCGCGTATGTAATGATGATTTTTATCAACGTCGCACACACCTTGCTTATGTTTTCAGAATTATAAGGGCTTTTTTATACTAATTTTCATTTTTTTCTTGGCAGGTAGAGTAGAAATCAATATTGTTTAGCTTTTGCCAACGACCATACCATGTTGAACACACCGGTTCTCGTCCGATCACCGAAGTTAAGCAACATTGGGCGCGGTCAGTACTTGGATGGGTGACCGCTTGGGAACACCGCGTGCCGTTGGCCCGTTTCTTTTGGTAATTTTTTAATTTTATTTTTTTATCGTTGCAATCATTAGCAATCTTATATCATTCTTTGACTTTTTATGTATGCTGAAGGTAGGGTTGCCAGATGGTATCCAAAAGGAGGACATGTCCTCCTTTTCCATGTTTTGTCCTCCCGTCCTCCTTTACCTACTGTAAGTCCTCCTTTTTGCTAAACATCGGGCGGGACTGGCGGGAGACGAAAAAGGGGGCAGGGCGGCTGAGCGGTGAGTCACCGCTCACGCTTCGAAGCAGACCACGCACCAGTCCGGTGCGGTGCGTGCGATCACGCAGCCTGTGCAGCGCGGTGTTTGTTATTGCATTTAGATATTTTTTTGAAACAATTGGTTATTGGCTTCAATTGGCATGCAATGCGGAAAAACTAAGACGGAAGCTATAGTAAATCAAGTTGTTGCTCCACATACGATTACGACAATCATCGAAACTTTGAGAACCATCTCTTGTCTTTCTGTTGCCACAGACCCCAGCAAAAATGGTGCAGATTGTTTCCTATATTTATTCAATATTTTAACTGGACTGGAAATGGAATCGAAACGAAAATTCTTGATTTACAAACTTTACCGAACGAAACTTCGCTTTCGATTGCGAATCTTATTTACGAAACACTCAATAAATACTCAGCAATTAATTAAGTGTATGGCATTTATTGGAGATAACGGGAATGTAAATTTTGGGGGTGTGAACCGAAACCCAGGTGAAAACGTATATACGCGCCTAAAAGAAAGTTTAGAGAAAGAAAACCTTATATTTATTATAGGAGTTGGCTGCCCTGCACATATTATGCATAACAGCCTTCGCAATGGTGTCGATTTGATGAAACTGGATATTGAGTCAATAATATTGAAAATATTTAATCATTTTTCTGTGTACACAGTGAGAACAGAGGCACTAAAAGAGTTTTGCAATTATGTCGAAATCAATTATCAGCCTTTTCTAAGGCACAGTAAAACAAGGTGTCTTAGCCTGTTTCCATGCGTAGAAAGAATTTTGAAGCTCTATCCAGCATTAAAAGAATACTTCTTAAGCCAAAGAACAACACCATACCTAATAAAAACATTTTTCGAAAACACAACTTCAGAAGCATATTTATGGTTCACGCATTCCTTATGTCTATTAACCAAGCAAATTTGGCAAAAGTCGAAGAAGAACATAATTCCTTTCTAGAAATTTCAAAGATACTTCAATCCGTACTTCATATGCTTCGTAATCGAAGAAACGACAATTTTTGCCACTAAACGTAAAAGAACAGCTTCGTGATAATGACGAAGCCGAGTCCATTTCCAACGAATTTTGTGTTTACAAGGCTTCTGAAAATTACTTGATGGAGTGGATGACATTGCTGAAATAGAACGAAAACCTAAAATATGATGATTTAGTTTAATGCATTGTTCTTGAGCATCAGAGGTGTAGAGATTAGCGAGTTTAAGCTACACAATCAATTTTGTAACTTGATTTCATTTCTTAATTCAAAATTAGATGAAGATGAAGCATAATATTATTTGAAGTTACACGAGCAGTGGACAATCTACTTCAAAAGTGTTAAAAACATTGAATTAATTTTTCTCAGGACTGCTCAAGTCTGTGAGTTTTATTTTTGTGTAAGCGCACATAACGCAAATGTGGAAAGAATTTTTCACTGATTAATACTTAGTGGAGCAAGGAGAGGAATTAAGTGTGCAGTCAGTTAAATCTTTAATTCTTACTCAATACAACTTCAAAAACATGATATGTAAAGATTTTTATAATTATTTGTTAAAAAACCAAGAACTTCTTTCCAAAATTGGCAGCTCAGGTAAATATGATTCAAATAAAGTAAAATAATATAAAAAATTCGTTTAATTTCTGAATGTCCTCCTTTTTTACAAAAAATCCTCCTTTTTAGACCCATCTGTCCTCCTTTATCAAATTATCATCTGGCAACCGTAGCTGAAGGCCTTAAATATTACTTGGTTGATTAATATTATAGTCAGCCATTGTAAAATTATTTCGTGCAATGTTATGGGTGTTATTTCGATCTTTTTCAAGCGCGTATGTAATGATGATTTTTATCAACGTCGCACACACGTTGCTAATGTTTTCAGAATTATAAGGGCTTTTTTATACTAATTTTCATTTATTTCTTGGCAGGTAGAGTAGAAATCAATATTTTTTTGCGTTTGTCAACGACCATACCATGTTGAATACACCGGTTTTCGTCCGATCACCGAAGTTAAGCAACATTGGGCGCGGTCAGTACATGGATGGGTGACCGCTTGGGAACACCGCGTGCCGTTGGCCTATTCTTTTGATAATTTTTTATTTTTATTTTTTTATCGTTGCAATCATTAGCAATCTTATATCATTCTTTGATTTTTATGTATGCTGAAGGCCTTAAATATTACTTGGTTGATTATTTTTTTTTTTTAATGTATATTTTATTTAGTTATAAGAGTTTACATCTTATACCTAATATATTATTTTCTATGACTACTACAATATTATTTACTTCTTACATACTAAAATTTAGATTTCACAACATTGAGACATAATCCACGAAAAACTGCAAGACTTTTAGCTTCCTTAACAATTACCGGGAGTTCATTGAACATTTTAAAACCTTTGTAATAAATATTGTTTTGTGTTTCTGATAAGTGTGTTTTAGGAAGCCTAAAATACATGACATATAGTCAGGTAACATTTTATTTTTTTGCTTATAAATAAACACTAAGGTATTATAAACTAATCGTTGCCACACACTTAAAATATTGAGTTGACGTTGCATGGTTTTTATTCTGGTGTACCTGCTACAACACAGTATTGACCTCATGCCTCTGTTCTGGATTACTTCCATTCTCTTAATTTGGGTTTTGTTACTTAGAAATATTACACTTGTACAATAATTTAGATGGGATGCTACAGTGGTATTGTAGACCAATATCCTTGTTTTAATGTCCAATTTTCCTTTTATCCTACTTAAGAAATTAACCTTTTTCGCCATTTTTTTATTTAAAATTTCAAAGTTAGTGTTAAATTTTAACTTGTTATCTATTATGATTCCCAGGTATTTAATTTCTTTTACTTCTTCCATATTTTGATTGTCTATATTTAGGACAGTATGTACGTTTAGTTTTTTCCCTAATACCATGAATTTACTTTTAGTTACATTTAATTTCAATTTATTTATGTTTAACCACTTAGATAATTCATTAAGTTCATTTTGTATTTTTGACAACGCATCTTCAATAATATTATAGTCAGCCATTGTAAAAAATTTTCGTGCAATGTTATGGGTGTTATTTTGATCTTTTTCAAACGCGTATGCAATGATGATTTTTATCAACGTCGCACACACCTTGCTAATGTTTTCAGAATTATAAGGGCTTTTTTATACTAATTTTCATATATTTCTTCGTAGGTAGAGTAGAAATCAATATTTTTTTAGCGTTTGCCAACGACCATACCGTGTTGAACACACCGTTTCTCGTCCGATCACCGAAGTTAAGCAACATTGGGCGCGGTCAGTACTTGGATGGGTTACCGCTTGGGAACACCGCGTGCCGTTGGCCCATTTCTTTTGATAATTTTTTATTTTTATTTTTTTATCGTTGCCATCATTAGCAATCTTATATCATTCTTTGACTTATGTATGCTGAAGGCCTTAATTATTACTTGGTTGATTAATATTATAGTCAGCCATTGAAAAAAAATTTCGTGCAATGTTATGGGTGTTATTTCGATCTTTTCAAGCGCGTATGTAATGATGATTTTTATCAACGTCGCACACACCTTGCTAATGTTTTCAGAATTATAAGGGCTTTTTTATACTAATTTTCATTTATTTCTTGGCAGGTAGAGTTACTAATTTTCATATATATCTTCGTAGGTAGAGTAGCCATCAATAGCAATCTAATATCATTCCTTAACTTTTTAAGTATGCTGAAAGCCTAAAATATTACTTGGTTGATTAATATTATACCTAGTCAGCCATTGTAAAAAAATTTCGTGCAATGTTATGGGTGTTATTTCCATCTTTTTCAAACGCGTATGTAATGATGATTTTTATCAACGTCGCACACACCTTGCTAATGTTTTCAGAATTATAAGGGCTTTTTTATACTAATTTTCATTTATTTCTTGGCAGGTAGAGTAGAAATCAATATTTTTTAGCGTTTGCCAACGACCATACCACGTTGTATACACCGGTTCTCGTCCGATCACCGAAGTTAAGCAACATTGGGCGCGGTCAGTACTTGGATGGGTGACCGCTTGGGAACACCGCGTGTCGTTGGCCCGTTTCTTTTGATAATTTTTCATTTTTATTTTTTTATCGTTGCAATCATTAGCAATCTTATATCATTCTTTGACTTTTTATGTATGCTGAAGGCCTTAAATATTACTTGGTTGATTAATATTATAGTCAGCCATTGAAAATTTTTTTTCGTGCAATGTTATGGGTGTTATTACGATCTTTTTCAAGCGCGTATGTAATGATGATTTTTATCAACGCCGCACACACCTTGCTAATGTTTTCAGAATTATAAGGGTTTTTTTATACCAATTTTCATATATGTCTTGGCAGGTAGAGTAGAAATCAATATTTATTAACGTTTCCCAACGACCATACCATGTTGAACACACCGGTTCTCGTCCGATCACCGAAGTTAAGCAACATTGGGCGCGGTCAGTACTTGGATGGGTGACCGCTTGGGAACACCGCGTGCCGTTGGCCCGTTTCTTTTGATAATTTTTTATTTTTATTTTTTTATCGTTGCAATCATTAGCAATCTTATATCATTCTTTGACTTTTTATGTATGCTGAAGGCTTTAAATATTACTTGGTTGATTCATATTATAGTCAGCCATTGTAAAAAAATTTCGTGCAATGTTATGGGTGTTATTACGATCTTTTTCAAGCGCGTATGTAATGATGATTTTTATCAACGTCGCACACACGTTGCTAATGTTTTCAGAATTATAAGGGCTTTTTTATACTAATTTTCATTTATTTCTTGGCAGGTAGAGTAGAAATCAATATTTATTAGCGTTTGCCAACGACTATACCATGTTGAACATACCGGTTCTCGTTTGATCACCGAAGTTAAGCAACATTGGGCGCGGTACTGTAGTACTGGGCGCTCAGTACTTGGATGTGTGACCGCTTGGGAAAAATTTACATGCAAAGTTATGGATGATATAATGAACTTTTTCAAGATGATTTTTCTCAATGTCGCCTACAATTTGTTAAAGTTTTCAGTATTTTTTGTAATAGAGGACAGACTTAAAAGAAAACTCGGTCCCCGTACACACTCCTTGCCTCATCCACGTCCATACATCGTATCATACATACTCTTCTATTAGTTAATGTTAATTAAGTGTTAATCTCAAATGACCTATCAGGTAAGTATGGTACTGTATATTATCTCCATATTTAGTTCGTAGATCATTATAAAAGTGTATTATATATTTGTACGGCGCCCTTGAGGTGATTTTGCACAAAAACGGCGCTATATAAATCATCCAGATATTATTATTATTTATTTATTCTGATTCAAGTATCTGAATCACTTATCCGTGCCATGTCTCCGTCGGGCGTCCCTGACTTCAGTAAAAACACTGGATATTGATTTCCTATTTGCTTTTTTCTCCTCCATTACTATTGGTGTTACATTTATTAAAAGATTAATGGAAACATAAAATTTTCTTTAAAGATTGGATATTTTGGGACTCTTTAAGAATAATAATATTTGGCTAATTTATATAGCGCTGTTTTCGTGAGAAATCGCCTCAAGGGCGTTGTACAAATATATTTCTTAAATAGTTAACACTAGAACTACTGACTTAAAACTAGTGACCTACGTCTGAGACTTATATCTAGAGACTTATGACTAAGGCCTATAACTATGTACTATCTTAATAAAATATATATTTACATATGTAGAAATTTATAACTAAAATAAACGTTAACAATCTAATTTTACAAGCGCCAGAAGAAGGAGGAAGTTCTATTATATTACGGTGTTTATAAAATTAGTTTTTATTATTAACTGGAAATATATCTTAAATGGACGAATGATATTAATCGTCGATCTTTAACGCATTTAAATGATTCATCTGCCAACAATTAAAACGATTTACGTGTTATGTTCCCGCTGATATTGTCCATTGTCCATTGGTAGGCAAGTCAATAGCATTTTGACTTTATCATAAGTAGTTGAACGCAATCGCTAGAAAATGTATGTGTGTGAATCATCAATTACGGTATAGCAAAAGAAAAAAAATTCAATATTTGGATAGAATGATAGATCACCAAACTTAGTGTTCGGATTTCGCTTAGGCTATTTCAACCTTCCAATTGCAGATGATGTCGCTGATCTGAGAGTTGACTGCCTTAGACCAGTATTTTCCGGAATACATAGCTCAGAAATATACGATGGCGCCATTTTGTTGATAGCTTTAATTTTTTATTAATTATTTAATTTATCTTTTCACCATCCAGCATAGCCTGTAGGGGACCCTTTCCGGACACTTCAGCCAGTGAAGATTTCGGAGGTGTTCCGAAATGTGCGAAAACTTGGGTACCCCGGTGATTAGCCTTGCTGCGGCGTTGAACACTGATTGTAGTTTGTCTTAGGTAGAAGAACCCCGTGCTGGTCTTATTTACCTGACTTTTTAAAGAAAGGTCTGAATCCAGATAAACTCCCAGAAGTTTGACGGTTCTTTTAGCAGTTACGTCGTTGCCGGATATAGCAATTGGTGAGTTTTCTATTAAATGTTGGCGTCTATGTGTGGCTGCCCAGAGAAACTCCGTCTTTGAAAGATTTATTTGAGGACATCCAGAGATTGATTGCTTCTAGACACTCAATCTCATCAATCTCATTTGGTGAGCAGTAAAAGTATACTTGCTGATCGTCAGCATAACAGTGGGATAAAAGACCAAATGACTCGATGATTTTTGCGACGTCATTTGTAAAGAGAATGAAGAGAAATGGACCCAAAACGGATCCCTGGGGGTACCCCTGAAGAGAGTTTTGTGAAGTTGGACTGTTTATTTCCAACCTTCACTGCTTGCGAGCGATTGGATAGATAGGATTCTAGCCAATCTTTAATGTTAGAATGTTAACCAAACGTTACTTCTAGTCTCTTGATGAGAAAGTCGTGGTCAATGGTATCAAATGCAGCGCTCACATCCAATAGTAAAATAAGTGCTAACTTACCTGACTCTATGGCAAGGGTTATATCTGACAGGACACGAAGTAATCCGGTTTCTGTTGAGTGGAACCTCCTATATGCAGATTGATGATTGGTGATTAATTTATTCAGGTTTAAGTGAGAGGTTATTTGAGAAGCCACTTTTTTTTCCAGTAGTTTAACTACAAAGGGCAGATTTGATACAGGTCGATAATTACCCAAGTTATCGGCATCAAGCTGTGGTTTTTTAATAATTGGGGTAACTACAGCAGACTTAAGTGGCTCTGGGAAGTTACCTGTGCCTAGGGACTTATTAAACACGTGAACCAGGAAGGGGGATACCACGTCGCAACATTTTTTGAGAAGCCACGTTGGGATAGGGTCAAGAGTACATTGTTTGTTTAGTGAACTAAGGATCAACATTCCTACTTCTTCCAGCGTTGTAGGTTCAAAGGATGACAGTATCCCTGTGGAATTGGCTGTAAATATTGGTGGAGGGGCAGAAGATGTGGAGGCGCGTAAGGTTTCTATTTTTTCACAGAAAAACTTAGAAAATTGTACTGTACTGTAGCGCCCTTCGTGGCAGCCGGACGCGTCTTGCCGTCCTTCAACGGCTTTGTGTTTTTTTTAGTATTTTCAAGGGAAATTAGGCAACATCCCTTTCAAATTATTTTTAAAATCAGTCAATCAACATTTTAAATTAACTAACCTATTAGTAATCAGAAATTTATAGTAATGTGATTAGAGTGCAGTGTGTTAAAAATATATATTTTTTTTTTTATATTAACTCCACACAGGAGGCCCTGAAAAAAATAATTTCCCTCAGGGCCTATGTCATCTTTGGGGATGCTGTGTGGAGGGTCTTTTGGTGGAGAGGAAGGAGTGAACATGGGTCTTGAAGAGTCCCATGTTGTAGGAGGGAGGAAACACAGAGGCCGGTAGCTCGTTCCACAGCCGAGCTGTTGAACTTAAGAACGAATCGTAGAAGCGACCCGTTCTCATGTGACAAATGTCAACCGTGTACAAATGTTGGGCGCGCGTTTGGCGTGTATCCCGACTACGCACCGGTGCCGAAGGGATCAATGACGCTAGTTCCTCAGAGCATCTTCCATTGTAATACCGATAGAACAAGGACAGCATACCTACCTGACGCCTGGGCTCTAAAGATTGCAGTCCGTTTGTTAAGATTGGGGAATCTATCAAACGGACCGCCCGTTTTTGCACAGAGTCAAGGGTTTTTTCAGGTATTTAGGGGCTCCGGACCAGAGATGGCTGCCAAATTCGACAGTAGGGCGCACTTGCGATTTGTACAGGGTCAGCAGTTGTGTACTATTAAAGTATCTGCGGGCCCTGTACAGTACGCCCAGCTTCTGAGTAATTGAATTGAATAATCGAAAATTGTGCTAAAAGATATTCGAAATTCGCTGAAGTTGAACTTGGGACGAGAATCGGTAACTGTAGGTACGCCAGATGTTTTCAACGGAATTCTTGGAAACTCTGAAGGCCCTAACAAGTGCCCAGGGTAATTTATTATCCTGACCGTCGCCTTTTATTGCAGGCACATTGCACCACTAACACAATCACCAGGAACAAGATTACATGTAGATGAATGATGGACTTGCCGAACTTCACAGCGGTGCTGCCAAGGTCTGTTACCTATGTGAGGATACTGTGTCAGCCCTTAATTAGCAGCAGATACCTCTACGGATGACGAACCTCGTGCTGGCACTGTTGGTGGACGCGGTGCACTCTCTCGCTGCAGCAGCTGGTCCAGATTCCTCACCACCTAGGATTCTTGCTGCAGAGTCTCCATCTTCCTGTCACCTGTTTCTGTACTTCATCACCTGTTCCTGTACTTCATTTTATTTAACTTAATTTCAATTTATTTTTGTAATATATATATATATATATTTTTGTAATACCTGCATCAACTGTAAAGCGCCCCTGAAGTGATATCTCACAAAAGCGGCGCTATACAAATTGTCCAATAAATAAATAAAAAGGCCTGCGGTGTCATTTCTGTAGCAGTTGAAACAGTATTATCAACGATTTTTTAAAATACATTTAAAATAAATCAAATTTAATAATGTTATAATAATTATTAAGTTCTGCAAGTATTTCTGTTATTTTTACAGTTTTTAATGTGACAGCTGTTTCGGCTTTTGAGGCCATTATCAAACTGTGGATATGTCCACACGGCGACGACTTATTTATATGATTTTATTTATCCCCACCCATTTAAATTTCTATAATGGTCAAAAATGATTCATTAAGAATTGGAATAACCAAAATATTTGGTAATCCAGCAGTGTTTGCACACCTGTTAACCAAAATATTTGGTAATCCAGCAGTGTTTGCACACCGGATAAATAAAATCATATAAATAAGTCGTCGCCGTGTGGACATATCCACAGTTTGATAATGGCCTCAAAAGCCGAAACAGCTGTCACATTAAAAACTGTAAAAATAACAGAAATACTTGCAGAACTTAATAATTATTATAACATCATTAAATTTGATTTATTTTAAATTTATTTTAAAAAATTAAATGGAGTTCTACGAATCAAACACCAAAACAATAAATTATCAACGATGATAGTTTTGACCGAGTTCCAGAGACGTCGTGGATTTTTCCGCTCAGAGTCAATTTTATTGATCCAATAATCGTATCTTTTGGCATTTATTTTGCTTCTGTACTCATTTTGAGCATTTATCCACTCATCTCGTCTAGTAACATCGAGGTTTCTTCTGTATGACCTCTCTAGTTTCCTCATTCGCCTTTTCTGGCTTCGGCACTCTTCGTCGAATCAGCCGTCAGACTTCCGAACTTTCCGCGTTTTCGAGGTGGTTGGAGCATATTTTATTAATAAATTTGAAAGAGTGGTGTTATACTCCTCGATGAGATCTGTCGCCGTCTTAATTTCCCAGTTGCTTTCTATGCATAGAGAAGAATTTTTGAGATATTCAAGGAAATTGTCTAAATTAAATTTCCGCCATTCCCTCGATTTTATTGTTTTATATGACACTTTTGGCAGGTTGAAATGAATTTCGGTGCGGACAAGTCGATGATCTGATAAGCCTATATCACTAACTTTAGCGATCAGTGGTGGGCTAATCCACCAGCATCATGAGTTGGTTCGTTGACCAATTGCCGGAGTCCAAAACTATCCAGTAAGTCAATGAATTTGATAGCGTTGGGTGATGTCTCGCGCTCGAGGTGAATATTTATATCACCCGTGATGATGAGAGTTTCGGAAAGACCCACTGCCCATACCAAAAAACACAAAAACTCCTTAAAAAATTCTGCACAGATCGTTTTCGAACCGGGTCGGTACAGTGTTAATAGTATAAATGACGATCCCGCAGAAGAAACATGGCAGCCAATGTACAGAAATGTACAGAATGTGCCATTTTCGACCCTGGTAAGCCGCAGTCCTTGTCGGGCTATTATCACGACACCCCCCATGATTTACGTGTGATATATTATTAGAGTGTTCCGTAGATCTGGGTCGAGCCTGCTCCAGAACGACATACCCAAGAGCTTGAAGTCTTTTGATCGAAAGACTAAGGGCCAATCATAGCTGAATGATTTTCTGTGAGAATTTTCCAAGTGTTAATTGGTGAGTTGAGAAGTGATGAACTAAAGGTCTTTAATTATTTTAGAATAATAATGATTGGATTATTTATATAGCGCCGTTTTCACCGTGATGGGCATCAAGGGCGCTTAATGGCTAAAGAGAATGTCTATCACTTCCTTTAACCATCTACTGGAATGAGTTTCAGAGAGCTTAACATATCAAAATACAAAATTGAGAGAGTGCATTTATCCTGAAGAAAGGCTATCGATATTTCAATGTAAGAAAACAATAACAACTCAAATATTTTTTATTATGTGTTTATTAAACTAATACGCTCTTCCGTGCATCGTGCATCTCATTAAAGCTTTAAAATTTAAAAAAAAGTAAACTTTAAAAAATTAAAATATAAATTTTGATTCACAAAAGTTGTGTACACCAAGTGTTTTGTTTTTATTTAGTTAATAAAATATTACTATACTCTTTCTTCGACCAGTGGTATTAAATTTTCGGGATTTATTTCGTTATCCATTATTGTAGTTTTGATTTATTTACTTAACAATATAACCAAATACAAGCACGCAGCGTGCCTGCTTCCTTGCGACTTGGGAGCGGTCGGGGAGGGGTTGGGGTGTGGCGGGGGCTCTGCCGGAACGACTACACGACAAGTGTGAACAGCTCCATACAACACTATGAGCGAGCGTGTTCCGACACGATTTGAAAACGGACGCGCTGCGCTGGCGAGCCATCCGACAAAAAATGTCGGATCCGTTTTCAAATCGTGTCGGACAAGTGTGAACAGCTCCATACATCCACTACAGCCACTAGGGCATCCGTTTTTAAAACGGGACCCGCCTCCGTTTTTAAAACGGAAGTGGGAACGGGCCCTCACCGTTTTCGTGCCAGCTTTCTGTGATGGTGAGTATGTGGAGTTTTTTTATCTTTAAAAATATCATCCACCTCCTCTAACTTGTTGTTCAAAGAACGTGAAGAATGGTAGAATACTCTTTAGAATTTTTTATGAAATTACCCTAAAGCCGGTATCACTCGGGTAAATGTTCACTCGAGTGAACGTTTATTTTTATGCAGACAGTACATATAAATGAACATTCATCCGTCATTTCCCACTATGGTGCCGTCGAAAGAGCGCGTTAGAATTCGTTTGATTTGTGACCATTCAATCATAGAATTTTACTAAAAAGAAGCGAAGAAAACGTCGACAGTGGCGGGTGCCACCATAGATTTTTAGAAGAACTGTGTTGGGATCTTCAAATGCATTATTGAGAGAATTAGCGGAAAAAGATCCTGATTTATACTTAATTCAATTTCACATACCTACTGTACAAAAAATATGTATTTATATATGGGACGTGTAGGATTGCACTAACCTCCCCACATCCTGGAATAAAAAATATTATTATTAAATAATATTCGAATGAATAAAAGTAAATTTAAAGTACTGCTACACTGCTACTACTTGTTACTCCGGCAAGAAGATAGGTAAAGTTGTCGAATTCCACCTAATGCAAAGGCTCTATAAGAAAACAACACTTTTTTTCAACATTTCTCTATAAGAAGTCACACCATGCCATGGTTCGTGTTGAGAGCAATAGGCAAAATACAATGGGTCGCTTATGCACTCCATTAATGCACACCAGTTTTGCACATCACTACTACACTTACACTGGAGTGGTGTGGTTTAATCAACTAACAACAGAGATGAGGTTAGAACCGGAATATAATAATAATATTTGGTCAATTTGTATTGCGCCGTTTTTGTGCAAAATCACCTCAAGGGCGCTGTAAAAATACATAATAAATTTAAAAATAAAATAAATTTTACTACCTTAAATAATTTAGCTAATTAGAATCACGACGACATTTTATTATATTATTATTAAAAAAAAAATAAATAAAATCTCTTCACAAGTAGGTATGTATGTATGTTTTTATGAATTTTTTTCTTCTATATACATATGTAGTTTTTATTTTTATTTTTTTTCCCTTTACACACGAGTGTTAGACTCTCGTAAAGGTAAACATGTTTAATTATAATTTGAAATATGTTCTTATTATGTAAATTTAAATAACTATGTTGTATTTTATAAAATAAACAAAAAATATTTTTAAAAAAATTAATATATAATGGGGACAACTATTCTGCCGCTGTAACTAAAAACACAGTGTCTTCCCTGAGACCCTCAAGGAAGACACTGTGTTTTAGTTACGCGGCATTATTTAAGTAAATATGCTCAAAATAGGATTTTAGGTTGTTAGTTTGGGTTATTTTAATAATTTCCTAACCTTAACAAGTTCAAACTTTACTGTGATTGGAAAAAAATTAAACTTTTTATCATCTGCCCCACGTAAATAGTTGTTTCTGGTAGTAATTAAAGAAGTCGAAACCAAGTGCTGCGTATATTTTTTTACGTAATAAGCTTGAAGCGGAATTCGAAAAGTTTATCGAAGATAATTTGATGAAAGAGAGTATACCTGCACGAATAAAAAAAATGAGAGAAATGAACGAGTGTTCATTCCGTGTAGACATTTCTTTTTTCTTTTATTCCGGATGCCAAATGCCGAAATATAACATCGACGGATCGGTTCACTAATGAATTCATTCGGCACTTTTCTTTCATTTTGCGTTCAGACGTTTCATTTCGAGTTAAAGCGGCAAAATGAAAGACAGAAATGAACGAAAAGTGAACCGTCTGACTCCTGCTTGTTGTTTACATTTTCCACACATTTAGTTATCTACAATGTCGCGGACTGTGAAGGTGAAGACTGTGAACCTTTATGGATGCGAAGGTCTAAAAAGGCGAGGTTTAAGTTTAGTTCTGAATTAATAATGTTTAAAAAAACACGTGTATCATTATTATCATGGTTATTTATTAAATAATGTATTATAAATTTGTAACAGAAATAAAATTATGTGGCTAAATAGTTAATATTTGGCACATTGTTATTCAGTAATAAATATTTAAAAGTAATAAATAAACAAAAATTGTATTGATTACAGACATAATTATTATAACATGTAGGTTTATAGACCTTGTGAATCGTTAAAAAATGTGTGATGGCTAATAAACAAACCTAAAACGTTTAACGTTTTGGTATCGGTATTTTAGTTACCTGGATAAAGTTCTTTGTGACTGAAATAAAATTAGTAAAATCATAAGTCAAAAACTGACTTGTCCAAAGCTGGTTTTAGTCAGTGATTAGATATCAGCTTTCGTATCAAGTATGACTAATATATTATTAAAACACATTTAAATCTATTTAATGTATTACAAAAATAAAATAGTCGATAAAAAGGTAGGTATGAAAATGATCTAAGCAGCACTTTATTTTAATGTTAATATAATCCAAGGGTCGGGAAGCCGGGGTAAATTAGCAAAATTGAGAAAATATATATTTCAATAAATACATCAGGCATATTTTGAGTAAAATTTAACATTAGAGGATGCTATACAAGTTGCCGTTTGCAATAAGCTATATTGACGAACAAGTATTTTCTAAACGTGTAAACAAAACAAAGTGTTGTAATCGGTTGAACGCCGAAAACAACAGGTATACCATACGTCAAAATCCAATAAAATATTGGCAGTATTTACTTGTATTGGTTGGCATCTCTGGCCGCTAGAAGCGCTAGTGTAGCATGGGATAAACAGGCATAAAATCAATTAAAATGTGTGAAAGAAAACCAACCTCACAACTCGTAACGCTGGGTGGCGCTAATGTGGCATGCTGCCATCAGAATGTATGAGAAATTTCCAAAAGTGGGAGGTATTAAAACTATTTTACAGTATTTGGTATACCTATCCAAAAATACCAAAATTAGATGTCCTGGGTATCAAAAATATGAAAAACTAAACAATATCATTAATTTTTCGAAATCTAGAAGTGAAAATTTAAGATTTCTGTAGATAATTTTTATTTAGTCGAAATGTTTATAAGTTTTATAATGTTTCTGTTTCTTACACACTTCATGAAGTTTTTTTATGTTTATAAATTTTATTATTTACTTAAAAATACTTTTAAACCTGTGTGCTTGTATTTTTCGCACAAATGGTTTCAATTAACTTCATCTTTTTGTGAGTTTCTTTGTATTTTGCAGTTTCCGTGGATAATACACAGTTGCATTACCCATTTATTATTATTTTTCCTTGCTTTCGATATTATAAGAGTAATGTTAGGGCAATTATTAACGTTCTAAAAAAATCAAGTAATAGGTAACTCAAAAAAGTTCCCAACTACTAATAAATAAAATAAGATGAATTACAAAAAATGCTGAATTATTTGTAAACGACTAAGGACGGGTTGTTACATAGAAATTTAAGCTTTTGAAAAAATTGTGATCAGCAGAAGAGGACAACTATCATGTTGTTGAGCTTGTCAGCGTATTACAATTTGATAGAAACCTGATACTAGGGTTGCCATCCGTCCGGGTTTCCCCGGATTTGTCCTAGTTTAGAAGGCGTCCGGGGAGCGTCCGGGCGGGGTTTCATTTGTAGTCCGGGTTTAAAAATTTAAAGTCTTGGGCCGCCCGCCACACACGGACTGTGCCTGCACGCCGCGACGAACCGACTAGTTGAATTTTTATTATTTATTATTTCATAGATTTCTTGAAATTACAATTGTTATGTTTTTTTTACAACCATACTAGGCTAATGCCCGTGTTAAGGTAATATGGCTGTTGATTAAAATTTAAGGTGATATAAATGAGAATAGTTTTGGATATTTTATGTTTTAAAAAATTAATAATGTAACTCACATTCCAGTAAGTCTAAACTTTAAAAATGTCAGTTTTGTTGCTTAAGATTTAAGAAGACTGAATTTAGTTCATATTATGTTAAGAGGTAATTTGTTGTGTAAATGGCTGCTGATACAAATTCAAAGAAGATAATTATTATTCAGTTAAAAGAGTTACCTCAAAAATTGTAAGACTGAATACTAAAATGGTCTCAGTATTTTTAAGATTTTTGTTTAAAAATTTAATTACTATTAAAAAATTAATAGGTACATTTAAAATAATGATAAAAGATGACAAAATTCAATTTTAAGGTCTGAAAATAAATAAAAAAGGTGATTTATGACATTTTAAACTGTTTTTATTACACTGACTGTGTTTAAAAAAACCTGTTAACATGTCCGGGTTATGGGCTCTAAAATCCGGGGTTTTCCGGCCTCTTGTCCTGGTTGCCAAATTTTAGAGATGGCAACCCTACCTGATACGCATCTAGAATCGGCGTCTTAAAAAAAATGGCGCTGAACGACCAATCTGGGTCTAAGTCATTCTAGTCGATGGATAACATAGGAATTGTGGTGTTGAATTTTATGTATGTGGGAATAGCAGGTATGGTGAAATGATAAGTATATAAAAGATTTTGTCGACCTTTCAAAAATATTCCATCACACCTAGTTTTATTTTAAAGTTCGTCTTTCACGATGGTAGAGGAATCGGGCATTATTTTACACATCTGGTCAATATCGCAACCATCTGCCAATCGTGTGTCAAGTAAAACCTTCAAAGAACACAAATTGGAGTCTTTGTCACATCCTGGCAGAAGAACCGGCTTCTCTTGGTGAAGAGTCAGAAATTTATCCACTGTGCCGCATCTTAAAAAAAAAACATTTTAAAATTCACCTACATTTCTAAAAAAACATTAAAATAATGCAAAAGAAATGTTTCCGCCCGGGATCGAACCGGGGGCCTTCCGCGTGTTAGGCGGATGTGATAACCACTACACCACGGAAACAGTTGACAAATGAGAGCCTACCATACTATTAAAATAACCAAAATGAAAAATAAATTATAATATTGTTTTTCATGTACCACAGTCGTTAGCTATCCTTTAATATTTTTACAGTAATTTAGTTTTCAAATGTTTTTTTACTAACCTGTAAAATAAGAACGCTAAATTCGATCCAAAGGCGTCGATACGCGAAGAACGCCACGGGCGGTTCGGATCTCGGATATTGTGTCGTAAGGCCGACTTTGGCTCATAGAGGCCGAAGTATGCCAAGGTTTTCAGCAATGTTCCGGAATGGGTAAAGTGAAATGCCGATAGATGGCCATCCGAAGTACTAAAAATTGAATATCATATCAATAAATTAATGTCAATAATGATGAATATAAAATGTTCTCAGTGAAATAAAGATTTAATTGTAATAGTAGTTCCTGATTTCACCGAAATATGAATACCTCCATCCTATATCTATAGCAAAGTTGGCCAGAATATAAATAAACACTGACAACACTAGTAGTTGTATGGTTGAAGGTAGGTAGGTTAGGTAAAATCAATGATGATAGTAATAATAAATATATACGCACTTGAAAAAGTTTGTAATATCCTCAATAACTTTGCAGGGCAATTTTGTTGTCAATGGGTGGCCGTATCCATCCATCCAGTAATATTTCAGGTCTTCAGCATACTCGAAAGGCTAAAAAAATGGGAAAAATTTTATAAGTTTAGTCTAATAATATGACAGTAATGATTTTTTTAAAACTTGTCAAAAGAAAGAATAAAAAATGGGCCAACGGCACGCGGTGTTCCCAAGCGGTCACCCATCCAAGTACTGACCGCGCCCAATGTTGCTTAACTTCGGTGATCGGACGAGAACCGGTGTGTTCAACATGGTATGGTCGTTGGCGAGCATTTTACAATTTTACTTCTACTATAACACCGAAAAGTAAGATATGAAAATCATAAATATTTCAAAAATAAAATAATAATTTTGGTTCCCACCTGAATAGAATTTTCCGTAAACGCCGAGCACCAGGGGGATAGATTGGTTTTATTCCAAGCTGATTCAAATGCACAAGTTTGGAAGATAAGTTTACCAATATCTAGAAAAAAAACTTACTTCTTACCAGAGGCTTACATTTTTTTGAAATATATCTCTTCGTCTGTTCATGTACCTAATGGCGCGTATAAATTTGCGAGCCGAAACGCGAGCCGAGCCTCGAATTATGGGAAAGGAACGAATCAACAGCAAATAGCGTGAAACGCCGCTTGGGCTCGCAAATGTATACGCAGCATAACACAATAGTCCAAAATAAGCTTCAAATACTTGTAAGATGTCATAATAAATAATTCAAATTGGGATACCAAAATGAAATCACATATGGATATTGGACATCCCTTGTAATCTTGCAAAGTACACTAAAATCAAACAGCCATTTTTTTACATGTTTAATTTTTTTAAGTCATAGAGCTACGATTAGAGGCGCCATGCGTACTAACATGTCGTCGAAACTTGTGCCACTATTAGAACGCGATAAGCGCTGCACGTGGACCGGATTTGGTTGTTTTAGTAAGAGCGTTCTCAGTTGGAGGTAAAAAAAGCGAAACCCATTTTTTCGCTTCATGTTACATTAATGCCTGTGACCATAGACTAAATACGACTAATACTATACATCAATGCCTGTGACAGACCACGTTATAAGCACGCTAAATTCATCTGGCTTGACCTATTTCAGCATATCGCCCGCCATACATTTTTATTTGGTTCGTATGGCGAGTGATATGCTGAAATAGGTCAATGATATGATACACGATTATTGGTTTTTATAAGCATATCTCGACTTTTTCTTGGCGGTTTTTATCGTCTTGATTATCGTTCGAATTGTTTCAGTGTTTAAAATTAAAATAATCGATGTAAGGGACTGTACTAATAACAATAATTCAATTTAATAATTGGATAATTTGTATGAAGTCGTTTTTGTAAAAAACCACGGCAGGGCGCTGTACAAAAATATTACTTCCTTCCGTCGGCGTGTATCTGGGCGTGCAAAAAGTTAATTTCCGATCGAAAAAAATTGTAATTTATTTATGAGTGAGCATTTTTTCAATCATTAAACTTCAAGGAAGATTACAATATATATTGGGAGCGTACGAAAAAAGTCACATTATTTTTCAAGTCACAATTTTTGCAAAATTTTTAATATGTACCCTTTCAAACATTTATTTTTGTAATTTTTTAAAGAATTCTCGCTAATTATGACAAACACACTGCAAAAAAAGGATGTTAAATTAGTTGATGTTTGAAAATTTCCCACGTATCTAATTTGTTATCAATTCGTTCAAAAGTTATTAGGTAATAAGTAATAACTTATAATAATATCAGGTAGATATGTAGGTACCTACGTTGAATAATATTGTACAAACAACATACATGAATAGGGTTGCCATCCGTCCCGATATATCGGGACTGTCATCTTTATTGAGCTATCTGTCCCGACGTCCCGACAAAAGCCTTAAATGTCCCGATTGAAATTACGCAATGCAAATGTCCCGATTGAGAGTGCGTCCCATAGACCGTACGTGCCGTGAAGTGCCGTTGGACGGGCGCAGGCGGCCGGTGGATGGCAGGTAGGGGGGAGAGAGAGAGAGATGAGAGCGCCGCTTCGACAACTATGGACACCACTCAAAAGTTTTTTTGATTCGGAATAAAATCCACCTAAAATTATTTCAGATTTCTTTAAAAGTCCGATCAGTGAAATTTATTTCCTCTTTCTGCATTCCAGCTTGAGTTTGTGTCAAAATAATATAAAAAGCGTTGAAAAGAACAAGGTGTCTATAGTTGAAATCAGAAAAATATTAAACGAAACACATAACACCCTGATTGAAAGGAAATCTGCCAAATTTATTGGCATGCAAACCAAAATCCAAATGAACAAACTTAAAAATGAGAATCCAACTCCTGAAACAACAGTTTTGATTTCAAGATTTGAAGAGGAAGCTGTAGCATTTTATAATACAGCTTCTGAGTATCTGAAAAAGTGGTCTGTTTCGTTTGATAAATATGAAGTGTTCGATTGGATGACACTATCTGAAATCCCAGAATGGGGAAAAATCGAAAACACTATTTTATACCTGAATAGTAATGGTGTGAAGACTTTCAGCGATAATCTCTTTGAGCAACATGATTATCTTAAGAGCTTTCTAGAGGCTAAGCTTGGTTCGGAAGAATGGAATTCGATCGATTCGGTTGCAGAGAAGTGACTTTACTTTTTCAAAGAAACTGAAAATCCGGAAAGAAAATGCCTTCTTTTGAAATTATGCGAGTATTTATTTTCTATTCCTGCTCACAACGCCACAGTAGAGAGAGTTTTTTCATTAATGTCGGCCCAGTGGACTAAACGAAATGAACGAAATCGCCTGCTCCCAGAGACTGTGGAGTCGATTTTATATTGTCAAGTCAATTATAACATGACTTGTACAGAGTTCTACAATTATGTTAAAAGGTACCCAGAATTGTTGAGAAAAGCGAAATCTTCTGAAAAGTATGGCCAGCCAAGTACTTCTGCTAGTACCAATTAAAAAACCTATAAAACAAACATATTTACTTACTTATTATAAAATAAAGAAATTGTTTAAGTATTACAAAATTTTTATTTGCTCCATCCTGAAACGTCCCGACGAGACCCTGGCCAAATATGGCAACCCTATACATGAACCTACAGGGAGTCGCTATATGCACAGCGACTAGTCGACAGGGGGCGTGGCCAACATATCCGAGCATACCCGAGCTGTTCCGAGTTTTTTTTAATGTTAAATTCCGTCAAATTAGTATTTACCTAATATGCATGCATTGTGTGCGTTGTGATTGAAATTTATTAGCTGGATTTTATTTTTTTACGTTCAAATTTTATTTAAGTTAACTATTTCTGCGAGCCTGCTCGCGTCAAGGCAAGAAAAACATCCCAGTTTTCAATTAGTTTAGCGGATACGCTAGGTTTGTGTAACATGGTTTGTGATTCAAAAGAAAGTGTCCCTTTTATACCGCCCGCTCACGTCAAGGCAAGAAAAACATCCCAGTTTTCAAATAGTTTAGCGGCTACGCTAGGTTTGTGTAACATGGTTTGTGATTCAAAAGAAATTCAGGCTTGTTGAAGCTGGAGTTTCCTCAGTACGAGATGTGTCTATTGTTGGAGCAATTTATTAAACATAAATTTCAGGATGAGGCAGAACCTGATCGGCTCAATTCAGGGTTTATCTGTCATGTTTTTAAAGGGGTTTGTTCCCTCAATGTTTATATTTCCTTTGTGTGGTGTAATGTATTATTTTCCATTAATAAAATAATATCAAATATGCAGCTTATATGTATCAACTTAAATTCAGTTTTTTTGTAATATTTATATTTTTGTAATACCTGCATCAACTGTAAAGCGCCCCTGAGGTGATATCTCACAAAAGCGGCGCTATAAAAATTGTCCAATAAATAAATGTATCAATGAATTGCCCAACTTCCTTCATTGCTCACTTATCCTTCAACATTCTATATGGCATCCAAATTTTCACATTGACTCCAAATAATGCTAGTTTTACTTTCCCATAGGTGTACTGTTTTGTAATGTAAAAAGATTAGATACTTTGAGTATATTATAGGCCTAATACGAATCTGTACAAAAGTTGAACATAGGACCTACCACAAGTCTTTTATTGTCCAAAAGTTAATTATATTTGCAGGAATTAGAATGTGGTTGCCATACCAAACAGTCTTTATTAAGGCTTTGGAATCGACTTTATGATATTGGCCCTATAGTAATGTAATCTAAACAAATGAAATCAAGGTGCAAGAATCGTATGAAATGAAAGATGAAACTTAGCTATCGGCTGCTCGGCAATATTCGGAAATGCTCGGCCGTGACGTCACAAAAAAAATCTGAACGGAGAACCAATTTCAAATAAAGCGCCGAAACACTTCACTTTGGGTATGCTCGGAAATGTTGGTTACGCCCCCTGTCGATTAGTCGCGGTGCATATAGCGACTCCCGAACCTAAATTCGTAATTCGTCCATTTGCTTTATATTAGCAATTACTGTAGAATCTTGTAGTTGATAAGTTTATAGTATGCATATGCCATTAGTACGCTTTTTGGAAGAGATATTTTTACATCTCCACTCACACGAAATAGATTCTGTTCGTTCATACCTAAGAGTATGGATATTCAATCATATAGTTCTATGGTTCATACATTGCTCACTACTCATACGAAACTAAAAAGCGCACAGAAAACAAAAACAAAAATGATACGAGCGTATTCCACAAAACCTCAGTTTATTATATATACGAGTTTTTTGAGACAACGTGTACGAAGCAGAGTGGCGCAGCGGAAGCGTGCTGGGCCCATAACCCAGAGGTCCGTGGATCGAAACCACGTTCTGCTAACATATATTTTTGTTTTTATTTTTTTTAACTATGCAAATATTTTTTTCATATAGCGATAGTGAAAATATTCACTAAAAACACTCGGCTCAGTTAGAAAAAGAGTATTGTATAATATAAATATTTTCAGTAAAAATATTCATATTACATTTATATTTCATGAAGCAATAATTTTAACGCGGGTTGTTGGTGTGGGGAAGAAATTGCCACCAGACAACAGCCTATATGCATAATAAAATTAAGTAGGTATGTTTGCTTATAAGATGTTAGTAGTTCTGTAAACATCAGACGTAATGATCAGACACCAACTTAACAGCTCGCAACAGTTGCAATGCGTTCTGGCGGAGTGAAAAGGTACCATCAAAATCGGCTACCGTCTTTGTAGGATTGACCGGACACGGGACACACAAACAAATTTACAGAGAGACGAAATGCAAAGTGATAAATGCAAGTCAGTACGGAAATAAGAATGCAAACGTAAGTAGTGCAGGGTATCCGCGGGAAAATTTCACAAACTTCGGGACGCGATTCTACATGTTGGTAGAAGTAAAAAGGATAATAACTTTTTTCGATTTTCCATTTTTTTTGCTAACAATTTAACTTATTTACCCGAAAACTACCTCAAAACGTTGGAATTTCGAAAAAGTTATTAATCATTTTTACTTGTGTTATCTATCATGTAGTATCACATCCCGAAGTTAGTGCTCTTTACCCCCGGACACTTCTTATGCATTCGTCGTAACGTAGTTTCATTTAATTTTACTGTTGAATAATCCTTTCAGTAGATAGGTATGTCGATCAATAAAATTATACTGTCGATGTGTGTGAAGACTGTGAAAGTGTGAAATAACAGCAACTCTTATCGAGCCAAGTCAGCAGTAAAATATTTATTTTTCCTTCGCGGATCAAAGAGCGGAGTAGTAGAAATACGCTTATATTGTCAACGGTACACATGGCCTCCGTGGCGCAATTGGTTAGCGCGTTCGGCTGTTAACCGAAAGGTTGGTGGTTCGAGTCCACCCGGGGGCGATATATTTTTGGAGTTTTTTTGTTAAAAATTAAAACTCAGCTTTAAAATTGCTACGTGTGATTCGTGTACAAAAATAAAAAAAACGTTATTGTAATGTAATGGCATATCAAGAATAATCAAATATTCTGGTTTCGGTTGTATTTGCTGTGCATTAATTAGTTCTGCCTGAAATCAGATTCAATGAACTAAATTTTTCTTTGAATTTAAGTGACATTTTCAAAATACTGATTGTAGAATTGACAAGCGATAAAATACCTACCAACAATGTAATATTTTCAGATATTTGTTTTATTTGCCATTTTCAAAATTTGAACTGATTTGTCAAGGATTCAGACGATCCTGTGATTTCAATGAATCTGAATGTATAAATTACATAAATAATATTATATTAGCCATAGAATGATAGAATAGAGAATAACATTAGAAGTGCATTCCATACAATTTTGAATGGAAACAAATGTTTCATTTAGCCGAATAGAAAAGCGCTCCGTCTTACATAACCATTCCATTTGAATTTCGTAAATATAGTTTTGTAATGGAAATTTAAGCCTCGATTAGGCAAATATATGGAACGAGAAACACACTACAAGGCACCTTTTGTCATATTCTTTATTCTATGATTTTAGTGCAGACCCATGAAAAATCACGGGATACTATAATTGTACGATTTGTGAAGCTAAAACTACTCATAAAAATATTTGCCTCGAGCGATTGCCAATTTTCTAGTTTTTTTTTTGTTATTGACAAATTAGACAGACTTTATTTCAAGTCGTACTTTTGAAAGCAGCTATTAAGAGTGTATAAATATCCCCTTAGTATTGGTTAGTAAATCTGGGGGGCTTTTCAAATTTCTAGAGATTTTGTTGGTGAACTTATCGTGGAGTTTTTCTTTGTCGACCAGGCAAGGTGTTATCGTGTCTGCGTGTGGGTGAATGGTGTTGCCCAAAGATATTATTTCTTCTAATATCTTTGGTGTTGCCCGATCATAATACCTAGCAACAAAAATCTAACGATTGCAAGCAACATCCAAACAACTCACCTTGAGAAAGGCTTTTTGGAAAGCCAAATATTTTGGATATTTCATTCATGGCATCCTTCATTTCGTTACCTTTCAAGTAGAGTTGTTCCTCTTTATAGGTTTGCGTATTCTTTTTTACCTCTTGTCGCCAGCGCTTACATTGCTTGTAGAACTGAAATGAAAATAAAACAACAGCTTTAAAAAAAATTACCAACAAAATGTGTAAAAATATAACATATTTATATATAAATTCTTTCAAATATAGATTAACCCCACCTGTCGGATGCATTTGAAACTAATATAAGGTAATCTCCCCCGTCCTGCTGTTTGTTCTTAATTTCGTTTGCTTTTAATTTCAAATACTTCCGGTAGATGGCGTTAGTGTTAACTTTTGAAATAATTTAATAATTGTTTGGTTGACTGTGAATGATAATATTTATTATTATATTCATCAAATTAAAATGAAAAATATAAATATGCTGTATTTAACTCTTACCCGTAAAACTGGATCGTGTTCTTGAAGGGATGGAAAGGTTTTGACGTCTTTAGCTCCTTCTCCGAACAAACCGGCAGCAAAGTGCCTAGCACTTTCATTAGCCCTTTCAGTGGAGGTATGTCTTATCTACAAAGGCTTCAAAGAATAAGTATAACGAATAAAAAAAGATGTAAAATATGTCGGAAAAAGAAAATGCTAAAAGAGAGAAGCAAAAAAATGCAAAGTTGGGGAATTTGTTTGGTTATAATTCATAAGGTAAGTATGGTTATAATTCATAATTGGGGTACCTTAATTATATTACTGTCAAATTTTTCTGGAAGGAGATTTTTGAAGCGTTTTTGCATCCTCTGCGCGAACAGAAACATTTCGTTTCCTCCTTCGGGCACCAGTTTCTTCTCTTCAGAAACTTCTACATTAACTGGCAACCAGTCCTTCAAAGCAGCTATTTGGTTCGCAGTCAAATAACCTGGATATATTATAACAGGAATTAAAATTATACCTATCATGCTAAACATAAAGAGCATAAGTCAAATACAACAATTTTCCAGGAGAGTGATTTCAAAATTTATAAACTGTGATTACTTTTAATGGGTAATTAAGTAACAAATGCCAATTTTAAATTGATATATATATATATATATATATATATTGTTTTATTTTGATACCAAGTGAAGACTCGGAACTTTTCCCAGAAATTGAAAAAAAATAAATAATGTACAATTTAATTTTTTTTCTTTATACCTAGCATGATAGATATATTCTAACATGCCTTGTACAAAATTAATAGTAAAGTTATACAAAAATCTCGAACAAAGTTATCATGGCATACCAAAAGGTCTTTGTAAAAAACAGATATATTTTGTTTATAACCATCCTAAGGCTGTATATAAACAGGAGAAAAAAACCACAAACCGAACTGCGAATTACAGGAAAGGAACGAAGCAACAGCAAATGGCGCGAAACGCCGCTTGCGTTTGCTTCGTTTCATTCCCACAATTCGTAGTTTGGCTTGCGGTTTTTTCTTCTGTTTATACGCAGCATAAGACATTGTCAGGACCATATTAATTATATTTGTATTCAAAGGAAATTGACTCCAATTGAACACAATAAAAGGACTTGTGGCAGAGTGGAAAAAGTGTCGGGTTCCCACCCAGGTGTGGCAGGTTCATTCTTCTCCTAGCTGAGACCTTCATCATCACACAAGCAAATTTTCCGCTTATAATGATGGATGTAGGAAATTATGCTACAATGAAAGTCATAAAGCTGGTTTATTTTTTATTTGATTTATAATTAAATTATTATAACCTTCTCCTTTCTTATGTACAGCCAGAATTTCTTCCTTGATGTCGGGCAGCTTTTCTTTCATATTTTTAATTATTTTTGCACTCGGGTAGCGAGTTCCGTGTCTTATCATCATCCATATCTTTTTTAGTTCACATCCTATGAACAAGGTACACAATTATTTTTTTTTATCTGCCTTTGCATGAAGCCATAATAATGATAATACACAAGAGATTGCATAAATATCTTAGCAAAAGGGGATTTATAAATTGAATATACAACTTCTCATACATTTTATTGGAAGTTTTGTTTATTTATTTATCAATGTTTCTTACGATAAAGCAATTATTAATAAAAACGATAAGACTAATAATGATAAGATTCAACGCTTATATTACGCCTGTGAGATGACCATATACAAGACTGATCCGACTGTGATAATAAGATAATGTGATTGCTATTTCAAAATTTAGTTTCTTTTAGGTTATATTTTCAAACAACAATATATTTATATGGGAAAATTTTTTGGGGGTAGATATATTGTATTATTCAGTATTGGAATGTGTTCAGTATTAAACACAAAATACTTTGACAGGAAATAAACTAACCTGGATAGAAACCGAGATTTAAGTCTTCATTTGCTAGTAAACGATACGGGGTTTTGGTTGCAAACCGCTCCTCTATTTTATCTAAATAAACAAAATCCGGTCGCACTAATGTGGCGAGAATTATAAGAATAAATGTAATATTCATCTTAAAACTAGAAATTTATCATTGATTGAAAAGTCAAATCTGTCAAAAACAAAATAAACAAACAAATGAACTGTCAACAGTGCAAACTTCACGCTTGAGTAGGGATGGTGTTCCACAGTCGATATTTTAGAATTATTGTTTTATTAGTACAATCTCGTTTATGCGCACCGGATTTTTCTTTGGAAACATCATTCGTCGTAATGTTTGAAAAAAGTCGGTTTGATTATATTATGAAAAATTACGCCTTGTATTCTGTGAGAAGCAATAAATAAATTAAACTGTGTAGCATTTTATGAATGTGTAAAGTGCGTTTTTTCATAATTGGAATTGTTAAATAATTAACATCCTTATTTAAAAATACATCCTTTAGTTTATAAAAATTATAGTTTGCAAAAAACATTTTTGAAAAGTATAACGTAGGTGTCATATTTTTCAACATTCAGCTTTGAAGAACCGAAAGTTTTCGAAGTTTTCGAAGCGAAAACCGGTCGGTTATCAACAAAATATAAATTAATATCGGTTTATTTACAAAAAAAATCTGTTTTTATTGATTCATAATATTACCTCACTTTAATTTGATACACCAAACATAATAAAACTGGAATTCCACCAGAAATTAACAGATTCAAAAATAGCCTTTTATTAATATTATCAAGATTCGAACTTTGACAGTTGAAGAACTCTCTTGTCTTTTTTTCGTTCGAATACGAAAAAATCTAATTTTATTGCCTTTTATCGGTTAAAACTATATTTTTTTTCCTCTTTGAGTGCTTTTATTGCTGACCAAGTCCAGTAAGTGTTATTTTATATTAATATTCATTCCTTTTGCCCCAATGGCCTTTGCCATGGGGAAGAAACCACCAGATCCCGTCCCCCCTGATCCTGACCCTGTTAATTTTGATAATGACATTGCTAGCGAGGTTGAAATAATTACTGATTCCTCTACTCCCAAAAAAAGAAAAAAAGAAAAAAGAATCTTCTCAGGTTACAGTTCCTGTAGAGACTGTCGCTCCTCCACTCGCTTCACTGTACCCGACTTCAGCAAAAGCCCCTTCATCGTGTATGTGCAAAACAACACACAAGGCCACTCACTGCATCCCCTTGATTTTGGTAAATTCGTAGGAAAAAAAACACTTGTCATTTCCCCCGGTGGTATCAGATCGGAGGGAAGATTCCGCATTTGTGTAGAATCCACAACTGCACTCAATGCCAATAAATTTATAAATTCCATTGACTTCCTCTCTGCCAAAAAATACAAGGCTTACATCCCTTCATTTAATGTCTCGCGCATGGGTCTAGTGAGAGGTATCCCCACAGACCTATCCAAGGAAGAACTTATCACGGAACTTATTATCCCAGCATCTTCGGGGAAAGTTTTAAAGACTAGGCGGCTGAATTATAAAGATAGAACTTCCGATTCTATAGTTTGGAAACCCTCCCAAACTGTAGTTCTTACATTTGAAGGCCAATCTCTTCCTTCTCATGTGTACCTTTTCCACAACTCTCTCCCAGTGGAAATTTATTCATACCCAACAATTCAGTGCTTTAACTGTTGTCGGTTCGGCCATTCCAAGCAATCATGTCGTTCTTCTCCTCGCTGCTTTAAATGTGCAGAAAGTCATTTAGCAAACCAATGCCCCTCCCCTTCTAATCCCCCTACTTGCATCAACTGCTCAGGCTCTCACACAGCCATAAATCCATCCTGCCCCGAACTTTCACGCCAAAAAAACATTAAAAGATATAAGGCTTCCAATAGCTTATCATACTTCCACGCTTCTAAAATAATAGCTCCCCCTAAAAAATCTTTTGCTGAAGTCGCCTCTCAACCCCAGTTATCTCAAAACATTATTCCTCCAAACTCGTCATACAGGAAGACTGTAATGACAAAATCTTCTTCTCGTCCTTTTAAAACCCCCGGATATGATCATCTTGGCCATAACTCCCAGCTCTTGTTCCCAAATGGTAACATCAGCTCCCCACTTCCACAAAACACCGTCTTTCCTAACAGCAATTCTTTGAACTGCAATTCCTTTATCCCTGATTCAAATGGCAATTCTTCAAACAACATAATTTTTAATGACAATTCTACTATTATTCAAACTCTCATCATGTTACGTATCTCCATAATTAATAACAATAATTCCCTAACGTCCAACGCTGCCTCTTAACTCTCCTCCTTAAATTCTCTTGTTTCCAATGGCTGCCCTGACAGCAGGAATTCTTCAGTGGAATAGTAGAAGCGCCTTCTCCAATAAGGCTGACCTCATCCGCCTTCTACAATTACACACAATTTCTATTGCTGCCATCTCTGAGACTTGGTTTAAACCGTCTCAGCTCTTCAAGGTGAGTGGCTACCAATGTCTGCGGGACGACCGCATTGATGGAAAGGGTGGTGCAGCCCTTCTAATCAAAAACTCCCTGTCCTTCACCCCTATTTCCATTAAACCCCCAGATTCATCCTTCCAATTAGTGGCAGCTACTGTCATATTACATTTGTATCCCTCTACATTCCCCCTTCTACCCCATTTGACATTTCATTCATCACATCAACGGATCCCTCAGGAACCAAAATAATTGACCTTATGGACTCCTTGAACATGTGCCTTCTAAATGACGGATCCCCAACAAGGTTAAGTCTACCTGGGCAGAGCCCTAGTGCGGTGGATATAACTCTTTCTTCCCCAAGTATATATCCACTAATTTCCTGGAGAACTTCATCAGACCCCTGCGGCAGTGACCACTATCCTATTATTCTAAATCTGGCTCAAGGGTTAAATACTAACCTCTTTAAAAGAAAGCCAAAATTTATCACAAAAAAAGCCGACTGGAGCCATTTTAGAGAATCTGTCCAGGGTCACACCCTTTCCCTGCCTACCCCTTCTTCAGATAACTGCACCTCCTCTTACAAATCTTGGTCTGATTCCATTCTAAAATCTGCAGACAAGTCTATTCCCAAATCATCCCCTGTAAGCACGATGGCTCACCCTCCCCCCTGGTGGGATGAAGAATGCCTTCGAGTGCTGAAGGAGAGGAAAGCGGCCAATAAGACATGCTGCCAACAGATGACAGTGGAAAATTTCTTGAAAGCCAAGAATGCCCAAGCTGTTGCTAAACGTACATTCCGTTTTAAAAAAAAAAACAGCTGGCGTAATTTCTGCACTAATATATCCCCTGCTACTCCGGCGGGGGAGGTTTGGTCCATGATTCGCAGGTTTAGGTCTTCCTTTTCCCTGCTGAAGTCATCTCACAATTCTGGTATTTGGATTTCTGACTTTCTTAACAAAATTGCTCCCCCTTATGTACCTAATCTTGACGAAGTGCCTGTTTTATGTTACTCCCCAAATTCTTCTTCTTGGTTAGATGCTCCATTTTCCATAGACTAGTTAAAAAGAGCCACGGAAGAACTAAAAGACTCAGCTCCAGGCAATGACGAAATCTTGAACATATTCATCCGCCACACTGATGACGATTCCCTTTCCTACTTTCTCTCTCTCTTAAATATCTTCCTGTACACTGGTATTATTCCCCCGGACTGGAAAATTCAAAAAATCATACCCATTTGCAAAAGTACCAAAGATCCAAGTCTAGGCTCAAGTTACAGACCGATTGCTCTCTCTTCAACACTTTGCAAAGTAGCTGAAAGAATGATTAAGAATAGATTAGACTGGTTTGTAGAGAAAAATCATATTCTTCCCCCTTCCCAGTTTGGATTTAGAAAGGGTAAAAGTACCCTTGATAACCTTTCCTCTCTTGTTACAGATGTCAAATTAGCGTTATCTATAAACGAATATTGCATTGCAGTATTTTTAGACATCTGTGGAGCATACGACAATGTAAATATACCCATTCTTAAAGAAAAGTTTCAGGCGATTGGTATTCCTCCTAAATTGGTTCAATTCATTATCAATTTGCTCTCCGAAAGAACTGTTTTTGTAGATGGATCCGAATCCTCTCCCCACATAAGACAAATATTCAAAGGACTCCCGCAAGGGTCTGTCTTAAGCCCGATACTGTATAATATTTACACATACGATCTGGAAAAATCTATTCATTTCATGTGCAACATACTCCAATATGCTGACGACTTAACGTTTCACAAAATATCCGCCAATCTTTTCATCGCAGCATCAGCAATCAACAACGCTCTTAGAAAACTCTTGGCGTGGTTAAATAGTAATGGTCTTGAACTTTCCCCTGCCAAAAGCAAAGTTGTCATCTTCACTCGTCGACGAAAGCTTCCGGATATTCAGGTGAGATTTGGCGATGAAGTCATCCCTATCTCTAAGGAAGTTAAGTTCCTCGGAATGTTTTTGGACTCCAAGCTTACTTGGAACTCTCACATATATCACGTTGTTACAAAATGTGAAATCAACATCAATCCCCTTAGATTTCTAGCCGGAGTGTGGTGGGGATCCCACCCAGCTTCTTTAAAACTTCTATACAATGCCCTCATCCGAAGCCATCTCGATTACGGATCTTGTCTGTTTGAGCCAATGTCCACTTCAAATTCTCATAAATTAGATAAAATCCAGTCAAAATCTCTTCGCCTTGTCTTAGGAGCCATGAAATCTTCCCCAATCAACGCAATGCAAGTGGAATGTTGCGAACCTCCCTTACATATAAGAAGGCGATGCCTAGCAGAAAAATATGTTTTCAAAATATGTTCAATAACATCCCATCCCTTGATTCAATTCTTAAAGTATGAGGTTAATTCAAATCCCTTTTGGAAAAATCATTCCCCTCCCCTTTTCTATAATTGCTACAACTCTTTCCTGGATTTATCTACAAACACCTATCTCAATGAATCTCTTCCCTTATACTCATGCCCCTATGAAAGCCTTACTTTCTATCCGAAGGTCCATCAATTTATAGGAAAAAGTAAAAAAAATATTAAAAACTCAACTCAATTAAATAATGCAGAATTTAACAAAATTATTAAAACAACTGGCCAAATTACATAAAAATTTTCACAGATGGTTCCAAACACAGTCAGGACTCCCATTGCGGGGCCAGTGTCTACGTTCCTCACAGAAAATTGTGTTTCCCACACAAACTTCCCAAAGAATGCTCCATTTTCTCTGCTGAATGCATAGCTATCATAGAAGCTCTTCAACTCGTCAAATCATTAAATATTAAAAACGCACCCATCCTTTCAGACTCGCTTAGCTCACTACAAAAAATAAGCGCATCCCCACTCAATTCCTGTAGCGACTCTCTAATCTGCTAGATCAGGAACCTGCTGCATTCCATGTCACTGGTTCATGCATCAGTGGTCCTAGCCTGGATACCGGGACACCTCGGTATTACTGGGAATGACATGGCTGATTATATTGCTAAGGAAGCCACTGCCCATGGTCCGTTAAGTGATATCCCTATTCCGGTTAGAGACCATTTCCCTATTCTAAAAACTAAGTACCAACTCCAATGGTCTTCTGAATGGAAAAAATCTTCTCTGATAAAAGGTCACCAGTACTCATTAATTCAACCTTCTATTCCTGTTAAGCCCTGGTTTCACAAATACACTACCATGCCTAAAAAATATATTTCTTCGTTAACCCGAATGCGGCTGGGTCACACTTGTTGTCTTAGCCATCTTGCCAGGTTCCACATAGTCAGTTCGCCGTACTGTGATTGTGGGTCAGAGGATACTCTGGACCATATTTTTTTTGAGTGTCCTATCAATGACCAATTTCCAAACTTCATGCATGAATTGGTAAAACTTGGTATTAAATTGCCTACCAGTATACCCTGCCTTCTTAGTCTAAACACTACTGAAATTTACCATTTGTTGGCAAAATTTATTTATAAAAATGGCCTTAATATCAGATCTGACCATAATAATAAATATAAACCAAATTTCTTTCACTTTCATTTGTATTCATTTGTTCAGGTTCCTATTTTCATTTTTTTGTTTTTAATGAGTTTTTATTATTCACAATGTACATTTGTTACGTATACATCTTTATTTTCATCTATTTTTACTAATCCCAACTCTGAATATATTGACTGAGTTAAAGCACTACTCTTTATGCATTTGTATATTTTTCTTGATTCTTTTATTGTATTTGTTTATATTCATTTCATAGTACTGTTTGAAAAAAAATAATGCTTCTAATTTTGGAAAAATCAGTTCTTTTAAATAACAAAAAATGCCCACTACTATTGTGCACAGGTTCCTATTTTTATAATTTTGTAATTACCTATTGTTACCAGCTCTGTATTGTTTTTGTTAAGTTATGTTAATGTTACACCCATGTTATGTTAATGGTAGGTTTATGTTTATGATATGTTATGTTCATGTTATGCTATGATATATTTATGTTATGTTCATGGTATGTTTGTGTTATGTTTATCTTTATGTTTTATAATCACAATTGTTTACTCCCATATGTTGTGTTTGTTTATAAGATTGTCAATTTCATAATTCTGTTTAAAAAAATCGCTACTAATTTTAGAAAAATCTTTGGTTAAATAACGAAAAGCGCCCACTTATATTGTACACAGGTTCCTATTTTTATAATTTTGTGATAATCTACTGTTACCAGCTCTGTACCGTTTATGTTAAGTATGTTATGTTGTGTTTAAGTTATGTTATGTTTATGTTATGTTATGTTTAGGTTATGTTTATATTATGTTTATGTTATGTTTGGTTTATTTATGTTACGTTATGTTATGTTGTGTAATCAATTTTATCCTGTAATTTGTTGTATTTATTAATAAGAAAAATGTTGTAATATATGGCCAAGATCACTCTTAATGGGTGAAAGCCAATATAAAGAATAAAAAAAAAAATAATATTATCGTTTTTTCTAATAGCGAATCTCCCATCCCTACAAATATCAATATTGCCATAGAACAAAAAGATACGTCTTTTACTGGCCGCTTTTGCCTAAATTTATTAACCGACGGAAAAATCATTCAAAATGGCAGATAAACACGCGAAGGCGGGATTTTTAGATGGGGACATTATGAAAATAATCCACGAAATATCTTTTATTAATCAGGTGAAAATTCCAATACAACTTTTATGAATTTTTCTTAGTTTTGAATCCTTTTTTTTATCGCGTATGTACCTTATTTTGTTACAGCGCTATTTAAATTGCTACAAAGACCGACAAGAACTTGAAAAACAAACAATCTCTTTGAATAAAGAGTTACAAGATACTAAAGAAACTGTTAAGTTGCAAATCATTGAACTTGCGGAATCAAAGCAGCTGCTAACTGATCAGCAAGTCACAATATCCAAACTGGTTGCAATTAAAAACGAAGTAAAACGTTACAAAGATGACATATTGGCAAGGGAAAAACTAATTGATGACTTGGAAAAGGTATTTGACCTATGTTTTAATTTTTAATATTTATGGTATGCTACTCAAAGACTGTCATTTACTTGTTTGATTTTGAGGAATGAATTACAATTACATTTTTTTTCTTTTAAGGAAAAAACTGAAAATCAAAACCGCCACCAACTGAATCAAAAAACATTCGAAGAAGAAATTAATAAAAAAGTTATGGATACTAAACGCGAATATGAGGAAAAAGGTATATTTTTATCGAATTTGATAATGATAAACAGTATTTTTTATTGTTTACTGCTGATGCTTACTGTTAACTACCGGACAGCAAGTAGTTAAGTGTAGAGTATGGATATAGGTACGGTGATATGGATAGGTACGTTCTAAAATATACCTAATATTCTAAAAGTTTGGCAGTGTGTTTTTTGACGGTTCTTTTTAAGATATTTTACTACCATTTCAGTGGAATTTTCTTTTACGGAGCCGAATAACATGTTGTGTGCAAGCAATGTATCTTTGAGAGTACCTACCACGTTCGAGTCAATTCTGTTTGCGATACCTTTTCTTACAATACAAATGAAAAAAAATTATAAATTTGAATAAAATATATATCTAATAAATATTTTTCTGATTAACAGTTAAAAACCTGTACAACCAAATGAATATCATGTCGTCTGAGAGCGTTTGCAGTGCCAGAAGGGCGGAAAATGAAAAACAGCAGTTGATTGCAGAAAAAGACGAAATAGTTCGTGAAAATATTTCATTTATTAATAATTTTCAAAAAATATTTGATAGGTTGCATACTTTTTACTTTTTTTTTTCAGACTAATAGATTGGTTTTGGAATACGAGGAGAAATTGCAGCGAGCGCATGCCCTTTACATGCGCTTGAAAGATGAGAACAGGACAAATAAAAATGTAAGTTTTTTAATTAAGAGCTTAGTGAGCTCATTTAACTTACTTCTGGATAATGAATTAAAACATTTTTAAACATAGAAAATTATTTATTTGATTTGTAAAATCAACCCGTAAAAATAAATTGTTTTTACTATAATACATCAATTTTAAAACTTAAAAACAAAGTTTGATTTATCTAATGATTGACTTTCCAGGGATTTGATTCGATAACTCTACCAATCTCGCCAAATGCCAGTCAGGAAGGACCGATTTTTATTTCATGCATTAAATGCTGTAATGTCATGCAATTTCAAAGAAATGCGTATATGTCCGCGTGTGTAGTCGTAATTTCCACCAAAAGTTGATAAAATGCATTGTCATAGACAACGAATTTATTTGAGGATTTTCAGCTTGATCGGATGTCTGGAAGTGGGTTAGTTTCCGCTTCCAAGTTTTGCATTCATTCATAACCTAAAATAAAGGTGAAATTCAATTAGATGTATTTAAAACTCAATTTGGCCTGTCTGGGACTGGAGTCGAAATGTTTTACGTAAACTGGCGACATCGGTTTTCTTTCCACACGGTGTAGGTAGCCCTTAATTATTTAAGGTAGGTACACATATTTACTCATGTCAGCATAATGTTATCAATAACGGAATAGTTTACTCGTGGCAGCAGAATAATATCAATATCGGAATAGTTTATTCAAGTTTTTTGGTAGAAAATGGCATAAACTAAATAAAATACGATAGCACGAAGGGCGGAATCGAATGATTTCCTCCCGGGAAAGCTTTCGACTTCGAGTCTTGGTCACAACCACACACAAATTACGGTAGTGGTCGCAACCTAATGGCGCTTGCGGTTCGGCTTGCAAGAGTATAATTACACCTCTATTCCTAATATATCGCAACACGTGTTCATGCTCCTGCATCTGCCTTGATAATATATAATGACGAAATGTGAAGATATTTGGATTTTTATAAACACGTGTTCCGACATCGTGATAACAAATTCGTATTTAACTAAAAGTTTATCAGGAAACCTATCAATTCATTCGTTAAAGGCCTGTAATTCCGTTTTTAACCTGACTAATAATAATTTTAAGAGATTCTCAATAAATTAGAATATTAATACTCATTTTTCTACGTGTAGCATAATATATTTTCTTCTTTTCTTATCTCTTTCTATTTTTGATGTTGTTTTAATAAAATTAGACACTATTATGTTGTGTATAAACAGGACATAATTTCCGCGAGCCAAGCCACGAACTATGGGAAAGGAACGAAGCAACCGCAAGCGGTGTTCCGTGCCATAATTCTTGGTTCGGTTCGCGTTTTTTTGTCATGTTTATACGCCCATTTAGATATCTAACTAGCGCAGACCCGCGAAAAATCACAGGATATTTATAGGATTTGTGAAACTGAAAATATTTATTAAATATTTGCCTCAGACACCGCTAGTACCTACCTACCTAAACATTATACCTAAAAATAATTATTCAGTTTTATATCCGTTAAAAATTTAAACAAAAGAAATACACTTATTTATTATTATTAGCTAGCTGTACCCCCCCCCACGCGTTGTTGTGGCTCAGTTTGTTAGCCGATGTTGTTTAAACGTCCAACGCTGTTTTAAAAAAACCATCTTTGTCCAACAGATGGCTGTTAAAAAAAACACAGGTGACATCTATGTAATATAACTATATAAAAACACATGCGTATTCGAATGCAACGTTGCAAAAAACTTTCGGAGATTTAAGATTTTGAACAAACGGACATTAACATTATATTTATTTATAAAGATAGATGGATTTATTATTGAAATAATTTTAGCTCATTCATTTTTATTAGTTATTTAGTACCTACGTATTTGGTGCTCGTAAAAAAAATGTGACATTTTCTCTTTATTTAAGAGACTTGAAATATTGGAGCAGAGAATACCTCGAACCAACATAGTCGCTCCAAATGTTCTTCGAGCCAATCCAGCAACATTCCAACCGGAATCGTCTCTAGACAATAATTCCCACGAGCCACAATCCGTCAGAAGTAATAACCAGTTTGCAGTTGATATGGCCAATAAGCAGCCGGCGAAACAGCTGTCCTCGAATACTGGGCCTTATAAACTGATACAGAAAGGGAACTCTGGGAATTATAAACCTTTGCCAGTTGTTATAACTCCGTTAGCGGCGACCCAGCCAGAACAGAAGACATTGAAGAGGAAGCTATTTAATAAGGCTTTGGACGACTTTCACGATGTCTTTTAATTTTATTATGTTATTTATCCATTGTTTATCAAAGTTTAAATATTATCCATGCAAGATTGTTGCAGGTATACCTACCTAGGTGTATCCTATGTTAATGGTTCAACTTGTAGATACCTAAACATTGTTATATCCATAAAGGTATCCTTTTGTTTATATTATATGTTCCACCACAGTTCAGAAATAAAGATCTTTGAGTTCATATCCTGGTCGTTTCAATATCTACTTTTATATACAATCTTTTGTGTAATAACGTTTTTTTTTTATAATACCGTTTTTTTATATAATACCGTTTTTTTATAATGACGTTACAATATATACGCGCTGTAGAAATCTTAGTAGCAAGAAGAGCAAGTCAATTACCAGTAAAAGCCAAGAAATAAGATTTCATTCGTAAATACACATTATTATTTTTAACATAAAAAATACAATTATTTCGTTTGTTTCCCCAAGATTTTCAGCGCCATTACAGTAAATGAGATAGCGAACGTGGGAACATATAAGTACAAGAAGGATAGCCTAATAATAGCAATAGGTCGGATCATACAGTATTCCGTGTTCGTCTTTCAGTGTAAGCGTATCTTGTTATGTCAGTCAGTCAGTCACACCTGTGATGTACTCGTATAATGAAGTGTTCGACGCAAATACGAAAACAGATTTGAAATGTCTATCTTTGTCATAGATGAAAAACGTTTGAATTAAGAATTTACTGGAAACAAGAGCGTTTTCTTACTACCCACATTTTATCTTGAGTCTGTGAGACAACCAAGTCTAGATGTATTGTAACGTCATTGCTCCAGATTAGTTTTGTGAACCCTTAAAATTAATGACTAAATGATAATTAATAAATAATATTGTTAGAAAATAATTAATGCGGTGTTTTTTTATTCCCGAACCATCTAATACGTTGTCAACGACAGATTGTCATTACTCATTATGTATGTTGATGATGTTGGAGTATTTGAAACTCCATCACAAAACATCCATTCAATGACGTATGTGCGTAATATATCAAAATTATGGATCGACGATCAGCACCATTTTGAATTAGTGACATTCTGACAGTCGCCGGAAAATGAGTAGATTATAATCATAGCAACTAGCGGGTTCAGACGTTTCAATTTTATTGAATAACAAGATTTCTAACATAAACTTGATCATCTTTGTTGAAAGAATGTTTCTACTTGTCAATGTGCTTTCAAGTGTCGAGTTGATCAACTAAAATTGAAATATCTGAACCCGCTAATCATGACCGTTATGGTTGACAGCCGACTATTATTTGTTCAAAAGTTGTAAAGGGTCGCAAATCGGCGATTAACGGGGACCGATATAATTTTAAAATTGTTCTGATCGTCGATTTGATTGTCATAATAATATGTGATTGAGTTTAAAACATTAACAATTTAATTTGTTCTGGAATAAATAAATAAACCTATTCGTGGGATTTGTTTAATAAATAGCAATCTACGACTCACAATAACTACTCATTGTTACGAAAACGCGTTTTTTTAAACAATTTTCATTTCGATAAGGATTATGGTTAGGTACCTACTCACGCATAAGTTCATTAGCCATAAAATATCATCATACATCGTTAGTTTTTTGTAGTTTTGCGAGGTGTAACGGCCGGCATGTCGACATTCTAAATTCACTCAAATCAGTACCTGCTTTATCGAATGCCGATTTCAATCGCATCGTTACACGGTTTTCTAAGCAAATTAAGTAAGTAAGCAAGCAAAGCAATTTTGAATACAAGAAAAAAGCACTTGTATTAAAACAAATGGTCCACCCGTTTTATACCTATCACAAAGATTTTAGGCGTTTTTGTACATCCCGTCTTCATATTTTATACGCAGTATATATACATATATTTCTTTTACGCAGTTTTCTGATAAATGAACACGGAGAAAAAAAATCATTGCTAATTTATTAAGAATCTTTTCAATCTATTCGGAATCCAGTTAAAAACGGGATTGCAGGCTTTTACGAATGAATAAATATGTTTCCTGATAAACTTATTGTCAATGACGATTATATTTTTTCAATGTCGGAACACGTACTCTTGAAAATCATAATATTTTCGCATTTCGTCATTATGTATTATCAAGGTAAATGCACGTGCTTGAACACGTGTTCCGATATATTAGAAATTTACTAAAAGTTTATCAGGAAATCTGCACTCCCTTTTTAAACTGATTACCGATAATTTTAAGAGATTCGCAATATTCATTTTTCTTCGTGAAGTCTGAATCTCAACTTGCCGCAAGGATGTTTTTTGTTTTTCTTAGAAAGGTAAACATTCCCCGGTTACATACGAATAACCTAACAATATTTGATTCTCCTATGACCTGCTTGTGCTGAGATGGAGGACCTTGCCGTTCTGAACACAAACTTTAATTCAGTTTTTCTTAGCAATTAAAAATATAAATTAACTAGAATACTAGGCAGGTAGGTACCTACTTATCTGTATAAGCACAACAGGCAATATTTTTCGGATTTTTTAATAAATTAAAACTCTCTTTTCTAAAACTTTATTAAAAAAATATGTACATGAACAATGGACATGCTCATATCGACGACGGTAAGGCAAAAGGGCGTAAGCGACAATTTAGTCAAAAATGAGTGAATCACTCAATTTTGATTACAATTTTTGCATGATAAAAACGGTATATTTATCCCTTTTTTGATTGAATTAATTACGCCCTTTTGCCTTTCCGGCGTCGATATTGTAACAAATGCAAGTCAACGTGGTAGTAGTGTTAAAATTATTCTTATAAATATGGTAATAATGTTTATTTACACTCTATTAATCTTTTGAATAATTACACTTTTTTGAATTAACACATCATAAAAAATAATTATATCATATTTTATTCCTACGAAATAAGATTTTATAAAAAAAAAATATTGGTAAATTTATAGGTAGTAATTATTTTTAAAGATATATTAAAAACGCAGTAATTAGGTTCTAGGTTGGTAAAATTTAAACAAAAATGGTAAGTGTGTACTACATTCATACAAAATATATTATAATTAAATAATGCATCAGTAAAATTGTACAGAAAAAACAAAAACGTATTTTGACATAATATTATGTACAGCTAAAGTACATACATATGTATATACCTGTCTTGGAAAATTATTTGATGATTATATTATATTAAATTAAATATTATATTAAAATATAATTATATTAAAATATAATTAATTATATAATTATATTAAAATAATACAACGTTAAAATTATTTTATGTACAATCTTATTTTACAATTATTTTTGATAAAGGAAGTCAAAAAAATCTTAAAATATTGAAAGGCTTAAAAAGTTATAGGAAAACGACAGTGATTGCATTTCTACATCGAAAAATCGTTCAGAACCTACTTGATCGTTGATGTATATACATTTTTTGAGTGAAATAGTATAAATAAAGGCGAGAATCGATATAAATTGTTAAGGGGCCTACACAGCCACATCGACAACAAATCTGTCTGTCTGTAGGCTGTCGCCGGTTGTTTAACAGAATATCAATCATCAATAGACCTAGCACGCTCGGCTACGCTAATTTATGAATATATTTATCAATATCGACTAATTACCGATAATTTTATAAATGTCGATTAATTACCGATAATGTCGATAAAAAAACCTTAATCGTATCAATATTGATAATTATGGTGGTCGTGCTAGGGACCCAGGAAAAGGTTCAAGAATATTTGGACGTTGAATATTTATCTTCATTATTGTCGTTGGCCATGAGCTGGTCGAGGGAGTGCCAGCTGCAGGAGTAGTCTATCTTCAGGTGTCCGTACTGGCTGAGTCCGAAGTTTTCCGGAGGGGTCTTCAGGACTGGGGAAATGCTGCTGAGAGTGCTGAGGCTCAGTTCGCCCTGACTCAGGTAGCCGGCACTCTCGAGCATTCTGCAGTCCGGGCAGTGGATGTTGCGGATTCTCCTGATGGAAAACAACACAAAAGTAAATATACATTGTCATGTATGAAAGTCATGAACATAAACCGTAGAACCGTAAACCTAATCTTTTACAGAAAAATAAATATTTTGGGATGAGCTTTTTGTATCTTTTAAGAGATTTTAGGCAATATTCAAAGTATCCAAGAATCATCATTATCACATATGCTTATATATGCACACAATAAATATGCACTATAAATTCCAAAATATCCACTAGCAACGCCACGATATTGGCTTAAAATATACAATAAAAATATAACTAACGTCTTGCAGTACAGTGGGAGTTAGATTCATACGTATCTTGGACACACTCTCTCTTTCCTTTATTTAAAAATATCTCCTCACAGCATCCCCAAAGAAGACATGGGCCGTAAGGGAAATTATTTTCCTCAGGGCCTCCTCTGTTGAGTTAATGTAAAAAAAAACAATAATAAAAATATAAACAGGAAATGTCTAAAATATATTGAAAAGGTGAAAACGAGTGTAAATATCCATTGTTGAAAACATACTTATGCAAAATGTATGTCTAATTATTATCACATACATGTACTACCGCTAGGAGGTCCGTTGTAATCAATTTTTTCCATTAGGAAACATGTGAGCCATAATATGTTACAACGGGGCTATAACTCTACGGCTACGCCAAAGTTAGACCGTCGTCCCACGGGTCGGTAAGCAATCGACATAAACGGAACGCTGCAAGACCCTGCACAGAAAATTAATATCGGTATACTAAGGTAACAGTGTGCAGCGCAGTTCAGTGTGGATTTTTTCTGCGCAGGGTCTTGCAGCATACGGTTTATGTCGATTGCTAATCAAACCCGTGGGACAACGGGCTTACTTAAATTTCCCACAATACATACAGTAATTCTTTGTGCGTCTGGGATGTCAGAATATTGATGAGATAACACTCAGTACAATTACTGCAAGTTCATACACGTAGCACTAAGCATTTATAACGGCATGGACATTGATTTCGTCCATATGTAAGTAAATTACAGAAGCCAGCCGGTGGCACAGAGTGCAACAAGCCGTTACCTAAACTTTCTCACGGGAGCCGGCCTCATCTGGGGAGAGGGCCTGCTGTGTGTCTTGGAGTTCTTGGGGAGTGTGATCTTCCTCTTCCTGGATGCTGTCTCGTAGACGTACACCAGGGAAGGGTCTGCTGAACCAGGTTCGCAGGGAACGGTGGTGGTGTAGACGTAATTCTCGTTGCCGCTGGACAGGGAACTTCCAGTGTCTGAAAGATGAATATTATTAGTGTTTTTTAAATAAAATTGGATTTCTAGGTTGGCCACATCCGTGCGATGTCCCAAAATATAGATATCTCCATGGCCAATGTTTTTTAGAATTACAAAAGTTGGAAAACTTAATTGCGTTTCAACATAATAATATAATGTAGATATAATATGAGTTACGCGGGTCAAATTATATAGATGTAATATTTCTGTACACACTAATTTGATTTATGAATTTTCAAAAATCATTTTCAACAAAAGTCAAAATGTCTATTGTCTTGGGTCCATCGATATTTCAAGTTCGTTCTCGTTGATAGGGATTAGTCTTTCGACAATTATTAGTAACAAAAGCACGTTTTATGGAACATTAACCACATGCTACTTTATGTCGTTATTTAGCAAGAATTTAATGCTAACTTATCCACGCTATTGAGAAATGGGCCGGATATATTTTGTACCTACACGCATAGTTTCTAATTATACGTAAACGCACAATTATTCAGATGCGTTAATTTTACAGAAGCTACCGTTTCTGTAATCGATCGGAATCGATATTGAAACAACTTAATAGTTCCTATTGTCATGAATGCGTTATTCTTATCAAGTGCCTAGAGGGCACCTACCTACAATCAGCAAATTTCCCATGAAAAATATTTTTCATAATATCAAATAAAGATTACTCACATATTTTTTAAATGACCCACCATGCCTGGATCACTAGAGCCGCCTCTGCATGCATTATATATATATATATATATAAAAGCCTTGAGGAAGAAATTCTATAAATGATAGTGAAAACCTTATCAAAATCATATTATTAGAAGAACTAAACGCACAAACGGACAGACGCGGATAGCGACTTTATCTTATACTATTCAGAGATTAAGGAATCCCCAGGGGATCAATCTTTGGACCACTTTTAATAGATTATATTGATATACTGAGGGTAATATCTTTGAAAAAATCTGTAAAAAACGTATGAATGGGTAAGTCGTTATTCAGACCTCTAGTTTCAGACAGCTCTGCAAATAATTGCAAATTAAACAAGATTTAACCTTTAGTTTACGCCACTTACATATTTAATTTACTCACGACATCGCCATAAATACGTGTATACTCATCCACTAATATGTGTATTTGGCTCACGAAGAATGGGTATTTTATACGAATATGTGAACTGTAATTACTTTTACTAATGCCCACGATATATATTTCTCGGCAAAGGTTTTGATACAAATACTGGTTTTCACTTATTTCGTCTGAAAGACATATGGCAGGCCTTGTTAATGTATTTTATTATATTGAAAGATGTTTTCACATTATCATATTTATTAGTTCATATAAGAATAGTACATATCATAAATATTATGCAATAATATAGGCACTTGTGTCCGTGTAATACACGATGGGTGGCAGTGCAATATAAGTAGGCCCCCGTGTAAGGGCGCCAGTGCAATAATACAGTGTGATTTACGTAGGATTTAGAATATAAGTCGATCGACATAGTTGGCATCAGGGGTTATGTCCCTGAGCATTACCTCGGACTAGCTCTTACAAAGGCATGATGTCGTTTCCCACTCAAGGCTTGGGGTCAGCAATCAGCTTCTGCTACCATCGTTCAAAGCGAGACAGGGGGGTCCAGTAAAGACAAAATAGTTATCTTTCAACGTTATTAATTCAACGCTTTGATATAGCAAAGGGCCACGTTACAACATCAAAGGGGTCATAAAGAAAGGGGTCATAAAGAACACATCTTATACATATGGGACATGGTAAACATTACGGATACAAAGTATGATCCCATCTAATTGTGATATCACTCTCTGAAGTTACAAAATCGGCACTGAGTTTGCGAAAGCACATGAATAGGGGGTAAAAAGGTCAAGCTTACATAGTTTATTCTACAGGTGATGCTTTTGTGTAGCGGCCATTGCCCACGCGCAGCGAGCACGTTGGAACATGAGTGAACAAGGTTGGATTCGCCGAGAAGTCCGGGCAGGAGTTTATACTATATTCCTTGTCGAAAGGTAATGATTTTGGGGTGATTATCCAGACGTTAGTCTGGATATTCTTTTGTATTCGGATTCGGCTTCCGAGTCGCGATACGCAACTCGCAGGATCAGGAGGGCAGTATCTTGAGAGGGCGAGGGGCGGCGAATGATGGCTTACGGCGTGGGCGAATAGTTATGTATTTCGCCACTAGGACGCCGATGGCGAGCATTTAGGTTCGGCAAGTGCTGCTGGTGATAGAAAGAACTAGCGTGTATCACACTAGATTATTATTATTATTTCCTACGATTCAAACCGCTACCTAACACTTACTCAATTCTTGCAAAGCCCATTGGAAAATAAGATCGTAAACAGCAAACACGATTTTTTTAGCAATGCAGATAGTTCAAATGCTGCTGAAAGGAGTGGGGACAGCGAGGAGATTGGGGAGAGGAAGGTTTGGAAGAACCTGGCTATTCAGATCTAGTCACTAAACACAGCAAAAGCCATTTCAAACAACGTTTCGATTCTGAATGTTGGGCGATACTGTTTGTTTCCACCACTCTGGAGCGTGTTGCCAACTTTCAAAATATCATTTTATGTTATGTATGTGCGAAATAACACATAATATTATCAACTACTAAAATTTATTCGCACACACTTGGTTTCGAAGAACCGAAGCTGAAGAACCGTCCATTTGATGTTAATTTAAGATGAAACAGATGTAACAAATTATCGATTAATAATTATTGAGCCCCGGGGCACGTTTATCAGTTCAGACTCACCATTATAAGTAATCGATTTTCTTGCGGAGAAAGTTGCATGCCGGTTACATGGGGCGAATTAAATTTTGGTTCACGTAATGAATGTGTAACAGGGGCCGGTAAACTGAATAAAGTTGATAAGTACAGGTACTGTACAGGTGGTTTACCATAATCAGAGACCTGGTTAGCGATCGCCGACCCAACTAACCGAACGAGCATCTTGAATGGATTTCAACAGCATGACCGTTATGCTTGACAGCTGATTACAATTTGATTAAAAGCTGAAACGCGCCGAGAACCATTAAATAGTCAAAAATTCAAAATGTCGCGGTCGTCAAATATATGGTAGAGTTTGAAAAATTAATGTGAATAGATATTAATTTTTTAATATACCTACGTAATAAACATGGTGTCCGGGGGTAAAGTGCACTAACTTCGGGCGGTGATTCTAGAATCTAGAATCTAGATGGTAGTAGAAGTAAAAAAGACAGTTAACCTATTTTGATATTCCATTACAGCCATTTGAATTTCGATTTTGTTTTCTGAATGAATGAAGTGGAATCTTGGAAGTGGAAATTAACCCAGTTGCCGACATAGTGGCGAGCTGAAACTCGGCAGATAAACTTGTTGTCGATGACAATGCATTCTGTCAACTTTTGACACAAATCATAAAATTTACAGCAGTTAAAATACGAAACAAATTGTAGTAATATTGAAGAAACAAATATTAGTAAATTGTGTATATGTATACACTTATTAATAAAAATAGATGTATTATAGTAAAAAACTTCTTTACGGGTTGATTTTTTCCCATGCAAAAACATGTATTTCCCTAGAAGATTTTTTTTCTATGCAAACATTTCAACTTTTTTTTAACCTGAAAACCATCTTAAAAAATTCAAGAAAATATCTTCTTTTTTTAGCTGTACTATCATATAGAATCAATCACCTCCAGAAGTTAGTACACTTTATCCACGTTCACCTTGTACGTTATATATTTTTTTTAATACATTCGTTTTTAAACTCGTGATGTTATAATAATAAGAAATTGAAAACATTTGTTTAAACAATGTATAATTATTTTTACGATTGATATTTTAGTCCGTTTTAACGAAAGTATTAAATGAATCTCTGTGATTTAACTCAATAACGCAATTTGACAGCAAGTAAAATGTACATTATGACTGTTCAAAAAACAATACAGAGAAAATGCTTCAATGCCTAGTGAATTATATTCCAAAAATAGCCGCTGCTTTGAAAACATGACTAAAAAATTTTTAAAAAATACTACATGCACTAGATATCCTCACTGAACGGAAAAAATTTCGTGCATTACACCATGCAAAGTTGTCGAATGATTATAGTAACAGAAGACCCACTTGCCCAAGTACTGGTATTTTTATTTGCACTGCATGTAGCCTTTTGTGTAGTAACTTAGTCCAAATACAACGTGTGCCATTTTAGCGCTTTACCAAATATGCCTTGCAAACGAGTTCATTTGCTGACGATTATAGGCATTAAGCAAGTAACATACATCTGATGGTGTTCTGCGTCGTTGGCATTTTAACTGGCATCGACCTCATTTGTATATATTAAAACAAAAACGTTAAATAAATACCTTTATTAGTACTAGGTACATACAACAGGTTTTAAAAAAGAATTGAAATAACTTTTAATGAGTTGGGAACAATGGACCTCGCGTCCAAAGAATTGTTTTTAATTTTCTCTTCTCTAAATAGTATAAAATAAAGTCGCCATCCGCGTCTGTCTGTTTGTGTGCTTGGTTCTCTTAAACTCCACACCGGATTTTGATAAGGATCAAAATAATGTTTTACAGTATTGTACATCTTAAAAAGGCCTACAGAAAAGTCCGTTATAGTATACGTCCATCTGCTAAGAATAACCCCCAGCAACGCCGGGTAGCTAGTATTTGATAAATCAAAAACAAAATTGCATATGAAATATTAAGATTTGTAAGTAGGTACCTACCTACTTAATTATAAGCCATATATTTTTTGTAACATTTTTTAAATTTCAAATAAGGAATTATACAATTTGTCGATGACAATTCTATTGTCAAACTTTCTTCGGGCAGGCAGGTACCAATAGTGCATTATTTTTAAATATAACAAATTATTATTCATTAATAATATATTTTGTACGAAACGTAAATGCAACAGAATTGATAGATAAAATTCACAGACCAATATAATTAGAGGAGCGGGATAAGATAAATTTGTGAACAAAACTGAGACATTCACAAATCTATTCCAATTTGGGGTGGCTTACTTTCAACAATTTGAATAAAAAATAAAATTCGCGTATCATTTATCTTTTAACCCCTTGGGCAACTTTGGGAGATATTAAATACTATTAGATATTGGATACAAAAATCAAACAACCGTAGAGTCTTTTTGGGAGATATATATCCCAACCTGACACAGTATCCTAAAAGTTATGCATTTTATGCAGTTTCTCAATTTGTATTACGGTGAAAAATATGATTTAATCAATGTTAGAAAGAGAAAATACCGCGTTTTCAGTTTGCATTTAAAAATATACCAGAAAAAATTTAAATAATTTTATGAAACAGTATTAAATATTTGAAAGGTTTGCAAATTTTTAATAAAATATTTTTACATTAAAGGAAAAAGTGAAGTGAAGATAACTTTTATTATACCTTTGCCTAATCAAATAGGTTTTTTATTCGTGTAAATTAGTAATTATTAACCATTGGTATTAAACCTTTTAAAAACTTGCAAATTGTATGCGTTGAAAATTTTAATATTTTTAATTGAATCTTTCATCTGCTTTTAAGAACAGTATTTTATATTGAAATAAGTTCAAAAACAACGATTTTATCTGGAATCAAATGTGATGCGAAAATATTTTCCGCGGAATCTAGGTTCTGATACTTCTCCTAAGAGAGGTATATTGCAAAATAGCAGAGTCTTTAGGGGTTAAATGGAACATTATGCAAGTGTGCTGTATGGTGAGTGGCAAGTACCGTAATAGTTAAGTTTAGTACAGGTAGGTACTTTGATATTAATGCCTACTCACCGAGTAGCACAGATTCCTCGACGGGCCGGCTGCCTTAGAAGGTAGAAGGTCAAGCCATAACGGTGAGGCCGAACGAAGAGAATACTGCGGATTTCCACCTTATGTGCTCTTCACGTCAAATTGATTGATCTTCACGGAATGTCCGGTGAAGATGAAGCAATAAAGACACATTTAAAATCGATCAAGACGATTGAATAGAAAAATCTATGAAATTGTTTGAAGAATAGTTTCATACTTTTTCCGTCTTACTTATTAGATAGTTACGCGACGTTTCAGCGTAAGTGTAGAGTTTTGTTAAACCAAACTTACGCCCAGTTCAACTATACCTTATCCGTGGTTTTCACTATTACATTACATGCTGCGTTATATTTTGTACACTGTGCTTTTTAGAAGGGGGATGAGTTGACTTTTATTTAGATTAGAAAAACAGAAATTGAACAATTCTTCAAATATCAAAGTAAATATTCAAGTTCTGTAAAAGTTCTATTCAAGTTCTGTTATTATTTCATCATGAGTCAGTTGTAGGGCTGGCCTTGTGCAGGCGCAATTGGAGCAGTCCGATACGGGCGCCGACTTCCCCATGCACCAAGGAGCCAAGAGGCGGATTCCCGTTCTCCATCTCTAGCCAACGACAATGTCCCCAATATACCAATTGTCCTCATTTCAGCCTTGGCACAAACTAGAGCGCTACAGTCTATGTCAAATCCAAAATTAGGGGGATAAAGAACGGGAATCCGCCTCCTGGGCATAGCACAGCGTCCTTGAGGTTTTTAATAGAGCCTGTTACCGTTTGGCCTGTTGATTCACAGTACTTGGATAATAACAGAACTTGAATAGGACCTACACAGAACATGAATATTAACTTTGGAATTTGAAAAATTCATCAAATTTCAACCTTCATTTTCGGGTTCTGTGAAAGTCCTATTCAAGTTCTATTATTATATCATTATATCATTATTTGGCTAGTTGCTTGACAAAACTGAAATAATAAAAGAACTTGAAATAATCTTTCACAGAACTTGAAAATTAACATTGAAATTTGAAAATTTTTACGAAACAACCCGTCCTTAGTCTTTGGAAATTATGTCGATTATGCAAAATATTTATAAAATTAGAAAATGCTCGGCAAATTGCAAAGAAAGGAGATTTTGATTAATTTTTGAAAGTAAAAGGAGATTCGCAATGTTGGTTTGCTAACCACAAATCACCAGATCACGATCCTACACTAATAAACAATATTTCGGAGATGTATTGAAACGCAAATGAGTTAATCGTGTAAATTCACAATATCAGTGTTGTTTTTGTTGTAATTTCATGGACGTGAGCACGCAACAAGAGTAAATTATCGTTTAACTATTTTTAAAACGTGGTACATGATGTTTCGATTTAACAATTATTTCTATAAACAACATGCCACCTATAAGACTTTAAAAATCACCACAAATGTTTTTTTAAACTCTCAATAATAAAGAAAGAAACAATTTCACTTTTCTATCGATCGTTGACCTTGTGCATATTAATTTTGAAATTCATTCACTCAGCAGAAAAGTTAGTGGTAAATTTGAATTGGTTTATGAAAATACAAACACATGACAGCATTAAATTAAGTGACTATGGTATTTTATGATAGGTAGTTCATAAAATTTGATTCAACCATGTGAGTTGATGGTTTATGGATGTTACCAATCATTATTAGTCCGACAAATTGTACTCAAACAACAATATGCAAAAAAAAAATAACATAGAAATTCACTTTATGTTGTGGTATGTTATACTTATTCACCAGAGCAAATGGTTATGTACTTCAGTTGGAATATTTAGGTTTTTCTGACAAAAAACACTAAAAAATGTATTTTTTGGAATATACACCTACGCTGTAAACGCAGAAAATGGTTAAAATGAAAATTCTAGCCCATACCCACTCTTAAGGCGAGGCTTAATGCCAAATCACTATTTTGATTAATCTTTATAACGAATTGGTGTACATTATGAATACAAAAAAAATATGTTTTAGGAAATTTTAAGGTTTTCCTATCGTTTCGCTTGAGCAGAATACAAATAAAAACACGAATTACTCAATAAAAAATATAAATATAAACTACAAAGAAAATATTTTTTCAATAGAAATGTATAAACGCATAAAGGAAACAACCTTAAAAAAATACAGTATTATAGCTGAGATAATCTGTGACTGTTTCATTTGATTAACTTTTTTGTTTTCTTATAAAATTATTAACAAAATAAATAAAAAACAAGTTTTGTGCTTGAAATCGAACGTTTCTTGACTCCGTTTGTCAAGCGATTTTAATGCCTATTACCTACAATATAAGGTAGGTATACCAATAAAATACACATTTGCCTTTGACTCCTAGTAGGTACCTAACTATCAAAAAGTTTATAACTCATGTCTTATCTTCCTTGGACTTCCCTGACATTTTCCATCTACTTACACGTAAAATATTCCCCTCTCACACTCCTTTCGATTTGAAACACTTATCTCTAAACAGTAATAGTCTCCTTCTATACCAAAAGTCAAAATTTGATATTTATGTAAAAAGTTTGTGTAAAATTACCAACTGAGCACTTTCAGATAAATAAAATTGCAGTTGATCAAGAAATTCCATACAGAAAAATATGCAATTGCCATGACACCAGATTCTACCTTTTGAGTGTTTTTAGTCATATAAAACATTACAAACAGATACACAGTTGTAAAGTAAAATCAAGATTCACATTACGTTAATCGAAATGCAAATATCACTTGAATCACTGAAAAGTCATTCATTTTGAAACGAACCACTTTTGGGTTAGTCAAATATGACTGGCATTCTCTAACCAAAAAGGTTCGGAAACTTTCAGACCACGAGTCGTAGTTCAAAGGATGAATTCCTACATCATTTAACTTGTAAGTAATATAATTATAAGATATCAGTCAAGTTGAGGTCGTGCTCACAAGTATGCCATCCATTAGCAAAACTTAACAATAATACACCAGTGTTATTGTTAAGTATTGGGGGCAACCATTGATGTATTGTACAGATCGACAACAAGTTGCTCTTTGAAAGTTCATTAAAAAAAACAGGTAAGTTTTCAAAATGAATAATGTTTACTCAAAAGAGAAAACCAAAATCATTGGAAGGTATGTGCTTTCTGTTTTGTGACCATTGATGTGTTGTATTTAGTTAATGTTTGTGACACATGTTTACATAATGCACTGTGTACAATTTAAAGAGACGTAGGTACTTTCACTTTTAAAAAAAAATAAACAAATTATACGACATAATTTTGTCAACCAGCTGCAATCGATGTCAGAAAACCTTAGGTATTTCATTAAATCTATGGCTGGTTTTATTTTATATAAAAGTGATTTTCTAGTGAAAAGTTGGCCCCCGAAAATCGCAAAATTCTGTTTTACAAAATCGTATTAAAGCGACGTCGGAACACGTGATCATAAAAATCATTATATTTTCGCATTTCGTCACTATATCTTTATTAGCAGGGCAAACGCGTTGCGTGTATGAATACGTGTTTCGATAATGTATACTGACATTTTATTATGAAGCGGCCTGCTGTCCCATTTTTAACAGGACTTTAATAAATCAGCAATACGCATTTTTTTTCGTGCATCGGCCGTGAATTTTATTTTCATACAAATCTACAGTTCTATTCCGAGGTTGATAAAATGTTGGGCACTTGATTTTCAAAACAATAGGAAGATCACTGTCTACATCTAATTTCGAAAAAACTCTGTATAAAGCCTGGACAACGCCGGGCACTTCAGTAGTCCATAATAAAATTCTGCGAGCAGACCTAAATTCTGAGGGAAATCTTTTTGTTATTAGACTTGAGACCCTTTGTTTATTAAAATTACGAAAAACGTAATTTATTTTCTTTACAAAAGAAAATAAAATACGTTTTTCTTAGACTTAAAAAGAAATTTTAACCTTATCCCGATCTGCGCAATGAGCAGGTACATGTACACTCACATTTCAAGGTCAATTCAATATGAACCACTTTAAAAAACAAATGAACATTTTATAACCCCCCTTCTTCATAAGAACACCCTCTGAACAGAGCTGAACAGTGTAGAGTGACTCTTCAAATATTTTTTTTCATATTCGATCAAAATCAAAAGTTATTGGACATTGTATCTTGTCTCCTATCGCTTGCCGATCCACGCGTCAAGATGTGAACTCAGAATCTATGGAACACCAATGTCATAAACGCCGTTACCTATGAGAAAACTTTCGCTATGCATCCATTAGTTAGCAGAAGTGTAAACAATCTGAACTGCGAGGAGATACCTTATTAATACAATCCAGCCTCAATTTATTCTAAACTCAAAAGATTTAATGAATTATTTATGTTTTCCATCTTCTGGCGTGAGGCGTGACGCCTTGCTTGGGAACCGGAGAAAGCCACAAACAGATTAAAACGCTATCAATTTAGCGTTAGATATGATATATCTACTCGTTTGGTTCTTGGCGAAGATCTGCACTCGACCTAAATTATAAATAAGTTAACAATGATACTTAAAAAGTGATTTTCACCTCCTGAGGAGGTTGCCCAAAAAATCTCACGCCTTCTAGGTCAGTCAGTCTATTGGCAAATAATCACATAGCTCATAATATCAGGTATCGTAAACGCTTTGTCTTTTTGGAGCAGGTTCACCAACATGATTTTTTTCTTGTGTGTTGATGTTAATTACATATTTTCAAAATGTTAACAGCAGATACACCTGTGATTAATCTTGCGTGATGATGCCATTTTGATCCAAATTAGATTCATGAAATGAATTACTACGCTATGGAAAACGAGATAATGAATTTCATATTTTCTTTACCCACTGTATAATTCACACATTTCTTATCGTGAGTTGGGCTTGCAGCTACGACTTTTATTTACAATAGTAAAGTAAATGGGTAGGTATCTATTATGTGAATAAGAGATAATATGAACTTGTAAAATAATCTAAACTTTATTTACTAAATAACACACCATTTAAATGTAAGTACAACTACGGAAATATATGATTTTAGATTGCGGGGAGAGTAGGTATCATCTTACGCGTAGCCTGGGGAATAACGAATTGCCCACAGCTGTTGACTAGTGTTGCCAAAGTTGAGAGAATAATACCTATGCCTATTGAACGAAACAATTATTTCCACTAAGTACTCGCTACAACATCATATGTAATGAAGACATGTAGGTAAGGGGAGTTTTTTACGGTTGCCGAGATAGCTCGGTGGTTAAAGAAGTCGCCTGTATTATCGGAAGGATCATTTTATCGTGTGTTTTATAAAGGTATGATAATGTTCATAATGTTTCAACATCAAAGAGCAATAACTGTTTAACTATGTATCTGGGTAAAGAGACATACGGGTATCAGAATTTTAAATGAACACAGCATCAACGCGCCAGATGTTAGAAATGAGTGTTAATTACGGTATGTATAGATTGTATAGTATATATATACACGGTGTTCGGAAACTCGTAGTAAAGGGGGAACTAATGAATTTACAGAGAACCCAAAAAAAAAATTTCGAACAGTACATTTCCATTTTTTTTATGTTTTTTTTTCGGCAATTAATGGGTTAAGATTGCCTTTTCAGAGGTCTCATCCGATTTACGCTTCGAATCATTTAAAAATACACTAAACAGTTGATATAAATCCCTTAGCGACCGTTTTTTTTTTTATTGGTCCGAAAAATTTCTACTTCGAACACGACTTATTCGAAAACGAAATCTTGAATAAAAAAAAAAACGTTATTCAACAAAATTGACTCCAAATGTGATGTAGATTCATCAGTTTCCTGTTTGTACTAAGAGTTTCCGGAAACCGTGTATATCTTTGTACGAGGCGGTAATGCAAGCATCGAAAAAACGACAATGATTTACTACTCTCATACATCTCTACATGTCTCCACATGTGTCTTTAAGTTCAACATAACGTTACTATTTTATTCATTGAACGCTCAAGTAAATGATTGCGCTCCAGGGCACAGTTTACATCACCTGCTGCATTATTCTTAGACTTTTCCATTGTTTACCTGTAAATTTGCGACTATAGACGTGTAAATGACAATTGGATTTCACAGAATGGGAAACAAAACAATTCGGCTACCTATTTACCTACGCGTATTGTCTTCCACGGCAGAATGCCGATCAAATTGGCACTGAATGCCACCTATTAAAACGGCCAGATTAAAATAGCAGAAAACAGAAACCAATTTTCCATTGTTTAGATTTTAGATTACGATTTATACTACAGGTAAGTTTAATACTAGTTTTCGTAAAGTTCACGGCTTTGGTTTCATAATTTGTTATTTATTTAATGGTAAAATTGGGCATTAGGAGGAATTAAGTGCTTTAATTTTGAAACTTCCATGTAACTTTTGGCGTTTTGGTTTAATAATCGCGAGAAAATGTCGCCAACTTGGAAAATGTGCATACATATGCGCCAAGTTTCAAAAGAATCACTCTAATTTTCTATAATGACTAGTTTACAAGTCTCCCATGAAGACTCCAAATTCAGAACGATGTAACTCGTGACCGTTTCATTAAAAAAAACTAATTATACTGCATCTAAAAAAAAAAAATTATGGATATTTTTCGACATATATGTTTTAAATAAACGTTTTTAAAGCTACTTACTTCTAAGCTATGCTCACACCAGAAAAAATCATTCTGTTTTTTTCTACCTTTTGATTTTCACTGAATGAATGCTAATCTTGGAAGCGGAAATTAACCTACTTTCCGGCATCCGATCGAGCTGTAACCCGGCAGATAGACTCGTTGTCGATGACAACGCATTCTATCAATTGGTGGCAATCACATTCACATAATATATACATTTCACTGAAATTGGATGACATTACAGCAGTTAATACGATCGCCATTTGCCGAGGTTCGGTAAAGTTGTCAACTCCAGTTACTGGGTAGGGAGGTTCGATCCTCAGTGAAAAGAATTATTTTAAACAATAATATTAAATGGATAATTTATATACAGTTGGTTTAAAAATACGTTTTAAAATAGATGTATTTTAATATAAAAACTTTTTTTTTACGGTTTGATTTTTTTTAATCTCTTTTATTTCATTTTACTGTGTAAATTACCATTTTTTGAATATAAACATCGAGAGAGATATTTCCAAAAACATAAAAAAGCCATTTTTTCCAAGATTTATACATTAGGAACAGATTGAAAACCAGTGAATTTTTTAAGTTTTTTTTTTATTTAGGATAAATTAAGTTTTTTTTTTAAATGTGAATACCGCAGAAGAGTCCCAACTGCTCCCAGCCGTCTGGAGCCAGTGAGACTATGGCATCCCCCATTGGGTTATGTTGTGAGGCTGAAGGTAATGGGGAAGGGAAGGAATTGGGGAAGAGGAAGACAGGAAAGCACCTGTCTATTCATATCTGGTCAACAAACACGGCTAAAGCCATTTCAAGCAACGCTTCAATTCTAAATGTTGGTCTTACACCAGAGCGATACTGAGAGTAGCTTCCACTCTTATATTATTTACAATTAATAAATTGTGAAATAACACAAATTAATCAAATAAAATTTACTTGCGCACGCCGGGATTTGTACCCGCGACCTTTGGCTTGCTATTCGACAGCCTTACCCTTCGACCACGGAGGCCGTCAATATAAATATTATTATTCTTGACATGAAAACATTGACCAAAACTTAAACCTATTGGAAAGTGCTCAGAAGAGAGAGTACCTACTTAGTCACGTTGTCACATAGCGAGTAACTAGTAACATTGATCTTGAAACTTGACCTCTCTGACTATAATTTCGCACTGTCACACTCTAGTCTTATCTCATCATATTCTGAGTGGTTTTATTCTGAATGTCTCATTGTTGTAAGTGGTTACGCAGTCGGCAATCAAATTAACTTTATCGGTTTATCGACACCAAAACAGTCTGCAAAAGGGAAAGTTTACCAGTTATTGACTCTAGAATGCCTCCGATAGATTTATTACGCAGACCAGGGGTCGGGGAACTCGAGTAATTGATTCAAAACGCTTTGAATTTAAATTTAATATTCAAAATTGGAATTGATTGTGAGAAGATTCTAGATAAGCGATAAAATAGGTACCTACTTATAATATACATACATGTAGAATTTTTTTTTGGCAGAAATTAATTTTTGTCATTTTCGAAATTGGAACTGATTTGTGAAGAATTCAAACTACCCGATGACTTTTCATGGTTAGTAATAATCTAGGTACTTACCAGATAAACTTCATATCAAAAGTCATTTAGAAGGGACGAAAAAATAAATCTATTTTTATTTTAGTATTTATTTATTTTGAGTTTCAGTGCATTTCTTCCAGAAAAGGAATCCAGGTTTATCCTAGTGAGACAGACATCGAAAAAATCCCTGTAAAAAAACTTTATATTGATAATAAAAAATAAAAAAATGCACAATGTTGAAATTGATTCCTCCTTTGTATTTTACATAACTATCGAAATGGAGAAAAATGAGTATTGGTAATTTATTAAACTTTTAGTAAATTACTAATAAATCGGAACACCTGTCCATGCACCTATATGTGACACCATATTCATTCACATACGTATTTTACAAAAAATTTATCAATTCATTTGTCAAGGGCCTACAATCCCATTTTAACCGGATTATGAATAATTTGAAGAGATTCTTAATAAATTAGCATTACTCATTTTTCTCCGTGTGGGGCGAGCAGGCCATAAAGACTAAAAATACCTATGCCATGCCTACCCTAAGATATCTAATTAAAATATATTTTTTTAAATCAGCAAAATTTTTATCAAAATATTTTTTTAAATATGTTTAGTTTACTTTCATACATTCAGTTTGTAAATTGTAATAAAATGGCAATTTTCATATATTGAATACACATTTACACAACACCTGAACTTGAAAACTACAAACAGTCAACCTTTGGTCACAGAGCATTGCACGCCATATCCAAATTAGCCAGTTTTTTCTCAAATATTGCATAAAAATGGGTTAATACTTTCGTGAGCAATTATATTTTGGGGTTATATCCAAAAACTACCGACCTACAGTAGCTACCCGAACCCATGCTGGTGATAAACCAAAAAAAATAACGATCACTGGGACGGAACTGTTTATAAAGGATATATTTTCCATTAATTATGAAAAACCGCTTACAAAGAAATTAGTTACATTTCAATTCGCAATAAATTTTTAATTAAAATAATCTTCGAGTTTCGCGCATTTCATGGTTTATATCAGATCCATTATATTCAATGACTCCATAGCTCAATACAACACTGAATGCTAAAACGTTCTTACTACATAGCTATGTTCATAATTAGCAGGTATCTACCTAAACCAATAATAATTATAAACAAATGATCCGATTCCGAAACAGCGATATAATTTAATGATGTTTCGAATTTGTGTTCCGGTTACAAGCGACAATGATTTTCCATCTGACAGAATTTAATAGATTTATTTGTTTTTGGCTTCGAATGAATTTTATTCAGTTTACTAACCATCACGCCATTTCCTTCAGGGGTTGGCAGAGAGGACGGACCGCCAAACAACTCGGTTTCGGCACACACTCTGTGTCTCATTCATGTACATACATCGTTTCATACATACTCTTATATTATTTTGACTCTTGATATGGCCCGTCCCAAGTATCTGGTTCACTTGATCGTGCCATGTCTTCATCGGGCGTCCTTAGATGAATTAATTAAGTCTACGGACCGTTTATACGATTTCTTTCAGTTCTAAGAGCTTCACCCCACTCATTAATAAGCCAGTTATTTTGAATAACGAATGTCACTATCCAAAAAGTTGTGCACGTCTATACCTTGCTTATCCGACAACTTGAAGGCCAGGGTTAAATGTAGCGGCTTTTGTCTACCGACTGTCGGAATCGTATTCTGATTGTGATCGAAAATATCGCAATCTGATCAAAGATACTGATTTAGTCAATATCGTATTGACATAGGGCTTTATCGATCATCCGTGCTACACTTCCTGGGGTGTACACAAAGATAATAGAATATATAATGTATTATAATATCTTTCGGTGTACACATTGACAATGAAGAAAGAAATAGAAATGTAGGTAAATAAATAAAAGCAATTATTACAGTTATAATATAATTACACCTGTTAAACAATACAATTACGTATTTTATTCCATTAACTGCGTGATGTTATCGACTGCTAGATCGACAAATCCCGACCACTTTTTATGACTTTCTCCGCCCTGTTATGATTGATATGTTACATTGTTTTGTAATTAAAATCTGATTATCTTGTCTAATTATCGCTGGCTGCACTGAAACACCGTAAGTTATAGGTAATACAAGATGCAGATCACGCTACACTTTATTTTTAATTATATATTATATGGCAATTGGAAACGGTAGGCACTATTACATTCTAGACTGCCTCCGTGATCGAGAGGTAAGGCTCTTGACTAGCAATCCGGAGTACGGAGTAAATGGCTTTAGCCGTGTTTGTTAATCACTCTGAAGAGCCAGATACTTCCTCATCATCCTCTGCCCCATCTTCTACCTTCAGCCTAACAGCATACACCAATCGGGGATGCCATAGTCTCACTGGGCCAGACGGTTGAAAGTAGTTGGAACAGTGCGATATTCACATAAAAATCAATGAAAGTTGTTGTCGTTATTGAATAAAATAAGATGCCTCACTAAGGGTTACTTTTTAGATTCGTTAACACTTCGATTGATTTGTAGTTTTTTTTTTTTTTTAAACAAATTCAATTTATTCAATAAACAAATTTACAATGTGTGATATACATATATATATTTCACTAGTAATAAGATAAGATATTATGATATGATTAATATTTATTATTTTTCAATGTTCTCCCATAAAAAGCAATTGCTTGTGTGTATGGGATGAGGTATTATTTGTTTAGTTTCTTAGATTTTTATTTAATTTTTTGTTTTTGTTTTTCTTTTATTTATTTATTTATTTTTTAAATTTAGTTTAGGTTTTCAGTATATTTTTTTAATTGTGTTTTGAATTCTTTGAAACTATCATTTAGTGATCTTATATTTTCTGGCAATTTATTGAAGAAATTTGTTCCTAAGTATTTGTAGTTTTGCTGACCCAAAGTTTTTTTACAAATCGGAATTGGTAACATGTATTTTTGCCTGAGATTTGTTATGTTTTTGAATGGTACGGTTTTGTTTAGGATATCATCTTTGTAAACTTGTAAGGTTGCGTGATACAGGAAAAGAGTATTTAATTTTCTGACTTTAAATTCTTTGAAAATGAGTTCAGATGAATATAAAAATGATTTCTTTAATATTATTTTAATTATTAGTTTTTTCGCAATGTAAAGAGGTTGTGTGTGAGTTTTATAGGCGCCCCCCCATCCTATTATGCCATATTGGATTATGGATTGACAGAATGCGAAGTACGTCATTCTCAGTAGTTCTTTATTTAGAATATGTCTCAAGCAGCTAAGCTAGTTTGTTTATGATAAATGGTACGTAGTGTGTTTTTTTAGAGTTTAACGTTAGTAGGTTATTGTCAAACCATGTTTTCAATTCATTGATGTCTGAATTAGCCTTTTTGTTCAGTTCTAACCATGTGTTTGCTTTTAGAAGAAGCACTGTGTCATCTGCATATGAGACAATTCATCTGCATATGAGACAGTTATTTTTGACAAAAATCTATACCGTGTCAACAAAATGAAGGTCATTAAAAAGTTCTCTATGGCTGTGTAAACTTGTTTTCTTCACATCCATTGGTTCAATCTCAAATCAAAATCCACCGATGTCATGAATTGTATTATATATTTCACGGAAACTGGCAAAACCAGTATAATATTAGAGTATAATGAGTGATTGTTTGCCGAATTCTTGATGACCATTGTCATTGATAACGCTAATGAAAGTTAAAGAAATACTAAACGCATATAAATTTTGTAATGACTTAGTAGGGACCAACAATCCTAAACATAATTCCACAGAAATTCTAAGGTTGTTTCAGAGAATTCGTTAATTAGTTAATTTCCAAGTTTTGTGAAGGACCTATTGAAGTTCTGTTATCATAACAACACGGTCCAGTTGCTTCACATAACTGAAATAATAATAGAACTTGAATAGAACTTTCACAGTCCTTGATAATTAACTGTGAAATTTGTTTAAATTTTATGAAAAAATCCGTCCTAAGAAATAGCCCTTAGCTTGATGTACCTACTCGTAATTCTAAGGTATCGTACAAAAAATAAAAATAAACTTTCGTAAAAAAAATTATGTGAACACCGTCAGTGTCAGTGCAGGGACAATGGAATCTCAATTAGTGAATTTTGTTGTGATATGTGAGGATGAAGGGAGTTGAAGAAGATGGGAAGAGATGTCGGATCAGGTCACCAAACAAGTCTATAGCCATTTCAAGCAATGTTTCCAATATGAATAGTAATCTTTCACGGGCGAATAGCATTGTTGAATGTATCTCTATGCCGAATAGTAATCTTTCACGGGGGAATAGCATTGTTGTATGTATCTCTGTGCCGAATAGTAATCTTTCACGGGCGAATAGCATTGTTGTATGTATCTCTTTGCCGAATAGTAATCTTTCACGGGTGAATAGCATTGTTGTATGTATCTCTATGCCGAATAGTAATCTTTCACGGGGGAATAGCATTGTTGTATGTATCTCTGTGCCGAATAGTAATCTTTCACGGGCGAATAGCATTGTTGTATGTATCTCTATGCCGAATAGTAATCTTTCACGGGGGAATAGCATTGTTGTATGTATCTCTGTGCCGAATAGTAATCTTTCACGGGCGAATAGCATTGTTGTATGTATCTCTATGCCGAATAGTGATATTTGACTTTCACTGAGAGTATAATGTACCATTACCATTATCTCACAAATAATTGCCAAATTTGCCTATGAAAACATGAAAAATTGAATTCTTTAATGCTCTATTTTTTGTAATTTAAAACATAAATAACTAATTATAATTTAAATATAACCAATTTTAATATAATATAATTTAAAACATATCCTTACTACGCGTTTTGATTTAAAAAAAATATTATGTAGTTTGGTTAGGTATTTCGGCCTAAAACCCTAATTTAAGTTTTATATGAAAAAGGCCGCGCAATCGTTCCCCTTAAAGTGTATTTTAAAATGCACCGAAGCGTGGGCCCGGCTCCAAAAGTTTTTTTAACCTTTAATTTGAGAAAAAGTTTAAAAAACAAACGAAATACTCATTTCGAAAAAAGAATAGTTATTTGATGTAAATTCGGCAGTTTCCCGCTTGTACTAAGAGTTTCCCGACATAGTGTATGCGTACGCTGGGATTCTAACTTGCTACTCTGGAAGTATTTGGGATGTCGTTTTATTTACAATAAAATTACGATTATGAAATGACCTTATTGAATTTCGAGAGTGGTCACGTGACGCTCTACCACAAAATTGGGACAATTGGGGATGATATAGTACCTCTTGCTTCGCAAAGTTGGAACTCTTATTCTGTAATATTTTAAAATAATGAAAAAATCAGGTAGGCAATAGGCATGTAGGCACTATGCAACTTGGTTGCTGTTACTTGTAATTCTTTTGCGGCTTGATGCGTTTTACCGCTGTCGATATGGTAATAAATCAATACCTGTACGTACATGTACAATATGTACATGCATGTTTTATGATATACCTACATTGTTTATTGAAGTTCTCACAGCATAGCAGGTTGTTAGCTTGTTGTTATTATTAATGAGCACATAAGATATCGGCACAAGGCGAAGGCACAATGGAGTATGGACGGACTCGCATGAGAAGTCATCGTATGAAAGTTGAAGAAACAAACAATAGGTGTTCTTCAATCAATGCGATCGGTCAGACAGTGATGAGAATGGCGCTGAGAACTTATATTGTACCTTCAAGGGGTTATGATTAGCTGTTACCATCCAAACTTCCTAAAATCTTAACTTCTGTAAAACAAAAAAGCCTTTGTTTATTTGTTGTTAAAAATTGTTGATATTTTAGTCTGGCAGCGTTATTACCATTGTGAGCTATCGAGCATGAAAACTTCCATGTAATTTTATAATATTTTTTTATGTGAGTAGGTCTTGTACAAGAGTCCAAACTGTTACCAAACGTCTGGAGTCAGTGAGACTATGGCATCCCCAATTTTAAAAGTTCACAGTAGTTTAAGAGCCAGTCTCTGGGGAGGAAGGTTTAATGTTCCATGAAAATGTGAACAGAATGAAGAGACTCCAATTCACCTATGGTGACTGTTCCGTATTCTATTACATGGAATGGACTGTAAACCAAATCACAAGGATGCGAAAATATAGAGCACATTCAATTGGGTTTGAAAATCACGGGATATGTGGAAAGATGGAAACAGCCTACTTTGAATTCCCATGAATCCCTGCAGTATGGCTCTCGACGAACTGGCAATATACAAAGGGTGAAAATTTCCTCCGAAACGAGATGATAATTTGCAAAACAGAGCACAAAGCATATGAATATACGACTCGAATTCACGACGACACAACGTACTAATGTACTGACTTGCGACAATTTACAGTGCAACAAAAATCATCTTCTTCTTTCCAATGTGGGTAAGGCCGTTTTTAAGGAAGGAAATGGATAGTAGGTATGATAGTATATGATGGGAGGTATTATCCCACTGTCTCAATACTAAAAAGTGCCAATGTCCCGCTCTATTGAGAACAAGGCTCAGATACCTAGGAAGACACATTATAGAACCAGAGGACATAGCCACATATCCAATGACGACCCTGATGCACTTTATAAAAGGGATCGGGTTCCTGTTAAAGGAATGAAGTAAAATAGGAGACAGCACAATTAAGCTATGGCCTAAGTGCTCACAGGAACTCTATGTTAACCGTATCCTCTCTTAAAAAAAAACCGTTTGTTTCTTAGAAATAAATAAATGAGTTATTATTTTTAAGCTATAATTATTAAATTATTATAAGCAATAATTAGTCTCCTGAAATATCCATACAAATTTAAAATATCTCCCGTGTAAAAATAAATGCCGCCGACGGGAATTGAACCCCCACCTTATGATGTCCGGTCAGGTGCTCTGGACCACTGAGCTTATTTCCAACACCCCAAATAATTCAATATGTACAAGTAGTTCAATCAACAATTACTGCTTATTATATTTTGTGCCTTTGTGCCTATGCATAAAAATTTTGCTTACAAACATTAGTTTATCATTATAAAAAAAATACTATAATTATTAGTCTGAAACACCTATATAATTTGAAAAAATCTTCCTAGTAAAAATACATGCCGCCGATAGGAATTGAACCCGCAGCCTTCTGATTGCCGGTAACGTGCTCTACCAATTGCGCTACGTCGGCTTTTATTGTAGTTTATCATTAAAATATAAATAAATATGTAACTATGCGTGTTGGTAGTCAAGTTAAAACTTCTGAATCAATATTCATAACATTATCGAATCACTCAACCAATGCGGCTGTCTGTTGCAAGTCGTTAGACTGCTCGTTATATTTGGCCAAGCATTGATTGAATACACGAATCGATTATTAATTAATTTATTAACTAGAGTTTGCTCACTTTTGCCAATTAAGGGGGAGTATGGATTCATGGATTCAATGAACGGTCACTTTCTTTTGAAAAGTTACGACTTATGCACGGTCGTAGAATTATGAAAAATCTCTGATGCATAATGATTGCAAGTCGGTTTGGTAAACAGGATGTAAAAACCCTCTCTTGTCGTTTAACAAGACATATATTATTATAATTTTACCATAACGCAAATGGTCAAATGTAAAAAAAGTAAGAGATTGAATTCGAAGCAACCGGCACTCTCAGAATTGAAACATTGCGTTGCTTGAAAAAGCATTAGACGTGTTTAGTGTCCGGATTTGATTAGGCGAGTACTTTCCAATCTTCCTCTTTCCCAGCCACCCCCCTCCCATTCCTCACAACATATATTGGGTAGGTATTAGGATGTTGAGATGCTTTGATGAAAATTTAAGAATAATGTTTTCTGTTATTATTTTGATTACATTATTTTATTGTCTAGTTAGTAGTTATTCTCGTTTTATTTTCATATTAGAATAATATGAAAATTATTAATTATAATAGAATATAGAATTATTGCTTGGGGAGGAGCAACAAACTCGGCTATCAATTACATAGAAACCGCACAGAAAACGATCTTAAAGGTAATACTAAAAAAACATAGACTGACTGATACAGACCAAATATTCAACAGCTGTGACGTACTAGATATACGCCAATTATAAGTTAAAACACTACTAAACTACATTTTTGACAAAAAAAATTTCAACATACACAAAATAACACTAACAGACCAGTTAGACAAGCATACAAAGAAAACATAAAAACTCCGACAGTAATTTCAAGCTTTGGACAAAGACACTTCCAATACCATGCTATAAAAGCTTTCAACAGTGTAAAACTTGAAATTAAAAACGAGGAAGATAAAAATAAATTCACACACAAAATTACAAAATGGATTAAAGAACAAAAAAGAGAATATTACCAAAATGTCATAGCATAAAATAAAAATAAAACCTACACGTAACACACAAAACCAATATAAACACACATCACTCACAAACACAAGATTATATATTAAATGTATTATTTTATCTTATATTGTAGATTGTATTTAGATTATATTTTCATATTATTAAATGAAGGCCTCAGCACGGGCAAGCCACCCAGTGAGGCCAACATTACTGGAAAACATTGAAATGTTAAAAAAATATTGTACCAAATAAAAAAATAAAAAAAATATTAGCTGAAGTTCTCGGAGTTGTCCGGTATTTACGAAGAGTATTTAGAAATCAGATGTAGACAGTAAACTGTGTGCAAAATTTCATCAAGAAGTTTTAAACTTTTGCAGAGGTGCGAAAAGTGGATAGGATAGTTTTTCTAAATCTCATGTACCTAGTCAGTGACCTTCCTCTCATTTTTAAGGTCGAGTGTGCAAAATTTCACCAATCTTTGAAAAAAATTCGCCACTCCGGACACTTCTTTATATGTTTACACGGTGTCCGAAAACTCGTGGTACAAGCGGGAAACTAGTGAATCTACATCATATTTAAATTCGTTTTTGTGGTAAGTACAACTTTTTTGGATTAATCGATTAGTAATCGAGTGGAAAGATGAAATTTTTTAGGTCATGTTTGTAAAAGTTACTGTTTAATTTCTTTGTGTTTTTTATCCATTAGGGGGAGTACGGATATTATCGGACAACGTATATTATCGTCCAAGTGTTATTTCTCTTCCTGGCGAATAGATAGGGCGATGCAAGTTAGTTCATAATATTGCTGCACTAATTCCTCGTGTCCAGTGTTTGCATGGCTCTCGCCAAGACCGGTTGTGTCGTGTTGTGCCCAGAAAACGAACTTTGACTCCCGGATATTGTGTCCTCAGCTTTATTCGAAGACAAATAAAAGGTACGATATTAATTTAATTACTTTTGTGTATATAAGACGGTACACTACATTTCAGTGGCAATCAAATGACGATCTATTGTTTAAAAATTTGTGTCCCATACCAGGTAGACGGTTATTTTTTTAACTCCATGTCGTATGGATAATATCGGACATGGCTGTTACGGATGATATCGGACACACGAATTAATTCTTATTTTTTTATTTATTTATTTAAATTAATATACCAACACCAAATGAAGTGTTTCACATATATATTATGAAAGTATGTTGTACTATGAAAACTATGTACAAAGGGTTTGCTATTGTTGATTTTGAAAAAATATTTTCAAAAATTCATTCTGTTTTTCTTCCATTTCTCCAGATAATGCCGAGATTCAAAAAAAAAGTTGGAGCAGGGGCTCGGTGTGAATGGAAGGATTCCAATATGAAATCGGCAGTGGAATATGTTCACGAAAAGAAGATGACGATTCAAGAAGCTGCCTTATTTTTTGATGTCCCTAAAAGTACACTTAATGACAGGTTGTTGAAATTGAAGAATGGATTCCCAATTGAGCTGCACGTCGGTGTGGGTGGTTATAAGCCCACATTTTCAAAAGTTTTTGAAGACTGTTTAGTCGATCATGTAAAGGATTTGGATAACCGCTTGATTCCGTTAACAAAAGATGAGTTCTTAGAACTTGTATTTAAATTGGCTGAATCTACCGAACGTCAAAAATGCATACCAACCCCGTTCACTGCGTGATCTGTCACTAAGTGAGCTCAAGTTTTTGTTGGGGAAATCATCTGATTTGAAAATAATCCCCATTATTAATTCGTGTCGTGCTTCTGAACCAATGATCTTGAAAACCTTTCGTTTGAAATCCGCTTCAACTCCAATAACTACCCCTTATGAAAGACCTCAAATATTATCAATGGTCACTTTCCCGCCAACGTCTCCAAAACCATCAACTTCAAAAGAAAGGGACAAATTTATAGAACTAATCAAAATAGTTTCTCCTGTAAATGATGCTGTTACACGGAGAATGAATTTTTGGGGATCAGGAGAGTGAGGCACAAAATAAAAGGCGGTGTCGTGAAGGTCACTGTGTTTATTGAGTCAGTTGCCGTGACGAGGAGATGATGTAGGACAGATGTTGAATACTCCGGTTGCTGCGGTGATGTGTTGGTCAGGCGCGGGTCAGTGAGTCGACACCGGGCGCTGGTGACCGGGAGTCGTTGAGTGTCAGGCACTGGCGATCTGGGGAATCAATACTCCAGTGCTGACGGGAGGCCGAAGGTGCGGCGGACCTTGTAGGCAGTTGAGCGGGAGCGGCGTGGACCAGTGAGGATGCTGCGTGTCCTCGTGGTGGTCATGGTGGCGAGGAAGAAGCGCTGGTCAGAGACGCTGGAACCAGGGCGCTTGTAATCCGAGTAGCGCTTGCCAGGGACGGCGATCTTGGCAAATTGATGACTGACTGACTGACTCGCTGCGTCGGGCTTATTTATACTACACGGCCGATGGCAACAGTAGGTAGTTAAATGGCAACTAAATCGAGGCCACTCGCTCCATCTGGACCTTTCGCGAACTTTCGGCGTCGCGGCAATTATGCCTAGGCGGTAGACTCGAACCTTCTGGCGAGTTCTCGTAATGTGAAAGACGGATTTGCGATAGTATTGTCGCCAATAGACAAGTAGGTGCTTGAAGTACGTAGGTTGCTCTGTTTTGATTTCGACTGCGAGTACGTACCTAAGTAGCAAGTAGCAAGTACGTACCCAAATAGCGTCGAGCTGCTTATTATTAATGAATTAATCTGGATTCTTCTGCTACAAATTCCAGAAAAAGGCGTTGCATAAATTCAGAAATTTTGACATCGAGCCCCCATAAAAGGGATCTTGAAAATAAACGCGATGAATCTAAGGCGAAGGAATTAGCCAAAGAGCGAAAAATGGAAGAACGGAAAAAGAAGAGCGATGCCAAAAAACTCAGATTCGACTTAAGTATAAAAGTAGGGCAGGAGAAAAAAACTGGAGATAAAACTAAAATAAAAAGAAGTTCAGTAAAACCGTTGGATTTAAGTGCACTTCCAAAAAATTCCAAAATTGTAAAGAATGAAGCGAAAATACAAGTACCGGGTCTCCCAATCAAAATAAAACAAGAAAAGCTATCAGGAAACAGTAAACGCCAAAACGATTTTTAAATCGGTAAATCAAAAAAGAATCCGCCCAAACACAACAAAGAAAATAATGTTAACAGCATCAATTTTAAGAAAGCAGATAAACTAAAACTACATAAGGATTACAATAAAAATGAAGTTTGCATAATCTGTGGAGAAAGCTTCGAAGAGGACTGGATTCAATGCCAAGGTTGTCACGGATGGGCCCATGAAAATTGTACAGGTCTTGAATCTTACCAGCATTTTTACAAATGTGAATTGTGCCAGAAATAATTATTATTTTCAGTATATCATAACGTGTTGTGAAAATTTTTAACATGGTTTTACCACTTTTAAAAAATCCTTTTTTTAATTAAAAAAAAGAATATTTTTTGTTTACTTTCGTGTCCGATACCACCTTTGATGTCCGATAATAGACAATTCTTTCAAATACTTTGTTACCCTTTTTCTTGTATTTCTCTTAATTGTATTTTTTTAAATGAAGATATTGTGTTGATATATGTGAAGTCTTTTAAATGTAATGTTTAGAAACCGTTTTATTATAAAATAAAATAAAATACAGTGTTAAACCAGGGAGCTAATTTGTCCGATAACACCCGTCGAATTCCGATAATAAACGAAAATTTCGTAATTTTAAAATCTATATTTTGGGGAACAGTGACGGTTATTGATTTTTAAAATTAGCATATCATGTAGATCTGTCCTTTCCACTAATGATTGATCCATAAATCATGTATATTGAAGCAATAACAACAAAATACAAATGAAAAACACTATGCGTCCGATAATATCCGTACTCCCCCTAGTTAAAAAAAAGTTAAAATACATCGAAATGCTTATTTTGAAAAAAAAATGTTTTTTTGGGTTCTCTATGGAATGTTGTTTCACCAGTTTCCCGCTTGTACAACGAATTTCCGAACACCGTGATATATTTGTTTAAAGCGTACAAACTGCACAATTATTTACGAATAACAGGTTTACATTTGGCAATGTATTGTATAATACGCAAAATCTTATTATATTGGTTGGACAGGTTTGTGTACACGAGATGATAGATGCTGGGTACTCGTAACACTGTAATTTGTAATCGGTCGCAAGATCGCTAAGAGTCCGTGGAGAAATTGAGAAAGAAAAGTCTGCGCGAGATTGATGGCTTGTCTGGAATGAGAATGCCCGACGTCTGTCACGATATGTACCATAATGTTACCTACAATAAATTGTGCCTAATCAAATAATAGTCACAACTAGCAGTGTCTTTTAGAATACACTTCAATGTTTTAAATGGATCTATTTGAATTTCACTTTTATTTTCGGTGATGAATGAATGCAAATCTTTGAAGTTGAAATTAACCCACTTTCCGACATTCGATCGAGCTAAAACTCGGCAGATAGGCTCGTTATTGATGACAATGGATTCTATCAACTTTTCGTGACAATCACATACACACACGCGGAAATATAAGCTTTTCTCTGAAATTGGTTGACTTTACAGTTGTTAAAATACAAAATAAAAGTCGGTCCTACCCGATCAGCATTAGATTTGGCGACGTTGGTAGAGTTGTCAAACTCCAGTTCCTGGGTCAAACCATTTTTTTAAGTAACAAAATACATTTGTAAATAAGATGTATGATTGTAAAAAACATTGCAAGTTTTAGAGTTTTTCATTGGGGATATAGTATTAAAATAAACGAGAATTCAAACCACAGGCGAAGTTTTTTTAAATTTAAAATAGATGTTTTATAGTAAAAAAATATTGTAATTTGTTTTTTACTGGTTGATTTTTTACTAACCAACTTCGCCTGTGGGTTGAATTCTCGTTGATTTTAATATAATATCCTCAATAAAAATCTCTGAAGCTTGCTACATTTTTCAATATGAGGGAACAAAAATATTTCAAACAATGATCTTTCTTACTTCATTCTTGAGTCGATAATCAATTTCATTGGCCTGTCTGGGGTTTAGGAGTTAAAGATCGTAAGTAAATTGGCGACATCAGTTTTCTCTCACATCGGTATAAATTGATATACAGTTCTAGGAATTTCCTATCTGTTCAATTAAAGTACATACATTGACATTTCAATAATAAAACAAAATAATATTTTTATTGCTTTGATGTTAAAATTATGTAAGGCAAACCTTCTTAAAGATGACACGTTTGAATGTATTTGTGCACACGAATATTATAGAAAGTTTCAAAAAGTTACATTTGCTCCTTATAATATCCTCGTCCACATTAATATATAGCGCAAATTTTAGCAATTTTATTCATAAAAAGTAGCTGCTCATTTTTTAAATTTTTAAAATTTAAAAATTCGGCATACTATTTCGAATATATACCGATTTCATAAGAAATATTTTTCCTTCTAGATTACTTCAAAGCCATTAAAATTTTAATTTATTTTTTAATTACAATTTTCGTAATAATATACCTAGGTACCTACGTACGTACCAAGATACCAAAACATCAATCGTATATATAAATAAAAATGTACTGTTCGTTTGTTAAAAATCTTAAATCTCCGAAAGTTCTTCGACGATTGCTTTGAAATTTTGACCCAACGTTGTAGTGTTTTATATATATATATATTATATAGATGTCACCTGTAACAGGGATGTGTCATTTATTAGACGTAAAAGCAAAACGTGCTATTGTTCCTCTATCTGCTCAGACACACTGACCCACAGCAACTCGTGGCGGGGTACAGCTAGTATTAATATAAAACGTTAGTTTCACTAATGAAGAATAACTATCATTTTTTAGTACTGATTTCTTATCTTAATGTGACTCTTAATATGATCTTTAAAGCGCGCTTATAATATTGAATTAGTACTAATTCCAGTTTCAGATTCATCAACTCCAAGTAGGTAATACAAAAAACGGAAGTATTAATTATTACGTTACCAACGCAACAATTTAATTTAATACGTTTGCGCATTTAATATGGTCTTTAGTTATTTATTATACTACCCGCCATTTTAGACATGAATTATTTTCATCTGTGATTTCTCAGAGAAAGTGGTTATAGTTAAGGCTGATTTCATAATCATCTTCTCTTCGCAATTATTGGAAAACCGCAGATTACGAAATATCAGCGTACTGAACCGTTGTTTATTTGAATATTTTTAAATAATAAAGTAGGTAGGTACTGCTTATGTATTAAACTTTTAACACTTTTGTTTAAAGCGTGTCCAAATATCTCGAAACAATTAAAAAAAATGTAAATCATAATAATACTACAGTTTTGACGATCTGCGTTTAATCCGAGTGGTTAACGTTCTCAGCTCTGGATCTGGAGGTTAAATGAAAATAAATGTACCTGCCTATGTGTTATATCACATATAATTCATATAAAAATAATGTATGGTCAGTGGCGGTTCTTGGCGTATCTCATTGGAGTTCAGTAGGACATAAAAAAAATCCCTCAGAAATATGAAAAAATCCTATGTTGGTTTTCCAAATTATTAATTTCTTACCTAGATTTTAAGGATTTTCGCAACAAGACGTAATTCGGCGATTCATTAAAACATCTGCAGCTAAAGACTATAATAATTTAATGTCATAAATTACAAATAATAATAATTTTAAATACGAAAATCTTAATTTACGCAAGAAACGGCAAAATAAAAATTGGATAAATAACGTCTTCTATAATTGACTATTTAAATAACAAATAAAAACACGATAGTCGTAGAAAAAAAACTGTTGATTTTTGCAAAATACAATTTCGTATAAATTTGAGGTTAACAAATCTCATATTCGCTGCGCACCCAGGAAGCTAGTAGGTACTAGTAAATTCCCAAGGTTTGCAAGTCTACTGCTCTGGCGCCATTAGTATGTTTTGTATGAACCTAAGACATATGAAAGAAAGTTCCATATGTGCTGATATTCATTCGCACGTATGCCGTATGGGATTCATTTCGATCGGAATTGCACTTGGGTATATCATTCTGACCTGAACGGGTGGAATTTTAACAAACAATTTGAATGGCACATTGTTTAATTTTAAAGTGTGGTAAAATTATAATAGGTACAAGTTTTTTTCTCATCTTTTTTTATCGAACTTCACTTATCGCAATTTGGGGAAACCGCCACCGTATATGGTATATGGTACACGAGTACCTGTATTTGCGGAATGTTCCAAAGTAATTGACTTATTTATTTATCTATTGGACAATTTGTATAGCGCCGTTTTTGTGAGGTATCACCTCGGTGGCGCTAATATCACCTCAGGGGCGCTGCTCTCATTATTGTTTTGAAATCACCAAAAGTTGCTTGAAATGATTTTAGCGGTGTTTGGTTACCAGATCCAATGAGTCGGATATTTTTCAACCTTCGTTTATCTTATCTCCTTCCCATTCCCTTCAACTTCACAACAAGCCACATAACGACATACCTACCCCAATTGGCAATGCCATAGTCCCATTGGATCCAGGTATTTGGGACTCAAAAAAAAGTTCTTCCAAAATTATATACATATATTTATGTTAATCCAATAATTACTTGCCTATTTTTCAATTATAAGTGTCTGGACACACTGCATTTTAAGGTTGTTTATCCAATCAATAAAATAATTATTAGCTTCATAACAACCAAAATCATTAGCTCATTGAACCGGGATCATCATTTTCTAATATAATATTCAAGCGACAGTACCACAGTGGGTTGATTGATAGAATACTAATGGATCCGGATGACGTCACCGTGTTTAAAATCCTTCATCCTGCGCGCTTTAAATTGGCTATCCGTTTTATTGCATCACAATATTTCATTGTTCGGCGAGACGTGTGTGTGGGAATGTAGTTGCTATAATTAATTCGAAAGGTGTACTCCAGACCAAAACAATAACCCGAAGACAAACTGTTTATTCAATTAACGATTAGTACCTATTAAAGGATTCACTCAATAATATCATGATTCACGATATAATATATTCACTAAGGCTACAAGTCCCGACAAGAAAAAGAGCTATGTTTTTTTTTAAACTAAAAATATATTTATCGGCGCTACAATCCTTGGAGAGTTCTCACCACACCCTAGGAAACGGGTCCCTCACAGACATACTAATATTCATATGTCTATGGGGTCCCTACTGTATGCCTAAGCGACTTCCTCGCAGAATCGACAAAGGCTCGACATATCAGTTGATTTCAAGCTCGGCTTGGAAAGTCGAGCCTAGCGCGGCTTGGAACATAATCCATATATACTCGTAGGTCGTAAAGCGGCCGCTACACTACTCGCTTCGACGCTTCGACGAAGTCCTCGACGAAGTTAGCCGAAGTTCGAAGTGCGTGCCCACACACTCGTGCAACTTCACGAGTAACTCAGTCCAACCAGTCAGTGATTGGTTTATTTATGCCGTGACGCTTCGAGTCCTTTGACTCGGGCGCATTTACCGACAACAATCGGAAGTCGGGCGAAGTGAAGCGAAGTTGCCCGAAGCGAAGCGAAGTTCGTGCCCACACTATCGTATTCGGTCAACTTCGATCAACTTCGCGAGTAGTGTAGCTGGGCTATAAAAGTGAAGTTCGCTAGAGTAAGGTAACGGTTTGCACTTTGCGACTTTTCAGCATTCGGTTTAATATCGCCCGGTATATCGGTCCGTCATTATCCTCGCTAAGTACGACATTCCTCGCTCAAATTTAAACGGGCTTGATCGGCCGCTCAAGCCTTGGTAAGCGACGGAACAGTTCCTTTTTTAGACGCCGAGGCGCTAACAGTCATACGTAAATAATTTAAAACTTCCGTCTCATCAAAATTTACGTAAATTGCCTAATCTCATCAGTATGGACTATTATATTCATCGAACGATGAGGTATGTCGGTGTTATTAATTAATTGAAAATCGATCTAAAATAGTCCGGTAAGGGATTTCAAAAGTTTCAACGTCAGGACAGTTTGTTTTCAACGGTTAATTTGTCTTAATTTCATGAAGAGTTCATCACAACAAATGCTATTTAAAATCAGTATCCTTGCACATAGCACCATGCTGATTGAAGTTGGGAAGTAGATAAAAAATTAACGCATAAATGCTGCCGTCGGCGTCGTTGACAGTAGAGAGCATAGATACACAACCCATATAGACAGTAGTTTGGTTTTACAAAAAAAGATGTACATTCCCATATTAAAATCAAAGACAATATCTGTTATATGAGTCGACCCCATTCCTTTAAAAAACAAATTACGAAATGGATCTTTACACACGGAATACATTACAACTACAATACCCATTCATTCTACACTCTATCAATTTAATCACCTTTCAGACAAAACATAATATATCCTTCTTCCCGAACTTAGCGGTATAGTATGTACATAACTAATTAGTGTGATCTATTTACTAATAATTTCTCAAAAATTTCATCTTCTTATAATTCTCTAACTTCTTCATCCTCTTCTTGCAACCCAAACTAGCTATACATCATTTTTTTAATTTTTTTTTAATTATATTAATGTAAGGATTCTATGTCCGCAAAACTGTAAAATTCACCCGCCATAACACAGGGTCATCCCTAGCATGGAGGGTGAAATATCACAAAAAATAACGTGTACTCTCTAAATCATGTATCAATAAAATAAAATAAATATTAGTGATTTCTATTATAGCCCAGCTACACTACTCGCGAAGTTGATCGAAGTTGACCGAATACGATAGTGTGGGCACGAACTTCGCTTCGCTTCGGGCAACTTCGCTTCGCTTCGCCCGACTTCCGATTGTTGTCGGTAAATGCGCCCGAGTCAAAGGACTCGAAGCGTCACGGCATAAATAAACCAATCACTGACTGGTTGGACTGAGTTACTCGCGAAGTTGCACGAGTGTGTGGGCACGCACTTCGAACTTCGGCTAACTTCGTCGAGGACTTCGTCGAAGCGTCGAAGCGAGTAGTGTAGCGGCCGCTTTAGATGCATACCTAGGAGTATTCAGTACTCATTCGTCGTGCAGGCTTATTTTGGAAAACCTTTTTGTTTGTCCGTTATCTTTCATATGTGCTACTTATTTTTCCTAGCGTCCAACGAATAAATTGTAAATTAATATTGAGAACTCTGCGGAGTTTAAAGATGTAATGCTATTTTTTACAGTTATTTTCCCCGTTGTTATAAAACAAGCTGGACCCCGCCACGCGTTGTTGTGGTTCAGTCTGTATGTGTTGATAGAGAAACAGTAGCACGTGTTGCTTTTACGTCCAACAGATAGCGCTGTTTTTCAAAAACGCATGTTTTTACCTGTGACAGGTGACTTGTATATAATGTGTCAAAATTTCAAAGCAATCGGTGAAGAGCTTTCGGAGATTTAAGATTTTGAACAAACGGACATTTACATTTTTATTTATATAGATAGATAGATTAGCGTAAACCAGTTTAAAATCATGGGATGTTATAAAGGTAGGATTTGTGGAGCTGAAAGTATTTATAAAATAGTTGCTTCAGAATCATTGCCCATAAAAAACAAAGATTGTCTACTTTTTAAAATAATATTAATTTTGTCTTTTTGTTGACAAATAATTACACACGACCAGAATTACCATTATTAAACTTTAAAAATCATTAGTGATTCTGATTTGGATCTGTCAATTTTTGACAGGTGTAATTCTCAATTGGTACCTACTTTATCGCTTGTCTTATATGATGTATATTATTACAACTGAAATTAGTACGTTTAATTTACACAAGATCAGACATAGGTACTTAATTTATTTTCGGTGATCGTTTATTTGATGATTGTTGTTATTGGAAACGTTCATAAATTCATTCCTGTGACAAAAATATAAACGCTGCTAATTTAATAGCATCTCAAGATGCGAAATTTTTGGATTGTGACAGGCACTTCCCTCTTTATTTTATTAAAGATTTAATCAATAATTCACACCTGTGTCCCAACATTTAATTGCCACGTGTTTCGAATATCAATCCATTTTGATGGAGTAATATGTCACTATTGAAGAATTCACTACACTAGTCCTTCTCTATACATTTTATTTTCTATGTGAAAACCGCACAAGAGTCCCAACTGGAGCCAGTGATACTGTGGCATCCAAAATTGGGGTATGTTGTTAGACTAAAGGTAGTGGGGAGGAGAAGGAGATTGGGAAGAGGAAGGTATCTGGTTATTCAGATCTGGTCACCAAACACGGCTAAAACCATTTCAAGCAACGTTTCATTTCTGAATGGTGGTCTTACACCAGGGCGATACTGAGAGTATCTTCCACTCTGGAACGTGCCGCAAGTATACTATATATTATTTTAAATTAATAAAATGAGAAAAAACTCAAATTCATCAATTACAATTTACTTGGGATTTGAACACCCGACCTTGGAATTGCTAGTCGAGGGCCTCACCTCTCGACCACAGAGGCCGTCAAGGATATATCTTGGGATACCTTATCTTGTACCGGTAGAAACTTGGATCCTTTCGGTACTCTCGCTTTTTCCCCACTTCATTAGTTAAAAATAATGTCGCCATTTTTATGATGCTATTCAAGTAGGCAAACATAATGAGTATGATGATTGTTTTGAAGAATCCACTTCATTATAAACCTGTTTCTCCGTGAATCTTTCTCTGCCTTGTTATGGATACCTTCTCTTTTACAGGTACCAGCTTAGATCCTTTCGGCACTCTCACTTTCTTCCCAGTTCATGACTTAAAAAATGCCGTCGACAACCATTCAAGTAGTGACTTCTAGCGAGATCTCTTCTCTCCGGTCTAACTGGTGTCCGATTCCGATACCGGGTACGGATTATCCTCTTACTTCTCTACGATGGTGAACTCTAGTTCTCTAGTTGACTTGGCTGTAGCTGCATGCCATAGAAATACTTTAATGATGTTTAATTGACAATGATATAAATGACTCTCGATTTTCTCACGCGTAACCTTGCACGTAGAAAATTAGTAAAACGCAAAGAATTAACATGTAGGTACCTACTATAGTTGGCATGTATTTATGAAAGTGTATTAATTGCCTACTTTACTCACCAATGGAATTGTTTTGTGAGCTTGAACTCGTGACTGAAGTCAGCTCATTTTTAAATATGTATATCAATTTGAATCTCACTTTTGTTTTCTTGAAATTAACGTACGGATGAAATCTTGAAAGTGGAAATTAAACCACTTCTCAACATCCGAACGAGCTAAACCTCGGCAGAGAGACTCGTTATCGATGACAATGCATTTTATCAACTTTTGGTGGCAATTACGAGTACACTCGCGGACATATACGCATTTCTCTGAAATTGGATGACATTACAGCAGATAATGTATGAAATAAATGTCGGTCAGGATTCGGCTGTTAGCGAGGTTGACTCCAGTTCCTGGGGAGGAAAGTTCAATCCTCAGTCAAACAGTCAGGAAGGTTCTATCACAACGCAACCAAAAAAATATATATGTATATTATGGTAAAAAAAAAACTTTGTTATTTACGGGTTGATTTTTTTACTTACTTCTGGTGAAATTGACTAAAACTTTATAAATATAAAAATTCTTCCTTGAACAGTTAGACCAACTCTTTCATTGGCCTGCCAAAAGCCCTGTTAAGATTCGAAAGTTCTTATGTAAATTGGTGACAAACGTTTCTAAAAGATCTCAACATGCATATTCTCATTTTTAAGATATGCAATATTCTGACTCCATCTCTTATTGATTCTTTCCCATCGATTGGAATCTGTTTATGCAAAGGTTGTCTCAGCCTCTAGACGTCTAGAACACCGCTCTAACTACCTGTTCTCTGCCTACTAATGAATTCTAGTTCCTGTTAGAAGATGGAGTCTCCTTCATCAAGATCAAAGATGCTGGGCTTTCTAACAGCCATAACCACTTGTTGTTTACTATTTACTGTTTACCAGTGGCTGTTTATCACTGTTTACGCTGGTCACTGAACAGGTCGGCCATCTGGACTGCTAGAGATGCTTTGGTATTTGGAGAATAACTCCATTGCAGACATTACTGTAAATAATGCAGGTTTGAGGACACCGTGTGGAGGGTCTTTTTAAGTAAAGGAAGGAGAGGAAATTCTGGGAAGGAATAAGGGATGAGGTATGAATCCATCCCTTCCACTGTGGTGCAAGGCGACGAATCCGGTTGGAGAGGTCAATGGGTCTCTCTGAACCCGCCTCTACCAATCCGACCACTCAACTGGTGGGCAGATGCATCCGCCACAAAGACCTCGATAAATCTCAACCCTAAACACGGGCAACCCTGCTAAGACACCAAACGTAGCGAAGTAAATTCCAATTGATCATAACTGCTTTCTCACATCAGTGTATTTTCGTGTAGGTTAAAGTGAATTGTACAAGATGTCGAGGACGCCCAAGGAAGACATGGCACGATCAAGTGAATCAAACACTTGAGTCGGACCATGTCAAGAGTTAGAATAATAGAAGGGTATGTACAAGGCCATGTGTGAATAATGTGAATGAAGCGTTGATTCTCTCTGCCTATCCCTTCGGAGAAACGAGTTAGTTAGTCAGTTAGGTAGTATGCATAATTAAAAACTCAAACACCAGACGGTAAGCAGTCATTTAGCTAGAAGAACGAAAAGTGTAATTTTTTTAAATGTTCACTCAAATTAGGCACCCGAACAAAACGATTATTGCTAGTAGGTACTCGTATAAGCGAAAATTTGCAATTTTCAAGATTAAAACTAAGTAACATTAATTATTTTTTAAACAATATTTTATAGGTAGGTACTAATAATATACTAACAGTATACAGTTATGTCCATTACTATGCAGATAAACTACTGTATGACATTAGATATGTATGTACGTACATAATATAAAATATTGAGAATTGAGAAGCATAAAAAAATACCGTTGCTAGTTACTACGTTCATGAACCATAAATTGTTTTGGTGACCATAATATGAATGTAGGTTCATAATACCATGATTGCACCATTATGTTTCTTTACCTCTTAAAATGCTGTAATATTTTCAAGTTTGATAGTCAAGTTAAGTCGACTAGCGAAAAATATACTAGACGCGTTGAAAACGTTTTCAATTTCAGCTAGTTAAAATATTTTCGCTAGTAATCTTGCTAATTATAACGTAGTTTTCTGCACTGATAGGCAAACTCCGTCTTGGCACACACTCCTTGCCTCATCCACACGCATGTATCCCTTCATACATAGATAATCTTTCATGACACGACTCAAGTATTTGATTTACTTCCTAAGGTGTCCCCGACTTCTTGTAAATTCACTTTCGCGTCACATATTTTCCTTACATTCACTTAGTTTTTTTTAATATTTTCAAGATTTACATTTAAACACGAATTGGGTATCAATAATGACAATGAGAAAAAGTGATGTTATTCTATTATGGTGTAATTTTGTTCGATAGTATATATGATATCTAAATTTAAATAGCCAAGGATGTATTGTAATATTATTATTTGAATAAGATGACATATACGTTTTTTACTCCAAATACTGGAATCGGTGGTTAAAATCCTTCGTTTACCTACGTGCTGTTACCCCTATTATATTAAAACAATGAACGATAAAAAATACAACAATTAAAGGGGTTTATCCAAAATGAAATAAATTCACCCAAAAAAAGAACAATAATAATTATTCACTAGAACCAAAGTGAATACCATTATTTGGCTTTTTAAATTCTTCCCGTGAACCGAAATTACTTTAAATTACACTAAAATCTTAGGATTGTGTATATTTGTATACACTTCCGGCATAAAGATGTCCTTGCCAAACGTCACTGAGAAACAGTCTTATCGTTAGAGATCAGTTAGTGCATAAGATCATCTAATTTGAATTTTCATAACGTTTTACAGTATGTTCTTATAAATAACATAACATAAACTGTATACAAATAATGCAACTGTATGAATACCTACCTGCTATGTTCGAAATATCTCTACGCAACTTACATATAAAACTTGTGCTAACAAAATTAATTTGATAGTATTATTATCTTAATGACTGTACAGTTTAGGATTGTTGTAAACGGAGGTGGCGCCATCTGTCATTTTCAAAAAGAATCGATGAGAAAACATCAAAAAGACACACATAATTTCTCAACCCATTTTCCAAACAATTTTTTTCCCATTTTCCCGGAAGAAACTTCTTCATCGCTTCTAAATCTACATTACAAGTAATTCATATTAATCGTGTATTCATATATCACAGATGCACAAATAATGGAATTGCGTGGTCCAGTCGTGGCCAAAAAAACACGCCTCGGGGGAGTAAAAGTTGTACCATTCCACTGTTACCAAGATGCGGTGACAACCGGTCCCCACACAAAATTAAGTAAAAGTTGTACCATTCCACTGTTACCAAGATGCGGTGACAACCGGTCCCCACACAAAATTAAGTAAAAGTTGTACCATTCCACTGTTACCAAGATGCGGTGACAACCGGTCCCCACACAAAATTAAGTAAAAGTTGTACCATTCCACTGTTACCAAGATGCGGTGACAACCGGTCCCCACACAAAATTAAGTAAAAGTTGTACCATTCCACTGTTACCAAGATGCGGTGACAACCGGTCCCCACACAAAATTAAGTAAAAGTTGTACCATTCCACTGTTACCAAGATGCGGTGACAACCGGTCCCCACACAAAATTAAGTAAAAGTTGTACCATTCCACTGTTACCAAGATGCGGTGACAACCGGTCCCCACACAAAATTAAGTAAAAGTTGTACCATTCCACTGTTACCAAGATGCGGTGACAACCGGTCCCCACACAAAATTAAGTAAAAGTTGTACCATTCCACTGTTACCAAGATGCGGTGACAACCGGTCCCCACACAAAATTAAGTAAAAGTTGTACCATTCCACTGTTACCAAGATGCGGTGACAACCGGTCCCCACACAAAATTAAGTAAAAGTTGTACCATTCCACTGTTACCAAGATGCGGTGACAACCGGTCCCCACACAAAATTAAGTAAAAGTTGTACCATTCCACTGTTACCAAGATGCGGTGACAACCGGTCCCCACACAAAATTAAGTAAAAGTTGTACCATTCCACTGTTACCAAGATGCGGTGACAACCGGTCCCCACACAAAATTAAGTAAAAGTTGTACCATTCCACTGTTACCAAGATGCGGTGACAACCGGTCCCCACACAAAATTAAGTAAAAGTTGTACCATTCCACTGTTACCAAGATGCGGTGACAACCGGTCCCCACACAAAATTAAGTAAAAGTTGTACCATTCCACTGTTACCAAGATGCGGTGACAACCGGTCCCCACAAAAAATTAAGTAAAAGTTGTACCATTCCACTGTTACCAAGATGCGGTGACAACCGGTCCCCACACAAAATTAAGTAAAATTAAGGCGTTTTTTAACATAACGTGTTGAACATGTCCAGTCAAAGTGACATAACGCGATAAAAGAAAGTATGATTTATCAAATTTATCTCATTTCTTGTAATATTTAACTTATTAATAAGAATTATTAATATATCGATTACTACGAAGTAACGCCAAATCGTGTGTTTTGGTTTGAAAATTTGATCGCTTAGAAATATTTCAGATGCTTATAAGCGCAGAAAAAAGTATCAGGCCTACAAAAACTGGTTTGAGGTTCAAAAACTCCTGCTTACGAACTCATTTTCGGTTATGGTTTTATTGTATAATGTGGAAAATTATGTTATTTTGAAAATTATCGTAAAACTTTTAAATATTTGTGACTGAACGTCCTCAAAATAAATTTAAAAAATGCTTTTTGGCGTTGTATTTTTCTTGCATAAATCAAAACCGACGGGTGGTGTTAGGCAGGAATTTATGTCTTATCGCCATCTGCATAAGGAGAGTTATTGTCAGCGGCCCGATTCCAAATGTTACACGACATGGTGCATCGCCTCTCGTAAGAGAACTAAAATACTCAAAATATTACCAAAATTATGATTAATACAATATTACAAAAAAAAATTATACATCGTGTTCACGCTCATATCGTGAAACGTTGGCTGAGATTCATGAAAACTTGTAACAAAACTGTAGCCTTTTTTCGTTAGCGTCCAAATTAAAAAAGTAAAAATATTTATTTAAATATGGGAGAATACTAGCAAAACAATTATGAAAAACATTTCCAAAGCACTCTTATATTGTTTGATTTTAGGGTCTTGAGTCGTGTTGAGCTTGCTTTTCCTGATCCTGATATGCAACATTGCGGACAGTTTTGCAGCGTTATCGCATATATATATGCATAATAAAATAAGAACAGGAGATACCGTTTTAAAAATAGGTTTTAGTCATCTCAGTAAAGGTACAATAAGACCAGGAGATACCGTTATAACTTCAAAAAAGTTCACGTTACCTCAGTAAAGGTACAATAAGACCAGGAGATACCGTTATAACTTCAAAAAATCTGGTTACCTCAGTAAAGGTACAATAAGACCAGGAGATACCTTTATATCTTCAAAAAAGTTCACGTTACCTCAATAAAGGTACGACCAGGAGATACCTACATCGTACAAGATTTTAAGAACTTTTTTTCGAAAAATAACGACCAAACGTTTAGCAATTCATAGATAATTTAATATTTTTGATATTTTGTTAATGGATCTTTGCCTTAGCGAGATATTTAAAAATTCGAGTATATATGTGAACACCGCACTAGAGTTTCAACTGTCCAAAGTCAGTGGTACTATGGCATCTCCATTTTGGGATTGATGGGTGTGAGAAGGATAAAGAAATGAGGAAGAGGAACGTTTGGAAATGCCTGGTTAAACAGATTTTGACACTAAACACTGATTTTTTTTTGTGAATCGCGCAATAGTATAAACCAACTGCTCACAACCGTCTGGAGCCAGTGAAACTATGGCATCTAAAATTGGGGTATTTTGTGTAGCTGAAGGTAGTAGGAAGGGGGAAAGATGATGAAGGGAAGGGGATTAACCTGGATTTTCAGATCTGGTCACCAAACACGACTAAAGTCATTTCAATTCAATTCTGTTAATGCCAGTTGGGTTCCCAAATAGTTAAATACGCCCACTGATGCTGCTTTTATATTTATCGCTGCTGATAATAGTAAATTATTGTGTAATAAAACGCTTTGCATTGTTGAGATGAGTTGATAAGATGTGAGATAGAAAGCAAATGCAAATAAATGGTGAGAATTGTTTTCATAATTGCGAGGCAGGTCTGTAATACAGGGTTTCCCCTTACAAAGAACGAGATTTTCAATTATTTATTATTATTTTAGACAATAAATTCTTTTTTCTTTGTATTGTAACTCTCTATTATTTGTAAGAGTAAATTACATTTCTGTATCTACGGAAGTAATCCACACCTAACTATAAACCTCATTTTGTTTCCCTATGACATATTTGTACAATGAAAATGTAGGTATTATTACAGAACATCCGCACAACATGACATATGTAACAGTTTTCCGTTTAGTTACCTGATGTGAACGTCGGCCTCGGGACAAGCAATTTCCTTTCGTGATTGTAATCTTCGTAAGGCTGGTGATAGTAGATTCCTTGGTCCGATGGCATCTCGAAGTTGTCGTTGTGGAAGTCAACTTCATCTATCCCTGCAAAGGCAGCTGGGGAATCGTGGAGAACCGTCCTGTGCGTGGAGTTTCTGCGCATATCTTGTCTGTATTCTTGCTCTGCCGGGATGTAATAAAAACTGGAAGAAGTGGGTTCTCCTTCAGGACTTGGCGGATTGCTGGCTTCAGATGTGTCTCCCAAGTGCCTTCTCATGAAAGCGTAGTTTTCCAAGTCCCAAGGATCCACGTAAACGCGCGTTGATGGTGTTTTAGAAGGTGTACTATCATCCTCTTCACTTCCAAAATCCATCGAGCTCCAATAATTTGAAGAGTTTCCGGGCATTTTGAAACAGTAAACACAAATATTTGTCTAAATAACAATAATTAACAATTCATTGAAAGATGGGCTGAAGTCCAGAACACGACGGAAGCATAAAGTTTGTTTTGCGTATGGCAAATGTTGATTTTTTATATATTTTTTTAAATTTCTAACACGCACATTAACTTTCGTTTCGCGCTATTTTGTTTTAGCTGAATGTGGCGCGCATTCTGGGAAAGTAGGTACCGCTCGAACTAATCTCACAGCACTGGCCGCGTGAACACTGCGCAGCCACGGCGATGCGATGGATGACGGATCGGGGAAATGGCGGGAGAAATGAATCGCATTCTCGCATCGCCAAAAGGAACAAGTAGTGGCGCGTGCGTCGGCGTCAGCCAGGGGCGTATAACTCCCGCATGACCTTGTAACCCTGATGGGAGGAGTTATTCAATACCCAAATTCTTATAGACAAAGCTGTTGTGGCTGAAAGCTCAGATCTCATTGGCTTAGAGCAAAAATTGTAGTTTGATCTCTCGCTCTCTACCATAGCGACTTGTGTAACAGAAAGAGAAGCTAAGAATGCTTTATGCTCCGATAAAAATTAACGGTAATTTCCAAGACGCCATTTCGTAAGTTGAAAAGTCAGTTGATGTTTTTACGTAAATATTTTGAATTTTCTTTCACCCATCTAAAAATGTTACGTGCTGGAATTCTTCAAGGTGATAAATTAATGCCGTGTTGTGATAAAGTGTGTTATCCGGTCTATCTCCACCAATTGAAAGAAGGACCCGAACCCGTTGTAAAATACAGGTACTAACCTCTCGTTCTTTGATACAATGTTCCTGATTTCTGAATGTACTTCATTGGCTAATAATTTAATTAATTTTCCTTTTCAGACCTATCCGTATTCCGACGCGATACAATACCACGTATTAGAATGCTAAAACTGCTAAAAAAAGCCACGATTACATCATACAAGGTCATTTAAACCTCTCCAGAATTGCATCATGTAAGTATTCAGATTTAACCAGCATTTTCCATGATGTTTGCTGACGACAGAGCTGTGGAAATTATATGAGACCCTTGCAGGAGAATTTGAATAACTTCTAGTGCTGTGGCAATAATAATGAACACTTAAATTTGTTGAATATGTATTTTGTGTATATATTCTTGTATTTTTGTGCAAGGTCAAATTAAATCCTATTAAGTTGTTGCAGTAAGACTGGGTTCGATTCCTAGTTGAGACCGTTACTTTTTATATTTCTGTGTCTTGTTCTGTTTCATGTTTTGTTTAGATATTTTAGTTTTATCTTCTACTTCAATGATAAATCATTGCTCAATACATCGGTTGTACTGACCCTGTTTTGTATTACTGTCCATTGTCTTTTTGAAAATAAAAAGTATTTTTATGTGTGCATAGCTGTGGGTTTTTTTTATTTTCCTTTTCCTGCATTCCAATATTTTTATTTTTAAAATATAATTTTTGTGGGCTATTGAATGAACGATGTTCGCTGGGTGTAGTTATATTGTTTATGGTTACACTTTTTTTTAAATGGCCTTGAGATTTATTTATGGTCCACGATATATTTACCTGTCTGGACCAAACGACCGTTTTATCTGTGGTCGTCTGTGGTTAAGGGGGTGACAAAATGGCGCCATACAAAAAGCCCGAAGATATCGATCTAGAGAGTGGTTTATTTATGGCGTCAGCTATGTTTCTAGTTTCTACACAATACCGAAAAATGTTTCAGTTACGTATGGTATGCATTCATATGCGCATGATTATAATAATTTGTATGAAGAATAACCCAGCTCCGTGTCGTAAAGCAACTTTGCAGGCAAATTATTATTTCATTAGAGACTGATACATACATCAGTATCAGTGACCAGGGCCGGCCCTCTGCAGGTGCAAATGGAAATGCAGGTGCAAAAACTAATAAATCATTTTTGTCAGTTTGACAAAACTAAGTAAGTTTATTTTTAAGGTAATTTATAAGAGATCTAGTAAGAGTTATTGGTAGTTGCTAAGAGGTTATTATGGAATTTAAATATTTTCATAAAACCAAATAACTAAAAGAATAATTAGAGATTGTTACAAGGTTATCATTGAATGTACATAGTAATCATAAAACCAAAAATCTAAAAAGAATTATTGGAAGTTGCTAAAAGGTTTTCATGGAATGTACAGGAATTTCGTAGAAACTTTAAATTCACATAAATGCTAGCGTCTAAATCTAAAAATAATAACATATCAAAAAATAGTTTAAGCAAAAGTAGTAGGTATTGATAAACTAAGCATGCGTAAAACATAAGCAGTTTTAATAAGAAAGAGTAAATCTCTATAAATGTTAATAACACATGTATGTAAATAAAGAATGAGAATTAGACTAAGAAGGGATTACTAGTAACTTACTGATGCATGCCATTTTTTGTGTAGTAACCATGTGTTAAAATGTTTAAGTAAACTTTTTAGGTTTTTTTGAGTGTTGCAATATGTGGTTTCTTTTAGGAAGGTGTTGAAAATGGGAGTTGCTAGGAAGGATTCGTGCTTTTTGGCAAAGGTTGAATTAATTTTTGGCACTTGAAGTTGATTATGTGATTTTGCTTTTGTGTTATGTGGGTGAGTAACGTGGCATGATGAGGATTTTATGCAGTTTATTTGAATAATCTTTTTAATGAATAGTTTCCTGATATCTAGTATGTTATTTGTACTAAAGAGATTTTCCGTTGGATGCAGATATGGTTTTTTGAACAAAATCCCAATTAATGTTTTATGAGTTGTGTTGAGTGGATTAAAAAACTTGTCAGCGGCTCCCCCCCAGGCTGATAAACCAAGTCATATACTAGTCATTTCAAGTACGTCCCTTAACACCATGCATACATATATTTTTTAAGAAAGTCAAACATTCCCGGGTTACGATAACCTGACAATAATTTGAAATTTCCTACTATCACCACAGTAAGCCGAAATTGTGCTTGTGTCGTGATGGATGACTTAGAAAGCCGAGGAATTGAACTCACGACGCCTGGGTGGAAACCAGAAGCGATGATTCAGTCACTGACCGGTCGACATAAAATAGTATTAAATTATAGATATTAAAAACATAATGTTTTAGATTACAGTAATGCAAAATCGTGTGATTTTGGTAACAAAATTTAATCGTTTAGAAAATCAGGCCTATAAAACTGCTTTAAAGTTGAAAATCTCCTACCTACGAACCCATATTCGGTTATGGTTTTATTGTATAGTCTAAATAAAGTTCTTTATAAAATGATCGTAAAACATTTAAATATTTGTGCCTGAACTTGACATAAATCTCGAGAAAATTAACTCAAATAAAAGTTTTTTTTCTCATTCTCTATAACTAATACCAAAAAGGTTAATGTATATGTTTATAAAATATATTCTATATATTATGTTATTTAGAAGAGTGTTTGTGGCGGCGTGTATTTTTTTGTAAAAATCTAGTTTTATTCCGAAATTTATGAAATTTTTCACACTTGACTTCCAAAGGGGAAGGTAAACTGTCTATTAAGATTGCGAAAAACCAACCTCATCCTCTGTTCCCACCCCTTAAAGCAGAATTTTGATGAACATCAAGTGTGCAGATGTTCAAAATAAGAGGAAAATTTCTGTCTTCATCTGATTTCGAAAAAAGTCTGCGTAGAGCTGGGACAACGCCGGGGACTTAAGCTAATCCCTCGTAAAACATAAAAAATATCAATCTTTTGTTTAATAAGTTATTATGTAGTGCCGTTCCTTATCCAGAATATTTCTCGGTGAGAGAGATAGCATCTCTGTTTCTACCAGATTTCGCCTTCTCTTCTCAACTTTTTTCAGTGTTCAAATTTCGCGCCATTTGCCGCGCGATTCGTCCTTCCGTGAAATCAACTTTTGCCGCCAACAGCTAGGCGTGGCTAGGCATATACGAATGCGATGAAGCGACGCCGTTTTATTCAATTGTTGTCTCGCCAGACAGGGGATGAGGAATATTGTGATAAGGGAGGCAACATAATAAGAGTTTTAATAGTAGGAAAAACTCCAATATTTTCACATTTTTTTTAATTCTCAAAAAGATTATGGTATTATAATTTTTATTTATTGTTTTTGTGTTTAATTCGTAAAACTCAATTTAATTTTTCTTAAAAAATGTTATTACAATCAATTTACATAATATAATTATTAAGTTCTGCAAGTATTTTATGGTTTTTGTTATTGTTAAAGCTGTTTCGGCTTTCAAGGCCATTTTAAAACTGTCTTTTTCAAACAGTTTCAACTTTCAGAACTGAATAATTATGTTATTAAATTTGATTTTAATTAAATTTAAATAAAATTAAATGGTATTTCAATTTTATTTTATCTTTTTTTAATCAATAATTATGAATGAGAATATTAAAATTACACTTTTTGAATACTATGATCAGAATCAAAAAAATTAACTTTAAATCTTCCACACATTTTAACGGTATTCAAATTCATTTGTAAAAATACTCCATCGACATATATAAATTCAAGTAAAAAATATTAAAGAAGAAACTTTCCACGGAGCAAAAAAGCCCCGGACATAGCATATTGGTGCTTTTTTTTATGAATGGCATTGAAATTAAGAGTGAGGGGAAATTGCCTAGCAGCCATCTCGTTTCACTAACTTTTGAACTTGTATGCAAAGTGGTGCATAATGACTATTATTATTTTATTTTTGTGTCGTTATCCCAGTTATAATGGCTTACGATTTTTGGGGTATTTGATGAGACAAAGAATTGGAAAAGATATTAAAAAGACTTAAGTTTTCCATGCATCTCTCCCTCACCCCGCGCCTTCAAATTGTTATTGAATTGCGTCGTCCAGGGCATTTTAGATCCATGTACAAATTAGTTCAAAACTAGTCACACAAGATGGCTGACAGGCAATTTCCCCTCATACAAAATCGCACTAATGCTCTGTCCAGGGCTTTTTAGGTCCATGAGATCTAGTGCCGTAGAGCTTGTGATGAAACGTCACTGCACGAATTTGTATACAGTGACAAATACAATAAAAAATATTCTCTCATGACCCGACGCCTTGCTTTTATCTTTTCCAACAAAACTAAACGTACTTATTACAATATGAAAGTATTTATCTAGTTTCAGAGAGGAATAGGTATAAATACCTAAAAATAGTGGTTCATTTTGTATACTTACGTAATTCACACCTGGAAGAGTTCGCATTTCTTTCAAAATTATTTGGTGCATTTCTTTTTATTACTTTGTTCTATTATTTTCGCAAGGCATCGCCGTTGATTAAATCATTATATTTTAATGTTTGTGATCATCGAATAGTCCAAAATCATGAATTAAGTATTCGGTAATGCAATTTAAATATATTTTAATCCATTTGAGATCAGAAACATCCCTAGGTAGTTTTAGATACAGTTGAATAAGAATAAAAATAAATAAAAAGATTTAAGTGATAATTTGAAACAACTTGCCCCGTTCCGACGTCGTCGTACTTACCGAGAGAGTATTGATTCTTTTAATTTTCTATTACATTTTCGGAAGTTGTTTTCGCGCCAGAAACCCTTCCATAAAGCAGAAACGCGTAGTGTCATGTCAGTTGTTAAAAAATATGGTTTTATTTTGTGAAATTTTATAATAATATAAACGTTTTGATGCAGTATGGAGTTGTTTATACAATGGCACCGATAATGCCGGCAATAAGCGAAATGTTTTATTGTCTAAAACTTTGGAACTTTACTTTGAACAGTGTATTATTGTGAGTCGGCCAACACGCTATTTGCGTATAAATTTGTTGTGAACGTAAACTATACAGTTTTAAAAACTCTGTCGGTGTTTTTATCTGAAAATCTTAAAACAACACAGCTAATATGGACGGATACATCGAAATCCTGCAGGACCCTTCGAAGCAAAATTTGAAGGTTAACATCTATCGGAATGTCCTTCAAGCTATGGAAAGTGGTAGCATCGCGCCGGGAAAGATTGAAGTTTTGCTGAAATTATTTGAAAAGGACATGTTGCTTAACATGCAGTATTCCTCTTCGATCTTGGGCGCCATTAAAAATATATTAACTGGAGTTAAGGTGCGTTAATAATTTTACTTTTATCATACAAATATGTTTATACATACCTATTCATTATTCATAACAAAACATTTTAAAAAATTACATCCATTGTTTTGTGCGCGTCACGTTTGTTTCGGCTTGTTACAACAAGTTCTGCTCTTGACATGTGACGTAATTCCCAATAATTCAGTTATCTCCATTTAAAATCTTAACATATTATCTCCTGCAATAAATACCCACACATGAACAAATCTGAATATTATAAATTACACTCTGGCATAGCCATGTTTGCTTATACAATAATATTAATGATGTATCTTTATAGTTATTTGTTTGCACACCTGAATAAAATAATACCTGGATGACAATGCTTTTATCAGTCATACTTAGGGTTGCCATAAGTGGCTAGGATCTCACCGGGACTGAAAAGGACGGGGAAACAAATAAAGTGACACAGTCACTGCTCAACATGACCCCTGTGCCATCTACCGGGCGCATGGGAGTATCTACTCGCGCAAATGTTCATTAGTAAACAGCATTGTTTCATTGTGCAATTTTTAATCGGGACATTGTAGATTTTGTCTGTTTGGTGACCAGATCTAAATAGCCAGGTACTTCCCCACCTTCCTCTCCCCATCTTCTTCCACTCCCCACTACTTCAGCCTCACAACAACAACGAACCCAATCAGGGATGCCATAGTCTCACTGGCTCCATACAGAGTCTTGTGCCTTGTGCGGTATCCATATTAAAAAAAAGCATTTCTGGTGAAATGTCGTCACTTCTGCACGTTGTTTTTTTTTAATATCTGACTGAATAAATAAAACTAATTATTTGAAATTTATTTCCGAGACGCGGATGAAATTTCCTAAACCAAATCTGTCAATTTTCAATTCCTGATATAAATATAAAAATTTCATGGTCGTACCTTCGAACCCGATATCTGTGTTTCCTTCCTTATTTTACTTTCTGTGATCGCTTAAACTGCAAGAACGTCTCCTCGTCGAAACTCATCTTGACAGTTGAGTTGGCGAAAAACTGAGAGCATGCACATCTTCCTCTCAGACTTCTACAAGAATAATGACTTGAACACGCCCACCTTGCCCTAATATTTCAACGGAGACGTAATGTGGACGAATACAAGAATGTTCGAAAACAAGGAGACCACGCTTCAGATTTTATCCGAACAAAGCTATAATTACACTAGACAATAATTTTTTTTTTAGTAACTATAATTGCTTTGTTTAAAAAACTTTGTTAGGATTTTTTCATAAATTATTATGATTAATTACCCTCTAAAGTTCGTGGTACTAGCTTGGAACACGTATTTATGATGCTTTGATAGCGCAGGATAGCAATCCTGCGCTGTAAAAGTTGAGGCTTGAATTATTTTTAAGGTTTGAGTGTGAGAAAATAATAGTCACATTATTTCTTGAATGCAGCACAAATACTTGTGTATTAGTTTTCAATACAGGTTGTATATTATACAGTGTCAGATTTGCTAGATTTATTTATAGATTGCGCCCCTGAGGTGATATCTCACAAAAGCGGCACTATACAAATTGTCCAATAAATAAATAATAAATTGATTGATTAAACTGTCTCTTGCATTCTCCTTTCAGGATGGAACCTACCCTGCATTCCCGCACCTGACCAACGTGGCCAGTACGATCTTCGACCTGCTGGCCATGACAGCCCCCCTACACCAGGTGCAGCTGGTGCAAAACTCCTGCTTGGACATCCTGCAGAGTTACCCCGAGGACTGCTTGGCGAAGGTGGTGGCTGTTAACCCTCAGAGCATCTGCACGCTAATGATCCAGTACCTCGGGAATGCCAATATAGACATACTAATCAAGAAATCCGTGAGTTGAAATCCTTGTTCTCCGAGTCCCAGTAGTCTAATAATTGCCAGCAGTATTATAGGTTGATAAATTAGAACTGACCCAAAGGCGGGTCTCATGCATCAAAATAGTTTGTTTATAACTAATATCTGTTATTAAGAACAGCTCATGTGGTCTCATAGAAATCGTTGTATTTCCCTTGTTGTTGTGGTGAGAAATATGATCTAAACGGTTTTAGAAAGATAAAACCCCACGCTTTATATTCAAATCTAGAAGTTAACCACCATTTAAAACCTACACCTTTATGGTAACCAAAGTTTCCACCGCAATTTAAAAAAAAATTATGAAACTTTGCGAATTTTTTTATTAATTGTTTTTTTACACGAAACCACAAAAAGGTGAGGTGAAGAAAACATTGGTCTAAAAAAATATGTGTTTTTTTTCGTTATCAGTAATTCTGGTTAAAAAAGTCGCAAGGTGAGCAATGCAAAGTAAAGTTGCAAAAATTATATGTTTATTTTAAATATTCAAATTTGAAAGCCTATTTCATCACCTTTCAAGACCAGTTTTTAGTTTTCCAATATGTTCAGAAATATTCCATTAGACGTTTGCTGATCCATATGAATATATATTTTTTAAGCAATAATACATTTTACTGGAGTTCCTGCGGCAGACCACGCTATAAGTTCACTATATTTTTGTGGCTTGGCCTATTTCAGCGTATCGCTTGCCATATACATATTCCCATATCGCTTGACACTACATATGGTGAAATAAAAGTACAAGACAATGATTTATGTTTTGTTCTAGATACTCCAGTTGCTTTTAATGTGGATAAAGCTGATACCAGACGAGAAGAAAGGGGAGTTTGTGAGCGATGGGCTGAACACCTGGTTCTCCCACCTGGTGCCCATGATGTACGTGCCCGGGAACGGTCATCGCAAGCTGGCGGTGGAGGCTGTAGAAACAATCCTGCCAGAGCTGTCCAAAATAGATTATGAGAACAATTCTAAATGGATCAACGTCTGCAATAACATCAAGGATAAAAAACAGTTAGTCATCTAGTATTAATACGCTAACGTCTGCCGTATACACTCCTCGTTCTAGCTACAAACGGAAGTGTTGCCACATTCAATTTTCAAACAGAAATACCTGCTTGTCTATAGTATTAATACACCAACACCATTCATTAACCATTCATTAACTTATTTTAATACTTACTCCCAAACGTCACATAATTGTTTTTAAAATATCTTGATGGTATTCCGCTTCTGGCCTTCCATAGTCCTTCTTGTGTTCCCAGAATTTTGTCACTTTCAGCTATTAGAAATGGCCAGCGTCTTGCCCTTGAAATGCTGTACTGGTCCGCTTAGGCTGAGGCAAAATGAGCATAATTTTATTAGTTGCGAGTCGAAGACTTCATAGTGTCACTGTGGTTATTCAATCCATACATGGATAATTGTACAAAAGAATTGAGAGAGGTGGGATTGGAAGCGAATTTGAGTAATCTGTTAATGTATGTTGTCTGTTGTATGCTGATGCATGTGGTGCTGATTGCTAACAGTATGGAAGATCACAGTCTCGTGTCTAGGGTGAACGAAGTATGTATGAAGAATGAGTTAATGATGAATGTAAGTAAGTCTAAAGTAATGGTTTTTGAAAGAGAGAGTACGAAAACAGTGTGCAATATAGTTGTGAATGAGGAATACTTGGAGCAGGTGGATGAGTTTGTGCATTTAGGAAGTATGTTTAAGAGTGATGGGAAGGCTGACAGAGATATTGATAGAAGGGTATATGCAGGTAACTCCAATAATGGAAGACTGAATGCAGTTGGCGCTAACATAAAATTATTCAAAGAAGCGAAGTTGGCATTCCACAATGGAGTGTTAGTACCTACCCTGATGTATGAAAGTGAGGCATGGAACTGGCAGAGAAAGTATGAAATTAGACTGAATGCTGTAGAATGAGATCCCTGAGGCGTATGTGTGGTAAAACCATGTATGATCGTGTGAGAAATGTGGAGATCCACAAAGAGTGCAAGGCTGATGTAAGCGTAATGAGTAAGATTAAGAAAGGGACGCTTAGATGGTTTAGGGATGTAGAGCGAATGAGTGAAGAAAAGAGAATACATGACGCAAATCTGAATGTTAGCAGAGGTCAGGGACGCCCGAGGAAGACATGGCGCGATCAAGCGAATCAGATACTTGAGTCGGGCCACGTCAAAAGTCAGAATAATAGAACAGTATGAGATGATGTATAAATGTGAATGAGGCAAGGAGTGTGTGCCAAGACCGAGTAGTTTGGCGTTCCGTCCTCTGCCTCCCCTGTTGCTATGTTTGTTAGTTAGTTAGAGTCGCGTAATTTAATAATTAATGTAATTTACGGTGATGTAAATCGCCGTGTGGCACAAACCAGACTTTTATTTGAAACTGAATGCAGCATAAATTACTCGACTCACAACTCAAAAAATTACTTTTGTTTGGCCCCAGTCTTAAAGTGGTGGTATCGGATAACTTGGCTTTACTCAGAATCTCTGTCTTCTCATTTTACTTGTGAATAATAATAAATGTTTTATTATCTTTGCAAAAATTTGTTAAATTGCAAAAAATGTGATATTTTTATCCTGATATTTGAGTAAAACTTGTCAAGGTAATTTTCAAACAGTTCTGCAAATTCTCAGCTGACATTAAAGAGGTTTACTAAAATATTATTCAGTGGACCACCATGATGACTCCATGGAATTGTTTTTTTCAAAGATATTAGAAGAACGAGATATGCTATGTTGGCCGCCGGACCGTAGGCGGAGTACTACCTAATTAGGGTTCTTTGAATACTATCGGGACGTGTACGCACAGAAATCTGTTCTATGTATTAGTGCGGATACCTTAGCGTAAGCGAAGGTGTGCAGGAGTATTGGTGAACAAAACTGGCGACACTGGGCAAAACAATTCCACACAGTATGAACTGCTCGTAGCACATCTCGTGTTAATATCTTCTAATATCTTTGGTTTTTTTACATTGTATATATTTTTCAATCTGAATTATTTTTTAGGTACACAGCATTCATGCTCCGACTGTACCAGAACTCAGATGAACTGTGGTCTCGCCAATTCTGTTGCATGCTCCGTCTCATCGGGAAAGAACTCCGCAAGAACGGCAGCCTGCTGAACTGCATCCTCCCAGTCCTGGAAAACGCTTTCAAGATAGAGAAGACCAGAAGACAATCCTTCCTCTGCTGGAAACAAGTCATGGATATATTTGTGATCAACAAAGACATCAACCTCAAAGGCATCAAACTCCTCACAGCGCCGCTCGTCGTCAATAACGCTAAGACTGAAGAGATAGCCATTGTGAAGCTAGATGTCTGGTGGTATCTTATTTACATCTTGAAGCAAAATGCCAGCATCCGGACTGATCTCAATTTGTACCCCTTTCTCCAATTTTGCTTTGGATCTGACAAGAAAAAAATTGACGTGATTCCAGGACTGGTTTTCCCAAATGTCCAGAAATTCTCAATCAAAGCGACTGTTGAAATATTTGGTCACGCCGACTCCTGTCCGGGTTGCCTCAGCGAAGATTTTTTAAAATTGAGTCAACCATTATTGACCGAGAGTATATTTCTAAGCAATGTCGATCACTGGATGCACGTGATGAAACAAGTGACCGTGTTGATCTGCAAAAATATGAACCAGGTAGATGAAGATACGAGAAAAAAATTTACGCAGAATGCGAGGTGCATCTGGGTGTCTCTTTTGAAGATTATTACCAAGCCGCTAGTGGTGCCATTTAAATTTTCTGAATTATTGAAAGTCTTGCAGTATTTAACAACGGTAATATAAAAATAAAATACGATGCTTTTTTTATTTAATTACATATTTCCTAAACTTGATAAAATAATAATATAATAAAAATATACATTTTAGGAGTCTGCTGAAAGTGCGGAACTTGCTGAACTTATGGTATCGGAAATTTTGTCATTGGTATCGGACCCTAGTCTGGGATATTCCAGTACCTACCTGAACGATGTAGCCAACAAGGATGAATTGGAACACACGCCTGTTCAGTCTCTTCTATTACTGCAGTTATCAGAGTCGCTTTACAAGAAGTTAGTATTATTCCATGACAGTATTGATTATTGCATTATACGCATCTTTTTAGGTTAAGAACGACATACAGCGACGAACGACATATATCCACACATATAAAAATGTTTGTTTGTTGAAAATCTTAAATCTTCAGAAGTTATTCACCAATTGTTTTTAAATTTTGACACAATGTTGCATTCAAATACGAGTGTGTTTATATATACCTAAATTATATCGATGTCACCTTCACTTTTTTTTTAAAACAGAGCCATCTGGTGGACTTAAGAGCAAAACGCGCTGTTGTTACTCTTTTTGCACAGACAGACAGAGCCATAGCAACGCGTCACGGGATACAGCTAGTAAATAAATAAAATTACAAACAAGACATTACTTGTATCTTATTAAACATAAGTAGTCCAACAACTTTTGATTTCGTCACTGGAAAGTCGTAGAAACTCCGCAGACGTACTATTTTTACAAAAAATTGCCACCTCTGTGATAGATTGCCCGGAATTACTAGAAAGAATTCAATTAAGAGTACCCATCAGACAAACCAGACAAAATCACACATTAAACATCCCTCAATGTAACACTAACTCAAAACAAAATGCTTTTATTCACCGTGCTTCGAATTTGAATTAGACTTATTTAACTCACCACCCCACAATTTCAAACCTAAAATCAATAAATAATTATATTATCATTATTATTTTTTATTAATACACATACGTACATGCTACACATTACACAGACTAGATCCATCCCATACCCCTCCCTTCCGCCATCCCATCCCTATAGGCTAATTGTAACTTTTTTTCTTACATAAATATTATATATGTTCACTAAATAATTAAAATACCTAAGTGAAAACCTATTAATTATAACTGTTGGTTTTCCAAATAAAATAAAAAAAATAAAAAAATAAAAAACAAAGCATACGAAAATAAATACTATTCTATACTATTATAAGAAAGAAAAAAATTTAAGCAAGTGAAACTGTCAAAGATAATCTTAGCTATTATAAGTAGTTTCCTTTACGCGTTCATACATTTCTATTGAAAAAATATTTTTTTTATAGTTTACATTTATATATTTTATTGAGTAATTTATTTTTTTATCTGTATTCTACTCAAGCGAAACGATAGGAAAACCTTCAATTTATCTAAAGCATGTTTTTTGGTATTCATAATGTACACCAATTCGTTATAAAGATTAATCCAAATAGTGATTTAGCTTCGCCTTAAGCCATCTCATTTATGAGGTGATCTAATACATTCTAGGTTTTTATTCTATTCTATACGTCTCATTTATTAGGTGTTCTAATATATTCTAGATTTTTATTCTGTTATATACGACTCATTTATGAGGTGATCTAATATATTCTAGGTTTTTATTCTATTATATACGACTCATTTATGAGGTGATCTAATATATTCTAGGTTTTTATTCTATTCTATACGACTCATTTATGAGGTGATCTAATATATTTTGAGGATAATAATAAATATATATATATATATATATTTTTTATTTAAATTTAAAAGAGCATAAAAATTACATTATGCTACTTGAAAATAACTTGTACGCTTGCACTCGATAGCTAGCCCGTGGCGCACTGACGAGTCGGCGCTGTCGCTTCGTCCCTCACGTTCATTCAAAGTGTTAAAGTAATTAAAATGCGCGGCTGTAAAAGTGTTAATGTGGAATAAAAGCTGTTATTTGGTCCGTTATATCTTTTGCCTTATCAGCGGCATATGTTTAGGTATATACAGTACTAATTGTCATTTTTAAAATCACTTTCAGAGACATCATGGACTCCAAAGTGTACAATTTCAGCAACTTCACTTCAGCGGGGTTGGATGGATCAGTGATTGACTTCTGTGGCTGGATCCTGCCCCGACTATCCGGAGCAGACCACGGCCCTGCCCTGTGGAGTGCTCTAGCCGAGGATATGTGCCGTGAAAAGTACACTTTCAACAGTGACATCTGCAATGCTGTGCTGTTGTGGTTGCTGCAACAGGATATCCCCACTAAAAAGGTATCTATACAAGATATCTGCTTTGAAGAGATGTCTAAATGAAGAATGCAAATCTGTACAGACAGTGAAATCTCAATCGGTCATTTATTGAATAGTCGTTTTCCTGTCCTGAATTAATTTTATGCTATAATCTTCCTCTCCTTATGGCAGGAGAGGGGGTCAGATCAATTGGGGAGCTGCCGCAGAATATCATTTCTTTGTATGGGATCTGTCACCTTGACAGTTGACAGCCGCGTGATTACGGCGCTCCCTCAGTCGGGGTCGCATCATTTTCAAATACCACTTGGCTAGCAGATCACGGCATATCATTGTCACCACGCCACACTTATAACATCATCTGTCAGGTGTGACAGGTCTGTAGTGACTGTATGGCGAGCGATATAGTGTTAAAAAAAATGCTTTGATGCGTATAGCTTAATGTATCAGCACCCATAAGCACGCAGTTTTGTATTACATACTTTACTTAATCGATTTTTTTTTCTTAAATATGAAAATATGTACTCGATTTCGATTACCGGTAGGTAGGTATACTATATTAGGTATACTCTTAAATAATAAGTGGAACATTCGAAATTTTTGATGTCAGTCGTTGCTGTTATACATTAAAACACAGCGGTGCGCGCGTGCAATCTTTTTACTGTGCGGAATATCTTCGAAAACCTGAAAGAGAGGATCTCCGTGTTGTTTGCATCAACAGTGATGAAACTGACATGCGAGCCCATCATTTAGAAGATTACAAAAACCTTATTTGAAAAATATTATGCAGACAAGAAGGCATAGATGGCTACAAATATTTTATAGACATTTCACTTTGTCAGCATTCTAAAGAAATTCTATTTTCGGCAAACACTACAGAGCATAGATATGTACTAGGTAATCAGGCATGATACAAAAGGTTACCTTCTTTATTTACAGCATCTTATTGTTTAATTGCTTAATATAAATAAAAATGTTCATTTGTTCAAAATCTTAAATCGCTGATAGTTCTTCACTGATGGCTTAAAAATTTTGACAACTTTGCGTTCAAATACGCGTGTGTTTTTATATACCTATATTATATAGATGTCACCCGTGACAGGTAAAAACAAGCTTTTTTAAAAAACAGTGCCATCTGTTGGACGTAAAAGCAACACTTGTTGTTTCTCTATATAGCATGGACACACTGAGCCACAGCAACGCGTGGCGGGGTACAGCTGGTTCATATATAATTGAAGTATTGAGAGAAACTGCTTCAAATAATGTTTTTCATTACAGATTTTGCGCATTGTGTCAGCGTGGAAGAATTTGTTTGCGTATTTGTGCCTGAAGGTGGGCAGCCTGCGGAGAAATGTGACCCATCTGTTTGATGAGAGCGTCCTGAGTGCCATTTTGAAGCTATCAGAAGAATCCAAAAAATCGAGCAATCTTCTTTGTATCTGTGTTCTTCCTTGCATAATAAAAAAACGCCTAGAAGACCATCCTGGTAAGTACCATTTTAATTATGCCCATAAAATTTCACATCAAGCAATCAAATAAAACTAATAGATTATTCTGTCACCTTTCAGACATAAAACCGCCCATGATTATAACCGGCTACTGAAACATTTACAGGGAACGCTGGTATTTGAAAGACTCAACTTCATGCCCCCCTCTCTGTAATCTTGGTGTCCATAGCTTTCCATCTATTTTCACTGTAAGGCCGGAGAGACAATAATTACTATAAAATATCTTCCATTACTTTTATATTTCATTAAAAGTGACGCATGAATCCCAATTTATTGGTCGATGGCGCCCTTTTTTGGATTCTTTTCAGTAATTCAAGATGTTTTCGCAATAGAATCTAATGAATTGCATTGGTGTGCGATTTGAGTGATTTTGCAAACCTTAATTCATCATTCTTACATTCTTCTTTCAATGGGGAATACATGAAGTTACAAATGCCGGCTGACTGTAAATTTGTGATGTTTCTTTAGTAATATGAGGCTCTTGGTAAAAGCAAATTCTAAACAAGTGTTCTTCTATACATAAATGTGTTGGATTAATGTGAAGGTGTTTTTCAGCTGGACAAGTGACCTATTTGTCGCCAGTTCTCGAGGGAGTCCAGAGGATTCTGGGCAAGGTAGATGAGGGGGAGACGTGTGATGTGCTTGTGATTGGTCTCTGTGAGATTACGGATGCTGTGGGGGCAGCTCTCACTGCCTACAACATCCGAAGAGCCACTCCTCCATATGTCCAGCAACTCGTCAATGTTTCAGAAGCCATTTTGAAATGCATTGGCTCTATGATAAATCAAGTAAGTGAAAACTATATTCTACGGCGAAAATTTTGCATCAGCACGGCAAGAGTTAAAAAATATAAAATTATTCAATACTTGTTTTATTTTTCAGAAATGGGATGCCGGTCGATTAGAAGTTCATGTCTTGATGTTGGTGGATACTCTTCCTAATTTCACTGCTCCCATTTTTAAAAATAAATTAACGCAAACTGTGTTGGAGATTATATCACAGTTACTGAAGCGAGACAACACTCCCGGGATTACGAGCAAATGTACCGCTGTATTACACCAACTGCTGCAAAAGTATGAAGAATCTTCTAAGAATTCTACAATTGACGAAAGTGCTGCTTTAAAGATACAAGGAATGTTGGGAGTAACAGTGTCTGATAGAAAGCCTTTCAAACCCCCTGCAGAAAAGTCAGATACAGAAAAAGAAGCCAAAACTAAAAATGGTAAAAGTGACAAAACTAAAAAGACCGCTGAAGATGAGTTTGTTCTAATAAAACCAACATGGAAATTTGATCCCAAAAAGCTAACAGATCATCAGAAAGAAGTAATTACACGGCGGAGAGAAAATATTCCTGCACTTTACGAAGATCTTTCGCAATCCCAAGATGACTACAGTCTGAAGACCTGGAAACCCGCTGGCTATGAAGGGGTGAGTGATTCCTCTAAAAGCCATGATCAAGACGAGAATGCTGCGGTGCTCAAGGACAGCAAAAAAGTAAACGAGAAACAAGCTGATAAAACTCTCGCTAGAGAAAAGGTTGATGATATCTCTGTTAAAAAAGTTCTCAGAAACATACCGAATCCTGGTTTGATGGAGTCCCCTAAAGATTTGAATTCATTGCAGGTAATTGAAAATTTAAAAGGCAAAAATTTGAAGCCGAAAAATATTTGCCCTGTAATCACTGATGCAAATATTGAGAATATTGATATTAAACACTCCCCCCACGTAGAAAGAACAATCAAGAAAAGTTCTCTTACTGCAAGGTTAGAAAAAAGTTTAAAAAAATTGCATGAAGGCACCCAAGAGGGTGTATCTAGCCCTCCAGCACCGAGCAGTCCTAACTTGGCGGTCGAGTCTGAGAGACCCCTCCGGACTAGACGGAAACCCAACAAGTACGATCCCGACGACTCCCGCTTTATACCATCCCCGAGAGCTTCCACCTCGTCCATCGATGATAGAACTTCTTTCCTGTCCCCTCGTTCCGTCAACGCTGATGCCTCTCAACACGCCGGTGATATGCAAAATTCTCCAAAGGTTTCGGTACCAGCTCTTCCTCAAATTACACCTACTAAAATAAGGAAGCAGAAAACTCGCCTCATGAAGGAATTAGAAATCGATACTGTAGAAGGGCATCCATCAATAGAGATATTGGATGGGTCTCGCAAGGCCAGAAGAAGGAACAGTGTAGGGCCAGTTCCCAGTAAAAAAACCACTAACCAGAATAGCATCAAAAGAAGGAGAATGTCTGCCATCAAAACCCCCGATGAAAAGTCTACTGAATTTGTTTCCAATTGCGAGTCAAATCCAGTAAAAAGTGCCAAATGTCCTGAAGTAGCTGACAATGTACAAACAGAAGTTCCGCTGAACAAAAAGACTAATGTTTCATCAACTGTCAAAGATAATTTGACCATAACCCAATCTGTAGTTGTTATTTCTGATGAAGAAAATGAAAGTGTCGCTTGTAGCCCCACCCCTCCGGAATCCGAGGATGTTATTGCAAGTTCCCAGGATTCAAGCGTATCCTCCATTAAGACACCCAGAAGAATATCTGCAGTTATTAATGGAAGAGGAAAAAACTTGAAAATTTCAACCCCTCAAATCATAAATACAACTGCAATCGAAATTAAGGAAACTGAAGAAATTAATTCAGAATCTTTGCCTGTTTCAAATAATGCTGATGAATCCAATGCATCCATAATAACACCCTCGCACATACAGGACACATTAAAAGACAGCATTATTGACTTATCTTCTGAAAGAATATCACAGATGGATACTTCAGCTTCTACAGAGACTGACCCTATCAAAACAATGAAACCAAGAAGAATATCAACTGGATCTAAAAATGATGCATCGGAAGGCATACAAATACATGAGACAATTACAGAAATTGGTACTAATACAAAGGCTGATTTTTCCACGAAATATTTGAAATCTACACTCAGGAGAATATCTACAGAATGCAGAAAAAAACAGGCCTCAGTTACACCTATGGAAATTGAGGATCAAGATGAAATTAAAAGCAACTCTTCTAAAGCAACACCAGATATGGACACTAGTACAAAAGCTGATATAAGTATTCCATCCGAATCAACAAATTTTCTGTCTTCCGAACCTCCTGAAGCTCTCGGAGAAACCACTAGTCTGTCGTGTCAAACATTAACATTGATGGACACTTTACCCATTATTAAGTCCAGTGAACCTGTTAAATTATCCATAACGGTTGCGAAAAGGTTATCTAATGTATTTAAAGACATTTCCTCAAAAACTACCAATTCACTACCGATAGAAACAAATGAAACCTCTGAAAAAATCCAAAATTCTTTGGAAGCAATTTCAGTGATAAATATTAGCTGTCAGGATTCCAGTGCAGATAAAGTTGAAACCCCCCCAAAAATTATTACAGAAGCCATAATAACATCATTCAAATGTGGTGATGACACCAGCATGTCCTCTGAAACCATATCGGAAATGGATACTTTACACATTGTGAGTGCTGATGATTCCAGTACTCCTCAAATTAAACCGCTGGTTAAAAAAATTTCTATAAGTGGAGTGATAACAATACCAATGGACAGATTGCCTGTAGAAGAGTTGCAACAAGATGTTGTCACCCCAGATGCTGAACCCTGTTTAGTTACCAATGAGGGCACAGTACAAATTAAGACAACATCTTTTGCAGATCTTTCCACACAACAAATAGCAGAGGCCAACACCGAGCCTGTTAAAGAACTGGTTTGCCAAATTGACAAGACGTCAGTGGAAGCGGTCATTGTTCCGAGTCCTATTGAGGATGCTGTTGAAAATACACCTTCTGATGTTGGTAGTGCGCCATCAGATTTAATTGTATTGTCCGATGACGATGAAGAGTGTGCTCATTCAGCTGGTAATATCTTGTCTTCTCCACTCAAGCATGATTTTGATGATAGAAATACAGAATTGCTGAATAGTACCTTCGATATTTCACCCATAAAGAATGTGTCTTTTGGTGAAGAGACAACTAATATTGAAGATGAAACATGTTCAGTGATTACTGACTTGTCCTCACCAGAGAAGAATGATTGTATATCTGAAAATACAAATGAAGCCTCTCCTGCAAAAAAGAGACATATTTCACAAAAAAAAAAATCAATAACAGGTATTCTTATTTCTCCCATCCAATCTCTTCCAAAGTCTTCCTCGCCAGACATATTTAGCGGAGAGCAAGTTTCCCCAGATAAGGACAAGACGAGCGTTAAAGAAAACAGCCCTTCACCGCCGCGGCCCGTGTCCGCAGTGTCCAGCCCCAGTAGCATGTTAGATCAGAAGAAGAACCGCCCAATAATGAGCAGGACTAATGGGAGAACAGCACAGATGCTGGGTCTGTGCAAAATGGACTTGGAGCACATAGAGAGTGCAGATAAAAACGAAAACATGTCTCCTATCAGGGTGGTGGCACGTAAGAATTTACACAATTTCTATGGCAATGGGTCAGGGGAAAGCAGTGATCGAAGCAAAATCAATGACGAAGAGAATATCCTAGAGTTCAGCAAGGTACTGCCATCGCAGAACGCTTCGCCGGCTGGACCCATCCTCAAGAGGTTGATTGGTGACGATCAAACCTACTCTCCCTCTCCTTCTAGCAAAGTAAGTGTCTTAATTTTTCTAGGCTAGTTTCCCGATGTACATGTTTTGCATCAAAACATTAATTTATTATTTTATTCTTTCAGAAAAAAAGAGTCAGTTTTCATGACCCTCCAGTTTCAACCTTAATAAATGTGAAGAAGTACATCGATCCATCGCAATCCAGATCACCACAGTCCAAATCGAAAAGTTACAGAGAAGGGTTTAGTTTCATGAGATCCCCAAAGGTGGTCAAGTGTCTCGTGAAGAAGACGGATAATGATACCCCTCACTTCTTAGAAATTGACAATGCTTCATCTAAAATATCCCAGCTTTCCGATATCTGTTCTTTGGTGGTGGAAACACAGCAGGTCATGGAAATTGCAGATAACCATTTACTTGATGATTCCCTACCCATTTACCCGAGCTTATGCGACTGCCAGACTCCGATAAGCGAGATTGCATCAGACCTTTCTTCAAAGATGTGGCAACAAACATTTTTGGAGGATGTTAAAGATGAGATAAACACAATAGGAGATTTAGCAAGGATGACAGAACTGAAGATCCAAAGATTACCACTGAAATCCCCAAAGTTGAAAACAGCCAAAAATGTTCTTGCTGCCTATGAGAAACAAATCAATGAAAAAGCTTCTGTATTGGCTGAGGATATAATAGGGTCAGTGGGAGAAGCTCCCGCAAAAATTATTTCGTTTTCATCGACCGATTCTGTTATAGAAGAAATTATTATTGAAATTCCTAATGAGGAGGCAGATGACGTGGCTGGAAATATTACCAACACATCTCTCAATGATTCCTCCACAGTGCATCTTGAAATGGAAGAAAGCTTTCAGATGGAAACGGGAGAGATAATACACATTACTGGTGACACTTTGATTGAGACAATAGAAATGCCTACGCTTGTGGAATCTCGTGTAAAAGTTCCGACTTGTGGTTCCATTAAAAAATTAAAAAAGAGAAAATTAAGCAATTCGCCTAATTTCAAAGCAAAGAAGTCTCGAAATAATTCTCCAGCTGTTCAGCCTGATAATACTCCGGAAGTTGAAAGTTATACACTCACTGAGAGCTTGCTGAAAATGGTAATTATGGCTTCTGTTTATTTATTTTACTATTTTATTCACCCATGGGGCTTTTACATTACATAAAATGGTTACAATTTTTATACATAGTGTTAGTAATAAAACAATGGTTGTATACAATAATTACTTACAAATTCGGATCTTGACTGTCGTCAACTCCTGAGTCTAGTCAACATAAGCAAATTATGAAGCAAACTCGCCAATTCCTAGCCTACATAGTTTAGCAAATGAATGTACAAATGATATCAAAATATTTAACATGGTAAATTCGATATTTAAAGCTGCATCTCCACAAACACCAAACCAAAGGATTGCACAAATATTATTTGTTTTTGTCAACATTCCGTTTCTTCCTTTTGAAACATTGGGGCGTGGTAGGCGTGGCCACACACATTTTGTGTAGTGGTCTGCAGTATAGAAGTGTAGAAGTATAGACGCACCGCATAGGTCACTTATCCTTCTTTGATCCTCAAGTGTATTTATTATCTACAACAACAAGCTATTTTTGTAAAGCACGTTGATGAAAAATCATTTCTCAGAATATAACTTTGTACCTCTTCTGGGGAATTACATATGGTAGATTATATAAGACGGTACAATTAAGTTTTTAAGTAAGTTATGATGAAAATAGAATCAAACCAAATACATATCGTCGCTGTGAAATCAAACCGGCATATCTGCAAAATGCTTGTTTTTCACCAGAGCGCTTTAAAGATTTCGCATATGATATTTTCCTTTTAACGTCCGTTTGGTTCACCTCAAAGCCACCTTATGAATGAATAAAATTTTGACGAATACTGCTTATTGAAGTAGTAGTTGCGAATAAATCGAAAATTGATTAAATTAAGAGTAAAATGCAGATATGCCAGTATGGCTTTAAAATCAGTGTAATATTTGCTTTTGTGTCATAGTGGCTTCTTCTTTTGGAACCTGTTTTAGGTATAAAAAAAAGATAATGTTGTCAATGAAAAAATAATTTATTGCTTCACAATTTTTTTATAATCAATTAACATAAAACTGCTCTTCCCTTTGCTGGTAACTTCAAAGTTTCCCAATCGTTTATGGAAATCTGAATAAATTGACGGTATTATCCCGGCGGTAACTAACTTTAGGATACCATTTTTCTTCTTCTCATCAATGGTCTCTTGGAATAAGCTTGTCGTCTTTAATTACTTTAAACATTCGAATGTCCAAAATGGGTAAAATTACCTGGGGGTCCTTCAGAGCTTTTATATCAAAAAGTCCTCATGACTCAACTCATGAACCAGGTAAGGCTTGCCACTTTTCTTTGCTATTTTCATGGCCATGGGGTATTGGGAAGGTAAGTATATCGGTCCGCTTCGGAGTGCTCTTTTAACTTATTTTTCAATGGTTGAGTGAGCCGAATCCATCTTATTTTGGGTGTGGCCCTTTACTAAAAATTTGTTAGTTATAGATTTTATGTTTTTTAATGTTGTAACAGCATATTTGTACATTGCCATCATAAAGTTATTTTTTTGTTGTCCACAACAATTATCGTTGTAAAAGACAACGTCTATTGGACAGTCAGCATTGTTATTTAAATGTTTCAGTCATTTCAGCACACAGTTCCCAATCTCAATAAAGCTTCTTTTTCCCTGTGTCTCATCCTAAGTGTAACAATTTACTGTTATGTCGCCTTTCAGTTCAGCAATTGTTAAATTGTTTAAACGGCTAGCTTTGAAATGTAGTAGTAGGAAGATGCCTCCCCATGCGGATATGACAGCACTGCCTGTAGATCCTATACTGCTACGACCGTTGAATCTGTGCTTTTATTGTCATTCTCCTTTTCCAGTCTGGACAAGTCCTTTTCTAGAATATGATTCTCATATTCTGTCGTATTTTGGTAAATGAGACATACATCACACTGATCTTTTTTCGGTGTGAAAGTTTGTATGACTTGAAAAAACCTCTGTACTGGTAGTAGCTGATTACTGCAAGGTTTGACTCCTTTCTTTCTTTTAGATAATCTCTGTGATCGGCGATAGATTTTCCACCATCGATATACTCCCGAGAACTTTGAGATCTGTAGTAATGACTAGGAACACTTGCGTTTACAGTTGTGTCAAGGAGGCTTCATGCTTCGTTGGTTCACTCTTCCACGGGTTTTAGACTCGTATTCCTCACCACAGTTTCGCATCTTTCAGTTTGCTAGAGTTTTTTTTATTAAATTTGCCTATTTTAATTTATTTTTTAACCCTGGAGAAATTTTTCCGGGTCAGACATTTTGGTATTATGGCAGCGATGTGTGGAGTCACCAGTGTGGCGGTGATGTGTGTATTTATGTAATTTACGGTGGCTGCCTGTACCGTAAATCAGTGTTCAAGGAGTTTGGATGATTGAAAAATAAAGGTCTGCGGTCTTGGTTGAATTTATTCGGAGAATGAATTTACAATTTATACGAACGCGGAGACGGTGGTAGTGGAGAGTGGTGGTCTGGTCGAAAGTTGGAACTAGAATGAACGAAGGCTTCTCTTCCCGCTCCCGCCTAGCTCATCCGGGGCGTCAGGAGGCGGATTAATTTTAAAAGTGTTACCACATGTGGAATAGGATAAAATAGTCCCACAGTATATATGCCGGTTTGTTTTAGTTGAGGCTGCTATAAACGCTTTTGTTAAGTGCAAACCGGATTATCTGCCAATAAGTCATACAATATATCTGGGTAATAATAAAAATGTACTATTGTGAGATAATTCAGTTTTACTTACATGATGGACGCATTTGCCCCTTGAAAGTTTTGAAGCAACTGGCGTATTGCGGAATAGGTCTGTCTTCTGCTAAAAAAGTGGCGATTCCCGCGTAAATGCATACCGGCCCAACGCCATCTGACAGATTTTTATTCAACTATACGACATGCCGGTTCGACATAAGAATAGAAGGGAAAAAAAGAAATTTTTCGACACCAATAACTCAAAAGCTCCATTTTTGCACATTTGATTGACCGGTTTGATTTAATAGCGACGATATGTCCAAAAACCGAAAGTCCCAACCTTCAGATAGTTTATTGACTAATAATTATTATTCCAATTTCTGTCCTCTACAAAAGGAACTTACTCTTACCTTGTTTTTTAATCGACTTTCAAAATGCATAATTTTTATTTTTCAGTCTTCGAAAACCTGCCTAGAAGAGTTATCTGACGAAAATGCAATTAAAATTCAGGAGAAATTGCTCCAGAATAAGGCCGCTGTTTCGTACCTTAGAGAGAACATAGCCGACCATCTCTCTGTTGAGGAACTTGTATCACTCCAAGAGCGACTTCTTCAGAATCCCGCTGTCCAGCAGCACAGCCGGGACCGACTTCTGACCCCGAGCCTCTTCGCTGAAAAATCCGTTTTGACTTATATCCGAAATAATATTGACAAATATTATAAAATAAGTGTCGAGAAACGTCTCGATAGTTGAGCAAATTTTTAATTTTATTCATTGACTTTTAATCTGCTTTTAATTTACTTTTTAAGCTTTGAAAGCAAGGCGGTGCATTTATATTCACAAAATAAAGCTTAATTTATTTCATCCATCCCACAATAAGTAGTTTCCTGTAAATATTTCATCTTTAGGGTGAGAATGCACAGACTGCTCTACAAGAAATCGATATTCGAAATATATGGACTGAAGTATTCTTTGCAGTTACTGCTTGAAGCTGCCGATATTGACTGCTTGTGGCAGTCTGAATTTCCTGCCTTAGAACAATTAGGAAAGAGGAGCGTTGGGGGAGTATGTAAAACAATTACAGCCAAATTTGGGAGGGAGCTGTTATATAATTTATTCACATTCATAATTTTTTGTATTAACAAAGTATAAAACAAGGGCATGCCGTGGTGACAAATAATACAAATTACATTTAAAATATTGATTTTTCTCAAAATTAATTACATATTTTAGTAAATAAGTCCCAATTTCAATATGAAGCGTTTAAGTAATTCTGGCCTTGTTAAATCTATTTGTTGCGATGATTAAAAACATTAAATTAACTATTGATTGTTATAAAACAAAATTATTTCCTCGTTATTCTGTGAAAAAGCATCAGGACAAAAACACTACTTTTGAGATAGCTAAATCCACTACTAAAAGTTTGTGTATGTATGACTTTTTAGAATAAAAGGAGATTCCAGTGAGTACTTTTTACGACATTGTTTTTCCTGATAATATTGCCATTTATTATGTAATTTTGTAATTTGAGAGGGAACATTGTATTGCTGACCAATGGTTGACTTAATCAGCAATCATAAACATGTTTTGTATTTCTAGTCTACACTTCCTTGACAATGTCATGTTTGATGAACAATTTTGTACATATTAAAATTAAGTAATTATCATTAAGTTCAGTTTCCCAGTTTTTATTAATTTTTGATTATGTGAACTGAATCTCATTACCGCATTACTCGTAAATGCGTGGAATCTGCACCGGTATTTCGTCGCACCTGAGAAGTTAATTAAGTGGAGTGTGATTTCCTCTAATTTTTGTACAAAATATTACTGTGAAATGGAAGACATGCCCGACTTAAATGCAAAACTTTTTATACACATAGTCCAGAAAGCGGAATATTGGTGAATTTACATCACACAGAGAACCCAAAATTTCCTCTACAACTAAAGGGTCAAAAAGCTTTAGGGGCTGGGTCTGTGTATTGTAAAAAACAGAAAGCAGGTAATATTAACCCCCTAGCGACTGATGTTTTTAAAATTTGCCCCAAAAAATTCCAACTTCTGACTTCGATTTACTCGAAAACAAAAGCTCAAATAAAAAAAAGTTTTACCACAAAACTACTCCCAATGTCAGTTCCTTCGATGTCGGTTCACCAGTTTCCCGCTTGTACTACGAGTTTTCGACCACCGTGTATTTCAAAAAATCTAGGTGATAGGAAAAATAGTTTTAAAAATTTCATACAGTTAAAAATATGTCTTATTGAATATGTTTTGAAGTAAAATCACTCCATGCAGTAAATAGGCAACATTAAAAATAAATTTATCTGAAAAAACTTGAAGCAATTATTGATTATTAAATTTTTTTACTGCATGGTGTACAACATAAGAAAAAAGCTATTCTATTAAGCTACTTCATTCTTTTTTTTTTATTATTTATTTCTCTGGCACACAGAAAAGCAAGAGCATTAACTAAAAAAAAATAAACTTATACATAATTACACACTACAAATTACGGATGACTGTTAAGGTAAGGACACACTGGGCCCACGTACGCAATGTACGCAACGCATTAAGATATCTGGACAACTTAAAATCAACTTGTCATACGTAACGCAATTCTACGCTTCCCACGCAACGCCGATCTGTGCTGTCCAGATCAGTGGTGGACGTGAGAAAGAATGAGATTTGACGTTTGAGGTTATGTTTGTTTTGGCATTTACTAACATTGCACGTTTTGTTAAAATGGGAGATAAACAACTAATAAATTTAGTAACATGTTACGAAGTGTAAAATCCATCGCTATACAACAATTTAAATTTGCGTTTTGTGCGTAGGCCAAGTGTCAAGTGCCAAGTGCCTGTGAACGTAGTAATGCACACGTGTTTATACGCGGCCAACTTGTCCTTACCTTTAATGAATGATTCCCATTGAATATTATAATGATTTTATATAATAATGACAATTGTCAGCACAAATCTCAAATTTTTACGATCCTTTTTTTATCTGGTATCATCATCAGTCATCAGCAGTCCGGTATTATTTTGTAGCCTAATGTATAATGGTAATTTGTAGCTCTATTACACAATGCATTTAAGGGTTAAGCAGCAGACATGTAAAATTTCTACTAACCCCTCAGGCTTCTGGCATGTTGATCGTTATATTTCTCAAAGACGGTGTCAAAAGGTCGGAGAATTATGTTGTTCCACTTTGCAATAATATTCAAATTAATGAAATATTTCTGAATGTATCAGAAAACTAAAAGCTGTTTTTGAAAGAAATGAAATATGCTTTCAAATTTTATTATTAGAAATAATAATATAATTTTGTTAAATACAAAATTTGAAGGCAAGCTTGAAAAAGTTTTAAAATGGCTCATCTTTTTTTCCCTCAAAACACCAAACTAAAATTACTCATATTTTTTTTAGACAAATGTATTATAATCATTATCATTTTCTCAAATTATGTTCAGGTGTACATTTTAATTCTTCTGTTGTTAACTTCTATGTTTGAATATAAAGATGGGTGTTTTCTCTTTCTAACACAATTTAGTTCATATTTCTAACTATAATAGTAAGGAAGACAACTATTTCTATGATACCATATGAGCTGTTCCCGAAAGCGAACAATTTGATTCTACGGATAAAAGCTGTTTGTTCCCAAAATCGAAAAAATTAGCTTGAGGGGTTAATAATGTTCATAATTTGTGATATTTAGATTAAGATCCTTAAATTTAATTATTGTTACGTACCATTTCTATTTGATAAAAATCTTACATCTGATTTATTGTTTAGTAATGGAGTAATTTGAGTATTACGTAATAATGCAGAATACTCCTTTTATTAAGTTTTTATCATTTGCTTTACACATTGATCAAAACCTATTTGCTCCAATTCAAAGTATATTAATTCGCCGTTAAGTCTGTTGGAGAGCTTGTCAGTGTGTGAAGGCTATATGTAGGTATATTTGTTGAAAATAATGTTATCATAAAATTGTATTATTATATCTAAAGACTTCTTATCGTATTATATTATGTTTACAGTGAATTCATTATTTCAATATTTTGTGTAATACATTGTAATATAATTATCAATAAAGAATTTTTTTACAACCCGGTTTTGTTTTACTAAAATAATCCTAAAAGCTGTGCCTACTGCAAAATCATACGTTTTTGATTTTAAAATGTTACAGCCTAGACATGCTTTAATTGAATATTACGAATAAACCACATCTGGACCTTTGTACCTCTCTATAAATTTGTAACCTCTGTAACTGAGTATTTTTTAAATTGAGTTTATAAATCCCGAAATGAAGCTTCAGGCCTACTTGAAAATTCTACTTGCAAAAACCTTTTTGCGAATTAGGTTTTATTGTATAATTATTTGTTGTGAAAACAGTAAATCCAATTACATTTAACAAAATTTACAATTGACATTACATCAGTTGAGACGCAGCCTTGTGTTAAAAAAATATTTATTGCAATCTTGAAGTCACTGAAGTTTAACTGAAAAATGTCTAACTCTGAAGATAGGTGGTTTAACCCACTTGATTTTGTATCTGTTGATAAGTGAGTTAGTTAAGAGCTGAACAGATGCACTCATAGAGGGCAGTGCAAAGAGCTCGCTTGGAAGTCCAAATAATGGTAGCTAGTCGCCAGGGCCAGTGAGAATGCTCCCAGACAAACTTACTGTTCCCAGATCCCATTTAGCCAGCTTCTAGTTAGGTCGACTATCGAGTCACCATTGTAATACGCGAATTATTAATAAATACCTAATTTAAACACAAGAACCTATTATTTAAAAACTCCTTCCACGACGAGTTGGAAAACTGTTTGTGGGAACATCTTTTAAGATAAACTAACTAAAATTGCTCATTAATTATTCCTTCTTATTTCCTTCGTATTTTTTAATGTTATTCTACTGTTGTGTTGTTTACTGATTGCCATCTATCGGATAGTTACATATGGTTTTAATTCCCTTCAAACTTGACTCATTTCATTTCTACAAGATTTTGCAGAGGCCCTTTTTTAAAAATACAATAAGTTCACAAATCATATATTTCTGACATATAAACGTAGGTCAAATTAATATTCTCTCACACATTAATTTATTGTGAAACAATATTTGGCAATGTAAAGAAAAAGATACAATCTGAAAAACACACTTACAATGATATTTTCTAAAATAAATTTTAAATAGAAAACCTAGCATAGTAAATATTTATTTATTTGAATATTTCTGTCCTTGCCAAGTTAAGGGGAGTGTAGTCATTGCCCCAAAGGCATGATTATCGGTTAGGTTGGTCCTGCCTGTTGAAAAAATAAAAAACCTATGTTGCCTAGCTCTGGTGAAGTTATCGGGGACATAAAGCGTAGTAAGTTCCAGAACATAAGGATTGCAAATGTGCTCATTGAGCAGTTTATGTGCTACTAAAACCATTGAAATTTTTTTCCTAACATCTAGACCAAGGCTGCCCAACCACAGGCCCGCGGGCCACATTGTGGCCCGTGAACGAAAAAATAAGCGGCCCGCGTGAACCATTTTCAAAATACCCGCCAATTTGAAAATTACTTGGAACGAAAAATATTTTCGTATCATTGCATCATCCACCAGGAGGCGTTGTGTGCAAAGGACATAAAGTTGAATGATATAATGGAGCCAGTAGTGCGCTGCATAAATTACATACGTTCAAAAGCTCTTCACAGACATCAATTCAGAGTTTTATTTGAAGAAGAAATCAGCGAATTTGGAGAGTTAGAACTGTATTGCGCTATGCGATGGCTTTCGAGGGGCAACATGTTAAAACATTTCTTCATCTTGAGAGAGCAGGTGTTGTCTTACATCACCAATTATCTCAATATTTTAAATCTCAAATTACAAGGCAAAGATTGTTCACTTCTGACTATGTTTAGCCAACGAAAATATTGACCTTTTTCCCATACTCGAAGATTTGAAAGAGAAGCTCAATATTGCCACTATAAACTGTACGATGCTAAAATTAGATGCTTATTACAGTCATTTGAAAGCAGATTCCAGGACTTTGAAAGTACAAAACAAAATTTACAATTTTTTGTAATCCTTTCACAATCAGTTTGACTGAAATAATTAGTTATCCTGCCAATATCCAGTTGGAACTCACTGAACTGCAAAATCATTCTGCACTGAAAAACCTTTTTGCCGGATAAATATTTTCAAAGTTACAAACTTCTTCAGAAGAATTTATAGATTTCTGGAAATTGGTGCCAAAGAAGACTGTCGTTTCAATTTTTAAGTAGTTTTGGATCAACGTATGTTTGTGAAAAGTTTTTATCTAATCTTAATTTTGTAAAAAATAAATACCGCACATCTCTAACTGAGCAACATATGTCTGATTTGTTGCTAATGTCAACATCTAAACTGACTCCTAACATAGGAAAATTATTTAAACAAAAACTATGTCAAAAATCATATTGATTGTACAAATTACTTGTATTTAGATTTTTGTTACATAAAATGTTGTTTCGTTATTTGGCAGTAGATGCTATTTATTTTATTATTTCAATAAATGACAATAAAATTTCAATATGTTTATTTGTCTGTTGCATAAAACAAGACATTAAAAAGCTTAGGTAACAAAAATAGGAACCGTCAGTAGTCGCAGTGGCCCGCCAGTGACTTTTAAATCGTCAATTTTGCCCCACTGTTAAAAAGGTTGGGCAGCCTTGATCTAGACGAACTAGTTCTAGTAGGTACATACCTACTAGATATGTATGTTCATCTTTACCACCGAAACCAAGCGTTTTATTATCTACAAGTGACTCCTGCCCAACATCTGCCTCACCTCGCCAAGTCTTCTGCTCCAAAACCTTCTGGTGTTACCTCTTCAAGACTAGCCGGCCCTCCTCTGGAAAACCGCCAACGCCAGAAGCGAGCAGAGACGACAGCACACCCAGTGCCCAACATTCACCAAGCCTGGGTGCGGGAGGCAGATTTCATCATAAATTTACACTACTATCATCATCATCGGCCGTAAAGGAGCATTTTAAACGGTTGAAGACACGGTTTGGAACCGGCGCCCAAATCTACAGTCTTGTGCGGACTCCCGTCCAGTACAAGTGGTACATACATACCCCTTTGATTTTCTCATAGGTATGAGAAAATCAAAGGGGTACAAAAGAGGGTGGTACCCAAATTCGCTTGTAGGAGCTAGTACGCATTAGGCGTTTTAAAGCATGCTCTTTTTTTTTAAATAATTTTATTTTAGTGATTTGTACATTTAAGTTAACAAATGACTAATTAATTTTTACATATTAATATTCTATGTTTTTTCTTGTTTTATGTGACTTCTACACAACATCTTGAATTTTTCAATTGGGGCAGACTTTAGGTTTTCCGGCAGCGCATTATAGTATTTCATCCCTTTATAGAATATACTGTTCTGTGTATTCGCCTTGTCCTTTTTTGGTAGCCTGATTTCATTGCACGTCCTAGTTTTATGTTTGTGTATGTCCTTGTTGTATACAATTTTATTTGAAAAATATTTGGGTAGCAGGTTGTTTACTATTTTGTGTACAAATATCATCGTGTTCAAGGTCAACATCTGTTTCACCATCTGTTAGCCAATTTAGTTTGTTTAACATTTTATTTACTTTTGAATATCTATTTCGTCTGAGTATTGTTCTCATTGCCCTATTTGGAGAATTTGAAATTTATTTTGTTCTCGGTCGTTACACAGAGAAAGGAAAGTTGAGCAGTAATTAAAATGTGGAGCAATAAAGGAGTTATAAATGGTGATTGCAGTTTTTTCGGACAGTTTTTGGCGAATTCTTCCCAAAAAAGATATCTTTTTTCCAATTTTCTTTTGGGTATATTCAGCATGTTTGTTAAAGTTGAGTTTGGAATCTATTATAACTCCTAAGTATTTTATATCGGTAATATTTTCAATAATTTCACCATCAATTTTGATTTTGCTTTCACTGGATGTCTTCTTATAACCAATTACCATACATTTTGTTTTTTTTTGTGTTTAATTTAAGCTTATTTATTTTTAGCCATCTTGATACATTATCTAGTTCATTATTTAAAATATTTATTAGTTCTTCATAGTTTTCTCCAATTATATATATTAGTGTATCATCGGCAAATAGTCGTACTTTGCATTTTGAAAATATTTTCACCATGTCATTAATATAGAGTATGAATATTAGAGGTCCAAGGACTGATCCCTGTGGTACTCCAAATTTATTTTCCATTGGTTTTGAAAATTGATTATTAATTTTTGTTACCTGTATTCGGTCTTTCAAATACTGTTTTATTAATTTAGTGGCTACAGTTGAGAAACCAATTTCTGCTTTCTTATCAATATTTCTCGATCTATAGTTTCGAATGCCCTTTGAAAATCCAAGAATATTGCTAAGATAAATTTATTACTATTCATTCCTTCTTTCCATTCTTCAACAATTACATTTAACGCTGTTTCACAAGAATTATTACATCTGAATCCCGATTGTTCTTGGTATAAAATATTGTGTTCATCTAAGTATTGCAATATTTGTTCTTTTATTATCACTTCAAGTATCTGTTCATATTTCGGTAAGGTGTTTATTGGTCGAAATTCTTCACATTTTCTGGTATTTTTAACCTTTGGGACCGGTATAATGGTAGATAATTTCCATGACTGTGGAAATTTTCCCTCTTCAAATGTCTGATTAATAATATTTAATAGAGTAGATCCAATTACTGGAAAAGCATCTTTTATTAAAATAATAGTTAATCCATCTGAACTATTTTTAATTTGATTTTGTTTAAAATATTAAATAAATATTCTGCAGTTATTTTTCTGAAGACCAATAATTCTTTGTTTGAGTTGTTATTATCATTTGTGGGGTTGAAAACAGTGTTAGGTATTAATTTGTTAATTTGAGTGATGCTTTCTTTGAAATATTTATTAAAGCTATTAACCATGTTTTCTTCGTTTATATCTTTTGGGAAGTTTACAATTTTTATGTCCTTTTTGTTATCTCCGTGTACTAATTCTTTAATGCTTTTCCAAATTTTTTTGGGATCCCCTTCTTCCGAGTTTATTTTATTTTTTATGTACTCATTATGCGTTCTTTTTATGTCTTTAGAGTATTTATTTCTCAATTTTTTGTAGTTATTCCAATCCATAGTACTATTACTTCTTTGGTAATGCGCGTTTTAAGAACCATTAAGTCCTATTAAGTATACAGATGGAAACGCGCGTTTCTGGCCAAGCGCCGTCAAACGCACATTGTTAGATTTTGGTTAGAGAAGGCATCAGCCGCGCACTTCGAGATACGTGCGCCGCCATTTTGTAGTATATTCAATCACTCGATTTCGGATAGAGTGAACGCACACTAGCCAAAATGGAGAACGATCATTTTAATACAGATTTATTTATCGATGAAATCCAAAAGAAACCAGTCATTTGGGACATGGAGATTACAAAAATAGAGTATTGATGAAACTTAATTGGGAGGAAATGGTGGATTTTTTTTCTATCACTTCCACATCCATTTCCAAACTGAGCCAGTGCGCATGCCCTACTATGATCGTCGAACGCCGTGCAAAGTGCGCTGTATGTATACTACCAACACAACGCCTAATGTGTACCTGATTGTATTTTTTTTTTTTTTTTTAAGAGCGGGGCCGTTTTAATCGTGCTATCCATTGTGCTATCTCCCATTTTACCTCAATCCTTTAACAACAATCCAGCCCTTTAATAAAGTTCACCTGGGTTGTTATTGGGTATGTGGCTATGACCTCTGGTTGAGAGTATTGGAAAGAAAAGATTAACTCTGTGCGAACCAACCCGCGACGTCTCTGGAATTCAATAAAGACTGTAATTTCCGAAGTCACTGTTTCAACGAAAATAGATATTACTCCGGAAGCCTTCTAATTTTTTATTCGGGAAAAAATTTAATCCATTCATGCTTCCGCATCTCACACCCCTCCGCCAATATTCACTGTAAATTCTAAAGGAATTTCGTCTTCCTTCAAACCGACAACGCTGGAAGAAGTAATAAAAATTATTTCAAGCTCGCCTAGTAAGCAGTTCAGTCTTGATCCTTTACCGACATGGTTATTAAAATAATGTTCTATGTTTTTTCAATGTTTTAGCTTTTTTTTCCATTCCTAGTTCACGATTTTAATAAATCACTGAGCATGGGTGACTTTCCTGAACCACTCAAGTCAGCTGTAGTTACACCAATACTGAAAAATTCACAACTAGACGCAGATAACTTAGGTAATTATCGACCCGTTTCAAACATACCATTTATTTAAAAAATCCTGGAGAAAATTGCTACTGCACAAATAACCAGTCACTTGAATTCAAATAAATTATTCGCAAATCATCAATCTGCATACAGAAAGTTCCACTCAACTGAAACCGGACTACTTCGTTTGCTATCAATCATAACTCTTGCCGTAGAGTCAGGTAAGTTATCACTTATCTCACTCCTAGACATGAGTGAGTGATTGATCATGAATTCCGCATTAGGAGATTAGAGGAAACATTTGGTTTGAATTCCGACATCAAAAATTGGCTGGTATCCTATTTATCCAATCGCTTACAAGCCGTGAGGGTTGGAAATAACTAACTTCGCAAAACTTTCTTCAGGGGTTCCCCAGGGATCCGTTTTGGGTCCACTTCTCTTCATCCTTTTTACAAATGATGTCGCCAAAATAATCAAGTCATTTGGTCTCTTGTCTCACTGCAACGCTGATGATCAGCAAGTTTATTTTTACTGCGCTCCAAACGAAATCAATACTCTCAAGATCCGTGTAACTGAAGGTCTAGAAGCAATAACTCGCTGGATGTCTTCAAACAAGCTGAAGCTGAATCTATCTAAGACTTAGTTTCTCTGGGTGGCCACAAACAAACGTCAACATTTCATAGACGATTCACCTATTTCTATTTCCGGCAGCGATATCATCCCAAAAACAACAGTCAAACTTCTCGGTGTCAATTTAGGTTCAGACTTTTCATTTAAAAGTCAAATAAATAGGACTTTAAGCACCGGTTTTTTTCACCTAAAACAACTCAAGTCTGTCTAAAGAAACCTTCCTACAGAAGCCACAAAACTACTTATCAACTCTTACGTAGTCTCACGTCTCGATTACTGCAACGGCATTTATGCCAGCCTTCCAAAATATCAAATTGACAAACTTCAAATAGTGTTAAATGCAGCAGCACGGCTCATAACCGGGGTTTCAAAATATTTGCACATTTCAGAACACCTTCGTAACCTTCACTGGTTCAAGTGTCCTGAAAGAATCTAGTACAAATTGTGCTGGATGGTGTTTAAATCCATCAATGAAATGGCCCCACCCTACATCTCTGAACTATGAGTCAGCAAGCATCAGCAACATCATCAGCTGTATGCGGACTGATGGAACCTAAGCACAAGCCAAATACTAAGTTTGGTGATCGCGCTTTCGGAATATCTGGACTGAAGGCTTGGAATAAATTCCCTCCGGAACTAAGATCCATAACAAGTCCAACAGAATTCAGGTCTAAACTAAAAACTTACCTTTTTAAGCTGTCATACCCTTAAATTAAATATACCATTCCTGAGATAAAGTCCAGTTATATCCAATTTTCCAATTATGTCCTAAATCCTGTATCTAAATTTCGCTAATAAACAATTAGTTAATGTTAATTAAGTGTTAATCTCAAGTGACCTACCAGGTAAGTATTGTAAGGTATATTATATCCATATATAGTTAGTAATAACATAGATCATTGTAGAAATGTATTATAAATTTGTACAGCGCCCTTGAGGTGATTTTGCACAAAAACGGCGCTATACAACTCATCCAAATATTTTTTCCGACTTTATGTCCGGGTTAAATCTTCCCCACAGGAAAAACTAAACCCTTCCACACACTTTTCCACAAATAATCATCTATTATGAAAGTGCATATATAAGCACAATAAATACAAAAACAACACATCAAGATCAAATGGGAAAATAATTCACCGACTCCAGATATTTTCATATCAGAGGGTTCGGCTCGGTAGAACTTCTAATTGGACCCATAAATCCTACTGATCACTCAATATAAATATTTAAAAAATCTTTCGTAATCCTACATGTATTTAAAATGACTGATTTTTGCATTTTTATGTATAAATTCTTTGACAGATCTAATACGCCTAAAATTTTGAATGAGAGAGCCAGGTATAATGCCAGTAGCTGAAATAACAAATGGTAATATTATTACGTAATTGTAAAAAGCATTCACTTTGTGGCTCATCATAATTTATAATAAAAACACATAAATTTGTTTTTGACCATTATAGTTTTATTTTCACTCTACCGGTTTCGGAAGATCCCTTCCTTCGTCAGGAGAATATTTAAAACTGTTTTAAGTTTTAAATATTCTCCTGACGAAGGAAGGGATCTTCCGAAACCGGTAGAGTGAAAATAAAACTATAGTGGTCAAAAACAAATTATAAGGTAATATTATTATTATTACTGTATGTCTCCCCAGATATCTGAGCCTAGTTCCCACCAGGGCGAATTGTGAATTAGGTGTGAATAGGTGAATTGGAGTCTCTTCATCCTCTTCACATTTCCTGCATCTATTGGCATTTTCCACTCCCAATATCTGTGTGTGTCTCCTGAGATGGCAGTGTCCCTTTAGTAGTCCTACCAGTTTCCTCAGCGAGTTTCTGTCCATATCGAGTAGTTTCTTGGTTTGTCTAGGGTCTGGTCCTTTTATGAGTACTTTGAATTGTCTCATTCCAGGTGCCCTCTCCCATTCTTTGCAGTGCTGGGATTTGACCCACCTATCAATATGTAATTTCGTGTGGCAAGCTGCTACTCCTACGGCCGGCTCGGATCCTACAAGTGGTGCTTTTGCCCCTTTCTTTTGCTAGTTCGTCAGCCCGCTCGTTGCCCTCAATACCTTCATGTCCTGGTAATCCTGCATTCCATCACCAGTCTAGAGTCCCATCGGTTACTTCCCAGTGCCATTAGGGCTGCCGGGCTATCAGAACATATGCTTATGTTCTTATTCCTGTACCCGATATGAATATTCTCCTGTGCGCAGGCCAAGATGGCTTCCATCTCAGCTTGAAACACAGTACAGTGTGTTCCTAGAGGTATACTGAGTTCCCTCTTGGATCCCTGCAGACAGACTCCGGCCCCTGTTCCCTCCTCCATTTTGGACCCATCTTTGAACCAGATTAGTTCCTGTTTGGAGGTACGACCTGGAACCATGTCCCATTCCTCCCTTGTGGGGTAGATCACCCCAAACTGCCATCTGAAGAAGTATTCGGCTTGTTTGCCGTCCTGCTACATTCCAGCTGTTGGGCTAATTGCCCTCAGTCTTGTTCCAATCTCTGTATGACTGTTTTTGTAGCCTGTAGGCTGCCGCCATCGCCGCCCCTGATCGTAGGTTTTTGTATAAACTTTTTTGCCCCTTTTCTACATCATTTGAGTATTGGGCAATAATCTGGCAAACATGCTTTTTGACAATGTTCTTTTTCGTAGATCGAAACTGTTGGCTAGCGTTAAGTGGCAATTTAGTTTGTCTTCTAAGGTCTTTCACTAAATGCTTAGCTGGGTACTCACTATACGGTTTTCTTAAGAACTATGGAAGTGGGGTTCTCAATAATTTCTTCAAATATTGTAAATGAGGTTAAAATAAATAATGAAATAATAACTAACAAATCGACCATTGCAGAATGTTTTAATAACTTTTTTACAAATATAGTAGACGAGGTACTTGAATCCTCCGGCATTAATGTTAATCATGATTATATGGAGACATCTCCTCAATTAGATTCTAATAACGATTCAATTAACTCTATAGAATATTTTTCTCCTATTACATTTAAAGAAATTGAAAAATATATTGATAACCTAAAACCATCCAACTCTAAGGGAAATGATGGACTATCATGTGATACATTAAAAAAAATAAAACAACATGTATTAACGCCATTACAACATATTTTTAATATATGCCTCAAAGATGGTCATTTTCCAGAACAATTTAAAATCTCCACTATAATACCTATTCATAAATCTGGGGATACGCATAAATTAGACAATTACAGACCAATATCCCTTGTTTCAAACCTATCAAAAATATTCGAAAAATGCATAAAATTTAGAGTCATTGAACACTTAGAAAAATATAAAATTCTATCGAAAAACCAATACGGCTTTCGTAAAGATCTAAGCACTGAGGATGCCATATATGAATTGACAAAAAATATTTATACATCTATCGATAAAAAAAAGAAATGTCTTGCCATATTCCTAGATTTAAGAAAAGCTTTCGACACCGTTAATCATAATTTACTCATTAAAAAAATAACTCGACTAGGCTTCAAAAAGACACACTAAAATTACTATGAAACTATCTTAAAGACAGAACACAAAAAACAAAAATTGGGAATAATTATAGTTCAGAGACACAGATAAAAAACGGAGTTCCGCAGGGAACTGTTCTTGGCCCGATTTTATTCTTAATTTATATTAATGATTTATGTAATTTTGAAATCCCTGGTAAAATTGTTTCTTACGCCGATGACACGGCAATAATAGTGGATGGTAATAATCGGACAGAAACTTTTTTCGAAAGCAACTGTATGTATTTCACTCGTTTCAAAATGGTTAAAATACAACAAACTCGTCTTAAACTACAGCAAAACATTTTACTTACCTTTTTATAAAAACATGAAAAACAAACCAAAAGACAACCTTAAAATTAGAATCCATAATACAACTTGCAATCAAGAATTGTGCTTCCTGTGCAACGAACTCGCTAATGTAAAAAATATAAAATATTTAGGAGTATCAATAGATATTAATCTTAATTGGAAATCACATATTAATCAAACCACTTCTAAACTAAGATATCTTACCTACATATTTTATAGACTCAAGGAAATTTTAAACGCTGAAAAATTGAAAATGATCTACTTCTCTCTGGTGCAATCTGCAATCACTTATGGCATAATAGGATGGGGTGGTGCACCTGATACGTTCATTAAGCCTCTACAAATAATTCAAAAACACATAATTAAAGTCATATATAACAAAAATAAAACATTCTCGACCGACCTATTATACAAGGAATCTAAATTATTTAACATTCGTAAATTATTTATATTACAAACTATGAAATATTTATTTAAAAACAAAAATAATTTCAAAATAAATGAAAATAGAATGAGCAAAAGAACAAATAATATATTTTACACCCCCCAAACCAATACTAAATTAATGCAGACACATAGCAGTTTCATTGGTCCTCGTACATTTAACCTTCTACCACTACAAACTAAAATGATAAATAAAAAGATAGAATATATTAAAGAGGTAAAATTATGGCTAAATGAGGCAGATATTGAAACGCTTTTACTATAAATTTATTGATCCTTTCTTCAACTCACTTGCTGAAACTTTATAAACTATTGTACATGATGTTTTCTCTTTACTTTTTATAATAACTATAAACAAAAAAACTTTTCTACTAATGTATATTATACTTTAGGTACTTGAAATATAGTAATCGTTTTATATTACCCACACTCAGGCAGTGCCTTAGTGGGTTTTCATTTCTTGTGTATACTATTTGGTATTATATATTGTGTTATTATATACTATCTATTAATATGTATAATATGTGTAAAGAAATGAAAATAAATAAAGTATTAAAAAAAAAAAAAAAAAAAAATAATCCATATAATACATATATGCAAAATGAAGAATAACCGTGCCGGGGTGGCTCTTTTTTATACAAATCTACAGTTTTATTTCGAGGGTGATGAAATTTATACATTTGACTTTCGGAACAAGGGAAAGGTGACTGTCTACGTGAGATTTTTAAAAATTCCCTTTTCCACCCCTTGTAGCAGAATTTTGATACTTGATGAAATTTTGCACACTTGACTTACTGTCTACGTCTGATTTCGAAAATTTTACTCTGTGTAAAGCCCATCCAACGTGAACTTCAGCTAATATGTACATAAAATAACACAATCAGTTGGTGAATCGCTTGGATTGATAAATAAAGTACTATGAATGAAACCATACAAAACTTTATTTGCACTTACAAATCTAAGATAATTATTATTGACGTAGGTAACAAATTCCCCAATCTTACTCTAGGGATCCATAACTTCATGGATTTAGGTCTACATAAGTTGATGATAAATAAATTAATATTTGACCATTCAGAATCGCCTCCTCTTAAAATAGCGGCAAACATAATATATATACCAGATAAATAAATTAATCATTAATCAATCACAAATAAAAGAATGCTAGGTTTATTGGACAAATAGACATAACCATCTGTGGCCATAACAAAAACGGCTTTTATCAAATTGTGTAATTATTGTATATTTCTTGCTTGTTGAATAAGCCAGTACAAGAAAGAATGATGTTATAATAAAATATAATGAAACTTATTTTCATTATTATCTAACAATGCGCATTACAATCTTGTCATTAGATGCTAATTGATGTCTTGTTAGTTTGAATGAAGTTGAATTTTGCCAAAATAAAGTGAGTATTTAAATAAATCCCAAAATCTAGCGAATGTCTCAGTAGGTACATTTGTTTTTACTTGATCGAGTAAAAGCGATGAGTAAGAACAGGCTCGTGGCGATGTCCACACATTGGTTTTACTCGACGAGATTGGCTCGACGTTCAGTATACGCCGCACAGTTCGAGCACCAGCATGTTAGCAACGCGGAAGCCTCAGTGGCTTTGTTTAGCGAGTGTCGCATTGCTCAGCGAGTGTCGAATTGCTGGCTCATAAAATTAGTGTAAATTGGAAGAAAAGATATGGGTGAACTCCTTCAGCCAATATCTCTTCTAATTAAAAACTAATGTGCATAATGGTTGAAACGACGCGGAGATTACAGCCACGTAACTGCGTTATATCCTGCCGATTTAAAAAATTATCTAAGAATTCAAGAAGAGTTGTACACCGAACTTTTGCCAATGGTAACCCCGTTAAATAGAAAAAATGACACCCGTATGAGACTATCAATTTCACCACACGAAAGATTATATGTAACGTTGTGGTACCTAGCAATTGGTAGGACTTACACGGACCTACAATATACAGTAATTATTTCAAAGGAAGCCCTAACGGTTTCTAACTACTAACTTACACGATGTAATGTACACACTCTAGAACCCTGCTCGATGGCTCGAAGCGTGTAAGAACGTATTTTAAAGTATAGGAGTTCCTAATCACTTCGAGCTGGCTTTTGATGAGTTTTGCCATCCACACGGTAATACTTACTCGATATCGAGTAAAACCGTCGAGTAAGAACGAGTGTGCATACGGAGCATTACATAAATATTAAGGAGATAGCCTCTACTAGCGGGAAGCGGAATCTATTAATTATGACTATTGTTAATTTGGCGGAATGACATATAGACGGAATAGCTAAATTATAGTTACTTGTCTAACATATTTTTCTCAGGAAATCTATATAAATAAAAATGAGAATGTTTGTTTGTTCAAAATCTTAAATCTCCGAAAGTTCTTTACCGATTGCTTTGAAATTTTTATACAACATTGCTTTTGAATACACATTGTTTTATATACCTATATTATATAGATGTCACCTGTGAAAGGTTAAAACATGATTTTTTTTTGAAAAACAGCGGCATCTGTTGGACGTAAAAGCAGCATGCGCTATTGTTTCTATAGTTGCCTGAGCCACAGCAATGAGTGGCGAGTGCAGCTAATAGATAAATAAGATTAGCATTATAAGTTAAATTTAATTGAAAATATTTTCATAATTGGGCTGACAGATTACGCTATAAGTTCAAAGCGTTTTATAACTACATATTGCTCGCCATACAATACCATACATATCTGTCACACCTAAAAAGATGATGACGATAAAGCTCAAAAAAGAAAATTGATTCTTTGCTTCCTTCATACAAAATGTACATATAAATATAGACATGTTACATTAAATATTCTATCATATTGTTATATTGAAAAAAAATTGTGGCTTTTATGACTTTTACAAATACACATTTGTAAATTTTCACAAAATTTGAAATACATATAATCTAGCTTACTATAATTCATGTTTTAATTGCTACTTAAATTATCATGAAAATAAAAATTAAATTATTCACTGTTTTACACAAATATAAGGTAAATATTATGATTTTTAAACAATGCTCATTGTAAGACAGAAAAAAAATTCTTAATATTAGATTGGAATGATTATTTACAAATGAATTTATGTTAATTTATATAAAATAGAATTACCTAATTGAGATGGATAAGGTTATTTCTTTTATGGCGAATTGTCTGTTTAAGTACCTACTGCTAAGGAATAGTACATTTCGTCACCGTTTGGGCAAAAGTCACTAACCCGGATGCAAAAGTTTTGAGATATCTCAATATGAATGTTACAGAATTAATTTTATTTTAATGTTTTCATAATTTCTATAAATTCAGGTATTTAAAATTTTTAAATTTCCATTACATAAACTTTAAAACCGGTTTTTAAAGTTTATGTAACAGATCCCTGAGACGGATGTGTGGTAAAACCATGTTTGATTGTGTGATAAATGTGGAGATCGGCGTAGAATGCACGGCTGATATAAGCGTAATACGTAAAATTAAGAAAGGGACGCTTAGACGGTTTGGGCATGTGGAGCGAATGAGCTGATTTGAATTGAATTGGAAGAGTCAGAATTCAGAATAATAGAAGAGTATGTATGAGACGATGTATGAATGTGAATGAGGCAAAGAGTGTGTATTTAGACCAAGTTGTTTGGCGGTGCGTTCTTTCTGCCTACCCTTGCGGATAACGGCGTGATGTTAGTTAGTTATGTAACATATTTTAGTTTTCAAATTTGCAGAGGCTCATAAATGTGTTTTGTGGTTTGGTGACTTTGCCTGGACGGTGACGATTTTATGATAAATTATTATTTTGTTCTTATGAAAAGAATGTTATTACATAATTGGATAATTTTATATATTTTTATTGCCGATCTGCAGTGTGGACCTAGTTTAATTGATTCATTACCCACCTCCCCAAATTAAAACATAGCATTTTCCTTACGATATTGTATTATTTACATGACTTCTACTAAAATAGCCTACCTAACTTATTGTTGTGATCACAATTTTGTTAATCAGTAAATCACAGATATATTTCGTGATTTCAAATAAAGGTAATACAGGATTTTCTGCGGAAATCAGTATGTGTACTTAGTCATAGTAAACGTGGAACTACTCACGTAAACACTACCAGGACATTGGTACTAATGAACAGATTTTTTAAAGTGAATTTTAGATTCTGAATGTTTTAAAACTAAGGCATGTTTTGTTGAAATTGACACATTACATCGGTATTTTTTTATTACTTGAGCCATGTTAGGTAAATTATACCATTACATATTTTATTAAAATGATAAATATTCCTAACCAATTTAAAATCCTACCTATCTTTAATTTTGTAACACACGGAACTATGTATTTACACTAATTTGTGATTTAGTGAGCAATTTGTCGCACCGTAAGATATTAGGGCACTGAAAATGTTCTAATAAGTAAATAATCGGAGACTGCGCGAGCTCCACATAACAGCACTTTAATGTCACTCATTAAAATAGTCTTTCAGTCTCAAGGGAATCTCATTTCCGCAACGTATTTGTGTTGGAGGTTGTGGTGAGAGGTGGAGCGCTGGGGGGCCCTTTGGGGCTGCAGGGCGTGCGTGGAGTGGGAGCGCACCGGCCTCTCTGTGGGCGGCATCTTGTAGCCATTTCTCGACCTCTCCTCGCTCTTCCAACCCCTGTCCTCGTAAGGGTTCCTCTTGGCGTCATCGTACGCCGCCCTCCTGTGACCTTCCTGGCGCTGGTGGTGCCAGGAGCGCTCTGCATCGTATCCGTACAAGTCCAACATCTGCGGGACAAATTGACTCTGCGAAGGCAACTGATGATGGGACTTCCTCCAGCCTTCTTCGTAACGTCTCCGCGTGTTCTCATCCTCTGCTGCCCGGCGACGTTGCGATTGACTGGAACTACTCTCGCTGGAATCTTCGCCGGATGTTCCTATTCCAAGATCTTTTTCCTCTCCATAGCCTTTGAACGGTGCACCTTTGAATGGCTTTCCCTTGTGAATACTCTCGTTCAACATAAACTGAGGATGCGGGATGCAATATGGATGAGGGAAAGCTTTTTCCACTTTGGACATCTTAATTTCTTCTTCATCTTTAATAGCGGTACACGAGCCCGGTCCAAATAATGAAAGCAAGACTGGTAATAGAAAGAGACCATGCATGGCTCCGAAGAATATGACCATGAACACCATTTTAAAGAACACCAAGAATATGTAACTGTCAGCGAGAATAAGGGCCACAACTCCAAGTATGGTACTCGATGCTCCTTGGACTATAGGTAAACCTAGAGAATAAAGACACTCTCTGACTTTTCCATCGGGAGTGCTGGCTTTAGAGGACATGTAGGCATAGCAAATGTGGGCTGTAAAGTCTACGGAGAAACCGATACACATGATCAAGTTAATCATGGAGATAGAGTCCAGATTGACATCCCAGAGGGCCATGTATCCGACAACTCCGGTTTCGATGGAGATGATGCTGAAAGCCACCCACAAGGAGCACAGGAAGTTGGGGATAAATATGAAGGAGATCACCATCATGATGATGGCACCTATCACCATGTTCTGTATAGAGACTGGACGGACAAGTTCAAACTGAAAAAAAATACACAAGATTAATATTTAATACCTACATTACCAAAATTATATGCATAGTACATGCTATTTTTAGCAGGTACATAAATACAGAATATATGTATAATCAATTTGTTCTTACTTGGTCAAAGAACACGAAGTACGGGTGGAAAACGCTAACATTCAGTGGAGATTCTTCACAAACTTTTCTCAGTATTTTCACCATATCCTTTTCATGATTTGTATCACTCACATTGACGGCTTGAATCAAGAACCGAGATGCCACTATCTGAGTTTCATCCTCGTTGAATTTTACGTCCAATGAGAATGGATTGGACGGGTACAGCCATATCTGGATAAAACGATTTTATTTAGTGAAAAGCACAGATTTTGATCCAAACATTATGCATTACATAATACGTAATATTATATTATAGTTTTATTATTTTTCAGTGACTTACCGCTTTCAATGTCTTCAAGAATGACTGTTCATCGTTTAGAGTGAGGTTATATTCTTCATTGTTTCTAGATATGTAGCTGACAAAGGAACGTAACCAAGATTCGGTATACAATGGTGATGATATGTAAGAAACATTTTCTAATTTCTGTGTTAGGTCTTCCATTTGTCCTTGAACTATCGGATCAGAATAATTGTATGCTCCACTGACGATCACCTAGAAAATAAAGTAAATAAAAACATGTTTAAAAATTTAATTTAGAGAAAATTTCTCACAAAAAATTGGCTTTCTAATAATTAATTGTTGTGTATATCTAAATAGTATAAAACAAAGTCGCTATCCGCATCTTTCTGTTTATGCGCTTAGTTCCTTTAAACTACGCAACGGATTTTGATAGAGTTTTCACTATCATTTAGAGAATTTCTTCCGGAAGGTTTATATATATATATAATGGTTTTTCTGGCAAACTGGCAACATTGATAATCATTGTACCACCGTTGCCAATTCATTCAGATGTATTCCACAATAGCCAAGTTATATGGTGTTAAAGGTGGATCAACTTAGTCTAACAACTTCTTACTGGATCAACATACTACGGGAAGAGGTCAATATATATATATATATATATATATATATATATAATACATGCATATTATATTTATAAAAAGAAGAGAAAATGCGATGTTTTGTAATCATTTGTAATTATTTTTGGTCGCTTCCATTGCTAACGATGGCTAAACCTTATGAGATAAATAATGTAATATGAAATTGAATATCTTAAAAAGGCCTACAGAAAAGTCCGCGATGGTATATGTCTAATATCTTCTAAGGATAACCCCCAGCAACGCCGGTTACACATCAGCTAGTCTTATACAAAGTTGAAAAATAACACTCCAACGGTGAGCCCATTAAATTGCTTAGCCTTTTCTGTGTGGTATTTCTAGATTAGTGCAATAGTTTTCAGCTGACAATGTCATTTTTATATTGAGCTATGGAAATGAAATATGACTCGTTTAACCTCTATCGTGATTATTTTTTGGATTTAGCCAATGTTTACATTGTCTACCATCAGGGCAGATGTCCACTGTAAGCTGTAGTGATGAATACTGTAAGGCTGTCCGAAACGTCGGCTGAATGAGGAGGAAGCGCAACGCGGGATAATACCCCAAAAATCAACCACAAAAATACTTCTTTTGGCCGTGAAAATCTTAAATCAAATCTACGTTAGGTTTATTGTTTATTTGTTTATTATTTTTCTTCAATGTTCTGTTTTATCGTGGTACCCTTATTTGTTACCTGTATTCTGTAAGGAAATTCTCTGAAGTAATAATCTTCCATATCGAAGAACACCACGGAGTAAGAGTCGGCTCTGGAGAGCTTCCTCCTCTCCAGCCCCTCCTTGATGTTGGTGACCCCGTAACCGGCTCCCGCAAGGTACATAGCGAACACGATGACCACAATGAACTTGACCCAACCCTTGTTGAGCAGACCGGCCACGCTATCCCGGAAGAAGGCCATGACCATGTGCTCCTTGTTGTCGATGGGGTTGTCTGGGTCCGCCGGGTCTATTCCCCCCGTGCACATTGTGCGGTAGAACCAGGACTTTTCCTCTGAAAATCAGAAACCAACAATTAAAAAAGAATTTTGTTTGTATGATATTATTTTTGAGAAGACTTCTCCTCATATAAGAAACTGAATGCCAATCTATTGGCATACCCAGACCCTAAACGCCTCACAGCGCCAATCATTCATGTGGCAATCTGTTTAATATAAAGTACAACAACAATAGGAAACTCAGTGAAACAACACGTTAGAGCAGGGGTTCCCAACCCCGTGCCCGCGGGCGCCATGGTGGTGGAACGATTCGTATGTGCCTGTTACTATTCGACATTGAAATAATTTTTTCATAAACATTAATTAAAAATGTGAATTATTTTTATTTATTTGTTAGAGTTTAAATTTTTTTGAGTACCTAGGTTTATTAAATACGTTTGTATGTTTGCGATATTGTATGTATGAGTGGTTTCTTTGCTGACAGTACTTGTCGCAACCTGTTTGGCGGCGAGCCAGACTGCACTCTTCACGCTAGCCTGGAACGGAGAGTTCTATTTGCACATCACTCCTTGTACACGCAGAAAACCCGAAGTGAACGAACGCCACGAGCTGAGCCGATGAACGCCGAAGGCGCCAAAACACATGGCACATGACTCTGCCAGCTTTGTCTGTCAGCATGGCCCCGACAGTCAAACTGACAGTAGTCACATGCTCGTACCGTCCCGATCGGTTCGGCGATCATCGGCTCACTTCGGGTTTGCGTACAAAGAGTGATGTGCAAATAGCATTCCCGGCCTGGAACCGCGTTGTTGTCATTTTGATTGCGATTGCTGCCCCGAGTTTGTCGATTTAAAATAGGTGGTGCCCACCACCTTACCGATAATTTAGAATGTGCTCTAGAGTACAAAAAGGTTGGGAACCCCTGCATTAGAGGTACCTTTTGTCATCATTGTTGTAGTAAAGTGTTTGTTGTGATCGACTTTTTGTCATAACATGATATAAACTGATTGCAATAGTAATTTTATTACCTTTGATAGCCCTGGATACAGGAAGAACTTTGACACAAAGAATAGAATGAAGGTTCTTCTGTTCGCAGTATCCTGCGATAGCCATACAGGATGCGAAGAATGTCAAATGCCATATGAACGTAAAGCAAACAGCCAAACCTGAAAACAAAAATTTCATTAGAATTTTCCTAATAATTTTCATGGATACTAGTTAGTACTAGCGCAATCAATTCTTGACACATCAGTTCTAATTTTTTAAATAACCAGAGTTACAATTACTCACATAGTGAATTAGTAGATTTAATTATATTAGTAGTTCTGTGAACAGTAGACCTCGCGTCCAAAAAAGAATGTTTCTAAATTTATTTTATGAAATTATGTTATATTTAATAAATCAAAACCAAAATATTCTCTTAATTTATTTTTCACTAGGTACTTAAATATTTACCTACTTAAAGGTATATTATGCGCGCATAATTTGGGTGTGGTATATACGTATTATATGTTGGGGTTAAACACTACTCTACGCTAAAATCTTCTTCAGGAGAGGGGGTCGGATCAATTGGGGAACTGCCGCCGAATATCATTTCTTTGTATGGGATCAGTCACTTTGACAGTTGACATCCGTGTAATTATGGCGCTCCATAAATTGTTGCATAATTTTCAAATATAGCCTGGCTAGTAGATCACGGCGCATATTGTCACCACGTTAACACATCATCTTTTTAGGTGTAACATGTCTGTATGGGATTGTATTGTGAGTATAATGGAATTTTATAAAACGTTTTCAACTTATAGAATGATCTGTCACTCACTTAGGACGAGTTGTTTCGGAGAATTTGAACAATTCATCAAATTTCAACGTTCATTTTCGGGTTCTGTGAAAGTCCTATTCAAGTTCTGTTATTATATCATTGTAGGCTAGTTGCTTGACAAAACTGAAATAAAAACAGAACTTGAAAAAATCTTTCACAGAACTTGAAAATGAATGTTGAAATTTGATGAATTGTTCAAATTCTCCGAAACAACCCGTCCTTAATTGTAAACCATATATTTTATATACCTTTTTTTCAAATAATGAATTATACAATTTGTCCTAAGAATCGCCACTCAATTGTCATCTCAATGACAATTCTTTTTTTAAACATTCTTCAGGAAGGTAAGTACCATAAAATTGAAAATAAAGCAAATAAACACAACGATTTCACATTTGAATTCGAATCTATACTGAACCATTAAAACGTCTACCATCTTGAAACGGAAACAGAACGTACAAACAAATAAATGCAAAACGGTCAAGTCAAAACAAGATAAGTCAGGCTCAGTCAATAATGTGTTTGTAACTTACTGGAGTACGAGCAGAAGATTCTGACAGAGGGGAACGGACTGATGACCCCTATCCAGAAGGAGATCATGTCGGTCACGGAGGTGATGGTAATAGAGACCGCTGCATCAGACAGGGTGTGCCCCATGCGTTCCGGGACTGACAACTTCACCGAGGTTCGTCTCCAGGCCGCCAGCATCACAAACGTGTCGTCGATTCCTATACCTGAATAATCAAAATAATTTCATTACTTCACTAAAAGTTATAAAAAAGTAAATCACAATACATATTTCTAGTAGCCGTGAAAAATCACAGTAAAAATAATGTCTATTTCAAATTCGATTTTGTTTTCTTGAATCAATGTATAAATAACTAAATTAATGAATGAAGTGGAATCTTGGAAGTGGAAATTAACCCAAAAATGTAGAATACATCATTGTAAGGGGTATATAAAGGGAGGGGGGGTTTAATAAATATCTAATAAATTTTCCAACTCCCACTTCCCCCCCCCGGATTGAACCACCCCCCCCCCATGTGAATGCTATAGCTATGCCCTTGCATAATTGCATAAGTACCTACTTGGGGGAAATTTCATAAATTTACTGTTGAATTTTTTTTCATAAAAAGAAAGACAAATATTCCCTGGTTCCGAATAACCTGACAATATTTGAAAATTTCCTACTACCACCACAGTAAGCGGAAAATGTTGCTTGTTTTGTGATGGAGGGCTTAGCCAGCCAAGGAATTGAACACACTACGCCTGGGTGGGATCCAAACGCGATGTCAACTTAGCCACCGACCGGTCAAGCTTTATAAGGGTGTTTTCATTTATTTTATATTTTTGGATTTGGTATACCGTAAATCGGGTTTACTTTGCACCTGCAGGTGCTGCTTTGTCACACCCCGAAAAAAATATTTTCGCGTAATTTAGGTACCTAATAAAAAAATGAGAAATAATTTTTCCACTTGTGAGTGAATATTTTCGCGAAATCTACCGAGCGCGGGCGGCCCTTGTAAAGTAGGTACCAATTTAAAAAAATAATATTCTCACCATGCTGACTAATAATTAGATGATTCATTTACCATAACAATAGAGCGCGAATTTATTCCCTATGTTTATTTAATTAATTTATTATAACCGGAATAAACACAAAAGGATGACTTATGAATTGAGTCATTGACATTGGTTTTATATAAACATATTCTAGGTTCATTTTCAATGTGTTTTAGCTGGTAATATTATATTCGTTATTTTAATCAGTAGTATAATATATATATACTTTAAATCACACGAAAAATATTGAGTATTGCTGATTTATTAAAAATCTCTTATCCTTAAATTAAAAACAGGATTGCAGGTCATTTCCTGTTAAACTTTTATTGTATTTTATTTCAGAACACGTGTTCATGTGCCTTGATAATATATAATTTTTCGTCAAATGCAAAAATATTATGATTTTTATGAACATGTGTTCCGACATCCCGATAATTTTTTTTTATTAGGTACAATATTTTTTACAATTCAAGTTTTTCAGTAATGTAGGCCTCACTGGGTGGCTTGCCCGTGCTGAAGCCTTGAGATAATACATTCTTGTTTTACAGGAAACCTATTAACTCATTCGTTAAGGGCTTATAGTCCCGTTGAATTGAATTGAATTTGAAGAGATTTTTATTAAATTAGCAACCTTTTATGCAAAAATTAACCTAAATTCATACCAATTCGACAGCGTCCGTCATTTTTACATTGTTTAAATGATATATTTTTATAGCAAGTATCATATATATTTTTTTAATTAAAGTTTAAGACGATGAACTACCTAGTAATGCAACATCATATGTTTTTGGTTTGTAAATTTGACCGCTTAGAAATGGTTTAGAATCTAAGCTTTAGATGCTTATTAAATACTGCGAGTAGAACTCATCCTTGGCCTTTGAAATAATTGAGTGTTTTTTTAAAGTCTTTTATAAGCAAAAAAAAATCAGGCAAATAAAATCTGCTTTTAAATGAAAAAAAACTCCTACTTACGAACCCATTTTAGTTATGGTTTTATTGAATAATGTGGCAAATTAAGTTCTTTATAAAATGATCGTAAAACATTTAAATATTTGTGCCTGAACTCCCGCAAAATAAAATAAAAGCCACCTTTTTTTTTTTTTTGCGATTTTTTTTCTTGCGTAAATCAAAACGCGGGAGTTTAAACCTTATTACCATCTACATAAGGGGTGTTATTGTTAGCGGCTCGATTCAAAATGTTACACGACGTAGTGCATCGCCTTAACCCCTCCGGCGTTTTAGGGTCATATATGACCAGGCATCTATATTTTATAAAAGTATTTCTTTTTTTCTATCTTACGGAAATACATAATTTTTTTGACGTTAGGGAGAGAGTAATTTTAAATCTAACATCGTTCATCGTTTTTACAACCTCTACCCCACACTTGACACCATGTTATATTGTGGTGAAATAAGAATACGATTATAATTATATTGAGTTTAATAAATAAACCATTCTTATTGACAATCGTTTAACAAGTGCTTGAGAGGAACAAGTTCAGAAGCAAAGACAATCTGGGCATAGATAATATACAAAGATAATATGTAGGCAGTGTTACTATATCCAACAATACTGGAATTCATTCATAAATTCTTAAAAATAGCCAAAATTAATAATTCATATGTCGCGCCGCTATCGTAACAATCGGTTTAACTTTAAAAAATATTTTTTATTATCTGAATAAGATTAAAGTGAAGGCACAGTTTTCTTACAAATTCCTCAAACTAAACGAGCGTGTTTTCGAAATGTCGAGTTCTCTCAATTTTTCTCTGATCGGAGTAAAAATCAAGTAAAAATGTGTTTAGCGCTTTTAACAACATTTTTCACGTTTGATATTAAATTTTTATTATTTAGAAATAGTAAGACCACAAGATAATTTTATCTATTTTCTAAAACAGTATTTGTTTTTACGGAAAATTAAAAAAATAAGATGTATAGGGTTTTCCAATAAGAGGTGTTATTTTGAATATTAATTAAGGAATTAATGATTTTTTATAGCCGCAATTGGATGGTATTGATCTGGACAACGTTTACTTTCGCTACGTGCCACACAAGCAACGAAACCATTGATCTTTTACGGGAAAAGTTTCCGGACCGTGTTATCTCTCGAAGAGGTGATCACAATTGGCCACCGAGATCTTGTGATTTAACACCTTGCGACTTCTTCCTTTGGGGCCACGTAAAAGAGAAGGTCTACGCCAATAGCCCAGCGTTGATTCAAGACCTCAAAGATGGAATTTGTGAGGCTATCGAGGACATAAAGCAGCCACTTTGCGATTTGGTTATGGAAAATTTCATGAAAAGGATATGGTCCTGTAGGCGTGGTCGTGGTAGTCATTTGACTGATGTTATTTTTCACTATTAACGGCATACCTTTCTCTTTCGATCATTCGATCATTTATATTAAAAAATGGCATTTTTCTTTGAATATCAAAATAACACCTCTTATTGGAAAACCCTGTATATAGCCCAAAATATTGCAAACTGAACAAAAGTGATGAAAGTACTGAAGGGTTAATGACTTTGTCTTACATTGTGTTAAATCACCTTGTAACTTTCAAACCTGGAGACAGAGTTCAGATTCAGAAGAGTGTCTTCTGCACCAGCAATAAGAACGACTCAATTAGTAACATAATGAATAATGACGCATTATTAACGCATTAGGTAGCTACTTACACAATAAGGAAACCACTATACGCTTTATTGTTTAATATTGATTGCTTTGTTAATTAAAATTATTTTTTAAGGTTTTTCGAAAATAATGAAGATAAACCACATACCACAATGAATAATGTTTGGTAAAATTACTTGATTGAAAACAAATTCTTTCACTATCACTAACAAAAGAATTAAAATCAAATTGAATTAAAAATTAAAAATAATTTCCTACCCAATAAGTTTTACCAAGTTATTAATTAATATTATAATTTTAATTTGGGAGGCGGTTATCGGTACCGCGGCCTGGGAACCATTAATTGGATAACCAACACTTTTGCCATATGTTACCCCAAGTGGTTCGCTACTTTTGGTGACTTGGCAGGGGTGCCCGGGTTCATGGGGAGAGAAATGTCTAGGTCTTGGCGGCGGATGCTCTGTCCAATTTGGGGGTCAGTGTGTTGGGTCAGATTTGGAGAGACTGGTTGAGGTAGATCTTGCTCTCCAGCAGGACTCTCGACTCATCGCCTTGCACCGCAGAGGGAGAGATGAATTCAAACGTCCGACACTCCTGGACACACTGACCCCCAAATTCCTACGCACCCCTCATACTCTTTTGTGTCCGTTTTTATGAAAATGCATTAAAATTTTTGGTGCAATTGGACATCTTAGTACGGGCCCATTTACGCCAATGCCACAGAGCTGATGGCACCTTAGTAACAATATATGCTGGTACTCATTAAGTATTGCTGTCAGGAAGTAGCCAGTTGTGGATATCCCTAGAAGGAGACGATCGTCAGCGGCATGCTGACGGTACTGCTGGCAAATGTTTGTCTCCAATGTATAGCCAATGTCAATCGGAACATTACGACCAAGATTGTTCTTGGTCATGTGCGTTACAAGACATTCTGCACTCTACAAGGATCTTTTGTGAACTTTAAGACATTAGATTACATTACGCAAATCGTTCTCATTAAGGATAGAGTTCATACTCTAGGAGACTACTTTTGTAGTGATAGCAATACGATAAAATGTCCATAGGTAGGTATATTACGTAGAATTTGTGGCTTTATAGAAGTAGATACTAAGGATGAATTGTTTAAAAAAATTATAACAATTCGTCAAATTTCAATGTTTTTTTAAAGTTCTGTGAAGGTTGTATTCAATTTCTGTTATTATTATTACTGATTAGTTTCACAACACTGAAATAAGAACAGAACTTGAATATAACCTTCACAGAACTTGAACATCGACTTTGCACCAACATTCCCGAATTGGTATCTATCTTATTGGCATACTTTTCTGTCATTCTGGCAAGTATACCTAAGTAAATTTTAAAAAACTTGTTCTGGAAAATCACGAAATCATGGCAGTAAACTGAATTAATTTAAGTAGGTTCGTAGTTTGTTTAGTAAGGTAGGTACTAATGTAAAATACTCCTTACAATGTCTTAGTCAATAAATAACTATCTTACCAACCTTTTGCCTTTAGGTTAATGTGTCCAAACACAAGGGCGGAATAACGATCAAAATAGACACAGATAAATTTATTGCGGCCTTCATTGCGACGTAAGTTGTACCACGTTCACATAAGTAAGCGAGTAAACAATGGACATTTTAATAGAATTATTGAATGATTGAGTAATTTATAAATTTCGTAGAAAATAGATTCACAGCAGTTTTATTATTATAGAAACAAACAGTGGATTGGTTAAAGATATTAAATATTTCGAGATGATGAGTGGATACCTATGATATGTTTCCTTGTAATGTCTTATGTGAGGTGACGTATGTAGTATATAGGTGTGTGTGTGTGTGTGTTTGTATATATATATGCGCATTTAACAGTTTATATCATTGACAAGATGTTCCTTTTAAATTTAGACATTGAATCCGAAAAATTGTCGATATTTGAGTTTAGACATAAATATTATGTAATGTATGAAGGGCACGGTTAATTGGCGAATTAGATGCTGCATTTGTTTTGTAATGAAGTGTGTGGAATAGCGCTGTATGGCTTGTACGTCTCAAATGTATGTTAAAATTAATCACGGGAAGTTCGGTACAGTCAATATTTCTATTTAAAATTCTATGTGTGTTAAATCAGCCAATGTTCGCCTTTGTTGCAAAGATTGAAATGCACATTCAAAGTTACTGTTGAATAAAAAATAACTATGTACCTATAGCACGCGAATTGAAAAAATCATAACTATAATGCTTTGATCTATTGGATTTTTCTTGATATATTTCATAAATTAAGTGTTCAGCAGGAATTATATATTATTATGGAACAGTTATTTTGCAAAAATACTGGATCGTGAAGAAATATCCAGGTTTCTGACAATAATTATTATACCCATTAAATACATTTCAACCCGGGCGTGAAATATTTTATTGTTGTAAAATACATATCTACGTTCCTAGGTATTTATACTGTGTTACGTCAGTTATTGTTGGAAACCCGGATATTTCTCCACGATCCAGTATTTTTACAAAATAACTGCTCCACACTAGTGGAAAATCGCACAGCGAACCAAACACCGTAATAGTTATTAAAAAGCATTAAGCATTGCATCATTAGTATCGTTAAGTGGACGCATTCCGCATGCCTCGTAGTTAGAAGGAAAGGTACAAAGTGCACTGCGTTCGTTGAATTTTCCAAAACAAATTCAAATGGTTATTTATTATTAAGACATCACATTCCGAATTTCTACTCACATTTAGGACGGGTTGTTTTGGAGAATTTGAACATTTCAAGATTTTTTCAAGTTCTGTATTATTACAGTTCTGTCAAGCAACTATAAACTATAATGATATAAAAACAGAACTTGAATAGGACTTTCATAGAACCCGAAAATGTGCTTCCCTTGAATATCGAATTTTTAAAATTCTTACTTTAATCCATTGATTTTTCTATGAATTTTTTGACACTCTTTGTCTTGTGTTCCGGCTTTCAAAAAGGGCGATTAACATTAATTGAATTCGTGTTAGCTCATCAGGCACACAGCAAATTATAAACATAAGTGTTTTACTGATGTCATTATCACACCCCGCCGTATCTATCAATTCTTGGCGCCAAATGAAGTCACTCCAAGGAAGATGACTTACACCCGAAAGAATTTACACACTATAACCACCAGAAAGCGGGAATTACCCGTACAGATTTAATTTTACCTCAGATCGGTGAAATTATAGCATATTTATGTGAAAAATATTTATTTTGAAATTAAAAATGTTAAAATTTCTGTTACATAGATAATTGAAATAAATATTGAACAATAGAGGTCCTAAAGTAAATCCTTTGGGAACACCAAATTCTGTAAAGGCGGAATCGCTTAGCCCTCGGGACAAGAGTACCGCATTTTGGTAAACATTCGCTTAGAGCTTAGAGCATCGTTAATATAATTCACAGCTCTCCCTGAATATCTATGGCCCGGTATATCAGTTGGTCCGTATCCTCGGTGCGCACGACATTCCTCGTTCAAATTTAAGCGGGCTAAATCGACCGCTCAGTCTTTGATAAGCCGCGAAGTACTTATTTTATTAGTCGCTGAGGCGTTAGCAGTCACACATTTAAAATTTGACATTTACGTAAATAATTGCATGGTTTCATGTCATCGAAATTTACGTAAATTGCCTAATTTCATCAATATATACTATTATAGACACCGGGCGATAAGTAATCTTATATGAGCTATTTATACAGGTGAAAAACGTTTTATAAACTTTTTAAAACATTTTACATAAACTATTTTAATGGTAAGGTTCCGTTTTTATTAATCTTAAATATAAATAACTTACATCCGTAGGGACCCCTCTAGAAACATTTGAGATTTTAGTAATACGTTTATCAGAAATAATTAAAATGTGAGCGTCGAGCAAACCCTCGTTATTAGAGTTAAGTCACTTTAAAAGAAAATTATTTACTGGGTGTTTTAATCTGCTATGCTATTTTGAGGGCGCGCAAAATAAGTAGCATGGATCTCTAGTACGAATTGAGTCACTAGTCGCCACGGACTGTCGAGTATATTACAGAGTTGTCCTTTAGAATAGATTTGGTTACTAAACATTAAATTAGCATACAGAGCTTGCACTGGTTTTCAGTTGCGCAAACCAACAATTCACAAACATTATATTATAGTTGCAGACAGGTACCTGCTCGTACTACTCGCACAGTAAATAAGTCGTATCAAACTCACACTGCCCTTCGTCGCCGATACTGCTTTGTTCAATTTCAAACTAAACAATATTTCAAAAGCATGTAAACAAAAGTTATAGAATAGAATTTTATGTAGGTGGGTGTATCTGAAAATAAGTAGTTCGCCCGTGAACAGAAAATCTCTACAAATGTGACCAATACTGATTTGAAGGAAGGGCCCTAGGCAGGCAAATGAAATTGACTCTGTTCCAGATAGAATTTTTATAATTGAAAACGTTTGGTCAATTTCACCAGTAGTATAAAAAAAACCTAAGAAACCGCAATCGGCGCTTGGTTCCTTTTCCCATAATTTGTAACCACAAAGTTTGTAGGTTATGTTAGATTTCAGCACAAACGGCGCTTGGTTTTTTCCCCATAATTCATGTTTAATTGTTTTTCAATTTTTATTCATACCATAATATTGAAAAATGCGAATAAGGCAGTTCAAATGAACACGATGATTTCACATTTAAATATTTTAATGTTTATTGAACCATTAAATGGCTACCATCTTGAAACGGAACCGGAACGTACAAAAAGAATTACAGACAGAATAAATGAAAATACGCTCAGTCAACAATTTAACTGTCATCAAGAGTTATGGGTGATGCTAATAAAAATAACTATTTACCGATCATTGGCACAGGGAAATATAATACAAAATGACACCTGCTTATAAAAGCGAGGACTTACCTATCATCAGGAAGGGTGCTGCGAGATTGATCCCGATGAACTCGATGCCGAGGTACATGGCGAGCCCGAAGGCCGCGGCGGTCGCCATCACGGCTGATAGGTTGCCCAACAGCCCCAGCCAGGGCTTGGAGCGGACCTTCAACCAAAACAACATGCTCATCAGTATTCATCCTATTAAGTTAGTCGGTGGACTATTATTCGTTAACTGTTGCAGTTAGAGTGCGACCATTTGTAATACCCAATGAACAGTAAAATAGAGGGTTCCGAGACATTACGCTCTGCAAAACGTACAATTCGGAGCGGCGCGGTACCACGCGCCACTCCAGGCAGCCGCGCAGAAAAGTAAAGTCCGAAAGTAAGGTAACAGTTTACAACGTCTTATTTTCTGTGTCTTGTTCTGCGTCATGTTTCGTTTAGATTCATTAGTATTTTATAATTTGCTTGCATCGCTCCGAAACTCGTCGACCGCCCTCGTTGCTCACTTTGTCAAGACATAGCTGAAATGAACTAGGTCGACGCCGGAAAGGCTAAAGGGCATAAGCGACAATTTAGTCTAAAATAAGTCAAAAAAAGTTGACTGAAATCATGCAAAAATGAATTATTTAATGGCCCATATATCATAATTTAAAACACAAATATCACATATCCGTACTAAATATTTATTGGTTCCATGATAACTCAACACAGTGACAATTCAACACACTTTTAAAAAGTGATATAAAGTCATTAGAAACGATGAAATTTTTTTTTAACCTAACATAACCTACATAACCCAGTTAATAAAGTTTTTGTTTCATCACTTTCCATGACTTTATATAACTTTTTAAAGATGTGATGAATTATCATTGTGATGATTTATCCGGTTACCATATTTATTATACCCTTTGAATTGAATTAATTATTTTATTTTGTTCGGTATTTTGGCCGCAAATATAAATTTAAATTTTATATGAAAAAGGTCGCGCAGCCGTTCCTCTTAAGCGGGAATTTAAACCGTATCGCCATCTACATAAGGAGTGTTATTGTTAGCGGCCTGATTACGAATGTTACACGACGTGGCGCATCGCCTTAAGATGCTTACATGGAAAATTAATGTATTTATAGCGAGAACTCACCCAGTCAGACATCATGCACGTGATGATGGAGAACATGCACATGATGATGAAGGTGGAAGCGAAGAAGGGGATGACGGTCCTGGTGTTCTTCTCCAGCTCGTGGTCCAGGGTTCTGGAGGCGAATCTGGCTATGGAAATATGCTGAAATATACCAGAATCCTGGGCGTTTCCCACAGTCTCCAAGAATACCTCCTCCCATTCTGCTCCCCTGGAAAATAAATAATAAAATTAGTGTTTTTTCTAATACCAATTATTGAAACAATAACAACATAAATAGAAAAACATGCACAAATAAAGGAGATTTCAGGTGACATCGAGATATTTAAACATAATCTTATTGTTATAGGTAAATCACAACATTTTAGGGCCTTACTAATGAGCTTTTTTTTGGAATTTGATTCAGTCGTTTACGATACATAGATGGTTGTTTGTCAGTTTTATATCCGAATGCCCACTTTTTATCTTTGTGTTTTAAATTATTTATTTGAGCATGTCTATGTGATGTATATGCCTGTGTTAGTATATTATATGCCTTTGAGTACGTATACAGGGTGTTAAGAGATGTACTTGACTTACTCTAACCAGTGATTCCTGATATTATTTGGAGTAAAAAATGTGAAAGAAATTTTTATCTCCGGTGACTTTTTCGATGTTTTTTTTTAATATTAAAAAAAATCTACATTTTGCCACTGGTCACTCTGCCGAGTAACCGTTCAACATCGACCCTAACTGTACAATACCTGCTGATTTTCTATGTTTTTAAGTGAAAAAAAAACATCAAAAATGTCACCGGAAAACAAAATTACTTGTTCATTTTTGCATCAAATAATCTCAGGAACGTCCCTTAACACCCTGTATGCTGTGAGTATGTTGCCTATGTTTTAGCTATATATGTATTTTTTAATCACTTATAACACTATGCTTCCACATCAATTTTCTAAACTGTAATTTCTAGTTATATTGATACTTTATTATTACTGCTCTGGCAGTTTAGAATAAAAAAAATAAAATTGATTTCCGGACAAGAGTCCTAACTGCCCGGATGACATATTGAGTGGCTGAAATATGGAGATGGGGAAGAGGAAGGTAGAAAGTTTATGGATATTCATTCTATTTGTATATGTCAATAAACATTTATTGTTTGCTAATTATTAAACAGATATTTTCTTAATCTCATTTGAAGAAACTAGTGCGCACAAGTATTGCTTACAATTCTTGGAATTATCGAGATACGGACATATTTCAAAGGAACAATTACTAAAATTGTGTAAACAAAAGCGTTATCGACAAAATGACAAACATAATTATGTAAGGCGAATTGTTTGACGGCCGATTACTTACGTTTGAATACAAAATAAAACCACCTTACTTATGAAGTGTTTAAATTTTACACAACTGATTATCAAACATTAATGAAGGGTAAATGCAAAGATATTAGAAGAACGAGATGTGCTATGAGCAGTTGGTAAATGATTGTTTATCAGTTGTGTAAAATTTGAAGCACGTTTATTAGTAAGGGAATAGGCATGTACACGGAAAAAACTTACTGATATGAAATGTTGTTTTTTTTTTTTTAAATCTGGTCTAATCATTACTTACGTTTGAATACAAAATCAAACCACCTTACCAATAAACGTTTTTAAATTTTACACAACTGATTATAAAAAACTAATTAAGGGTAAATGGTTGTTTATCAGTTGTGTAAAATTTAAAACACGTTTATTAGTAAGGGAATTGGCATGTACACGGACAATACTTACTGATATGAAATGATGTAAATTTTTTAAAAATTATTCGTTTTTCTGTTAAAAACGGGACTAGAGGCCTATAACGAAAGATTTGACAAATTTTATAACAAACTATCAGTAAAGCACGAATACATTATGACTGAGGAAGTCGGAACACAAAAATAACATTCAAAATAATAATGTTTTCGCATATCGTTTATTATAATTATCCGGACAAGAGCACCTGCGTGAAAACGTGTTCAGATATATTCTGAATCACTAATATTTTACTAGGAAATGGTCATGCAGTCACATTTTTAACAGTATCTTCGTAAAAAGCCGTACTAATGTTTTCCGTGTGGGTAATATTATATGCATGGGATATAAAATAATGTCTAAAAACATTTCGCAACGAAGATTAATCAAATTTAAATAGTGTTATTCCCTTCGCTTCATTTATTAATAACTTATTTCAACTTGTAATGAAAACGACCCTAGTAAAATTTGCAAATTCAACGATGTTTGTGTATTCAGAAGAAAGATAGAATTAAGTTTGGTTCAGAACACAAAGACAGAGTTGACTGTACCAAGCCAACCAACCTTCTGGGTTTAATTTTTTATATTGCATGATTGGATATAATCAAAATGCAATTGAACATATAAAATTATTCGCTTAGCAATCTAGAAAATGCGAATGGAATTAAGGAATCACAAGGATAAAAGAGAAACTTGCGTTTTTGGGTACTTTTGTTACTTACCTACTCGTGAAATTGATGAATCGTAAACAGAACAATATAATACGCAAATAATTTGAGTTTTATGATGCTACAACAATCATCGTAAAATATTGCGAAAATAAATTATTGTTGTTTGGTATTTTAGTGGTGTGCCACAAGGGTCACAATTAGGACTAATGTTATTCTGATTTCTTCATGCTTTCATTTTCAATGGAAATTGAAAATACATTTTTATGACATATTAATTACAAACCCGGTCTTCCCATTGAAGGAGTAAATTAATTTTATTAATTTACTACGGAAAATGTATATTAATCTCGGTTGCATTGAAATATCAATCAACTATGCAAATGTTTAGGAAACAGATAATTCGGCTGTCTCAATAAACTTGTACTAATTCATCCAAATAAAATTTGAACATTTCGAAATATTTCAACATCTTGTTTCAAACCGGTAGAACAGACTTTCAAAAACTGTTACCAACTCCAACATTTGATGACGTGCTTGCTAATGTGTGCCTGGTGGTTTTTGTTTATTTATTTTAGTCTTGGCCTTGTTGTTTTCACTGTATCTAATTCAATGAGATCAGTAACGCCCTGGCATTGTCAATTATGTATATCTCGCGTCAATATCCCCTAGAATTAGAAACATTCTAACAACTTGACCAGGGGTAGTGAACCAATTCGAGCAAGTGTATCAAGTAGTACGTCTAAATATAAGCGTCTCTCAGGGGTCAACAATGCAAATGACATTAAGAAATAAAATATCCATTCAAATTCGAAGTTTGGTCAACAATCCAACTGGTTTAAAAATCACTTTTTAAAATTCTTGATGCCAGAACATAAGAAATAGGGCCACGCCATCGTTTGCACTTGTAAAATATTTACACATGCTCAATCTCAAACAAAAACAGAACATGAACAAATCACAGGTTTGGTTAGGTTAGGTAAGGTTGTTTTAGTCTAGGCTTGTTTGCTGTATTTTTCACTTTTCTGCAATGTTCTGTTTTGTCGTGGAAACATCTAATTCATATTATGAAGTCGAAATATAATGGTCGCGTATCATGCCAGTTCAGGTGGCATAAGCCATTTGTATCAGATGGCGCATTCGAGTGGAAAGCGAATGGAATAGTTGTCGCAATGGCGGCAGGTCGAATGGACGATACGACCTACAAATCGTTGGTTCAAGAATATAAAGCCAAAGTCTAATGGAGAACTTGCCACGCCTAGGTCTTGCTTCGAACATTTTATAAGAAATAATATAATTATAAAAAATATTCAGTTACAAACGTAATTGCACACGATATATGATAATGCAATATAGAAGCGAGTTTCTCTTGAAAACTTGTCGTTAGATTTCAAAAACTTAAGAAATGAGTTTAATAAATTCTGTCATTGTTAATTTTTTTGTAACAATGACAAAAATATACGATTACACGAGAAAAGAATGCAATAAAAATAAACAAAACAAAAATAATTTATAACTTTGAAATGATACAACCATTGACCTAATCAATGGATACAACCTATAAAAATCAATTAAAATACTAGACGCAACATTTTACTCCCATAATCCTTTTTACCTCATTTGCAACTAAATTTAGGTATTCTTAAAATACGATTAGTTACAAGCTGAGCGGTCGTCGTAAAAGGCTAAGTTACCTCCAACTGTCGCGGGTTAAGTCCTCTGCATCCTCCATCATTGCACAAGCAGCATTTTCCGTTAATAATGAAGAAAGTAAGAAGAATTGAAATATTGTCACTTGTTACTTACATGGAGAAAATTGAGTGTTGTCGATTTATTAAAATCCTGTTAAAAACGGGACAGCAGGCGGTTTCCTAATAACATTTTAATTTTTTCAGAAATATATCGGAACACGTGTCATGCACCTGCGTTTGCCCTGTGAATATATAATGACGAAATGCCAAAATATAATGATTTAAAATATAAAGTTTACCATGAAACCAATCAAATCATTCGTTTAGGGCCTGCAGTCCCGTTTTTAACACGATTACGAATAATTTGAAGAGATTTTTTTAAAGTAAAATTAGAAATAATTTATAACAGTAAGTTAAAAAAAAAATTATGTGATATTAGGCCGGATTTTTTTTTGAAAAATTTAGTTTGAAATATTCAGCCACTATAACCATAAGCCCTTGCAATAGTTTCATGTTTCAATCAAGCTATTAATATTCAGTGCAAGTGGCAAGCGAAGTGCCTTTGGTAGAAATCTTTGATGTTAATGAGTTGAACGACCAAATAATCAGCGACTCACATTGTATAATAAATATAGAGTATACAATATGTACCTACGTATCGATAATAGCAACAATCAGCACTCAACTAAAGGGTTTTCCAATAAGAGGTGTTATTTTGAATAGCCCGATATTTCGATAGATGTTACTTTTAAAGCAGTCATTTTTCGACATTTGACAAGTAGAAACTACGTTATTGATAAAAATGGAACGATACACGCTTCAACAACGCATTGAAATTATTAAAATTCACTTGAGTGAATCAAATGCAAATCATCTTGATGAGGCCCATTTCCACCTCGTTGGCTTCGTCAACAAGCAAAATTGTCGCATCTGGGGCTCGGAAAATCCAAGAGTTATTGTTGAAAAGCCTCTCTATCCTCATCGTGTTACTGTTTGGTGCGGTTTATGGTCCGGCGGATTCATTGGACCTTACTTTTTTGAAAATGAGGCTGGTGCAACAGTTACGGTGAATGGATTGCGCTATCGAGAGATGGTTAATGATTTTTCATGGCCAGAATTGGATGGTATTGATCTGGACAACGTTTACTTTCAATAAGTAGGCGCTACGTGCCACACAAGCAACGAAACCATTGATCTTTTACGATTGAATATCAAAATAACACCTCTTATTGGAAAACTCTGTATTATCATTGGGTGGCTACTCTGATAAAATTACTATTTAAATATTATTTTTAATTAGAATCAGAAGTACCTTTAGATGTGATTATTTTAAGTATTTATCTTATATATTGAAACATCCTTCAATTAATATAATACTGATAAAATAAAATTTCCAAGCAAAAAAGTGCATATAGAAATATCAAAGTGTATATAGGAAGAGGCCTTTGGGGAAATCATGATGTTTAATCTTCAATTTTTAACATTCACCCACATACTTAGCTGGATGGCCGGATCTAGTTATTTACCTGCCCAATCGAAGCCTTTAAATACTAATGGTACTTAATGAGTTAATTACTAGTGGACAAAACCAGCTTAGGGTTGCAACCTGCAGCTATACGTAGGAACACTAGGATCAAATCGAGGGATGAACGAAATGTAACAATAATATTATAAAAAATTTACTAAATTTTTATTTTTATTTTGACATTTGAATGGTCTTCGTAAAAACGCAGTTTGTCCGTCCGTATAAGCTTTTAATCAAATAACAATCAGCTGTCAAGGATAACTATCATGTTGTTATGTTCGACAGCTAATCATTAGTTCAAAAGCCAAAACGGACCGAGAATCGGCGTTTAACGGGAAACGTTAAAATGTAAAAAAATCAAAATGACACTGATCGTCGATTTGAGAGTCGTCAAATGTGACGACAGATCAAAACAACCCGACCTTAATATTTAGAGTTCAAAATGCTATAAGAATATGCACATAGGTGGTATCTAGTAGTGTTTCAAGAATAATAACGTTTTACTTCTAATGATGAAAGATGTGATTTTTGGCATCAGATTTGTATGGAATTTGACATCGGCATGCGATGTTTGCATACGGGAGTCGTGCTCGGCGAATACGATTTTTTTCCTTTTTCGGCTTGTGGTTTTTTACAGTCATTCTTTAAAATTATCATATGCTCAACATTGGATAATTTTTTTCTCTTTCCCTTATATATAAAAATAAATTCACAATAAAACAGAAGCGTTCCGTATTCCGCATGATCAAAGCATTAATGTGAAAGTGAAATCGCACAAATCTGTGCGAATGCGGCTTATGGGTAGGTAGACCTAAATTCTGTTCGATTTCGGCTTAAGGGTAGATATTCATGTTAATTCTGTGCGAATATAGCTTAAGGGTAATAATTAAATGAATAACACCCCCCAAACAAACAAGCACAGCTTTGCATAGGATACAACTTTATATTCAAATATAGATCTATTTATTTATGCAGAAGAAATTATGCTAATCTTAAGTGAAATTATTACTCAGATATATTATTATAGCCTTCTTGTAACTCTGTATTCCGTGCATTTGAAAACATCTACAATTTCTGTGTTGCCAACTGAATGCAATCTAGGTACAAGCGAGTATCTAAATGATTCAGTCCTAATATTATTGTTGCAATTAAAAATAATTTTCGATCGAGTAGTTCTAGTTGGTACGTTGAAGGTGATTAGACCGAATAAATCAGGGCTGTCTCTAATTCCATTAAAATAATTATAATTATGACAACGAAATGTTATTCAAGGTGTCCGGGGTAAAGTGCACTAACTTCGGGACGTGATTCTACGCGAAAGTTAGTATGAAGACAAAAAAAAGGTTTTAGAAATTCTCATGTTTTAAGGTCGTTTATAGATATAAAAGTTGAATCGCTTGCATGGAAAAAAAGCAATGTCGCAAAAATTATTCATCTTTTTTTACTTCTACCTTCATGTAGAATCAATCACATCCCAAGTGAATGCACTTTACCCCCGGACACCTTGTATATTAAATTTTTTTAGTTACTAAATTTATTTAGTTTTTTTTTTCTTGAATCCTTAATTACTCACTTAGTATCTTGCAGTTTGGTGTCCGCCGTAACAAAGTAGACGAGCTGAACGGCTGGCGTGCTGATGATAAGGTTATCCTCGTCCACCTTGGTGCCCCCAAAGAACACTGGGAATACGTGCGTCTGCCACGTCACGGGGTTAAACATCACGGGGAAGGTCAGTTTCAGATCACCACGCTCCACCTGGACAAAATAGACATTATCTAATCAATTAATAAAACAAAATGACTCTTTTCTCCAACATTAGAATTTGTTGACTGAGAAGATTTTTTTTTGATCGCTGAGAAATGTGAACGTGTACCAATTTGAATGTCGCCAATTATTTACATAAGATCTTTTGACTTCTAGACCCCAAATAGGTAAACGAAATTGCGCACCGACACCCCCAAATTCTATCGGTTTGTCTCTACAGTCGTTTGAGAAATGGATGATTTGAGGATAAAAACCATCGGAATGTAAGTTGTAATAGTTTATTTGTTGGAGGTTAGGTTAGGTTATTCTGGAAATGATATCATTTTCAGCATGCCAAGAAAACACATTTTTTATTGTATGGTAATAACGTAAACAGCAAATAGGTGAATTACATGGAGAAAAATGGGTATTGCTAATTTATTAAGAAACTCTTCAAATTATTGGCAATCCGGTTAAAAACGGAACTGCAGGCCGTTTCCTGAAAAACTTTTAGTAAATTCCTAATATTTCGAAACACGTGTTCATGCGTTTGCCTTGATAAAACATCGTGATAATAAATTCGAATTTTATTAAAGTTTATCAGGAAACCTACCGATTCATTCGTTAAGGGTCTGCAACCCCGTTTTTAACAGATTACGAATAATTCCAAGAGATTCTTAATAAATCAACAATACTCATTGTTCTCCGTGTAAAAACAGATAACCCCAGAAGTGCTTATCTATACCAATTTGAACGAAAACTCATTTCGCCATTTGACATTAGTCCTCGGCTATTGACTCCTAGTTCCAGATAAGCCAATTAAATTGATTATCTCTGTTGAAAATCCATGAAACGCACACGGAAAAAACGAGTATTCCTAATTACTAATATTAAGAATCTCTTCAAATTATTAGTAGTCCGGTAACGCTGGAGCTGGGAGCCGTATCGGGTAACTGAATTGGGGAGCTGTATCGGGGGAGTACAGTATTCTCATTGCTCATACGCTCTTAGCTCACGGCTCCCGTTCAATTGAGTCGGCCCTTTGAGCCGTACAAAAGTACTTAGTAAAATGAGTCATGAGTCATAAGTCATAACCAATCTCTAGTAGAAAAAGATTTACGACATGAAAAAAAAAAAGTTAATAACAAAGTAGAATATGAATGTATATAAATAGCATAAAACTACCGCAAAAATGATTTACGCACATCGCAATGCTAAATAATTATTTTAGTATTCCACCATTAAAATATAAACCGGCTCGCTTTTAGGTCATGTTGATAAATTATTATGTATTGGAACTAACGTCTTCGTTTACGATTCCAATCATATGTAATTAAATGTCCAGCCAGCATCCTCGTTAATTACACGCAGTGTTTATTTATTCATATTATTGGAAAAGCTACAATGGGTGCATAAATTAGTCCTGATTTATTATTATGTACCTATAAAGGTATATATTATGACCTTAAAAGGATGCACGGATAATTTATCAGTCCCAATAAATAATATAGATTCAAATTATTATTGTTCTTAAACATTCAAATTATTTCTGTTCTTATACATTCAAATTATTACTGTTCTTAAACATTCAAATTATTTCTGTTCTTATACATTCAAATTATTACTATTCTTAAACATTCAAATTATTAATGTTCTTAAACATTCAAATAACCACTGTTCGTAAAGATTCAAATTATTACTGTTCTAAAACATTCAAATAATTACTGTTATTAAATATTCAAATTATTACTGTTCTTAAATATTCAATTTTTAACTGTTCTTAAAAAAGCATAAGGTATTTAATAGCCCTCCAAACCATCGACCAATTTTTTAAAAAAGTTTTACACAATTGGAAATCTATGCTGCACGGAGGAAAATTACTATTATTGAATATTGCTCATTTATTAAGAATCTCTTCCAATTATTCGTAATAGAGTTAAAACGGGATTACAGGCCTTTAGTGCATGAATTGATAGTTTCCCTAATAAACTTTTAGTAGAATACGAGTGCATAATCAAAATCAAACATAAGGAGATCGGAACTAGATAATAAACTAACACCAATGTATTTGGTGAAACCGAAACCACTCAACTGAACAAAAAAAACACTTTATTTTAGAAAAAACACTATTCAGTATATATAATTGCTATTATCCCTACTACTTATTTTTAATCATATGTAAATGAAATCCTCAGCACGGGAGATCCCAGTGAGGATATCATTAAATCTATTTGTTACAAAAAAAAGATAATAAAACACTTATTATTATTATTACTATGTATCGATTTCTATCTTTTTACATTAACTCACACAGGAGGACCTGAGAAAAAGAATTTCATCTTTGAAGATGCTGTGTAATGGGTAATTTTGAGGAAATGTTTAATTTATGTAATAAGTGCCTAATTGTCTGTAGGTATCTAAATTTATTTTATTTTGCATGAAATTGAGAAAAAACCTTTTCAAATATCGAAAATGTTTCTTTAACAGATATATTAATTTCATTCACCTATCTGCAACGTAGGAGTCAAGAGGATTCTCATATGTCAATTAGCGACATTATTTTTCATTCAAATTACAGCAGATCACAATTCTAGAGCTTTCTGTTCAGTGTTTAAATATGGAAGTCAAATGATCTACTCACATCGTCAATGACTTTATCCAGATTGAGGATATCGTTGGTGAAGCAGTTATCAAGCCACCTGGCGCAGGCCTCTTTGTAGGTGAAGGTGTCCTCCTCCCAGGACACCGAGGCGTTCTGGACCATCTCGTCCAGGATCCGTAGCTCCTTCCACACGGCCGAGCGCAGCATGTTGGGGTCCCCGTCCTTGGAAACTACTATGAGTCTGCCGAAACGTCCTGACAAAAAAGGCAAGGATTAAAATGATTTTTCGCCCATCCTTTCATACACTACAGAATTTTATCCAGCGAGAATTCAACGTGTTTCTCGTTGGAAAATGTTTTTCGTTCAAATTAAAAATTCGGATTTCCGGAAACCGTTTTTTTAATGTCTTCATGCGACTAACCTGTGATAGTGTGTTTCTTAATCCAGCGAGAATTCAGTGTATTTTTGGAAATATTTTTTTGTTCAAATTAACAATTCGGATTTCCGGAAAACGTTTTTTTTAACGTCTTCATGATAGTGTGTTTCTTAATTAATATTGATTATGATGGCGTAATTTATAGAAAATATATATGCATGTTAATGAATATGAAGGACTTTTGGATGAAGAACACGTGACTAATTATGACCAAAATTGTATAACATTATTCGGGTCGTAATTTTCTAGCTACCAAAAACAAATATAAAACTGGATCAAGTCAAAAGGAAGAAATTTCATAAAATTAAACTGGAAATAAATAATAACACACAGGTACACGAACAATAAACACAACAATTTGGGGGGCGGGTTTCGGTATCGCCGTTGAGCCAATTTTCTATTAAATAGGTCCGACATTTATTTCGTATATTAACTGCTGTAACGTCATCCAATTTCAGAGGATTTGAATTTCAAGTTAAATATATGAATACTGAACAAAAGTCCAAAAAAACTCCGAAGTTTGCAAGGAATAATAAATGCTATTAAAAATATATATTCTGTGATATTCAATCTATTTTACATCTTCGTAAGCTCAGAAATGATTTTTATAACATTGGAAGCTATTTTGTGGGAAACCCGTCTTTACGGAAAATGAATGACAATACTGCTAATATGTGAGGAAGAAGGAGGTGTATATACATATATTTTTTAATTTCGAAATGGATAAAAAAATATCCGTTCCACAAACAGAAAAAAATGGCCTTCAATTCAAGAACCTATATCCGTTTTAATTTCCGTTGTAACAAAACTTCTTCATAAAATTTGAGAGTGAAATATCTCATTTTAATCATCATTAATTGACCTGCTCTCAACTTTAATAAATTATTTTTAAGTAAACAAAATACTGATCATATATTGAAAGTTAATGGCAATATTTGTCTTGTTGGAATAATAATTTTAATATAAACAAGATTAGTTAAACAAAATTCGCACAACACATTATTTGTAAGCAATGTGCTCAATCAACGTACGCATTAATATACACATATTGCAGAAGATGGACATCCTCAATTTTGCTTAACATCCCGTTATTTGATTGAAGCAAGCATCAATTATTTTCGATTTCCTTTTCCATAGTAAAGAAGTTGTAATGCTAACCTACTGATTAACTACTGTTTGCCCAATATTTTAAGTATTCTTCCTAACGATACGAAAATTGAGCTCAAATGGTAAAATACACTTATCAAGTTTTTAAAATTCGAATTATAAAATCGACTGATGAAATTTTAAAATTTCGAACAGAACTTTAACGAAGAACGTAAAATCAACTTATCAAGTTTTTAAAATTCGAATAATAAAATCGACTGATTAAGTTTTAAAATTTCGAACGGAACTTTAATTCGTAAAATCAACTTGTCAAGTTTTTAAAATTCGAACGGAACTCAAATATTTAAGGACGCATTATTCATAAGTATTTTCGCAGATCCATATTTGGGTTACTACTCTCAACGCCATATGAATAAAGATATGGCTAAGCATACATTAAAAAAAAATAGTAAGTTGGTCTTCGGAATACGGTACTTCCATCTTTCAGGAAGGTGAGACCCACACGATTCTGTGACAAGAGGTCACTGTTGAAGATATTGAAGGTCATGGCATGATTCTTGTATCATGAATGTATGTCAAACTAAACAAGCTAGTTTACAGTATTATTATGTTCTTAAAGCTATCATCGTCTTTATAATAATATTGTATCAATTTTTTGCTGAATAAAGTTTCTCTTCTACGCGCGACGTACAATGCAGAAAAAAGTACTGACTATTTAGTTAGCAGCAGAAACAGAAGGTCGGTGGTTGATTTTTTTGTTTGAGCTTTTTCATTGCAGATTATGTTAGAGATAATAAGCTATTTATTTTGATTGAAAAAAATAGTGTTCGTAGTTCGAGGTGCTTAAAGGTGTACAGCGAAAGTTTATAACACGTGCAAGTGTAAAATTATAGACAAATGGAATGTAGAATATTGGGTGATATACATAAGCGCTGACCAGATATTCCCAAGACGTTTGGGGACAGATTCTTGAATGACCTGCTCTTTGTTGAGGTCAGAAACTAGTTTTGAAAACTATCGTATCAGTAATATGCGCAATAGAAAGCTTTATTATACATATTTATATAATGTGATCCAGTGAAGTGAAGAAATGTTATAATTGATCTGATTTCTATTGCTATATTATTTAGTTAATCTCTGGTTTTGTATTTGCGTTCACAGACCACTCTTTACTGTTAAAATGAAATTCTTATTTCTTGTTACTGGTTTTGTAAATTGGATGTGAATAAATAAATAAATACCGATTTCAAGGAAAACTATGCTTTCAATTTGGGCACCATTTTTTCAACCCAGGCATAAAAAGGAAACTGATTTCTAATCAGGAAAGAATTTCGATATTTTATAACGTGTTATCCCACTTGTATCAGTTAATCTCATAAGGATACCACAATAAAGAAACGAATAATGGTACTAGACCAGTTTTTCCCCCTGCTTAACCCGACATTTGGATAGAAATTTATGAACCAACTATTATAATAATAATATTCGCGAACAGAAAATAGTTGCGTTGACCTGGCATGTTCCATTGTGGAAGATACTCTCAGTATCGCCCTTGTATAAGACCACCATTCATAATTGAAAACGTTGCTTGAAATGGCTTTGGCCGTGTTTGGTGACAAGATCTGAATAGGTAGGTTCTTCCCCACATTTTTCCCCTCCCCACTACTTTGAGCCTTACCACATACCCCAATTATGGATGCCATAATATCCCTGGCTCCAAACGGTTGTGAGCAGGTGAGACTCCTGTGAGGTATTCATATAAAAAAAATCCTGACAAAAAGGTGTGCTAAATTTAAAGATGCCAGAACTGACTGCTTTACAATTTTGATTTAAAAAAACAATTCAACTAAGTACATATTTGATCACATGAAAAACAAACGAAAAGGTATCGCTAAAACAATGCTTTTATGAATATCACGCTTTTGAAGAAGAAACTCCTGTAAAGGTCATACATATTTACACGGCCCTTTCGCTGAGCTGGAACAATCTTGGTGGTTATTCTGCTTTCTACCGAGAAAGTCTCATTGAGGTATTTGCCTGCAACATTTCACATCATTTTACGTAAAACAACCTAAAACCTCTGAAGAAATTAGTGAATAAACAATGGCATCCGACAGCTGACACTGCTAATAGGTTTTAACCTCAAAACCACAATGGAGATTTAAATGGCGGGATTTTTTCTAACTAAACGACTGTTTTAACCACTAAGCCATCGTGAAAACCTTCTGATCCGCCGCGCCGTGCATATAATAATAGTGTTTGAATATGTTAATAATATCGTTCAAAGTAATCAACATTATCGGTAATTAGTCGATGCATTTTAACTTGTCAGTTTTAGCACGAAATAAGAAATATTGGAAAGACAGAGAGGAGGTCTGTACTCAATGGAAACATAATAGATTGGATTAGAAATAAGAGGAGATATGGCATGTGGGAGATATCATAGATAAAGTTTTTTTTTATCGGTAATTATCGAGAAATTTGAACATGGTGAAACGTAGTATCGGCAGTTTAGCATGAAATATTGAAAATACGGAAGGAGGTAAAAGGAGAGATCATAGATAATAGAATCAAGAGAAGATATGGCATGGAAGCATGCATACTATCGCCGAACAACTACTAAATTGAACCGACTATCAAAGCGGCGGAGTTAATGAAAGTTATGCGTTTGGAGTGTTATTAGAAATAAGGCAGGCTACTGAGCGTTGATGCGATTTCATATTTATGGCACATCTGCCTTGTTTCTACTATGGATTAGAAAAATATCAAACACAAACAAGGTTAACCGGATTAAATAGAACTGTGACAAAACAGAACATGATAAAATAATAGGTGAGGTGAAGTTTGTATGTTATTATTTTCACATTTCTATTGTTCTGTTATGTCGTGGAACGAAAAAAAAGGTAAGAGTAGTTCTTACCCGGTCTAACGATCCTTCCAATATCAAACCTGTGCGTATAATTAGATTTTGTACAAAGTCAATACTTCACTAGAAAATAACTTTAGAGTACCGCAATGAAGAATACTAGAACCTCTTTTATTTGTCGTTTACATCAATAAGCTCTAAGGCCAATATTTAAGTGGGAAAAGTTCTTACCCGTTCTAGTGATTCTCCTAACATTAAACCTCTACGTGTATAATTTTTTTGGATTACCACAAGGAAGTACACTAGACCCCATTTTATTTATGATTTACATCAATAAACTCTACGGCCAACATGTGTATGGGAAAAGTTCTTATCTGATCTAGTGATCCTTCCAACATTAAGCCCCTGCGCGTATAAACATTTTGGAAGTGCGCTAGACCACCTTTTATGTGTCATTTACATCAATTAACTCTACGGCCAAACATATAGGTTGGAAAAGTTCTTACCCGGTCTAGTGATCCTTCCAACATTGAACCTGTGCGTGTAATTAACTTTAAAGAATTCCTCGACTATATTTCTCTCCGTCTTGCCCGCCCCGCTGACCGGAGAGAACAGGTACTCGGGGTCGATCTCGTACTTGATCTGCTGATAGCCCGTGATGCACAGCAGCGTGAGCAGGATGGGGATTATCAGGAAGTAGCCGGGGTGCTTGCCCACGATCAGCCCCAGCTTGTAGAAGGAGCGGTTCAGGGTGTTATCCACCACGGTGATGCCGCACGTCATCTGGAATAAACAAAGTCAATTAATATAAAAAGTATGAATAAATAATGTCTAATTGCTATGTTTTGGGTTATTTTTCTATTGATATTTCAATGGAAGATGCTCAAGTCTCTGATTCATTTGGCACCGGTGCACAGACGGCAAATACAAAGTCCAAACGCCTGACAAAAAAATTATATATTAATTACACGGTTGAAATTTACCACAAGTAGAGAGAGAACATGCTGTTTTTAGGGTTTCTCGATAAAACAGAACAGTGACAAAACAGAACATTGAAAAAATTAGATTACTAGAACAAACAAAGATAACCTAACATATTATTTGATCATTTTGATTATCTTGCTTAGCAGACTGAGAAGATATTTTAAAAAATAACGATTTATAATTTATAAAAAATAATATTAATTTATTTTAAATTAAAAAAAAAACCCAAATTTAATTTCTCCGAAAATAGATCGTTATTACTCAAATTCAGCACTCAAAGCTCGGCTATGAAGCGACTAGCCGGTTTTGTGTTTTTCCCCTCCTACAATAAATTTCAGGTTCACATCACCTTTCCTTTAAAATACCCCCACACAGCATCCCTGAAGATTACACACGTTCGTCGCTTTATAGTTGATACTTGTAGCAACGGTTTCCATTAAAGAATCGAGTTTTAATCTATTTCTATTATATCAAACAGGTGAAATCTAGCATATTGTTATTGAGTAGTCGCAGACGATGAAAAAACGCAATAGTTGCATCGGCTGCTTCAAGTATAATGTGAACAAGATTGTATTGTCTGCGGATACAATAAAAATGTCGTAATATAGTTTAAACCGAGCTCAAGAAGAAATATTATATTCTTCTAAACTAACCCGGAAGACGTTAAACGACATTATATAATGTAAGGTATCAAAAAGTAAAATGTTTTAGTTGTAGAGGTAAATTTTTAAAAATCTTGTGCCACAAATTTAATGTTGACATATTTGCGTTGATTTGATAAGCAGTTCCAAAGGTCAGTTGCCAGATGATAAGAGGTCACGACGTGATAAAGCAGAAGGTCTTTGCTCGCTTTCCATTACATTATATTAATAAATAATATGGGATTCACAAAGCAGAGTAAATTATTAATTTTAAATTGTATTTCCTGAGATAAACAATATTGGCTATCGAAATATTGTACATACAAAGCGCTTGAAACTTTAAACTATCATCAAACTTAAGGATTTGTTAGATAAAACTGAACTAAAATTACTACTAATTTATTTTGTATATACTGGCCACACAAGAATCACAACTGTACGGAGCTAGTGGAAATATAGCATCCCAAACTGGGGAGGTTTGTTATGATTTAAGGGAGTGGGAATGGGATGGAAATTGTAGGAGGAAGGTTGAGAAGCACCTGGCTGTTCAGATCTGGTCACCAAACACAGCTAAATACATTTCAAGCAAAACTTTTCGATTTTGGGGTTCAAATTCGCAGCCTCTCGATTCTTTCATAAACAATTCGAAATAGCATTAAAAATTACAACTTAAAAATAAATCCCGTTAATTCTAAGCTTCTGTTTACTTAATTCAAAAGTTGAATTTACACCTTATTATGTTTCTAATCCCAAACAATGAAATGATATAGAACTTTGTATCATCAACTCGCATTATGTAACCTAGTGATGGTAAAGATTTTTTCATGAGGAATCGTGTCAATATACAAATTACTGGACAGCATATAAATCGTGTAATATCTGTTCTTTTTTCTCCACATTACATAATGTAATGCATCTTTAACATTTTGTTCTACTAGTGTGCTACATTATTGTTTATAACTAGTTGTTTTGTCTCTTTTCGTCGTTCTCATAAATTATTTATTTATTGATTTATTAACGGACATCGTCCAAATTACAAAATAATAACACGAATACAGTATAATTATAATTATATCAATTTATAGAACCGCTTTGGTAAATAAATATATTAAGGCGATGCACTACGTCGTGTAATATTTTAAATTGAGCCGCATTCAATAATAACCCTTACATAGATGGCGATAAGGTTTAAATTCCCGCTTAACACCATCCGCCTGTTTTGATTTATGCAAGAAAAAAACATGGCCAAAAAGTGCCTTTTATTTTATTTTGTGGATGTTCAGGCATAAATATTTAATTTTTTTAGATCATTTTATAAATAACTTAATTTGCCACATTATACAATAAAATCATAACCGAAAATGGGTTCGTAAGTAAGAGATTTTGAACTTTAAAGCTGTTTTCATAGGCCTCATACATTATTTTTTTCTGGGCTTATAAAAACACTTATCTAAAAAATACTCGATTATTTCAAAGGCCAAGAAGTATTCTACTCGCAGTATTTAATTAAAGCATCTGAAACATTTCTAGGCGACCAAATTTTCAAACCAAAAACACATGATTTGCATTACTACGCATGGCATCGCCTTAATGTTTTCTTAACTCCTTTACACCCCACAATAAATCATTACAACCAAAACATATGTATAAACCTATTATATATATCTAAGCTTTTCAACATTTTTTTTATTCCCAATCTAGGTTTGTGTTTATATGTTTACTATCGTATATCCTTGTTTATTGTTTTTTTTTCTATTTTTATTGTTTATCTCTTTTTTTTACATTAACCACAAACAGGAGGCCCTGAAAAAATAGTTTTCTTCTGGGACCATGTCACCATGTAATAGCAAGTTCTGGGAAGGTAAAAGGTATGAGTGCTTGCTAGGAATCTAGGGATCAATGTGTCCAGGAGTAACGGACATATGAATATATCCTTCCCACTGCGGCGCAAGGCGATGGGTCGAGTGACCAGTTGGAGAGGTCAAAGGGTCTCCCCAAACCAGCCTCTCCCGATCTGGCACGCCACGCAGCTGGTGGGCAGGCGCATCCTGAACACACCTCACCCGATGAATCCGGGTACCCTTACGTAGAGAACCACTCGGGGTGACCTATTGCAGAGGTGTTGGTTATCCAATAAATGGTTCCCGGGGCGGTGGTACACAAACCGGCCTCCCAAATTGAATCTCTACTTAAATTTGTACCATTTTTAAAAATTAATTAACTTTATTCTTTATTTTTATACTGCGTTGTGCATATGCAATTAATAATTTTATTTCTCCTTAAAATATGTAAAAATTGTCTAATATGAGTTTTTTAATTCACGTGGATTGCTATGTATGTAGCAAGAAAAAAAGGGATAAACCAAAATAAATGTGTTATGGGCGAGTCTGCATGCCCAAAGTAAGATAAAACATGTCTATATCTTAAATAAATATCTTAACTACTACAACACGGGCATTAGCCTAGTATGGTAGTTAAAAAAATGTCAAAAAATGTAACATGTAAACATTTATTAAATAATAAAAAAAAATAAAAAAAATTAAATTGATCTCAAATTTTCAAAAAATCAAATATCTTTCTTGCACAGGCAGTAATTTTTATTAGCCTCTGCGGCTCCTCGGAGTCTAAAGATATTTTTTCCATTGTGGCAGAAAGATATGGGACAATTCTTATTGAAAAAGATTTTTACTATCAAAAAACCTGCTGAAGATGTTACCACAGTTTTGTAATATTAACTGTAATTTAGGTGACAGTTTGTTGGTTATTAGAGAAAGCAGTTTTTTAAAAGAAGTTTTGTCGGATTATAATGCGATCGTTATTTTTTATATCAATTTTATGCCAATATGCATCGGATACTAGAATATCAAAATTTTGAATTGAAGAGTGCAGTGGAGTAAGGGCATAGTCTTAAATAGTCAAAACTGAAATCATCAATTTATTTACTAACTAGTACTTTCCTGGAAGGTTGCACAGAAGTGCAACTACCTGAAGGCTAGTGACTAAAACATGATCTTAATCATTTGGGTTACCTACACCAACATTTTACATTTAAGTTTAAAATATCTGACGGTTATATTCAGGGTGAATTTGTAATGATCATGGGATTTTTATTTTGATAAAAGCTCGTCTGATTCAGAAAAGAGAAAAAATCAAACGTTATAATGATTAAAAATGATATACCTATGTAAACCAAATATCCTATTTTCTCAGATGTTTGGTGAAAGAAAACTGATGTCACTAATTTACATAAGACATTTCGACTCCTAGACCCCAGAGAAGCCAATGAAATTTATGTTCTGTTAAAGAAAGAATATTGATATTTAATGATTTTTACTAGAAGTATGGAAAAAATAAATAAGCATTCTTAGGACGGGTTGTTTCGGAGAATTAGATCAATTCATCAAATTTCAACGTTCATTTTCAGGTTCTGTGAAAGTCCTATTCAAGTTCTGTTATTATATCATCATAGGCTAGTTGCTTGACAAAACTGAAATAAAAACAGAACTTGAAAAAATCTTTCGCAGAACTTGAAAATGAACGTTGAAATTTGATGAATTGTTCAAATTCTCCGAAACAACCTGTCCTTGGGGTTAAACGGACCATCCCACAACACAATAATTTTTTAGAACCTAATATAGGGCCGGTATTTCAGAATTTAAGCTCGGCTTGAGAAATATTTACGTCCGTCTAGTTGTTTTCCGATAAGAACCCTGACTATATTAACCCTGTTTAACATTTCTTAATACTCATACCGAAATACCCATTTACCCATCACCGCATATGACAACGGGGCGGTATTTTGGTGTGGTTAATAAGAAATGTTATTAACAGGGTAAATTGCCAGGAATATTTCCCAAATGGGCAATATTTCGGCAATTTTGACCTAAATAGTAAAATCTCCATGAGGTTGTCTCGTACATCGTAATTTCACGTTATTTCAAAATGTGCCATATTAATTTGAGAATACTGAGAACAGAACTTTTAGAATTTTTGTAAAATACCGAATTGTAACGACGATATAAGCCATGTAAATATTGATATTTGCAGCCGATTGATAAGAGTGTGATTTCACGGTGCGTACAATGCATGGCGTTGTATACTGCCATGCGCATTCGGAATTATGTCTCGTGTGACGTCACGAGATACGAATGTACACGTTTCCCCAAGTTTACTTTGAAAGCTCAAAACATCGTCATTTTCGGAGATATCGAAAAACTAATTTTACTGTCGTTATTAACTATTTATATATAATGCATTATAATGAAAAAACGATTACCTCATTCGAAATAATTTACAATATATTTTAAAAAATCGAGACTTTGGAGAATTATTTAAGGTCGGGAATATCCCCGGGTACTAGTCATTACTAGTCAGGTACTAGTCATTTGTATTGATATATATCAATGAAAAAATACGAGTTATTCCCACTTAAACACGAGTTATTCTAAATTAAGGAGGTATTAATTAACATCAGTAAACATATATTAAATACATATTTACCTTTGTTTTTTTAATGTTAAAATATGTATTTCACTATACTATTTCATGTATATATATGCTTTTTGATAAAAAAGAGCTTTAAAAAAATGTTACGATGCACGTTTTTCCCCTCTATCTTTCAATTATTATTTCAGTAACATAACGACATTTTTTAGTAAAATAAGAAAATAAAAATAATATTAAAGCAAAAAACTAAATCGTCAATCGCTTATTGAATAACAAATATTTTTGCTTAAAACTTTCTTACTTTATTTCCGATCAGCGTGAAAATTTGCCAATCTCGAGAGATCAATTTTGAATATTATTGACTTATTATGCAAAATGAACATTAATTACATTATGATATTAAATTAATATTATATGCAATGTCAGCAGGTTGACTCCATTTGGCGGGAGATTGTACGGTTCAGTAGATAGAAGGGAGATCTCGCCAAAACCGGTTTGCAGATTTTTTAATGGACATACTCGGCGCAAAAGGAAAACTTGATTTTATTTCCAGGTCAATCGCTAGCTACTTTACTAACTGCTGGGCAATGCGTCGCTACTTGGTACGTGGTATATAGAATGGTTATGTAATGGAGAACGCTAACTTACTTAATAATAATAAAAACGAGTATTTTTATAGTGCTCCATTTTCATATTTAACCTCAAGCAGGCAAAACATTGGCTAGTACTCGAATGACGATTAGGTGACCCCTTTTCCGTGTTGCCTGTATACAAGATTATTAAGGTACATACTTGACTAACCAGTTACTTAACCAGTGATTTCTGACATTATTTGGAGTAAAAATTATGAACGAATTTTTGACGTTTTTTTTGAACTAAAAACATATTAAAAAATCTGTAGGCATTGGACAGTTACGGCCGTTGTTCCCAATCCTACTGATCAGCTGTTGAGCCGAAATTTTGGCTCATCACTTTACGCACAACTACGCTATTTCCAACGGAAATGAGACGGTGACGACGAAGCCAAACTACTGGATTAAGCTTGCCTTATTAAATGACTAGTTTTAAAAAGTCTCGACAGAGTGAAAAATATTCGCGACACCAAGACACGTTGGCATTAAAGTCAAGCTAATATTTTATTTTTAACATATTACATACGTTTATTTAAAAAAAATTAAAACATCGGTTTGATTATTACAGTATTTAAAAATATATATATATGCATTAATAATAAATAAAATAATGAATTCGTCAATATTCACAGCGCCCTTGAGGTGGTTTTTCACGAAAGCGGCGCTATATAAATTAGCCAAATATTATTATTATTTAATATTAATTTAATTAATATTTGTATATCAAATGTTTGTAAAAGCCCGTATGGGCGTATAATATAAATAAATAGTAATTTTTGTTAAGAACTAAAAAACGGAAGTATTTATCTAAATCGATGAATGAATAAAGGCATCCATTCTCCTTCTTAGTTCCGCGAACACCAACACTTGTGTAGCTAGTTTACTGCGGGAATTATGATTGGATTACGTATTGTATTATTACGTATTGGTATTCTACTTTCTAGGTTCATGTCACCTTTGAAAACTAACGAACTTTTGAGACAAGTAACTAATTTTGGAAATTCACTGATATGACATGTGGTAAATACTCTCAGTATCGCCCTAGCAAAAGACCGAAATTCACAATCGAATTGTTGCTCCAAATGGCTTTAACCATGTTTAGTGACCAGAACTTAATATCCAGGAACTTCCCAACCTTCCTCTCCTGGTCTCATTCTAATGCATTCATTACCCCTACCTTCAGCCTCATATCATAACCAAGATTATGCTATAGATCCACTGTCTCGGAAAAAATGGAACTCACAATATTAAAAAATATTTATTCACAAATTTAAAAATAAATAGTTTTAAGCCCCAAAAATGTGTAAATACCTTAGCTTAAGTAACATGAAATAAATATACCAGTCTGAAGATGGCTATAAATAGTGTAAATACCTTAGCTTAAGTAACATTAAACATATATACCAGTCTGAAGATGACCAGAAATAGTATAAATACCATAGCTTAAGTAACATGAAACATATATAGGTACCAGTCTGAAGATGGTCATAAATAGTATAAATATCTTAGCTTTTGTGAATAGCTGTAATATTTTTAAATTTCAAAAAAAGAATTATAAAATTTATCCAAATAATCGTCACTTGTCATTGAGATGAGTGCTCTATTTTCAAAACTTTCTTCAGGCAGGTAGGTAGGTAGATACCAAACATAATATTTAAAATTTCAAATTCCACGTTTGTAAAAATAATCTACTGAATCATTAAAACCGCCACCATCTTGAACCGGAAACAGAAAGTACAAAATTTTACAGACAAATGAAATATAAAACGATCGAGTTAAAACTAAATAATTAAATTTAATGGAAAAATTTAAATTTTTAAATTTGATGTTAATTTAATTTAATGGAACTTAATTGGTCTAGAACATATGAATGTTTATTGTTATAATTTTTTACTGTACGACTGTTTGCTTCCTAAATAAAAAGAAATAAAAATAAAAACAAGACTTTGCTCAGTCGGTTAAATCAACTGAAGGAACTTACAATAATAAAGGTTTTCAACTTTGAACTTTGGCGTTACCTACGCGCTTTGACAATGTGCAACCTATAAATTTAGGTCGAAATCGTAAATTTTAATTATGTGTTGTTGTGGAAACGAACCAACTTTGATTAAATACAAACAGAAGTGGTAAAATTTGCCCTTCTTGAAGATTTGGTTTAAATGATAATGTAAATTGATTAAACAATTGACCAAATGACTACTCTACTTATCTTGAGGATGTTTAAGATTTTCATCTACATAATAAATTACATAAAGTTGAAGTTGACCGCGAATACGTGAGTGTATGGCCACAGTCTTATAAACGGTCACCAAATCGGGATTATATCCAATCGAACGATTTTTGGCAGATTATGGCAAGTTTGCTAAACGTCTTGAGCGACCGCTTGCCATAATGTGCTAAATTTGTAGAACTAATAAAGCTGTGGGATAAGCGGTAAAATCTAGGTGGATTCATTGGCTTTAAATCGCAGTAGCCAGTTCATATGTTTCCGTATTTTTGTTGAGGAATGCTATTAATTAAATCTTCTTAAAATTGGATAAACGGAAAAAAGCTACCGATATGAGATTTTTTAGAAGAGTAACAGGAGTCACAAAATGGCATCCAAGATGTATTTGAAAAAAAACGCCCATAATATCTCAAATTTGAAACATGGATTGGTTGTTTTTTGAACAATTCATCAAATTTTAAAGTTAAAATTCAAGTTTTTTGAAAGTTTTATTCATGTCCTGTTCTTATTTCATCACGGGCTGGTTGTTTCAAAGTTCTTTGATAATAACAGAACTTGAATAGGACTTTCACAGAAATTGAATATTAATTGACGAACTTGGATATAAATCACCGTCTACTAAGAAACCCCGAAACTTTCTATATTCCTTTCCAAAGAACAAACTTAACCTTCTCCCAATCGCATGTGCGAATTTATCGACTATAATTATACCATCCGCTGTAGTAACAAGATTCCGGACATTTTTAGCAACAGCCTTCAGAACTTTACTAAATTTCTTAAATCTCTTCTTTTAACTTGACTTCACTTAACCTAAATTTCAATGTCTCTTTTTGTTTATTTGTTGTTGTTTTCCTTACCTGCTTATTGTTCATGTTTACATATCGTTGTACATCGTTATTATGTGTTTGGTATTTTTTTTTTTATGTTTACCCTTTGTTGTGTACATTAAAAAAATAAAAAAGGCTAGGTTTGCCATGGACGGTAAAGTTGCACAGGACAGGTTTGCAAAAGTTTTTAAAGCTAATAAATATATCTTCTGTATTTTAATTAATAGAAGTAACTATTACTTATTTCTTGTAATGTAATGAATGAAAACGTTATCCTATTGTTTGCTTGGTTTCTGTACGGGTAGTTATAGAACATTGCACTTCGAGATGAAGGAAATAACCTCCGTGCAGTAAATGATTTAATTACATTATTATCTAACAACCGTTGAGTTATATCACACCTTATAGCGTAATATACAATAAAACACTTAGTTTCTAATTTGTGTGCTAATTTCTAATTTATGCACACTTAAGATTTGCATAAAACACAAACAAACTTATTACGAATTCAGTTCATTAAAAAATTAAGGTACTAAAAATAATCAACATTTAATACCTACCTACGGGTTGTTTCATAAAATTTTAACAATTTATGAAATTTCAACGTTAATTTTCAAGTTCGGTGAGAGTCCTATTCAAGTACGGTGAAGCAACCGGCCAGTGATGAAATAATAAAACTTTAACAGAACTAGAATTTTAACATTGAAATTTAATGAATTGTACCAATTCTGTGAAACAATCCGACCTTAGTTTTAACCACTTTTATTGTTTAATGTTTGCAAGATAATCAACACTTGTTTTAACTACTTTTATAATTCAAAATTTGTAAGATAAGCAACACTTAGTTTTAACCACTTTTATTGTTTAATATTGACAGTGATTGATAATCAACACTTAGTTTTAACCACTTTTATTGTTCAAAGTTTGCAGGATAATCAACACTTAGTTTCAACCACTTTTATTGTTTAAAGTTTGCAGTGTTTGATAATTAACACTTAGTTTTAACCACTTGTATTGTTCAATGTTGGCAGTGTTTGATAATCAACACGTAGTTTTAACCAATTTTATTACTTAAAGTTTGTGGTGTTTGATAATTAACACCAAGTTTTACCCATTTTTACTGTCTTAAGTTTGCAGTGTTTGATAATCAACCATTTGTTCTAACCACTTTTATTATTTAAAGATTCGGTTAACCCTGAACCTTAATCAAGGTTATATAATCACATATTTATATATCCACTAAGGGTTTGCTATATGTGAAAAAATATTTATTAATTATTGATTGAAAAATCACGGAATGTCTCAATGTTTGATAAATCAGTTCAAATGTGTTCCAAAAATAAAGAGAAAATTTGCAATGCATATGATATCGTTGCAAAATTGACTTAATTTTTAAATACACCGAGGTACTACGACCTGTCTGAAAATAATATATTTTTAAACAATATTGTCACCAGTAGTCCAAAATAGCATTTGCAATTTTAACGTTTTTAGTTTTAGTGTCTGTTAAACACCGTATAAGAATATTATTCAGGGTTTAACTATATTCTAAAGATAAATGTTGTAATGGCTTACCTGTGAAATAATCTGAAAGTGCATATTGTGGCAAACTAAAGCACCATTATGTGTGATTTATTAACCTTGTCTTTTCAGGGCACTTATGGTCAGCTAACTAACAGCTGTCTCTTCTTGTTATCTTCATTTTAATGGAAGTAGGTTTTAAGTATTTTTAAAGATTTCAGAGTTTAAAATATACCTACTTATATCGTATCATCGTAATAGGCGTTTTTGACTTTTATAACTAATGATAAAATTGTGATCGATTGTTGAGCATAACGGTCATGTTGTTATTCAACGAGACATTGATTAAAAATAGAGAAAAGTAGATGCTATCAGTAGGTACAGCCCTGGTCAAAGTCCATCATTACAGAATCGCAAAGTTGCACGTTGTTTGAAATGGCATTAGCCGTGTTTAATCTGATTAACCAGGTACTTTCTTCTTCACCGTCTCCTTACCTTCCCTATTCTTTTAAGCTTTACAACATACTCCAATTGGAAATGCTATGGCCCCGAAAAGTTAAAAAAATACAACCTAACTAACTAGCTAACTAGGGGTAGGAAAACATCTCTTGGCACATACTCCTCGCTTCTTTCGCATTCATGGATCGTATCACACATACTCTTCTGTTATTCGGACTCTTGACATGGCCCAACTCAAGTAATTGGTTCACTTGATCGTGCCATATCTTCCCCGGGCGTCTCTGACTTCCTCTACCATTTACATTAGCGTCATATAGTCTCGTTACACTCTTTTCCTTTAAAAATGCTTTCACAGCCAAATTAAGATTTCATGATAATGGCGACAGGTCAAAACATATCGGCTTGTGGTTTTATTCATTTAACAGTTTCTACGAAACAATCTGTGCGTTTATTAGTCGCCAGGTAACGATACTATGAATATATAATTATCATTATGTCGAAGGTGATCAGGTGCGTATAAGTGCAAAAATTACCTGCTACATGGAAACTAACAACTAGGTCAAATAACCCGTGACAGTGGTTTACTCAAACGTCCAATACACACTTTTTATCAATACAAATTTCAAAAAATAAATTCAATAATAATTTAGTAGATAATAAAATACTAAAGAAGTGCGGGGCTCGAAATCAACATTTTTATGGTGGCCTTTTCTTATTATAAATTCATTAATCCATAAATTACAAATATTTTTGAGTGCAAGTGAAGTACCATTAGAAAATGTGTAACATATTGGGCACTTGTTTTTCTTTATTTCTCTTAGTGTTTTACTGTGAACATGTATGTCAAATGTGGTCAAGGAGTATTTATTTAGTAATCGACAGTTTCATAAAATATTAATGTGCCATGAAAATTTCAACAATTCAATAACAAAATTTATACACGGTATTAAGAGACATGACACAAAAAATGTAGATAACATATTAGTCTTCGGTGACTTTTTTTCACTTGTCACCGGTGAAGAAAATTTCGTTTGCATTTTTTGCAGCAAATAATGTCACGAATCACTGGTTAAAAGTAAGTCAGGTACATTTCAACTATAGAGTTGAAATGTACCTGACTTGCATAGGCAAAGTAATAATAAAATGGTTAACTTTGCATAGCGCATATATCGTAAGTTACTTACACTGAAGATCTAATCCATAGAATTTGGAATGTACATATTCTACGGATTTGAAAGAAAACTGATTTACAAAAGACCTTTCACTCCTATTCCTCAGATTAGCCGGTGGAATTGGTAAAAAGATAGAACTGTGTTGTGTATGCCATAATATGCCCGAAATTAGCAAAATTTATCCTTTCTTCTGGTAAATATCGAAATTTTTCGTAGATCAGAAAATTTATTTATTTATATATATAATTTGTACATTTATTTATAACAATTACAGGTAATAAAGCCTAAGACGTTATAATTGTACCATTTATGCAGTGTATATGCAATGCCAAAAATCTTGCAAATGCGCTATAGGACACAAAAAATAAATCTAATTTTTTATCTACCGCATTCAAAAAGCACGTAGCTCTCCCCACAGGTGAGTTCATTAATAAATTAGTGCGGCTTGCTTTACTATATAGAAGATTGTGATGACGTCCTCGAGAGTGAGACTCTGGTACAAAAAAATTTAATTGGGCCAGTATCTCATTATTAGAAAAGTGACCGTTTATTAGTTGGAAAAAATATTTAAGCAAAGCAATACCTCTACGTGTCTCTAGGGAGTGGTAATTGGTCATGCCTAATATATAAATCGATGGGTAAAGCCAAGGGTAACGTCCATAGAGCCGCGAGAATAAAAACCTTAAAAATCAATCTCATTATCCATTGAATTGAACATGGGAATCACCTCTGCCCTGGAGCCCCGCAATACTTTGACCGATTGCCATCTCTAATGCACAGACGCAAAGTGGGCACGCTGAGTCTGCTCTACGTGTATTTTAATGGAACCTGCTCTAAGGAGCTAGCAGCATTGATCCCCGGTACAATGGTACACGTGCGTGAAACTAGACGGACATGAGCGGAACACCAATTCAAAGTTGATTTTGGCTTCATTAGAACGGGCCGTTTCATCGACTCGTTTTTGTGTAAGTCGGCTTGTACGTGTAACGAGATACGGGCTTTTGTTTTTCCTCCTTCATATAATCCAGGCCTCTTCAATACTCGCATTAATAAATCCCTTCCTACAGCCCCTATCACAACGCCTCACAACGCTACCCAACCGGTTCGCTACACAATTCCCCTGCCGAATGCCACTAGTGTACAGACAGGGGCATTCTTGTGACTAGTCACATAATTATTTTTTTAAATCCTGCCTCTCAGAGTCTGAAATCCGTATATTTCAAACTTCTAAGGAATTATTCAGAGTTGCCAATAATTTACGAAAAATTGCTTCATTTACGAAAAAATGTGACAACCCTACGTTGATTTAGTCAACAAACGCTGTGCGCTCGTTTGATTACGAAGTTCAAAAGATTCTGACACTCTTTGTCTCTTGCAACAATTTGTGGGTATATATTTAACTACTCGGTAAGAGAATGTACACAATAGATAACACAGCTGTTTCTTTATCTATTGGGTTGTTGACTTGTGTGAAGTTCAACGCAAACAAATCATTAGTGCCCTTAATTTTCTGAATAGATTATTTCTATTATTAGAAATTTAATGCACCGCATCGTTTTCTTGCAAGCCATAGCCCTGGGATTTCTCGTGTGATCTTTAAAGCTTTGCATATCATGATTCAAATAACAATCGAATGAAAGGGTGTCTGAAAACAAGCGGAATTTTTTTTGACATTAATATTTTTAAGGATGTAGTTACCATTGCCATTTTACCATTTATAAGGCAAGTAGATATATGCACGTTTTCCCTGATGATGGACAGTGCAAAGCTGTCTAAAACATTGGCTAAAGGAGCAGGAACCGCAACACTCATAATAATACTTTTGGCATTGAGAATCATAAATCATGTAATTTATAAGGTGCATTACTATTTTTACGATAATCTATGTAAACATTAGAGATTGCATGACCTGGTATATCAGTCCGTCTCCGCGCTATGTACGACATTCCTCGCTCAAATTATTAAAGCCGGCTAAAACGGCCGCTTAATCCTTGATAAGCCGTAGTATAGTTCCCTTTTAGACGCTAAGGCGTTAGCGTTAATGTCAAATTTGACATTTACGTAGAAAATTGCATACTGCCATCTCATAGAAATTTCCTTAAATTACCTAATTTTATCAGTATGGGTTATTATGTTCATCAGCCGATGGGAAAAGTTGATGTTACTTTGTTATAATTTCATGAATTGTAATAAGTAACATGCCGATTGAAGTGGGGAACTTTAACAAAAATCAAATTAAATTAAATTCGCGTAAAAATAAACTGCTGTCGTTGACATTTTGAAAGACCGCGATGACAGTAGACCGTACCTTACGTTACGTTAGACCGTAACGTTGAAAAGGGCATTTGTTAAAACTGTCCCAAATTAATCTCCTCAGATATCCGAGAAAATAAAATATTAGATTTTTATTTAATTTAGCTTACTTTCTAACACTCACAGTACTTTTATTTTGTGATACTATTTCTGATACACATATTGTGATAAGTTTTTTTAGTTATCTATCAGTGGCAATATAGAGGTACTAAAAAGCTGATCAAATTATGCGAAACTAAATTAAGATGCAATAGAACTGAATTTAATAAACTATTAGAATATTAAAACAAACGAAATGTCTTAGAAAACAATCTAAATTAGCATCCAAAATATTCCATCTAGATTGGATTTACAAAATATCCCTTTCAAATGGCCCTAAGATCGATCCCTGAGGAATTCCACGTTCTTCTTGTTATTAATTAGAAACGGGCCGACACAAAACGTCAAAAATTATTATTACATAGTAATTTGTGCTACTTCTGTGCTTATTCGATTGCAATACTAACTAACTGTTCACGTTTTATCCACTAACAAGTATTAATTTGGATCTTATGACTTGCAACTCGCAATATTAATTTAACAAAAAAACTCTAGAAAAGTGCAGTTGAGAAATTAGAATGTCTTTCTGCGTCGTATTCTTCTATTTTCCCCGATAAATTTATTGCAGGAATTATTTTATTCAAAAACATACCTGAACATAATAAGTAAGTAAATGCAGTAACAGTACAGCTTAAAAGATAATTTACGTAATTTAATGCTGAGATATAAAAATTGAGACCAGGGGCGATTGAGGTATAGTAAAAATGAATAACTATGAATATAATCAACATCTATTTTTTATATATATATTCTTATAAAAATGTAAAAAAAAATGTATAATATAGCTACTAATAAAAAAAAAAAAAAAAAAAAGAACATTATTACAAATAACTAAAAAAGAGCAAGTTTTAAACATAATTACTGGTGTCATTATTGCGAATTCACGATGAAAATGTATTATAATTGAAAGCTTCCGCACAGTCTAAGTAGTTAATCTTGCTAACTAAAGATAAGTGTTTTAATTAATAAACATGCTTCTGCCATTTATTGATATTGCAAAAGCCAGAGCAAGTTAAAGATGGCATCCCCATTTAGGAAATGCTGAAATTAAGGTAAAAATATTTATTACCTAATGGATGGGGAGGAGACGTGAAAGAGGAATTTTGGAAGTTCCAGTCTTTCAAAATACTATTTGCAAGAAACGAATCTTGTCAATTTTGAATGATTTCTCACGATAAATAGGGTATTTTAAACTCTGGAACGTGGTGAAAAAATAGATATTAATCTTTTGTTATCTGCCGCACGTAAGGTTTTTAACCATGCATAAGATATTGGATCTAAGTATTCATAAAATAAGGGGTTTTTATCATAAACTAAGGGGGGAATAGCACTTCTGTTGCTCTAACGATTGAAATAATGATAATCTTGAGGTAAATCATAATAAGAATTTACAATTGTTTAGACAGCGTCAAGCACCGTTATCCTTAAAGAATGCTGTTTTATTGCTCGATGATCATTAATACCATAAACTATCGCTGCTAATATCTACTGTGGAGTAAAGCATATTTAATTATGGTAGCGTAACTAAGTTTACCAGCAAAATGGGCGCGGTTCCTTTTAAAATCTTTAATAATAAACCAAGGCAAGGAGGTGTTGAAATTTTAAAGAAAAATTGCGAATGTGTTTGAGTCAGTAAATAAGTGTGGCGAGGTTGTGATGGAGGAGGCATTAATTACAATCCAATATCAACATTGAAACATTGGTCAAAATCTTACTGATATCTCGGGGAAAGCAACAACAAGCTCGTGACGGTAGAGTCGATTCCACGTGATCATTGCAGCTTTAAGCAATAATTATACTTCCCACGTTCCCACCACTTTCTCATAAAATGCGACTGGCATGCATCGTAGGTATTGTCATGTGTTTGAAGTTTAGTATGTAGATACGTCGTGTAATTTTCACACACCTATTTAGAGTAGTTTGTACAAATATCTGCAGAAATATTTGTCGGGTCCTTGACAAGAGTTTTTTAATACAAAATATCCGATAATGATTATCCGATAAAGATACACTCAACTCTCCGATGCACCTGTTCAGTTCAAGAAGTAAATTTTTATACTTCGTATTTGTAAATGATAACCACTAATAGAATAGTACGTTTTTCATTTCAGTGCCATTTATGGATGTCTTTGAATGCTACTTTTTCATCGACATTCCCAAGTGTGCTCGTGCGTATAGTTCTTATTGCCTTATTGCTTCTCCTAGATGCCCACTTTCGATCGTTTTACTTTCTAGATAGGTGCCTTTCGGCAATCGCCCCACTTAGAGTTGTACCTGCACAATCTATTTGTGGCACATTTGATGAACATCTATTACCAACAACACTTGCCATCAATATCGACCTATTTGATCGACAATAAATCAAGTACGTATGTGCTTTATTACATTTTTTACTGAGTTTCTAATTCATAATAAGAAGAACATAGAGTTCCTCAGGGTCCGGACTTAAGGCCATTTGAAACCGATATTTTGGAAATCTAATCTAGATGGAATATTTTGTGTGTCTATTAAGATTGGAAACTACAAAGTCTTAAACGATTCAATAACCACGAGTCCCGCATTCAGGTTTCATGATAAGAAGTCACCTTTTGAGTGACTTGGGTCATGAAAATTTGATAAAAAGGATTTCTAGGTTTTGAACCAGTGTTGAAACGTTATTTATACAAATAACGTTTTTCAAATGATATCCAGTAAAGAATGCATGATAAATTTAATAAAGGTCATTACGGCTTTAAAACTGGGTCATTTTTTATTCACATGAAAAAACCACAAGTCGTTGGAAAAAAAGTCGTCCTTTAAAACCGAGCAAAACCATTCTGCTATTTTAGAAGTATTGATAATATAATAAAATTCCGTTTCATGCCCGGAAAGGGTATCACTTTATAATAAATAATGATAAGACAGACAATTTGCTGAACAAACAGGCCGACACATTACAAGACACATTACGAGACAATCCTATTGACAGATAGTCCGACACGATTGGTTGATTTGTCAATTAGCATTTTTACACTGTCCATTCAAATGCCACAACTTCTGTTACCATTTTAGAACAAAGAGTGTCGAATCTTCAATACTTCATTCTGTCCTCGTTTGATCAACCGTTAAAGCTTTTACAATATCATTTAAATCATTTATATGGTTTTGTATCTTGTGCGTATTATCTTGACTCGCACATATTTATTTTATTTACAAGGGATTATTGCTCGTGACATTTGAATGTCTCATGTCAACTTAGTCTTAGGACGGGTTGTTTCGGAGAATTTGAACAATTCATCAAATTTCAAAGTTCATTTTCGGGTTCTGTGAAAGACTTATTCAAGTTCTGTTTTTATATCATTGTAGGCTAGTTGCTTGACAAAACTGAAATAAAAACAGAACTTGAAAAAATCTTTCACAGAACCCGAAAATGAACGTTGAAATTTGATGAATTGTTCAGATTCTCCGAAACAACCCGTCCTTAGAATCAGTCTCAGAGCTCAGGCTTAAAATTTTCGAAAATTAGACTTATTTTTGCTAATTGAAGTACACGGAATTGTTTTTTGCCCTCTTGCTTATTAATAAAACATCAATTTAAGAACGTTTTATCGATGATATCATGACGATACAAAGAATTTTCGCTGTAATGCAAAAATATTCGAATTTTCACGAATACGTGTTCCGACATCATGATAATATATTCGAAGTGTACTAAAAGTTTATCAGGAAATCAGTGCATTCATTCGTAAGGCCTGCAATCCCGTTTTAATCGGAATTACTAATAATTTGAAGAGATTTCTCCGTGTATAAAATTCTTAAATAAACACCTAAGTTCGTACCTAATTCATAAATGACACATACCGAAACTGAATTATATTCAAATTTATTTATTATTAAAAACGGGATATTAAAGCGGTCTTCAAAATCAACACGAAGACTAATCGTGGGAATTCATCATGGATGCCTGATAGTTATATCAATTCAAATAATGCTTATCTTATCATTGAAGCAATCAATTTAAACTTCATCAAGTTTACTGCGAGAATTGCACGTTTTAACGAATTCTTTCCATAGAAAAACTTTTAATTCCTATTCCGATTTCTCGTTTTTGCAGTTACTTGGTACCACTCCAATATTGGTAATCATGAAGTTATGGTCGATTGAACACTATTAATTACAAGGTCCTGAGGTATTTGCGATTTTAATTATAATCGAGTTGAAATATGTACCTGATAGTTACATAGCAGTTTTCATAATTAATTTAAACGGCCTGTTTAGAATATTAATTTCCTCCAAAGCTACTTAATTAATAATGTTTTTGTTAGTCGAAGTATTCAATATTATGCAGCATATCTAACGTATATTATCACAATGACTGTTAATTTAACAGAAACATAAAAAAAATACAACGAACCCAGATAATAAAAAGACAAAAAAAATAACATGTAGTAAGTCCACAATTCTAGATATTATTTCACAAGTTGTAACTTCATATTATTTCACAGGTTATAACTTCATATTATTTCACAGGTTATAACTTCATATTATTTCAAAAGTTGTAACTTCATATTATTTCACAAGTTCTAACTCCATATTATTTCACAGGTTATAACTTCATATTATTTCAAAAGTTGTAACTTAATATTATTTCAAAAGTCGTAACTTCATATTATTTCACAAGTTCTAACTTCATATTATTTCACAGGTTATAACTTCATATTATTTCAAAAGTTGTAACTTAATATTATTTCAAAAGTCGTAACTTCATATTATTTCACAAGTTCTAACTTCATATTATTTCACAGGTTATAACTTCGTATTATTTCAAAAGTTGTAATATAATATAATTTCAAAAGTTGTAACTTCATATTATCTCACAAATTCTAACTCCATATTATTTCACAGGTTATAATTTCATATTATTTAAAAAGTTCTAACTTCATATTATTTCACAAGTTGTAACTTCATATTATATTTTTTCTTCCATCGGATGTACTTCTCATATCGGAGGTTGGATAACATTGCTGTTATCATTAACTAACTTTACTAGTATGTGTACATAAATTCTAAAGCTAAAGCTTTAGAATTTATGTAAATGTCATTAAAGATACGCTATCTCACGTGCATCAAGTTAAAACTTTTGTACAGTAGAATCATTTTAAAGAAATTCTTGCTTTGAACTGCCCGAATTTTATTTCGAACCAATTTAAACCTCTGTCGGTGAGCAAAAATTAATTCAAACATGCGTTTTCAAACCCTCAGTCAGGCAACGTGGTAGATGCTTCCCAACTGGAATTATTTTGCCGTCCTAAACGGGTAACTGCTTCTGGTAATCCCATAATATTTTTAAATTGGGAAAGTGAATATATTTTATATGACAAACCAGTCAGTGTTGATTTGAAATGCTCTTTTTATGATACAACTATCAGATTCGTACTTATTCCATGTCGGTGATTTTTCTACCTTGATTATAGTGATTTCTTAAGAATTCCTCTAAATGTCTGATAACTACTAATGTTTGGAACATTTTTTATTATGTTGGGTTGAGTTGTGCTTTCGGAATAACTTGATATTTTCTTATTATGTTGAGTTGAGTTGTGCTTTCGGAATAACAAGAAATTTTCTTTTTTGTTCATTATCAAATTTTTAACAGTTGATGGGTTTAATTTTAAGTTTTAGTATAAACACTTACCTGAAGTGTTTTGTATGAAATTTTTAAAGTATGTAACAAGAAAAATTACATTTCAATTCTAATCTTTCAAACCTTATTACCTAATTTTTCAGAACCTAATTATTAATAACCTTTTAAATTGAATTATTTTCCTCTGCATTAATTTTACCAACTAATAACAACTGATTGTTAACTGCATTTTTAACATAATTTTTATTTTTATAACCCAATGGCCCCATTGCGTAGAAATAAGATAATTTTTAGAATATTCAAGCTCCTTAAGAATGCGAAAATAACTGGCAGTCGATTGAGGCCAACTTTAATTATGGTTATATTTGAAAATAAAATATTAATTAATTGATTCAGACTTTGCATATTAAAACATCATAGACGCCATTCAATTCGTATAGGTATGTCGATTATAAGGAAGAGATTTGTAAGGATATCCTTAGTATTAATTAACTATAAAAAAATTATGACAACCGCTCCAAAAATATTATTTAAAAACTGAGCTAAAAAAAACATAGTCACCATTTTCGAAGAGTTACAAAAAACGAATAAACAAGTTTTTGGCGACATTTTGACACCTTTTTAAGCGCCATCCTACGCAAAAGCCAGCTTGAAAAAACGTGACCTGAAAAGCATGTAATTCCCACTGGGAATTTAAAAAAATATATATAATTTCTTGAAAAGATAGTGGTAATATGATATTTTTACATTAAGCACCACGTAGTAATACAAAATCTAGTGTTTTGGTTTGAAAATTTGATTCGCTTGGAAATATTTTAGATGGTTTAATCGTACTAATAATACTGGGAGTAAACAATCATCTTGGCCTTTTAAATAATCGAGCACTTCTTACAAGTCAGAAAAAATAAAGTATTAGGCCCATGAAAACTGCCTTAAAGTTCAAAATCTCCTACTAACGAACCCATTTCAGGTATGGTTAATGTTAAGCAGGATTATAAACCTTATCGCCATCTACATAAGGAGTGTTCTACACGACGGGGTGCATAGCCAAAACAAATAACAAAAATTAGATATTATTGTAATATCTGTAATGAAACAACAATGAAACAAACAATGGACGTGTAGTCAAATAATGTATAATATTATTCGAGTTTGCTTATTATATTTAACGGCATTTCAACGGTATAATTATTGTAAGTTTCTGGATACGAATTTGATGGGGTCATTTGTATGGTTATCAGGCTACACACTTATCTGGGCAAATGTTCAGAATGATTAAAACAACGTTAAATCATTTGCATAATATTTTACGATGTTCTGATGAGCAACTTTATAGCGGCAATCTGTGTTGGGTTTTCACATAACTTTATTATTCCGTAGTCACGCTTTCTTTACTAATTGAATTAATAAACCACCAGTACATTAGTGTACGTTTTTCTCTCCATCAATCTGCACTTGGATGCTCTTTTACCGTATCTACATGTAGTGTAAACCATTATTCAGAATCGGAACTTGCTTGGAATAGGTTTAGTTGTGTTTGGTGACCAGATATGAACTTCCGATAACTTCCCAACCTTCCTTTCCCCATCTTATTTCCTTTCCCAATCCTTTCACAATTTTGTACGCCACTGACTCCAAATATTTGGAAGCAGTTGGGACTCTTGTATGATATTTGAATTAAAGCCCAGTAGTAAGCGTTCAAAGATGGTTTGATAGAGAGATATGTAAATACGAATGTCAAAGAGAGCGCGCTAATATTAAAAAAACAATAATAATCAATCGAAAATGGTGAAAATATTTAAAAAAAAACACGACTCGTTTGAAATAGAGCAAAAATCTCTCGACAAATGTTTCAGTTGGATTTAAAGATACGCTGTGAATTATTTCATGGCCATAACATATTAAATAACAGAACCAAACGAGTTTTTAATAATTTTTGGAGTTTACTTTGCGATGTTTTTGTATCGAGTGAATTTCATATAATTATTAACGTTTCGACATAACAAATGTATAAATATTATCTTCAAAAATAACATATATTTTTTTTAAACTTAAAAACTTAAAGAATTAAAGAGAAATTTGTTATAAATATAGAATTGGTAATACGGGGGCGTAAAACAGCAATATAGAAACGCAAAAAATGTTGGGAGACTAGTAAAATGATTTGGTCAATACAAAGCTAGTTTAAATGTTGCAAAGTCACATTCACACGTAACCGTGTGAAAATACTGCATGATTACACCATTTCTGGAAGGATTTTTAACAAATAAAGACTATGTACGTGATCTCCGGGATTTCTTGGACTCATACTTACTTACCTTTGATAAACACGTTGATAACATTGTCACCAAAGCATCAAAAAGTCTAGGTTTTGTACTGAGAACATGTAAATTTTTCAAAAATACTAAGACATATCTGACTCTCTACAATTCCCATGTTCGTCCTCATCTGGAGTACTGTTCACCGGTTTGGAACCCGCGCTATATTATTTATGTTAACAGGTTAGAAAGATGTTATGCCGTGTTGTGCTAACTCCTTCTTTTTGGCTAAAGAAGGAGTTAGCACAACACGGCATAACACCCCAAAAACAAACAACAAAAATGCTTTTGGCCGTGAGAATCTAAAAACTTACCAGGTTAGAAAGAGTTCAGGAACGATTTCTCAAATTCCTCAATTTTAAATCATTTAACATATACAACTCTTACGACGAAATCGAGAAACATTTTCGAATCACGAAACTACTCAACAGGAGGATTGTCGCTGATCAGATGCTCTTGTATAAAATTATTAACTCTAAAGTTGACTGCCCGGAGTTGCTGAACAAAATAAATTTCCATGCGCCAATTCGATATAGCAGACAAAATACCCTTTTCTACATTGATAGATGCAATACCAATTCCAATCAAAATGAATTTATGCAAAGGACATGTAACTACTATAATAATAAATTTGCAAATATAGACACTCGTGCTGACATATTCACTGCTAGTTACTATCACTACAGAATTTCATTGTATCACATTCTAACTCATATTCACGACTGTTAAATTGATTGTACCTAATATTTTAATATTACTTGCGTGGCAACTTTTCCTTATCCCTCTCCTCCCCTTTCCCGTTCCAACCCAAGTCTATTTAAGTATAGTTTAAATCACATTTATTTTATTGCTGTTTATTGTAGGCATATTATAGGTTTATCGTTTGTTGAATTTACATTCGTATTATTATTTTTCTTATTTGCTGCTTTATTCTGTTTTTTTTTCTATTTGTATTAAATATTCTAGTTTACAGGTTAGTTTTATGTTTCTGAATATCTATCTGTGAACATGAATAATTGGTCTGTTTTTTTGTTATCCTCTTATGTATATTGTATTACTAAGACTGTTTATGTTCCTCAAATAAATAAATAAAATAAATACCAAAAAATTAATTACTCTTTAATCAATGTTGCGTAGCCATAATACTTTTGATAGCTGTTTAGTTGACATTGAATGAAAATAATAACTATGAAGCGTTAAATAACGGTTGTTTATGAATAATTATCGTAAGGAATGCGATTTGCATAGTTTTAGTCCGATGTATCTCTGATCATCTGGAGTAGGTAAGTGGGTGCACGTTGAAGGCATATACCGTTATAATTTTATCATATAGCATGCAGTAGAGATACCCTGACAATTTCTTAAATCTATCTACTTGAGTCATAGGAAACATATAATTGTACAAACCGGTTTAAATTCAGTAACTAACTATCCGTTCACCCACAGAGGTTGGGAGAACATGGACCGTGGTTCATTCACATCATCTCATAAATACTCTTCTGTTATTCTCTATTAAACTATTGACACAGCCCGACTCAAGTATTTGATAAACTTGATCATGCCTCGGACGTCCCCAACGTCTTCGACCATTCACTTTCTACTCCTTTCTTCGTTCAACCTACATGCCGAAATCATTTAAAATTTCCTTTCATAATATTATTCATTACGCTTACGTTAATCTTCCATTCTGTCCAAATCTCCACAATATACAAAGTTTTACCACACGCGCCTCTCAGGGATCTCATTTCTGGTTCCATGATAACTCAACACAATGAAAATCTTTAAAAATTAAAAGCGATGAAAAAAAACAGTTTTCATGTATTTATGCCATTTTCTGTTGAATTGCGTTGGTCCGGTTACCGAATAAAATAACCGTTTTACCCAAGAATTCCTAGGAGCACATATCTTCAAGAAGCTCGCAAGGACGGCCTCTGTTTCTGGGTCAGTCGGTCGCCCGACGGGTTACTTGTTGGGTGCTGCCCACTACACTACAAATATGACTACAACAGAATCGTCTCAACAGCTGCTGTTCCCCGGGCACCGCGCTCTGGGCAGGACAATGAGGAAATGTTAACACGGACATAACTGGAAATAATTTCTAGAAAGTGGTGGGACAAGTGGATTTTTTGACCGCGTTCAATTTTTTTAATGTTCGGGTCACAATTCTAATTAATTAATATTCTCTAGATAATATTATATAGTAGGTATGACATTATCTCTAGGATCTCCCGTGCTGATGATTTCATTTAGATATTAAAAATTAGTTGTACGGATAATATGAAGTAATTATAAATACATTATGTAGTGTTTTTTTTCTGAAATATTTATTAATATATTAGATGGTGTTTTTTAGTGCAGTTGAGTTGTTTCGCTTTCAGTCTGTATTTGGTGTTAGTATATTTTATTTTTCTAATCTTCCTAACGAGCTTTTTATTTGAGATTTAAATGTTATAAAATTGTTGTGAGTTTTATAAACCGGATGAAATGTGTTATGGGCGTGTCTGCGTGCCCGAAGTAAACGGGATGTTTCTTACTTCTGGTGAAATTGAGCAAACGTTTTCAAAAATGGACATTCTTTCTTTGAACAGATAATTGATCTAACCTAGCCTAGGAATCGAAAAGTATATTATGTTATTGGCGACATAAGTATTTTTTCGAATTGATATAAATGACACATCTAAGGGTTACCACCAACCTTTTTAAATAACATATTATCATTTACCATATCATTTAAAATCTCAGGGGAGTATTTCACAGTACTCTTGATAACTATCCGTTATAATAAATAAATTCACGCAAAAGGTAGAAAACTCGGCTAACTTATCCGATACATATTGTAATCTGTAGTCATAGGTTCGAGCACAAAATATTAAGTCTTTATGAAAAAACTAGGTGACGTGTACCCGGCGTTGCTCGGGGTTGTGAATGATTTGGAGTAAAGTTTTGAGGTTTTAAATTCTACGATAATAATCGACTTCACTCAACTTTCTATAAATATAATATACTTGTGTTATACACACATAAGAATTTACCACTTCCGGAAGAATTTTGATACTTATAATAATTAATCGAAAATGGTGATAATATTTAATAAAACACGCCTCAAAAATTTCACGACAAATGCTTTAGTTGCATTTAAAGATACACTGTGATTTTTTTCATGCCTATAACATATTAAATAATAAATAACTTGTTTTAAATAATTTTCGGAGCTTACTTTGCGATTTTTTTCTATCGAGGGAATTTCATATAATTAACTTTTCGGCATAACAAACGTATTTATATTATCTTTAAAAATAACTTTGTTTTTTGGAATTTAAAAACTTGAGAAAGAGTTAACGAGAAACTTGTTATAAATCAGTATGCAGACCGTTTCCTGATAAACTTTTGTGTTCATGCACCTGCATTTTTCTTGATTATATAATAACAAAATGCGAAAATTTTTGGATTTTTATGAACATGTATTCCGACATCGTATAATATATTCGTATTTTACTAAAAGTTTTTCAGGAAAGGTTCTGGGCCTGTAAACCCGCTTTAAAACGGATCGCCAATAATTTGAAGAGACTCTTAATAAATTAGCTATACTCATGCCATTGACCTAGTCTAATCATCTAATTCTTATTAAAATGATTGTCTTGTCTTGTTAACTAGACAGGGTCTATTTGAGGTAAGACAGGTTAATACTTGAGCTGATGGTATAATGAAAGCATTGTTTAACTTCAACTGATTATTTAATTGAAGCAATTAAACTCCATGTATGGTTCGCTGGCTAAGCTACATACAAGCTGGCAGAAATAGTAAAGTTATAACTTATACAGCTAGGCAAAAATTACTTCCCGGCTTTTAATAACTTATAATTTAATTCTAAAAAATGTTAGCTTGTTTCAATTTCCATGCAAAATTATATGAAATTATAAATGAATAATTAATTAATTATTATAGAGTAGAATTAACTTTTCTCAGTTTTTGTAATTCATTTGTCTATGTTGGATTTATAGTCTAATGCTTTTTTTCATAGTGAGAACCACTAATAAGCCAAGATTTTCCATATTTAAAATAGTTTCGATCAATCGAAGTGAGATTAAGTTCACTTCAGAAAGACACTTCTATCATTTTATTAGCATCGTTTAATAGATTGCAATATTATGCTTCATATACACGTATGTAATCGAGCTACAAATTAAGGGAAAGGCTCGCACATGCTCGCAGTTCGTACGTGCATACGCAGCATTACACTGCGTTTATAAATACATGGAGAATAACGATTATGGCTGATTGATTGAAATCCTGTTTATTATTAATCTATTTTCTGAAAAAAAATATTGATCCATTCAGAATATATCGAAACACGTGTCCCGATAAGTATAATGACGAAATGCGACAATATTAGTATTTTTATGAACACATGTTCCGCCGTCCTCATAACACATTTGCGTTTTACTGATACTTTGTTAGGAAATCTGTCAATTCATTCGTTAAAGGCTTGCAGTCCCATTTTTAACTGGAATTCGAATAATTTCACCAGATTTTTAATGAATTAGCAATATTTTATACCAGCAAGTTTTATCAGTGCAGGAGAAAACTTGCTGGTATAAATACCCGATTGCCAAACCACAAATTATGGGAAAGGAACCAGGCAATCGCAAGCGGCATTTCACTGGTTTGGCGTAATTCGTGGTTCAGCTCGCGATTTTTTTTGCTCTTTATACGTAGTCTTAGGATTCACTGTGGGAAAAATATTTTTTATGTGAAAACAGTACTAGAAATGCTCCAAACTCTCCGACAAGACTAAGGCATACCCAATTTGGGAATTTGCTAAGCTGAGGGGAGTGGGAAGATGAAGGTCGTGAAGTACCTGGCTATTAAGATCAGGCCACCAAACATGACTAAAGCGACTAAGGCGATACTGAGAATAAATCGACCACTCAAACCAATCAATCAATCTCAACAGATCAGATCCAATATTGGAAGTAGTTTCATGGCGGTATAGCTACCGAACATCCAATAACCATTATATGACTTACTGTCCGTGAGAATCAAAAACAAAATAGAAATGTGTACTTCCTATTATTGATCTGCGTACACATTTCCACGAGATTGCGTCACTTCCTAGGATTTTCTCGTGATTTCCACAACATTTCTCATGACTGGGCCCACTAATACCTGACTCCATTCCCAAGAGATAAACTGTCGCACACACGCACATAGGAATGTGGAACAATGATAATAGATGTAATTAATATGTTAGCAATCTAAAATTACAACAAGAATGATAATAATAATTGATTGATTAATATTACATTAATAGCAAAATAAAATAAAATAAAACACTTTGCTTTTCATACTCTAAATATCGCCCCGGTGAAAACCAGCATTTAGAATCGAAACGCCACATTTTTTTTTGTATTTAGCTGGACACAATTAATAATATGATAGGTATTACGTGTTAAAAAAATAGTTTGCATTATATGTTTGGTAGATGTGATATAAGTGTAAGTAATATATGTACTTTATACAAATAGATAAGTAATATACTTTATACAGAAAATGGGTGATACGGGTTGTTTTTCATATTACTTTCTACTCTGCGTAGATTAGAGAAATCACGAATCAGCAATTATAATCGCACTTATTTTTTTCTTGAAGTAATATTTTACTTGGATTTTATGGAACATGCGTGTTTCTAGTCGATATAAATCTTAGCTGTTTCGTTATTTTGTACTTTCAAATTTGTGAACATATATTTTCAATTTATGAACATATATTTTCAATTTATGAACATATATTTTCAATTTATGAACATATATTTTCAATTTATGAACATATATTTTCAATTTATGAACATATATTTTCAATTTATGAACATATATTTTCAATTTGTGAACACATATTTTCAATTTAAAACCACTAAAAAAACTAGCCCTGTGAAAACTGCTTTATAAAGACAGTGTTATTTTTTAAGGCAGTTCAACTGATACACGGAATTTTATTATTTGCTCACCATCGTCGTGACGGTCGTACTGAAACTAAAATTAATACGAAGATCATTTATATCAGAAAGTCCATGTACTTACTTACTTTTGAAGCTACCAAATTGTAGAAGATTTGTTGTAAAAACGTCGCAATACAAAGATAGCTTACCTGGAAATAAAGAAAATAGAAATTAAGAATAATCGTCGACCAAAGGAAAATAGTATAGTACAAAAAAAAATTGTTGCAAGTCCATAAAAAAAATACAATCGAAAATAATCACATTGACATCATCAATAAATACTAAATTCATTTGTCGGAAAATATTTCATAATAGTATTACTGAAAAGTGAGTCACATCCTTTTACTTTTGGAATAACGGAACATAATAAGTATTGGCAGTAGAATAATAACTCTTCTTGTTTTTGTTTTTCAATCATTTAAATCAGCGGTTTTCAAACTTTTTAAAGTTGCGACCCGCTTTAAGAAACCAAAAAGATGTTACCATTTTAATGTTTTAAATGGTATACACTCCTCATAAATATTAAACTACAACACCTCTGCCATATGTTACCCCAAGTGGTTCACTACGTTTGGTGATTTAGCAGGGGTGCCCGGGTTCATGGGGGGAGGAATGCCTAGGTCTTGGCGGCGGATGCGTCTGCCCACCTCCAGATTTGGAGTGACTGGTTGATGGAGATTTCTCTACCTCTCCATAAAGACTCTCTTGACCCATCGCCTTGGATCGCAATGGGAGGGATGAATTCAAACGTCTGTCACTCCTGGACAGATCCTTCCTCTCCTTCCTTTCCTTAAAAACAATCCACACCGCTATCCAAAGAGGATGTAGGCTCTGCGGCAAATCATTTTCCTCAGTTTCTCCTGTGTGGAGCTAATTTAAAAATATATATTTGAACTTTTTTATTTCCGTTAGTGACCTACTTTTTCTGTAAAATTATAACCACTAAAACCATTATTACCAAACTTAAAATTTTGTTTTTTTTTTACTTTAATCTATTGGTGTCTCGCGACCCCACCTTGAAAACCATTGATAATCTTTAAAACGAGCAAATAATATCATATCAAATTTGAGGTTTACGTGAAATAGCGGTAAATAAATATTTCTTAGCGTTTTTAGGTCACTCAGTCAGTGAACAATAATTTGAGAATGAATGTTGAATTCGGCATTCTTGTTTAAATGTAGTATGTATTTATGAGAAAGGTGTTTGGTTGCATAAAATCGTTAATGGCTGTTTTTCCTTACTTAAGTGTAAGTAACCACACTCAACCGGAAGCTTCCAAAAGACAGTAGAAATGAAGGCTTAAGGCGATACCATACGTAGTAATGTAAAATCATGTGATTTTGGTTTGAAAATTTGGTCGCCTAGAAATGTTTCAGATGCTTCAATTAAATACTGCGAGTAGAATACATCTTGGCCTTTGAAATAATCGAGTATTTTTTAGATAAGTTTTTTTATAAGCCCAGAAAAATATAATGTATAAGGCATATGAAAACTGCTTTAAAGTTCAAAATCTCCTACTTACGAACCCATTTCGGTTATGATTTTATTGTATAGTGTGGCAAATTAGGTTATTTATAAAATGATCGAAAAAAAATTAAATATTTATGCCTTTTTTAACAAAAGCCATTTTTTGGCCATGTTTTTTTCTTGCATAAATCAAAACAGGCGGATGGTGTTAAACAGGAATTTAAACCTTATCGCCATCTACGTAAGGGTTGTTATTGATATCGGCTCAATTTAAAATATAACACGACGTAGTGCATCGCCTTAAGCAACAATACCGTATTGCACCTTATTTACAATATCAACACTGCCAAACGCTATACACGGAGAAAAATGCATTGGCATTTTACTAAATGTTTATCGGGAAACCAATAAATTCATTCGTCGAGGGCCTGTAATCCCGTTTATAACAGGATTACCAATAATTTGTAGAGATTCATAAATCAGCAATACTCATTTTTCAGCGTGTAGGCTCAATATTGATGTATGGCAGTGAGGTTTGGAACTGGCAGAGGAAGGATGACAGTATACTAAATGGAGTGCTGGTACATTCCCTGATGTATGGGAGTGAGGTATGGAACTGGCAGAGGAAGGATGACAGTATACTAAATGGAGTGCTGGTACATTCCCTGATGTATGGCAGTGAGGTATGGAACTGGCAGAGGAAGGATGACAGTATACTAAATGGAGTGCTGGTACATTCCCTGATGTATGGCAGTGAGGTATGGAACTGGCAGAGGAAGGATGACAGTATACTAAATGGAGTGCTGGTACATTCCCTGATGTATGGGAGTGAGGTATGGAACTGGCAGAGGAAGGATGACAGTATACTAAATGGAGTGCTGGTACATTCCCTGATGTATGGGAGTGAGGTATGGAACTGGCAGAGGAAGGATGACAGTATACTTAATGGAGTGCTGGTACATTCCCTGATGTATGGCAGTGAGGTATGGAACTGGCAGAGGAAGGATGACAGTATACTAAATGGAGTGCTGGTACATTCCCTGATGTATGTCAGTGAGGTATGGAACTGGCAGAGGAAGGATGACAGTATACTAAATGGAGTGCTGGTACATTCCCTGATGTATGGCAGTGAGGTATGGAACTGGCAGAGGAAGGATGACAGTATACTAAATGGAGTGCTGGTACATTCCCTGATGTATGGGAGTGAGGTATGGAACTGGCAGAGGAAGGATGACAGTATACTAAATGGAGTGCTGGTACATTCCCTGATGTATGGCAGTGAGGTATGGAACTGGCAGAGGAAGGATGACAGTATACTAAATGGAGTGCTGGTACATTCCCTGATGTATGGCAGTGAGGTATGGAACTGGCAGAGGAAGGATGACAGTATACTAAATGGAGTGCTGGTACATTCCCTGATGTATGGCAGTGAGGCATGGAACTAGCAGAGGTTGTATGAAAGTATACTGAACGCTGTAGAAATGAGATCCCTGAGGCGTATGTGTTTGAAAAACCGTGGAATGTGGAAATTTGCAAATAATGCAACGCTGATGTAAGCGTAATGAGTAAGATTACGAAAGGGATGCTTAAAGACATTTGGACATGTAGAATGAATGTGAATGGTAGAAGAATTCGGGAACATCCAATGAAGTTCGATCAGATGAACGAAAAACTTCGGTCGGGTCTTGTCAAGAGTCAGAATAACAGAAGGGTGTGTGTGTGTGAATAGATCATGGAATGTGTGACGGCCGAGTTGGTTGACGGTCTATTCTCTGCCTACCCCTGCGGGGAAACGGTGTGACGGTTAGTTAGTTATGTCGCCAATTACATAAGTTTTTTCGACATCAAGGCCCCGACAGGCAAACGAAATCAATTAACTGTTGAAATAATAATAGTAAAATAAACCCAATTAAAATAAATTGACTACTTCGGACACACGGACACGCCCAAGGCACACGCCTGTCAGTTTATCAATTCAGATGTTATATGTGTTATATAATAACTTGTCTCTTAGTCGGACACAGATGTGCCGAAAAAGAAAAGAAAAGAACACTGATTATTATGATATCATAAGAATCTACTAAATTGATAAGTAAATACATTGGTTGCTATGGTAAAAATAAATTAACATTTGTTGACAATATTATATATATATCTTTAAAATTAAACATACTCTCACCGATATGACTAAAAATGCAGATAACCCTTTAAAAAACACAATATAAATAATTGAAAAATAATAATATTAAAGCGCAAACATTACATAAGGAAATAAATTAATGCTTGCTTTAATTCAATTAATTAGATATAAATAAAAATAGGAATAGGGGATGACTAAAAATTATATAAACTCATACCCATCAACTTGTATGCCAATATTACTCGAGACATTTTTTTGTTGTATTCTTATTCAGTTATTATAAACGGTTTTATACAGAAGAGAAAGCCAGTAAAAAATATCTGATATTGTCACCACGGTAACACGGTCGATCAATAATTTATTACAACATCTGTCTTCCGACAATCTGGGATTATTTTTTAAAAGATCTGTGATTCAACAACCATGAAGAAATAATATTGAATAGGCAATGAATGTCATTTCATCGCTTTTACTGACGATTAATTCAGTTAGATACGGAAATGAATACTCAACCAAATTCAAACACAAATCTAAAACTAAAGAACAGGAAAATAGAATTTAAAAATCGAATACAAATCCAACGAATTAAGAAATGAAGAACAAAAATAAATTATTTAAAAATCGAATAGAGAATAAAGAACTGGAATTAAGATTTATTCAGTTAGATACGGAAATGAATATTCAACCAACTTTAAACACAAATCAAAAACTAAAGAATTAGAAAATAGAATTTAAAAATCGAATACAATTCCAACCAATGCACACTGAAGCACAAAAATAATTTATTTAAAAATCAAGCACTTTGTTCAATGAGATATATTGTATCCGTGATTTTTTAAGTACTTACTGCTTATTTACTACAAAAAATGAATTGTTTTATCAACACAAAACTTTCTAAAATAATAAAAAGTCATTATTTTTGTAATGTGTTTGAGTGAATTAATTAATTTAATTGTTGAAATATTAGCGTTCTAGTTCCTACAGAAACAATAATTCAAGGTCACGGCGAGATTAATACGGGAGATGTTATCGTTGTATTATTATGGAGTGCGCGCACTAATCTGGGAAAGATGAGATCTTAGTGGCTTAATGGGACGCTGGCATACTTACAAAACAAAATTTAATATTGTTAGAACGGATTTTTTTTCAATAATTTGTATTTTTTAAACTTTAAACATTCCCGGGTTATGAACATATTTGAAGTCCCACTATTTCCATCAATTTAAATGGAAAATGCTGCTTGTGCTATGATGGCAGACTTAGCCAGACGATGTTTGAACCCACAACACGCCTAGTTAGGAACCCGTTGCATATTACACCCGACTACCATTTGGAAATATGCTATATCTTTATTATAAATTCTATATGTATTCTATGAGTAATTCAATTTTGACGACCAAAAGTATTATCATAATATATGTTTGTGGTATTATGCCGTGTTGTGCTACCTCCTACCGCCGTCTTAAGCCAACGTTTTGGAAAGCATCATCGTGCATAATCACTTCTCGAAGTAAGCGCACTTTACCCCCGACACCCTGTATGCATATATTAATTAATAAACTATTACAATTAATTAATTCACAATTACACATCTGCTCTGATGATGGATACTCTAACTACACTAAAACGCTGTACTAAACGTTGGCAACACGGCATAATACCACAAAAATAAATCGAGTTAGTATTCGATGAAAATTAATTTTCAAATAAATGGTTTTAAAGTTCGAAACGAGTTTCTTTCATCTATTTTAAACGGGCTTGGAAAAATTTATTTTAAATTCTAAAAACAATATTTCATTTCTTTCTTTCACGTATTACGGGAGAGGAACGAAACCACTGCAAGTGGCGTTTCGCGCCATTTGCGGTTGCTTCGTACCTTTCCCATAAGTTGAGGTTCAGTTCGGCAGTTCGGCTCGCGTATGTCTACGTAGCATAAGAAAGCTAAGGATATCTTTTTGTCTGACTATGTGGATTTCACTATTTTATCTAGCGCATATTGTTTTAACATAATTGTCTTAATTTAACTAATAGTTATAAATTTGATTTGTTTCTCTTTCTGATTGTGAACTCTACGATAGTTGTCTATATCCATGTTTATGAAATATACAAAACTAGATTTAATTATTAAATATCGTTCCCGAATACTTCTACCATTCACTAATCTGGCACTGATAAGAACAAATATTGAAAATTTCATCTAAATCATTCGACAGTCTATACATACGAACATTGTCTTTTAATTTATAAAGATTAACTCTCTTCGAAGATGTAAAATAAAATAAAATAATACGATATAAATAATTTCTAAAAAAATGATGTCACATTTCACTTCAACAATGTCAGGTATTAAATAATTTACTAAACAATGTCAATTTTCAATAGTGTCAAGGTCCCTTCCTGCCAGAATGTCGGTTGCGATATTCGATCGTATTGCCACTCTTTTTAACATGGTGAATAGCAAAACAGCATGGCAAGCTCATGAACTGGCGACCATTCAGCCCCGAAGACGTGACTGAAATTAATTTAGTTAAACAAATATATTATTATATTTAAACGTTCTATAAAAACAACAAAGGACGTGCGTTCAAACAATTGGTTTATGCGACTTTAACGCGTTCCTACATATGTCTTATTAAAAAATACATAGCAATATATTATATAACAGAAAGAGGTATTGTATGTTTTCAATACTAAATTTAAATATCCATCAAGATTATGGTTATTCATATTATTCAATTTTAAAACACAATGTTTTTTTATTATTTTTAAATAAGTATTTGAAAGAAGTGAAACTACGGAAGATGCAGAGTGTGAAATTTAGAATTATTCCAACTCTAGAAAATCTTGATTTTCACAAAATTTATCACTGTCGAAGGTTATTTCATAATATGCATTTATAAAGGTTGTCTTTGTTATAACGTCTTCAGACCTTGTGCAAGATAAGTATGACAGAGCGTTATTTCCAAAATAATGACAAATAAATACAGTCTGCATGATGCAAACAAGGTTACAGAGCATCTTCTTATTATATTTTTTGCATAGTAATGTTAAAGATTGTAAATTTCTGAGGACACGTACCTCATTGTACATAATAAAATCACTTTGGATTAATCTAATAAATAGATAAACAAGAGTCGAAATAAGGTATTAATTATGAATTGTGGTGCCTTCTGCCTTTAGAAAAAAAGTAACATTGTCAATGATTTAACAGCAACAGCAGAAGGAACATCTGATCGTGTACCTTGAGTGTATCTTGACCACCACACACCATCATTTCATAGTTAAGCTTCACAGATGGTTTATTAGGATCTTAATCTTAAAAATATCCAATATCCCTCCGCTATGTGAACACCTAGTACTCTGAACTGTGTTTAATATGTTTGAGAACTGTAAGAACATCTTCTGTTGGCGAGATTGATTATTTTGTTAATTTCCTGGCTAATGTCGTTTTGCATCGTGACGAGAATTCAGAGGCAAATAATCTCACTCACTGCTTGAAATACATATTCATTAACTGTGCTTGGTGATATTGAAGTTGGTGAAACGCAAGCAGGCTCGTATTTCATCTTGGCTTCGTTCACTCTGAGGCATTTCTCCACTGCAGCTTTCTCAAACGCATTGAATGCTTCTTTCACGACAGGTTCCAATCTGGCCACTATACCTATGTTGACTACAGATGTCTGCAGGTCTACATAGCTGCACCGATAACTTTCGATGGCGTCGACTGGCTGAATAAACTCAGCATCTCACTTTGACTTCCACCAACGCTCCTGCACTATACGAAGAAGAAGAAGTGGTATTTTGATACCTGGATTCCTCTCTGGTCATCGCGTCCATCAATTGTACATATCATCGGTCTTATTCAGGGATAGGTGGCGATTGATGACGCTCAGCTGCCCATGTACAGATCGCCATCGGATCATTTCGGAACACATGCTTAGTATTCAAATCGAATACTCGGCTATTGTCGCCTGAAGTAGGCCGCCGTTACATAACTATGTTTTGAACACATTTCCATCCAAGTTTGATTGGGTTGACTAAATTTATACTTCTGGCTTCATTATATTTTTATGATTCTTTTTTCGGCGGTAAAGTGAAATATTTTTATAATTATTTTTTGTTCTTACTTCGACAGTCATCGCTTAATAGACAAATAAATCTTGTGGTAGTTTGATTGAGGTTACCCAAAATGGCACATAGATATTGTGTTGGTAAATTCACTACAAAAAACTCATTCACTTTGTTAAACTGGTTCGACATTAGGTATGTTTTGTGACTGGTTTTTCTAACCTGTTTGACTTAATTATGATTAAGAAGATTCGAACTGAACACAAACAATAATTCATAAAACTATGTGACCTGCTCAAAAATCACTTACGATAATACTACACACCGAAAACATTGTATTGCTTTAAAATTCAGTTGTGAGCTTTCTTGTAAAACTGTCCTGTACATTTTACGGTCGAACTGGGTTTTTCCGACAAGCGGATAATATCTGTACAACTATTACAAACATTCTTATCTTTTGTTACTTGTAAATGATATATCGCTTAGCACACTACAATTATACGCTGACACTAAAACCAACAATGAGTTTTTAGAAACCATTAAGGCGCAGCTTTTATTGCATGCTTTGGGATCGAATTGAAAAGGTTTTTATGCAGACACCTTGCATTTATTTCGAAAGGGACGGAATTGAAAAGAACAGCCTCAGGTACGTCACTTTGTATAGATAAATTCAATAGAGCCTAGAATCTTTTTAAAGCATGACTTGTAAAAATATCTACCTGTTAATAATCACAGTTAGTTGCAATGTTTGTTTACGTTTGTAAAATTTAGGTTTGTCACACTTTTTAGCTGGTTGTAAATTAACTTTTAAATACAACCCTCTTCGTCATCCAATTTCAACGTTACTTTTCGGGTTCTGTGAAAATCCTATTCAAGTTCTGTTATATCATTATAGGAAGGCTTGACAGAACTGAAATAATAACAGAACTTAAAAATTAACTTTGATATTTGAAGAATTGTTCAAATTCTCCGAAACAACCCGTCCTAAGTAACCGGTGAAAAGTTAAAGGGGTAGATTTTTATTTAAAAACGCCATTTATGAAAAGCATCCTGAGAAATCCTTTTAATTGAATCACATTTTCATTTGTATTTTCATATTTTCAGACGGTCGAAAAATTGACATACGCTGCTAAAATATTATATAAAGACTTAATATAATATAAAATTAAATAAATAAATTCAAATACAACATTTATAAAAACGTCACAAGTGCGCAAACACTAGACAAGAATACACAATAATTTGTACAGATAACAAGTGATTGCTAAGATGATATTTTATGCACTATTATTATTTTTACGACTTTATAATCTTCCCCACAGGAAACACTAAACCCTTCCACACACTTTTCCACAAATGATCATCTAGTCAATCCACATTATGCAAGTGCATTATGTGAGCATAATACATACAAAACAATACAAGAACAACACATCAACTCACTAGAGATCAAATGAGAAAATAATTCACCGACTCCAGATATTTTCATATCAGAGGGTTCGGCTTGGTAGAACTCCTAACTGATTCTATAAATCCTACTGATCCCTCAATATAAATTGTGTAAAATTATTATTGTTATTTGTATTAATATCATATAGTTTATATTTAGTTAGAAAGTGAATTATTAATATTTATTTAACTATAATAAAAAAAATAACGAGATTGTAATAATAATTCTTAGTACCTAATTGAGAATTCAATAAAATTGCTTATTCCATAATGCAACATGCAACATCACATAAATAATACTTATAAGTCCGCTCTAGAAACCCGCTAGAGCGTAAAGTCAGATGACTGGGCTAAACCGTAGTAATAACTACTAGTTGATGTTGATAGTTGAGAGATTACATGCGCAAAAACATAATTGAACGGACAAAAAAACTGATTGATTTCCAGTGAGGTTTCGACCGACTTAGACACATCAGAAATAAATTATTAAATAATTATAATCTCGAACGTATCATAAGAAGTGTCAATACTCCAATGCAGTTTAATTAACCCACATACTTTGCAAGATCCTTCAACTGTCCTCACACAATGCCACAATGCTTGGTTTTCAAAATGCTTTAGCGTATTTAAATACGCAGTCGGGTTGCGAGTATAGCACGTTGAAGTCTTTTGCATAAGAAATTATTAATTGACTCGTGCAGACATACATCATATATTATTTACAAGATTTGAAGTGAAAAAACATGACGCAAACAATGAAAGTTTATTATCTATTTATTTTAAAGTTAAACGGATATTTCAAAGCTCCATGTTTCATGATGGAAATGACCTTGCGACCTATATAGAAATTTCGGACAGAAAAGCTATGCAAAATTCAATTATTTATGGTGATTCAAGTAACAGATTATTCATTAAAAATAATACATTTACTATATATACGGTACGTTCCAGAGTGGAAGATCCTATTACTATCGTCCGTCAGAATTGAAACGTTATTTGGAATGGCTTTAGTCGTATTTGATGACTAGATCTGAAGAGTCAGTTAATTCCCCACCTTCCTCTTTCCCATCATCTTCACCCCCCTTTGCCTTTAGCTTCACAACATACCCCAACTAGGTATGGTATGCGGTATTCACATGAATTTTGTTTTTAAATACGCTCTATCTGTTAGGTTAGGTTTATCTGCTTATATTATTGTTAAAGAGGTTTCTTAATATCTTAAATTTTTAAATATTTATGAGAAGCTAATAGATAAAAAATCTGGTACCTACGTAACGAAAAAAATATCAAGAATATTCAAGAGATTAAAACAAAGAGCATGCCACAAAACATGTTGCATTTTAAACATGCAAATAATATTTAATTGATTTTCCAGGCGCTGCAAACAACAACAAGAAGTATGGTTAATTTTCCAGCTCGCACCAAGACTTGACTTGCAACAAGCTGATCTTGACATAGTTTTTCCAGTTTTATTTCGATGTGACAGTCTCTGGCTTATTATTGCAATCTTAAGTACCGATCAGATTATTTGTCGACCGATAAGTTTCATGCTGTATGCAGTCGTAACTGAATGCATTTTCCTTAAACGAATACAGTTTACAGTTCGATACTAATACCCCTTCAATACGTAATATTTTAATATTTTTAGAACAAGTAATAAGTAATACGACACAGAAAATAAATAAAAAGATAACGGTCTCAACTGGTAATCGAACCGAAGGATCTCTGCTTTACCGGGACAAAGTCTTTATCCACTCGACCATTGGGACCTAATTATTATACGTCATATTTGTTAATCTCACATAGTAATATAATACAGTGATCCTGGGTTTGATTCCCAGATGAAACCTTCATCTTTAATATTATTTTTTATGAATTGGAGTTGACACATTTCATAGTTGTTGCGATTTTGTAATAAGTTTTGATTGTAATATTATACGTAGATGCGTTGTATTTACTTTGACACACGTTTATAGTTTTTATTAATGAAGATATTTGAATGACAATAAATAGAGATAGGATTTTTTTGCTAGTATATTAAGTTTTCAATTCCGGACCATAGTTTTAATCAACGAATTCACATCTTGAATATTTCCTGGTTCATTTTCTAAAGTACCTTCTTTATTTGCGTAATTTACCAAATTACTTGATAAATTTCAGAAAAAAATCGCTAAAAGTGCAAGTTTTCTCTACTTTGACAAACTTACAGAAAACCAAAAATACGTTTTTTTTCGTTTTCGTTTGTGTACAATAATAAAATAAATTAAACATATTTCTTCATAAGGAATTCGTCCGCTATAACACATAGGGGGTTCCATGATAACTCAACACAGTGACAATTCAACAAACTTTTAAAAAGTGATATACAGTTATTAGAAACGATGATTTTTTTTTTTTAACCTTACCTAACCTAACCTAACCTAACCTAACCTACTTAACCCAGTTAATAAAGTTTTTGTTTCATCACTTTCCATGACTTTATATAACTTTTTAAAGATGTGATGAATTACCATTGTGATGATTTATCCAGTCACCAACACAGGGACATTCATAGTATGGCGGGCGGATAAAAAAACTCTATTTTTTTAATATATATTTTTTAAAAGAACTTTCTCTTGGAAAAATAAGATTTGTATAGCAAGGTTTTTGTGGAAAATCACCCAAGGGGCGCTTATAATGTGAAGTAGTATATAATAGTTAATAAAACCTAGCTGAGCGATAAAAATATGACCCATAAGTAACAGAAATTAATATGATTTTGTGATTTATCTTTGTCCGTGCAGAATAATAAAAAAATTCCACCTGAATAAATGACAGAAATTTTCCCATGAAACGAGTTCGCAAGGCGATACGAATTTCCGCTGTTTGTTTGTCTATGGATTTATTGTTGTGTTACATGGTCTAATTTGTTCGCTTTTGGCCATTATCTCATACAAGTCTCAAAAATCTTGTGTCTTCCTTACTGTCATGGTGAGAAATATGATCTAAATGGTGTTAGAAAGATAAAACACCATGCTTTATATGAAAAACAAAGATAATCATAGAAGAATCAAATACTACATCTCCATGGAAATAAATTTTCCGAGCGCAATTTGAGAAAAAAATTATGATTTTTTTAATCTTTTTACTATTTATTTTTATATGATACGACAAAAACCTAGATGACTTTAACGTTTATAATGTATTTTTTTAATAAAAAGGTTTTTTTTCTGTATTATTTTTATAATTTTGTGTAGAAAAAACGTAAGGTGAGCCAATTTTAAAATATAAACTAGTTTTTTTGGACTTCTTATAATTATAATTCTTATTTTCTTACCACAGCTTATTATTCACAAAACATTGTTAAAAGAGACGAGGCAAATAATATCGTTGCATTGTCCAGGAATATAATCTACCAGTACTAATCACTTTTTTTTCTTACGCAATGCTGAGGGCGAATATATATACATATTTCTATCTATAGCAAGGTTTGAACCCCGAACTCCCGTCTCCACCCCTCTATGTTCCCTCGTGAAGGTACTTAATTATTATTTTTATTTATCTCGTTCGTAATTTTCTTTCTTTCTTTCGTTTCGTTGTCTAACGTATCAAGCTAAAGATGTTTGCAGTGGGGCATAAACAAAACCTCCTAGATCCTGTAATCTTGGAGGTTTTGGTATAAGTAATTGAAACTAGTGGAACAGTTTCGAAAACATATTTTCGTGGTTTTTCAAATTATATTCTTGCTGCCGACAAAATTAAATATTGTTACTATTGCTGTGGTTGTTCAAATGTCCAAAAATATTGACTTGGATGTTTGGAAAGCCTTTTTTCTTTATTTTTTAATTTATTAACGCTCTTTTTGGTGGCTTTTACAAATAGTAAAAATTATACATTAATACTGTACATAATTACTTTACATAATTAAACTGTCTCAATAACAATCTTTTGTATTTATCAAGTGATAAATCAAAGATGACTCGTTATAATTATTTCACTCTATAAGAATTCTGAAAATAATATAGTTGTTAATAATATGATTATTTTTTATTCAGTTGTTACTCTGTTTTCAGTTGCGATTTGTAATGATATTCTGATACATCAGTTAAAAACGAAAATAAAATGATTATATTGATTAGTGAAAATGAATTCCTCGATATCATTGCGCTAGGATTGCATTCCGCCAATTAATAACACGCAATACTTGTGCATGTGGTAAGGCGATTTGGTGCACTTTCTACGTTTCGCTTTTCACCGTATCTTCATCAATAAATTATACACAATGACCCGCAACCAGAGTTCAGCATATCCACTTCAAAATACGAAAGTAAACATATCGATGATAAAATAATAATATTGATGACTAAGCAACACAAATATTATGTTTTTTTTTCACAATATAAACGTGTTATTGACGTTCATCGGTTTATGAAATATTAACGACAAGTTTAGAACATTAAAGCTGTAGTAAAAAGTAGAGTTTTTTGAGAAATTACTAATCTATTTTTGAACAACTTTATGAATAAATCCTCAAATTGTATTTTTTTACATTGAAAACAGTATAGCGACATAAAAATTAACAGAAAATTTTGAAAAAATATTTGGAAAAAATGAGTAAGGTCCCGGCAGGTCTGAGGTCCTGGGGTCAATTCGTAGATGCGACCCAATCTTTTTCTGATATATATCTTTCAAATTTTCATTTGAAAATCGCTAATAATTTCTTCGATGATTAAATACTAACCTGTTTATGGTTATATACATCCAAAATAGGCATTTAAGGAGCATGGTTGATCAGAATAATTCGTGGAGGTGACGATCCTCAAAAAACACGCAACGAATTAAGAAGAAGATCAATAGGTAACTTCTGCGATTACTGAACAGTTGAAGGGTCACACTCTAGGGACGAGTTAAATCAAAACTTCCTAGATCACACGGTTGGGAATCAAATCAACCTCCTAACTTGTACGAGAACCTCTAAAAACCTATTTTTATAAATTAATTAAAACAATTTAAGATGTTTTAATAAATAAGAATTAATTGAAAAAAAAATTAAAACGAAAATTTTTGTAAAATCTTAAACAAGTCAGGAGGCTGATTTGAATGAGTGTCCCGGCCTTGTGATCTAGGAGGTTTTGGTTTAATGCTTCATTATTCGAGAAACCCTCGGCATTTTTATAAAAGATATATTCGGATCTATTAAGGTGACATGGAAAGTAGCAGGATCCCGGCGCTACAGAATCGCAATGGAATAGAATATTTTCACTGTATTTTTTCCTGTCCAAAAATTAAGATAATAGCGGAATTATTTTTTTTATTGACCAATAAATTTTCTATAACGATTTAAAATGTGTCATTTTGAATTTGTTTCCAAAAAGACATGTTTTTTTGTTCGTGAATATGGCATTGTAAGCATTGCAGGCATATGAATTCGTAAGACAGTCATTGTACCAGCCTTTCTAGGTCATAATGGCATAGTAGCCAGTTTGAACTATTTAGGAATGTTCAGTTTTAGTTCATTTTTAATAACTCTGAAATAGTACGAAATAAGGGCACCTAGAGAACCAAGGTGTCTTGCGAAATTGGGTTCTCGCCCAGCATTAGAGAAAGACATGCCCACATTGATAATGAAATATGGAATGCACATACATAACATAATAATATTATGATCTAAGAACCTTCACTTCGATTAGTATCAAAAATCACACAGCCTTAACAAAATGACATATTGTTGACAAAATAATCTTTACATGCATCGTAAAAATTAGTTTAACCATCTGGCATTTATTTTATTTTAATGAGTGATGTTGCATTGTTGACTTTTATAGGAATTTAATGCGAATTTAAAACGAACGAAGATATTGGACAATCATGAACTTTTGTGAATTCAGCGAACTCCGCTCACTAAATAAAGCTCTGACGTGTAAATAAAATGATACTCATAACTTTCTTAATCGCATAGAGTCATAATGATTTCTGTAATTTGCTCGGATATTTCCTAACATTACAGATATATTATCATTCATTGGCCCTGTGGCTTTAATTAAGCCCGATACAAGCGCAGAAGATTTGGCAATCGTTAACAGCTGAATTAAGTAATATGTATTTAGTTATGCCGTTTCTTAATTTTATTCTTCATTCAAAGATTTCCACTGCGACAGCATTAATCTCGACTGATTAGTGTAAATACTGAATAAGATTATGATCTTTCTTTTAAAGTAAAACTCTCACACCGCATCAATTTTTGACGAAAGTAATAATTTGAAATGCCTTTCCTCTTGTATATATTATGCATTTTTGGTACCTAATAAATTTGTAATTCTTGTAACCGACTTCTGACCAATCTGGATAATTCGCTAGTCTGGAAGAAAACTGTCACAAGGCAAAAATAAACTTTTGTGGCTTTAAATTGTCACCGAGAACTCATGAAGCGCCACTCTTCCCATATTTTCGTAGGTACCTTTAGCATTTAGAAAAGCCTAAAATCAAGTTACATGATAGCAAGGGACATCTGGTTTTCACATTTTTATATATCTAAATTGCCGATTCCCAACAAAGTCCTAAAAAAGTTACCAATCGGGTGTTTTTGACACTTTTAACGATGTCTATTATTGACTTTTTTATGCCACCAGGTTACAATGAACTACTTTCCGGGTGTCATGACAATTTGATGGTGACAAAAAACATTACCATTGATATCAGTGGCAAAGGAACCCAAAATAAGACCCAGTACCAAATAAAACCAGATCAAGCGACAAAGAAATTGTAATTGAGATTTTTTAAACATTCTGTTTACCTGACCATTTAAACGAACAATTTAATACAGTTATTGATTGCTACTATGATCAAAACGATTCTGATATTAAATGACCCGCCGTTGAAGAACTGTAGGTGCCGGATATACCTACAGGTGCATAAATAAAGATAAATATCACATTGTAGAAGGTGAAGTCACCAACGCCGGAACAACGGCGCCTTGGGGCTTTTGCTGGCACCTTTAAAACGGTACTTTTCTGCTCGTCGCCTACATTGACCTGGTCTCCCCGATTAAGAAGAACAAGCAAATCGAACACCACCAGTAGAAATGACGAAACATCATTTCGACATACATTAGCGAAGCCCGCTGTGGAAGTAGTCACTTCTGGTCAGTGCTATAATACTTTCACTTGTCAATGGATTCAAGATCAACGCGCGAAAATATATCGGTCACGGAGTAACTTCTCTTTTATGCCTTTTCTCCTCCTCTAAATTCCATTCAGTCATACTTCAATATATAAATAAGCGAGGTTTGAATGAGGTTTACATTGCGTACAATTTTACTCAGTTTTTACGGCAGCCGTGGAAAGGTTTTTTAAACAAATATTTTGATATCTGATACACCGTTAATCTACGGAAGCTGTGTGAAATTATTAGAACTGGACCTAGTCCATGAGTCTGCACGTAAATATAGCGTTTTTGCGTCTTTCACACCATAAAGTCTGAGGTTTACTTCTTCCGGGTTTTTATTGAACTTTTCTTCTTGAAATTGTCTTGACGCTATAAAAGCAGGGTTCTTAGAAATGTACGCTGTTCTTTAATCATCAAAGCATAGTTTTTTCGTAACCTGTACCTGTACATATTTTAAACGTCCCAGTTCAATCTGGCGGACACAGAAAGCTTTTTAGCCTTATTGTAATCTAAATGATGTTTAGAATTCTGAGATGAGTACCTGCGGTTGGGTCTGGTTGGCAGTAGCCAGGTATAAAGGAGTATGTGCAATTTCTAGGGAATCGTATTGAGGATATTGTCTGGATCAGGTAGAAAGAAACACGTGGAAAAAATAGGGGTGAATACATCCCCGACCTGGGTCTTTTGACCTGCCACTACAATGGTTGGCGAATAACACTCTGCGTTTGCTCGAAGAAAACAGGCGGAAATTACTACATGGGAGTGAGCTTAGCAAGCACCTTTTGTTTCACAAAAAATGTTTGCACAATCATGTTTCGTCTCCAACATAACTTTTATTTTGTTGTTATTTATAGTATTTGATTCTCTTTATCATGCCATGACTTTTTCGGATCTCTTTGAGTTCTTCCATCTATTCATTCACGCGTAACTCCAATAGTAACAAACAAAACGCGTAATATAACATTTATTAGATTATGATTATCATTTATTATTATTATTATATTAAACTTCTGGAATACTTTTGATGTGTAGGTACTTTCTCTATTAGTAGCAAAATATAAAATTATTATTAGTTTATTATTCACGTTAGTCAGGTACTTACATAATTTCGTGTAAAATGCATTATTAATAGTACCTGTTATAAAGTTTAAAATTTAGAACTGAATATAATTTAAGGTTTAAAATTTATTTTAATAATTACCTAATTACTTTTTGGCGTTTTCTTGGCGGATATATTAGCTGTAAAACCACGAATTTCAATTGATACTAAAACAGCGGTTCAATTACTTCCTTGTGTAAAATACCAAATGGTAAATAAATATTTTTATTTCGCAATTTCATTTTGTGATATATTTTATATCGTCATAATACAATTATATGCTGTTGCTAGGCTGGTCCAATCAACTAACAAACGTTTTATAAATTTTTGATATTATCATTTTCCGGGGAATAAAAGATTATTTCAAGAACGGAAACTGAGTTAATATCCTAATCGCTTTTTACATTTGTACCATCGCGAAAGGTTATCAGAACATGAATAATGATTACATAATATAATTAGATTTTTCTGAAAACATTAAATTCAACTTTTAAATTGTTCATATTAGTAATAATTCGTAACACTCTAAGATGACGGTGTGCGATGTTCTTTACGCACACAAATAACATTGGAATTTCATGCACTACTTGCTGCATCCACGTTCATATATCTTAACCTCGGCAATCTCGAATCGGCTACACGGAGAGAAATTGATTTTTGCCCTCACGATAAATTAACAGACCTTATTGATAAATCATCAATTCAAGAATGTTTTATCGATTTGCCTTGATAATATTCATGTGTTCCTACATCGTTATAATGCATTCGTATTTTACTAAAAGTTTATCAAGAAACCTATTAATTCACTCGTTAATTCAGACACAACTTCCTACAATATTTTTCAAGGTTTATAAAAAAAAAAATACAAAAATGCGATAATTTAAAAACAGGAAATCTCTTTGCATAAATACTTAAAGCTTTGGCTGCTCTAATATGTGCCTAAACACTGACTAATAAACCCCTTACTAATAAATAGATAACATTTTACACACCTGATATACAATCATTTATGCAACAAGTATTTCTATATTAAATATTTAATATCTCCCATAAAATAGAGCAGCATAAAGTTCATCAGCTTTTAGATAATTTTATCAGACAGTTGGCTACCATGTGACTTCCAGTGTCTCAATATGTATAAAGTATATAGTCAATACAAAATTGTTCCTTCCGTTCGGTGTATACAATAAAATAAAGAAAACAAAAAAAGTTCGAATTAATTGCACGTGATTAAAAATAAATTATTGAAAAAATGCGTTTGGGACGTTCTAAGTGGACTAATTATTATATTGTTTGGGCCAACCAACCACCGCCAACTTTAATACCTGTTTTCGGACTTTTGCACTGGGTTAGTATATAATAGTAGTATAATAATTAGTATAGGTTATTAGCAGGGAATTTTACCAAACCCTGCTAAACCCAGTGTATTAATCAAGATGGCGGTGGTATAACTAAACAAATAAATGGAAAATGGAACAAAATGAAATGAGTTCGATATTCAAATTCGAAACTGTTATGATAACGGCTGACAGTGTTACATAATTGAATTTCGGTAACAAGCGATTTCTAAATTAGACTTAGCGTTCCAAAAGAATTGATTATTATTTGCACATAGCCTATCAATGAAAGAATACTAATAAATCAATTGTAATAATTAAATCAATTTATTATTCAAATTGTAATGTGCTATTGATGACAGGCATAGACTCCGGAGGGAAGACGTTCAGTGGGCCACCGAAGCATCAAGTCATCAGGGCAGAAGTGGCGGACAGCATTAAAGTGTACATCATCAGGCAGAAACGTTGGCTAAAGACGTCGTAATACGATCGTACACGGCGTAATAACCCAAAAATAAATAACCATAAAATCTTTTTTTTCAATAATTTTTTTTTAAGCTCCAAAGACTGTGCGAGGAGAGGCTGAGCCTGCAACCGGTGCATAATCGGGAAAAACGCCAAACACGCTCCCAACATTTGTACACGGTTGACATTTGTCACACGAGAACGGGTCGCTTCTACGACTCGTTCGTGAGTTCAATAGCTCGGCTGTGGAACGATTTTCCGGCCTCTGTTTTTCCTTTCTCCTACAACATGGGTCTCTTTAAGACCCAAGTTCACTCCTTCCTCTCCTCAAAAAGACCCTTTACACAGCATCCCCAAAGATGAAATAGACCCCCGAGAGAAATTATTTTCCTCAAGGCCTCCTGTGTGGAGAAAACGTACAATTTGTCAATGATTTGAAATATTCTTATATTTCGCGAGTACTTATCGCCCGTTCCCCGATTGTGACGAATTCAAAGTTTTTGCAAGTATAAAAACATAACTTTTCAGGATTGCCAAAACAAGGTTAAACGAATGAATTGCTAAGTCATGTTTGTAAGTAAAGAGTTAATTAGACAAGGTTCATTGTAATCCAAAGTTTTGTTTTGTAACATGAATTTTCACGATTGAATTTGAGTAAACAAGAAGCAACAACTACCAACATTCTTCTTTTATCGACATACTTAATTAAACCTGACGTATTGTACCTACCTACATCCGCAAATTATATAATTCTGTATTGTTACTACACAGTTATTGAGTGGATCTAGAATTTGAATAACGATACAAATCATAACTCATTTGTGCCAAATACTTGTGTTCACAAGGCTGAATATTATGTTAGTTATTTGAAAGAATATTAAAACGGAAAACAATTTGATTCCAAAAACTTAATTCCTCACGATTTGTTAGAATTGAAATAAAACACTCAATTAAAACGATGAAAATACAGGGTTTTCCAATAAGAGGTGTTATTTTGATATTCAATCGTTAAAGATCAATGGTTTCGTTGCTTGTGTAGCACGTAGCGCCGTCTTATTGAAAGTAAACGTTGTCCAGATCAATACCATTCGATTCCGGCCGTAAAAAATTATTAATCATCTCTCGATAGCGCAATCCATTCACCGTAACTGTTGCTCCAGCCACATTTTCGAAAAAGTAAAGTCCAATGACTCCGGCGAACCATAAACCGCACCAAACAGTCACACGTTGAGGATAGAGAGGCTTTTCAACAATAATTCTTGGGTTTTCTGAGCCCCAGATGCGACAATTTTGCTTGTTGACGAAGCCACCGAGGTGGAAATGGGCTTCATCACTCAAGATGATTTGCATTTGATTCACTCAAGTGAATTTTAATAAGTTCAATGCGTTGTTGAAGCGTGTATCGTTCCATTTTTATTAATGGCGTAGTTTTTACTTGTCAAATGTCAAAAAATTACAGCTTCAAAAGTAGCATCTACTGAAATAGCGGGCTATTCAAAATAACACCTCTTATTGGAAAACCCTGTATTTGAGAAGGTACCTATTATAACTCGAATGCTCAAAAATTCTAAAAACATGGCTGATTTATGCAAACTATTATTAATAACTTCTTCCAAATTCAAAAGTTCTGTGAATGATTTTTTCAAGTTCTGTTATTATTTCAGTTCTGTCAAGCAACTAGCATATAATGATATATATATTTTTATTTATTTTATTTATTGAATAAATAGTTAATACATATCAAACAAGTCCTGCTAAGCCAATTGAATTGGCTTGTCAACAGGTGCTTAAAGTTTAGTTACATATACATTTTTAAAAGTTATAATTTACATCTTATATCTACAGAATCAACAATTTTTTCATAAAATTGTTCATACACATAAATATTTTTTTTCCGATAGCCAATTTTTCACCATATATTTAACCTTATTCATAGATTTACATTGCTTTATAGTGTAAGGTAATAAATTAAATATCTTCGGTATTTTGTATTCAAACGTTCTCTGTCCGTATTTATTATTAAATTTCGGAACTATTAACCCGTCATTGCGCGTGAATCTAGTACTGTATTTATGTTCTAATTTTTATTTATGCTGCAGGGTAAATATATACTGAATTATGATTTTTTGCCATAGAATAGCCTTAACAGGTAAAATTTTGGCACTCTGAAACAACAACGGTGTATTATGTCTCTGTTTAAAAATATTAGGGACGACTAGTAATTTTACAATTGCGTTTTGTACAACTTGGACTTGTTTCAGATTGGTTGCAGTAGTATTTCCCCATATGGTTAATCCATATCTTATAATAGATTCTGCCATTGACATATAAATTATTTTAAGTGTTTCAATTAATAGGAAAAAATTTAATGTGTACATTCTGCCAGCAATTGATCTGAGTCTTTTACAGGTTTTTTTAATATGTTTGTCCCATTTGAAAAAGCAATCTACTGTTACACCAAGATAGACATATTCCGTAACTAATTCTAAGCTTTCACATTTAAAATTAGTCGGGATATTTTTATGGATGCAATTAAATAACAGAATATAATAACAGAACTTGAATGGGACTTTCACAGAATACGAAAATTAACATTGAAATTTGATGAATTGTTCAAATTCTCCGAAACGACCCATTCTACGTCTATATATATTTAAAAATTAATGTTTCTTTGTTTGTCCCCTACGCGTTCCTATACCATTGATTCGATTTCGCTGAAAATTATTTGTTCTTATTTGTGCCAGGAGTGTTTAGAGGGTGGTTTGAATGGCAAAGAAAGTTGATAACGTACGGTAAAGACTTATAAGAAAGAGGTGGAAGGAGAATGTAACTTAATGACTTGTATGTGGAATGGTTGCAGAGGTCGGTACTAAAATTCACAACCTCAAAACTATACCCCAAACCTTTTATAATAGTAACATGTCAGCTAGTATCAAATAAAAAAAAATCTAGCAAAGATTTGTACATTCGGTGACAGGATAACTCATCAAAATGATAATTCAACACAACTATAAAAAGTGTTATAAAGTTATGAAAAGTCATGAAACAAAAACTAGGTTAAATAGGTTACAGATGTAACTAGGAGTTATCATGGAACCGTACATCACTCATATTAGATTTGTGGACAAATAATATAATTAATAATTCTTCAGTTTCCATTCCATAGGAAAAACGTAATTAATAGTAACAGTGATAGTATCGTAGTAGGTATTGTATCTCTAAAACTAGTTTACTTTAAATCCAAATAAAAAGTAGGTTCTTCCATATTACAAGTAGGTACAGTTTTTTTTTAATAAATGTTCCACCATAGTGTAAGAAATTTTCAAATCATTATTTATAACACTGCTGTCGGCATTCTTGTACCCAAGGTATGTTTCAATCAAAACTGAATTAACTTGTCGGCCTTTTTTGTTAAAATCATCCCGTTTTAACGAAGGAAGCAATTCCACAAAAAATAAGGGAGAGCGGTGTATGTTTTTTACGGCTGATCCAAGACCTCTTCATCCATTAAAAATGCATTATGAACCACGATTGGTTGAGAAATAGATATCCCATTGTCTACATTAATGGCTATATTGTGCATTATAATGAGTATGATGAAGATTTCAACATCTTACTGTTAATTATGGCCCATGCATTTAAGAGTGTAGGATGCTTTCAGTGATATAAGACCGCTATTTAGAACCGAAACGTTGTTTTAAATAGTTTAATGGCCAGATCTTCGAAACCGTCTTATTTGCTCTCTATTTTATGTCTAACTCCCTTCAGTTTCACCCAGAATTGGGGATGCCATATCAAGAGTCCTAACTGCTCCCAACCGGTGAGACTGAGACATCTCCAATTGGGGTAAGTTTGTTGCGAGGCTGAAAGTAGTGAGGAGGGGAAGGAAACAAAGAAGAGGAATTTAGGGGAGTACCTAGCCATTCAGATTTATTCACCGAATACGGCGCAAACCATTTCAAGCAACGTTTTAATACTGAAAGTTGGTATTACACCAGGGCGACACTGAGAGTATCTTCCACTCTGAGTTCCACTTACCATGGGCGGTTGGGACTCTTCACATAAGAAAACGCTCTGGACTTTTCAGTTTAGTCTTTATCAGAATAGTAAAAAGAATTTTCAGAATATCACATTTAATAGAGAGCAGAAATTCTGGGACCATAAACCACGTGTACCTACTCCTCATTGCCCAGAATACCAATTTGTTTGGAAAAAGATGTTGCTGGAACACATTCAGTTAGGTATAAAAAATGTTTTTAATTTTTAATTTCCATTAAAAGCGCCCGTAAAAAGTGTTTAATAATTAAATTTTAAAAATATGTCTTTTAATTAAAAAAATATTTCTTTTATTTGCATCGTCGGTCAAATAAGTTTTTTCTTAACCTTATACGAATACGAACATTTTCAGTCCTGAAATTGCTCATATTCCGCTTATAAAATTATTGATTCATGAGATTGCTATTTCTTGCGTAAGAGTGAGATTACATTATTATGAATACTCTTTTCATTGAATTCTTGGTATAGTATGGATACTTGGGGGGATATTTTTTTTCACGGAATTCTTTTATCGAAAAGCAAGCATATTTTCTTGTAATCTGCTCTAACACAGTCGTTGTTAGTGTCCTATCAAAACGGGCAAACACACAGAGGAAACGTCGTATTATAATATTTATAAATAATATTAATATTTTCATTATCGATATAATATTAAAATTAAAATAATTTGGCATTATCAGACTATAAAAATATTACGTTTTTTATTTCGGCTACTGGCATTATACCTAGCTCTCTTATTTAAAATTTAGCTGTATTAGATCTGTCAAAGAATTTATACATAAATATGCGAAAATCATTCATTTTAAATACATGTAGATGAAGGATTACGTAAGATTTTTTAAATATTTATATTGAGGGATCAGTAGGATTTATAGGTCCAATTAGAAGTTCTACCGAGCCGAACCCTCTGATATGAAAATATCTGAAGTCGGTGAATTAATTTCCCATTTGATCTCTTGTGATTTGACGTGTTGTTCTTGTATTATTTTGGGTAGGATTTAACCGGGACATAAAGTCGGAAAAATACACGAAGGACAGCCAAAAAATTTCAAACTTCGCTTGTACAATAATTTAACTGGTACAATAATTTATTGATCAAACGGTAAATACTTTTTTTATTATTTATTCCCTACATTCCAGACAACCTATTTTACAAAGCATGTTCATAGTTTGAGATTAATTAAAAAAAAAAGAAAGGAAAAACTAACATAAAAAACACATTTCTCATTATATGTCTAAAAATAGTTGTTCCTCATCGTATGTGATACGACGTGTATTTTTATACTACCACAGTTTTTTAATAATGAATACAGCATTTTAAAACAAAGCTATGTAGTTTTTCGTCCAGATTTCGTACAATATTCCGTGTAATCGTGTATTAAAAAATATTATGTACTTAGGAACGGAGTAATTCAAATTGGAATTTAGTTACAACAAATGCTAAATATCTACATGTTTATTGCTAACACAGAAAACCAACAACATTAAGCTTAACAGTTATTAACTCCCTTTTTTGGGGCTTTTACTTATGAATATTAAGAAATATACATTATTTATTGTACAGAACTGAATTGCTTCATTAACAACATTTTATATTTTTTAAAATGTAAATTGAAGATGTCCACGATCTTGGTATAATTGTTTCCCTCCATTAGTATTCTGGGCAATGAGGAATACATATGGTAGTTAGTCCCAAAATTTCTGCACTGAAATAAATCCTGACATCTAGTATTACGTCGTGGAATCCGGAAGCTTATCAATTATTTTCATATTAATTTTATTAGTTAAGCAGAATTTGAACAACCGCAGAAGGGCCCGATGGGATTACAATGGAAAAATCGGTTTCGTGGATGGGAAATGTCATGATATTTGAACCATTATTTTAAGATAGCAGATATAAACCCGCTGACTCTGTTTGAAAACTTCAACGGTTATTTTTAAAAATAACAGAGGGCGCCACCTCCGTTTGCAACAATCCAAAACTGTACAGCCATTAAGATAATAACATCAGATGTTAAGACAAATCTAATTGAACGTTTTCATAATAATACATATTTTTTTTACTTTGATTGATAATTTTACCGACGGATTTAATGTGAAACTGCATAGATTGTACCACAAAGATATAGCTCGTGTCTCCCACGCAGTCTACCGGCGAGAAAAAATGTTATTATGCAGATTAGGAAAGTATCTATGCCATACTATAATGTACTTTCGAACATACGGATGTATCTAATATGAAGAAATACTTCGAAAGTTCACTATTCCGGTGAAAACACGATTATTTCGCAAATAAATTATGTAATTCAAATTCAAATTTGTACAGTGCTTGGGTTCAATAATGAAACCAACCGTAACCTAAGTGGAGATTTTAGTATTTTTAAATTTATTTTAGTATTATTCTTAATAGCATTTAAATTTTCTTCTAGATTTTATTGTTGAATTCATGTAATTATTGTTTATTTTTAGATTCTCTTGAATTTCTTAAAAAAAATTATTTACAAATAATTTCTGTTTATTTTTATGAATCTTCAGAATTATTTGTATTTCTTATATATTTTCATATGTATATAATTATATGGGACATGTGGGGTTGCACTAACCTCCCCACATCCAGGAATTAAAATTATATTGATATTACCTATCGTATACTAGTCTAGATATTTTTCTCTGCACAAAATCGTTGCGATAGCAAATAAAAGAAGCCCCAGGCAGATTTTTTAAAAGATTTTCTTTCAGTTTCTCACAGTGGTAGAATACTTTCAGTATAGCCCCGGATAAAAAGAACAATTCAACATCTAAATGTTGATTCGAATGGCTTAACCGTGTTTGGCAATTTGATTTGAATAGCCAGATTTCTTTGCAACCCTCATCTACCTCATTTCACACTTCCTTCAGCCTCACAACATACCCCAATTGTGGATGCCATAGTCCTACTGGCTACAGATAGTTGGGAGTAGTTGGAACTTTCGTGCGGAATTCACACAAAACAAAAACTTTGCTTCGGCTGTAATAGGTAAAACACAACGCAATTAAGAGTGATGAGAACGATTTATTTTACGAACCGGAACCATGTTCCGGCTTGCTCCAGTTCAATCAACCACTGAATGTAATTCGTATTAAATTAGGGTCAGTCTTACCCAGCAGGTATTTTGAAACGTTATTTATTCATAATTTGTGTACGTGCAGGAGTACTTTCAAAAACGCATCTTTCTTACAGCCCAATCTAACCATTATTTCACAGCATATCTTAAAATTTATAATATGATAATGTAATATACACATACATATAATATACACATAAATGTAATAAAAACATAAATGCAATATACAAATAATACTAAATATGCATAAATGTAATATACACATAATTTAGTATACACATAAATGTAATATACACGTAATGTAGTATACATATAATGTTATATACACATAAATGCAATTTACACATAATGTAGTATACATATAAATGTAATATACACATAATGTAATATACATATAATGTTATATACACATAAATGTAATTTACATATAAATTTATTATACGCATACATGTAATATAATGATTTAATAACATTAAAAAGCGTTATTTTATATGTAATACACACATAAATGTAATATACATACAAATTTATTATACACATAAATGTAATTTAAGATTTAATAAATATTAAAAAAGCGTTATTTGAACTTTGGTAATTTAGCAAAATTCAAATGCAAGTGCCAAATATGCAAGTATAAAAAATATCATAAATTATTAACTTTGTGAAAAGTTGAGAAACTCTGAGTGTAAAATGAACATACCTTGAATAGTTATTGATTGCGATTTTCTCCAATATTTTTCTTTTTCCGTAAAAAGATCAAACAGAAGACAATCCACCTGTCTTTGCACCACAGTCAACACTCACTTCACTTTACTATTTAATTTAAATAAAATGTTTATAAATTAATTAAATTTTCCAGAGTCTGAATATTAATCCGAGGAGCTTTTAACCACGTGTTACGAATGTTACTATTAAAATCATAATCCACTGTCAAAAATTTTCCACAAAAACACTGTAATATTAAAGTTTTAAAAAATAAATTATTTCGAGATTGCAGTTGTATTTAGTTTGTGCGAAAGATTTTAAATGTCGAATTTACATTCTCCATTTTCAATTTTGTGAACTTGTATTAAATAATATCGTTTTGTATAATTTACGTGTTGGCGGACATCGCGCCGAAACCGGCACGGTGAAAATAAGAAAAACGGAAGCGCTGCAAAGGCGAAACTGGTTCGTTCGTTCGGATGTAAAAATGCGCAAAGAGAAAGGTGTTCCCGGGCAGCGACATGCGCGGCGTACTGCGCACTCGACGGTCACTGAACAACTGTGCTGTCGACTTGCTCTCTCCCGCCCCCTCTCCACAAAGCAACGGTCCGCGAGCACCCCAGACCCAAATGGGGCGCGCACAACTAGCTGACAAAACTAACACACTCATCAAACAAACTAAACAAAGCAATAAACTATCAAACACTCAGTAAATACACTTTTACTTTGTGTCTCTTTTCTTCTGGACCCATAATCATCCTCAATATTCAACAATATGAATTGACCTTATTGCCCAATCAAGGCAGTGACAATATTTTTTACCAGTTTATAGGCATTAAGTAAAAAAAAAATCATTTAATTTCCTCTTCTGTAACAACTTTGGTGCATGTTTTTTCACTGAGTTTTCAGTTCATTCTACCTGCTGGTTTTAGTCTAGCCATCGAAGCCCAAGATGCCAACATCTCTTGAGTAATAAGACTCCTGGTATGCAGATCGCCATATCGCATGTCACTATCAACAGGTTGGTCAATAATACATGAGCCAAAGTGCATAACTACCGATGACACCTGAAAACCTCAAGGGAATTCGATAATACTCTACGTGCGTAAAACCCATTGTTTACAGGGTGTTAAGAAACTTACTTGACTTACATTAACCAGTGATTCGTGACATTATTTGGAGTAAAAAATGTAAATGAAATTTTAATCGGTGACGGTGTTTTTTTTTCTCAAAAACCATTCTTTCAAATGTGGACAACGGCTACTCAGTCAAGTAATTGCCCAACCCCTCACATAGACACTAGATGTCCAATTCCTACTAATTTTCTATGTTTTGTAGGAAAACAAAAAAACTCAAGAATCTCTAGCTAAAGTAAGTCAATTACGTCCCTCAATACCCTGTATTTATTGACACTTTGCGAGTTTTTTCAGGAAGCTGAAGCTTTCTTTGTAGTGCAAAAAATTGAAAAATATTATTCCTTTAAATTATTTTTGGAATAACTTAATTAGTAAAAGCTAACATTGTAATATTCAATCGTTGAAGACAATATTAGCGACTCTCAAACAAAAGTTATAAACAGCAAAATCAGCATAAAAAAACATACCAGACTTGTAGAAATGTCAATAGATGTCGCACATTAAAATAAAACTCGAGATATTTACCCAAGACACTATCTAGATTGCATATAATTCAGGAAGAATCTTGCAATCATACATAAAGGTAGAGCAGCCAATAAAAATATGCGTTAAGAAAATAAAGATAATGTTGGTAATTCTTAGTCTAAGTATGATTCAGTTGAAACATAAACACGACCAAAGGGGATAGGGTCGAATTAGCTCAGTGATAGCGCAAAGTCCAGGCAAGTCTGAGGTTCTGGGTTCAATTCCTAGATGTGACCGATTTTTTTCGATTTTAAACGAAACTTTTTGTTTGAGAGTCGCAAAGTCTCTTCAATGATAAAATTTTAAGTATTATGAGGCCAATTGACGCAACTTGGTCGATAGCATAATCTATAAAACATTAAAAGCTATGAAAATCTTGATAAAGTGTAACTTGAATTAAAACTGACGTTGTTAAAACATTACGTAAATTTATATGTGATTTTTTATTTTATGTTTAAAGGAAACGACAACAAAGCGATTTGATATTAAAGTTTGTAATACATTTGTCTAATAAAATAAGTATATTTTTTCGTCATCAGTATTTTTAGTTACAAAAAACAATAATAAAATTTGAAAGCGTATTTTATCACTTTTCAGGCTTTCAGAAATATTCTAATTATGCTGATTTTATTGCAAAGCAGATATACTTAAACATATTATCCCTGAGGCCTGAAGATTTAACGAACTGTTGTTTTCCACAAAATCAACTATAAGTATCTGCGTAAAAAGTCCAAAATGATCAATGCAACTCGTTAACGATATGGTTTTCGATCAGAGAATACAACTTTTTAATCATACGCACCAAAGGGACAGGTGCATTATTCTTAGTAAAATGAGTAGGATAATTTGAATTTAATAATGGGCACGCTTGATGCAGTTTCTCGAGTCAAACAATACTATAATTTCTTTGTTAAGTTTTGATCGATGTTTTTCCTTTTGCGATCGTGAGTGTTTAAGAAAGAATTTGTTACGGGAACCACCATGAATAATTTCTTATAGAGCTTTGACTCATGATTACGAATCTCAATTACCAATGCTCTTTATTTTATGTATATTTATTTATATATTTATTGTTTTTGTGTTTGATTCGTAGATCGTCATTTAATTATTTTTAATTGAATTAAAATCAAATTTAATAATATAATTATTAGGTTCTGCAAGTATTTTTTGATTTTTGTTATTGTTACAGATGTTTCGGTTTTCAAGGCCAGACGAAAATGGCTTGAAAGCCGAAACAGCTGTAACAATAACAGAAACCAGAAAATACTTGCACAACTTAATAATTATATTATTAATTTTGATTATAATTCAATTAAAAAAAAATGTATTTATATATATATATATTATTTACATGTATATGTGTGAAGGCCACAGGCTAATAAAGATGAATGTGACATTTTTTGAAGTTTTGAGAAAACAGCAAATGTTTACTTTGAGCAGCGATAACTATTTGACTATTAAGAAAAACGCAAAAATTGTATTCGTGTATGTCAATATTATAACTTGGAATTGTGATAGTTTTTTATTGTTTTGTTAAGGAGACAATGTGCTATGTAAGCTTCTAAACACGATGGCGGCAAAAAATGTTTTTGTTTTAGACATTCTTCACTTTTAGCCTGTACCTTCATATATTTGTTATTAGTCCGTCTGTTTATTTTTTTATTTCACTTTAGTTGGGAAACAAACGGTTTAATAGAATTTTTTTATATAATTTTACATGTCTTCTGGTTTGCTTAACCAGTTTCCGCTTAAAATGTATTTACACAAAACAAAATTAAATGCTAAAAGGAAAACATAATTTGTAAAGTTGAACTGAGAGAAAAAGAAATTATATTAAAAATGTGACAAAAGAAGGAAAAAAACATAAAAAATTTCATGAGAACAGTAACTTAAAGATCATAAACATAGCAGAGGGTATTCCTAAATTTTTTACATTATTTAGTTCGCATTAAAAAAATTATATTTTTTTTCCTTCTTTTGTTTATCTTTTGTCACATTTTTTACATTATTTAGTTCGCAATCAATTAATTTTATTATCTGTTCTCTAACTTACTAACTAACCATCACGCCGTTTCTCCGCAGGGGTATGCAGAGAGGCAGACTGCCAAACAACTCGGTATTGGAATACACTCCTTGCTTCCATACTATTCTGTTATTCCGACTGTTCTGTTATAATGACATGGCCCGACTCAAGGATCTGGTTCATTTGATCGTGCCATGTCTTTCTCGGGCGTCCCCGACATTCGCGTCATATATTCTTATAACACTTCTTTCTTCGTTCATTCTCTCTACATGCCCAAACCATTTAAGCGTCCGTTTCTTAATCTTACTCACATAGATTACATGCAATCCTCCATCCTTTGGTTAATGTAAATCAATTTTTGCGTGTTTTCCATTAGAATCCTTCCCTAAATTGTTTTTTTTTTACTGAATGCTGTGCGTTCCAAATACTGATAAAATGCTAATTGGATTTTGAAAAAATACACATGTAACCATCACCCACCCAGAATGTAAGTCGTGAGGTAGAGAGTCTTTCTCGACTACGTATTCCTGTACCATGTCTTCCTTTGCTGTGTCTTCCTCCACTTCGCCGTTCTCTAGTACATATTCATGTACCACGTCTTTCTTTGCCGTGTCTTCCTCCACTTCGCCGTTCTCTAGTACATATTCCTGTACCACGTCTTCCTTTGCTGTGTCTTCCTCCACTTCGCCGTTCTCTACTACGTATTCCTGTACCACGTCTTCCTTTGCTGTGTCTTCCTCCACTTCGCCGTTCTCTACTACGTATTCCTGTACCACGACTTTCTTTGCTGTGTCTTCCTCCACTTCGCCGTTCTCTACTACGTTTTCCTGTACCATTTATTTTATTAATCTTCCCCCGAGATTCGTCATCATCTTTTTCAGAGGCGTGCTATTGTATAATATCACTCGTCATGAAGAGATCACGAAGTTAGATTTAAAAAGATTTACTATTTTAAACGATATAAAGTGGAAATGCAGGCGGAGTTTTATCTAAACAAATTCCCAAATTCCTCTCTGAATTTTGATACCGTACACATATATTTTATATTTATCATATAATACAGTTGGTGCAAAATATCTTAAAATCGGTCCAATATTGGAGAAGATAACAGGGGAAAACTAAACCTCGGTATTCATTGATGATTTTATTTAGGTATAATCAGCTTGAGTGGCAATTGTCCATTTCGCTCAGTATTCGGGAGGGTTGAAGGTAGTCTACAGTGACAGCAACAGTTTTGTAAAGTACTTATTATTCAAATTTCTCTGCGACCGCGTTTCCATTTTGATTTCTGACAACGCAGCGTAGGGTACAAAAAGTTGATACTTTTATAATCATCTGTGTTTCTTACTAAATATGTTTCGGTCACCCGAGGGATTGCAATGAGTTTTCTTAATTTGTTACCAGCATTTGTACCTGCAATTTAAATTATCTTGATTTAAACCACAGTTACAGGCGCAGGTAAACACGTATCTACTTATTGCAGTCGCTTACCTTCGCGAATAATGCAAGTTGTCAACGATGCAATGATAATAATACATGCCTGGTTATTTCTTACGTAAATTGCGTCATAACCAACATGTAACAGGTAACTTGTCTACAATTTAGTTGGGCTGGCACTACTGTGAATAATTTTGATAAAATTCTATTGATCCTCTTAACAGCCGACAATATTTGGCATATCGTGAAAACATGGTTAGAAGCATATTTCCCAAGCTGGACGCCAGAAAACGCGTAATGCAGGAAAACAATGATTTTATGAATATAAATACTTAAGGTTCATTCGTTAGTTTCTATTTTAACCGCCTTTAGAGACTAACATTTTATTTTATTTGATGTATTAATCAGGTACTACTGATCTCCCAGTTTATTTGAATCTACGAACATGAACATGAACACGAACCAGTTAAATTCAATCAACAATTATTGAAAACTAGGCACGATCAATTGAACCAAATACTTGAGTCGGTCATGTAAAGAGTCAGAATAACATAAGGGTATGAATGAGACGATCCATGAGTCTAACTGAAGCAAGGAGTGTACACCAAGACCGAGTTATTTGGCGGTCTCTCTGCCTACATCTGCGGGAAAACGGCGTGACGGTTAGTTGCTTACTTACTTCCCATTTGTATACAGAAATAAAAATGAAAACTTTATGTTTATTACTTATTTACGAATGTGGAATGAAAATTCCGAAGAGCATGTAATTTCATTTGTTAATTATATTCAAATATATTACTTTACCGTGTTAACAATTTTAAACAGATTTAATTTAAATTTAAAATTAGATTTCTTATTTTCGAAATCCAGTACGGAAACTTTAGCTATAATTTTAGAGAAGTAGTGCGATTTTTCATGGACCACTGCGCATTATCGGGGCTGTTGAACAGTACGTACATACCTGGGTTATTAAAAAATGTTAGCATGTCATCATGAAATCTGTAATTTTCTAGAGTGGTACTCTAAAATGTTAGCATATCGTCATGAAACCTCTATTTTTGATTCGTACTCTAGAATATGATATTATTGCTGAAAGACCACCATTATGTTGCTTGGAATGGCTTCAATTGTGTTAAGTGAACAGATCAGGGGGTATAGCACAGTGAAATCGATAACTTTACAATATCGGATCAATAGGGGTAACTACTGATGATTTAATACCGATTACCCGAGCACGGTCGCGCCGATGATGTCCAGACCGATATTGGCAATGCAACAAATAAGTAATCGACTTAGGCTGGTAACACAGCAGGTATTTATTATCTATGAATTGAAATATAAATATCCATTGGCAGTCCGAATTTACTTTTGACACTAAAACGGCAGTTAATCAGTTAATGAGGTCTTTCATTTCCAACATATAATGTGAATAAATATCATTTCTACAAGCTCGAACAAATGTAGCATCTTGCCCCGAACGGATTAAATCAAAACCTCCTAGATCACAAGGCCGGAACACTCATTCAAAGCAGCCTCCTAACTTGTGGGGATTTAACAAAAAAATTCGTTTTAATTTTTTTTTTTAATTTTTTTGTAAACTAATGTTTTTAAGACAAGATTTTTTTATGCATAGCACAAAGGGTAACAATTATTTTATAAGCAACATTAGTTTACCAAAAAAAATATAATTAATATTTGACAAGTTCTAGTATTTTTCACCAAAAAATTGAGACAATTTGTCTCGACGCCATCTAGTGAGAGAGTTTGCACTTACAATGCCTTTCTCATATAAAATAAAGTTGGTTGTTTCAGGTGAAAAAATGTAATACGCAGTAATTGTTGAATGAAACACTAGTATATATTGAATTATTTTGCGGATAAGAGATAATCCGACATAGCTCAGTGGTCAGAGCTGTCGACCGGAAATCGAAAGGACACGGGTTCAAGTCCCGTTGGCGTCATGTATCTTTTATCAGGAAATTTTTCAATGTGGATGAGTGTTTCAGGCTAATAATTATTGCTTATAAAATAATTGTTATTTTTTTTTGTTGTTCAAATTATTCTTATTTATTAAAATATTTTAAAATGCTATAGTTAGGTAATTAAAAAAAAAAACATTTTTTGGATGATCTCATACAAGTCAGGTTGCTGATTTGATTCAGTGTCCTGGCCTTGTGATCTAAGAGGTTTTGATTAAACTCGACGTTAAAGTACGAATTCTATCAATTCTAAGAACTTCGTTCATTAATAATCCAATAATTTTATGTAACGAACGATATTATTAAAAAAGCTATGTATCAATACACAGTTAACCGAAGCTTATCAGTTGCTATGTAGGACGCGCTAAAATTTGTATATCGTCGGTTGGAATATTTCTTATCAATTTACCGTGCTCGCAAATATCGCTACCTGATCATAGATTACGGATTTAGTCAATATCGCGTTGACGTAGGTCTTTATCGATTTCCGTGCTAGACCTCTTGAATATCTAGGTACCGACAAACCCACCCTTCTCCACCCCATCTCCTTACCTTACCCATTCCATTCAGTTCCACACATGCTCCATTTGGTGTTGCCATATATTTATTGATTTATTTTAAATTAAATAAAAACATTAATTTAAAAAAAAAACAAAGTCAAAATTCTTCCCAAACCACTGGCTTCATTTGGACTCTTCGTGCATTAAAAAAATATATGTATATATTATTTTGATTTTTTTCAATGATTTAACTAACCTTCAACTGCTATTGGCATAACTTAATGAGTAAAACCTCAAATTGTAATATTTAATTTCTGAAGACAATATTAACGACTCTCAAACGAAAGATGTGAAAGAGAAAAGATTCAGTCGTTTCCAGGAATTAAACCCAGGTCCTCTTCGCTGTCGGGGAAGTGCTCTGACCACTAAGCTTTTTCGACCGTATCAACTTACGTCATTTTTAAATGTATCATAATTTCGACTAATAGGTCTTTAAGTGATCAAAAGATATTCATTTAATTTACTTGAAAAATCGCTCTAAGGGAACAAAAAATTAAATATATATATATATATATATATGTTAGAAGTGAAAAAGATAAATTACTTCTTTTCGGAATTGCATTGTTTTTTTCGCATACAAAAATATTTTTCCATTGAATAATATTTATTTTTCTTCACAAACAATTTTACTTATTTATCTAAAAACTACCTTAAAAAGTAGAAAAAATATTTGTTTTTTTACTTTGTTTTATTTCTTAGAATTACCTTCCGAAGTTAGTGCACTTTACCCACGGACGCCTTGTATTTGTTGAGACGCTATGACATGATGATGGTAGGAACATGAAAATACTATTATCACCTAGTTTAAAACGCTTGTAAGTCAAGCCGTGGCAGGTAATGTGATGAAAATAATCGTCTATTTAATTCTATTTCCTGAGGAGTCGTGTTTACTTTGAAAGCATAACTTTTAGCACTAATTCCGGAAGGTCATGTGCAACCATCTGTGTTATTTCATATTCCCTAACCGTAATAAGTAATAACCACTGAACAATTAATCGCTAGAAGTGTGATCTACACTGATTGGAAAGTAAACCGATGAACCCAATTTACTTAAGACCTTTCGACTCCTAGGCACCAAATCAGCCAATGAATATAGAAGTGAGCTCACTTCTATAACTCGGACACGCCCAAAATACATTTCTATGTGTTTACCTCATTAGTGGCAGATAATAACAATAGCACACATAGGATACGCAATAGTTTATTATTTTCAAGTATTATTGAATAAGTTATAGTAGTGCCACACAATAAATGTAATTGGAAGATAAGCTAATGGTCGGTTGTTTCACAGAACTTCATAAAATTTCAAAGTTAATATTCATTTTCTATGAGAGTTGTGTTTTTATTCAATTATGGGCCAGTTGTCTCATTCAACTGAAATAATAACAGAACTTGAATATTAACGTTGAGATTTGACGAATTTTTCGAGTTCTGTGTATGGTGAACTGTGTGTACCAGGTTATTTTATTATTTTTTTTTTTTAATATTAGAATGATAATAATAGTCTGAATTCTCGGAAAATCAGTTCCAGTTTTGAAAATGGCAAAGGGGTATTTTTACAAATTTCGAATACCGTTAAAAAATTACTGATTTGGTGATTGTACTAAAAATGTATAATTTTAATAGTTTCATACAAAGCCATTGATATTAAAAACGATCTAAAACTGCACATCACAACTGAAACGGTTCCAACTGGCTACAACGTAGAAAACGCCAATGTCTGGTAAGACAGCCGTCACCAACTTCGCCCATGGAGACGTAAACACCACCAAATTCACAAATAAAACAAGTTGTTTTGGCGGCAAATTGAGAATGGCACATTATAAGTCGTTGTAGAAAATTTATTCGTAAACATAAAAATAAAATATTCGAGAATAAAAAGAAAAACAATGAAAATACCCCATTAAAATAATTTTCTTTAAAAGATGTAAAATTTATTAAATATAGCTTAGTACTTTATCGCTTGTATTTGAATTTTTCAAACAAACTGATCCAATTTTGAAAATGACACCCAGTTCTATAGTTCATTGAACTAGACTTACACAGACAGACCACCGAAATTAATATTTTTGATAATATTGTTACTTCTTCAATAATTGCAAAATTAATTTGTTGCACCATTTTTATTTCACTAAAATACAAAGTGGTAGCGGATAGGTAGGTACTGCATTAATTCGTATAGGTACCGCGGAAGTGTCGACCAGTTATTATAACGTAACCTACCCAATGCAGTTCTACCCATTGCCTTCATTATTTGTGAAATACTGAATAAATTATTCCAAAGCAAAATTTCAATAAATATTTCTATTAAGAAATCATATGATTTGTAAGTAGGTACTTAAATATCTACCTATAGAACATAATATATATTTTTTAATATGGAATAAGGAATTATACAATTCGTCCAAATAAACGTCACTATCTCAACAACAATCCTCTTTTCAAACTTTCTTCAGGCAGGTAGGTACCATAATATTGAGCACATGCAAATAAGAAAGTCCAAATAAGTACGACGATTTTAAAATCTTATATACAAGTAAAAAAAATTTTTAACTGAAACATTAAAATGGCCTCCATCTTGAATTGGAAACGGAACGTACAAATAAAATTTACAGACAGACGAAATGCAAAACGGTCGAGTTAAAACAATACTTCGATTTTCGTGTTGTCACTACTATGAACTAAGTTCAAGCCGTTGGGGGCTGAGAGGATGGACCGCCACACGAGTATGTCTTGGCTCACATTCTTTGCTTCATTCACATTCATACATGTGTAGATACTCTTGAAATGATCCTTACTTGTTTCGGGAGTCTCCGAATGCATCTATCATTCACTTTTATATCTATTATATGCTCTTTACGCCAGTTTCTTCGTTCATTCACTTTACTTGTTTAAACCATACCTTATAATGTACTAACCACACAAGTCCCTTTATCAATATTTTTCACGGTGCTTACATCAGACTTGCATTCTTTCTTAATCTCCACATCTGAAAAAAAAGGTTTTACCGCACATACGCCTCAGGGAGTTCATAAAACGAACAGTTTATACAAAATAATTCACATGTAATCATATGAGCATTCGCTCATAAGTTATTCTCACATCCTTCTCTAATAAGAAAACAACGGATTAATGGGTTTTTGTTCTGAGGTAAATATGAATTATTATGGATGGTAATTTGTTGCGACTGATTATTTATGTAATCACGGTTGGTTACAAATACAGAATGCATGCAACGTAGCCAGCAGAGTGCGTCTAATACACATTCTGCTGCAGTGATGCTGCAACCGATGTCATAACATCAGAGGGTCTAGTTCCCATTAGTGACTGGTCCAGAAACTGGTTATCTTGTCCCTCGACCTCAGAGATTCTCCTATGACAGCTTACACCTGGTGTACACGTCGTATGTTACACGTTACACGCCACTGATGCTAACACTCCTGTATTTTACATTCCAACCATGATAATGAATAATTACCCCTTCGGTTTAAAAAATTTATCTATTTGTTCTTCTGATGTTAGCTACTTCAAAATGTTTTAACATAAATAATTATTTATTTAAAAGCCCATTGTGCTTTTACATACATAACACCGTTCTACATTTTTTATGACAGGCACATAATAGTCTTCTTGTCTTAATAACAAACTGGTACAGTTAAGGATTATTTCATATCTGAATGTAAATTTGCTTTTTGAAGCATGCAAAGTCTCTCAAGTTAAATAGGTATTTCAGGGCAAGTTTCATTCTCCACACGATGTAATCTCTGGGGAATGAAACTTTCCCTGGCATACCTATTTAACTTCAGGGACTCTGTTAAATAGGGGCAAATTTCATTCCCCACACCTATGTATTGTAAGTTCTTTCCGTCCTACAGTGAGTTTTGTAGCTCATCGGGATTGCTTTAGCAAAAAAAAATCATTAATAATTAAAAACGTACACATTTTTTTTGAACTTTCAATGGCACCTATCAAAATGTATACCAAATAAATATCCGTTTATTGACCTAAAAACGATTGTGATTTATTATTATTTGGGATCCCTTACATATTTTTTCACTGTACGTAGATACCATGAATTTCTAAACACCATGCAAATTATTCAATTCATTAACTAATGCTAACAATAATAATAATTATTAGTATCGTACCGAAATTTATATTTATAAAACTTGTCCGTGTAAATTCAAACCATGTCACAGTGTGCAATTTTTTGGGGAACGCGAGAGGCAAATGAAACTTCCGCCCATTCAAAGCGCGTCCACGCCCGTAACTGATGTTTTTTTCAAGTCTTATTTTGCCTTAACTGAATCATACTTCGAATAAGAACTACCAACATTTTCTCACCGCACGTTGGCTGCTATCTTTATGCTATGTGCCCCGGCAAGGCAAGGGTCTTGGTTTCAAGTTCTGAGATGTTATCTATATTTTTCTGTTTCAGATTTTCGTTTAGGAATCGCTAATATTGTCTTTCATAATAATTATTACAATTTGTGGTTTTACTCATTAAGTTATTCCAAAACAAAAAAAAATATTTATATATTACCATATTTTATGTTCGGTTTAAACTTCCACTGAAAACGTCAAATTTTATTTCATTTCACCGATTGTTTTCTATTTTATTTTTATGTCATTTATCTTCATACATTGTACCGGACGGTGTGTACCGCTCTCGGCGGCTGTCATTTCATAATGGTCGAAGCGCGGAGCGGGAGCGTGGTTTTAGAACTTACGTTGAGCTTCGATACCTCGAGCCCCGCTCGCCCCCGCGTCACTTCCCCTCAGCGCGGGCGCCCGGCCGTCCCAGGCGACCGCCAGGAACCAATCAACGCGCCCCTAAGCAACGCCGTACGGCACAATATTTTGAATTTAATATGTATTGAAATATTTAGACTAAGTTTGAGAGAGTTCGGCCGTAGATATTACGAAATAAAAGACATTGATAAAACAGCCGGACTCTCCTTAGCATAACTAGATAATAAGAATTTGTGTAAAATTAAATATAAGAAAATTAATTACGATTTCCCCTGAATATGTTGGGCCGGGGACCCCCACACTGAATGAATTATGTACAACTGATTAATAAATAAAAATGCTAGGGAGGAGTGGTTAGGATTGATTAAAAGAGCATAAAGAGTAGAGTAGTTCTAAAGGTTGTGACCTCCGCTAATTAAATCTTAGCGGACGTCACAGCCCGCGAATGAAGGCAGCGCGTCGACCCGCCCTCCCCAAAGTCGGGAGAGGGGGATTGCACAATAAATACGGCGCGCCAGCCTTCAGCTCTCTCTCTCTGCCTTGGACCGCCACCAGCTACTCTACTCTGCTCTTCCCGACCACTTCTCTCTGGATCTGAACTTGGATACTTCTTTGACTTGGCTCCCCCCTGGATTTCTGCCCCTGCCTGCCTCCTCCCGCACCGAGGATAAAGCAGATTCCGGCCCCGAACGGAGCAAGGATAAAAGTAGATTCCTTTACCGACCCGAGCAAGGGTAAAGCAGATTTATACCCGGACCTAGCGGCTAACTACGGACTGACCGGCCCCCTATATTACAGTCTGTGTAAAAGACCTAGCTGGTCGATTACATACATGTACACCTTAATTTTAGGCTTTTATTCTTAAACCATGGAAATGTGATAATGATTACTAAAAGCTTTGACTTTGATTTTTTTTACATACCACACTTTATTTTTGCACTGTAGGGCGCTGTACAAATATGACCTCCTAGGCTCTATTAAATTATCTTTCTTTATTCCACCCAATATTGTTATCAACGACTAGTCGTAATGTTAAACGTAATGTTTACTTATAGCAACTGATGACGGAAACGTAAAGGAGAACACCTTTCTCTATTTTACAGGAGAATTTGTTGATTAAGATGAATTAATCTTAAGAATAACTCATCTCAATTAGTTTCCTTAAGTAACATTCCATTCTTCAAATAAGTTTAAAATCATTTTATTTTTAATTACCTACATACTGTAATAAAACCATGTACACTCCATTTCCAGCCACAAGCTAATGCTTCTATGGAAGAGGGGTCTTGAAATATTTGATCATATATTGTAACAAATAAACAAAAATGTACTTATATAATAAAAAAATAAATAGATAAAATAAATATTTTCAATCAGACGGACCGTTCTCCTTTGCATAGAATCGAGTAGGTTTTTCAAGTATTGTGGGGATCCAGATCAGAGGTGGCTCCCAAATTTAATTGATAAGTGTACTTGAGATTTGTACAGGGTTAGCAGATGGTTACTATTGAAGAATCTGCTATCCCTATACAAGACGCCCAGTTAGCCGGTCTGATATACTTACTCTAAGCATTTCAATGGTCTTCATTGGGAAGGGTGTCCACAAAATTGCACCAGACAGTTATTGATCTCCCTCTTTGCCGAAATCAGATACGCTTGGGTTTTCGAGACGTCGAAACTGACTAAGTTGGCCTTACCCCAGGTACGAACCTTCTCGAGGTGGTGGTAAAGTTTTGTCTCAAAACTTCCCGAGCTGTAAGGAATGGTGCTGTCGTCAGCGTAGCAATGAATGGGTGCACATTCAACGAGATCGTTGATGTGCAGCAAAAATAGTGTCGGCGACGACACAGATCCTTGTGGCACCCCCCATTGATTTAGCTCGAAGAGGAAGAAGAGCCGTCAACTACGGCAATGAGAAAGGCATTATATTATTTATTTTTTTATTAACCAATATATACATATAATACATAATTAACCAATATATATAATATACAATATTAGTGGTAACAATACCTCCCTAATTGAGAAATTCTCGTGTTTAGGGAGGGAGCACTATCAAATTGACAGTACTATACATACTTATCAGTTGTTACAATTTGAATGCATGAAGGACTACTTTTTTTTATACATAATGAAAATATAAGTTGCAATTTTTTTTTTTTTTTGTACATAATGAAAAATATAAGATGGCATTTGTTTTGTACATAATGGAAATATAGGTTGGCACATCGTAACACATACTTAAAAATTATTTAATAGTAAAATGTTTTTTGAGTTTTTGTTTAAAAATTTCATAATTCCTCTCGGATTGTATGTCTATAGGGAGTTCGTTAAAGCATTTATTATGGTAGTTAGTCCCAGAACTACTACACTGAAATAAATCCCGACTTCCAGTATATAGTGTTATGTAGTGGAATCCGAAAGTTTATCAATGCAAGCAATTCTGGCCTATCAAATTCATAATTTAAATTTTAATATAGAAATACCAAATTAGTGAAAAATATTCTGTCAGAAAATTTTATAATCCAACGATAATGCAGATGGTTCAGATCGTATTTAGTTACTCCTCTTCTGGAGTCGTTGCTTCATTATTGATGATCTTGTCCACTACTCCAGTAATCTTGATGAACCAGCTTCCTCCACTCTTGAAGGTCTTGAAGAGTCATGGACACCGTCGTTCTGCACGCCTGTGATACGTTTTTTTTAATTTTTTTTATAGTGAATACCTCACAAGAGTCCCAACTGCTCCCGTCTGGAGCCAGTGAGACTATGGCATCCCCAATTGGGGGATGTTGTGAGGCTGAAGGTAAGTGGGGAAGGGAAAGAGGAAGATGGGGAAGTAACTGGCTATTCAGATCTAGTCACTAAACACGGCTAAAGCCATTTGGAGCAACGTTTCAATTCTGAATGGTGGTCTTACACCAGGGCGATACTGGTAGTATCTTCCACTCTGGAACGTGCCGCAAATATACTTTCTATTTTTTTTTTATTATGCTATCACCCAATAATTGCTGCTCATGCCCAAATCTTAAACCATCAAATGAAATAAAATACCTAGGAGTCATTATAGATAACCAATTACGCTGGGAGGCCCATATTAACTCCATAACTAAGAGACTCCGTAAGTTATGCCATATTTTATATTCTCTACGATCAATCCTTGATATAAACACTCTAAGAACTGTATATTTTGCTCTATTTCAATCGATAGCAACGTATGGCATTATAGGATGGGGAGGTTGTGCAGCATCCATCCTCTACCCTCTAGTGACCGTTCAAAAACTTTTGCTAAGGGTCATCTTCAAATCTTCCCACTCTCATCCATCAGAGCCACTCTTCAAGAAACTCACAGCCCTTGATATTCGCCAACTGTATATCAAGATAGCTCTTATCCATATCTGGAAAAATGGATTGATAAACTCTACACAAACGGACATACATACACGCTACTCAAAGCACGGAAAATGCATAATTCCTGTAACAAAAACCACTTTTTCACAAAGGCAATACTCATACATCGCACCTAAAATATTCAACACGTTAAAAAACGACATCAAAACATCAAAAACACTTACTCACTTTGCAACCGGTGTGCATAAATGGATATCTGAAAAGAGGCGAAATTTCTTTAAGGAACATATGAACCTATATCACCAGTAAATAATTTAAATAACTTGTATATTACTAAACAATATATTTCTTTTTCATATTCATCATTAAAAAAAATATATATTTACCACCACTGATATGTTTCTTATACTCTAGTATTTATTACGAAAAATATTGTGACAATAATTCCACATTTGTGTACATATCCTTAGCCGTAGCTCAAACGTGGATTTACACAAAAATTGCCGATATATATCTATACACCTATGTTACCATAACACGCACATGCAAATCGCTCATCAAGATATAACTTATCCCTACTTTCTTACCAAATAGTACTTTCTTTGATTTTATATTGTATTAGTATTCTTTTTTTAGAAATACACTTGTACTTAATGTACTTGTATTTTTACTACACTTTTAATTCTATTTTAATTACACAAATGTACTTGTATTTTTTTCTTTTTTTTTGATACATGCTCCTTGTATTATTTTTAATTCAATAATACGTATTTTCTTTGATATACTTTTTATATTATTTTAAATTTTTCTGTTTTCCACACCTATTTTTTATATTCATATATCTTAAACTTATGTAGATATTTTGCATTATTTTTAATTCCTTTATACTTCATACTTGTTTTAGATGTATAAATTATTTTATCTTATTTTTATATTATTTTGATTTCATTCAACTTATTTTTAATTTGTATTATTATACTTAACATAAAATTGACCACTACAACACGGGCATGTGCCTAGTGTGGTGGCCAAAAATTTACCCGTTTACTGTAATGTATAAACTTTACTGAATAAAGAACATATAAAAAAAATAAAAAAAAACTTTATATTATTTCAATTAATTAATTGTGAAATAACACAAATTAATCAAATAGAATTTATTTGCGCACGCCGGGTTCGAACCCGCGACCTTCGGAATGGCAGTCCAATGAGTTACAACTGGACTATGCCGGCCGTCAATTGAACGTAACCAGTTCAATGCATCGAAGACCTTCCTCTGCTTCTTCGGCCAAACACTTTACCATTATGCATGAGCTTCTCCAGGTTCGAGTACTCATTTTGGCGAGCAACCTATGGAAATCATTTATAAAGAGAGAGTTAAATAATGTGAGTAAATTATTATAAAAATATTTGTCGTGAATTGTAGGATTTATCATCTGACTGCGTACGCGTACGTCATATAATCTGAATGTACTTCGCTTTGTTTACAATTTTCGTGCCCATATAAAAACACTCACTGGTCTTAACCATTCACTTTTCTTGTGTGCAACGGTTAATAACCCTAATGTGTGTCAAAATAACGTTTTGAAGCACACGTTCTTTTTATTGCATAATTCACCTTCTACGCTCTACATAAATAAAAGATAATGCATAGCGATCATTGCAAGAACCAAGTGCTTAAAAACTGGAAGCACAAAGTTCTATTAGAAACCGGTCTAAATCATACGATGTTTCGTCGGTGCAACTTCCCAGAAGGGACAAGGGATTTTAAGAAGTTTTGCTGAGAGTGCATTTAGGAATAATTGATAAGCTATCATCCTTATTTAGAAGTTATCACCCCTCGTTCGAAGTGGCTTTATGCGACAAGGTCGTAAAACACTTACTTGGAACAAGGGCGGTAAGCGCATTGTTAAAGAGCTTTACGCGTATTAGTAAGTAGCCGTGGGAGTTTCGGAGAAGGGTCTTTGGAATGCAGAAATGTTACGATTTTTATCTCTGATGCGTGATGGTCCGAATTATTTTAAGGACTGCATTAATATCTATATAGAAACTAACGAGCACGTATAAGACACTAATAGACACATAATATACTAATATATACATATAAGACACTAATAGACACTAATGGACACATAAAAAACACTAATGAATACATCCTGTTAACGGTTAGCTTAAAAATACTGCACAAAGTACATTAAAATTGTTATGGGATGGAGCATGCTTTCCACACTAATGACGAAACTCAAGTAAACTTTCAACAACCGAGAATTTAAGATATATCGCCAAAAGTCGAACAACATATATCCCTTCTGCCCTAACACAATTACATATTTCTATCGATTTGCATATAGCATTGCATTTCCATGCATACTGTAGTATTGAAAAGTTACAAACACCGAAATGTCTAACTACATCACTAGTGGTACCTAAATTACACGTCCCACTTGAACTAAAGACTTTCAACAAAACAACCAGGCATTGCAATTACATTATCATTAAAAACGTCAAAAAGTACATTTTGCACTCGATGTCTCAAATTCTAATGTATTGTCCCCATTATTTCGTTTACCAAGTGTGAATACTCCGTTCTGGTCGTTAGTGACTAAGTACACTTTTTCAGCACTGAATTATTTTGTTAATGTTTTTCATTTGATTATATAATGTTCTTCACGGTTCAAAACATCTACCTATGTATACTTTGCCAAAACGATCATTTTTCTTATTTGCGATTTTTATAATAAAGGTGTCACCAGAAAAATAAACACACGTATCTGGTGTGAAATTGACACATCCGAAACTTCTGAAGAAACAATTATAGAATTTCGTTTTACAAACTGATTTATGCCGATTGTGTGATTTCACAATAATAATCCAGTATGTTCTGTTTATTTTTCGCTGAACAATATTTTCGTCATACAAACATTATCAATAACGGGTAAAGCTTCTGAAAAAAAACTGTCAAACTACGGGTGCCCTTTTACCGAATTTTAAAGTAAATAAATTCGGAAGGTCGAGTGTTGAAAATTACGTAAGCAAATCAAATAAATTGTTCATAAAGCTGTACATTAATTATACAAACTGCCCACAGCTGGCGTGATAGCCAGATGGGGATAGGGATGAAGTTGATGGGAGATAGGGGAGGCTCTTCGAAGTGACTGATCAGTGATAAGTGTGACCTTATCCGATTTAAAAGACAGTTGATAAATTGTAAAATTACTTGACTCGTGGGAGAGGATCCTATGAATCACTAAACAAGAGGTGTGTTCTTTCTGGATTTGAATAAAATTGCAGTCACCAATTTACATGCACATACTCTTTATTTATTTATTAAAAAATAGTATAATACAATAAAATCATAAGCCACTGATCTCAATAGGACATTCCTGTATCGAGATGTGCAGATTACAATGATCTATTTCCGTACATAAAAATTAATGTTTATTTGTTTGTCCCCTATAGACTAAAAAAATACTGGACCGATTTCGTAGAAAATTTCAAAGTTTGTTTTTATTAGTGACAGGCGTGTTTAGAGAGAAGGGCGCATTATCTCTGCACTGAAAAGAGATACGGAGTCGAACAAAAGTCGATATAATGTTTTTTTTTTAATAATAAAAATGTGGTTTACGGTACTGAATGGTGGAAGTCGTGGACGCCCGAGGTAGACATGGCACGATCAAGTGAAACAAAAACTCATAAAAAGTAAGGCATTTTCAATAATATTATTTCTACCTTTAAAATAGACCCATTTTTCAGGTATGCTAGAATTTACAACCTCAAAACATTACTCCAAACCATTCATATCCTCGAGCAACGCCGGGTACATGTCAGATAGTAGTAAATAAATAAAAACTTACTAACATATTAATCTGCCTTAATATTAAACTGCAAAATTATTACAAAAATAAATACTCCCTAATTCAAAATAAAATTACAGCTGGGCATTAATTTATAGTTGGCAACAATTTGGCAAGTTGGCAAGTTGGCCGGCATAGTCCAGTGGTAACGCATTGGACTGCCATTCCGAAGGTCGCGGGTTCGAACCCGGCGTGCGCAAATAAATTTTATTTGATTAATTTGTGTTTTCACAATTAATTAATTAAAATAATTTGTGTTTTCACAATTAATTAATTAAAATAATATATAGTATATTTGCGGCACGTTCCAGAGTGGAAGATACTACCAGTATCGCCCTGGTGTAAGACCACCATTCAGAATTGAAACGTTGCTCCAAATGGCTTTAGCCGTGTTTAGTGACTAGATCTGAATAGCCAGGTACTTCCCCACCTTCCTCTTTCCCTTCCCCACTTACCTTCAGCCTCACAACATCCCCCAATTGGGGATGCCATAGTCTCACTGGCTCCAGACGGGAGCAGTTGGGACTCTTGTGAGGTATTCACTATAAAAAATAAAATAAAACAATAGTACTCTACTGTAAACTAAATACCTGTGGTGGTAAAATTCCTGTGGTGGTAAAGTGTCTGTGGAGGTAAAATACCTGTGGTGGTAAAGTGCCTGTGGCGGTAAAATGCCTGTGGTGGTAAAGGACCCGTGGTGGTTTATCAGCCACAATCATAGGGTGGTAATACTAAGAGGGATAGTAACGCCCCTGAGGTGATTTAGCACAAAAACGGCGCTATATACATTATCCAAATATTATTATTATTTATCAAGAATAATTATGTATTAACAAAAATAACAATTAATGAATGAAAATGGGCAACTAATAACAGGGAGGTAATAATAAGAAAATAATAATAGGTAAATAATAATTCGCTAATAATAGGAAAGTAATGATAAGTAACTATCATAATAATAAGTAAATTACGAAGGAAATATTAATTGAAAATATATATAAGGTCACTGAGATTGTTTATCTGCTCAAGAAAGAATTTCGGTATTTTAAAAAGTTTGGACAATTCCACCTATTTTCCGACACACCAGGCACGCCTATTGGCTCTTCTCTTCCGTGCTTCAAGTGTAGTCAGTACCTAGATAAGTAACAACGACTGTATTACTCACAACACAATGGCGCATTAGAATCATTACCGCCGTCAATTGCTTAATGACTCCAGTTCCCTTCCCTGGAAGGAACGGAGAGTTGGCGACGGGTGATGGGCGATGGGCGCAGAACCAGACCTACCTTCCTGCTCCAGCGAATAGGGTTGCCAAGTCGAAACTTTCAATATTCTTGAATGCGAAATTTTAATAATGACAACATTTACAAGAAGATGATCTTGGACTCAAAATAAACACAGCAACACAAAGACAATGGTTCCCAGTAAGAGGAACAATAGAGCAATAACCAATACTATTTAAATGTATAATGCGCTCGGGAAAAAGAATACGATGGCATATGAATATTATTACTGACTATTAGGTAAAAAGTTGGCTTGGATTCTGATGATTCTCAAGATACGAACAGAAATAGTTTAATAGGTAAAAGGTGTCCAACTTAATAAGGCTATCAGGATGAAATTTTGATCGAAGTAAGTAATAAGAGGTTTATTTAATTACTACGTACAGAAAACATTTTGACAAATACACTGTCCAACTAGGAAGATTTTCTAGTTTTAGGATAGTCAAATTTAAACGTTCATGCAATGATAATATTAAAGATTGGGGCCAAAATACGTTTTAATGACGCATTGATACCAATATTGAAAATAGGCACATTTTAATAATGTATAACGATGTCAAGAAATGTGGATCTTTAGGAAGATGCCAAAAGTGTTTGGACTGGAAATGCTCACCTGGAGGGGAACATGGGCTCATTTGTTTGGAAAAGAAAGACTGAGGGAAAACCCATACTGATATGCAATATTGTTGAAATATTAAAAATCTTGTCAAATTATTCGTTTTGCTGATAAAAAAGTGACTGGAGGCCTATAACGAATGATTCGACACATTTCATAACAATCTAAGTCGGAACACGTGTTCTTCAAAATAATAATTCTTTGACATCTCGTCCATTACATTTATTCAGACAAGGCCACCTGTGAGACCACATGTTCAGATATATTCAGAATGACTGATATTCTATTAGGAAATGGTCACGCAGTTACATTTTTAACAGTTTTCCGATTTAAAAAAAAGAAAAAGAGCTTGCTGAATTTAATAAAAAAGTCTTTCTGGTCTACCCCCCTTCAAAATGGTCATCAAAAACCATATCTAATAAGTGGCACTCAAAGAAGAACAACAATTACGTGAAAGACCAGTTGCGGTTGAGAACTGCGTATCTCGGCAATGTTAGCCAATTTAGAAATCCACAGAACCTAAAATTACATTTCATAAACACGTAAACTGAAATAAATGTAACGTAAGTGTAAGTGTAAATCGTATTACTAATAACTTGAACACAGCTTTCAAGACCTTCCATACAGCCTGATGACTTCAGATTCCGCCAATGATTCCCCAGAACAAATGATTTATATTCTAACAGGTATAACGTTATGCATTGAATGTATAAACCCTGATACTATCAATTCGAGAACCAAAAACTCCCCAATTCGTTTCCAAGAAAAATCTGGATTTAGATCAACGTGTCGCAATTTCAATCAGAATCCATGAATTATTCTTGGTAGCTTTTTAGCTGATAGTAGGTACAACAACCAAACAACAATAATAATATAGCCGTATGTTCATCACGTATGAGTACGTGAGCAATAGCGTGTGATGTAACACCAGTAAAAAAATGATATCACAGCTTTGAGGAAAGGACACGCACGTAGCACATCCCTCAACTTTTGCTTTCAAAATAGCAGAGCATTGAGGTCATCGAACTTACGAATGATTTACATAAAATAATTTGATCCCTAGCCTTCACGATATTTATTAGACGATAAAACCACACACGCATGATACAAGACCACGGACTATGCTAACATACTGATCAATAAATTTAATAGGATCAAGAATTATAATTTAAATAAATACAACATTGAAATCTTCTCCGATTATTAAAATCAGAGTAAACTGTGGTGTTTGTCACATTTTACGTTAATGTTTTAGGTTGAGGGTTCAATTACCATCGAAACGCAAAAAATTACATGTGTCACCTGGGCTTTGTGATTTTGATTTTTATGGATCCTATGTAATTATTAAAAGAAAGAGGAAGGAGAAAAGGAAGGATAAATATTTGCCAAAGTCGAAAGGAAAAATGGCATTCAATTATTATCTTTTGTTTGCGTACTATTTATGTTGTTTTCGTTGTATTTATTACAGGCAAGGAACATAATGAATTCGCTCAATCAATCAGTTCCATATTATTCCTCTTAATTATGCATTCACCCAATTAAATGGCAAAAGTTGTTGTCTTGGGACTCTCTCACATTTTAGTTACGGTGACAGTAGGTGGCAACTTTTTCAAAACCAATTCAGATTTTTTTTAAATTACTGTCGCATTGCCTCGTGTGTGCATCTTCATATACCGTAATGGATGAACGTAACTCTTGCGACGCATCTGTTCAATCTGTTGCCTGTACCTAAAGTTGGTCGTCCGCGCCTGGACTTGAATCTTCTCTTTTCAAAGGGTACCTACATATCAAGGAAGGAAGCGTTACAGAAATATGTCGACAGGAAGATGGATGCTGTAATCTGAGTGCACATAAACAATCTGCCTACGGGAGACGATGACATTGTCCCTAATCACGTGGTAGGTGGCGGTGGTACCTCTAATGTCAATGGCATCGCCATCGGGAACGTTGCATGTGACGTCACGGGCACCCACGTGTGCGCTGCGTATCTGCTGTGTAGTCAGTGAGATTAACAAGCTACTGCAGTAGGAATGAGGATGTTCATATTGTTCATCATTATAGTTCATATAAAATAACAATGCCTGATTTTAGCAAAGCTGAAAGCATCCATTCAACAATTTTCCAATAGGAACCATCACAAATTTATTCAACTCTTGGTTTTGGGTAATACGTACGTATACACTCACAATTTTTATTCTTCTTGTAATAATTTAGGCTCTAAAAAGAGAAATATTCATCATGGCATTAGATAGCAATTTTTAAAATTATATGTTTTTAATTGATACTTCCATTTTTCTATTTCTGTTTGAATTTTAGTTCGGTTGGAACGTGAAACCTGCTTATGAACAATGGATCCCAATCCTGGATAATTTTTTTTTAAATATTTAATTTTTTAAACAAATACGAGTTTGATAGAAACGGCAGCAAAGAAGGTACGTCCCGCCAGATAGCGGAAGGTTCCGTGTTCGTGTCTTGCAACCTAATCATTTATTAGGTTTTTATAAGATTGTTTTATTCCATTTTATTTAATCAGTATAAAACTGTTTCAATAATAAATAGTAATTAGTAATTACTTGGTAGTAATGGAAGGAATAAATATACCAGTCTAAAAATTAAAAGTTTTTTTACAATAATATATTTATTTTCAATTTCCGACCTATTTGTTTGACTGAGGATTGTACTTTCCTTCCCAGGGACTGGATTCAACCACGCCAAATGCCGATCGAGTAGGACCTACATTTATTTCGTATATTAACTGCTGTAAGGTCTTTCGATTTCAGAGAAGTGTTTATGTGCCCGCGCGATTGCCACCAGTTGATAGAATTAATTACGACAACGAGTCAATCTGCCGAGTTTCAGGTCGACCAGATGTCGGGAGATGGGTTAGTTTCCGATTACAAGATTTTCATTAATTCATTCCCATAAACAAAGGTGAAATTCAAATATATAGCATTTAAAAAGTGGAGTAAAGTTTTGTCTCAATATTCATTACCATACCATTATACATTATAATATCGTTTATTACAATATTATTTGACCAATTTTTAGATAACATAGACATTTTTTAGATAATATTTTTTACCCCCCACTTGTTATCGATGGAAGTCTTAATAATATAGCTCTACAAGGTAGTTTCCCATCATGATAGCTTGATTTTTCTTTTTAAGTTTTGGTAAACTTGATTTTAATATATTTTTCTTCGAGATGTACGATGAATAATAACGTTAATTTTGTCTAACTAATAGCATCTCGAAGGAGCCTACCTACAAAAAGCCAGTAGCTCCATTTTTTTAAAATAATTGAACAAATTATCTGCTTAATTAAACGTGTATCAGCTTCCTTTGTATGAAGCCAACTTCACGTGTGTTATTTTCTATAATTAAAGCAAATAATTATGCAGGTGATTCACAAAGACTTCCGGCTGTTGGCATCGATTAAGCAATCCTTCACATGCACGTTGTGGATATTTTCAATCAAACAACCTTCGAAATATTGCCTCGTTTATATAATATGAAGATACTGGAGGTTAGTGCCCGACTTGGTCCTAGTTTATATAATATGAAGATACTGGAGGTTAGTGCCCGACTTGGTCCTAGTTTATATAATATGAAGATACTGGAGGTTATTGCCCGACTTGGTCCTAGTTTATATAATATGAAGATACTGGAGGTTAGTGTCCGACTTGGTCCTAGTTTATATAATATGAAGATACTGGAGGTTAGTGTCCGACTTGGTCCTAGTTTATATAATATGAAGATACTGGAGGTTAGTGCCCGACTTGGTCCTAGTTTATATAATATGAAGATACTGGAGGTTATTGCCCGACTTGGTCCTAGTTTATATAATATGAAGATACTGGAGGTTAGTGTCCGACTTGGTCCTAGTTTATATAATATGAAGATACTGGAGGTTAGTGCCCGACTTGGTCCTAGTTTATATAATATGAAGATACTGGAGGTTATTGCCCGACTTGGTCCTAGTTTATATAATATGAAGATACTGGAGGTTAGTGTCCGACTTGGTCCTAGTTTATATAATATGAAGATACTGGAGGTTAGTGCCCGACTTGGTCCTAGTTTATATAATATGAAGATACTGGAGGTTAGTGCCCGACTTGGTCCTAGTTTATATAATATGAAGATACTGGAGGTTATTGCCCGACTTGGTCCTAGTTTATATAATATGAAGATACTGGAGGTTAGTGTCCGACTTGGTCCTAGTTTATATAATATGAAGATACTGAAGGTTAGTGCCCGACTTGGTCCTAGTTTATATAATATGAAGATACTGGAGGTTATTGCCCGACTTGGTCCTAGTTTATATAATATGAAGATACTGGAGGTTAGTGTCCGACTTGGTCCTAGTTTATATAATATGAAGATACTGGAGGTTAGTGCCCGACTTGGTCCTAGTTTATATAATAGTTTACAGATATCGACTCCATACAGAAATCCAATTTAATATCATACTGCTTTTACAATTGAGTGATATGCCAAGAACATCATCGAGTAAAGGGCTGTTAATTTGCAACAATATTCAAAATACATTATGAAAACAATTTATGCTTTGCGGCATAGGAATTGGTACTGTTTTTATTTTTTTTGTCAGTTCCATTCTAATGACTCTCCAAAGACTCTCGTTTTCTTCCAAAACTTAACCAGACCGAGAAAACTTTCATAATCCGGTTAAAAATGGGGCTGCAGGCCCTTAACTAATAAATTTATAGGTTTCCTGTTAAACTTTTAGCGAAGAGGAATGTATTAACGCTCGGTCGGAACACGTGTTCATAAAAATCATAATTTCGCATTTCGTCATTATATATTATCAAGGCATGGTACAAGTGCATGAACACGTGTTCCGATATATTAGAAATGTACTAAAATTTTAACGGGAAACGGCCTGCATTCCCGTTTTTAACCGGATTACGAATAATTTTAAGAATATAAAAACTACTCGGGGGAAAATTAGTAATGCTGTTTTATTAAAAATCTCTTCATATTATTGGTAATCGTGTTAAAAACGGGACTGCAAGCCGCTTCCTGATTAAGTGTTAGTAAATTCGTAATAATATCGGAACACGTGTTCATACACCTGTGTTTATCTTAATAATATATATATATATATATATAATGACGAAATGCAAAAGATTTTTATGAATATGTGTTCGGACATCGTGACAAAACATTGGTATTTTACTTAAAGTTTATCAGAATACCTATCAATTTATTCATTACTGGCCTGCAATCCCGTTTTTAACAGGAATACGAATAATTTAGATAGATTCTTAATAAAGTATCAATATTTTGATATCAGTAAGTTTTCTCCGTGTGATTGCCTGCAATCCGTTTAACACATTCATGTAGTTGTATTTAGTCAATGGTTTAACATTATTAATTATATTACCTTTGAGTAACCACGGGTTTCAGCTCAGGAAACTTGTTATAATATTATGCAAAAAAAATCTATAAATGGTGTTTTAGGTTGAATTATTTTAATTTCGCCTTAAATTCTACCATATTTTTGATGAAACAATACTAAAAAATAAAAATTTCAACAATATTAATAAACATAATTTGTAATATGGTTACTTAATTCTCTGCGGTTTCCTCGAGGCTTGTCGACTGTGCAATATATAATAAATCACTTCCTTGGTGCTATGGGTTTCTTGAGTATGTTTTTGTAGAAACCATACCACGTTATGATGATTTCACAAAATTCTAATGTTAACGAAAACGAGAATAATTGCATATTAACTTTTATGTTAATATACAATTAGTAGGAATTTAATAATGTAAGAAAACGAGAATTGCGAGAAGTAAACATTCTGACTTACTTGATTAATATGCTTTTTATGTACTAGGGTCTGAGAAAATAAGTGATAGTAACTGGTAGCTCTAATATCACAACATAGTCAAAAAACCATAGACACAGATAAAAACGGAATAATGAATAAAGTTTTAATACATAAAAACAAAGGTTGTTTAACAAAACATATAAAAACGAAGATAGTAAAGTGGAGCATATGAAAACAAGGGTTGTAAATATGGAACACATGAAAACAAATAGAGTACATATAGAATACATGAAAACAATAATAGTACATATAGAACACATGAAAACAAAGAGAGTGCAGATACAACACATGAAAACAAAGATAGTGCGAATAGAACACGTGAAAATAAAAAAAAAGTGCAGATAGAACACACGAAAACAAAGGTAATGAAGATGGAACATGTGAAAACAACTGTTGTAAAGACGAATCCCACGAAAAAATTACTTTTAAGGGTGGAACGCATTTAAAAATCGGTTATAAAGATGAAGATTGTAAAAAAAGGTAACCGAAGAGATGAAAATAAAATTGAAACCGAACATAGACCAATTACTGACATGGAAAACAATACTACAATTCTCAATGAGTCCCACAAGTCGTAATGAACTCTACAAATCGTAAAGAACTCTACCAATTGTAATGAACTCTATAAACTCTAATCAACTCTACAAATCGTAATGAACTCTACAAATAGTAATGAAATCTACAAATCGTAATGAACTTTAGAATTCGTAATAAACTCTACAAATCGTAGTGAACTCTACAAATCCTAATGAGCTCTACAAATCGTAATGATCTCTAGAAATCATAATGAACTCTAATAAACTGTAGATTCATAATGAACTCTTCACTGAAAACCGATGTATATTGACACAGTGTATAACTCGATGCATGGCTTCAAACAAAAACTCATTAGGTACCAGTACTACTGCGAGTGCTTAATAGTTTTATTACGTCACATAGAGTGGTGTTTCTGTTCACCACTTGCATTAACCATGTTTGAAAAACCACCTCCGTTTGAATAACGATGCAGTGCGTGTCAGTATTTAAAGGCTGTATCGTTTGATAGCGCCAATTGATAGTTGATCAGATAAGCGAGGCATTGGCTCAGTTCCTATCAGCCAATCAAGTCACAGGATTCTCTAATTAATTCCGTTCAAATGTTTACGCTTTACCGCAACTCCGCTACTTTTCTTCAAGACGATAATTACTGTGGCCAATTAAACTTATAATTCACCGTATTTGTAAATAGACACAGATTAATGTCGTAAATAATATGAAAATAGGTGGACTGGAATGGTTTTGCAGCAATTTACTTCTGCTTTGACACTTAGGTTAACACTGAACAAATAATTCCAAGAAGTGTGATCTATACCAATGAAAGTAAAACTGAGGCTACAATTTACACAAATCATTCGACTCCTATGGCCAAAACAGGTCAAGGAAACTGATTATCTGTTATTTTATTTTATTTTTGTACACGACAGTGGGTTCAAATAAAAAAAATACAAATAATAAATACCGACCGTCCAACAACTCTGTACAACAATACGTAAACATAAAACAATAACCGTCTTACCATTTTTTTATTTATTTTTTTTATTTCCTTTATTTTTTCCCAATTTACATATTTCACACAACAAGTTTTATAATAATAGGAATGGGAACCCACTAAGGCGCAGCCTGTGCGTGGGTAATATAAGTTAATACATTAGATTTTTGTACCTAAAAATATATAACAGTAAAAATAAAAAAAACAGTAAGCATAATAAAGAAAAACGGTAGGATTATAATTAAAGTTAGTCTAAAAGATTGTGCAAGAGGTGCATATTAAAAATAAATCAAAGTAAAAATAAAGATTGTAAGATAATATATATGAATTAAAAGAACACAAAATAAAATAATAATAACTATACAGAAACAAAATAGAAAAAAATAAAAATTAAATGAATAATGCTTCAACATTTGCATTGTACAGCCACAACTTTAATTCTTTTTGGTATTGCGCTAGTTTAGTTGTTACTTGAATTTTTTTTGGTAGTAGATTAAAAGTGCGAGGTCCAATAAAGCTACTGTGAGTTTGTATTAGTTTGGTATTGGTTTGTGGGGTATAAAATACATGATTTCTTCTAAAGTTGATTTTTGGTTCATATTTTTGAAATTTATTTTGATTTTTCATGACATATTTCAGGCTTTGAAGTAAAAATAGTTTACGGAGATTGAATAGTTGAGATTCCTTGTACAATTGATCAGTCGAAAATATCCTCTTTTTATTATATATAACCTTGATAATATGATTTTGTACTATTTGTAGTGGTTTTATAAATGTATCTAGTGCGCCACCCCATCCTAATATACCGTACATAATTGAGGATTGCACTAGAGAAAAATAAATCATTTTCAATTTGTCAACATTGAGTACTTCCTTAAGTCTATAAAATATGTACGTCAGATATCTTAATTTAGAAACGGAAATTAGAGAAATTAGATTAAATTAGACGAGAAATTAGATTCTTAAACGCACGTTCAACGTTGGTGTTGTAAAGCTGGCTTCGAGCCTGGTTTAAGACCGTTTTAATCGAACAAAGGAAATGGTAATAAGTCAAGTTTTTCACTGTTCGACCTTACGCGCCGCGTAATATTTATACCACGTTTTTAGTAAGGCTGTTAGTAGTTATGCAACACGGTTCCATGGCAACTCAGGACAGTGGCAACTAAGCACTCTGTTGAAAAGTGATATAAAGTTATTGAAAGCGATAAAAAAAACTGGCCTATATACCTAACATGGCGGTTAAACATAACCTAGTTTTTTTTCATGACTTTACATCACTTTTCAACAAATTTTTGAATTGCCATTGTGAATTGCCAATGGCGCCAATTTGCCAACGTGTGAACGCTCCTGGCGGTTTGGCGCTTTTTATCTTTTGATGTGTGCACGAAAAATCTACAATAATCGGGATGGCCGATTAACGTTGGCAGAACGTTCTAAGAGCAACACATAAGTGAAAGAGGGATAGTCTAATAGCAGTAAATAGTCTCATACAGTATTCCGTGATCGACTTAAAGTTTAAGCGAGTAACAGTATCTTGTTATCACAGTCACACCCGCTATCGTTTATTGTGTTCATACGCGCATATTCGTTGAATGTCTGTCTTTGTCACACATGAACAACGTTTGAACTAAGAATTTATGGGAAACAGTGTTTCTTATTTGCCACGTTTTATCTTCGGTTTGTGAGATAATAGCAAGTCTAGATATATTGCAACGCCATTGACCAGAAGTAGCGAAGAATTGAGCTTACTTTGACCAGACTGACATGCCTACAGCACACCTCCTCCGGTAATCTCTACTGTAAGTTTGATATTAATAGGGTCGTTGTAGTATTGTAAAAGTACTCAAAGGTCGCCTCGTATCGCCAAATGCAATTATGTCTCATTCCAATAGGTAGTTTTTTCAGCACGAAGCCATTTTTTTAACTTCTTCTATACCAAAGCTGACAGGTATTTTCAGTATATTCACAAGCTCTTGAAAAATTGCTAACAAAATCAGTCGCAAAGAATAAAATTTAGAAATTGAGGCATCTTTTTTCGTAGTTGAGAATTTCTTTGCTTTTTACATTAGCTCCACACGGAAAGCCCTGAGGAAAAAAACCCCTGAGGGCCTTTGTCAACTTTTGGGAGGCTGTGTGGAGGGTCTTTAAAGGACGTTCTGAGAAGGAAAAAGGTATGAGGGGTAGGTAGGAATCTTGGGGTCAAGGTGCTCAGGAGTGACGGAAGTACATCTATCTCTAGGCGATAGGTCGAAGGAGTCCGGCTAGAGAGGTCAAAAGGTCTCCTTCCACAATTCTTTCCCGATCTGGCCCGCCAGCAAAAAAGGTAAGCAAACGCATCCGCCGCCAAGACCTGAACAAACTTGACCCCACAAAATTGGGTACCCCTGCTAAGTCACCAAACGTAGCGAACCACTGGGGTTAACCTATGGTAGGGGTGTTGGTAATCCCGCCTACCCGCCTCCTAAAATTGATTTGCCACGGAGGTCATAATATTTTGCACAGCAGAGAAGAACCCCAAATTCAAACAATCAGTAGTAGAAACAAATCATTGCTCTTACGTAATATGCCTCCCTGGTTACAAAAAATTACAAAAAAGTTTTTAAATAACTCCAAGACAGGCATAAAAGTTAATACATCCTAGAGTAATAACATTATGTCCGACATACCTACAGAGTCCATTATTTAATCAGCATAATGGACGGATGTCTGAACACACTGTGGCGGGTTCTATCAATGAAATTATTAAATAAATCAAATGGCCTGCCCACCAGCGCAACGGGTCGGTACTCCACTGATCGTGAACTGGATGGACACTAACCAGCGTCTGCTAACATCTGTCTGGGGCACTGATTTGTCTCTACCAGAACCCACTTGCTGCAGGGATTGAATTAGTGATATAATCACGATTAATCGTAGCCGCAAGATATAAAAAAGCTATTATTTTAATATCAATGCAGCCAAGATATTGTATCTTCGTAAACCATTACTTCTAGGTAAACGAAATGGAGTGGAGATATAATGAATTTACTTTAAGCCACCGATATATTGCGGAGAAGATTACAAATTTGAGGTACATTTAAGTATAAAAGGTTATGTGGGGAAAGTTTTTCTATTTTGTGATATCCGTCGAAAGATAATTGCTAAACTGTCTGTCAGTGACGTTAAAATGTCAATGGTCAATGCAAAATCCTAAAATCATTTTAGTCGCTGTGCTGATATGTGCGTTCTGATGCAGTGTAGGTAAAAGTCCGGAGTATAAAAAAGTGTATAGGATCTCCCACGAGTACGCTTGTTAGGCATATGTACTCGTAGGTTAACCTCTTTTAATATAAGTGGACCAAGAATCAGTAGCGGCTAGTGACTTTTAGGTATACTAGAGTGTTAATATTACAAAAACGCCATCATTGATGTTGTTGTAGTTGAAAACTTTTTTTTTTTGAAAATTTGATTTTTTGTATTAAGATTTTCAGGAAATCTGTGAAAATTGAATTTTCAAAAAAAAGGTTTTCAGCTACAACAACATCGATAATGCCATTTTCGTAATATTAGCACTCTAGTACATCCAAAAGCCACGAGCCGCCACTGCTAAGAATAGTTATATAGATATGTGATGTCGCACAAAAGCTTTGATTGCCCAGAGGAAGTGGATCTATGGCATACCTCAGAATATGTTTTATATCTTCTAATCTGTTTTATTTTATCCACTTCTACGTTCATGCTTCATGCGATTTTCTAGGTTAGTTTTAAAAAATAGGAAACCCTTTTATGCGAAACCCTTTTGTACTCGAATTTCAACGTTATTTTTTTAACTATTAAAAATAGTGTTATTAAAAACTAGCGATGCAACGATTACGATTAACATACCTACACGGTGAAAAATGAGTATTGCTAAGAATCTCTTCAAATAATTAGTAATCTGCTTATAAACGGGATTGCAGGCCGCTTCCTGATAACCTTTTAGTAAATTCTTAATAGTATCGTATTATATATGTACACGTGTTCATGCACCTGCGATTGTCTTAAAAATATGTAATCAAAAAATGCGAAAATTTTAGGATTTTTATGAACACGTGTTTCGACATCGTGACAATTCATTGGAATTTTACTAAAAGTTTATCATGAAACCTATCAACTCATTCGTTAACGAATAATTACGAATTACGAATAATTTTAATAGATTCTTAATAAATTGGCAATATTTTTTATCATTAAGATTTCTCCGTGTCTGTATTGAAACAGTGGAAAAAACATATATGATCGTAATACCCGGTTTGATATTTGCCAAATTACATTTTCTTAGCGACATGAGTTGGTGAAAAGCTTAGACAGTACGCTGGCATTGATATGCTTTTTAGGTAGGTACACCGTATTCTCCTCAATAACATATAAAATTGTGCAATTTTTCAACAAGTTTTCCAACATTAAGTTAATTAAATCATCTAACCCAGTGTTTCTCAACTTTTTTGTACCATGACCCACATCAAACCAAAAAAAAATTATTCAAATTTTAGCGCCGCAGACGAAATTTTTTCTTGGTGGGGAGGAAAAAAAATCTTCACGCATCACCATACATTTATTAATAATTAATGCCTAATAGATAATAACATAAAATCCCTACATTATACTTACAACAACTAAAATTGCTACGCACGATTAATAGATAGTCCTTGGTTGGGAAAGAGAAGCTGTGGTCGTCTACATATGTGATGGGCTGACGATTTGAAGAGAAGCGCAGGCTTTGTATGAATGAGAGCCACAAAGAATCAACATAAGTGGACATAATGAGAAGTCTTCAGCTTCTAAATTTTATTACAAAAGGTGGCTTTCCTCAGAAGAATTAGGAAAAATTAGGTAGCTTTAGAAAACTCCGTATACTCCAGAATAGTGTAATAAAAACAAGATGTTTGGGGTTAAAGTGCACCATGCAATGCAGAAAGAAAATATTAGACTCAAACTAAATTACCACACACACCGTACAATGCAGAAAGAAAATATAAGACTCAAACTAAATTACCACACACACCGTACAATGCAGAAAGAAAATATAAGACTCAAGCTACATTACCACACACACCGTACAATGCAGAAAGAAAATATAAGACTCAAACTAAATTACCACACACACCGTACAATGCAGAAAGAAAATATAAGACTCAAGCTACATTACCACACACACCGTACAATGCAGAAAGAAAATATAAGGCTCAAGCTACATTACCACACACACCGTACAATGCAGAAAGAAAATATAAGACTCAAGCTACATTACCACACACACCGTACAATGCAGAAAGAAAATAGTAGACTCAAAAGAATGAATAAAACACAGAATTTTTACGGTACATGTACATGTTTACTGTTCATGTTAGACCTCACGAAGTGGAACTATTTTAAGTTAAAAAATATAATCATAGTTAGATCTATCAAATCATGCTAAACAACATAATTCAATAAGTTATGCGTTGACAACCGTGGAACCGTTACGTCAATATATCATTGTAGGTACACATCACATCTGTTCCATTGTGATAAAACACGTGTGTCTGCTATCTGCAACTTGTTAATAATTATTCATCCTTCGTGTGTTACACGCAAAAAAGCAGGTTGATTTGCCATTGTATTTAAATTTAGCGAAGGTGTTAAAATAACTTGTAAGAAATTAAACCCCTTTAAGCTTGTTTGGCAAAAGGCTTCATGTGTTTGGTCAAAGGGAAATATGTACATACACAAAGATAATCAATAGTTATAATCATCTAGTTGGTTGTATTAAATTCCGATATCTTTTTTTAAATTTAAAACTAACTGACGTAAACCCGTCGTTGTTCGGGGTTATCTTTAGGAGATAGACATATCATCGCGGAATTTTCTGTAGACCTTTCTAAAGATAAAGATTTTCGATATATTATTTTGATGTATTTCATAAGGTTTAGACAGCGTTAGCAATGTAAGCGCTTGAAAATATATTTTTTACGACTTGATTACAAAACATCGACTTTTCTCTATAATCTAGAAATTTATTACGCATTTATTATATACATAAGCTTTTATTCAAATTATCTAAATGATGGTGAAAACCCCATCAAAATCCGACACGTAGTTTAGAAGAACTAAGCGCACAAGCAGAAAGACGCGGATAGCGACTTTGTTTTATACTATTTAGAGATTATGGTAGTAATTGTAATGCTTAATCGTATATTCGTATTCCTAATCGTCGATATATAAAAGTTCAATCGGTAATTTTTCACGATTATGGGAGCTTTTAAAATGTTAACTCCCGGAGCCAGACTGGCATACCAAATTATTGAACACTTTAGCAGTGCATATTTTAACGAGGCCACTGCATAACAGGTCTTTGTTGTTGTTTTTGTTTTGATTCTTCATTTACTTTGAACTAATTGAATTATATAATTTTTTGTTTTGTTTACTTATATCTACAATCAATCTTATAATTTGTATTTTCTTTCTTTCTGTATTTTATAGTATTTTTACTATGACTGTCAATAGCCATCATGTGTGTAAATGGCACTTGTGCGGTTAATTCTAAATTATTAAATTATTGACATTAAAAGGAGATGGAATTTTTTTTTTTTTTTTTTTTTTTTTATTAACAAAATTTTTGATACATATACAATTTAGGTACATACATAGTAATATAGAAAAAGAGTAACAAAAAAATCCCACAAAGGCATGAGGAAGAATATGCAATTATGAGGAAGGCTATTCAAATCTGGATACCAAACACGCCTAATGCCATTTTATGCATCGTTTCGATTGTGACTGGTAGTCTTTTACAAGAGCGATTATGTGTATTCTTTTTTTTCATCTTTTCTTCATAAAAACCCTCGGTGAACTGGTTTTGGTGGGGGTAACCGATTGATTTGTTCGCTATCAGACTAATTATAACTCATATTCATTATGGGACATCCCTGTGATAGTTAAAACTGCCCTAGCTACCTTATTATTAAACTTAAAATGTACAAACAATTTTATTTATAAACTTTTTATTGGTTTTCTTTTAGATTCGTCAATAACGAGGAGAAAATATCTCAAATTGTTTGAATTTTTTACGTACTTTATATTTGTTATTGAGGGTATATGTGTACTAACAAACGCTGTATGCAGGGACACTGGAGGATCTAGAGCGTCCATAAAAATTAAATGAATAAAAAATAGAGTCTTGACGTGTACGACTAAGGAGGTGAACAATCAGTATGGTTGGGAAAGTGTTGGGGCCCCTCTAATGAACCGGATAAAACAGAACAGTGAGAAAATAGAATAAGAAGAAAAGGTTAAATTAGGTTGGGTTAGAAAAAAAAAAGTTATAAATTTGCTACTAATTACTTGGTATTGAAAGTGTTGAACACATTTTAAAGTAGTTAAAGTATGTTATCATGTAATATTATGTAGTAGTACAGTACATACCATAGATACTATACACTGGGTACTTTCAGCAGAAAATTACGTCATTTCGCTGGGCGGATTTAATTCGCAAAGTATTTGGTACCAAGGCCAACAGTGATTATAATTTTTGCAAATTTGATGCGTTGGAAGAACTGACCTCACCTAAATACATTGCGGTTCTGGATCATTCTCAAATGTCGATGTCTTTAAACGATAGTACCTACCTAATACAAATTGCGTAGGTATCTATTTAATTTAAAATATGATTTCTGGATAAGTCACGTATTGTCGCACGACTTTCAGACTATTATTTGCCGATGGACTACAAAATTCCCGATGGCTGATATCTCGCACGGAGAAAACTTGTTAAAACGAGACCTATAACAGATGAATTGTCAAAGTTCTAACAGAGATAAGTTAAAAACTAATATTTTATGAGAACGGCGGAACACGTCTTCATACAAACACTGTTACTGTCATATATCTGTCATGATATTTATTAGGAAAAGAACACGTGTTCACGATATAATCAACATCTCAAAAAAATGAGTGTGATTTATAAGATCCATAATTTACTGGATCCCCTCCAATAAGCGTAGCGAAGTGCTATTTTAACTCGACCGTTTGGCATTGCATCTATCTGTAAATTTATTTTTGTATTCTGTTTTCATTTCAAGATGGTGGCCGTGTTGGATACTGCATTTTTTCCAGCCAGAGTTCGCATGTTCGTGGATCATACTACGGGCTGTCAAATCGGTAAAACTATTATTATGGTACCTACCTGTTGAAGAAAGTTTGAAAAAAGAATGGTCATTCAGAAAGTGACATTTCTTTGGAAAAATTGTATAATTCCTTAACAGAATTTTTTTTAAAGTTGTATAAGTAAGCGAGTAGATATTTCAGTACCTACTTATAAATCTTTTGATTTTTCGATGTAATTTTGGTTTTGATTTATTAAATAATAGAAAATTAGAAACATCATTTTTTGATTCTAAAATGCCTTACACACCTCCCTGCAATCGGAGGCAATTTAGGGAGAGTGGTGGTGGGGGGAAATTGGCGTCTTCTACTCACACCCGCCCCTGCCAAAGTGTGAATCTCTTCGTGCAGCTAAGCGCTCGTCGATCAAGTGTTCGCAAGCAAACTGACGCCAAAATCAACACGATTTCACTACACACTGGGTGATTGAACGCTAGCTGACCTGATATCTGTCGCGATTTTGGAGTTAGGCCTACCACTCACTGCGATTAAACGCAGCGGGTTTGGAATAGCGGAAAACGCCAAACCGCTTATAAACACGCACTGCTGGTCACCCACTTAGGGTCGATTTGTCTACTAATGGGGTGATCAAGGAAACGATCTAAGGTGCTCCCCATCACTGCCCCGATGTAGTCTCCGATTGCAGGGAATTGTAATAAAAATAAGTGATGAATCAAGGGGTATTAGTTTTTCTAATCAATTAATTCAAGCGGCAGTTCTATAGAAATACTTATAATATTATCGATGGCCTGGTTTTGTCTAAACACAATACGCATAATATTAATTGAACAACATTTTCATCTACTATTGAAAGCTTTTCATAATTTTTGACTGAGTGTACGAAATCCTGTTTTAACTCGACTGTTTTGCATTTGGTCTGTCTGTAAATGTGTTTGTACTTTCAGTTTCCGTTTCATGGTGGCCGTGTTGGATACTACCTATTTTATCCTACCAGAGTTCGTATGAGTGTGGATCATACCACGAGTTGTCAAATCGGATAATAAACATTATGGTATGAAGTGAAATGACACTAAACTGCGCTATATAAATTCCATGTTATTATTATTATTATTATATGGTACCTACCTGTCTGAACAAAAATAAGTGTCCTTGAGATAGTGACGATTCTTTGGATAAATTGCATAATTCCTTATTTAAAAATTTTCAAATATATAGGTATACTTCAAATATAAATGTTGGTGTTGGTCAGAGACCTACTGGTTTAAAATAAATTGTTGCAATATTTGTTCCACAGGGTGTCCGGGGGTAAAGTGCACAAACTTCGGGAGGTGATTCTACATGATGGTAGAATTTAAAAAGATAAATAACTTTTTTCGCGCCTCGTTGTTTTTTTATCTCATACAAAAAAAAAATTCCATGGAAGAATGTTATTTTCTTCGTACAAACGATTCAGCTTTTGTACCTGACAACCACATTAAGACCTTGAAATTTAAAAAAGTTATTTATGTTTTCTTAAATCCCGAAGTTTGTGCACTTTACCCCTAGATACCTTTATAAGTCCATATTATTAGTGATACGTAAATAAATGCGAAGCCTGTCTGACTTATCTAATAATTTTCACAGCACAGACAGTGTTACAGAGTGCAGTCAATGCTATATTAGATAAATTCGATATGTGCCATCGAGTAGAGATTTCGCCCATTATTTATTACTGAAGCGTAGGCCGACTTCTTCGTGTTATTCAATACTTGGGCCGCATGAGAAGAAAGTGGTTTTGTTTGCCTCTAACGCTGTTTAACTAGGCATTTATTCCAGAGTAGTGTGTGATCGTGTTCTAACGGTGGTTGTTCCCAACTTTTAGACGATCAATCTGAGGCCCCAATCAGCCGAGGCATTTATTCAGTAACGCTCGATTCACCTGTTTCCAAACGTTTTTATAGTTGAAAATCTTAAGTGGCCCCGCCCACTTGCATAGACAATAAAAAGAGATCAAAGTAAAAACTTTCAACGTTAAATTAATATTGATGAGTTAAAATTTTACTTATTATGAATTATATTTTTCAATAGACGCATGTAAATACATTAAAAATAAAGCATTAGTCTAACTTTTACTAATGCTGCGAAAGCGCGAAAATGCATTAATACAAATTTGACGATTGATGTTTCTCCTTCGTGTGTTAACATGAAACTAAGCAACTTGGACAAAATAACAACCAAAAAGTAGCAAGAACTTCACGCAGAATGGGAAAATGAATATTATGGAGTTTACAACATCATCCGCCATTCGAAACGGCATTTTTGACAATCGAAAATGGTTAAAGAAATCGTTGTCATTCAACGTTTGGCTGTCGTCATAATATTATTATTGTATGTCAAATATTATCATTAATGTATTTATTTTCACTGTCCATATTAATTTGATACTTAAAATAATAAAAAAATTGGCAATACGCAATACGAAAAAGAATGCGTGAACCAAATGTCGTTTGACATTTCGCTGTCATTTTTCACTCTGTTGACACTTTTTATAACTAACCGCTTTACTGAGCCCTTTACTGAGCCAAAGGTTAATCCAACTGTTTGGTTCTTCTAGCTTTATAGGAGAGTTGCATTGGGAAGACCGTAATTGTGCATTTGAGGAATGTTGAACCGGAATTTTGGTTCAACAGTTGATCAGTAAGATTATGAATAGTGGCCGTTAGTTCGCACGATACACGCGAACAGGGCCTCGATTCTCGACGAAGTCATTCCACTCGAACAACAAGTGGTTTGACCCATTCGTTGTTCGAGTGGAATGACTTTTGACATTTGGTGTATGTAAGTGTGTACCTTCAACGAGACTCAAGAATGAGAATGTCGACCAATGTATATACTTTCGACGGCGATTGCGAGAGGCCTGGGTTGGAGAAAAGATACCCAGGTAAGTACAGATACGGTGTATTTCTCATGGTGCTACGCTACGCATACTGATCGAACTCGAAACTAGAAAAATGATGCCTTTGATATACATGTTTACTTCACAATAAACGATAATAAAAATAAGTTGCAGTGGCAATTTACCCGAATTTTGTACATTTTTTTTCTCTATAGTATGCACGGTGCGGTTTTTCCAGATCAACAAATTATTGATTGATATTTCGCAACATGTAATAAATTTTTGTATTGACTTTTATACTAATTGAAAAACACATAGATACGCATACAAGTCACTGGGAAATTTGACACAAACTGGTGGTTACGTGGGTATAATATTATACTGAGATATCCATTCTAAATGACCCATCGATCGTAACAGAATCGCATGCTTCGATTATTAATTACCGTCGTCTATCAGTATCTACAAACTATAGACTGGGAATATTATGACGCTGTTAACTTGTTAACGGCTTATCACGGATTAAGCAAATGTGGTGGCTTCTACGAGAGAATAATTCACTCATATTCGTTGTGCCTTGGTATTCCAATTTACCCTGTTAATCCGTGTTGTTAGTCCTAATAATTCATTTTGACCGGGAAAACCGTTTAGCCCTGGTAATCCATTTTGTCCTAGTAATCCACTTTGCTCTGGTAATGGCTGAGCTGGCAAATGCGTCTGATTCCCCAAGGCTTCCGGTGTTCAATTCCTCAACAAGTCCTCCAGCGTTGGTATCGTTGCACACGCAACATTCTCCAGTAGATGGCAGTAGGAGTTTTAAAAACACATTGACAAGTTATTCGTAACCCGGGAATTTTTTTCGTCTTTCTGTAAAAAATCGATTTTGATCTGATCTACTCTGTCATGATAATCCCAACAAAAGTGATAAATCATGAAAGTGTGCACCGATGGTCAATAAATTGACCGAAAATTAATATTGATGCATTGATCATCGTTACATGACCTATAAACAAATCACAAGTGCAGCGTAGCGTAAGTGCAAGCTTCGCAGAATGGTGGTTTTCAATGACCCCAAATAAAAGCCGAACCTGGCGGGAGAGCCAGTTGTCGTTACCTAATTCGCAAGGACCAATTTGTATAATATTATATGTAACTACACGGATTTAAAAAAGGGTTAACTTTAATACATTCGGCACAAGGTCACGGAAAATTCACGTGTCGACCTGATACAAGTTATGATTAATGTGAAGGATTCTGACCTTCTCGTATTGTGTTGCCAAATATAACACTTTTAACCGTACTTCCAGTGTAAATACTCTCAGTATTACACATTATTAGTAGAAATTGCTTTGGCCGTATTTTGTGACCAGATCTGAATAGCCAGGATACTTCCAAACTTTCCTCTTCTAAATTTCCTTCAGTTCCTTATTGTATTCAGCCCTATAACATTTCTCAAACTGAGGATGGCATCATCCCACTGACTACGGGCAGGTAGGGACTCTTGTACGGTAAGGAAATATTAAAAGACCTAATTATTATTAAATAACATTGCACGTTTAATAAATGCCTATATCGCTGCTAAGATAAAATGGAAGTCAAATTCTTATAAACTGAGAAAATCAAATTATTTTTAAATTAAAGTAAATAGCTATTATGAAAAATGGTAAACGTTTTACTTAAGGTTAAGCGCGACGTTCGTTATAATCTACGTTCTTATATATGGCGTTCATTTAATTATTTTTACTATTGTAGAAATCTTTGTTTTAATTTTATCTTGTTGTCTCCCTCTTTATATATAAATATAAGCACACACTATGTATTTCTTGTTTTGTATTAATTTGTACCCTGATGATGCTCGAGCAAAGCAAAACCGATCGGTAAATAAATTAATTTAAAACTCGTGGTTTTTCTCAGCGTTATTTTTATATCAATACGCTTTTTGCTAGTTATGCTTTACAATATTAAGACGAATTATTTGTTTGCGCCCGAACATACACAATATGAATATGAATAAATAGTTTTGTCCGTATGAAAATTCAATTCTTTGGGCATACAAATACAATATTGGATTGAATCATCGATACAATATTGTATTTTTATACCTTTCTTGAAAGAATTGACTTCAATCTTCCATACGATTTTGAACTATACCAAAAAAAATATATATATTTAAATTCACCTTCCCTTTCTCCTTAATTTGAAATTTGTTTTGTTTGTTTGTTTTTGAATCTTTATTTAGATGAACGCAAATTTTTTCATACATCTAGATGTATGAAAAAATATAAATTAATATAGGAAAATATAAAAAATACAGAAAATAACAATTACATTTTAAGAGAAAAAGATAAATACAGAAAATTACATTATATAAGATATCTAGGTGACTAAAATAATATTGGTGAGTATGTTCAACAATCAAAAATTATTTTTTACATATAAAGCACATGTCCTACGAAAAGTGCTAAGGCTTGGGGCTTCCTTTAAGATATTTGGTAGGTAATTATAAAGTCGCCTTTATAAAACGCGCTGTTTTGTGTACATGAAAGTTTAGTTTGAAATGATGTCCTAGAACACCCTTGAAAGGTGAAAGCTAGAAACATTTGAAAAAAAACGGTAATTACAGTTTACACGTTAAAAACCATCGATAATCGAATTTAAAAACTTATGTTTACGTCCAAATTTTTTATGTTTTTAATTGAACTATATGTCAATTTTCAACGTTTTTAATTGCACTATATGTCAATTAGCAATATTTTAAATTGTACCATTTGTCAATTTGCAATGTTTTTAATTACACTATATGTCAAATCGCAATGTTTTTAATTGCACTATATGTCGATTTGCAATGTTTTTAATCGCACTATTTGACGATTTGCAATGTTTTAATTGCACTATATGTCGATCTGCAGTGTTTTTAATTGCACTATATGTCAAATCGCATTGTTTTTAATTGCACTATTTATCGATTTGCAATGTTTTTAATTGCAACATACTCGTATGTCGATTTGAAATGTTTTCAATTACACCATATGTCGATTTGCAATGTTTTTAATTGCACTATATGACGATTTGCAATACTAAAATCTGAAAGAGTCTTTCATCTTCTTTCAAAAACAATATTTTATTTTTAAATCCGTTCAAAACAGTAAATCTATTTGAAATTGAATGTTAAGCGGGAATATTATTTTAAAATTTAAAACATATTATTTAATATGATTTTATTTTGTCAAGGCCCGAGGGGTCAATAACCGAATAAAGCTTGTGCACACTTTGGATATATTACATTAGGCAGCTTGTGGTTTAGACGAGTTGAAATAACTAAAACTGTGAGTTATTATCTTAGCGACGATATGCCAGTTTTTTTTTATGCTGCACATACCTGTATACTGTGTGGGCAGTGATTGATTATCCTCCACGAAAATAAAATAAAGCGACAACTGATGGTCTGCCTGAGAAGAAAGGATTAGCATACCATAAATGTATGTAATATTTTACCCGTTATTTTGGGTTTGTCTGAGTCTATAGAGGTGTGAAACAGATACCCATATTTATGGAATTTTTTCCACTTTGTCAAAATATGTACATAATTACATTAAGTTTGTACTTAAACTTCATTTACTTTGCAAACAGGAAACGTTGAACCTTCCCAGGCACTCTGTGTATTGTACCTACCTACAATTTAGCAAACACAAAATATACATGTACAGCTGAATTAGTCCGTCGTCCCACGGGTCGGTAAGCAATCGACGTTATAAACCCATTGCTGTAAGACCCTGCGCAGAAAATTAAGTTCGTTTTAGTAAGGTAACGGTCTGCAGCGCAGGTCGGTGCTAAGAATAATGGGCCGGTATATCAGTCGGACCGTATCCTCGCCAAGTGCAATATTACTCAATCACATTTAAAGTGGCTAAATCGACCGCTAATTGCTTAATTTTATTAATATGGACTATTATATTCATTGGGCGATGAAAGATGTTGATGTTCTCTATTGATAATCATTCTAAAATAGACAAATAGTCTGGTAAAGTATTAAAAGAGGGATTTTTCAACGTCAGGACAATATGTTTTCTTGCCTCGGATTGTTTTCAGCTGTTTGTCCGTCATAATTTCATGAACACAACCTTTTTGCACTCGCTGACTCTAGCAAAACAAATATTATTTAAAATTATATAATTATTGAAGTACCCTCGAATATATAACTACGTTATTAATTGATAACCAATCTAAAATAATCTACTAAGGGATTTAAAAAATTTCAACGTCAAGACAGTTTGTTTTCAGTGGTTAATTAGACATAATGTCATGTAGTATCATAAATAAATGATATTTAAAAGTTGTATTTACTTTAATCAGCAAGGTGCTGGAAACTTTATCAATGATCAAATTGTAAATTAATGCCGCAGTCGGCGTCGTTGACATTTTGAAAGCTCACGATCTTCCGATGACAGTACAGTATAGATATACCACTCACGTAGATGAGTATGGTTTTACAAAAAAAGCACATTCCTTTATAAAAATTGTAAACAAAAAGTGTAATATTCGTGATATCTAGGCGTACGACCTGGATTATGTTCTAAGCCGCGCTAAGCTCGACATTCCAACGAAGTAGAGTTTAAAATCATTTGATATGACGCGACGGTCCAAAGAGACAATTTCTTTGTGATAAACTGTACCGTTGTTCTAATGAGTGCAAGAAGGGTTTGCGGTCGGGTGTTTCAACTGCAAGTTCGAATCGGTTTGATGCGGTGTGCACAAATATATTCAAACGTGCGCTCCTTAAAAATTGAAGGACGTACAACACAGAGGAGATTTCACCTGAGTGTTAGTTACTCAGTGTCGCCCTGGTGAAAATCATCCATTCAGACTGAAACGTTGCTTGAAATGACTTCAGCCGTGTTTGGTGACGAGATATTAATAGTCAGAGGTCCCCTCTACATTCTCTCATCATTTAAAATACAATAATTGGGGATGACATAGTCCCACTGGCTTCAGACCGGTAACAATTAGAACTCGTGAACGGTATTTACGAAAAAAAAACCTATTGCATGAATTTTTGTTTGCCGTTTTTGACTGAGCGACCGTTTTGCATTTCATACATGTGTAAATTTATGTGTACGTTCCGTCTCAGATTCAATATGGTGGCCTTTTCAACGGTTATATAAAGATTTTTTTTTTCAAATTTGAAATTTTCGTGTTTATTTGTACATTCTTAATCGATTTTTTTTTCAATATTGCCTGAAGATAATTTGAGGACGTCAATACGTTTCATTGGACAAATTGTGTACATCCTAGTTTGAATTTTATAAATGTGGTGTCGATTAATGAAATAAAAGAAAATAAGAAACATGCTTTTATGTACGCGAGGTCTACTGTTCACAGGACTATTTATAAAGTCCCAAATGAGAGCCACTCTAGAACACATGTAGATAGATGGTTTTGTAAACGATCTACTATTCACAGAACTATTTACAAAGTGCCAAATGAGAACCAGTCTAGAATATATGTAGATAGATAGTTCTGTAAACGATCTACTATTCACAGAACTATTTACAAAGTGCCAAATGAGAGCCACTCTAGAATATATGTAGATAGATAGTTCTGTAAACGATCTACTATTCACAAAACTATTTACAAAGTGCCAAATGAGAGCCACTCTAGAATATATGTAGATAGATAGTTCTGTAAACGATCTACTATTCACAGAACTATTTACAAAGTGCCAAATGAGAGCCACTCTAGAATATATGTAGATAGATAGTTCTGTAAACGATCTACTATTCACAGAACTATTTACAAAGTGCCAAATGAGAGCCACTCTAGAATATATGTAGATAGATAGTTCTGTAAACGATCTACTATTCACAGAAATATTTACAAAGTGCCAAATGAGAGCCACTCTAGAATATATGTAGATAGATAGTTCTGTAAACGGTCTACTGTTCACAGAACTATTTACAAAGTGCCAAATGAATGCTACCCTAGAATATATGTAGATAAATAGATCTGTAAACGGTCTACTATTCACAGAACTATTTATAAAGTCTCAAATTAGAGCCTCTGTAGACCACATACAGAAATATAGTTCTGTAAACGGTCTACTATTCACAGAACTATTTATAAAGTCCCAAATAAGAGTCACTCTAGAATATATTTAGATAGATAATTTTTTCGAATTATAAATTGAGTCGGGTTTATTATCGCACGTGTAAAGAATGCAATAAACAATTGCGTTGTGTAAGACAGTTATTTTTGTACTTACCGGTTATAAACCTAAAACTTGTTTAAATTATTATCAATTTTCTTGTATGGATATATTCAAGGTTGATATTCAGACCCGAAATCCACCGATAACCCGTTGGGTTATGCAATTAATACACCGGGAAAAAATTAATGAACATCTGTTCTGGACAGATATGCGTTTCGATGGCATATTTCTACACGGAGACAAGTAAAAAAAATGTCGATTTTGCATTAGTGGTGCAATTTACAAAAAACAGAAATTATGAATAATATTAAAAATAATTCTATTGTTTTAATTCACAAAAATTTTTAAATAATAAAAAGTTTTATAAATAATACAGTATTTAATTACATACCTCTTTTAAAATTCTTATTTATTTATTTTACAAGTATTTAAAATTAAAATAATAAGTAATTAATCACCGCTCCTGGTAACGTTTTTTGTTTGTCTATAGATAGTAGTTTTTTGTCTATTCTTTCAGTAAAGGTACGTTTGTACTGATGAAGAAACCATTAGTTTCAAAACACACTGATTATTTTGATTAAATAGTTGTGCATGCGTACAAACATAAACATGAAACATAAATTGTTTTTAATAAAATACGAGTTTGGAATTTTTTTAAATTTTGAAAATTCGCAAAATCTATGGTAAATGTTATTCACTTTAGCCAATTAAATTACGATAAATTTTAGTTAAAAAAATATCAAATGCTAATTTGAGGAATCTGTGATTTTAAATTTTTCACTACAGAAATAGTCCATTGGTTTGGTCTTGCCGCTGAGAGTTCCGTTTTAACTTATCTTTAAGTTATGTGTGTCGTTTGTGATAAATAGGGAGAAGTTACAACAGTGGTAAGCCTTATCCCCTCAAGGTTATGCAGGTAAACTAGTTAATTTACCGTGTTGCGTATATGTATACATTTCTTCATTCAATTATTTTTCGACAAGCTGTTGTTATTATTTGGTTACGTAAGGCGTGTTTACTTCCATTCAATTTATAATGAGAGATAATAGGTATTATATCGACAAAGTTATGTGTGACGCATGTATTTATTCGTAACAAAGATATTGTGTGTAACGCATTATGGGGCTGACAGATTACGCTATAAGTTCACAGCGTTTTATATAATTTCATATTACTCGCCATACAATCCCATACAGACCTGTCACACCTAAGATAATGTGTTATAAGTGTGGGCGTGGCACCTATATGCGCAGTGATCTGCTAGCCAGGCTATATTTGAAAATTATACGACCCCCTCTCCTACCTATGGCAGGAGAAAGGGTCAGAACAATTTACGGTGCGCCATAATTACGCGGCAGTCATATGTCAAAGTGACAGATCCCATACAAAGAAATGATATTCCGCGGCAGTCCCCCAAATAGTCTGACCCCTGAGGAATATATATATAATATAGCGTAAAGTATCACCCCAACATATAATACGTACAGGTATGTCTAAGGCTTTAACTGTGACAAAAACATGGGTACATTGTGATGTCGTTAAAATTCTTGAAAAACAGACTCACTGACTGCTAAGTTGTTTATTTATTTTGAATTAACGGCACAATTGCCCCTTACAATCATGATGGTTAAACAAGACAAAGAAAAAGGAATATATACATCGAAATTGAGTGCCATTTGATTATAACTATGTTTTTAACTACATCATGTTCCTCATAACAAATCAAAATTCCTTGATCAAAAAATCGAAAATAGATTAAACATCATTGGTAGCTCTTATGTTATATTAGCTGATGTTTTTGAAGTATAAAGCTGTACTAATTAAATATTTTTGCAGTGCATATTTTAACGAGGTCACTGGTTTTTTGTTTTTGTTTCTTCTTCATTTCTTTCACCAACTTTATTTTACCAACTTCACCAACAATACCCAAATTATTATTTTTTTTTAAATGTTTGACTAGCTACCTTACCCTAACCACGCCTAGCCTAACCCGCCCTGAAGTAAATTAAACTTTATATTCATTTTTGTGACTGAATGTTTTTTTATGATTTATCCGTTTCAATTTTGCGTTTGATAGTCGCTAATATTGTCTTCAATGATCAAACAAACTTAATAATAATAGTTAATAAGTTCTGCAAGTTTTAGTTTTTATTATTGTGACAGCTGTTTCGGCGTTCAAAGCCATTGTCAAACTATGGTTAGTGGTTATGCCACTTTGGGACTACTTATATATATCATTTTTCCCCTACCCTATAGTTATTTGAAGGGATATTTTAAAAATCTTTTGCGTGAGGCACTTACTGTAAAATTTTTGGTTTTCTCTCTTTTTCAATGTTGGTAAGTTTGCTTACAAGAAATGAAAAATGAAAAATATTGCTGAACTCAGTACACTATTAAATTTCATTTACTTTAAATGTAAAACTTTATTAAATGTAAAAATTATTTTCAGATATTTCAAAGAGTAGCGTTATGAGTTGCTCATATCCTCCATTAATTAAGCATCCCTACGACTACAAACCATAGAGGATACACAACCACATCAATCACACAGCAATATAGTGATTATGCCTTGGTCACGTGCAATCAGAAGGATCACTTATGTGGTGATCGACGATAAACAGCAGTAAGCGCTGAAGCAAAAATCATGCCCATAAAAGGAATGATTAACAGCGGACGAGGGGGAAATAAGAGGAGGAGAGACGAAACAGGAAGGAAAGCACAACACACAGAACGGCAGACGGAGACTTGAGTTGGGAGAACTCGACACTTCAGTGCAGAGAGCCGTGGACTTCAGTTGTGGGAGTCGGGATAGGACCCATTGGTCACCCACACATAGCGGCAAGACCATGCAAATAGTTTTAAGATAATTTAGTAATAATATGCTTAATTTTGTTAATAAATGGTATATCAGTATAACTGTACAAAGTGTTTTCATTTTGATGGTTCCTTGAGAGATGGCCTGAACTAGGGATCCCTGAGATTGTTATTAATAAATATAGGTAGTAGTGTTACACATTAATAATTTTTAACAGTAGGTTCACTTGCTGTCCCTTTGTCAGTAGTAACGATAAGTGGGCTAAAAGCAAGACCAATTGCTATTACATCTCATCGTTGGATTTGTTCTTCCTAACGCTAGACCGTTTACGAATGGAATCGCAATATGAAGGACATTTGAAGCCCTTGTTCGCAGAATCCTAGAATATAGGTCAATTATTTGGCCCCCTTCTGAACAAAACCATATCCTAGAAATAGATAAGTACAAAAGAGGTGTATGCCTTATCTATATATGAGAGAATATACGTACTATCCATTATTATATCCATCCTTGTTCTTAACAGGAAAGCTCGATTTCAACACTTTAGAAGCACACTCAAAAATATATTTAAGCAAAAAAAAAATTATAATAATCATTGGAACTATTCTTAATCCACTTATATTAAAAGAGATCAACTTATATGTCCCTAACAAGTATACTTGTGGAAAGTACCATGCACTTTTTTCTACTCAGAAAGCGAGGACTTCTGTGTATCAGAACGCGCCAATCAACAGAGCAACTCACTGCTTAACGATTCTGCATTGACAATCGACATTTTGAACATCATTTAAACACAGTTCAGCAATTATGACCTTTTATCCTTACATGTACCTCAAATTTGTGATCTTATCTGTAATATATTGGTACATAATAGTTTTATAGAGATCATGAATGAATAAATATATAATTTGAAGAATATATATGTACATAATACGACTAACACGAGTATATGCACCAATTCGTACAATCGAAAGTTTGTGTTCTTTGGGTCAACTCTAACTGCGCATAAAAACGATATGTATTTGGGACTTACCACATGACACGTTTGAACTTTGACAACGATATCGTACCTACATCTCTTTTACTCGAAAGCAACTCAAGTTAATTAGTCTAATAATGTTTTAAATTGGCAGTTTTTAATATTTCTATTTTTGATTCTGACAATTCATGGTGGAATTCCATTGAAATAAACTTCATACCAATTATTTTATTTTTTTTACCGTGACCGGTTTCAGCTCATTATAGCCATCTTCAGACTGGTACAATTATTTCTTAAACTATGGTTTATATTCATCACATTTGGGGTAAGGAGTGGGGATGAACGGGAATGGTGTAAAATGATTTCATTATAATTATATAGATTTTCTTATCTTCGTTGCTATTGTGAAACACCAGATAGCCACCATTACCCCCTCCCTCAAATGTTATATACACCATAGTTGCGAATGGTAGCTGAAGTCGGGGACGCCCGAGGAAGACATGAGTCGGGCCATGTCAAGAGTCAGAATAATAGAAGAGTACGTATGAGACGATGTATGAATATGAATGAGGCAAGAAGTGTATGCCAAGATCAAGTTGTTTTAGCGGTCCGTCTTCTTTGCTTACTCATGTGGGGAAACAGTTTGATGGTTATTTAGTTAGTTACACCATAGTTTAAGGAATAGTCGGAATGGCTATAATGAGCTCAAACCGGTCACGGTCAAAAAATAACATAAGAGGAAAAAAGTTGTAAATTTTTTTCAATACATCATCTTAAATTTCCATTAACCAATGGGCATAGCTGCATTACCTACACCTGAAGCTAGTTGCAATGGCGTAATCATCTCTGAAGCATGTTCCTACATAGCACTGTACATCATCCGGTGCATGAATGTTGCATAACGAGACAACGTCATAATATCATTTTCCCCTCATGCAATAGCGTATTGCACAATTTTGTTCATTAAATATATTTATTAAGTATTCAGTAATACGAAAATCATTTAGCCGTGAATCGATCATCATTGAAGCACTATCTAAAATGTTCATTTCAGATTTATGATATTCAAGATGAATTTTAATAATCTATTATTTCATAGCAAGCTATACACAACATCGGATTGAGAACACTGTTCTTTCGTGTAGTGGCAGTCATAATCAGATGGATTATTAAGAAATATTTACGTATAAAACAGGACAGGAAAAACAACAGTGAAAACAAGTTCAGGATGCTAAACAAAAGAAAACAAAGAATTTTCGCTTTTGTCCAAAACATCAAGGCTTTTTCTATTTCAGAAAACTGTTTTTCTTCTTCATAATCATTAGGAAACTATCACAGACACGTGGAAAACCACCGGGATAGTTTGATTTCTTGACAAAACATTTCCAATTTTGAAAAATATTTTGAACATAATTTTATGTTAAAAATACTATTTGATGGGTAGGTACTTTATCGCTTGTCTGAATTCTTCACAAAATCAGTGCCAATTTTTAAAATGACACATTCACAACGTTCATCATTCGTTCATCATTGAACGAGGTTTCACGCAGGATTAATGCCACAACACAACCGAAATGTGTATTTTTTATGATAAAAAATGCAATATCATTCAGCGATCTTTCATTTGTATTACCATTGCAATGGTCGCTGGATCATTTAAGGCGATGCAATATGTCGTGTAATATTTTAATCAAGCCGCCATCAATAACACTCCTTACGTAGATGGCGATAAGGCTTAAATTCCCGCTTAACACCATCCAGCTGTTTTGATTTAGACGAGAAAAAAACAAGGTCAAAAAGTGCCTTTCATTTTATTTTGTGGATATTCAGGCATAAATATATAAATTTTTTCCGATCATTTTATAAATAACTTAATTTGCCCCATTATACAATAAAACCGTAACCGAAAATGGGTTCTTAAGTAGGAAATTTTGAACTTTAAAGCAGTTTAATAGGCCTTATAAATTATTTTTGTCTGGGCTTATAAAAAGACTTATGTAAAAAATACTCGATTATTTCAAAGGCTAGGGTGTATTATACTCGCGGTATGTGTTTAAACAATCTGAAACATTTCTAGGCGACCAAATTTTCAAACCAAAAACACATGATTTTGCATTGCTACATAGTGCACCGCCTTAACGATTCTTTCTCAAATCACCTGCGGTCATGTTCAATTTTCTAATAAACCTAGGAAAGAGATTTCTATAACGGTTTTAATTACCTTTCTTGTAGATTATTTATTACACACTGGAAACAAGTTTTATTAGGCTCATATAAGATAGCAAATTTTTAAAAGAAATATAAATTGAAAACTTCTTGGGAGAAAAAATAAATGCCGCCGACAGGAATTGAACCCGCACCTTATGATTGCCGGTCAGGTGCATGGAACCACTGTGCTACGTCGGCTTATTTTTAACCGTCAAATAAATCAATAAATACTAATATTTCATTCAACATTTATTGCTTTTTGATTTTTTTCCATATAAATGTTTTACACTCAGCCCCGTCCCTGAGCCGAATGACGTATTTCGCTAGTAAAAACATCAAGGGCACTATGTTAGGTGTTAGGTATTATCAGCCTTGGCGCCTTGGAAAGTCGGCGCCCGGAGCGGACAGCTCCAAATGCGCCTGCACAGATCCGGCCCTGTTTACGCTAGTTATATGTTCGCCTGTACAAAGTTTAAAGGCATACCGCTGATATCTTCATTGTAACCTCCCATCTTTCTCATAAACGTGCAAACAGACATGTACAAACAGAGTATTCAGTTTTTTAAGAATTTTAAATGGAGATCACCGTGGTCGAGCGATTAAGAATCCATATTAATAATTTAGGAAAAAAATGCGCATTCTGCGGCATGTTCCATAGTTATTAACAGTGCCTATGTTTGAAAAATTCGACAATATGGATGTTGTTTAGTCCGAAACGATTTTTTTTTCGAAAATAACAATTTTTTGAAAATATTTATAGAAAAAATTTTTTTTCGGCTACAACAATATCAATATTGCAATTTTTTAATATTAGCACTCTAGTACACCCACAAGTCACGAGCCCCTACTGGTTGTAGACACTCCCAGTACCATCCTTGTGTAATACCACCATTCGGAACATTGCTTGAAATGTTTAGTGAAGAGATCTGAATAGTCAGGTACGTCCCAACCTTCCTCGTGCTCATATACTTCCCATCTCGGCTCCCTTCAGTCCCGCAACATACCCCGATTGGGGATGCCGTAGTCTAACTGGCTCTGGGCAGTTAGAAGAACATTTGTGCAGTATTAACATCAAAAATAAAAAAATTCAAAGATTTAGTGGAGGTGTCAGTTCCAGGAACAAAACGCTAAAAAGAAGACAATATATGGAAGATATTTATGCACTCTTATAATGATCTTAATATATGTAGGTATCATATAGGTAAATCAAAGGTATGGTAGATATATTAATAAACAGGATACTTTCCCAACGTCTTCGTTCCCTTCCCACTACCTTCAGCCTCACAATATACCCCAATTAGGTATGCCATAGTCCCACTGGCTCCAGACGTCCTCCGTGGTCGAGGGGTAAGGCTCTCGACTAGCGACTAGCAGGTCGCAAGCCGTACCCCTCTACTACCTAGTAAGACTATGCCAGTGGAGACATGGGAACATATTTGCGGCACGTTCCAGACTGGAAGTTACTCTCAGTATCGCCCTGGTGTAAGACCACCATTAAGAATTGAAACGTTGCTTGAAATGGCTTTGGCCGTGTTTGGTGGCCATATCTGAATCTGATCTTCTATACCTTCCTCTCCCTCACTCCTTTCCCTCCCCATTACCTCAGCCCCACAACATATACAATTGGGGATGCCATAGTCTCACTGGCTCCAGACGGTTAGGAGCAATTGGGTCTCTTCTTCGGTGCTCATATAAGGTTTTTTAATGCAGGTACTTTCACCTCGACTATTTTTTTGCATCAATTTATTAGGTCGTGATGCGTTCTGAACGCGGGCATTCTAAACGACATGGCATGGCATAATCGTCTGGCAATTACCGAGTCACAATGCTATTTGCCGGAAGATTCGTGAAGAGTAAAAACCACAGAGGCATATATGTTTTTCTGAAATATTTAGAACGTAGACGTAAGGTGGTAATGCAAGATTTATTTTGTTTTTTTTTATGGTGCTATGTTTTTGTGGATTTCTGCAATATTTTCACAGTAAATACCAAATGGCGGACTATGGACTAGTCGGCTTTTGTGTATTCTCACTCCTACAAAAAAAAATCAAATTAAAAAAAATACATTTATGGTCCACAGAAAGTACAAAGGGCATAAGCTTATAGGTACATCCTATTTCTTACAGCTAACCCAATTCACAAAAAGTAGATTATATACAGTGTTTAAATATACAAATAGAAACACAGGTATTTAATACACCAGCACAAAACTTAACACAAAATTGCACACGACTAAATTTGGAATTAACTCCTTACAATACTTCGTATACGTATCGTAATCATTGGCAAAAGCTCTAATATTTTCTCAGCAGTATAAACTATAACCAGTGACTTTATCTTTCTGTGGAAGTATCTAACTTTTGAATATCTTTCTTAATGTATTTATGAAATATTTTTCAATTAACTGTGTCTAGCCTGTTTTAAAATCTATGTGCACTCTTCATTCGTATTTATTATCTAAAAGTAATTTCCTTTTAATTGTATAATATTTATTTATATTGGCGGAGAATACTCAAAGTCCCATGGACCGACATGATCACCCACAATTCTCATAGAGCAGAGAGAGAACTGCTTAGATTAATAAAAATCAGGAAAATTTCATATCTGGGTCATGTACTTCGAGGGGAGAAGTATCACTTGCTCCAATTAATATTGAAAGGCAAGATAGAGGGTCGCAGAGGGCCTGGTAGGAGACAAATGTCTTGGCTGCGAAATATACGAGAGTGGACCGGCATTAGAAGTGTGGAGAAGCTATTCCGGGCAGCGCAAGACAAAGAGACATTTTCTAGAGTGATCGCCAAGGTCGGGGGGACCTGATACGGCACATAAAGAAGAAGAAGTATAATGATTTCTTTCCTGAAATGAGTTTTATTAATATTGGAAATAATGTATTATAATAAAATTATAAACCCGTTTTTCTATTTGTGTACTGTTTTCTATGTGAAATAAAAAAAATATATTTATAATGACCCTGGGGGTTAAATAAAAAAAAACGTAAAATATTATATTTGTTTAATGAATGTTTTGAGTGTTGATTTAAATTGGAGTATATCGTGTTTTTGTTTAATGTTTTATGGAAGGATATTTGTGTACTTAAGGTAATATTTTTTATCGTAACTTTATTATTATTATTTTTCACTGTACTTTACATTTTTGTTGCTTTTATTTTTAATTCATGTATGTATGTATATTTCTTTTTCATGTTAAGTTGTACTGCCTTTATGTATTTATGTAAAATCCCTCTGGTCGTAAAATAAAATAAATAAATAAATATACTAAGGTCCTTTTTTTAAGTATTGTTTTGTTTAGTTTTTCATAAATCTTGTGGCGTGTTTACGTTTTGAGAGCTTTGTTTAGTAGGAATATGTCTGGAGATGACCGTACGAATAGGCATAACTTCATTATATATTTGTGATGATCGAAAGTTTCAGTTTTTGAAAAATGTGTCTAAATGAATCCAGACTAACGGAAAATGAGCTTCTTCAAAACCCAGGTACACTCATTTCTCCCCATATATGACCCTCTGCTAAGTATCGTCAACGACGACACCGTAGCGTTGCTTCTGCGTTGAATTAACACATACTAACTAATATATCACGTAGTAGTTACATGAACAGAAGACCTCGCGTTCAAAAAAGTGTGTTTCTAATTTTCTCTCATTAAATCAAAACTAAAATATCATCCGAAACCATAAGATTTGCAAGTAGGTACTAAAATACCAACCTACTTATTTATTTCAAATAACGAACATATTTTTTCATTTCAAGTATGGAATTATACAATTTGATGCGAATACATGCGAATCTTGAACCGGAACCGGAACGTATTAAACAAATTTACAAATAGACGAAATGTCAAATGACCGAGTAAAAACAGGACTTCACCACGCTCAGCCAAATATCTGACGCAAAAGTGAATGGTAGAGCAAGTCGGAGAAATCAACGAAAACATGGCGACCAACGTGTATCAAAAGTCAGAATAACAGAAGAGTTTGAATCAGACTATGCTTGAGTGTAAATGATGCAAGCAATGTGTGCCAATATAGAGAATGTCGGTCCATCCTCTCTGCCTACCCCTCCGGAACCGCGTGATGATAAGTTAGTTAGTTAGCTACAAATTACAAATTTCAACCTCACTGTTTACCTTATTCACATACACGACGAGAAGAAATACCGACGTTACACGAGCACACACACAGACTGACCAAACGTTTTTACAAATCACTCGAACGTAGTAAAAATCAACTCATTCAGGAAATCGGACAATACAATTCACCTAGCGACCTTACTTTCAGATATATACACAGACTAACTAAACACAACCTGATGGACTTAGAACATATCTGACACATACCAGATTTAGACGTGGACGCATAAGCAACGAGCAGTCGATATTTCCTAATCTCTCGACTTCCTTCCCATTATATAATGTTTATATATCTATGTATATAATATTTATGTGTAAACGTTTGTTCTTTATTTTTCCATAGGTATATATCAACATAAAAACAGTCATGTACACACACCTCATAATGCAGGAGATATACTGATGTTACTGAAGGCCGTCTCTGTTTCATGTTGACTAACGGCCGCTTCCTCCTGATTAAGGTTTTCTATAGGCGAATGCGGAGGAATTCCTCAGAATAGGCCATTGCCGACTCCTTCCTACTCCCAACACAACCCAAACAGACATGTATGTAATATATGGCCGAGGTTGGCTACTGTTGCTGATGAGTTCAATTTTAGTAGGGTATTTTAGAAAACATTTTTTTCCCTACCGAGAAAATACAAGGCCTCTAAGTCTATAATAGCCAGGTAACATTTTAAACAACCATATGAGGTACTTCATGGAAAATAAAAATCTAAAATAGAAATGGAATGGCACGGCACCGCCGAAAATTTTGAAATATCTTCGTCTGACTAATACGTTTAACGATTCTCCCAAATAAATAACGTTTTTCACAATAAGTTCTTACTCCATGAGAATTATCCACGAAATTAAGTCAGATATTCGCACTTTGCCCGGCGGATGCACAAAATAGAAAGTAGGTACTCACTGCTCACTGTTAACACTTGGCTATTGCTACAATATTGCCATAATATCGCTTACGATGCATTTCATTATTAATTCTCCGAATGAGTTTTCAGTGATTATTTGAGCCGTTTCAGATATGGTGTGATGCAATTTAGCACAAAAAGTTAATAGGTTAACCTATAGTATAGAGATCATAGACTAAATATACATCAATGATAGAGATAGAAGTGCCAGAGTTACGAAAGGAATCAACTAATAGATGGATATCAGATTAGATGATTTTCATATTTGCATAATGTGTATTTGAACCTTTTTTGTCATTAATTTATGTTTCAGCTTTTCAATTTAGAGTTGGTATATATACCTGTTCCGGTTACTTTCCTGTCACTGGAATCACTGGATAGTCCGATATTATGTTTCGGAGGAACCGGTTCCTTTACCCCGAGATTAGCTCACACAAAATACCTTTCAAACTATTTTTAAGTAGTTAGTAGTAATAATATATATTTTTATTTCTATTTTATATATTTTTAGTTTTATCTCTGATTACGAATAACTATTTTAAAATCTCTTACTACCACCACAGTAAACGAAAATTGTGTTGTGATGGAGGACTTAGCCAGCCGAGGAATTGAACACACTACGCCTGGTTGGGGCCTAAACACGATTTTAACTCAGCCACTGACCAGTCTAAAATCTATACAGATAGATTTTATTAATCGATTGTAAAATCACGGCGGGTCTGAAGGTTTTCACGATATCTCAGTAACTTAGAGCTATTCCCCGGTTAGCCAGCGTTCAAATGTCGATGGTGGAAAGTGCCATTTTCATTCAATGTTTTTTTTTATGATTTGTATTTTATTTTTTCGTTGTGTTCTCCTCTTATACTCGCACTCCCTCCGTTACTTGCCTGATCTCTGTTCATTGATAGAACCCGAACCCTTGACTCATACGATACGTATCCTACAATCACTAATCAGATATTTTTGTTTCTTGAATGGCAATTCATCAACGCTCAATCTTAATTTGATCTACGAGTATTACGAGTTTGGCTTTCTCCAGATTCTAAGAATTAAAAATTCAAACACTTCCGAGTACCGACTTAAAAATGTTACAATACATCTATCTGATATTGTGATTGTATTTACCGACAGTTTCCTCAACAAACTGAGGTGACCATAGCGTGCCCTAGTTTTGGAATTCTTTTTATATTTTTAATTGTTTCCACATAATTTTTCCACAACTATTAACCGTTACGGGGTTGCCATAGTCCCATTGTCACCGGTCAGTTGATATCATAATACAACATGTTTCACATTCATTATCACCCTGCAACAAAGATTCCAGGACTAACACCACACATTGAACCCTCGACACCTGAGTGGAACCCGATGCTTTGGACCACTCGGTCATAAGCCGGTCAAATGTTTATTTTATTACACACACATCTTACTAATATAAAATAGACTGCAGGCCTTTAACGAATGAATTGACAGGTTTCCTAATAAACTCTCAGTTAAACACGACTGTTTTATGGTGATCTCAGAACACGTGTTCATAATAATTCTAATATTTTCGCATTTTATTATCAGTACAAACCCAGGTTCAAGAACACGTGTTCCGATATATGATTGTAATAAAAGTTTATTAGGAAATGGGATGCTATCCGGTTTTTAACAAGATTTTAATAAATCTACCTACTTGGTCAAACTAACCATTGGTGCTTTATCGACGTGCGTAATAACTCTGCAGGAAAACCTGCTGAAAATTTACACATCAAATACCCAAGTTGTCGTTAGGTTTTCCAGAACGCATTACGACACCAGCGAAAGTAGATACACCCAACGCAAGTTGATTCGTCTGACCCAGGGCACATTTTGTGCGGCCCGCTTATGATGTTTGATTTGACAACGACTAAAAATAAAACAGCATTTAAAATGTTTAGAAGTTCGGGCTATGTCCAACGTCTTTGTATGTAAATAAAACATTGATGGATGCAGAATTTTGATTCGCGTTCAGCACCCCTTAAAACAACCGTACATGTAGAAAAGTGAGTACGTCTGATTTATTGAAAACTTGTTAAAAACGTGATGGTAAACCATATCCTAATAAAATAGTAGTACATTGAGAATATATCGGAACACCTGTTCCGACATCTTCATTACAAAAACGTGTTTTACTGATAGTTTGTTTCAGGTATTCTGTCAATTTATTCGTTAAAGGTCTGCAGTCAGGCATACGAATAATTTGACAAGATTTAAAAAAAGCAATATTTTATATCAGTAAGTTTTCTGCGTGTATATCGATTTTATTTTCAAATCGGTGCAGAACTATAGAAATTCAAGATGGCTGATTTTGAACTATCTCAGCACAGAATCTTGAACCTCCAGAATTTCAAGATGGCCGCAAAAATTATACATTTTTGCTTTCGATTCAATTTCAACTCCCCCTTAAAATCCCTATATACATTTCGAACCAAATCGGTGCCCATTTTTTTATAATGCAGTCTTCGGGCTACCTATTTTTGAATAGCCCTGGTCTATGACATGATTCCATACTTAGACATATCAAGGACAATGCAACATTGCAGTTAAGCATAATTAGAACACTTCATAAAAAAGTGCAACACTACAATTGAATTAGCATCAATGAAACATACATTTTAATAACATTTTTATTTGAATGTTATCTTTTGTTTTTCATCTGATGCTTTTGGGCTATTACTCATTTCTTCGTATTCATTGTGTTACGTATATTCACTTATCGAAGAAATAGGAAGAATGATCCATGTTATTGAGCAATTAATTAAACCTCACTCCATCTTCATTCTATAGGTTCTCTCTATAATTTTCTCGGGATCAATAAATTCTTAATAAATAATTTCGAAATACAGGTATTTTTGTAAACATTTTGTAACATTTAATGCACTGATATAATTTGTTATCGTATTTGAGCAGAACTTTCTAGGATTTGTAATTACTAAATAATACGTCCTAATGTACAACATAATTAGAAGTCGTTCATTCCATTGATAAGATAATGCTCCGGTTTGATTTTCCATGGTATTTATAATTATTTCACTATTAGCTTGAGTTTTGTTAGTTTTGTTACATTTGGCCTTGGGATATTATAGTTTATGTTTGATATGTAGACGGAGAATTAACTAATTATATACCCCGACTGACAGTGGTGGACAATGATGACTTCATACCAGTAGTGATGCGGCCTTGGCTGAATAAAATGCGAAAAAATCTTCGGTTATGCCGGTGAAAAAAAGACGAATGTACTTTTCAAAAACAGTTGACGGATAACTGACGCCTGAGTAACCTTTGATCTGTGTGACGAACAAAAAATGTTTAGTTAAAAACTATAAAAAGTTGATGTGTGAACAAAATTTTGGAGTAGCAATGGTATGTACGAGTATATTATCTGAATCGTCACCATCACGTCAAATATAAGGAATTTATCGGCTATTTATCGGCTATTAATCGGCTATTAATCGGCTATTTATCGTCTATTAATCCGCTATTTACCGTCCATTTATCGGCTATTAATCGGCTATTTATCGTCTATTAATCCGCTATTTACCGTCCATTTATCGGCTATTTATCGGCTATTAATCGGCTATTTATCGGTTGTTTGTCGGCTCAACAAAACGTTTTCTAGATAATAAATAATATTATACCACAATCGGGAACACAAGACCAACAGCGAGCATTTTGAATGTACGAAAATTGACCTTATTCTTAAAAGGTTTGGCACTACTTTTTTACGAGTACCAACCATCTAGAGACTGTGGATCCCCAATTGAAGTATCTTGTAATGCTGTGAAGCTGGTGGAGACTGGAAAGATTTTCAGATTTAATCATCAAACACGGCTAAATGTGGTCTTTCTATCTACAACTGCTTTAAATACTTTTTTAAAATGTAGAGTAACCCAACTTAGAAGATTTTTACAGGTTTTAAATGGGAACATTCTTATTAAAGAACATTTAATTGAAATCAAAATTAGTCTGAGAAAATGGTGTACTTAGTAGAAGAACAGCGATTACGATAAAATATGTTATTTTTAATAGTAAGGTTTGTAGAGCACTCCCCGGTAGGTACCTCCTCACTGCCTGCATAATAAGTAAAATCAAAGAAAACTATGTTAAACCGTTTACGCACAAATTGGGCGGCGTAAAACATAGCATTGGCGCTTACCAACAATCTGACATTTATAATTTTTGACCAGTCGGTGGCTGAGTTGACATCGCGTTTGGGTCCCACCCAGGCGTAGTGTGTTCAATTTCTCGGCTGGCTACGTCCTCCATCAGAACACAAGTAAAATTTTCCGCTTACTATTGTGGTAGTAGATTTTCAAATATTGTCAAGTTATTCGTAACGCGGGAATGTATGTATTTCTTAAAAAAATAATAAAATTAATTATTATCATAACCAATTTACTATTTTGGCTTACGGCTAGCTCCAATATACTAATTATATAGCATACACAGAGAAAACTTAGTGACATAAAATATTGCTAATTTATTAAGAATCTGATTAAATTATTTGTTTTCCTGTTAAAAACGGGACTGCAGGCATTTAACGAATGAATTGACAGGTTTCGTAATTAACTATCAGTTAAACACGAATGTATTGTGAGGGCGGCGGAACACGTGTTCAAAACACATTCTAATATTGACGAATTTCGTCATTATAGTAATTAGGAAACGTGCAGTTGCATGAACACGTGTTCCGATGTATTCTGAATGTACTAATATTTTATTAGGAGATTGTTTCCTACGACGTTTTTGACGGGATTTTAATAAATCAGCCATGCTCATTTTTCTCCGTGTATATTTTACTAGTGCGACATCTGTACCTACTAGGTACGCTTTAATGTCTAATCAAGATTGGTAAACACTGAGAATATAGTAGCAGATAAACAAGACGGTGGTATCAATCGCGGTCTACTAAGAAATCCCGAAACTTTTCATATTCATTTCCAAATAATCAACATAACCCTCTCCCAACCTCTTGTACGAAAGTGTTGACTATAAAATATAACATCCAAGACAGGTGCAAGATTCCGGACATTAAACATAACAGAATAATATAAATTTTAGCGATAATCACCAGAACTTTACACAATTTCTCGAATCTTTTGTTATCACTTGATCGAAACTTTGTTGTTCATTGTTTTTGGTTGTTGATCGTCGACGTCAAGACGTTTAAAATAAGAGTAGGTATTTCTCTAAGTTAGCTTTATATTGATAATTCGTTCTTATGATTCGATTATGAATAAGAATAACATATTAGCAATCCGACATTTCATAGCCGTTGCATAACCGAATGCCCATTTTGTACCACTACGCCGAATAGATACACTCTGTTGAAGAAAGTTGTGACGTAACAGCCGCAGTCGACTAGAATGTAGGTGCTGTCGATGTAAGCAGAGTGGATCGTTATGCCACCGTCCCCCGGGGATTATAAAGCTGTGGGATCCAAAATGCCATGAGGATAATGTGTAACATCTGAGTGGGGTGTACGGTAAACGTCCTGCAAGAAGACGAAAAATTACATTGTTTTATTTTTTTTACTACTAGGTATTGAAGGGATCATCCCACTTTAGACGGCTAAAAAAATAGGTATTTTTATATGGTTCCTACAAAAGATATTGATGTAAATTTTATTGGGCTTCATAAAATATTTCTTGAAATGTATGAAAAATTATATTTATTTTACATAATCTATCTATCTCTGGTAGCGTGAGGACGCACATCCTCTCGAAAAAAGCTGTCAGCTTCGTAGGTGTCATTTCCGATTAGATTTATCTGAAACACAAAAACCAAAATGATTTGTTTTCCAAGCAATAATTATTCGCCTGAAACACTCATCCACATTGAAAAATCTCCTGATAAAAGATACATGACGCCAACGGGACTCGAACCCGTGTCCCTTCGATTTCCGGTCGACAGCTCTGACCACTGAGCTATGGCGGCTTATCTCTTATCCGCGAAATAATTCAATATATACTAGTGTTTCATTCAACAATTACTGCTTGTTACATTTTTTCACCTGAAAACAACAAACTTTATTTTATATGAGAAAGGCATTGTAAGTGCTAACTCTCTCACTAGATGGCGTCGAGACAAATTGTCTACATTTTTAGGTGAAATACTTGAACTTGTCAAATATTAATTATTATTTTTTTGGTAAACTAACGTTTAAGACAAGATTTTTTATGCATAGCACAAAGGGTAACAATTATTTTCCAAGCAATAATTATTCGCCTGAAACACTCATCCACATTGAAAAATCTCCTGATAAAAGATACATGACGCCAACGGGACTCGAACCCGTGTCCCTTCGATTTCCGGTCGACAGCTCTGACCACTGAGCTATGGCGGCTTATCTCTTATCCGCGAAATAATTCAATATATACTAGTGTTTCATTCAACAATTACTGCTTGTTACATTTTTTCACCTGAAAATGATTTGAGTTCATTATGGTTGTAGCTATTGTCTGAACTAGAATTGTGAATTTTTAACCAATTTTTTTCAAAAGTTTTTATTATACATTACAAGAGGAATGGGCTATCACTGGAGTAATGATTGTAATGAATTATATTAAAACTAAGTATTGCAAGATTTGACTACAGTCTAGTTTCCAGGCTAAATCTATTTGCTGCCTTAAGTAAGTCCATGATATGGTGCATGAACCTCGGATAAGTTCCATGCGTCCGCATAAAGACGTACCTGAGGATTTTTTTCTGGATTAGTTTAAGGCATATTTACATATTTAGTTTGGTTCGGAGTCCACACACCAATAGCATACTCCAGCTTACTTCTTATAACGCCATCGAACATGGTAATCATCTGCATCATTAAACTTTTTACATATTCTGACAATAAACCCCAGGAGTTTGTAGCAAGCTTGAGTGAGCCTTATTAAGTGGTTCAAGAATATCAGTTTGTGATCAAAGACGATACCGAGATCTTTAACGCTATTGACTCGGTTTAATGTTTTCCCTTTAATGCTGTACTCAAAAACTAAAGATGTTGACTCCATTCCCTGGGAAAGAAGGTTCAATCATCACTCGAACCATTTTTTTTAATAAAAATAGATGCATAAAAGAAAAAATATATTTCGAGTAAATTTTTTTTAATGATGAAGAAGTTCTCTATAGTTCATTCGTCTTAGCAGTCAACAGCCGAAGCGCCTACTTCACTGCAATTATACTGAACCATACCTGTTTTCATGCACTACTTGTGATTAAAATAGTTTAATAAATGCCGTAAACAAACGACAGAAAAATATGTTTACTTAACGTTGCGGTAGCATTTCAGGCGGCGGTTAGATGGAAGATATGGACACCATCATCATTAGTAGCTGTTCTACCCATTGCGACATGAAAGCCTTTCAGTGTTTACATCCTTATTGATGCGAGAGGATAGTAATTATCTAAAATGGGTATTCCCTCTGAACAGAAGCATATTCCAAGAATTATGAATTATAACCGATGTGAAAGATAACTAATGTCGCCGACTTACGTAAGATATTTCGACCAGCCTCAGACGGGCCAATGAAATCGATGATCTGTTAGGGAAAGATTTTTTTTAATGTATGTGAATACAGCATTGCTCACAACTGCTCCCAACCACCCGGAGCCATTGAGACTATGGCATCACCAATTGGGGTGTGCTGTGAGTCTGAAGGTAGTGGGGAGGGGGAGGAGATGGGGAAGAGGTAGGTGGGGTAGTACTTGGCTATTGAGATCTGGTCATCAAACACGACTAAAGCCATTTCAAGCGACGTTTCAATTCTGAATGGTTTTACACCAGGGCGATACTGAGAGTACCTACCACTCTGGCACATGTGGCAAGTATACCTTATAGATATTATTTTAAATGATTAAATTGTGAAATAATACAAATCAATCGAATAGAATTTACTTGCGCACGCCGGGAATGGAACCCGAGATCTCCAGATTGCTAGCGGAGAGCCTTACCCCTCGACCACGGAGGCCGAATATCATCGTATTTGAGAATATTTGAACATTTTCAGGAGAAGCAAGGAAACATTGTACTTCCTTAGGGAACACCGACTCGCGCCCTATGGGAATTTACCAATTTGTCTATTCGGTTATTAAATAATGTAATATCAACGTAATTAGCTAATTTAACTTGTTGTATCTAATCTTCCATCATTAGTAAATAATCTCCATGGAATAATTTATTTTGGGAAGATTTCCAACGATTTAAATGATTTAATAAATGTTTTTGTTTGAAGTCAAAACAATTAATAATGCATTGGATGATCAATTAGGAATTTATGGCTTTAATTGGCATAATCGTTATTATCTTCTCGGTTTTTCGTAGCATTTAAAGTTTATTTTGTAACTATTGAACAGTTAAGTATACCTAGCGTCCAAAAAAGTATGTTTCTAATTTTATCCTTTTTAATAAATCCAAATCAAAATGTCCTCGGAAATCGTAAGATTGGTAAGCAGGCACGTACTTACATATCTACCTACTTAATCATTAATCAAGAATAATATTTTTTGTAACATTTCTTTTAAATTTCAAATAAGGAGTTATACAATTTGTCCAAAGAAAGGTCAATGACAAATATATAAGCCATATAGTCAAAGTAAGGCTAGCTTGAATACTATAGTCATCTAGTGGTGAAACAGATTTTCGAAAATGTAAATCAGTAAGTTAGCCACCTACAAAGTTAGCAACCCAGTCAAAGTTAGCCATAGTCAAAGTTAGCCATAGTCAAAGTTAGCCACCTAGTCAAAGTTAGTAACCTAGTCAAGGCTAGCCACCTAGTCAAAGTTATCAACCTAGTCAAAGTTATCAACCTAGTCAAAGTTAGCCACCTAGTCAAAGTTAGCCATCTATTCAAAGTAAGACTTGCTTGAATATAAAATTGGATACGTAAGATTTTCTAAATCGGAAACGTAACGTAAAAAAAAATTACAGACAGATTAAATGCCAAACAGTCTAGTTAAAACAGAACTTTGCCACGCTCAGTTAAATATAAAAAAAAAGATTTTTTCGTGATTCTCCCCTACTACATGTCGTGACGGAAAACGACATATTTAAAAAAATCTTGTCTTAGGTGGCTTTTCAAATGTTTTTATTCTCAAAATGGAAATACGTACATTAAACTGTACCAAGTAATTTCTTTAAAGAATTTGCGCCTTCCCTTCGACGTTTTCAGACCTTTTTGAAATCAGCAAAACAAACAGAATGATGAGAGAAACAATAAAAATGGAGTGCAAACGATGTTGATGCTTTTACTTAGTATCATTAACGTCCCGCCAGACGATTGTCCAACACGATAATAAAACATTTTCGGACATCTCAAATTATTTAAAAATGTCGTGGGCGGTCCACTTGCCCAGTCAACAATTCAGGCTAATTTCTCCTCTTACCATGGCCTTTCTACTAATCATATATTTTGCAAAAATTGAGTTAATGTATGGGCGCTTTCAGACTCATGGGACTTGATATCATCAGTCGGATGTAGGTCAGACAAATTATAGAGTAATCTTCACAAAAGTTAGAAGAACAACGGAAAAAAGGTAATAAAGCGTAGATGACACAAGTCATCGTGTTACTTTTGATGAATTTTCATTTGTAATAGGTACTATACAAACCTAGTTAGGTATTTTACACTTTTAGAGATTTTTTTTTTATTTGGTACAATATTTTTAACATTTCAAAGTTTTCCAGTAATGTTGGCCTCACTGGGTGGCTTGCCCGTGCTGAGGCCTTCATTTTATAATATGAAAATATAATCTACATAATACATTTAAAGAGAAAATAATACATTTAAAATATAATCTTGTGTGTTTGTGAGTGATGTGTGTTTATATTGGTTTTGTGTGTTACGTGTAGGTTTTATTTTTATTTTATGCTATGAAATTTTGGTAATATTGTCTTTTTTGTTCTTTAATCCATTTTGTAATTCAGTGTGTGAATTTATTTTTATTTTCCTCAATTTTAATTTCAAGTTTTACACTGTTGAAAGCTTTTGTAGTATTGGTAGTATCTTTGTCCAAAGCTTGAATTTACTGTCGGAGTTTTTATGTTTTCTTTGTACGCTTGTCTAACTAGTTGTTAGTGTAAGTGTTATTTTGTGTATGTTGAAATTTTTTTTGTCAAAAATGTAGTTTAGTAGTGTTTTAACGTATAATTGGCGTATATCTAGAACGTCACAGCTGTTGAATATTTGGTCTGTATCAGTCAGTCTATGTTTTTTTAGTATTACCTTTAAGATAGTTTTCTCTGCGGTTTCTATGTAATTGATAGCCGAGTTTGTTGCTCCTCCCCAAGCAATAATGCCATATGCTATTATTGATTGGCAAAGTGCAAAATATATTGTTTTCAGTTGTTTTATTTTATATACGTTTCTTATGTTTAGGAAAATGTGTATTGTTTTGAGAAGTTTATTTGTGATTTGTTTGATGTGAGGTATCCATCTAAGGTTATGGTCAATTACGATCCCTAGATACTTTATTTGTTCTGTTTTTTCTAGATGAGGGCAATCGCAGATGTTGGTGTTTAAAATATATTTAAAAATATTTTATATTCGAATGTACCTACACGTTTAGTGGATTGGAGAATAATTGATTCATAAAAGCGATCTTTAGCCAAGAAGATAAGCTTAGCTAGAAGATAAGCTTAGCCAAGTAGATAAGCTTAGCCAAGAATATAAGCTTAGCCAAGAAGATATGATCTTAACAAAGATTTTGTTCCTAAACGATTATGATTGTACCTCGGCCCTATTGATAATGATCGATCATTTTGTTAACAAAATAATTTCATTTGTGTATCTCTTCTGTATTTTACTTTATTAACATAAACAATAGACCGATGGTTAACATAAAAAATACAAAAAAATAACAAAGATTACATTCCAAACTTCCAACAACGGTATACAGGAATATGTAAGCACGAAATTTTAACCAGATATTTATTTTTTATTTTTTGATTTATAACAAAAAGTTATAAATCAAAAAATAAAAATAACAAATAAATATAATACAGTTATTAATTACATAATATATGTATCAAATTGACAAACTTCAATCAGTGTTTAATGCAGCAGCACGGCTCATAACCAGGGTTTCAAAATATTCGCACATTTCAGAACACCTTCGTAACCTTCACTGGCTCAAGTGCCCTGAAAGAATCCAGTACAAACTGTGCTGGATGGTGTTTAAATCCATCAATGAAATGGCCCCACCCTACATCACTGAACTATGCGTCCCGGAAAATACTGGTCTGAGGCAGTCAACTCTTAGATCAGCAACATCATCAGCTGTAGGCAGACTGATAGAACCTAAGCGCAAGCCAAATACTATGTTTGGTGATCGCGCTTTCGGAGTATCTGGGCCGAAGGCTTGGAATAAACTCCCTCCGGAACTAAGATCCATAACAAGTCCAACAGAATTCAGGTCTAAACTAAAAACTTACCTTTTTAAGCTGTCGTACCCTTAGATTAAATATACCATTCCTAAGAGAAAGTCCAGTTATATTCAATTTTTCAATTAAGTCCTAAATCCTGTATCTAAATTTCGCCAATAAACAATTAGATAATGTTAATTAAGTGTTAATCTCAAGTGACCTACCAGGTGAGTATTGTACTGTATATTTTCTCCATAAATAGTTAAGTAATAACATAGATAACTGTAGAAATGTATTAGTACAGCGCCCTTGAGGTGATTTTGCACAAAAACGGCGCTATACAAGTCATCCAATTATTATTATTATTATTATGTAGCCCCTTAAATAAGCAGGGCTTGTGTATATGGGGGTGTATGTATGTATGTGTAAAACAACAACAAAAAGCAAGAGAGGATAAAGTTTGAGTTAAGTGAAGTCAAGTTATAACAAGAGATTCAAGAAATTTAGTTCTGTGGGCTATCGGTTAATACTTCCGGAATCTTAAATGGTATTAAGTCGACACATTCACACAAGAGAAAATTGGGAGAAGATTCTTTGAAAAGGAATATGGAAAGTTTCAGGGTTACAAAGTAGAGGGTGATTGATTTTGATTTTGATTGTGGCCAATGGGGAAGATTCTACGTGGTTATTTATAATTATGAAAGAAATTTGAAGTCATTTTTGTCACGACGTCCATCTGATGTTTCTAATTTCAAATAATCTAGGCGTTCAAAGATTCCAGGAGATGGACTTCCTAGAGTTAATTTCAAATAATATTGCCTCTTTAACAAAAAGGACGAAGGAGGGACTCATTGGTGACAGTGAAAACACAATTAACCAGTTGAACTATAGCACGCTAGTTTTTCGGTAATGTTATTTTTAATTAAAATGATGGAAGGAAAGGGGCATGCAAGGGAAATTTGAAGGTTTGAAGAATCTAGTACTAGAAGGTTCTAGTCAAATCCTGTCTGTTAACAAAACAATACAACATAAAGCCGTTTTATGCGACTTTCGATTATAAATTTTCACCCCCGGTAATGCGAAATCTTGATTCGCTAAACCAAATGTACATGAAACGATTATTGTTATTATTAAAACGAATTTCTTTATTTTCTTCAGATAATAATGCCCAAAATTGCTGTGCGGCATCATTTTAATTAAATAAAATAACTTACTTTGTTTACATCACCATACTATTAAAAATATTATCTATCGTTTGTGTCCTTATGAAGAAACATTTGTTTTGAAACATGTTGATAATTTTTATTAAATAGTGGTGTAAACAAATTTTGTTATTTAATTTAGAATAAGTATTTACGTAAGAACTATTTTTGTACCAACTTGCCTATTTGAAATATTGAATTATATTTAAATAGAGTCTACATTCCTTGCAATATCACTGTGAAATGTTGTTCACGTGCGGGAAGTAGGAACGGGGGTGTGGCAGCTGTCGATATTGCCCGCATCCTTCCGACCGCGAACGAACGAGTCTTATGCTACGTATACATGCTCGAACCGAAATGCCGAGCTGAACCTCAACTTATGCAAAAGGAATGGAGTAACCGCAAATGGCCCGAAATGCCGCTTGCAATTGCTTCGTTCCTTTCCCGTAATTCGTGGATCGGTTCGCGTTTCATTATTAAGTCAATCTACACGACTACTGATTATGGTAAAACCCTACTTACCCATGAAAGGTTTTACCATTGCTTTCCCTATATTTTCCAGTACGACTTGTACAATATCGTCGGCATTTTGAAGTTATCGCCGGAGACCTGCGCCCCTGCGCCCCTGCGCCCAGCAAGCGCTTCTAACCGACCCGAGATATTTTACATCGGACAATGGTCGGATATGCGTGGTCCAATACTTCGAACGCTAAAGCTGGCTCTATCTATATAACTGACAATAACTTCAACGAGTAATCACTTTTTGCGCGGAAAGTCACATTGAAACCGGTAAAGTAATTAGCTTCCGGATTAGTTTATAAAAATAACAGTAGTCCCTTTACCCACATAAATAAATAATACCTAACAATTATTAATCTAAAGGCCAACTAATGCCGAACTAATGAAAAACGAGTTACAAACGAAATATATAAACAAACTAGCTGATGTCCCCGCCGTTTCCCGTGCTTACGTACAATTTTTTTTCGAAATCAAATTGTAGTTAGTAGTTATTGCTGGTATTTTAAACGTCAAGTGTGCAAGATTTCACCAAGAAGTATTGAAATTCTGCCTTGAGGGGTGGGAAAGGGGGGTGGCTTGGTTTTTCGAAATCTCATGTAGACAGTGACCTTCCTCCTAATTTGAAAAAGAAGTGTGCAAAATTTCATCAATCTGGGAATAAAAGTACGATTTGCTTAAAAAATAAACCCATTCCGCCTGCCACAGTAATATTATATCTTATTTATATAAATAGATGGCAGAACGAAATTACGAAACAAAACTTTCAATTAGGTAAATGAATAATTTTATACATATTTTTAATAAAGATATACAAATTTTACCGGATTATTAATAACTTAACAAAACATCACCGATTCTTTCAACGTGGGAGTTGAAAGAATCATTATGTGTCGCAAAGGGCAAAAATGTTGCTTGTGCAATGGTGAAGGTCTTAGCTTGCATGGGATTGAACCTTTGATGCCGTGGATAACACGGTATAACCAATTAATTATTTGGAAAACAATTTATATCTTATTTAATATTGATACCTACATCAACTAAAAATGTATGTATTAAAGGATTATTGATTTTAATAAACTTAAAGTAGGTTAGTCGTAAGTAGGTACTTTCCCTTGTTTAGCAATTCCAGAAAATAGCCGTGTATTCAACCCACGTCCAAAATAATTATTGAGGCCTCGGGTTTTCATAAGTGCATTTTTTTAGGTTAATCATTCACTTTAGATTTATCAGATCCCCTTGAAATAACTTGACGTTAACTAGGTAATAAAATTGGACTCAATTTTTAACAAAGATTTATATCTCGACACATCTTGGCTGCGTCCATTAAATTATTAGGTACATATATAAAACAAGGATACAGTTTTATTTACAAAACTCTTAAATTATGTCCTATTTTGTTTTAGACTTGAACTTTTGGCCTCGTCAAGTAATCGACATTGTCGGAATAGGTCCTTGAGAACTGAACATTTCGACAATGTGTTGTTTTATTTTTACTATCACACACTTAATGCCCCATTCATACTAATATCGTTCTCTTATCGTTGATAACTTACATTTTTGTTAGTCAATGAGCTACCACATTAACCCCTCCAGTGTTTTAGGGTCATATGTCACGTGTGACCGGGCGTCCATATTTTATACAAGTATTTCTATCACGCGGAAATATGTAACTTTCTTGACATTAGAAAGAAAAATAATAATTCTTTCCAGTTTGTCTCAAATATTTAAACTGCATGCCATTAATAAAATCCTAAATATAGCCAAAATAAATTATTCATATCGCTTCGTTATCGTAACAATCGCTTTAACTTTAATTATTTCTTATTTTTTTATTATTCGAACGAGATAAAAGTAAAGTTACAGTTTTCTTACGAATTCTCCAAACAAAACGAACGTGTTTTCTAAATATCGTATTCTCTCGATGTTTGTCGATTGGAGTAAAAAATTAATTAAAAATGGGGTTATTGTCAACATTCTTCACATTTGATATTAAAATTTTATTACTTACACCGGAAAGATAATTTTATTTATTTTATAAAACAGTAATTTTTTTTACCGAAAATTAAAAAATAAGATGTATATAGCGCATTTGAAATACACAGAAAACATTGCAAACTGAACAAAAGTGATGAAAGTACTAAAGAGTTAATAAAATAAGTTACCTACCTACTAACGAAGGGGCTAAAAGTGCTATCAAAATATTTCGAACAAAGTAAGGTGAAGTGTAATTATTAGAAAACCATTTTAATTCAATGTTTTAATGTGTAATATATACAGGATATCAGAGGGTAAAGTGCACTAACTCCGGGGAGTGATTCTATATGATAGTACAAGAAAAAAAGTATTCAAATACATTTTATTAAATTTATAAAATCTAATTATGTGAAGTATTATTAGTTTCTGCAACCATTTTAGTATTGATTATTGTGATAGCTGTTTAGGCGTTCAAGGTCGTTATCAAACTGTTTTATTTGTTATAATAAAAACGTGTAGAACTTATTAATACTTAACATTATGTATAAAATTTGATTTATTTTAGATTAAAAAAATGTGAATAATTATGTATATTTATAAATAAGTTCTGCTGTGCTTTATCTGTACGCGGCATTATCAAACTCTGATGAAGTCACTCACAGAAAACCTATTTATATTATTTCTAAATACCTAGGTGCTTATAATGAAACATTTTTGAAAAAATGTTTTCTTATCCTTATTACCCTGTAAACATTATATTTGACTAAATGTTGTTAAAGTGGGGCAATCGGTTTTTTCAAATTAATATTTTGGAAATAAATAATTATAGGCATTGGTTCATTTATTAAATTTGTTTTGCGATTTTTAGAATTTATATTTCCATCTGCTCTAAAATATTTAGTGTACGGCATTTATTTTGTATATTTAACGAAGTTAGCCAAAACAAATATTTATATGCATACATGTATTATTTGAATCAAACATGCTCATTGCTAGTTCACAAAAAATCATAAACATTAAAACTCGCCATGAATATTGTTGACACAAATTCAACAAACACAACTTTCTATCTGCATAAAATAACATTATGAGACGAAGAAGATTTTTATCAAGACCATAATTAAATATGAGGTCAATGAGCTGGTTAGCAAAGTGAGTAACTTTTAATGTAAGTTTTGGTTTTCTTCTCCTTTCCTTTATATATTTAAGATAATTGTGAAGTAGATACTAGATAATGTAAACCAACACCCACTTCTCATAAAATATCTCACGCTCGCGAAAATAGTATATACTTAGGTGATGATACTAAAAACTAACCGATGAGTTCTTTGTGTTCAATGTGCAACGTTCTGACGTGATACGTATAATTGATACGTATAATCGAATTTTTTATAATACATCCATTTTAAAATGTCTTTTTATCCCGCCAGAGTTCGCACGATCGTGGTTCCTACAACAGGCTGTTAAATTGGAATAATTATTTAGGTGGGTATTTAAGTAACTACTTTGTACTATGATTTCGAAAGATTTTGGTTTTTGAATTATAAGAGAAAAATAGAAACATATTTTTGGACGCGAGGTCTTACTATGATGTTATTACCGGATGTTATTCTGAAGAAAATAAAATTTATGTGAACACAGCTTTATAGTGGTTAGTACTGACTATGTATAAGTAGCTTAACCGAAGATTTTTTTAAATAATTTTCACCGAGAAAGGTCTTTGTTTACATAATAATTATTTGTTATGAGTGGCATCTGGAGTATGATTGTTCATATTCACAGAGGAAGAGTTGGTCGTGGGAGAATGTCAGGCGGAATAATAATGGTGCTCCACTGGCACCAACGGAGAAGAGAGTCGAGTAAGTAGTATACATGGATGTGGGTCGAATGATAAATATTTATTTAATAAATAAATTAAATTATCTAGGCTCATTCGTTGCAGAAAAAAAAATAAAGAAATTGTTCCTAAGCGATCACCCATCCAAGTACTGACCGAGCACAATGTTGCTTAACTTTGATAATACGACGAGAAATATATGAAAATTAATATAAAAAAGCCCTAATAATAGTAAAAACATTAGCAAAGTGTGTGCGACGTTGAGAAAAATCATCATTACATACGCGCTTGAAAAGGATCGTAATTACATCCATAACTTTGTAAGATTTTTTTTTTCAATGGTTGACTATAATATTAATCCACCAAGCAGTGGCGGCTAGTGACTTTTGAGTGTGATAGGGTGCTATGTTTGAAAAATTCGACATTATTGATGTTGTTTAATCCGAAAATGATTATTATTTTTTTTAATATTCTGTTTTTTGTATGAATATTTTCAGGAAATCCGTGCGGCGCACGGTCAAACTGAATTTTCCTGAAAATATTCATACAAAAAACCGAATATTAAAAAAAAAAATCATTTTCGGGTACAACAACATCGTTAATGCCATTTTTTGTAATATAAGCACCCTAGTACACCCACAAGTCACGATCCGCACTGCCACCAAGTAATATTTTAGGCCTTCAGCATACTTAAAAGGTTAAAGAATTATATGAGATTATTAATGATAGTAACGAATAAATTTAAAAAAAAACATAAAATTACCATAAAAAATGGGCCAACGGCACGCGGTGTTCCCAAGCGGTCACCCATCCAAGTACTGACCGCGCCCAATGTTGCTTAACTTCGGTGATCGGACGAGAACCGGTGTGTTCAACATGGTATGGTCGTTGGCAGACATAATCAAAATTTATTTCTACTCTACCTGCCAAGAAATATATGAAAATTAGTATAAAAAAGCCCCAATAATACTGAAAACATTAGCAAGGTGTGTGTGACGTTGAGAAAAATCATCATTACAAACGCGCTTGAAAAGGATCGTAATAACATCCATCACTTTGCACGATTTTTTTTTTCAATGGCTGACCATAATATTAATCAACCAGGTAATATTTTAGGCCTTCAGCATACTTGAAAGGTTAAAGAATGATATAAGATTGCTAATGATGGTAACGATAAAAAAACAAAAATTACCATAAATAATGGGCCAACGGCACGCGGTGTTCCCAAGCGGTCACCCATCCAAGTACTGACCGCGCCCAATGTTGCTTAACTTCGGTGATCGGACGAGAATCGGTGTGCTCAACATGGTATGGTCGTTGACAAACGGAAATAAAATAATTTATCAGCACAGAACAAACAAAAACAATGTGATCCTCCAATGAATAATTTAAATAGCATAGATTATTCTGGATACAAAAATATTGCTTCAAAACGAATACCTAGTTGGTTATTACTTTTTGAGCTGCTTGATTTGCTATGCTGTAAACCACACACAATAATTACATGTCACAGAATACAAGCACAATCAAACACTAGTAATAATTTAAACAAAAATTGCAATTAACTGTGGCATTTCATCATAAGATCACGACAGAAAGTATAAAAATTCCTACAAGCTCTAGAATTAGATACAAGTACATTATGACGTGATATTTTATTTCCATACTTCGAAGTAAAATAATGAAAACCGTAAACCTCTATAAAATATTATTCCCACATAATGAATTATTTACTGCTTTAGTTTATTCACATATTATTATACTTAGTTACACTGTTGAAATTTTTCGTAAGCTTTATAATTTTTCATACTGCCATCTTGTGATATTTATACAAACCACAATAATTTCTATAACTTTTAACAGTGAAAACTGATTCTTCAAAGTGTCTACAGATGGCAATACTGAAAATAACGTATAATTTTTTTTTTTTTTATCAAAAACACAAAAAGAATTCAATCATTAAGAATGTATGAATAAAAAATATTATATGTTTGTCCAATTACCCGCAGAAACATTATTAAAAATAGAACTCCAAAAGTTGTACATATTTTCATGTATTCATAGTAAATAATAATTATTGTAGATGTAAATTGGGAGAAAAAAAATAGCTTTTAATTGTAATTGTATATTTAAAATTGTAAGAATGACACATAGTTTTAAGTTTATCAACAAACCGGTTTCACTCTGGGATTAAATTTAAATTTAACACATCTTCAGGGTTAAATTTAAACTGATCTTTTGAATATCATCTCGTAGAAGCTTGTGCCAAGCGAAACCGGTTGGTAATATGTTTAAACATCTTAATGGTTAAAAACAAAGTGTTTACATGTAACCTATTGAGAAAAATCTTAATAAGTTTTATATTTTGACGATTATAGAACAGATCATATTTTTTTCGATGGTGACATAATGTTAGCATTAATTCTATTCAATGTTAAAATATTTCATGTTTTAAATATTCCAATCGGTTTCTGTGATGATTTTTTTATAGATACATATCAACTAACGTTGATTACCATATACATATATAAAGCATACTTAATTTATTACATATCTTCGTTCACAAAATATAAAATAAAACACGAAACACACATCCGCGCCTATTAGAGGTCGTTAGTCTTAAAAATTTACATTCATGAACACTGAAAAAATAGTTAGAATCGATTTGGTATTATTATGTAGGTAGCCACAAACACGCTACGGTAAGTGGAAAATAGTACGCCACGTGGAAACCGCTGAACAAACATCCGTAGAAATGTACCTACATCGGGTAGAATATTTACAACAAAGCCTATTCCTACCATTTCAGTCACGGTGATAGAGTAGCTTTTGTTTGGATAAAATCATTTACAAAGCCTATACCTACCATTTTAATCACGGTGACGACTATAATGGAGTATCTTTTGTTTGTACAAAATCATTTACAAAGTCTATACCTAACATTTTAGTCACGGTGACGACTATAATGGAGTAGCTTTTATTTGTACAGAATCATTAACAAAGCCTATACCTACCGTTTAAGTCACTTATTGACTATAATAGAGTAGCTTTTGTTTGTACAAAATCATTTACAAAGTTTATACCTAACATTTTAGTCACGGTGACGACTATAATAGAGTAGCTTTTGTTTGTACAGAATCATTTTCAAAGCCATTGTCAACCATTTCAGTCACGCTGAAGACTAATAGAGTAGCTTTTGTTTGTACAAAATCATTTACAAAGTCTATACCTAACATTTTAGTCTCAGTGACGACTACAATAGAGTAGCTTTTGTTTGTACAGAATCATTTTCAAAGCCATTATCAACCATTTCAGTAACGCTGACGACTATAATAGAGTAGCTATTGTTTGTACAAAACCATTTTCAAAGCACTTGCCAACCATTTCAGTCACGGTGACGACTATCATAGATAAGTTTTTGTTTGTGCAAAATCTAAACTAACCTAACCTATATAATGCAACAGCCTAGCTTTTGCTCTCATAATATATCTATCTGAAATCTCATTTAAATTTACATAATAGTCAACACCATAACTAAAATGGTATAGGCTTTATAAATACGCAATCGGACCATGTCAAGATTTAGGATAAGATGATGCAGGAATCCATGAATGTGAACGTTGCAAGGAGTGTGTGCAAAGACAAGTTGTGTGGCTTCCATTCCCTCTGCATATCCCTTCTGGAGAACGGTGTGAAGGATAGTTTTTCATTTAATTTTATTTTGTTTTGTTGGTTGGGCAGCGCTGTTAGGCGTGACTGTGGGAAGGGATTTATTATGCGGGTTTTTAAGAGGTTCGGATTATATGAAGGAGGAAAAACAGATGCCGGTAGCTAGTTCCATATACCTAGGAGCCGTCGAACACAAAAACGAGTCGAAGAAACGGCCCGTTCTCACGAAGCCAACAACTGTGAACGGGTGTTCCGATCGTGTACGTCTAGTGTCACTCTTGTGCACCGGTTCACTGGGGACCAATGCTGCTAGCTCCTTAGTGCAGGCTCCATTAAAATATTTGACGAACAGACTCATCTTGCCTACATTGCCTCTTTGCTTTAGAGATGGCAAAAAGATTATATTTTTAGTGATATCTTTAATTAAAATACGAAATTATCTTGACTTTCAAAGAAATTGAGTGTCTGCGCAAGAAATAATTCCGATATTTTAAATTTTTGTGTCACTTTCACAAAGAGTAAAGAAAGTTTGAACACACTTCGGACACACGGATTCTCCGCAACACATTTCTACCGGATTATATGTTCAGTGACAGAAACCAATGAATATTCATGGCCTGACCAGTACTTGAACTCTTGGGGGTGGTTGGGTGGCAACTTACTTTTTTACGTGGACTCCGTGGACTCCGACGATCGATTATACGTTAATACATAACTACCAAAAAAGCCTACACTATTAACCCCATAAAAAGGGTAAAGAGGCTAAACATACACCATACAACCTAAGATCAGTACATTTTTTTCAAAAATAACGCTTTCATTATTACGGTATTTCCCTTCAAAAAGTTTCATAATCCATCAGCAAAATTATCAAAGTTTTCCCACAGTGGCAGAGACCAAGGGATTACGATTTTCACACTTTTCAATAAGTGACCAGAAACCCAAAAGTAAATTACTTACTAACAAACATTAGGTTGTTGGTGCATGGGTGCATGCGTGAAGTGATTACGCATTCCTGAGTAATGTGTAAAATTATTCAAGTTCAACGATACTTATAATTGACGCAATAATTATTAGCCAGAAACATAAATATAAATTGAAAAAATTTCCGAGAATAATAAATGCCGCCGACGGGAATTGAACCCGCACCTTCTGATTGCCGGTCAGCTGCACGATGCACGGAACCACTGTGCTACGTCAGCTTATTATATATAGCGTTCCGTGCACCTAACCGCCAATCAGAAGGTGCGGATTCAATTCCCGTCGGCAAGATTTTTTCAATTTATATTTATGTAATATTATATGACATTAATAGATTTTTGTCTGGAAGTTCAAATTTCTCCCCATTAGCTCCATTCTGACCAATTCTGACCCTGGACAGGGCTATTTGACAGGTTTTAAAAACAAAAAACCAAACTTCATAAGCCAAAACAGCATAAGCAGATTTTTTAGGTTTTTTAAAATTTATGATTTTGATCGGTTTATTAAATTTTGTTTTTATTATTATTTCACATCTGTAAATGGCAATGCTGATACACTCATTCCAGAAATACAAAAAAATCGCCTATTCGTGGATTTATGTTCCTTTGCAAAGCGTTGAATAATAAATAAAATTGTACCGCCAATTCCTGAAAACCATTCAGTTTAGTCCAAAAGTATGTTTTTTTTTATAAGAAGCATTCACTTTGTGGCTAGCCATTATATTTTTAAATAAAACAAACAATTTGTATTTGACCACGAACTTTTATTATTTTACTTATCGACCGGTTTCGCTTAAACCAAACTTCTTCAGGATTCCCTTCTGTCTGTTTATCTATATATTCGATAACTCTGAACTCTTAGTTCTTAGTATTTAGTTATTGCTATATCCTGAAGAAACTTGGTTTAAGCGAAACCGGTAGATATGTAAAATGAAAAGAGTTAGTGGTTAAATAAAAAGTGTTTGTTTTATCCAAAAATATGTATTTGAAATATTGTGCTTTTTTTAACTTCTATTAATTTTCCTGTGATTCCATCTTGGTGTTATAAACGATCGCAGCATATTATGTAAAATGTAAAGAAGAAGGAAAGATACATGAGGAGTAACGGACCGGGTATACCGGGTATACCGGTGGGGAGTGTCCAGGAGTAACGGACGTCTGTATTCGACCCTCCCACTGCGGTGCAGGGCGATGGGTCGAAAATGTCTTGCTGGAGAGGTAAAAATCTCCCTCAACCAGTACCTCCAAATGCGGCCCGCCACACAGTAGGTTGGCAGACGCATCTGCCGCCAAGTCCTAGACAGACCTAACCCCATGAACCCGGGCACCCCTGATAAGTCACTAAACGTATCCAATGAATAGATTCCGGTCGGCGCAGCGGTACCCAGTGGCGGACTAAGTCCGTCAGAGGCCCGGGGCGGCAAAGATGAATGAGCCCCCCCCCTAGTTTAATAAATGGATGTAATTTTACAAGATTTATTTATTTATTCAGTTCACATTTGTATGTATATGTGTTTTTTTTTTTATTTAGTTAAAATGTTGCAAGCGAAATTTTAATAGATACGGATATGTACGAGGAAACTAAAATTCGAATCGATTCGAAAAAAAAAACATAGGATTTGCACCATGTCTTAAACTGTTTGAAAATCCAGTCACTATGGCCATGGCCGTATTATGCGTAAGGCAGTGTATGCAACTGCTTAGGGGCCCCGAGACGAGCATTGCCTAGGGGCCCCGAAATGTTTAATCCGGCCCTGGCAGGGCCGTATTGTCCATTAGGGCCCAATGATTAGGGAGTGTAAGCCATTGCCTATGGGCCACGCATCGACTAGGGGCCCCTAGGGTAAAGGAGCCCCGATACGTGTATTGCCTAGGGGTCCTGACTATGACACCACATAAGGATTGTTTTATAAAGGGTCCCCATTCTATTTATTTAAATTTTTATGAACAATGAAAATTTTCCACAAAAAACGAAAATAAAATTCGCTGGTCCGCCATTTTTTTCTTTTTTTTAGATATCAAAACTCCGACTACATGGTGTCATAGACATTGGATTTTCGAATGGTTTAAGAACTGTTTGAAAATTCAGTCACTATGGCCAGGGCCGTATTATGCGTAAGGCAGTGTAGGCAACTGACTAGGGCCCCCCCATCGGGTAGGGGCCCTGGCATGATTAATCCGACCCTGGCAGGGCCGTATTGTCCATTAAGCAGTGTAAGCCACTGCCTTGGGGCCACGCATCGGATAGGGGCCTCTAGGGTAAAGAGGCCCTAGCCGATGGTAGCTAAAGGTAAATGGTGCATGCAAATAGGATGTATAGTTTGTTTAACATGTTGTCAACCAGGTTGAAAAACGTGTAAAAAAAAGTTTCGAATAAAACGCATTCAAAGTTTTGCTGAAGGATAATTCAACATTCAAACTGTTTCAAACGGTTTCACATAAAATGATCTATCTCCGTCAATTTTTCGAATTTCTTTAAAACATTTTCTGAGAGCATTCTTAACAAGTGCATCTTTCAAAAAATTAAATAAATAAAAAATTAAAAAAAAATTAACAGTGTCCTGGTGCCTTAAAGCCTTGTTTAGGATTTGATCAAGGGAACATGGAGGCGTTTGGGGCCCCCTAGGACCGGGGCCCGGGGCGGGCCGCCCCCTCCGCCCCTTCTTAGTCCGCCACTGGCGGTACCCATACCCGCCTCCCAAATAGAAAATATATGTTTTTTACGTGCCATCCAAAATCCCTATTTTTTAAGTATGTATTATTTTTCATTTCTTCTCTAATTTATAATTTCATATAATTATTTCTTTTCGTAATACTTAACGCACGATGACACATTTTGTAAATATTTTGATGACCTTACTTTAACATAGCTTCTAAGAATTAGTAAATTATATTCCTAATAAACAATATTGTAGTGATTTGTTAAAACAATATGTTTATAGAAACATCATCACCATTTCTATATAAATCTTGTAGGTAAGTAGATAAGTCCATATTGTCACAAATCGAGTTTTTTATGAAAACTTTTAGTTTCTTTTTAATACATATTTTTAGGTAAAAATCAAATCTGTTGGTTAATTAAAAGAAAAATTATTAATAATAAATTCTATATTAAGGTAGGCAGCATTTTGGATTTATATGAGATTCCTACATTTACTTAGTCTTCGATTGAAAAACAGAAATCATAATAAATACGTACAAAAACAGTTACAAAACATATAATAATAATAAGGTGTTTATTCCGGTATGTGGGGAGGTTAGTGCAGTCCCACACATTCCATATAGGGATACAACAAAATATATAATCAAAAACAAAAAGATAGAACAGAAAAACAAAGAAAAGAAAAAATAATAAATTGAAAATAAAATAGAATAAAATGATAAAATAATAGAATAATAGAAAGTTAAAGCCTTTAGGGAGCCGTGACTATATTGGGCGCTAGTATTTTTCTCCAGTGTGCGTTTTGAAATTTTACTTAAACTTTTATTTTATTTTATAAGAAGATAAGAAATCAGGAAATCTTAAGTAGTTTCAAATAGAAACTTAAAATTACGTTTACGGTTTAATTACGCTTATTTAAAAAACTACACTGTTTTTGTTACTCCTGTAAATTTCACACAGCAAACATTTTTAATAAAAATCAAAATTTCTTTCTTCAAAAAGTGTTACCAAAAGAAAAGAAGAAACAAGAGGCTTTACAGTGTTACGTCAAAGAAATACTATTTCCAATTCGCAGAACATTCTAACACAGTCACGAGGAAAATATCGATCGTTCTGTATTGGTGCATTCTTGACCCGGTTGCTAAGTTTCACGGTGGCACCAACAGTCAACTCGGCCCTACTCCCCACCACCCCTCTTTGCCAACGTTTACCCTTTTCTACCTCCGGAGCATTCTCCTTCTCCTACCACACCCCAGCCCCCCTACATCATGGGGGGTTGGTCACTCTTTGTACACTGGTTCATTGCCCCCTGATTAGGAGCCCATTGTTCTTCAAACTCTAGTTGAGACTTGAAGACTTTCTTCCAACAGTCCAACAAAAAATTAAATTAAACAATCAATTTGTAAGACATTTCTATTTTATTTCTTTATTATTGTATTCTTATTTTTTTGCGAATTATAATAATATAATATAGTAGCGCAGACCCGTGGAAAATCACGGGATAGTTTGAATTCTTGACTTTAAATGACAGTATCCATAATTTTCTATATGTTTATATTATAGTTTTGTACTTTTGTTTTTCTTAATTTTCAGTTTAAAAATTGAATATAACATTTAAATTCAAAACAAACCCAAGTTCTTCAAATCAGAGTTAAACGGACAGACACAGAACTATATCTTAAGATTAATAATAATTATTGTAATGATCTTGGGTTTTCCTTGAAGCTGGAATTCGAGCATTTTACTGTATTCAACAAATAACACCGTGACAGCTTTCACCTGAAAAGATAATAATTGACAACTTTAGTCAAACCTGTCTATTCCATCTTTTTCAGAGAGTGAGTGACCTCCATTTATAACAAATATTAATAGTTTGTGTGTGCCACTATCGACTTTAATGAAATATTATTTACTTATAATTTATTATCCAAGAACTTTTATCACAAATCTGACGTTATGATTGCCACAAGATATATGAGGGACTCACACTCTGTCGGTCCTGATTTTGTTCCCTTTTCAAAGGATGCGCCAAGTTTCTTAAAACACTTATTATTTTATTTTTTTTAACATAGCAGTGCTCCCACTTTTTCGGAATTACGGAAAATCGAAAATAATTTTCCAATTTTTTAAGAATGACTCTACAAGTTCGATCAAAAATATAGAACATTCGCCATTCTTTCAGATCAACTTTTTGAAAATTAATTTTTTTAACATAGCTTTTAGTGCTCCCACTTTTTCGGAATTACGGAAAATCGAAAATAATTTTCCAAATTTTTTAAGAATGACTCTACAAGTTCGATCAAAAATATAGAACATTCGCCATTCTTTCAGATCAACTTTGTGAAAATTAATTTACAAATTCATCATGCACATTTATGCAATTCATTATAGACGCCTCCATTATTCTCGAACAGCACGGTTTCAGAAAAAAAATCAATTGAAACAAATTTCATTTTTTACACTAACTATGTTGCTAGGTCCCTAGATATTAGATACTAAGTAGACTCTTCTACGACCTCAATGAAGTTTTTGATACACTGAGTCGCGTGCTCACAAACTTGCGCAAACGTGGTTTTCCCTTCATATGCTAACATCCTTTAGTTACTACCTATAAAACAGAAAACAATTTGTCATATCTTCCCATCCGATGAGTTTTTCATTTTTTCTGGTGTTCCCCAGGGGTTAAACCTATGGCCACTTCTCTTCTCTATTTTTAATATGACATTTCTGAATTAACAGTTCGATCATAACCTCAAGCTTGTTTCTACTATAAAAGTTCTTGGAATTGTTTATAAAGGTAAAATTGCATTTCGTGTTTATATCGAGGTGTTATGCCAGTCTGCATTAAAATGTTAGGATTTGTTATCTGAATCGTCAGGGTCTGTCGAGATACCCATACTCCTCCCTACCTTCCATTTTCCATCTTCTATCCGTACTTCGTTTAGGCTCGCAACATTTCCCAGTCGGAAATGCCATAATACTGACTACTTACATTACGATGTTGCGAAGCTGAAGGTAATCTATATAGAAAAGAGTAAAATGCAAAGAAACGTAAGAACAAAAACTGGTAATTTGAAAATCATCATTACTATTTAGATACTTTCAAAGGGACGTTGTAAGCAAACAATAATCAATTCGTTATGCTCTTTCATGTGTTGTGCGGTTTCATTACAGACAATCTTCGTTAAGAAAAAAAACATTATAATATATTATTTAGCTATATCAAAAACATCGATCATATAGTCGACAACTATTTTCCGTTGGAATGAGATAAAGCCAAATTATTATATACGTACACTTATACCTCGCCTTACAGACTACAGGCGTCTCAATTTGGTTGAACGGTAACAAACTGGGCGAGTTGAACGTAAACTGAGCCGTGTGGAGATATTTATTTATTTATTTACACATATACGGCACAACACGTGCCATTAACATAATTGACATACTTATAATAGTACAACAACATGAAGAATAACATAACAGTATAAATGTTAGTAAAATTTAAGAAAATAGGTAAAAAGTAAGGTAATAAGTAGTGTATAAAAACTATAATGTATAAAAGTAAATTGTAAAGTGAATAGTTTAAAATATAAAGTATTAAAGTACAAACCATAAATTATTAGGAAAAAGTAAAAATAAAAATTTAAAGATTGAAATAAAACAATAAAATGTACCAATAAGATACCTATCTCAAGGTACCGACAAAGATTTAAATATAAAAAGTAATAAATCCTGGATTATGTTAACCGATATGATAAATTTTACAAGTACTTATGATTTCTAGTGCATTAATGGTTTTAGAAGTACTGGTAGGCATATTATGTTTACATGATGTATTTACGTGGTACTAGCAAACAAATTTAGTTTAACGCATCTTTTGTATGAAGACAGATTACCGGCAGCGTGATCAATATTAGCATATTCATTGCCTAAAATATGCAAGCGATTTATGGTTGAGTTTTGTTCTGCGTTCGTCATAGTATTGTCACAGTGGAAAGGTGTTCTGAGTCGAGTCGGTCTACTAGGTACATGGTAATTTATTAATGAGACCAATTCAGGGGAGTCAAACCAGTTACTGTTTATTTTAAATAAAAAAATAAGATCATTGAGTATTCTTCTATCTTTTAACGATAAGAGTCTCATTTTTTGTAATAAAGATTCATAGTTTATGTCAACCGCGGGAATACCTAATTTGAAATTAATTGATCTGAGAAATTTGCGTTGGATTCTTTCAATGGAGTTTGCATGGCTTTTGTAGAAAGGGTTCCATATGGGGGAATTGTATTCTAAATGACTCCTAACCAGAGTTGTATATAGTATTTTAAATGTTTGGATATTTTTAAAATCTTTACAAATTCTTACAATGAAGCCCAGAATTTTCATTGCTTTACCAGTTATTATATCAATGTGATTGGTAAATAGTAGTTTAGAGTCGAAGGTTATTCCAAGGTCCCTTATTACAGGTACTGACAATAAACTGTGATTGTTAAAAGAGTAACTATATTTGATAGGGTTTTTAATTCTATAGAAACTCATGATTTGACATTTTTTTATGTTAAGTGTAAGTTTGTTAATGGTACACCATTCTACGAATTTTATAAAATTGGATTGGAGGGACAAGCAGTCGTATATATTTTTTATGATTTTATATATTTTCATGTCATCAGCAAATAATAATATGTTAACATCAGTGAATATGGAAGTGACATCGTTTATGAATAGTATAAACAATATTGGACCAAGGTGCGAACCCTGAGGCACACCACTAGTGGCTTCAAATTCGTAAGACAGGTGTTCTTTAATACAGACAGTTAGTACACGTTTTGATAAATAATTCTTAATCCAACATAATAAATTACCACTTATTCCTAATTTAGACAATTTATTTATAAGAATTTTAATGCAAACCTTATCAAAGGCTTTACTAAAATCCGTGTAAATTGAATCAACTTGTTCTCTATTAGCAAGAGCACCAGAGATAAAATGTTCATACAGTGTAAGGTTAGTTAAGGTAGATCGTCCAGAGGTAAAACCATGTTGAAATGATGAGATATTAAATTTTATGCAAGAACATATTTTTTGGAGAATTAACTTTTCAAAAATTTTTGGTATTGACGATTGTATGCATATTGGTCTGTAATTTTCAACTAAAGACTTGTCTCCGCTTTTAAATATTGGAGTGAGAAAGCTATTTTTCCATATTTGTGGGAACTTGCCTGTTAAAAGTGATTGATTAAATAGTAGGTACAGAGGGTAAGAGACACTACTCCCACAGTTTTTTAGAAATACGGGGGGAATTTTATCTGGCCCTGAGCACGATTTAGGTTCCAGTAGTTTGATACATGCTGCAATTTCTTTAATCTCAATATGTATCTGAGATAGTTGTAAATTTATGTCGGACTCAAAGTTTGGAATGTCTTCATCAGGGATATCTGTTTCATATACATCCTTAAAAAAATCTGCAAACAAATTGACAATATCTTTGATTTTACAGGAAGTTTTCAGTTTATAGTGCATAGTTTCAGGTATGCCAAGGTTGTTGTTATTTTGAGCTTTACAATAGTTGAAAAAATGTTTTACATTGTTACCAATCGAAAATTCCACATTCTTAATGTAATTATTATAACAAATGTTTGATAATTTATTACAATCTTTTCGCAGCTTGCTGAAAATTATAAAATCAGAAAGATTTGTTGTTTCTTTGTAAATTTTATGCGCTTTTTTCTTCTCAATTACTATGTTAATGAGGTCCTTGCTAAACCAGCGAGGGAAATTTGAAGATAGTTTATAACTAATTGGGACAAAGTTTTCTATGGTTTTATATAGATGATCGTAAAAGGCTTTAATATTCTCATCGAGATTACCTCCTAGTATAGACCAGTCAGTGTTGTATAGATAATCGCGTATTGCAACATAATTGGCTTTATTAAAGTTAGGATATTGTGTCTGGTTTTTAATTTGGCATTTTATAGGGTTACATAATACAGTAATATCTAAAGGTGGGTGATGAGAATCAGGGGGAAGAACTGAATCGAATGACTTTTCAACCGCAGTTGACAAGTCGGTGCAAAGAACAATATCTAGTAATCTATTATTGTCATTTTTTACATTGTTTAATTGAACTAGGTTAAGGAAATCACATAATTCAACTATTTCTTTTTCTGTGTCAGTTAAGCTAGAGTTTTGAGATAATGTAGAATTGTCGCGGGTACCCCAGTTGATTTTTGGTAAATTGTAATCACCGATGATAGTGATTTTACTATTTGGAAATTTAAACGACAGTTGTTCAATATCCTCGAAATGACTTTTATATACACTTATATCTGATGATGGCGGAATATAAACACTGCCTATGATATTTTTTTGATTTTTGCCATTTAGTAAAATGTAAACTTGCTCCACATTAGAATTTTTGGTTTTCAGAAGTTTTGAAGGATGTATCTTGTTGACAGCTATCATGACGCCACCGCCTCTAGATTTAGCGCTGGTTTGTTGACTTCTGTCAGACCGGTAAATATGATGGTGGGATAGACCAAGCTCAGCAGAGTTGATGGATGGTTCCAGCCAGGTTTCCGTAAGAATGAGGATGTCATGTGGCAGTGTTGGGGCATGTATTTTAAAGTCCTTAAGTTTAGTTTTCATGCCTCTGACATTTTGGTAATAGTACTTCAGTTTGTTTACATTGTGTCGTTTTTTGGAAGGGTTGTAACAATAGTTGGTTTGGAGTTTATGTACTTTATGGTAAGGTTTGGTTCACCATTCTCTTGACGGAACAATAACTGCTTTCTAAGCTCCACCAATTGATTCCTTTGGAGGGTGGTTAAGTCATTACTTGCTTTGATTCCGTCTTTAAATTTGGTGCTATTACGTAGGAGAGTTCTCGGTGCGATATTGTTTGTAAATTCCAATTTAATTGGACGATTTTTGTTGGCAATTTTCTTGGCACCCAGTCGGAATACTTTGACGTTGATTAGATCTAATGACGGGTCGATAGCTTTTATAGCCGAAGAAACTTTGTCTCTATCTTCCGTAATGATGACTGCCTTTTCATCAGACAAGCTCTCGGGAACGTTATATAATATGACGTTGTTAGATCTGATGGCCCTATCTTCCATTTCGGTGACAATATCACCCATATTAATGTCAATCGGGTTGGACCTGCTGAGTTGCGTATTATTTTTCATTGAATTTAATTCTCCTTGCATTACTCTAAAATCGACTACCAATTCTGCAATCGTAGCCATAAGTTCGGTTGTTTTTGGTATTATTTTTACGATATTTTCCTTAGAGAATTTATTGCTAGGCTCATGAACGATTGAGATCAATCCACTGATTATCGCATTTACTTTGGTAATGTACTGCGAAGCTTTATCACTCAGAGCCATTGTTATTTTTATTTTTATTTTATTTTATTTTATTTTATTTTATTTTATTTATTTTATTTTATTATTTTTTATTTTTTTTTTTTTTTTATTTTTTTTTTTTTTTAAACAGTTGTGAATCCCTGGATTTTTGGTAGGGCGTGTAAGTACTACCGCTGGCGGCGCGGGCGGTGTAGGTGCGGGCGCGGGGGGCTTATAACAACTGTCACTTGATTACACTAATCCTTGTTTTATACACTTTTAATGCACTATATACTTTTCTGACAATTAGTAAACTTTAAGCCAGTGTTAATTTAATATAATTAGGTGAAACACTTTGAATTTAATACTTTTTATGACTGCTTTAGATGATTTTGTTAGGATAAAAATAATGCGTGTGCACTCTCCGTATTGTTGTTGACATGAGATATGCGTTATACGCGATTAGGTTAACACTCAACGGTTGACACACAACGGTTGAATCAACCAAATCGAGTGGTCTGTATGGGTTCGTATAAACACTACAAAATTTTCGCGAGCCGAGCCGCGACTTATGGGAAAGGAACAAAATAATAGCATTAATTCTGTGAAACAACCGGCCCTTAATATTGTACTGAACATTTCACATTCAATTTTCCTTATTGTTGAAGAAAATAGTCAGAAAAATGAAGGAGATAGTTTTTTAAATAAGTAGATAACAAACATGATATTTTTAGTACATTTATTTGTATTTGTTTATTATTTGTGTTTTTCACATTAAATATACAATGTTTACAAGTCATACTGTTTTAATTTATACTACACTTCCATTAAAAGCATTTGCTTGGGGATGGAAGAGGAGTGTACATTTGCGAAAAAATAATGTAACTAGGTTACAAAATTTAAAAAAAAATTACAAAATTAAAATCCATTATGGAGGAATAAATAGAGTATATTTGTGAGATTTTGAAGTGAAACTAGGGGAATCAGGTTTTTTGTTAACGATTTCCCTAAAATATTTTTCATATATAGTTAAATTTTTGTTTTTTTATCATTAATGATTCTTATTTCTTCTGGTAATTTATTAAAGAAATATTTTTCTTGGTGGGTAAAATGGTGCTGGACAAAAGAAGTGTGTAGTTTAGGGATTACAAATATATATTTAAGTCTGGTTCGATTTTCAGCTATGAATGAGTATTTATCTTTTTTCTTTTATAATTTGAATAATTATATTTTTCATAAATAATTTGAATTCTTCGAATACGCGTTCAGTGGGGAAGTCTAGAGGTTTTTTTAGTATTATTTTTATTATGACTTTTTGAACAATTTCTATGGGGGTCAGGCTAGTTTTGTAAGCTGCTCCCCAACTGATAATGGCATATTGCAGAACAGACTGTACTAATGCATAATATATTGAGAATAGATTTTTCATTGATAAGAAATTTCTGATTCGTAAGAATATATAAATTAATTTCCTAATTTTCTTTATAGTATGGCAGATGTGATCTTTCCATTTTAGGTTTTTATCAATGATTATTTCTAGATATGTAATAAAATCCGCTGTTTTCAGAAATCACCATGTTTGTCGACAGAGGTTATCTTTCATTATTGTTGAGGAAATAGAAAGATATTTTTAAGTACATCATTCATAATGGGATACATTTTGCTTAAGGACGTTGTATTTTTCTTACTATTAATCACCAATTACCTACTCATTCAAGGTGTATAATATGTTATATATTATATACATTGTTTCGTACGACATACATGTAAAGCTATTTTACCGACCCCCGTGACCCCGCTTCGGATCCAGAAGTCACGACGTGCACAAATAAATTATATTTTCTTTATATCTATTATTTTATGTTATTTAGGAGGAAGCTACAAGCCAAACAACAGCGCCCTTGAGGTGATTTTTGACAAAAACGGCGCTACACAAATCATCCAAATATTATTATTATTTTATTTAAAATGTGTATATTCTTGGTATGCCTAATATTCTCATGAATGTAGGTAATATGCATTAAAATTGCTTGACAAAACGAAGCCTAGAAACGTTCAATTTCAAGCACAAAGGTGGTTTTTATTTATTTTGTAAATAATTTTATAAGAAAGCAAAAAGTTAATAAAGAGAAACTTTCACAGATAATCCTTGCTACAATGCTGTATTTTTTAAAAGTCGCTTCCTTTACGCGTTCATACATTAATATTGAAAAAAAGTTTAGTAGTTTACACTTATATATTTTATTAAGTAATTCATTTTTTTATTTGTTTTCAATATACAATTATTATTTACACTGAAGGGAAACGATAGGAACACCTTCAATTTATCTAAAGCATATTGTTGGTATTCATAATGTACACCAATTTGTTATAAAGATTAATCAAAATAGTGATTTAGCATTAAGCTTCGTCTAAACATTCAATCTGATAGTATTATTACCCTAGCGTCTGGACGATGTAGGCCCTCTGATTGGTCAAATTCAAATTGTGTGTTTCGAGTAAATTCCGATTACTTGAAAATTAGTACGAGATTTCTTCAAAAGCATCGTTTCTGCTCATATAATTTTTGTAATATAATAATAATATCGAAGAAAATATGTGTTAGAAAGTTAAATCCATTGGATTAATTACATTGCAGTAAAAATTATCCACAATTACGTTTTATATATTTGACGTCTGTCAAGAATCAAACATTCTAAGGTTCCTTAAAAATGTAAAACCCTTCTTTACCGGCCGCTGGAGTAGTTTCCCTATTGGCCGACAGAGCGGATAAGAGCGATATACAAATACGTACAGTTTCATTTATTCAAACATCGGTAATTATTTACGTAAAACTACTGTTTTAATACGCATTTACAAATAAAACCAACATTTGATTCAACTTAATGACAATAAACAACAACTCTTTGCATGTACAGTTTTGAAAAATATAGATATTTAATATCATTTACGTAAATAATAATCTTGCACTATTTTGACAGAACACCGGTATGAAATTAACGCATAATACGCGAATGTTTGTAGGAAGTATAGGCACTGCCAACCCAATAAAATAACATGAAAGACAATCGGAAGATAGAAACGCTTCGTTGATTGTAAAATTAGTCAACAAATCTCTAATCTGACATGTACTTATATGTATAATAAAACAATCATTTTGCCAGGTAATTATATTAAGGTAATTATTCGGAATCGCTGGACAAGGATAATACGAAATATTTTTAAATCAAACCTTCTGATTTACCTAAAATAATATAAAAGGAATATGAATGCATTTGGGAAATTTTTAATTTTGGCATTTTAATTTTTAATTACGTAAAATGAAAATTCGCTTCCGTTGTATGGGATGACAGCCGGAATAACTTCTATTGATGACATTTTCTATTGGTATTCCTGATACGAGTGGCTAGAAATTTTACCATTTACTCTATGCAAATACTAGGTAGGTACTATTTTAGCCGAGATCGAAAAATAAAATAAAGGTATTTAGGTTTGTTTTATAAATAAAGAAATATTTTAAAAAGGTTATATTAGGTTAGGTTGGGTTATTATAGGTTAGGATAGGTTAGGTTCGGTTATGCTAGGTTAGGTTAGGTTGGGTAAGTATAGGTTAAGTTAGTATATAGGTTAGGATTGGCTTATTATAGGTTAGGTTAGGTTGGGTCATTATAGGTTAGGTTAGGATATAGGTTAGGTTAGATTATTATAGTTTAGGTTAGATTAGGTTAGGATAGGTTCGGTTAGGTTAGGTTAGGTTAGGTTAGGTTAGGCTAGGATAGGTTGGGTTATTATAGGTTAGGTTAGGTTAGGACAGGTTCGGTTAGGTTAGGTTAGGTTAGGTTAGGTTAGGATAGGTTGGGTTATTATAGGTTAGGTTAAGATATAGGTTAGGTTAGGATAGCTTCGATTAGTTTAGGTTAGGTAAGGTTGGATTATTATAGGTGAGGTTAGGTTAGGTCAGGTTGGATTATTGTAGGTTAGGATAGGATATTGGTTAGGTTGGATTATTATAGGTTAGGTTAGGATATAAGGTGAGGTTAGGTTAGGTTAGATCGGATTATTATAGGTGAGGTTAGGTTGGGTTATTATAGGTTAGGTAAGGTTAGGTTAGGTTAGGTTTATTTGGCTATTTTTGATAATAATAGCCAAAAAAATAATTTATGCTTTTTAAGTAGGCACTATTTTGCAGGAATATTGTATTACATTATATTTTTTTTAATTTACGTTGTTCGACTGTCTCTAGCCGCTCATATCAGGAATACCGACAAAAGAAAATGTCATCAGCAGAAATTATTCCGGCTGTCATCCCGTACAATAAAAACGAATTTTCATTTTACGTAATTAAAAATAAAAATGCTAAATTTAAAAATTTATCAAATGCTGTTCGATTCCTTTTATATTATTTTAGGCGATACTCTACGTCATGCCTGTTTTGATTTATGCAAGAAAAAAACATGTCAAAAAAGTGCCTTTTATTTTATTTTGTGGATGTTCAGGCATAAATATTTAAATTTTTTCAATCATTTTATAAATAACTTAATTTGCTACATTATACAATAAAATCATAACCGAAAATAGGTTCGTAAGTAGGAGATTTTGTACTTTAAAGCAGTTTTCATAGGCCTTTACATCATTTTTTTCTGGGCTTATAAAAACAGCTAAAAAATACTCGATTATTTCACAAAGGCCAAGATGTATTCTACTCGCAGTATTTAATTAAAGCATCTGAAACATTTCTAGGCCACAAAATTTTCAAACCAAAAACACACGATTTAAACTACGTATGGCATCGCCTTAAGGTAAATCAGAAGGTTTTATTAAAAAATATTTCGTATTTTCCGTGTCCAGCGATTCCGAATATTTACCTTTATTAATTTACCTTTACCCATTTAGGCAATTATTCGGGAAAGGTAAAGTTTTACGCGAACATTACATAATCATTCTTATTATGCCTAAACTCCTTCCTGTTCCGTGTTTTAACAATATATTTATACTAACCTCTCTCTGTGAATGACCTAATACCTACCTATTAAATGTAACTGTTGTTAGTATCACTTAAATTGGGCGAAGCTCCGAAGTGCCGCGGAGCAGGTTTTTAACTGCTAGTGTAGAGTAGAGCAATGGTGCTTCTAATAATATGCAAATTAAAATTTTATTATCCGTTCTTTTCAATTACTTGACATAAAAGGTGGATATTTTTCCGACTTTTCTTTCAATTTCTCATTTGATCAAGCTTAGGAAATTAAATAAAGGGAAAGTAAATATAGGAACACAATACAGGTAACAAACTAAAAATCATAAATTTGTCGAGAAAAAACATTTTACTAGGATAGAAAACATAAATTACAGTTTTTATTTAATCAATTTCATCTATTTCCAGATATCATTTTGGTTATCACTTATGCAGCTTTTATCTGAAAAGAAATATAAAAAATTATAATAGAACCTCGTCTCTAAATTGATTATTTTTTGTATAGGAATGTGACACTATGTTTCGACCTCTGGTCCACAAAATTTGTGTAAAAGGGGAGGGTGGAAATTGGACCTGAGTAATAAGAGATTGCTAAACAAAGGCAATCCTCGTGTCGCGTGGATGCGTCTTCCCGAGGCGGTGTACACCCAAGACGTATCCATACAGTGCAAAGCGTACGCTTATATGTTGCCTAGCACGGCCTGCCTGTGTGAACAAAGCTATTTATGATTGGTTGTCTTGCACTGAGAATACTCCAAAAAAATCATATTAAAAAAACGTTTATTGTACAAAATAATCAGAAAATACAAAGGGTATAGCTTATAGGTACACCATATTTCTTCAAACTAACCCAATAAACAAGGAGTAGAGTAGGTATACGTAATATACAAATAGAAGAAAATATATTTAATTCACGAAGTATTAGGCACATTTTTTTAAAGGGGTGAATTTATGATATTTCTTTTGGATAATAAAAACATTTTTTACGTTTACTGAATTTCCCCAAGTAACTATTCCATATGTTATCATTTAATAAACGTACCCATAGATTACTCAATCGATATTCATTATTTTTCTGCTACTGATTTTTTTTACTATTTTTTTCCAGTTTATATTTGAATCTAATTTTGAATTCAAAACAGTAAACAAGTTTGGGAAGATTCGATTATATTATTAGAGTTACATTTATGTTTATAGGTGTGAGTTGTTCTGGGCAAAATTTCAGAACTTGTGTTTTGTGTTAAATAGCCGAGAAATAGATAAATTATGTATAAATGTAAAATAATTGTTACCCTTTGTGCTATGTATAAAAAAATCTTGTCTTAAACATTAGTTTACCAAAAAAAAAATTATAATTAATATTTGACAAGTTCTAATATCTTCACCAAAAATGTAGACAATTTGTCTCGACGCCATCTAGTGAGAGAGTTAGCACTTACAATGCCTTTCTCATATAAAATAAAGTTGGTTGTTTCAGGTGAAAAATATATAACAAGCAGTAATTATTGAATGAAACACTAGTATATATTGAATTATTTCGCGGATAAGAGATAAGCCGCCATAGCTCAGTGGTCAGAGCTGTCGACCGGAAATCGAAAGGACACGGGTTCAAGTCCCGTTGGCGTCATGTATCTTTTATCAGGAGATTTTTCAATGTGGATGAGTGTTTCAGGCTAATAATTATTGCTTATAAAAATAATTGTTACCCTTTGTGCTATGCATAAAAAATCTTGTCTTAAACAATAGTTTACCAAAAAAAAAATAATAATTAATAATTATGTGTAAACGGGCAAAACGCAACCTGAAAACTTTGAACCCAAAACAAAGCGTAGCAGGCTTACCTCTCTTCCAAGCCTAAAATTATATTAGATAGACATTCCAAGAGTACTCACCCGTTTCCCCTTCTCTCCCATAAAACTCTCTTTATCCATTTTATCGAATTCTCTATCGTCATCATCTTTTGTGCCCTCTAGCGGAATACCTCCTACGGCCTGCGTGGCGATTGACACTATCTTAGGCAAATTGATGACCCTTAGCCCAACGGTTAACAATTTATTTATTTCGTCAGCAAGGTCACACACTACAAACGAAGATAGAACGCAAAGGATCAAGACTACTAAAACGGGTGACTTGAAAATCATCATTACTATTTACTTTGCACGAAGAAGACGTCAGGAACAATGTTGACTACAACGATACTTGTTCCGTTATGATCTCAAATTGTACGAGTCATTTATATACACACATGTAACATTTCAGATATCTTACATTTATGGATTTGATACGTATGGGAAAGGTTATCCGTATTCTTTTAATTGACATGTTTACAAGTCTGCAGTCATTGCAATAGGTACATTTTGTGGAAGTAACCTACTGGTGCTATTGAATTAAAACAAATAATATAATTATGATTGTTTAAAGTGATAATCAAACGACGAAGTTGTCTTGACTTTTGAATTGTGAAATTGAGTATCTGCGCAAGAAAGAATTCCGATATATATATTTTTTTTATCAATTTAAACACACCTCGGGCACACTGATTCTCCGCAACACATTTCTACCGGTTTATATGTTCAGTGACTGAAACCAACGAATATTCATGGCCTGACTTATTGCTTTATTGCCTTGCTTTTTTACGAGGACTCCCGAGGATCGATTATACGTGGATACATAACTACAAAAAGCCTACACTATTAACCCCATAAAAAGGGTAAAGAGGCTAAACATACACCATACAACCTAAGATCAGTACAATTATTTAAAAAAATAACGCTTTCATTATGACATTATTTCGTTTCAAAAAGTTTCATAATCCATCAACCAAATTATCAAAGTTTTCCCACAATGGCGGAGACCAAGGGATTACGATTTTGACACCTTTCAATAAGTGACCAGAAATCCAAAAATAAATCAATCACTAACATACATTAGGTTGTTGGTGCATGGGTGCATGCGTGAAGTGATTGCGCACTCCTGCGTAATGTAAATCATTCATGTTCAACGATACTTTTAATTATTATAGGCAATAATTATTAACCAGAAACACAAACACAAATACGGAGGTAGATACATACCCAAACTACTAAACATACTGTTCAACGCAATACTTAAACACAACCATATACCGGGTGCAATGACGAAAACGATTATAACTCCAATCCTGAAATCGGGACGGCCTGACATGACTAACTCCAGCAATTACCGGCCAATATCTTTAGCAACTATAACTGCAAGATTATTTGAAAGGGTAATATTAAATGAGATACATAATAAACTAATGTCTAAAGATAACCAGATGGGATTTAAATGTAGATTATCCACTAATATGGCAATATATACTGCAAAGCAAATAATAGAATTCTACAAGAAACGAAAAACTACCGTATACGGGTGCTTCTTAGACCTAAGTAAAGCTTTTGACAGGGTCTGTCATAAAACATTATGGGATAAATTGAAAGCTAGGAATATACCTACCTTATTTATAAACACACTATCCCGATGGCACTCCCAGCAGGAAAATGTTGTACGGTGGGCAAGTACATACTCCCAGCCGATATATTTGCGGTCAGGAGTAAGGCAAGGAGGGTGTATGTCCCCCATTCTATTTAATGTATACATGAACGAGTTGTCAAGTCACCTGGACATCAGAGCGGGCTGTCGTGTTAACAGTATGTGTATGAGTCATATAAGCTACGCGGACGACATGATCCTCCTAGGTCCGTCGATCGTGGGATTAAGATTACTCCTAAACAATTGTGAAGAATATGGAAAACAGCATAATATGATATACAACCCGAAGAAGACGGAATTGATTGCGTTCCACCACGGAAAAAGTCAAGATACAAGTAAGATGCTCCCCGTATACCTTAACAAGGCAAAAATAAATACATGTTCGAACGTGAAATACTTGGGGCACATTATTAATGAAGACCTATCGGACGATGGCGATATCGAACGACAAAGGAGAAGCCTAAGCATAGTGTCTAATATGATTGCCCGCAGATTTTGCAAATGCAGCAATACCGTTAAAAAAATACCGTTCAGCGCATTCTGTACTGGCCTGTATACGTGTGAGACATGGTGTCACTACCGAACTTGCTCGATGGAACGACTCCGAATTCAATATAATGATGCCTGTAGAATAATATTTGGATACCGAAGATACAGCAGCGCATCGACATGTTCACGGAACAAGGACTGAATCGATTTGCCGGCCTGATGAGACACCGGGTCACTGGAGCCAGGATGCGGTTAATGGCCTCCGCCAACACGTTGGTGACCGCAGCCTACCAGCACCAAGCGCCACTCCTGAGTGAGCGCTGGGCCCAAGCGCACTCAAGACCACACCCTGCATAGTTGTCCTTATTTGTTAATTTATTATATGTAGTATACAAAAAAATAAATGTATATCTATATAAATATATATATGGGACGTGTGGGATTGCACTAACCTCCCCACATTCTGGAATAAAATATTATTATTATTAAAATGAAAACAAAATTCTGAGAATAATAAATGCAGCCGACGGGAATTGAACCCGCACCCTCTGATTGCAGATTGCAGAATTTCATTTCCCGTCGGCCGCATTTATTATTCTCGGAATTTTTTTTTCAATTTGTATTGAAATATGATTGGATTGCCGGTCAGGTGCGCGGAACCACTGTGCTACGTCGGCTTATTATACATAATGTCTTATATCTAGGGTTGACCTATGTCAGATAGGTGTCATGTGTTGGTTATTCAATAAATAGTTTCAGGGAGGCGGTAACCATACCCGCCTCCCTGATTTTTTAAGTATGTTATATTTTTCATTTCTTCTCTACTTTAAAATGTCATATAATTATTTATTTTCGTAATACTTAACGCACGATGAGACATCAATAAATATATCGATGACCTTACTTTTATTTTTCTTCTGATAATTAGTAAATTATATTCCTAATAAACAATAAACAATAAACAATTTAGAAACATCATCACCATTAATATATAATTCTTGTAGGAAAGTACATAAGTCCATATTGTCACAAATCGAGTTTTTTTTTAAACCTTTAATTTTCTTTTTAATACATATATATTGGTAAAAATCATATCTGATGGTTAATTAAAACAAATTTTATTAATTAAAAATACTGTAATAAGGTAGGCAGCATTTTCGATTTATTTTAGATTCCTAAATTTACTTAGGACGGGTTGTTTCGGAGAATTTGAACAATTCATCAAATTTCAACGTTCATTTTCAAGTTCTGTGAAAGATTTTTTCAAGTTCTGTTTTTATTTCAGTTTTGTCAAGCAACTAGCCTACAATGATATAGTAACAGAACTTGAATAGGACTTTCACAGAACCCGAAAATGAACGTTGAAATTTGATGAATTGTTCAAATTCTCCGAAACAACCCGTCCTTAGTCTTCGATTGAAAATCAGAAATCATAATAAATACTTTCAAAAACACTTACAAAACATATAAAAGCAATTACAAATTTTACTCAAACTTTTATTTTATTTTATAAGAAGATTAGAAATTAAATAGAATATCAAAATTACGTACATGGTTTTTTAAAAACTACACAGTTTACAGTGTTACGTCAAAGAAATACTATTTCCAATTCGCAGAACATTCTAACACAGTCACGAGGAAAATATCGATCGTTCTGTATTGGTGCATTCTTGACCCGGTTGCTAAGTTTCACAGTGGCACCAACAGTCAACTCGGCCCTACTCCCCACAACCCCTCTTTGCCACCGTTTACCCTTTTCTACCTCCGAAGCATTCTCCTTCTCCTACCACACCCCCCACCATCATGGGAGGTTGGTCACTCTTTGTACACTGGTTCATTGCCCCCTGATTAGGAGCCCATTGTTCTTCATACTCTAGTTGAGACTTGGAGACTTTCTCCAAACAGTCCAACAAAAAATTAAATTAAACAATCAATTTGAAAGACATTTCTTATATTATTGTATTCTTATTTTTTTTGCAAATTATAATAACATAATATAGTAGCGCAGACCCGTGGAAAATCACGGGATAGTTTGAATTCTTGACTTTAAATGACAATTACCATATTTTTCTTTATGTTTATATTATAGTTTTGTAATTTGTTTTTCTTATTTTTCAGTTTAAAAATTGAATTTAACATTTACATTCAAAATAAACCCAAGTTCATCGAATCAGAGTTACACGGACAGACACAGAACTATATCATAAGATTAATAATAATTATTGTAATGATCTTGGGTTTTCCTTGAAGCTGGAATTCGAGCATTTTACTGTATTCAACAAATAACACCGTGACAGCTTTCACCTGAAAAGATAACTGACAACTTTAGTCAAACCTGTCTATTCCATCTTTCTCAGAGAGTCACCTCCATTTTTAACAAATATTATAAGTTTGTGTGTGCCACTATCGACTTGAATACAATATTTTTTATTTATAATTTATTATCCAAGTACTTTTATCATAAATCTGACCTTATGATTGCCACAAGATATATGAGGAACTCACACTCTGTCGGTCCTGACTTTGTTCCCTATTTTATTTTCAAAAGATTCGCCAAGTTTCTTAAAACACTTAGGACGGGTTGTTTCGGAGAATTTGAACAATTCATCAAATTTCAACGTTCATTTTCGGGTTCTGTGAAAGACTTATTCAAGTTCTGTTTTTATATCATTGTAGGCTAGTTGCTTGACAAAACTGAAATAAAAACAGAACTTGAAAAAATCTTTCACAGAACTTGAAAATGAACGTTGAAATTTGATGAATTGTTCAGATTCTCCGAAACAACCCGTCCTTATTTTTTTTTTTCTAACATAGCTTTCAGTACTCCCACTTTTCCGGAATTACAGAAAATCGAAAAAAAATCCTATTTTTTAAGAATGTCTCTAGATAAATTAAAAAATATAGACCATTCGCCATTCATTCAGATCAACTTTTTGAAAATGTATTTATAAATTCTTCATGCACATTTATGCAATTCATTATAGACGCCTCCATTATCCTCGAACAGCACGGTTTTAGAAAAAAAATCAATTGAAACAAATTTCATAATTTTCACTAACTATGTTGCTAGGTCCCTAGATATTAGATACTAAGTAGACTCTTCCACGACCTCAATGAAACTTGAACACTTACGCAAACGGGGTTTTCCCTTCATATGCTAACATCCTTTTGTTGCTACCTATAAAACAGAAAACAGTTTGTCACATCTTCCCATCCGATGAGTTTTTCATTTTCTCTGGTATTCCCCAGGGGTTAAACCTATGGCCACTTCTCTTCTCTATTTTTAATATGACATTGCTGAATTAACAGCTCGATCATAACCTCAAGCTTGATTCTACTATAAAAGTTCTTAGAATTGTTTATAAAGGTAAAATTGCATTTCTTGTTTATATCGAGGGTCTGTCGAGATACCCATACTCTAAGCATATTGTTCAATCTGTCGAAGGTTCGCCCAGTGGAAAGGAGTATATTGCTCCTGAATAAAATTCCTTCGGACATGGACATATTTAGCGTCAGTGAGGAGAGATTCAAGACGAAAATCCTTTAGTTTCTTGAAAGAGTCGTGCTTCATTGACCGGATTTCGACTGGAAACCTTCGTAATCTTGTAACTTTGGATATTACATAATATTAATAATCTTATTTGTTTGTAATGTGTATAAGGAATTTAAAATATATTAAAAAATGTAATGTTGGGAAGTGTTCGGTGTCTTAGATTTTTTAACCCAGCATTGTTCAAGGGTGAAAGATCTTCAGAATCAAACTTTGCTTGAAATGGCGGGACCAGGTCTAAATAGCCAGGTTCCTCCCTACCTTCTATTTTCTTTTCCCCGTCAGAATGCCATAATACCACTGACAAAGGACATTACGATGATGTGAAGCTGAAGGTAATCGATGTGGAAAACAGGAAGTCAGTGTAAGGTTAAGTTGATGATCACTCACCGCCCTCACCGGGTTCCTATCTACCCTACAGTTAAATCTTTATTTCCCCGACCGTACTTACTATTGAACCCATCCGTATATCCACTGCGCACAACCGCAAAGGCTTTCCCGAGATTTGCGAATTGTCCCATGATTAGGCGTGTGTTTTGATTCACGATCTTCTGAATCCGAACTATTTTATCTTTCAACACTTTGTTGACATCATCGGCAACGTCACACGCCCCCAACGTGAGTAAAATGAAAAGAAACGTAAGCACAAAAACTGGTGATTTGAAAATTATCATTACTATTTAGATACTTTCAAAGTGACGTTGTAAGCGAACAATAATCAATTCGTTATGCTCTTTCAAATGATGAGCGGTTTCATTACAGGCAATCTTCGTTAAGAAAAAAATACCTTGTATTATTTTATAAAGCTTATCAAAAGTTTGGAACAGTCGGTAACTATTTTCCGTTGAAATAAGATAAAGCCAAGTTATTATATACTACAGACGTGTCAATTATACACGTACACTTATACCTCACCTTACAGACTACAGACGTCTCAATTTTATACGTACACTTATATCTCGCCTTACAGACTACACACGTCTCAATTTTATACGTACACTTATACCTCGCCTTACAGACTACAGACGTGTCAATTATATACGTACACTTATACCTCGTCTTACAGACTACAGATGTCTCAATTTGGTTGAACGGTTACAAACTGGGCGAGTTAAACGTAAACTTGAGCCGTGTGTAGATAGGCGTTGTACGCTATTAGGTTAACACTCAACGGTTGACACACAACGGTTGAATCAACCAAATCGAGTGGTCTATAAGGGTTCGTATAAACACTACAAAATTTCCGTGAGCCGAGCCGCGAATTATGGGAAAGGAACGAAACAACAGCATTAATTCCTTGAAACAACCGGCCATTAATATTGTACTGAACATTTCACATTCAATTTGAACAACCGGACCTTAATATTGTACTAAACATTTCACATTCAATTTTCCTTATTGATAAAGAAAATAGTCAGAAAAATGGAGGAGACAGTTTTTGAAATTAGCAGATAACAAACAAGAAATTTTTACTACGTCTTTCCTTATTGTTGAGGAAAATAGTCTAGTAAATAGAAAGATATTTTTTAGTACATCATTCATTATGGGATACATTTTCCTTATGGACTTTGTATTTTTCTTACTATTAATCACTAAGTACCCACTCATTCAAGGTGAATAATATATTATATAATATCATATAAAGCTATTTTACCGACCCCTGTGACCCCGCTTCGGGTCCAGAAGACACGGCGTGCACAATTAAATTATATTTTCTTTATATCTATTATTTTATGTTATTTAAGAGGAAGCTACAAGCCAAACAACAGCGCCCTTGAGGTGATTTTGCACAAAAACGTCGCTATACAAATCATCCAAATATTAATAAGATTTTATTAAAAATGTGTATATTCTTGGTAATAGGCATTAAAATTGCTTGACAAACGTAGTCTAGAAAAGTTTTATTTATTTATTTTATAAATAATTTTATAAGAAAAGCAAAAAAGTTAATCAAGGGAAACTGTAACAGATAATCTTAGCTAGAATACTGTATTTTTTAAAAGTCGTTTCCTTTACGCGTTCATACATTTAAATTTAAAAAAAAAATTATTAGTACTTACCATTTATATTTTTTATTGAGTAATTTATTTTTTTATTTGTATTCCACTCAAGGGAAACGATAAGAAAACCTTCAATTTATCTAAAGTATATTTTTGGTATTCATAATGTACTGCAATTTGTTATAAAGATTAATCAAAATAGTGATTTAGCATTGAGCTTCGTCTTAACATTCAATGTATAATAAATTGAAATACTAATTTACGCCATACGATGTCTATGGAGGAGAAGTGCGTGTAAACGCTTCACATCTTCGCCACACGCAACTAGTGTTTAAACCACGCCCTATACATACCAGCATACAAACTATTGCAATACCTAGTTATATTCCATCTTATTTATAAACAATCAAATTTTACATTCCATGTAATTTACTTTATTCGCTTGCGTGCATTGCATTTCCAAGGGTACCTGCGTAGTTTTGCAAGTGCAAAAATAAAATGTATATGAAATATTTCGTTAACTTTTAAAGTGTTCCGTTTTATATTACTTGTCATTTATTGTTGCGGCCAGCTGAACAAATGAGCGTACTAGTTCCTTCTCTACTTAGTGGATCGATGATGCATCTAATAATATGCAAATTAAAATTTTATTGTCCTTTCTTTTCAATTACTTGACATAGAAGATGAATATTTTTTCCTGCTTTTCTTTCCATTTCTCATTTGATCAAGCTTGGGAAATTAAATAAAGGGAAAGTAAATATAGGAACACAATACAGGTAACAAACTAAAAATCATAAATTTGTCGAGAAAAAACATTTTACTAGGATAGAAAACATAAATTACAGTTTTTAATTTCATCAATTTTCATCTCTTTCCAGATATCATTTTGGTTATCACTTATGCAGCTTTTATCTGAAAAGAAATATAAAAAAATATAATAGAACCTATTCTCTAAATTGAATATTTTTTGTATAGGAATGTGACACTATGTTTTGACCTCTGGTCCACAAAATTTGTGTAAAAGGGGAGGGTGGAAATTGGACCTGAGTAATAAGAGATTGCTAAACAAAGGCAATCCTCGTGTCGCGTGGATGCGTCTTCCCGAGGCGGTGTACACCCAAGACGTATCCATACAGTGCAAAGCGTACGCTTATATGTTGCCTAGCACGGCCTGCCTGTGTGAACAAAGCTATTTATGATTGGTTGTCTTGCACCGAGAATACTCCAAAAAAATCATATTAAAAAAACGTTTATTGTACAAAATAATCAGAAAATACAAAGGGTATATCTTATAGGTACACCATATTTCTTCAAACTAACCCAATAAACAAGGAGTAGAGTAGGTATACGTTATATACAAATAGAAGAAAATATATTTAATTCAAGTTAAGTATTAGGCACATTTTTTAAAGGGGTGAATTTGTGATACCTCTTTTGGATAATAAAAACATTTTTTACGTTTACTGAATTTCCCCAAGTAACAAAACAAGTATGTATTCAAAACAGTAAACAAGTTTGGGAAGATTCGATTATATTATTAGAGTTTACATTTATGTTTATAGGTGTGAGTTGTTCTGGGCAAAATTTCAGAACTTGTGTTTTGTGTTGAATAGCCGATAAATAGAATAATTATGTATAAATATAAAATAATTGTTACCCTTTGTGCTATGCATAAAAAATCTTGTCTTAAACATTAGTTTACCAAAAAAAATAAAAAAATAATATTTGAAAAATTAATAGTTCTAGTATCTTCACCAAAAATGTAGACAATTTGTCTCGACGCCATCTAGTGAGAGAGTTAGCACTTACAATGCCTTTCTCATATAAAATAAAGTTGGTTGTTTCAGGTGAAAAAAATATTACAAGCAGTTATTATTGAATGAAACACTAGTATATATTGAATTATTTCGCGGATAAGAGATAAGCCGCCATAGCTCAGTGGTCAGAGCTGTCGACCGGAAATCGAAAGGACACGGGTTCAAGTCCCGTTGGCGTCATGTATCTTTTATCAGGAGATTTTTCAATGTGGATGAGTGTTTCAGGCTAATAATTATTGCTTATAAAATAATTGTTACCCTTTGTGCTATGCATAAAAAATCTTGTCTTAAACATTAGTTTACCAAAAAAAAAATAATTAATAATTATGTGTAAACGGGCAAAACGCAACCTGAAAACTTTGAACCCAAAACAAAGCGTAGCAGGCTTACCTCTCTTCCAAGCTTAAAATTACATTAAATAGATATTCCAAGAGTACTCACCGTTTCCCCTTCTCTCCCATAAAACTCGTATTTATTTATACGTAGTTTAAACATTATCTTTACCCATTTTTTTGAATTCCAGATCGTCAGCATCTTGTATGCCCTCTGGCGGAATACCTCCTACGGCCTGCGTGATGATTGACACTATCTTAGGCAAATTGATGACCCTTAGCCCAACGTTTACCAATTTATCTAATTCGTCAGCAAGGTCACACACTACCAACGAAGATAGAACGCAAAGGATCAAGACTACTAAAACGGGTGACTTGAAAATCATCATTACTATTTACTTTGCACGAAGAAGACGTCAGGAACAATGTTGACTACAACGATAATTGTTTCGTTATGCTCTCTCTTTCAAATTGTACGAGTCATTTATATACACACATCAACACATTTCAGATATCTTACATTTATGGATTTGATCCGTATGGGAAAGGTTATCAGTATTCGTTTAATTGACATTTTTACAAATGACTGGTGCTATTGAATAAAAACAAATAATATGATTATGATTGTTTGCAGTAATATTTAAAAAAAATCTATCTTGCAAAGCAGGAAATCTGCTGCAGGAGGCCGCTAAATGTAAGACAATGAAATCAAATAAAAAAGAAAACCGTCACAAAATAATAACTTTATTAAAGTAAAATCATTGCGTGTATATAAACAAAAAAGAGTCTAAAATTCCAAAAGACTTATCACAGTCATCTTTGAAAATAAATGTAAATAAAAGCACACTCGAATATGTATTGGAAGCAGGGATCTTCAAAAATTTTGACTCTCGGAATCATCTCCTGAAACAAACGTCAATATTACCACATAGTTAAAAGGGATTTAAGATATGGCAGGTATTCCTGTGGCGTGTGTCTATTGTAATAATGGGACAGTACATACACAAATGCAAATCTTAGGCAGTAATTATGATGTTAGTTATATAAGGTATAAATAAAAAAAATCATTTTTTCAATCAACGAGACAATATCTTCACGTGGTATAAAAATAAAAAATATCGAAAATGTGTATACAGTTTATAAATTAAAAATCGCTCTCTTGAAAATTTGTTTGTTTTTGACTTGTACTCTTTATGCTACAGATACTTTAGAGAACGAATCCATAAATTGTGGGGTGTAAAAACAGATCGTTAATACCTCAAAATAAAGAAAAAACTAATAATAAAACTTATAAATTATGCAAAAGTTATTGTCTCAACTTCTGAAATTATGTACAGAATTTCAGAGGTTGAGACAATAACTTTTTAATTTTGCAAAAGTTATTGTCTCGACCTCTGAAATTATGTACACAATATTTAAAAATATATAATATATACTTTTAAATTTATTTAATTTTTTATGTGACATGAAAACTAAGATAAGACTTTTTATGATTTGTTTTATTTATTTAAACGTATGCCCGTTGGGTTTTTCCATAGATAGATAATTTTAAAAATATATCTACCTAATAGGTAATACTAATAATGGTATCATAATAACTAGTTCACGGCAAAACTGTGACAAAATGAAAAATTCCAGAGCCACACATTATTAAAGGTAAAATAATTAAAATATTTAAAAGGTTAAATTCGTTTTAATCACAGTGTAGTGGTTGCAGTTGGCTAGTGTAAACAAAGAGAGGTCTGGTATGAACAAATTCTGAATACACTATTATTTTTTAAAGAAATTAGTTTCCATTCGGAGAATACCAAAATAAAATCTTTTTGTGCATTCAAATATATTGGCTTTTCATTCTGAACAATGATCAATTGTACTTTTTAATAAAATTCGGTTTGCTCGGGGGTAAAGTGCGTTAACTTCGGGAGGTGATTCTACATGATGGTAGAAGTTAAAATTATGAATAACTTTATTCGAACTTCAAATGTTAATTTTCTCAAAAAAATATACATTTCCATTTTCATAATATTTATTTTCCCATACAAACGATTCATATTTTTTTTACCTAAAAACATTAGAATTTCTTATATTTATTTTCCCATACAAACGATTCATATTTTTTTTACCTAAAAACATTAGAATTTCTTAAAAAAATTATTTATCTTCTTACTTCAAAAATCGTGTAGAATCATCTCCCGAAGTAACAGATGCAACTTTACATATACAAGTACTCCTTTTTGCCTTTCTTGTGCTAAAAATACTCGATTTGCAAGCTGCAGCTGACTTGGCAGAAATGTGATATTTGTTAATATTGTAATCATATTATATAGATGTGTAAATAATGTTATCATTATCTCTTTCTCTTCAATGCAAAATGCATGGAAACGAAAAGAGACTTGTTTTTCATATGTCTTCTACGGAAACAATTTTAAAACTACCGGCGAAGGCGAATAACAGGCAGTAAAAACGATTTATTATCGTATTTTTTGGCGAGAATTTTTAATAAAAAAAGCAGTTTTGAGTTTGATGTTCACTCAATGCTCCCAACCGTCTAGAGCCAGAGAGACTATGGCAACCCCAATTGGGGTATGTTGTGAGGCTGGAGGTAGTGGTGAGGTTAAGGAGATAGGGAAGAGAGAGATGGAGGAGTACCTGGCTATTCTAGTCTGGTTCAGGCAACTATCTTAAGCCATTTCAAGCAACGCAACGTTTCAATTCTGAATTGTGGTATTACACCAGGCGATACCAAGGATGGGTTGTTTCATAGAACAATTTATCAAATTTCAATGTTCATTCCTATCAATGTTCTATTATTATATCATGGTATGCCAATTACTAGACAGAACTCAAATAATAATAGAACATGAAAAGAACTTTCACAGAACATGAAAAATATTTTTTTAATTTGAAGTATTGTTCAAATTCTCCGAAACAACCCATTCTTAGAGTATCTTCCACTCTGGAATGTGCCGCACTCTATACTATATAATATTTTTAATTAATAAATTGTGAAATAATACAAATTCATCAAATTGGACCTACATCCTTCGGATTGCTAGTCAAAAACCTTAACCCTCGACCACGGAGGCTGTCGAGATGAAATACAGATTGCTCCGAGAAAACTTTGCACTTAGAGTAAGTCAATAAATTTTTATTGCTGACAATATGCTCGACTCCTCGCAAGCTAATACCAATTTAAAAATAAGTACACATTTTGTGTTTTCAAAAATTAAGTTATTTTATCCTAGAGTAGGTACGGAACTGGTTTCTCCCGAGCTTTGCCGTGGTCTATAATAACAAACTGATACAGGGATTATATCTAATAGTTTTGCTTTTTTATTTGCGTTAAGGGAAGCGATGTTATTAAAATAAAATATTATGTCGACAATTTAATTCCCCCACATGATGCAATCTTTGTGAACAAGATTTTTATATAAAATTTAGTGCAAAGTGAAGTTAGAAGGCAAACTGTTAGCAAGAAAACTGTGTTTTGGGAAAAGACAGAACGGGACCAAAAAAAGAAAAGAAACATTATTTAAATAGAGAAAGGAATGAGATTTTATTTTTCTTTGATTTATTTTATAGTATATTGATATCGCTTGCCAAAAAGTCAACGGAAAAAAAGAAAATCATTTTTGTAAAGCAAAATGGCCACACTATCCATCAGAAGTTAGAGAAGTATAGAACAGTTACAATTAACTTGAAATTGACGAACAAAAATAAGAAATCAATTAACTTTTTACTAACAGTATGACAAAAAGCAGTCTTTGCAAATATTCTTACCCTTGAATCATCAGTCGCCATCAGCTCCACCGTCAAGTTCTTCTTTAGTTGGTGTAAGATGCAATCCATCTACTAATTTGCTGAATAATCGTATAAATAAATCTTTATTTCTGTCGACTGTCTTCTCGATATCCGCCTCGAATGCTTTTAAATACCAAGTCCAAATATCTGCCAGATCGCAATAGACAAGAGGGAATATACAAAGTACCAAAAAAATAAGTACAGATGTTTTGAAATTCATTGTTGTAAAAAGAAAAACAAAATCAACTTATTTTCGCGAGAATTCCAGAATAGCTAACGCGGAGAATATAGAAGTATGACTATGAGAAGCAGTGTACCTAAACTCAGAAGCAAAGGATGGCTTTTATTAATTCTTACCAACTCACCTAATACCACAAACCATCACAACAGGAAACAGGATTCAGATTAAAACTGCATGCCATCGCGGTTTTCCTGGACTTGAGAGCACTTGAAACTACAGAAAAGGACACCATTATTCAAAAACTTTCCAAAAATTAAATAAATAGAACACCGCGAAAAATTTTGAAAAAATATTAGACATCCACGAAAGTTGGCGAGATAGTTTCCGCGCTAATGAAAATTTCACTGGGAGCACCGCAAGGGTCTGTTCTCGGACTTGTCCTACTTATAATATACATATATATTAACAATATTATAAAAGCAATTGAATATCACACATACACATATGAGGGGGAAATATTTTGTTCTGTATAAAGAAAAATAAAGAAATTGAATTATAATAAAATCAAAAGATTTGAACTTTGCATAGAAGATAAAACCAAGGATACGAGAAGTTCTGATAGACAGTGAAACCTTGAAATAAGTTATTAAAATATTTAGAAGTAATAGAGGACTCCAAACTGACTTTTTCTCCAGACATAAACTCAATTGGAAAGAATAAAGAAATATAACACTGTTTCGACCACAAATTAAGTTTATTACTGTGGAAGCATTTTATTCCTAGCCAACGATGAAACAACTGACAATCCTAAAAAAACAGAGCTATGAAAACACTACTGAAGACAAATAAAATATAAAATTCAAATAAATATTAAACTGCCATAGGACTTAAACATATGTGTTTTACATACAAAATGTGTTTTACATACAAAATAATCAACTACCAATTGCTTGACCTGAATTTGTGAGGAAAATTTTAACACAGAGACAAAAAAATTTATTTCAAAATGCTTGACTACCTTTCAAACAAGTCACAAACTCAAAACTCACCGATGTACGGAGCTATGAAGTTATTTGGCGAATTACCAGGATTATGCGAATTAAAAAAAAAAATCACTTTTCCATCAGTTCAGCGTTTCAAATAGTATAATAGACCTACTAATATCGATCATTTCGCCGCAATGAATTATTTAGTAGTGTTGCCTGTATTTGAGTCGCTCAGTACTTTGACCCTCCCCACACCGCTGCCTGTATTCTCCAACACAAATGGAAAATTATCGATCTTTTCCTAAACGTATCGCGTGAATTATTTACGTCCAAAAGTTTTTCAACTATTTTGCTTACGGTCTGCCCACACTGGACACCACTTCTGGCCACCCTGTTTCCAGACAATACACTGAAAATTTTATTTGAATCATATAAAAAGAATCCGCTAAAGTAAGGCTTGGCATAATATTCAAAAGATTTATTTATTAACGCCCTATCGGGCTTTTACATAGTAAATTGACAGTATATGTATGTAAGTGTAACATAATACATGGATAAAATAGCTAAATATAATTTACTAATAAGGTAATTAGAAAATAACTGTATGTAATATAGTGATATGTATTATAAAACAAATTTCAGTATGTATGGAGTCAGTTTGATATGATGTGATAAAGCCATTAACGATATCATTAGTGTATAATATTAAATTGGAAAGCGTTGATCTTCCTTTAATAAATCCATGTTGAGTTGGTGAGATTACTCGTTTAAATTGAGATATCAACTTGTCCAGTACTAGGCTTTCGAAAAGTTTGGGTAAAGAAGACATTATGCATATTGGCCTATAATTTGTTACTTCGCTCTTGTTTCCTTTTTTGAAAATAGGCGTCAAATGACTAAACTTCCAAAGGTCAGGAAACACACCTGATGAGAGTGACTTCATAAATAACTTATGTATGGGATGTGACGATGAATGCATACAACTAGGAATATAGGTGGAACTTTATCGGGTCCTGCGGATTTGCGGGAATCGAGACTCTTCAGCTTAGATATAACGTCCTCTATAATTACTGTACAGTCAGATATATCAAGGTTCTCAACCAAATTAGAACAAGAGTACTTACTGTCTACACTTTTACTAACATATACACCACCAAAAAACTCAGCAAACAGATTAACAGTTTCCTGTAGATTTTGTGATTGTTTACAATCGAATGACATAGTACTAGGTATATAAGTTCCATTTTCTTTTAGGGATTTAACATATTTCCAAAAGTAATTTGAGTCCTCTATGAGAGAGCCTTCGACAACACACATGTAACTGTTATAACATTTAGTAGAGAGAAATTGGTACTAAAAAAACTCATAATAACTAACATTGTCTTTATAATTTGATCTTTACATTCGACTTTAACACGACAGTTCGTTTTAAACAACCAAGGGAAAACGTTTTTATAATAAAAATAAAATAATAATACTTGGATGACTTGTATAGCGCCGTTTTTGTGCAAAAACACCTCAAGGGCGCTGTAACGCTGTTTATATTTAACGTCTAGTGAAAAAAGGCAATATTGATACATACATTTCAGAAACACAAAATAATAGCTTTTCCGTGTAAATAATATCTTTCTTGCAAAGCGTTAAACGATAAAAAAAATTTACATACAGAAATTGATAACAGTAGTTTGACTAGTCTACTGTTAGTAATAATATAGATCATTGTAGAAATGTAATATGTACTTGTACAGCATCCTTGAGATGATTTTGCACAAAAACGGCGCTATACTAATCATCCAATTATTATTATTATTTAAATATTATGCAGAATCATCTCCTTTTGGAAAGTACCACACATTTGATTTGGTAGCAAACTGTTTGATTAAGTTAAAATACGATCAAACGCCTTTCACCGCAGTGGGATTCATAAAGATTTCAGTGCCTTCTGTGTGGAATTCATGTAAAAAAAAGTTTTTTAAACATAACATGCATTTTCCAAATAGCCATATTGGTGTTGCCATTTGCAAACTTTTAAAGGATCGCATCCCCATCAACTTTTGTCTATTATTATGTGTCAGAATGTACTAAGATTAATATTTTTTTCATCAGCTTAATTTAACATAGATTATAAATAATATTCGAAATCAAAACGTGCTTAAGCATAACAATTGGTAATCTTTGATTTATTTTATAAAGCGGATATTACCCGGCTTCGTCAGAGTTACAAAACTGCATTTTTTTACAAATAAATGGTTTCTACAAACCTCGTGATGGAAATATTATAACCAGCTAAAATGGGATAAGCAAGTTACTAAAATATGTAACCAGCTAAGAGCTCTAGCAAACAGTTTCTATAAATTAAAATTTGTCTTGCCTCATAGCACACTCAAACTAGTATATTTCTCATTAGTAGAATCTATTCTTAGATATGGAATTAGAAGCTGGGGAAATACAAGCATGACATATATCAAGTATGTACAAAATTTGCAAACCTCTATCATTAAAAAAATTGTATCACCTAATATGTATAGACAAAGACACAATGTGCAACTTTTATATTGTACTGAGGGCCTGCTCCCTATTTTTTTTTTTATTATTATTTTAATATAGATCATATGGGTTACATTAATACATACATATTTTGCAAAATATAATATTAAGGTTCATAATTGGTCATGTATACCTTATCAGAAAAGAGGAGCTCTTGTGCCTGATAAGGGAGCCACGATTCTTACTTAGATTCAATGTTATAATATTATGTTATGTGTAAAATATATAATAATATATATATATATATATATAAAAATAAAAATATATATAAATATATTTTTTTTTTAATATAAGTTTTTTTGGAAAAAAAGTTTGATTTTATTTATTTGTTCTTGTTGGTTCGTAATACAGCGCAATTCGGAAGGGAGATTATTGTAGTTTTTTATGGCTTGGTAAATATAATGGTTTTGCATTTGAGTTGTTTTAAAGATTGGCGTAATAAATTGATTTCCATTTCTCATGAGTTTGTAAAATTCTTGATATTCTGTGTTATTATTTTCTTTACACATTTTTATAATGGAAGTTTGCTTAAATATATCATCAATATTTGGTACTGGAAACAATTTAAAAAGCAATTTTGTTGGGAAAGTAGAGTTTTTTTTAAGTATTACCTTTATAATAATTTTTTGCGAGACTTTTACTGAGTTTAGGTTGTTTTTATAAGATCCTCCCCAACCTATGATTCCGTAAATAAGCAGGGAGTGGACAAGAGCATTATATACATTTTTTAGTATTTTCACATTTAAAATATTTCTTAACCTAACAAATATATACCTATATATACATTTCCTTATTCTCTTTACTAACTCCGTAATATGGCTTTTCCATTTCAGATTTTCATCGATGATCATAAAAGGTTTATTTTGGTTCCTTACCATTAAAGATAACTGGGGCGATAGTACTTATAAAAAACCACTGGCACATAGTCACAGCACACGTCTTAGAGAAAAAAAGGGTTGAAAATACCTAAAATAACAAATAAGTATGGAAGCCGAACGCTGGAGTACTGTGTACCAGTGATTTTTAATAAGCTCAAAAATAAATTTGTTTTTTCAGAAAATAAGAGTTTAAGCATGAAAACTGTAAAGATGTGGCTTATAAATGAAAAATCTGTATATCTATAAAAAAATAGAGCAAACAAAGAAGAAAAGGAAAGACATTATTTGAAAGTTTTAATTCTAATATAAATGAATGTATTATTAATTATGTTTTTATTTCAAGAAAAAAAAAATTAAAATAACATTGTTCACTTAGTTAACTAGAATTTTAATTCTATTGCATTGTGCTACAGTACGGTGTTATTCACTTTCAAAGTGTGTTATCGTATATGTCTTACTTTTAAATGTGTGTTATCTGTGTGCTCTATATTGTCTTGTACTTTTGAATGTACGTTATCGTATTGTCATTCAAAGTGTTAAGTGTACTTGGGACGCTTTAGTGAGTTCTATGATTGTATGTAAGAATCTGTTATTTATTTTATATAACGGGAGACTTATATTGTATTATAATTGTATATTGAGATAGAACCTGCAGACAAGCAGCCATGTGGCAGCTTCGTGGGACTATCTATACATTGTCTAAAAAAAAATAATGTAAAATTTTCAGTCAATAAAGATCAGCTTAGTAATAATAATAATAAAGCTGAAAACAGTTTTGTTGACCTAAAAATCATCGAAGATGTATTTTGGGATTTCAGCGCCTTCTACTTATTTATTTCTAGGCTGTAACTACGAACCCATCAATCGACAATAGAAAATTATAATTCTATGAACAATGTGGGAACAAATAACGACATATGTATAATATGTAAATAAATAATATGTAAATGAAACATATTTACATATACATACATAATATCACTATCGTAAAGCACGCTAGTAGACACTAACAGCCTTAACAGGCCATTCTACATATCGTGCGTCGGCCTATAATATACGCATGGTACCTACTTACCAAAGGGGTAGTTTAAAAATTAATTTACAAGCCTAAATAAATTTTGAAAGAAAATGGCAAAATATACAAGTTTTCGTAAATAATGTCACATTAATTAATGAATCAAAAATATATTTCGTAGCAAGATTTTTAAATCTTACCTAATCACGCTCCGAAAATAGTTTTTTTACACAACTGTGTAGAGGCTAAGCAAATAAAACATTTGAAAGGATCAAAAACAAATAATTTTCGACCGTGACAGGACTCGAACCTGCAATCTTCGGATTCGAAGTCCGACGCCTTATCCATTAGGCCACACGGTCTTGTGGGCGAGGTCTCCGAAATGAAAAACTTATGGGATATATTTTACCCTTAAAATTTAAACACATTTTATGTGTAAAGTAGTTCCAGAGAGAGCTTGCACGTTCGTCATCGACGATCATTCTCTTGTGTGAAAACGAAGTCAGAAGACACGTAACGAACGACCTTTCTCTGGGACTAGTATACACCTGTACAAATACTTTAAAACAAAGTTTCAGCGTAACAGAGCTATTTCATAGATAGGGTGACCTGGTCTACAGTGGATCGGTATGGTACAGTGGATCACTCCAATATCTCGATAGTTCTTAGTGTGTTTGTATGTGTGTTCGGCTCTTACGTAGGTGTGCCTTCATGATACTAAACAAGTCAGTACTTGCCCGGCTGCGCAGGCAAATAGACGTGTGGTGCTGTATTTAGTGTTTTTGTGGTAGGAGAAAAAAAATCACGTGAGTATATTTTTGCGTACCATTTCATTATTTTTTCAATGATACATGTTAGCATATTTTAGTTGTTATCAGTAGTTATTACAACATGTGTTAACACCCAGAAATATGTCTTATTCAAAAGGGTAAAGTCGGAATAATATTTTTAGTTAAAAATGGAGTGTTGTTGTACAGTGGATCAGTGGACCACCTTACACAGTGGATCATGATCCACTGTGTACTACTGATGCCTGATTTGTCTTGATTGTTTGTTTTTTGTTTTATAGGATGCCTCGAAAAGGGACGAAAGAAAGAAAAATAGGCAAACATACACAGGCGGAAATAGAAGAGGCATTAAAGTTAATTTCAGAAGGCTCAAGCATCCGTGGAGCGGCAAAGCATACAAAAATTGCCTTTACTACGTTACAGCGGTATAAAAAAAAACAAAATAATTCGCCCAATGTAGTAAATATGCGATTTGTTCCTAATTATGAAGTAAATATGGTGTTCTCTAAGGAACAAGAAGAAATTCTCAAAAATTATTTCAAGAAATGTGCCTTGCTATTTTACGGTCTTTCGACTAAAGACTGTCGCAATGTTGCATTTGAAATGGCGAAGCTCAACAACGTTAAAATTCCGACTTCTTGGGATGTTAATAAAATGGCTGGCATTGAATGGTTGAGAAGTTTTCGCCAACGACATCCTGATCTTACTCTCAGAAAACCAGAAGCTTGCAGTCTCGCCAGGGCATCATCTTTTAATAAAGAGACAGTGAAAGTGTTTTTCGAAAATTTGGAAAATGTTATCTCTAGGAATCCAACATTTTCTAACGGTATTCGCATATTTAATTTGGACGAGACAGGAACTACCACAGTGCAGAAGACCCAGAAGGTTATTGGACCAAGAGGCCACAAAAATTTAGGGAAAGTCACCAGCGGAGAAAGGGGTACTTTATGTACAACCTGTTGCATTATAGGTGCCGGTGGTCAGGCATTACCACCAGTTATTATTTTTCCACGGACAAAAGTAAACCCCAGAATGACGGCTAGGACTCCACCTGGCACACTAGCTTTAGCAGCACCATCGGGTTGGATGAACTCTGAACTCTTTGTCAGCGTGATGAAACATTTTGTGGAATACAGTCACAGCTCTCCAGAAACTCCTAGCATTCTAATCCTTGACAACCATGAGTCTCACCTTAGTATTGAGGTGCTTGACTTGGCGAAAAAAAATGGTGTAACTATTCTTACTCTCCATCCTCATACATCAGCAAGATTACAACCCCTGGATGTTGGAATTTTTGGACCATTCAAGTCTTATTATTACAACGCCATGGATTCTTGGTTAATGCGTCATCCGGGTTGTCCAATTACTATCTATGATATTGGCGAATTAATTGGAACAGCTTTCACAAAGTCAATGACGATATCAAACATAACACAAGCGTTTAAAAAAACTGGAATATACCCATTTGATAAAGATATTTTTACGGATGATGATTTTCTACCCAGTACTGTAACGGATCGCCCGAACCCTGAAGCTCTGGCTTCAGATAACCCTACAAATCAGTCACAGGATTCTAACCAAGTTGAAATTTCAACAGCTGGCTTACCGTCCCTATCGGACTGCCAGAATCTTAGCAATTTGTTATCAGATGAAAGAATTATAACCCCTGATCAATTTAGAGCGCCACTGAAAGCTGGACCGAGAACCACAAAAAGGAAACCAAGAAGACTGGGGAGAAGTATGATTGTGACAGATACTCCGGAAAAAGATGAAATTAAGCAGATTAAAAAAGCGACCGAAGCAAAAAAAAAAACAAAAGAACCCAGAGTAAAAAAGGTAAAGCGACAAGTTTTACAAAGTGATTCTGAAGATGACTCTGAAATAGTATATCAAGACACCTCTGATGACGAGGACTGGTTTATGGAAGATGAAGTGGAAAATAAGGAAAACATTCTGACCGAAGACATTTTACAAAAACATGGATCTCTACCACGTAAACCAAAAGAAGGTGAATTTGTTCTTGTGCTATTTAGTACAAAGAAGCAAAATGTTTTTTATGTAGGGAAAGTATTACAAACAATGAATGTCAAAACGGAGTATAATGTTAGCTTTCTGCGGTTAAAAATACGCTCCCAGCAGCAGTTTGGAATGCCAGATATTCCAGACTTATCTTTTGTGAAAGAACATGACATCAAGTTAATTTTGCCTACACCAGTCGTATGTGGCACATCCAAACGACCATCATTATATCAATTTTCTGTTAATTTGTCTCTCTTAAACATGCGCTAAGTTTTAAAAAATTATTTGCTTTTTTAGATTATTGTTTTTGTTCTCTTTTTTCTTTAAAAATCCAGTTATCTTTTATCTAGCCATGGGCTATTTTGTTTGTTCTTCCCTTTCAATAATAAAAACTGATTTATCTGTAGTATTTATTTTTTATTTAAAAGAAATCCCATCCTTGATCCACTGTTAAATATGGGTTGATCCACTGTGCACCACCAAGTTCCACAGTGGATCATTTTCCCTCATCGCAAAAAAGTACATATTACTTTCCTCCCCATTTAATGGCGGAATTTAAACTATTACACTTTACAAGAATGATAAACAATGAACCATTGTGAAAGTTTTCATTACAATGCCTCAACTGATGTTGAAGTTATATGCCTCCAAAAAAAAGTGATCCACTGTTGACCAGGTCACCCTACCTATATTATTTCACCAAATTTTAATGAATTATTTTATGAATGGTAGCTATTTTTTTGGTTCTTATATTTAACTTTTGGGTTCTCTATATATATTTAACTTTTATATTTAAGTATCAGCAAGGTTGACCTTTAAAATATATATATTTTTTTTAAATTTAAAAAATAAAGTATTGATCAAGGGGCGCATCAGTCACACTCGCTATTATATCGGTTTAAATCTTCAGTGTCATAAGAACTTTCGACTCCTAGGCCCCAGACAGGCGAATAAAAATGATAAACTTTAAAAAAATGAAAATGTTTCAACAACTTCTCTAGAAATTACGAAAAATTGACTCCCTCGGCCACGACTCACTTCGATCGGTTTTTCTCTTCACTCGGAATAATGAACGCACCAGCAATGTTTTCAATTTATTTACACATATTTTTAGAAAATCTAATATATTTTCCAATTGAATGTGACCTTTATAACAGGTGGGCCGCTGCCCCCCCAATTTCCCGCCCAGGCCAAGGGGCACTGGAATGTTATTTAAGGGGCTATTAACACGTCGAGATTTGCGGTGCGCGACACGCGCCGTCAATTGCCTGCGTTTGTTTTTACGAGGACGTACGAACGAATTTATTATTCGTCCTTATTGAAGGAAATGTTAATTCATGCCAAATCCAGAAATATGAACAGATAAATTTATAACAGAACTCTTAGGATTATGCCACTGAGATAAAAGTTAGTGTGCTATGGGCGTGTCAGTGTGCCCAAAAATAATCATTTTAAAAATCTTTAACAGATCAATTCAATCGATTTCATAGACATTTCTGCAGTCTAGGAGCCGAAAAGCCTTAATTTTTTTTTTTTTTTTTTTTTTTTTTCTTTATTCATGAAATATTAATGTGTACAGTTTTTACATGCTTTTCGACTACCACACTAGACACATGCCCGTATTATGGTAGTCGAAATTTATATACATAGGTTTATATAATTATATAAATGTAATATTTGATAACTTGTTAATCTAAGTATTTTTTTTCTTACATGCAATGTATGTGTATAATAGGTAACATTTTTACTGGTTCCCAGTTCAGTAGATTGCTCAAGTGTACATCAACCGTATTTTAAACTGTTGATATTAATGAGATAAAATGAACACAATCAGCAAATAAATAGGTTACTTTACTTGTTAAAATAATGAAAATAAAGTAGAAATTATGAAAATGAACTTGTTGAAATAATGAAAATAAAGATTAATTAATTAATTATTAAACTTTTTTCTTTACAGAATTGAATGAAAAACAAAAATGACTAATAAAGAAAATGAGCTCAATTTAATGATGGCAGGCATTCCTTGAAAAAGTTCCTTCCCTTTATAAATAACCAATTTTGAACACTTATGTCATACAAATTGTGAGTTTTTGATTTTCTGATATCAATACTCAGCGAGTTGAATATTTTGGGAGCAATATAAGAAAACTGCCGCTGGGCGAAAGCTGTTTTCGTTTGGGGAATTTTACATTTTAGGTGTGACGAGTAACGGGTGTTAATTTTTTGTTGTGTTTTATTCACCAAGTCATTTTTCCGTATGTATATGAGAATGGTCTTAACATATAATTTTCGAATATCTAATATTCTGAGTTTTCTAAAAAGTGGTTCTGATGGGTTTGTTGGCTTACATTTGAATATTATCCTTAGTAACAGTTTTTGAATTAAAACCATGGGATGAAGAATCGTTTTTGCACAACCTCCCCATCCTACTATACCATATGTAGTAATTGATTGAAAAAGTGCAAAGTATACACATCTTAGTGTTTGTAGGTTAAGGATAGATCTGAGAGAGTAGAAAATGTAGCATAATTTGCGAAGCCTTTTTGTTGTAGAATTTATATGGGCCTCCCATCGCAGTTGATTGTCTATAATGACCCCCAAGTACTTAATTTCGTTTGATATTATAAGGTTATCGCATGAACAATTTTTGTGAGGTGATGTAGCCATGTTGAAGTTCTGTGAACATGAATGTATGGTAAGTTTATGATAGTTTTGAGGGAGATTATGTTTGCGTATGGAAAAAAGTAAGTATTTAGTTTTCTCAATATTTAGAGTGAGGAGGTTGGAATCTAACCAGTGTTTTATTTCATTTATACCATGATTTGCTTTTTCAAATGCTGAATTCAAATTTTCATCTGCAAATATGATAACCGTATCATCGGCAAAAGATATTATAGTACCACCAGTATCCAAATTGCATAACGAGTTAATGTATATTAGAAACAGAAGTGGGCCCAACACACTGCCTTGGGGCACGCCATATGTGATTGGCAAACTTGTACTTCTATACTCTTTAGCGGAGTTAATAATAGTTGACTGGGACCTATTTGTTAGATAGCTCTCAAACCATTTAAGAGGAACACCTTTTATTCCTATCTGTGAGAGTTTTTTCAAAAGTATGCGGTGAGATACAGTGTCAAAGGCTTTAGCCAGATCCAAGAATACAGCGAGGGGCTTGCGACTTTTATCGAGGTTATCAGAAATTAATTTTGTAAAAGCTGCAATTGCATCTGATGCACTAAGATCTTTGCGGAAGCCGTATTGGTTTTTTGACAGGATTTTATTTTCTTCGAGAAACTTGTAGAGCCTTTGTTTTACTGTTTTTTCGATTATTTTAGAGATTGGACTCAGTAGAGATATTGGTCTATAGTTATTGACGATTGATCTGTCCCCTGATTTAAAGATAGGAATAATTGTTGAATGTTTTAGAGTGTTTGGGAAAAGGCCAGTTCGAAAACTTAGATTTGTGATGTATACAAGGGGCTTAGCAATGATTTTTTTATTTTATTTTATTTTTTTTATTTTAGCGACTATATAAAATAATTGTTACATACAAAATATAATGGTGAAATTAAGTATAAAATATTGTATTTCTTAGTCCTCCTCACTAGGGGGTCCTGTGCCGAGGCGGACTAAAGTTATTTAAATATGGTTTATTTGTCTTCTATGTCGTTTTTAGTGTCTTCTATGTCGTTTTTAGTGTCTTCTATATCGTTTTTAGTGTTTTCATTAGGGTTTTTTCATTGACCTCTTTCAGCCATATTTTTATTAATGATTTGTATTCATTAGGATTTTTTATTAGTTTTATGTCTTGGGGAAGGATGTTATGGAGTTTTGTTGCAAAGTATGTATAGTTTCTTTGTCCGAATGTGGTTTTATAACTTGGAATATTTTTTATATTATTTTTGTTCGATCTAGTGTTATGCATACACAGTCTAGTAGAGGATTTGTTATTTTTGAAGAGCTTCAATAATATATTTTTGGCATATATTTGCTGTACATTTGGTACGTCAAAGGAATTGAATATTTCAATTGAAGGCGTTCTAATTGGTACTTTCAATATGGTCTACTTTCATTGATTTTAAGCCAATTTTGAAGTGCACTAAGCCCCTTTTCAGCCTCATTAAATGTATCCGTCCAATTTTCTTCTTGAAATAATAAAACAGTATCATCAGCAAAACTGATTATGTTTCCTTTAATGGTAAGGTTAGTTAAATCGTTGATATAGATAATGAATAGGATCGGTCCCAGTACACTTCCTTGAGGGACGCCATAGTTTAAAGATAGTAGTTTGCTCTTTTGTTTGCCAATTTGTACTTGTTGTTCTCGCCCAGTTATATATGACTCTAATAAGTTCATTGTTGTTTCGGCCATTCCTATTTTTTTTAACTTAGTTAGTAATATTTTATGGTCTATTGTGTCAAAAGCTTTTTAAAGATCTATGAATAAAGCCAAACACTTTTTCCCTTCATCTATGTTTTTTATGGCTATGCTTGTTAGATTTTCTATGGCATCATTGGTGCTTAGATTTTCCCTAAAGCCATATTGGGATGGTGATAATAATTTGTTTTGTTCAAGAAAATGAACAATTTGCTTCTTCATTACAGTTTCCAAGATTTTTGAAAAGGAGCTTAAGAGACTTATGGGTCGGTAGTTATATATATCCTTTTTGTTACCACTTTTATGTATAGGTATAACTGTTGCTTTTTTAAGTCATGAGGGGAATACATTTGTAGATATAGACAGATTGACCAAGTATGTCAAAGGGAAGGTCAGTTCATTTTGGAGTTGTTTTATTGTTTTATTTGAGATTATATCATTTCCCGATGATTTATTAACATTGAGGGATACAATTGCGTTTCTGATTTCAGTATTGGTTACATTAGTTAACTTTAATTTATCTATCTGGTTCATACTTTCTTTTTCTTCTGGTAAAATGCTAGTTTTTGGATGTCTGATTTGCTTTGCCAATTTTGACCCTATATTTGTAAAAAATTCGTTTACGTATTCGAGAATTTTGTCCGGATGCTTTTCGAAAGAGATTTGGGTATTTTCAATTGTTAGTTCATCTATGCTTTTGTTATGGGATGATTTTGCACTTGTAATTTCATTAATGATCTTCCATAATTTGCGTGGGTCATTGTTACATTCGTCTATTTTTTTCTTATAATAATTTTCTTTGACATTGCGTACAACATTTTTGCAAATATTTCTGTATCTTTTATAATATCGTTGTATAAAAATATCACAAGGATTTAAACTAACTTTCCTGTGTAGTTCATCTCTTTTTCTAATGCAATTTATAACGCTTTGGGTTATCCATGGTTTAAGATGTTGATTTTTATGTGAAATCTTTTTTTCTATTGATTTGGTATTTGACATGATGGTATGAGTTATATATTCAATGAATTTACTCCAGGCACTATTTGTATCAAGGTTCTCCAGTAGGTTTATCCAGTTTGTATTTAGTAATTGTTGTTTTACTTCATTCCATATGGTTTCTGTCTTCTGCAAGATAATTGGGTAGGGCTGCGATCTTTGTATTTTCTTTTCTGTAATAGATTGGTTTAAGGTGTTTAATTAGTTTAGTGGATATATTGTCAACTCCCGTGGAGTGTGTATTTTTGAGTGAATTGATGATTTCAGTGATTTCTTGTTCTGTTGTTAGTGTGAGAATGAAAGGGTCATAACTCAGATTATCGAGAAAGATAGTATTTGCAAGATTATTTTCAGACTTGCTATTTCTTTTTAAAATATTATTTGCTAGATCCGATCCGATTGTAGAGAAGAATTGGTTGAAGTGATTTGCGATTGTTTCTGAATTTTCAGTTGCATTTAGTGTTTTATTTGTGATGGTTATTTTATTTATGGGTGTGGTAATTTTGTCGGTGTAGCATATTTCTTTGACAATGTTCCAGATTTTTTTATTATCATTCGCAGCTTCCTCTATCTGTTTCCTATAATAATCTTCTCTGGCCGTACAGGTTATTTTTTTACAGGCATTTCTGTATCTTTTATAGAATAAGAGAGATTCGTAATCAGTGGGGTTATTTTTACAATATTTATGAAGTTTATCACGTTTGCGGATACAGTGTAAGATACCAGTTATCCAAGGTTTTAGTTTAATTGTACGACTACTTTGATTGTTGTGTGTGTGGGATGTGGCATTTTTCAGATGCTTATGTAGGATGTTGATGAGAGATTCACACGCTAAGTTTGGATCGCTAATTTTGTAGAAATTTGACCAGTTTTCATTGGAAACCAGTTTGAAGAGAGTGTCATAAGAAATTTTCTTTAGTTGTATAGTGGATGCTGGTAATTTTTGAATTTTATGAGAAATGGAGGTGATAGTAGCGTAGTGATCTGTCACAGTGCACTGATATATGAGAGATTTGATATTTAGCTTACATTTGACAAAGACGTGGTCTATGCAACTGGCGGATAACTCTGAGACACGAGTAGGGGCTGTAATAGCTGGGATAAATCCTTGAAGAGTTAATAAATTTATGTAGTCGTTTGCTTGGGGATGCATTGTATTTATAATATTAATATTTAGGTCACCAATAATTAGAACATTTTCATGATTTCTAATACATGCCAGAAACTGATTAAGCGAGTTTAAAAATGGTGTTATATTGGAAGTGCTCGGTGATCGGTATATAGTTAGAACAGTAACGCTATTTTCTATTTCAAGTTTAAGACAATTTGAGTGAGTTATTGTGATTTCCTTTATAGAGTATTGTATATGATTTTTTATGTATATAATAACGCCATCATTTTGTAATTGGTTATTCTGAGTACTGTATTGATTATAGTTTTTTTATGTTTTTAGGAATATAGTTATCTCTGATCCAGCATTCGCTCAGAATAATCAAGTCAAAGTCTGAGTCAAGTTCTGTAAGTAGTATCATTAGTTCATTGAAATTTTTGTTCATGCTTCTGATATTCATGGAAAATATTTTTAGGTTGGATTTATTTAGGGTTTTTTGAACTTCTACAGAACTACTTGTTTCGATACATGGAATCTGCGACAAATTGTCTAAAATATTATTTATATTATCTTCCATTTTTTAAATTGGTGTAGGGTGTTGGTAGCTAAACTTTGGATGAAGACTAGAAGCTGAATAAAACTTGGCGAGCAATTTAGAAAACAAGTTGTATGTAGAGTTTTTACTGTTGGCAATGTTAGAAAATAATGTTGATGTTTCAAAGCAATAGAAATAGGAATAGTATCTTTTACCGGATTCTTGATTCTGACACTAGTACAATATATGTGATACCTCAAAACAAGTACAATAAAAAAATAATAATACGATACAATAAAAGTTTTACACATGATAATTTTAGAATTATAGTTGTGATGAATTTGGTGAGAGTAGTGCCAGTGTCTCCGCATTTGAAACAAGAATTGCAGGTGTTCCGATATCTCTACGTACGTAGATCTGTCCTGATTTGATCCATGAATACTTAAAAAAAATTTCCTTTGTAGCTTTGCGGGCCAGGTACCACAAGTGGTTAGCACGAAATGTCAGGTGTTCCGCAACGTAGACTGGTGAGCTTGGTCCGGCAATCCCTAAGTTCAGAGTGTTGAGCTTCTCCTCGGGACTGGATGCTTGTTTGTGGAAGGCTTTTATATCCGATAGTAATTGTTCTCGATCGCGATTCGAGGTCAGTTTAAAAACAATAGGTCCATTTTTGTGTTTTTGTGTCCTGTAGGACGCTTCAATGTTTGAAGTATTTACTTTTGATTGAATGGTTTGGCATATATTGTGGAATATATTTTTCAAACTTTCTCCCTTTATTTCCCCTTACCTCTATATTTTTGGCTCTTGCCGACCTTTCGATATTTTCAAGCTGGCCTTCTAGTAGGTCAATTCGGGATTCTAAAGAGGAATTTTGTTTTGTTAACACCATATTTTTATCTTCTTTCTTTTTTTAAATTACTTTCTTTCAAATCGGTTTCAATAACAATTCTAAAAAAAATTGTATTTAGACTATTTATTGTTTATCCTGAAAATCAGTGATTCCAGTAACATTTAACAACATTTACACACAATAACACACATACGAGTACACGTGTCACTCACATACATCAATTATATAAGGTGAGATGCAGCCTCGGTTAGCATTTTTGACGTTTGATGTTAAAATTTTATAATTTAGAAATAGTAATGTTTATTTTAAATGGAAACGCCGGAAACAATTTTATCTTGTTTTTTTTGTTGTTTGTTTTTGGGGTGTTATGCCGTGTTGCGCTAACTCCTTCTTTAGCCGACGTTTCGGACAGCGTTGCAGTGTCCATCATCAGGGCAGATCCGGTAGATCCGAAGATGTGTTGATGTTGATGTGATGGACACTGCAACGCTGTCCGAAACGTCGGCTAAAGAAGGAGTTAGCGCAACACGGCATAACACCCCAAAAACAAACAACAAAAATGCTTTTGGCCGTGAGAATCTAAAAAATTTTTTATCTTGTTTCTAAAACAGTTTTTGTTTATATGGATAATTAAAAAATAAGATGTATATAGCGCATTCGATGTACACAGAAAACTGAACAAATGTGTTGAAAGTACTGAAGGGAGTTGGTATAGGCTAATTGAAAACTCAAATAAACCACTATTTTGGATAAAACTTCAGTTAGGTGCCGAGTAAAATAAATTTGGTACTTACAACGCTTTTATTTTAGCCATAAATTAGAAACCCTTTCAAGATAGACATTGGCGTAAAAACAACTTCAGTTAAATATAAAATATTTATCATATTCCACAAAACGGCAAAGGCAGACAGTCTATGTGGCGTTATTACCTATGCATTTGACTCTTCTTCGGAAGTTAAGGGTTCGATTCCCGCAAAAGCGCTAATGTATAACTATCTTAAAGGTAATTCTTAAAAAAACATAAAATAACTGACACAAACCAAATATTCAACACGTTTAACGGACTACATATATGCTAAATAAACATAAAAACACTAATCATCTTAAAGTAATTCTTTAAAAAACAGAATGGATGAGTCACCAAATATTCAATATGTTTGACGTACTAGATGTACATTAAATAAACAATACTAATATGCATTATTGATCAAAATTCAAAAACCATAAACTTGCATATAACAGTTAGATATATATACAACATAAAAACTGCGTCAATGAGCACAAGCTTTGGACAAATATCAGGCAATACAAGCATTCAAAATTCTAACACCCGATACAAAAAAAATGAGGTAAACTAAGTGTACAGGAAAGCAGATAGATGTACCTAAAATATAATTTAAATAATTAAAGTAATTAATATTTATCTGTATCATTCATTTAACGATGACGAATCCTTTACGAGGTTTATGTATATAAAATGGGGTTTTCCTGTTGTAATTAAATGTTGGTTATTTTGTTTGGTTCGCCTATGCGCTCATGCGTCTTGTTTAGAGATAAGAATAATTGCTCCACATTAACACATGTAGATTTAATTACAATACAATAAAACAACTTAATGACGAACAACGTATGAAGTTCAAAAAAAGAATAAAATAACATGAAACACATTCGGAAGATAGAAACGCTTCGTTGATTGTAAAATTAGCCAACAAATATATTATCTGACGTGTTCTTATATGTATAGTAAAACAATCATTTTTCCAGGTATATATATTTATATGATATATATTAAGGTAATTATTCGGAATCGCTGGACACGGATAATACGAAATATTTTTAAATAAAACCTTCTGATTTACCTTAATTAATATAAAAGGAATCTGAATGCATTTGGGAAATTTTTAATTTTAACATTTTAATTTTTGATTACGTAAAATGAAAATTCTCATTCGTTGTATGGGATGACAGCCGGAAAAATTTCCATTAATGACATTTTCTTTCGTTGGTACTCCTGATATGAGTGGCTAGAATTTTTACCATTTACTCTATACAAATACTAGGTAGGTAAATAAAGAAATATTTAAAAAAAAATATTACAGGTTAGGTTGGGTTAATATAGGTTAGGTTAATATATAGGTTAGGTTAGATTAAGTTAGATTATTATAAGTTAGGTTAGGATAGGATAGGTCAGGTTATGTGAGGTTGTGTTAGGTTATTTTGGGATATTACAGGTTAGGTTAGGTTGGGTTATTATAGGTTAGGTTAGTATATAGGTTAGGTTGGATTATTATAGGTTAGGTTAGGTTAGGATAGGTTAGGTCGGATTATTATAGGTTAGGTTAGGTTAGGATAGGTTAGGTTAGGATAGGTTAGGTTAGGATAGGTTCGGTTAGGTTAGGTTTATTATAGGTTAGGTTAGGATAGATTGGATTATTATAAGTTAGGTAAGGATATAGGTTAGGTTAGATTAGGTTGGATTATTATAGGTCAAGTTAGGATATGGGTTAGGTTATGTTAGGTTAGGTTGGATTATTATAGGTTAGGTTAGGTTGGGTTATGGGAGGTTGTTGTACTGGACGGGAGTCCGCACAAGACTGTAGATTTAGGCGCCGGGTCCAAACCGTGTCTTCAACCGATGAGATGCTCCTTTACGGCCGATGATGATGATTGTAGTTGATATTGATGATAAATCTGCCTCCCGCACCCAGTGCTTGGTGAATGTTGGGTACTGGGTGTGCTGTCGTCTCTGCTCGCTTCTGGTGTTGGCGGTTTTCCAGAGGAGGGCCGGCTTGTCTTGAAGAGGTAACACCAGAAGATCTTGGAGCAGAAGACTCGGCGAGGTGAGGCAGATGTTGGGCAGGAGTCACTTGTAGATAATAAAACGCTTGGTTTCGGTGGTAAAGATGAACTAATTTTATTTTATTATTTGGCTGCTTATATTCAATAAGCATGACTCGCACCCGACATTGGGCTTTGAGTCCAAAAGTGGTGGGGGATTGTACCCGCGCCAGATATGTGTTTATAAGCCCCGGCAAAATGTCGCATATTCATTTTGCCGGCAGCTCAGTCAAAGGTAGTCGCTTAAATTTGCGAGTTAGAAAAGATTTTGAACGCTTACATGAATGACAATTACATAGTTTAAATGCATAGTAGTTATAAGAATGTGTATCTTGACAACTAGATTTTTTGTTTGCCAAGATACGACAAAAAATAAGAAAAGTTTGTAAATAAATGTGTAAAAATGATCTCAAAGCGATCAAATTTGTAAAAAATGTTAAGTTAGTATTTTTCCGAGGTCCCCCGTAACATAGCGCTCAGAAAGAGATAAGATTCACTATGCTACGAGGTTCCTGGATTTTTGTAGACGCAAAAAAGGTAAAAAATATTGTTCAAAAATGGGTTTACATATATGTGAAAAACAGCTTTTTTAATATCTCCTCAGCGGTAGTTTATCGAAAACAGTGTTTATTTGACTACCGCCGAGGGGATGAACAAGTAAAATACATACATTTGCAACATTTAAAAATTGATTTTTCCTAGTAAATTTTACATAGGAAAAATGCTGGACATCGATCCACACGGCAGGTAAGCCGGCGATGCGGTATCGATGCCGTTCGTAGACAAAGTTTTTCAAGCGGCCGGGAACAAAATGGCCAGTGGCGGGGAGTGATGATTTCGCCAGTGGCGTGGGGTAGGCACATTTTATAAATGTAAAACAAATTTTATGAAATTAAATAATGTGGTCAACTACGTCCGTTACAGTTGTGTTGGGTTAGTTTGGGATATTACAGGTTAGGTTAGGTTGGGTTATTATGGGTTAGGTTAGGATATAGGTTTGGTTGGATTATTATAGGTTAGGATAGGTTAGGTTGGATTATTATAGGTAAGGTAAGTATATAGGTTAAGTTAGATTAGGTTGGATTATTATAGGTCAAGTTAGGATATGGGTTAGGTAAGGTTAGGTTAGGTTGGATTATTATAGGTTAGGTTAGGTTGTGTTATTATTTGTTAGGTTGGGTTATTATATGTTAGGTTAGGTTGGGTAATAATAAAATAAAGGTATTTAGGTTAGTTTTATAAATAAAGAAATATTTAAAAAAAGGTTATCGTAGGTTAGTTTGGGTTAATATAGGTTAGGTTAGTATATAGGTTAGGTTAGATTAAGTTGGATTATTGTAGGTTAGGATAGGTCAGGTTATATGAGGTTAGTTAAGGTTAGTTTGGGATATTATAGGTTAGGTTAGGTTGGGTTATTACAGGTTAGGTTAGGATATAGGTTAGGTTGGATTATTAAAGGTTAGGTTAGGTTAGGATAGGTTAGGTTAGGGTAGGTTCGGTTAGGTTAAGTTTATTATAGGTTAGGTTAGGATAGGTTGAAATATTATAGGTTAGGTTAGGATAGGTTGAATTATTATAGGTTAGGTTAAATTAGGTTGGATTATTATAGGTCAAGTTAGGATATAGGTAAGGTTTTTTTTTTTTTTTTTTTTTTTTCCTCTTGGGTGTTCTCTGTTTTTTACCTTGTCTATTATTTATCAAGGTTTCTTTAAACTATTTGATTTTTTAATGAGCTATTGAGTTTAATTTTTTCATGTATGTTGGGATAGGTAAGGGTTCATGTTATTTTTAGAGAGGTTAGTGGGTTAGTGGGACTATCTGACATGGGCTATCCATTACTCCAACATTTGTTTGACAGCATGAGGGAACCATGTAAAACCTCAGCCGGAGTAGTTTTGTGAATCTGAAAGAAAATTGTGGATGTTCTGTTAAGATTATAATTGCTTACCCTCTTAACAGAACCATTTGTAGGATAGGAAGTGTTCTTTAGCGCTCTTGGTTCGTGATTTCTTGCGTTAGCCTTGTTTTAGATTGATCGGATAGCTATAGTGATCTTGCTTAATGTGATTTTAATTTATTTTTATGTCTTTTGATTATTATTTATTTTGTTCCTTAATTTTTGTAATGATGTTTTTTGCGAATTTAATGAAGATTTTTCGGAGAGGTATAATTTTTATGACATCAGAAATGTCAGTAAAGTTTATATCTCTTCTCTGGCATTCTTTGGTTATTTGCCATCTTTCCATCGTGAACATTGGGCAGTCTAGCAACAGATGTTTCACTGTTTGGTCCGATAGTTTGTCACACGGGCATGCGTGACTATCTTTCAGCTTGAATCTGTGAAGGTAGGATAGGTTTGCTCCGTGACCGGTAAGGATTTGTGTGAGTTCGAAAGTTGGAGTTGTCTTATTACCAAACTCTTTGACTTCTGTTATACTCCTGAAAAATAGCCGTGTTCCTTTACCTGTATCAGAGTTTTTATACCTTTGGTCCCATTCTTCGAGAATTGACTCCTTTATTTTGAACTTTGCGTAGCTCAGTGGGAATTTTGAATAGAGTTTTTGTGTTTTGCTTTTTAATGCAGCGTCTTTTGCTAGCTCGTCTGCTCTTTCATTTCCATGGATTCCATTGTGCCCGCGTATCCATAAAAATTTACAGGTAGACCCTCTTACTCTCAAGAGTTGAGCCGAGCATTGTATATTGAAGACCATAGGGTTGGTAGGTGTCCCTGACTCTAGTGCGTGTGCAGCGCTTTGTAAGTCTGTTAAGACGTTGACTTTTTCCCAATGCTTTTGCTGTTTGTTGACCCACTCTAGTGCTTGCATTATTGCGAAAAGCTCTGCTTGAAATACTGAGCAGTAATCTGCCAGGGGCTGTTTCTTTGCTATAATTTCTCCGCTAGCATTGAACACTGTGTAGGCCGCACCCACTTTTCCTCCAGTTTTACTTCCATCTGTGTATATATCTATTTCGTTCTCTTCAAAGGAGTTTCATTTATTTATTCATTTATTCATTTTATTCATTTATTCATTTTTTTGGGAAATCAACAGTTTACATTTTTACAGATTGTACATAAGTAAAATAGCCAAAATAAAACCAATTACGGATTTCCTCCTTGTGACTTTACGTAAGACAACATTAGAAGAAATAATTAAATTTATGAGAAATGTGAAGTTATAATTATATAAAATAAAAGAATTGTATAAAATAATAGAACAAAATAATACAACAAAAATAAAGGGGAAAAAAAAACTAAAATTTATATAAAATAAAAGATTATCGATACATTGGTAACCATAAGAATACAAACAATATTGTGCATATAAATCATATCATAACCATAACCATAAGAAGACAATGTTGTGCATATAAATCATACCATAACAGGATTATAAATATATAAATACTAGAAACATAAACATCAGAAACATCAATTCAAGAAACATCAGTGAAATACTCTTTTAAGGTCATTTTATATTTAGTAAATTCGCAATTGAAGATGTCGATATTGAATAATATGTTATTGTAATTATTACATATTCTGTTCAGGCAGGAATTTTGTCTACAGTTCGTTTTACTTTGATTGATTTTAAACAGGATAGAAGACCGTGTTAAACGTGCAGGCACATTAAATTTAATATTATTTAGCAACTCTGGGCATTGAATATTATTATTAATTAATTTATATAGGAATAGAGCATCTGCATGATGCCTTCGTACACTTAATGAATCAATTTTAAAGTACGAAGCTGCCTCTGCATAATTATTAAATCTTACAAATGACCTGTAACAGAGATATTTTAGGAATTTGTTTTGAATTGCTTCGATTTTGTTTATGTGGATTTTATAGAATGGAGACCAAACAATTGATGCAAACTCCAGATGACTTCGTACGTAGGCAAAGTAGAGTTGCTTAATGATATTGATGTTATTAAAAAGTTTTGTGTTTCTAATGATGAAACCTAACATTTTAGCAGCCTTATTTGTGATTTGTCGTATATGAAGGTTATATTGAAGTTTATTATCAAGAGTTATTCCAAGATCACGAATATTTGAGACTGTTGCAATGTTGATGTTATTTAAAGAATAATTAAATAATGTTTTATTTTTATTTCTGGAAAAGACAATGTGATGACATTTTGAAACATTTAGGAATAATTGATTTTGTTGGCAATAGGTAGCTACATTGTTTAAATCATGTTGTAAATTAATACAATCGCTTAGACTTTTTATTGGCTTGTATAGCTTAGCATCATCAGCAAATAATTCTATTTCAGAGTTTTTTACAACATTGACCAAATCATTAATATATAAAATGAAAAATAATGGTCCGAGATGTGAACCCTGTTGGATCCCTGAGGAAATTTGATTGAAGTCTGATACAAAGCCCTTTATTGCTACTGCCTGTGATCTGTTAAGTATATAAGATGTAACCCAACGAAATAAATTACCACGTATACCTAATGCCCAAAGTTTTCTTAGTAGTAATTTTTGATTAATTTTATCAAATGCTTTGGCAAAGTCTGTATAAATGATATCTACTTGAGTGCGATTGTCCATGTGACCAACAATGAATTCGGTAAGAAGAACGAGATTACTTTCCACATTTCTGCCTTTTGTAAAACCATGTTGTTTTGTTGTTATGATGTGATTGAGTTGTGGACTTAGGTATTGGTAAACAATTTTTTCCATTAACTTACTGAATATTGTTAGTTTTGAAATCGGACGATAATTTTTGACATTATTTTTTTCGCCATTTTTGTGGATTGGTGTTACATATGCTCTTTTCCATATTTCAGGTACCGTGCCTTCGTTCATTGATTTATTATATATAATGCAGAGAGGTTTAGCGAGTGTTTCAGCACAATTAACTATAAAGTATGACGGAATATCATCACACCCCGCGCTTGTGTTCATGTCGAGAGCTTTTATTTCTTTTAAGACTATTTCTCGTGTGAATTTAACCGTGGTGATATTTATGTTATTTGTGTTTTCTGGTATGTCAAATGTTGGTAGGTTATTATCTTTTATGTAAACTGATTGGAAATATTCCATAAAAATATTACATACATCTTGGCCATTTTCAGCTTTTTTGTCATCTAGATGCATCGTCCTTGGAAGGGACGATTGTGTTTTTTTTATATTATTGAAATGATTCCAGAAGAGTTTAGGATTACCATTCATGTTACTTTCAGCAGTATGTATATAATTAATGTAGAGTTCTTGTGCAATTCGTTTTTGTCTAGATCTTAAGAGTGAAAACGTTTGGTAGTCACGTGGATTTTGAAATTTTTTGAAATATTTATGATATTTATTTTTTTCTTTAATTATTTTTATGAGAGATGATGTATACCATGGCGGATAATTATAATTTTTTGCTGGTTTAGTTGGTATGTAATTTATTTTAATATTATTCAATATGTTGTAGAAGACGTCAGTTGCGGATTGAGTATTCAGATGGTTCAGATTATGATCCCAATCAATTTCGTTTAGTTTTGTGTTTATCATTGAATAATCTGCTTTTCTAAATTGTAATACTTGCTTTGTGTTAGTTTTCAGGTTTTTATTTTTATTTTTAATAGGAATTGAAATTAGCAGTGTTTTATGATAAACATCTTCTGGTACTAATGAAATGTTATTGTGATTAATTTTCAGTTGTATGTTACTTAGAGCTAAATCAAGAATGCGATTATTTATATTATTACTCTGAGAGTTATATTGTTGCAGATTATTAAATGATAAAAATTCTATAAAGTTAAAATGGGCGGGATTTAATGAATTGATGGGTTCAGTGTACATATAATCACAGTTGTCATTTATTGGTAACCAAAGTAAGTGAGGTAGGTTGTAGTCTCCCACTATAATGAAACTGTCATTATTGTTATCCGTCATAATCTGTGATACTTTGTTTATGTGAGAAGTAATATTTATAAGATGTTTATTGTCAGGTGGGATGTACGAAGTACATATGTGAATTTTTTTAACAGGAAGTGATATAGTTACCCATATGTCTTCCGCTTCAGAATCCCATTCTAGTTTTTGATCAGAAATTAATTTACTTTTGACTGCAATTAAAACTCCACCACCGCGATTTTGATTGAGGTTATGATAATCTCTATCTCGTCTGTAAATATGGTACCGTGGATCGAAAAGTTCCTCATTAAAGATTGAATTGTTAAGCCATGTTTCACTGAGACATATAATGTCATAGTTGTTTAATAATACATTTTGAAGAAAAATATGTGTCTTGGTTCTGAGACCTCTTAAGTTTTGATAGTATAATTCTAAAGATTCCATTGTATTAAGTATATAGTGCAGTTAATATAAAGTTGCTGGAAAGTTAGTTGATGGAAATATTGTATGTTTTTAGTTTTTCTAGATCATTATAATTATTTATGCAATGGTGATTTGTGTTTTCATTAAGTCTTACATAAATTTTACAATTTTTGATCCAACAGAATTTGAATTTATTAATATTGGTAAACTCTCTGACCTTTTTGTAGAGTACTTTGTTTTTATGAGTTAAATGTTCATTTATATAGATCCGTTGTTTTCCATTAAAGTTAATATCCTCTGCTGTTAGGCCCCTTCTTGTCCGGATTGCTGCTATGATTTCGTCTTTCTGTTTCCTGCCCTTTAGTTTTACTATAATATTCCGCGGTCTTCCTTCAATCTTCTCCTTGGGGGTGACTCGGGTGGCGTATTCAATGTCGTCGCTAACTATATTTAATTCTGAATAGATCCTTTTGATAATCTCCGTCAGGTTCTCTTGTTTTTTTTCTGGTATCCCAATGATCTCTATGTTATTAATGCGTGCGTGTTGTTCGTTAGCATCTAATTGTTTTTGTAATTCTTTAAATTCACTTTGTATTACGGCGTTTTGTTCCAGAGTTTTTTCAAGGTTGTTGTTTTTTTTCGTATCAATTTTTTTTTCTAGAGTTAATATTTTATTTTTTAATTCCTCGATTTCTTCTTTATACTCGTTTCTGATGATTTCCAGAAATTGTACCTTAAATTCTTCAAACTTTTTGTCAAGAAGTTGGAGGAGTTGGGTGTCCGTAGTATTTAGTGTTTTTGCAGTTGCTCGTGTAGTCATTTTGGCACGAAATATTAATTAGTATAACTTCACTTCACTATTAAAGCTATTAAAATATAGATATTTAGATTTTAGCTAGAATTTTTTATTTTATTTTGAGATATTTCAAGAGTGAAATAAAAACACGACAGCTGTCATTGAATGTTATTGTTGTATATTATATATATTATTGTTGTTTCTATATATATCTATATATATTTCTATATATATATATTATATATATTATTGTTGTTATTATATATATATATATATATATATATATTATTGTTGTTTCTCTCGTATGTTCCTGGAAAGATGACATGTTCTCCAATTTGTTTACTAGGGTGAGGTAGATGAGTAACCTTTACGATTCCCTGGTACTTTTTATCGTCAGGTAGTAGATGCAAAGTTCTGTTCCTTTTTGTCTCACCGATAAGTCTGAGTTCTTTGAGTTTTAGGTCCAAAGGTGTTAGTCCCCCAATTGCCTGCACAGAAGTAAGGGACACAGTGCGGTAGGCTTTACATATTCTATTGCCGATGGCCCTTTGGACTCTTTCTAGTTTTTTGCGAATATTTTTTCGTTTTGCAGCTGTTGCCCATACCGTCGTGGCGTAAGTTATTATTGGTTCGACTACTCCTATGTAGATTGTCCTTAATATCTCAGAACTTAGTCCCCAAGTAGGTTTTGCCATAAATGCAACTTTCTTGGTTATATTGACAGCTTTTTGGCATACCATGTCCACATGCTTGCTCCAATTTAACTTGTCGTCTATGACTATCCCTAAAATTTTGCAATCCCGAGAGAGTGGAACAATTTTACCATTCATCACAATGTTTGGTGGGAGTGTTTTCCTCTTACTGATGAATAGTGCTTTTGTTTTTTCCTCCGAGAATTGCAGTTTTACTTTTTCCCCCCAGTCTGTTATTAAGGAGAGAGTATCTTTAATTATTTTCTGTAGTTCTGCCGTATCTTTATGAGTTATTATAACTAAGACGTCGTCAGCAAATGCCTGTATGCGAACGTTAGAGTCAAATTTGAGATTTAGCAGTTCGTCCAGAACTATGTTCCATAGAATCGGTCCACAGGCAGATCCTTGTATACAGCCCTTGTTCGAGTGTTTTTGTGCCCACGCGCCTGCGTAAATTGTTTCTACCATTCTGTCCGACAGGTAGTCTTTAAAAACTTTGTATATGTTTAGTGGACAGTCTTTTTTGGCTAGTTGCATTTTAAGGTGGGGCCACCACGCGTTGTCGAATGCCCCCTTTATGTCCAGTGATATTAGGCATGCATGAAGTCCTTCTTTATTCGCTTTCTTGATGTGGTTGACGGCATCAAGCATTGCGTCTTCTGTGCTTTTTTGTTGCGTGAACCCGTATTGGTTTGAATTAAGTTTCCCCTTCGTGCTGAAGTGCCAGGTTACTCTCTTGATGAGTAATTTCTCTAGTACCTTGCCAAATATCGGGAGAAGACCTATAGATCTGTATGAAGAGATGTTACCGTAGTCTTCTTTTCCCGGCTTTGGAATTACCTTGATTCTAGCGACCTTCCAAAGGATTGGGAAGCAGCCAATTCGGAGGCACGCGTTGTATAATGCCGTAAAAATTTCTGGAAGACTTTCGAACGCCTTTTGGCATATGTCGGCTGTAAAGTGATCTCTTCCTGGGGACTTCTTTATATCTATGGATACAAGTATTTTCCTTATTTCGGATCTTGTAAATGGGGGGTCGATTTCGCTAAGGCGGTCTTCTTCCTCATTATTCCGAATACGTGTTTGTTCCGCTGTTTCCCTGACTGTAGAGTCATTAGGGAAGAAATGATCTAAGAGTGTGGACGCCCTCTCTTGGGCTGACGTTGTGGACACTGTATTGACTTGAAGCGTTTCTGGTGGTGACTTTTGTGTTGCTTTAAGTACTCTTAGTACCGTGGACCAGACTGTATCTTTTCCTTGATTGCTGCAAAATTCTTTCCAGTTTTGTATTTTTGCTGTAGCAATTTCCTCCTTGTATTGTTCTTTTAGCTCGAGGTAGGCTGGTAGTGTGACCGCATCTCTTCTTGCTGGTCCTGAGTTCATCAGCTTTCTCTTTGCGGCGAGAACGTCTCTTTTCAGCTTTTCCAATTTATCATTCCACCAGGGGCAGATTTTTGTTGGATTATTATAGGTTAGGTAAGGTAAGGATAGATAAGGTTAGGTTAGGTTGGATTATTATAGGTTAGGTTAGGTTAGGTTAGGTTAGGTTGGATTATTATATGTTAGGTTAGGTTGGGTTATATTAGATTAGGTTGGGTTATTATAGGTTAGGTTAGGATATAGGTTAGGTTAGGATATAGGTAATTCTATGTTAGGTTGGATTATTATAGGTTAGGTTAGGTTAGGTTAGGATAGATAAAAATAGGTTAGGTTAGGTTAGGTTGGATTATTATAGGTTAGGATAGGTCAGGTTTGGTTAGATTGGGTTATTATAGGTTAGGTTATTATGGGTTAGGTTATTAAAGGTTATTTTAAATAAAATAATATTGATAATAATAGCCAAATAAATAATTTATGCTTTTAAGTAGGCAATATTTTGCCGGAATATTGTATTACATTATATTTTTTTTAATTTAAGTTGTTCAATTGTCTCTAGCCGCTCATATCAGGAATACCGACAAAAGAAAATGTCACCAACAGAAATTATTCCTGGTGTCATCCCATACAACAAATACGAATTTTCATTTTACGTAATTAAAAATTATAATGCCAAATTTAAAAATTTCCCAAATGCTGTTCGATTCCTTTTATATTATTTAACGTAAATCAGAAGGTTTTATTTAAAAATATTTCGTATTATCCGTGTCCAGCGATTCCGAATATTTACCTTTATTAATTTACCTTTTCCCATTTAGGAAATTATTCGGGAAAGGTAAAGTTTTACCCGAACAACTGTCATTCTAATTATGCCTAAACTCCTTCCTGTTCCGTGTTTTAACAATATATACTCACCCTCTCTCTGTTAATGACCTAATATCTACCTGTTAAATGTAACTGTTGTTAGCATCACTTAAACTGGGCCAAGCCCAACCAAGTGCCGCCCGCGGGGCCTAGCACAATAAAACCAGCGGAGCGAGTTTTTAAGTGCTAGTATTATATTAATATTCTTATATTTTTTTTTAGTTAGTTCAATTTGATTTAATTTCAATACAGTTCGTTTTATATCCTTTTGTATCTTCTTTAATCGTAAAATTATAGGGACCTCTGCAAGGGTAAAGCTCAGCGAGGTTAACATTACCAAATAATGTTTAATTTTTCGAAAAAATTTCTTCTGAAAGCTTATCACTTTGTGATGGCATTATTTATTTTATTAAAACATAAATAACTTTGTTTTCATCACTTTATAATATACAACCTCTACATGTTTCGTGAATTAAGTTCACCTCATCACCTACATGACATGAACTTCGTTCATGAAACATGTAGGGGTTGTATATAAGAGTAATAAAGTGATGTAAACAAAGTTATTTGTGTTTTGATAAAATAAATAATGTTTTATAAAAAAATACTGCTAATGCATCAGTAAAAAAATGAAAACAATTTTATCTATTTCACATATGGAGAACGATATTATAATGGATACGGAATATGTTTGTATTAAATGTTTTCAAAAAAACTTTTACGGCCGTGATAAACTTTGATAAATAATGAATTAAATACGTCAAACTTTTTTGGCCCTAAAATTAATGCGCTGTAAAACCTCTTTTCTTTACCAGGCCTCCCTTCCAAATGACGCAATGATTCACTATTCTTTGTGAAATGCGCTCGTAACCTCTCTTGGCTGTTATTGAGATGTAGTACGGGTAAAATAATATCAAAATAAATTACCAATTTCATGAAACTTTATCTTACATTCTTCTAGGTATATAAAATAAAATCTGCGGATTACTTACGTGGTCAAAGTGTAAGGCTCTCGACTAGCAATCCGGAGGTCACAGGTTTAAATCCCGGCGAGCGTAAGTATATTTATTAATTTGTTTAATCGCACAATTTATTCAATTAAAATAATATATAGTATATTTGCGGCACGTTCCAGAGTGGAAGATACTCCCAGTATCGCCCTGGTGTAAGACCACCGTGGCTAGAATCAATATTTGGTGAGATAAGACCGCTTCTTTAGACGGTTAAGAAGATTTTTAGTAAAAAAAAATAACAAGTGTTAACCCACTAGGGGAGTTCCCCATCACATTGCTTTGGGCGGGACTCAACAGATCATCAATTCTATTCGACAGATCTAGTGAATGTCCAAGAATGCAGTAGAAATGATATGTGCTAAGACCCTACACCCTAACATAGATGTCTAAGCAACCCCTTCACGAGTTGTAGCCTTGGCCACTACCTTGAAGGCTATAACTAAAAGATTTTTGAACCCGAATTCCGAGTAAACAGTGAATTGCGTATTTCGTACTATATTCAACGTATTTACAGTAACTTTGAAAAACAGCGTCATAAATCTTACCTCGTTACTTGGTAGGACAATTCATCATTATTAAGACATTTTGCCATACTACCCGCGAACACAGTACCTAGAGGGATTTTGAATTATAATTATGGAAATTGATTCTGAATTTATTCACGCCAGCTAGTGTATATTTAATAAAGAGGGAATTTCTTTCTCTTGGTAGCTTATCCATAGGAAAACATATATTTTCTATATAGATAGAGGTGTGTTCAGGATGCGCCTGCCCACCAGCTGCGTGGCGTGCCAGATCGGGAGAGGCTGGTTTGGGGAGGCCCGTTGACCTCTCCAACTGCTCTCTCGACCCATTGCCTTGCGCCGCAGTGGGAGGTATATATTGATATGTCCGTCACTCCTGGACATACTGATCTCTAGATTCCAACCCAACCATCATCCCTTTTGCCTTCCCGAAATTCATCTCCTTACTTTCTTTAAAAAAGCCCCCCCACAGCATTTCAAAAGATGACACGGACCCTGCGGGAATTTTTTTTCCTGAGGTGTGTGGGGTCCGAGATTACTATTCGGTAGCCGCTCACCGAAGAGCCGTTCCGTTCCACGCCGTGCACCCCGCTCCTATCTCACCGCTCTGCAATGGACCTCCAACCCACTATGGCTGGCCTTCAAGGAGAGGCTTCAACTAATCATCAGCTCCGCGGGATCCAACAGCGCCTTGACCTTGCGACATCCTCCCTGGCCACCACATGCTATACAATAGAGCACCGGGAAGACTCAACGTCCTTACCAGTGATGAACACTACCATGATATTCACTGTCTAGATATAAACGTTTCTAAATGTCACACTATGACATTCACCAGAAATAAACTCGTAATTAAGTACTCATATTCACTCAACAATGAACCTGTCATCTCTAAAACGGAATGTAAAGACCTCGGCGTTTACCTTGATAGCAAACTTATATTTAATAAGCACATTGACTCAATCGTTAATAGGTCATATAAAATGCTTGGTTTCGTGCTACGTGTAAGTAAAATATTCAGTAATCCGCGTACAATTGTAATGTTATATTTCGCATTAGTCAGAAGTACACTGGAATATGCATCGCCTATTTGGAATCCGCAATATAAACTTTACATAGATAGTATAGAACGAATCCAAAACAAATTTATAAAATATATTACCCACAGATTCAACAATAATTTTGAGTGTACATTTGAAACTTTGCAGCGAAGACGAGCAGTAGCTGACTCAATATTTATACACAGAATTTTAAACAATGAGATTGACTGTTCTGAACTTTTGTCCCTTATTAACTTTAACATACCTTTGAGACGTACACGACATACAGTGCTATTCCACACGCTAAATTATAAAACAAATGCAGCATCTAATTCGACAATTAACCGAGCTCTTCATACTCTAAATAATATTTGTATTAACTCTAACATTGACATTTTTTCGGATTCACTGCCCAAATTCAAACGTGGCATCATGTCAATAATTTAAAGAATTCAATGCGCATACATACAGACACATACACACACACAAACACTCACACACACACATTACACACGTCACACACACACCTATAAACTACACAAGTCACCTGGTAATTAAGGAATAAACATACCACTTAGCAGACATTACAAGGAAACATATCATAGGTACACAACATGAAGTATCTTATTCCTGTATATTGTTTCATCTCTGTAAATTATGTACTGTTTGTTTCAATAATATAAAATAAAATAAAAAAATAAAAATGACGACATCGTCATTCTGACTTGTGGGTGTTCCAGAGTGCTAATATTACAATAAATGGCATATTTGATGTTGTTGCACCTGGAAATGGTTTAAATTTTTTTTCGAAAATTAGATTTTTTGTATAAAGATTTTCAGGAAATTTCAGTTTGGCCGTGCGCCACATGGATTTCCTGAAAATCTTAATTTTACAAAACAATAAAAATTCGTTTTCAGCTACAACAACATGAATAATGCCATTTTTGTAATATTAGCGCACTAGAACACCCAAAAATCACGAGCCGCCACTGGTCATCAATCTGCACCGAGGCGGTGTTGAACGACTTTAACGCCATGACCACTCCACTCTGTTCGTCTCCGCTTCATCTGGTGTTGACCATCGAACCGGATGATTCGCCGATTCGATCCTCGGCCTGGGGAATTCTCCACCGATCAAGTCCACCAACTACGTGATCATCGGTCAGGAGTTATCTCTCAGAACTACACTGACTCAATAAACACTGTGACCTCACAACCTCCTTCATTCGTATCCTTACTACATCCCCAAATATTCGATTCACCACCTTATCCCCATAATGTTTTTTCGTCCCTCCATTTTCGTTCTGTGTATTTAAAAGCATGACTAATTAAATGTTGGTTTCGCAAGTTGACGTTGAGTCAATCAGCCTAAAAATAGACTAAAAGATACATTTATTTTGCGAAAGGATGATATATTTATTTTTCCTTCGAGCGTAAGTTACTCTTCTTACGTTATTTAATTCGGTTAGTTCACGTTCTCGCTTGTTATCCACGACATTACCGAAACCCGTGCGCATCAGGGGATCAAAGTCAGCGAATGAAGTTGCAGCTTGCATCATATAAATATATCAGTACAATTCCAGCGAACGAATGTTCCACTGAGTTCTCGCGTCTCCGAGCTCGTGGAACGTGGCATCCAATTTGTAGTTACCCTCACATATTGGGCTAAAGCGCATTACACGTGTTACAGTGTTACCTCTGCCCTCTTTCTGCACACCGGGCATGTGGCGAGAGGGAGTAATTGACGTGGGAATGGTTAAGACAATTGGCAAAAATACAGTTTAACAAAACAGTCACCGAAACATGGCGGGAAAATGAAATACGTGCTTTTACATCTCAATAGTAATGAGGAATATTATTTCACCAAAAATGGTAAAAATGGTCTAAAGTGAAATGGCTTATTGGATAATTAGTAGTTTTTTTACATCATTTTCAGATGCCTTAACCCCACTATCCCACTGGCACTTACGTAGTATGCACATAAAACTAGGAATGACGCAACTATAAGGTTTCTTACCAGTAAACGTAAACAAAGCGCAAACAATTCACGCAACCCTATATTATTATTTGCGACAACACGTAGTATGCACATAAAACTAGGAATGACGCAACTATAAGGCTTCTTACCAGTAAACGTAAACAAAGCGCAAACAATTCACGCAACCCTATATTATTATTTGCGACAACAGGTCGATACTGAGCGCCGGTCGTCTGCATGTATTGTATATCATAAAAAAATATAGAATTGCTCCTTCAGTCGAAGTGTGTTAACCCGCACTCTGCTTATCCTTGAACCGGCTAATTTAAAAAGCATTCACCCCTCCCTAGTAATCCTCCCTTATAAAATTCATAACGTGAGAACGCGGCCTAACAATCATGTCTATGTCTGGGCCGAAAAAATATATATCCAAGTGAACGGGCGGCCTTGTGTTCGCTGCGGTCGTCTGGGAGCTGCGTCCCTCTCGCGCGGCCGCTTTTCCAGCAATACCCGTCCTGACCGACACAGAAACCAGGAAAAACCACTAGCAAAATCAGCGCTCCGTTTAAGAAGAAAGGAATCTTGTCATATGACAAAAAAAAATTATAATTAAATTTGTAATTTTTTTGTTGAGTGCCTAAAATACTGATTCAAATGTCTCAGGTTTATTAAATTATACCACTGTAAAAAATACTTGGTAAATTGTTGGCACATAGTAGAAAATTTGTGGAATTTGCTTAGATTTGTTTTAAAGTTTGTTCGGTGGATTGGTTTTTTTAGCGTGATGTGTTCGTGCTGATTGAATTGTTTCAGTTGGTCGGTTCGGGTTTGTTCTACTATTATTACTTTCGTCCTTCTCGCTCGAATGCAATGTGAATTGAATGTTTCGACCTCAGCGGTGACATTGACCTGTCTGTTGTTATTGGCCGAAGGGAGGGGGGGAAGGGGAACAGAGGCTGTGTTGTGTATTGGGAAGGGGCAGTCACAACAGAATTTTTCGTTAGTTTTTAATTTTTAAAAAATTACACACTGATAATACTGAATGAACTGAAATATTGAAATACTGAAATAAATAATGCTGAAATGCTTAACTATTATTTTTTTTCAATTAATTCCACACAAGCGTCCCAACTACTCCCAACCGTCCGGAGTCAGTGGAACTGTGTCATCCCTAATTGAGATACGCAATGAACCTGGGGGGGTTGAGGGGAGGAAGAAGAGCAGGGGAGAGAGGCAATGTTATAAGAAGTAAGGTTTTTTCCAACTCCAGAAAAATGAATGAATTAATTTTAATTTTTTAAGGTTCATTCTGGAGTGGAAGGTACTTTCGACATCGACATTTGGGATGCAAAACCTTCGCTTGAAATAAAAACAAAAATGCTTTACAGCAAACGCAGTAGATCGCCTGTAAAAGTATGATCGACATACTCAATAATGTATAAGTGACTTTTTATCAGAATGTGTTAACCGAAAAGTTCCTATCGGGATATGTCTGAACCCCGGGCGATAGTGTTTGTTTGATGCCCATCATTAATCTACATCATAAAATACCTCTAAGCCTCCAGACGTCTTGGCAGCTCTGCCATCCCCCTTCAATGCCCTTCCCTTTTCCTCTTCATGGAATAGCGCATTAATCTTTTTTCGACTTATTCAATTAAAAAAACGAACTTAAGTTTTCTGTAAAATAAATCTCAAAGGACAGTGTTCTGAGTGAAAATTTCAAGGTAGCAGAGTTACTTGATAAATAGTGAGCAATTTTAAAGCCAGACGGAATTATTGCAACAAATATACTAGAAATAGAATATAGTACAGTATATGAGACTTGACCCGAACAACACACACCTACTTAGGATTGGATTAATTCTTGCTGATGTATATATTGCCGATGGCGTTCGAAAAAGAGTTATTACTATCAACGAAAAAGAGACAACAATAGCAAATGATTTTAAATACTTACGAAAAATTGTTACAACCGATCAACAAAAGTAATTTCGGTAGTGTATCTGTCATGTGTGGAACACAGAATAAACAGTGAATCTTGGATTTGCTTTCAATTAAAGTATCATTTTTATATAACACTGTTGGACATCTAGTACATTAAATTTCTCGACGAGAGCGTCGTTCGAATATCTGAAAGTTTTCTGTACAACTTTACAACTTTTTGAAAAAACAAAATGAAAACAGTCGAACACAAACTTCAAACCAGAAGTAAGGGAAGAAATGAACTTTCCGTTCCAACAAGCAACAGAGCGGCTTATAAAAAAAAAAACTCATATCTCGGTCCTAAAATATATAACAAAATCCCCTGAAACTGTGTGAATTGTCATCCTTCGGTCCAAAAATAACAAAATGGTTATTAGATCTAGGCAGGACAGATTCAGAAATATTATTAAAAAAATTTATCTAATAATTATTTATCACAAACGTCTAGTTGTATCTTCGCTTTTACATACTTAAGTTCACCTTCCCAACTTAGTGATCATTCAATATTCCACTAGCTTCAGGCAGAAACTTTTGCGCAGTATCACAAAAATGAGCTTCACGGGTCAAACCATTTATAATTTTTCGCCAGCAACAGTGTTTAAATTGTGTTGTGAAACAAAGAAAAGTTTACCAGTGGATTCGCGCCAGTCACTGACCAACCCCAACGTGAAAATCTACGGGGAACAAGGGACACGTCGCAGCACCGTCAAACTTTCCCCCATCCCTCGACAGCCTGACGCATTCGTAACGTAGAAGCCTTGTTGATTTACTTCCCAAACCACCATATAAAGTACACCGCTTTGAATGGAAATTACATCGGGTAATATACACTTTTAGGGTCGATCTCACTAAATATTTGGACAGAATAATGTAATTAGGCACAGCAGAAAACACACTAGTAGTTCTGTGAACAGTAGAGCTCGCGTCCAAAAAAAACCTTTCTAATTTTCTCTTATTAAAAAAAAATCCAAACCAAATTTCCTCTGAAATCATAAGATTTGTATGTAGGTACCTGCCTATTGGGTGGTTTCCTACTATTTTTACCACTAGGTGGCAACATCTGAAATACGGTTCAGGGCCTCGATTCTCGACGAAGTCATTCCACACGAACAACGAGTGGGTCAAACCATGACAGGAGTACCTACCGCCTGAAAACGGCCCATTATAAGTAAAATGGTGGAGGTAAAACAGTACTTTCCAATGCTCAGTCAATTAATCTTAAATATGAAGCAGAAAATCTGTATTTATCTCGTAAAACAAATCTAACGGTGAGCTCTGGTCACGATTTTTCACAGATTTATAAAATTGTTTTTTTCACCGAAAGTCAAAATCGGTTAATAATATATTATGCTGAAATTGTTTAAAATTTTATGCAGAGGTACCCACCTAGATACCTATGAACCTTTTTTTATAATTATAAAGATTATAATGCTGTTCTGAATTATTTAGGTTTTTAAAACACCCTCATGATACAGAAGTTGGTGTTGTGAAAATGGCATTCCACAGGGATCTCAAATGGGGACTAGCGGAAATCCAAAATATCAAAGGTCAAATGTACCTCGAAAAATTGATGAAAGCATGGCACGATCAAGTAAAACATTATCTTACTGGGGAGCTCCGCGCACAATGGAAAACGAGACTTTTACTTATTCTTATTATTGTGCCATCTCCTCCCGGAGGTTGGCTATTTTCACTGCCAATCAAAACATTACCATCACCCTGCAGGCTTTTAGAGTGCCTCAACGAAATAAAATAATAATTTTTAAAATTTCATGGGAAAATTTTTACCCAATAAGCAATAAGCTAATCCCTTAATAATTTTAGGATTCTTTTCCTCGAAATGTGTCTTAAAAAAGTTTTCCACTTTTTAACTAAAAATTCTACGGAATTCGATTTTCTGTATCGCGATGCAATGTGGAAGGGGTAGGGTTTTATCAAAGCACTATACGAAAACAAATTTGAATAACTGAACAAGATTATCCGAACGCTTAAAGTAATGCTTAAAAAAATCAAGAAATTTGGGAATTTATGCGTAAGATGTGTTTGGGAGTTTTCGAGAATTCATATAAAAGTTTTTAATTTGTTTGGTGTTTTTTGATATCTAAACCAGACATAATCGATAAGTGCCGATAAACTTAAGGATTAAATTTCTGAATCCTTGAAGCATCTTCAGACGTCTTTTTAAACAAAATTCTGTCTAAGGGCTTGCTAGGAAAGTGGGTGGTTGGAGACCGGTGCTTTTTTCGCGAGATGTTTTTAAGTTAATTTATTTTATTTCTTCTTGGTATCTATAACATTGTTCAAAATTTTTTTTTTTTTTTTTTTTAATTAACAATTTTTTATATAAGATAATGTGTCCTTACTGGGGTACCCCGTTCTAAGGACACATTGTACATGGTTGTGTGTTTGAAAGAGTATAAGTACATATGTTAAAATACTATATAGAAAATTAAAAAACAATATTTAGAGAAAAATAAAACATAATACAAGCTTTAGTCTTTGTTGGGTTGCAAAATTATATCTATATTCATCCTTCCCTTATCCATAATCCATTTCTTAATGTTTCTTTTGAAGTCAGTTATTTTTTTAAGGTTTTTTATTTCAAGAGGGAGGACATTAAATATTTTTATAGAATAATACTGCATATTTCTTTGTCCAAAAGTTGTTTTAGTTGTAGGTTGGTGTAACATATGTTGTAATGTGGATCTTGTGAGTCTGTCTGAGTTTGTCTGTGTAAAGTTGTCCTGGTTTTTGAATGCGTAAATTAGTATATCTTTTGCGTATAATTGTTTTGGTGTCATTACATTCAGGGTTTTAAAAGGGTTTTAAATTGACAGTAATAAAATAATAAAGAATCTTGATAGTAAAAAATCGCAACTCTTCCAAGTTCAATGTGTTTAGTTACCATCGTGGACTGCATAGAACCTTTTAATCTATTTGTCTCTAAACATTACTCGAAACAAAAAATACAGTAGATACAAATGTGTAGGTTTTAGTTCCACGATCAATTCTAATTATGCAGCATCTTTCGCAACTCTCGTATATAATTTCACATATTATGAGTATATATGTATAATTAACTTATTTTGACATAACCATTGACGAAAGTGCTTACCAATACAACATTTATTCATTTAATATCAACGGTATAAATATACAATAAAAAAGTAATATTTGCATGTCACAGTTAATACGAGCATAGGAAAAAAACAAAAAAAATCGAGCAATGGGGGGGCAATGGAAAAGGGAGGTCGGTGGAAAATTTATTAGGATTGGTATACATACGTACAAAAAATACAAATATACATAGCTTTAATTAATATTGATTGAAAAGACATTATAGTATAAATGGAATTCTTGAACCTACCTTCCGTGCAGTTAAATAGATTCCCCGCCTCTGAATACATATTACTAACTTCGTATAATCTAGGTACAAGCTCTCTATGTCTGCAAGCGAGTGATTGATTCAATCCTTATATTGTTATGTTTAAACAGGATTTTGGATATCTCACCTAGGTAAATATAATTCAACGAGGATTAATAACTCAGGGTTGTCTATAAGTACCATTTACAATTTTGATCGTGATATTACGCCGTATTTAGATAGGTACTTGATGTATTTAATTAATTTGAAACACAGTGTTGAGTGATGTCTAGAATAACCTGAGAAAGTTTATTGTGGAGTATTTTTAACTTAACAAAAAAAAATTCTATACATAAAATAATGATAACATAAAACATGCTAGTAGAGTGAAAAATAATCAGTAACTGTATGTAAATTGTTAATTAGTAATGTTTTGTGAAGACTTCACTAAAAGAACCTGTGCTGAGGTGTTCGCATATTTTAGATAAAGTGTTAATTGTTCTTTAGGTTAGTAGCAGTTAAAACACATCTCTGCCTTTTGATCTCCATTTGAGAAGAGTAAGAGTGGGTAAAAGCAGTAACACCAGCAACGCCAAAGGCATTGAATCCCCCATTGTCGGGCTCATTACAGAACGGGAGATAATCGGATGGTTAATTGGCTAACAAGCTTATACCATGTCGCTTGTTGTGGCTCACGTGGTCACTGGTCAACGTCCCAGACAGAGTGCATGTTTCATATTTTATAATTTGCATGAAAACTGGCCGTGTCTAGTGACCTTTGAGGGTGAGCGACATTCCCCCATGGTTGAAACGAAAATAGCGCAAAGTGTGGGCTTGGTTTGGTTAGATTGGGTAAGATTCGGTTATATTGGATATGGGATGAGTATGACCAGAAGAATTGGTTAGTGTGGCGTGTGGACAACTTCCTAAAAAACACTGGCACACGGAGAAAAATGAGGATTGCTCTTTTATTCTCAAATCTTTTATCTTACAATTATTGGTAGTCGGGTTAAAAACAGGACAGCAGGCCGCTTCTTGATAAATTCATAAAACTATCGGAACACGTGTTCATGCACCTGCGTTTGTCTTAATAATATGTACTGACGAAATGCGGAAATGTAAGGATTTTTATGAACACGTGTTCCGATATCGTGACAAAACATTTGTATTTTACTAAAAGTTTATCAGGATAAATATCAATTCATTCGTTAATGGCATGTAATCCCGTTTTTTAAGTGTATTACGAATAATTTGAAGAGATTCGTAATAAATTATCAAAATTTTTTATAAGATTTCTCCATGCTGCCTTACTAAAAAACTCGGTATTAATATTACGGGGCGCGTAAGGTCAGCACAGTAAAAAATACTTGACTTATTACCATGGCCTTTGTTTGGTTAAAGCGGTCTTAAACCAGGCTCAACTCTGGCTTTACCACACCAACGTTAAACGGGCGTGTATGAATCTAATTAGTAACAGCCTTGGTAGAAGAGAGGTGGTAAAATGGTTCTACTTGTAGTTATGGAAACAAGAAAACTTCAATATCTTCATCGCACCGTGAGGGGGCATTTGCCAGTTACCTGTATAAGTTAATTAGGTTTTTTTAATGTAGCTGTAATCAATAATTATAATTGGTCGAAAAATCGAATAAATATTAAAGAAATTCCATTTAATTAAATATTATTAGTGTTTTCATTTTAAATCTGATATCTAATGTTTTTGGTAATTTTATTATATTTTGCGAGATAGAAAGAAGGTTGGTGTCTATTGGGGATAGTAAAAATAGTGATAAAAAATGGATTAAATCATTATTATTTTTTTTACATTTCGAAAAAGTTTTTTCACTATTTATTCTTATAAAATACATAACATATAAAACATTTTAATTTATAATATTGTTTCAATAATACACAGTAAATGGCATAAGAACAAAATAGTTAAACATATATTTTTTAATATTTCTACACCAATGAAGTTTGAGTTTGGTGTAGGAGTAAAAAGTAATATTAGAGTGTATAATAGGACAGGATGTGATGACATTATAAAATATAGACATGGTCCCAAATGAAATAACTGCATTTTGTTTATGATATTACGAGTATGCAGTTTTTTTTAAATAATTTTACTATTTTCTTGAATAATACCAATTTTTTTTTAATTCTTCGGGAGAACTATTAAAATATTTTATACCTTTGTAAATATAATTACTGTGCATAAAATAGAGGAATTTGGATGTTATATTTGTGTCTTAATAATGAATTAGGTTTTAATTGTTTCAATGTATTTTCTTTGAATGCTTGTAATATTGAGTCATTTAAAAGATGTCTTTAATTTTTGTCCCTTGAAAAATTTAGAACAATGCAGCTGAAGGGAATGTAGGCTGTTTTTTTCAAAATTACTTTAATAATTAGTCTTCGTACCAGCTTTTACAGGCTTTACAATTTTTTCACATTGTTCTCAAACTCATGATATGACGTCTCAAACATTGTGAGTTTTTATTGGGCCACTGTATACTATCTTGAAGGAAAAACAGACTTTAAGACCATCAATCTTCAGTGAAATATCGGGATAAATTGACGGAGATCGACGTTCTATGCTCTACTAGTAAATAGTAACTCGCCCTCACAAAACGTAGGAAATGCTCAGTTTTTATGATCTTCTGGAAAATATGTTGTTCGGTTTAAAACAGAATGTTGTTATTATATAATTTGGAACGGGTGAATAATTGACGGATTTCAAGGTGACACGTGATCAAGTCAGTGCTATGCCATAACAGAGCAATGACAGTTTGCAAAGGGCGGCGATTGTTGTTGATGCTTGTTGTTACTGATGATTTGTATGTTGTTTTACCGCAAGCTTATAAATATAGTGATTAGACAATTTTAAATAGTGAAGTTTACTTAGCGACAGCACTGACTTCATAATTTGGCGGTTGCGCACCCAGGCCTGTACTCTATTCGCGTTGCATTTTATCTAATGACGCATAAAATCTTCAGGCGGAAACAATCGAAATAATTGTATCATTTATTAAAATCGATAATAATGAGTACCTAATTTGCCTGTACTTGAAAGAATTATATTATTTATTATAATCGATAAAAATGAGTAATTTACCTGTACTTGAAAGAATTGTATTATTTATTATAATCGATAATAATGAATAATTTGCCTGTACTTGAAAGAATTGTATTATTTATTATAATCGATAATAATGAGTAATTTGCGCGTACTTGAAAGAAATGTATTATTTATTATAATCGATAATAATGAGTAATTTGCCTGTACTTGAAAGAAATGTATTATTTATTATAATCGATAATAATGAGTAATTTGCGCGTACTTGAAAATAAAATGTTATTCTTTGGCTTTTACTAGTGTATTCCGAGTAACACAAAAACATTTTTAGATGCAATTAACTTAGATGTAGCGACGATTTACGTGAGGCATGTCAGTTTAGTACCAAGTCTATGTAATCGAAAGCACGATAATTGACGTTTCTTTTGATTGTTACTTTGAGATATCTATAACGCGTCTATATGTATTATAACGTCATTGGTACTGATCCTAATGTAATACCAATAAGTAACATAACATTATAATATCTACCTACATAAGAATTAATAAAAAACCTCGAAAAATAGGGCCAACATCGCGCTTTGTTTCCAATCGGTCACTCATCCAAGTACCTACATACTGTCTACAGATGTAATATTAATTATGTATTTTATGAAGTAGATACCAACCTGCTTGAGTTTCAAATATTTTTCAAAAAGGTGGGTTTTCTTATTTTTTGTCAGTTAAACGATAATTTAAAAAATAATCCCATGAATCATATTGAAAATGAAGTTAGGAGCTGAAAATAGTTGTCATAGAAACTCTAAACACCTTACGAGGATGCTGATGCTTCATTATTGTAATCGATGGAATTTTCCGTGGCAATAGGAAAAAACAAAAGACATAAATGTAAAGAAAATTTATTACAATCTTCCCCAAAATAGATAGAAAATAAATTACAATCTACCCCAAATTCGATAGAAAGTATAATAAAATCTTCCTTAAATTAGACAGATAATATATTACAATCTTCCCCAAATTAGGTAGAAAATATTTTAACAAACAGTTTTTTTTAATGGGTTTTTTTTTAATGGGTGTTTTGTCTCATTTCTCATAATTTTGAACAATAAATTAGATTCTTTCTATTTTTATGGAACTTTTATATATGATAAATGATGAAATTAATATTATTAGATTCATAATATTAATTGTTACATTGGCGTCCAACGTGCCATGTTCACAGTATTATTTTAAATCATTACATTGGCGTCCAACGTGCCATGTTCACAGTATTATTTTAAATCATTACATTGGCGTCCAACGTGCCATGTTCACAGTATTATTTTAAATCATTACATTGGCGTCCAACGTGCCATGTTCACAGTATTATTTTAAATCATTACATTGGCGTCCAACGTGCCATGTTCACAGTATTATTTTAAATCATTACAATCTCGTCCAACGTGCCATGTTCACAGTATTATTTTAAATCATTACATTGGCGTCCAACGTGCCATGTTCACAGTATTATTTTAAATCATTACATTGGCGTCCAACGTGCCATGTTCACAGTATTATTTTAAATCATTACATTAGCGCCCAACTATTATTATAAATTTGATGAATAATATATATATATATTTTTTTACGATAACTTAATGAGTAAAATCTAACATTATAATATTTAATTAATGAAGACAATATTATCAATTCCTGAAAGAATATTTGAAACAGAAAAATCAGAAAAAGATACGGTCACATCTAGGACTCGAAGCCAGGACCCTTGCCTTGCCTGGGCACCACTCTACCAAGAGGTAATTGCTAATATTGTCTTCAAACCTTTAAAGTAGGTACCTAACTTGAGATAACACTTCGATTCTTCTTTACTACTTACTACCTAAAAAAGACACATATTTACGTCGGGGGAGATGGAAAATACTGCATTTTGTCAACTTAAAATTATTCATAAGCCGCTCGTTCATAGATGACGATAATTTTTTTTATTTTTTTTTAAGAAAGACAAACATTCCCGGGTTACGAATAACCTGACAGTATTTGAAAATCTCATACTACCACCATAGTAAGCGGAAAATGTTGCTTGTGTTGTGGAGGAATTGAACATACCACGCCCGGGTGGGATCCAAACGCGATGTCAACTCAGCCACCGACCGGTCAATTAAATTATGCTAAGAAAAAAACATTGCAAGTTGTGCTTCAGAATATTATGATGAATAGTTTGTGTGCACCTGTAAATACGGAATATCCATACGAATAAATAGTTTGTTCCGTATAAAAACAAAATCTTTCAAGAATGGAATACAAATAAAATATTGGATTGAATCCCCGATACACGCGAATAGTGGTTTTTCCTAAAACTAAGTCGTGCCGCCAAACAACTCGGTCGTGTACACACTCCTTGCCTCATTCACATTCATACACTGTCTCATACATACTTCTAATTAATTCTGACTCTTGACATGGCCCGATTGAAGTATCTGATTCACTTGATCGTGCCATGTCTTCCTCGGACGTCCCCAACTTCTTTCCGACTTCTTACACTCCTGTCTTTGTTCATTCGCTCTACATGCCCAAACCATCTAAGCGTCCCTTTCTTAATCTTACTCACTACGCTTACATCGGATCTCCACATTTCTCACACGATCATATAGTTTTACCGGTGACGGGATAAATCATCAAAATGATAATTCATCACATCTTTAAAAAGTTATATAAAGTCATGGAAAGTAATGAAACAAAAACTTTATTAACTGGGTTAAGTAGGTTAGGTTAGGTTAGGTTAGGTTAAAAAAAAAATCATCGTTTCTAATGACCTTATATCACTTTTTAAAGGTGTGTTGAATTGTCGATGTGTTGATTTATCATGGAACCAGTTTTACCACACATACGCCTCAGAGATCTCATTTCTATAGCATTCAGTAAACCTTCATCCTTCCTCTGCCAGTTCCATGCTTCACTGACATATATCAGGTTAGGAACCAGCACTCCATTATGGACTGGTAGCTTCGCTTCTTTGGTCATTTTTTTGTTAGCGCCAACCGCGTTCTACCCTCCATTAATGGAGTTACCTAAAGTTTTAAGTAGTTAAGTAAAGTTTTAAGTAAATGGAGTTACCTGGTTTTTCCTAAATTAATTTTATTAGCGCCATCTTTCAACGAGAAGTTTATGAATAATTTTAAGTTAACTCTTAAGTCAGGCTCATTGTTTTATCCCTTACCACATGTTTTCTTAAAAACGGTGGGCAAGTCGGATGTGTGTGAAGGCTGCTAATAGTGTTTAATTACGTAGAATGCAACACAAAGGTAGCCTCGTAGACAGTCTACAACGTAATAGCATACAAAACATTTGGAAATTTTTACTGAAAGTAAGCTGGCACTTGATAAAAACGTTTAATTTTTATAACACCAGACGTAAAATTTTTCAAGCGCTTAAAACATTTTTTTACTCCTTTGTGAAATTTGCAAGAGGGGTCAGGGTATTTGCTTAGTGTTTAATCTTTCCAATAGGCGTCGCGTATAAAATATAGAATTTAGTCTGGGAACTAGGGGGCGCGTGCGTCACTCCGGAGGTTCAGAGTGGGACGGGTCTTCTGTCTGGAGCAAGAGGAAGGGTTTGGGTCTGGGGAAAAATGAAGTTCGGGGGTTCGGTGCACGGCTGACATAAACTAATGAAAAATGTGTTGAAATTTTGTTGCAAAATTGTAGTAGCTTTATTAACGATTTGATGAAGACTCCATTTTGACTAGCTATATTTGTTTCTCGATTTATAAATATATAAGGTTGATCGGAGGTCGAGAAGTGGGTTAATTTTCATAACCAAGATTCCATTTCATTAATTCATTCATGTATTCATTAAATCAAGAAAACTGTATTTAATAAAAAGACAGTCGAATGAATCTAGATTAAACAGAAAATTGACGGTAGACAATGAAACAATAAATGGGGATGACTTGATACGAGGATCAATAATTCAAGTCAGTTGCGGGTATACGATATTAAAAGGACTGAAATAAAGGGCTTTATAAACCAGATAAAGACTGTATCAATGATGAAACTTACCTGACGGTTATCGTCTCACGGCCTTTCTACGGATCTTGTCGTAGCGGCCAATGTATCTTTTGCAAGTTGAGCAGTGGTGGGCGACGTCGCGTGAGCATTCCCTGAAGAAGGGTATGAGGCAACAGCCAAGAACGCCACTGTAAATATAGAAATGTGATTTCAGGAACGCTGTTATATTCGGTAAAATAAAAAAAATAGGTATCTATTGCTATGACATTTCTGTATCTTCACAGAAAATCATATTCACATCCAGGTCAGTACCTTTTCCAAGTCTAGTATCACCGAATCGCGTCTTTGGTTACGAAAAAAATCTTACGTACAAATGAGATGGACAGATTACCCGAAAAGAACTGCCTTGCCGGTCCGATGGGAAGCAATAGATATGTCCATAGCTGGACGCCTGAAGGCTCATGAAGAAAAATATACTCACCCAACGAGGCAAATTCCCACGCACCACACCCAGGTGACTATCCCCTTCTTGGGTGACACGAGTGTGTGCCCGGTGGTCTTGCAAAGGGGGCACTTCAACAGCACGGGGTCCTTGCTCAGATGCAGTTCAACAACGTCATCTGCAAACGATATTATCATTAGCTGTTAGAGACCACAAGAACATCAGGAGACAGTGTGCCCGGTGCTCTTGCAATGGTAGTATTTCACCATTATGGGGACATGGACCAGTTCAGATCTACAATGTCTTCTGTAAACAACATTATCTTTAGCTATAAGATATCACAAGTAGATAAGGAGACAGTGTGCCCGGTGCTCTTGCAATGATAGTATTTCACCATTATGGGGACATGGACCAGATCAGATCTACAATGTCTTCTGCAAACAACATTATCTTTAGCTATAAGATATCACAAGTAGATAAGGAGACAGTGTGCCCGGTGCTCTTGCAATGATAGTATTTCACCATTATGGGGACATGGACCAGATCAGATCTACAATGTCTTCTGCAAACAACATTATCTTTAGCTATAAGATATCACAAGTAGATAAGGAGACAGTGTGCCCGGTGCTCTTGCAATGATAGTATTTCACCATTATGGGGACATGGACCAGATCAGATCTACAATGTCTTCTGCAAACAACATTATCTTTAGCTATAAGATATCACTAGTAGATAAGGAGATAGTGTGCCCGGTGCTCTTACAAACGTGGTACCATTAGGGGGATGTGCAAAAAAAATTGCATTAACTCTCAGAAACCATAGGATCAAGACCCCCGTGTGGGTTTTTCGACCCAGTGCTTTTAATGACGACATTTATTTTATTTTATTGATACATGATTTATAGAGTACATGTGGTTTTTGTGATATTTCACCCTCCATGCTAGGGATGACCCTGTGTTATGGCGGGTGAATTTTACAGTTTGCGGACATAGAATCTATACATTACTACAATATAAAAAAGAAAAATAAGAAAAATGATGTAAAGCTAGTTTGGGTTGCAAGAAGAGGATGGAGAAGTTAGAGAATTATAAGATGAAAAATTTGAGAAATTATTAGTAAATAGATGACACTAATTAATTATGTACATTTCATCATCATCGGACGTTTTCCGTTGTGCAAGAAATGTAACCATGGTTGATAATTTTTTTGTGAAATCAACACCGCTGGTTTTTTCTAATAAATTAATTTTTAGATATAAACTCACACTCTATCTTGTAATCGTCTTCATCGCGGTTCCCAGGACCAATTTTGGCCATTATTGTTAAATACGTTAAAAAAGAACAAGTTGGTGGCTATCAAAAATAAATGTATATTGCACCTTGTTAGATGTTAAATAAAACGAACATAATAATTTTCGTTCTTCTTTCAAACACTTATATTAATTCATTTTTAACCATGTCCAGTAGGTACCGAATTCAGATAACGCAATCGAATAATAGTTCTTATTTTAACAAAAAAAGTCTTTGTCTGTACAAGGGAACACGATAGAAAATTTTTCGATAAGATTACTCACTATATTTTTCCTTTTAACCTCTCTGTTTATCCTTCCTGTTATTTATTACTCATGTAATTTTTATCTCTTCTGTATACATAAATGGTCAAATTTATATAGCGCTATTTTGTTATTAAATCACCCCAAGGACACTTTGTATACGGTACTAATTTTCTCGCACTTGTATATGTGGCAATCGTCAAATTTAATAATTCACATCTGTATAGTATATTATTTTTTTAGTATATGTATACTGAATAATTTCAGCACATACACTGTTATACTACATATTTGTACTATTTTAGAAAGCAATCACTTTGTGTTTTGACATATTTAATAAAAATAAAAACAGTTATTTTGTTCAAAACCACGATTTTTTATTAATTTATAAACCGACCAATTTCGTTTAGCTCAAACATCATCAGGGTGCACATTAATTCTATTAATACAGTAAATATTTGCACCCTGATGATGTTAGAGGTAAACAAAACCGGTCCTTTAAACAAAATAACAGTTTATTTTTAATATATATTTTTACCTTTATCCTTGTTAACATTTGTATTTACAAAAACTGTTACACTACATACTTGTAGCTTTATCCTTATTAGCATTTGGTTATTTCTGGATAATTATGTAGTATTAAAGAATTAAAATTAGTTTAGCAAATAAATAAACAAATAATATCGACACATATAATAATATTATTGTACGCAGACATTGTAAACAAAATATGTACAGAGTGTAAAAGCCCCATGGGCGTATAAAAGAATAAATTAAAATTAAAATATAAATTCTTAAATTAATAATTGTATCATTCCATATATATCTGTATGTTGTGAGGCTAAAGAATGTGTGAAGGGGACGGAGATGAGGAAGAGTAAATTGGAAACGTTTCTGACTATTCACATATGGTCACCAAACATGGCTAAATCCATTTCAAGCAAAGTGTCGATTTCTACAGGTGGTCTTTCACCAAGGCGACACTGAGAGTATCTGCCTCTCGTTGTGACTCTTTGTATGAAAACGATTATTCTTAACACTTTCCTTGTCATATTCCTGCCATGAAAGTTTGCCAAATGAGACTTTCAATATGAAAATTTGAACGTCTACAAAAGCAATAGAAGAGGGACTAATAACGTCGATTCTACATCATCAGTGTATAAGTAACATTGCAAATATTCCCTGCATTTTTCCCTTTTGTTCCGAACACCAGTTTTAATAATTAATAATTAATATAATTACCAACATATTGTGAATAAATCATTTGAAAATGCATGCATAGTCGCTTGACGCCACTCGTATTGCAGTAAATTCAAATTTCCAATAATTTCAAATATTGATCAACATCGAATCTACATTAAATGTAACAAGCAGTAATTGTTGAATGAAACACTAGTATATATTGAATTATTTCGCGGATAAGAGATAAGCCGCCATAGCTCAGTGGTCAGAGCTGTCGACCGGAAATCGAAGGGACACGGGTTCGAGTCCCGTTGGCGTCATGTATCTTTTATCAGGAGATTTTTCAATGTGGATGAGTGTTTCAGGCGAACAATTATTGCTTGTAAAATAATTATTAAATGTTGTCCGATGGTAGGTAGTAGGATAAATTTAAATATTGTCTTATCATTCGTAACATGAAGCTACAAGCCAAAAATGTGTATATTCTTGGTATACCTTATATCGTAGGTAATAGGCATTAAAATCGCCTGACAAAAAGCAGTCTAGTAACGTTCGATTTTAAGCAAAAAACTGGTTTTTATTTATTTTGTAAATAATTTTATAAGAAAGCAAAAAAATTAATCAAGTGAAACTGTCATAGATAATCTTAGCTATAACACTGTATTTTTTAAAGTTGTTTATATAGCGTTCATACATTTCTATTGATTTTTTTTTATTTTTTATTAGTCTGCATTTATATTTTTTGTTGAGTAATTTATTTTTATAGGTATTTGTATTCTACTCAAGAAAACCTTCAATTTATCTAAAGCATTTTTTTTGGTATTTATAATGTACACCAATTCGTTATAAAGATTAATCAAAATAGTGATTTGGCATTAAGCTTCGCTTTAATCTTTCAAACAAAACTACTAATACCTAAACCTGTCACTGGTTGGCGCAAACTCTTCAGACAAATATTTTTACTTATAACTAGCAAAACCAGCTAAAGTCCCCGTCGTTTTACGCAGAGTTTTTCTAAATCGGATTTAGAAAGTGACCTTTCTCTTGGTTTGAAAGTCGAATGTGTAAAATTTCATCAATCTCGTGATAAAACCGTACATTTGTATAAATATCAAATCCACGCCGCCACATTTATAAACAAATGGATTATAAAATGACCATTTGTATTTAGACAGAAAAAATAGCGACATCTATACTTTGGTTGACTAATCTCTTGCTGCGTTTGACGAAAAATCAATAAACTCACTTACGAAGCAGTCGGCTACCCGCTATCACAGCAGTTCAATTCTCACTCATAAACAAGTATTGTGTTAATTATTATCATCCTTAACATAATATTACAAAAAGCTACGCTGGACCGTCCGTCGGATGTAATCTGACAGCCCGCCAAAGCGCTAACAAAACAAACATGGCCGCCGCCGCAATGTCTACTGAGCGTAGTGCAAGCGGCAAAATCGATTCCAAATAAAAAGACATGAAAACATAATTTTTCGTAAATCGCATATCAGTTAGTTCCCAGTTTTATTATTTATTGTTATGAAAAAAAAAGTCGCATAAAAAAAGCGTTGTTTTTTTAATACGCCCTGTGCCTTTAATGTCGATAGAAAATTATTACACTGTACATATTATATTTATTGTGTATTATTGTAAATTACTATAATTATTAAGAATATAAATAAATTTTATGCCGCCATTATAATAAGGCTTACCGGCGTTTATTGTTTTATTTTGTCAGTATTTTAGTTTATAATATAATGTAGTATTTGATACATATAAGGAATTACCGAATTACAATATGTGTAAATACGGAATACTTAATCAGACAATAGATGGCGTTATTTCAACATTACTCCACTGGGAAGAGAAAATGTATTTCGACTGCGGCCGAGCAGCGGTGCGGGCGACCTTGAGCGAGGTCGCAGACGGGATGTACCTCCACTACTTACAACCTACCCCACGCCATCCCACCCGACCACCCTCCCCCTCCCCTCCACCCTCTGGCCCTGCCCACTTACCTTACCACCCACCTTCCCTCTGCAAAGGTGCTGGCCTATCCAAATAGCTGCTACTACCAAACGTAGTTTATATGGTATTTGCTATTACTTTCAGTTTTGTCTGTTTCCTCGGAAAATCTATACCTAATAATTATGACAATTAAGGCGATACACTACGTCGTGTAATATTTTAAATTGAGCCGCTATCAATAACAACCCTTACGTAGATGACGATAAGGTTTAAATTCCCGCTTAACACCATCCGCCTGTTTTGATTTATGCAAGAAAAAAACATGGCCAAAAAGTGCCTTTTATTTTATTTTGTGGATGTTCAGGCATAAATATTTAATTTTTTTTCGATCATTTTATAAATAACTTCATTTTCCACATTATACAATAAAATCATAACCGAAAATGGGTTCGTAAGAAAGAGATTTTGAACTTTAAATCAGCTTTCATAGGCCTTTACAATATTTTTTTCTGGGCTTATAAAAAGACTTATCTAAAAAATACTCGATTATTTCAAAGGCCAAGATGTATTCTACTCGTAGTATTTAATTAAAGCATCTGAAACATTTCTAGGCGACCAAATTTTCAAGCCAAAAACACATGATTTTGAATTACTACGAATGGCATCGCCTTAAAATAAAAAATAAAACAAACACTTTGTTTTAATTGTGAAAAATTACTGTTTTAAAGTAAGAATGTTCTGTTGCATTCGTTATCTTGTGGCAAAAATAATAATGTAAATTGTTATTATTATTTATAATATTTTTAGACTTGAGCTTAAATTCCCTTACCAAAAATACAAAAGCCTTGTCTCTTTATGGTGAGAAAAACTAGAATTTCCGGAGGTAAACTGACAAAACGTTATACGTCTTTTTTACTTCTACCATCATGTAGATTCATCTCCCAAAGCTTGTGCACTTTATCCCCGGACACCCTGTATACAGGGTGTTATCATCGTTTTACGGAGAACACGAAGAAATAAATAAAATAAAGTAAATATATAACCTATCTGCATTTTTATACTTACCGTAACATCTATTAAGTGTCGCTTGTGCCCTTTAACAATTCCAGCGTCCATTATAATATACAGAGTGTTTTTTTGTTTGTTTTCCAAAATAAAACATTAAAAAAATCAGTAGGTATTGGACAGTTAGGATCGGGTGAGGGGTTCGTCGGTTATCAGGCTGAGTGACTAGTGACAACATATGTCAAATGCTTGGTTTTGGAAATAAACATTTTTGAAAAAAAAATTTTAAAAAAGGATTTCAAAATTTTATTTTCATTTTATACTCCAAATATTGTCAGGAATCACTGGTTAAAGTAAGTCAAGTGCGTCCTTTAACACCCTATATAGTATTATGGACGCTGGAATTGTTAAAGGACCACAGACATATGAATATTATCATATGTCTATGTAAAGGACACTTACTGACTTACTAGATTATGTAAAACGGTGATACACCAATATATTAGGAGAAGATTACAATTGAGGTGCATGTAAGTATAAAAGTTATATCTACTGTTCCAAAATTATTGTACTAACGGGAGAGATATGTGTTTTGTAATCTAAATTTATATGATAATTAAATGCTCTCATAATTTGTCCTAACTTGAGTTTATGCCATTTTGATCATTGATGGAAGCAAAATCACTCGAAAAAAATTTATACATGTGGAATAATAAGTTAGCAAGGAAAAATTAAAAAATTATAAAAGTTTCAAAAAAAAAAGAAAAAAAAATTTTTGGAGGCGCCGGGTATCGATCCCGGTACCTCTCACATGCTAAGCGAGCGCTCTACCATCTGAGCTACGCCCCCGGTGGAAGTTACGGTCAAAGTACATAATTTAACACAATAATACTTGGGATTTTGCTGTGAAAATGTTATGGATAATAATCATGGAAAATGCATATTGTAAATAAATCATTTTATTAACAAATCCAAGGAAAAGATAAAATAATATACCAGGTGGATATGATTAGATTTATTGTTCTATTCATAGAGTATCAAAAGATTTATTATTATGTAAATTATTTATATGCTAATTGAATATTTTATGGGACTTGATTTACTTTTACACTACACCACCAACAAAGGTGGTAAGTTATTAATTTTTAACTAATTAAGTCGTATGAAATGATAAACACCGAATTATATTGATCTATTGAGTTTTTATATTCATGATATGTAATATTTATATTGTCGTCGTAGTCGTGATGCGCAACGTAAGAGGCAAGGGCGGCAAACGTGAAGCGGGGGCTGTAGGCAGCAGACATTCGCCCTTGAGACGGACGCCCTGGACGTTGCTCCGAACTCCGCCAGGCGGCGCTAGCGAGGCCTCAAACCACCGTTTTTATTTTATTTCGTTCCCAAGCCTCGATATAACGACCGCCGTAATATTATAAAATGACATTGTCAGTAGATTCGAAAGTACCTACCTGGATTATTATACGGTTCTCGTTACATTGCCCTTCAAATTTCGAAGTCAAAGACCTAAGCCCGAACCCGTAATATTGTAATCTGCTTATAATGTTTCCGAGAAAAGTAGATTTTTGCTACAAATTGAATTACATTATGAAACATCATGGTGATAACATGTCTGGGATCATATACATTTAAATGTCTATGATCATGATGCATTCAATAAAATGATTCGCATTCATAAATAAATCATTAAACATTTTAATGAATTACCACTCAAATAAGTATATTTAAATTTCATTATAATAATTTATTGAGAAAAATTATATAACATTTGTTCATACTACCGTTTTTGTAAAAAAAACATTTTACCGGGTTAATTTTTTTATTTATTTGTTGCCCGATTAAAAAATGCTCAGCATTTGGCTTTTACACGTGAATACTAATAATAAATTACTAAATATTTGTTTTATTAGTGGCGTAGTAAAGTTACTTCGTTTCAACCCCTACTAAAACATAATTACGTTTACAGGACACAAGATGTTTTACCTGATATTCTAAGAAAGAAGTAAAATATTTGTTTACCCCTGGTGGGACTCGAACCCACAATCCCCGGCTTAGGAGGCCGATGCCTTATCCATTAGGCCACAGGGGCTGGTTCTTTAGGGGTGAAAAGTTCCCTCTATAAAAATGTTCGCTCTTTAGAAATTTATGGCAACTAAAAAAAAACACGGACCAAAATTTTTGACGCTGAATACTTTATTGGTTCGGAACCGTACTTAAACCAGAGTCAGTTATTAATTCTTGTAAAATATAGGAAGACATTTCGAAATTCGTTACAATACCCATCATTACATTCAAATTCGATTAAAAAAGACAGTAGTTGTTCAGTGTTGATATATTTGTACTCAAATAAAATTAATTTGGCGCATTCATGTGAAATGGTATCTGGGAAAATTATAATCTTTTTAATTCTGCGAGATTTCGAATAAATGGGCAATTTAATTTCTGGATTCCGAATAAATAAATTGTGATTTCTGTTCGTATTGAAAAAAAGTGTATTTTATACCATTTTTATTTAATGCCTTCGTACATTTTTATTGAGTATTTATGCCAAAACAGGACATCTGCCCGGATAGCTCAGTCGGTAGAGCATTGGACTTTTAATCCAAGGGTCCAGGGTTCAAGTCCCTGTTCGGGCGACTCTTTTTTATTAACTTTTAGTTTGGCGAATCTTTTTTATAGACTTTTTATTTACCTTGTCTTTTAGGAAAATTTGTTTTTACCCTTTTAGTTTATCTTCAGCATTACTGTTATATTTGGTCAGATTTAAAAATTCTTTAGTGATGATATCTACTATTAGAATTATGAAACATCCAAGTATCTACATAATAATTTCCGAAGGTTTGACATTTATTAATTGTACAATGAACAATATGTTCATACTTTGTATGGATTGTGAAAACATTATGGTTTTATTTAGTCTTTTGACTTCAAAACAAAACTAACTATTAATACTATTTTCAAACTTCGTTAAAAAAATAATAAAATCACTGTTTGTATTTCGTATTATTTAATAGCAATAAATCGTTAAAATATTAATCCCGAATATCAAAGGTCATTTCAATTTCGCTACAGAATTCGGAATGTTTCAATATGTTTATTTCGCGTTTTTTTAATCGGTTAACACCGCGGACCTCGTATAAATCGTTTTATTGCCTCTTATAAATACATCCCAGCTTTTGCTTTTCGTTTTAATAGGTCATTTTTTTGCGGCGGGCAGTAAATCGTTCCCGGAATGCCGTCGCGTTATTTATTGCCAAATGTTATTATTTTTATTTTGCGTTAACACTGTCAGACGGATAGCTTTATAATTTATGTTGTGAATGTTCTCAGATATTTTTTTATCACACAGTTCTAATTTATTGTTAATTTGAATACGATTACGATAATCGTCGATGATCTGTTCGATTATTATCCTACAAAATAATGTTGCACGTTACATAGAAAAACTCCGGAATGAAGCAATAACTGCTATCTTCTTTTTGTCGTATTTTGCGTCAACAGTGTCAAACGGATAGCTTTATAATTTAGGTTATGAATGTTTTCAAATATTTTTTTCGTTACACAGCTTTAATTATTTTTTAATTTAAATACGATTACGATAATCGTCAATTATCTGTTCGATTATTATCCTACAAAATAATGTTCCAGGTTACATAGAAAAACTCTGGAATGAAGCAATAACTGCTATCTTCTTTTTGTCGAAGTTTTTTTTATGTGAATACCGTCCCAAATGCTCCCAATCGTACGGAGCAAATGATACCATGACATCCCTAGTTCGGTTATATTTGTGAGGCTGAACCTGGTGGGGAAGTACCTGGATATTCAGATCTGGACACCAAACACGGCTAAAGCCATTTCAAGCAACGTTTTAGTACTGATTGGGAGTCTTACACCATGGCGATACTAAGATTATCTTCCATCATCATCGTGATAATACATTCGTATTTTACTAAAAGTTTATTAGGAAACCTATCAATTGATTCGTTAAGGGCCTGCAGTCCCGTTTTTAACCGGATTACGAATAATTTTAAGTGATTTTTAGGAAATTAATAATAATCAATATAAATAATTTTTCTCCGTGTGTGTATACAGACGTCGCCGGTTGCGAAAGGGTTATCAGTTACAACAAACAAAAAGAATCCACAAACAATGATCTTCCTGAACTAGTCTTCCACGTAATATTTCAAAGTAAACGATAAAAAGAAAACAATATTTTGATAACATCACCCAGAATACGTATACCTTTTTATTTTTGTGGTTATATTTGTCTGCACAATGGCTGCCATAATCTTAGTAATTTTAGGTCCCCCAAATTATTTTTCAATTTGTGTAATTTACGACCTACCGTTTAGGTTTATTTTTCCTTGAACAAAATGGGGACCTGCATGATTACAAAAAAAACATTATAATATCCTGTTGTACTGTGGGATGCAAACGTGTGTCATTTATAAGCGATGTTACAGGCGATGGAGCCAAATCCTGATGTCATAGATAAAAAAAAATATATATATATGTATATATATTTTTAAAAGATTTTTTCTTTAAAAAAAAAAAAAAACTTTAATCTCATTATGTTTTTTTTGCATTATTATTATTGTATCAGACAGGAGTGTATGACACACAAGACTGCAAAATAGGGCCGGTGATCCCAATCCGTGGTGGCTGAAGGCGTCTTCCTTCAGTGGCGTCGGGGCGTCGAGCGGGGCGTCGAGCGGGGCGTCGAGCGGGGCGTCGAGCGGGGCGTCGAGCGGGGCGTCGAGCGGGGCGTCGAGCGGGGCGTCGAGCGGGGCGTCTCTGTGGCCGTTCTAGCTGGTCCGATGCTAGTACTCGTCCTTGCTGTAGAATCCGGGTCTTGTCGTAGGGGCAGAGAGGTCCGGGGTGAGGCGAGGGTCAGAAGAAGATGAGAAGGCGAGTAGATTCAGAAGTCGGAGCGAGGTAGAAGGCAGAGCAGAGAGAAGTGTTGAGCTGGTGGAGGTTGCTGGCTATCTGCCCTTCCAAGGGACTGTCGCCCGTTTTATAGGACCCCGGCGGCCTTCGCTGGCCGAGCGACGTTCACACGGGCCCGCTTTCTCTTTGATTCCTGGAATCGAGGCCCGTGTCTGTTACGTGCCCGCGGCCCGCCGCCGGGTTGGCTACCGCCTCTCGGCCGGTACTTTCGGGCTCTTGGTCGAACGCGACCCCGGCCTCTCTTTGTTCAGGCACGGTTCCCAGAATCGAGCTTGTGGAACGCTCGGGCAGCAAACCACGCTATGACGGCGCGCGGCCCTTTGCTTCGGGTCGCGGCCGAGCGTCCCTTCACGTATAAGCACGATTCTCATAACCGTGCCCGAATTAAATGCTATGCTCTTAATCCACCAGCTCTCTCAGTATACTTCTCTGCCCGTGCCCCCTAGCCAAGCTCCGATGTTTTATTTATTGTTTATCATTTTTACATACATTTACATTTACATTTCTTTTACATTTAAATTTCATACATAGATCAGTTACAGTTTATACACATTTGACATATTTCTCATAAATTCTCATTTTAATTTTAAATTTTTATTTTATAATTCTATACGTGGGTGACTGCGGCCGAGCCCGGAGCAGTACGTCCGTCACACTCCCCCCGTGGAGCTCGGCTACACCCATTTTAGCGGGAGGCGTGCTGCGACTTGGTGCGGCGTGGTCCCCGGCGTCCGGTCCCCCTGGGGTGGCGAGTTCGTCGGGCCGACGTTGGGACCGCTCCCTTGACTGTGTCCTTAGGGGCGGGATCACTGGCCGGCAGGAGGACCGCGATCTTAACTGCTGGTCTGACGTAGGTCCCCGTGCTGGTTTTGACCTTCACGGTCCTGACCTGTCCGTCCGGGGCTGGCGTGGCCTCGAGGATCCGTCCCCGTGGCCAGCTGTTGCGGGGCAGTGCCGGGTCCGCAATCAGCACCAGGTCGTCCTTCTGTAGAGGCTGCACCGGCTGCTGCCACTGCTTCCTGGCGGCGAGAGTAGGCAGATACTCGCGGACCCAACGTCTCCAAAACATGTCCGCGAGCTGCTGGCCGATCCTCCACTGCTTCCTGAGGCAGACCTCCTCCTCGGCCGCCCCGTACATTGCCAGATGGGGCCGCCTCCCCGTCGAGCCCATGAGGAAGTGATTGGGCGTCAGCGGCTCCTCGTCTCTGGGGTCGACCGATAGGTGGGTGAGTGGTCGGGAGTTGACCGTGTATTCTGCCTCGGCCAGTGCCGTCAGGAGGGTCTCCTCTCTTGGCGCTCTCGCTTTGAGCGTAGCTGAGAGTGCCCGTTTAACAGAGCGTACGAGCCGCTCCCAAGCTCCCCCCATGTGGGGACTGCGGGGCGGGATGAAGCTCCACTCCATCCCTTGCGTGGTCGCATAATTTTGGACCCTTGGGTCCCGACAGATGTCCTCCACGGCGTCTCTCAGTTCCTTGTCTGCGCCGTGGAAGTTAGTCCCGTTGTCGGACATCAGGGTCGCCGGCTGGCCTCGCCTGGCCGACATCCTTTGGATTGCCATTATGGCAGAGTCGGCACTGAGTGTGGTGGCCAACTCTAGATGCACCGCCCTCGTCGATAGGCATGTGAAGAGGGCGATGTAACGTTTTTCCTTCCGGCGCCCGATGGTTACTTCCAGGGGCCCGAAGTAATCCATCCCGCAGTTGGTGAACGGCCGCACATGCCGTGCAAGCCGTGATGCTGGTAGGGGTGCCATCATGGGGGGAGACGGTTTGCCCCGCCGCATTTTACAAGCGGGGCACAGGTGTTTGATGTGGCGGAGAACTGAGCGCAGCTTTAGGATGTAGAAGCTGGCGCGCAGTTCGGCCATCGTCGTCTCCACACTCGCATGATCGGCTCGGGTGTGGTATTGGCGCACAAGCAGCCGAGTGTAGCTGTTCCCACCGTCCAGGATGATGGGTGACTCGGGTACCCCCTTTACTCCCTTGATTCTCGAGCCCATTCTGAGCACCCCGTTGTGGAGGTGGGGTGCGAGGGAGACGAGGCGGCTACTGCTGGACACGGCCCGCCCCGAGTGGAGCTGGCGTAGTTCTGCTCCAAAGGCTGCTCCCTGGGAGTGCCTTATCCACCGCCATTCTGCGGCCCGGAGCTCCTGCAGGGCTAGGGGGCCCTCGGCTGGCCTGGCGGGTCCCTGGCGGCATCGCCGAATGAACCGCAGCATCCATGCTGTGGCCCGGATCAATCGGTTCCAGGACGAGAACCGCAGGATGGAAGGCAGCCCGTCCTCCACGGCGAGGGTGAGGCCCACAAAATTTGGCCGCCTTTCCAAACTCTCGTCACCCGGCTGCTGGTTCTGCCGTTCCTGGGGCCATTGGTTACTCGGCGCCGTCAGGAAGGAAGGGCCGCTGAACCACCTTCCGCTCTGGGTGAGGTCCGGCTCCGCCAGGTCCCTGGTTCCGATGTCAGCCGGGTTCAGCTTGGTTGGAACCCAGCGCCAGCTGGCGATGTCGCACAGCTCGTCTATCTCCCCCAACCTATTTGCCACAAAGGTTGAGTAGCTGCGGGGGTCCGTACGAAGCCAGCACAGCACCGTGGTGGAGTCCGTCCAGTATTCGGTAGAGGTTATAGGGGCCTGGCATTCCTTTCGAAGGGTGTCAGCCAGGCGGGCAGCCATGAGCGCAGCCTGCAGCTCGAGGCGGGGAATGGAGAGCGGTTTCAGCGGTGCCACCTTGCACTTGCTGGACAAAAATGTGGCGGTGCTGCTTCCCTCTCCCGTAGTCTCCACCAGGTAGGCCACGGTGCAGCAGGCTGCCTCAGACGCATCGCAGAAGAGGTGTAGAGCGAAGGAGTTTGCCTTGCTCAGCAGGCAACGCCTCGGTATGCGAATGCTGAGGCCTTGTAGCATTCTGATCCACTCGGCCCACCTTGCTGCGTGCGCCTCGTGGATGCGCTCATCCCAGCCGACGCTGGACCTCCAGACATCCTGCAGGAGAATTTTTGACCGCACCGTGAGGCAGGCCACGAAGCCCACGGGGTCAAAAACTTTCATGACAGTGCTCAGCAGCTGCCTCTTGGTCGGGTGCCGGATGAGCTCGGCCTTCTCCGTCTCCTTGAACTCATACATGAAGGTGTCGTTGGCGGGATCCCACGACAGGCCGAGCACCTTCTCGGTCTCACTGGCGCCGCTGCTGATGGCTATGGCCGCCTTGGCCTTCTTGTCTGCCGGCACGCTTTGGATTGCGGCGGGTGCGTTGGAGGCCCAGCTTGCCAGGTGGAAGCCTCCCCGGGATAGGAGGGTGCCGACGCCTCGTACCAGCGCCGCAGCCTCGCTCACGGAATCGGCGGCGTCCAGGTAGTCGTCCATGTAGAATTTATTTTGCACCGCTGCGGCGGCGGCGGGGAATTCCGCGGCGCCTTGTTCGGCCACCCTATTGCGGACATACTGCGCGCTGCTGGGGGAGCAAGTGGCCCCAAACATCATTGAGGACAGCTTGTATGTGGTCGCTGCCTCTTGTGGGCTGGCTCGCCATAGGAAATATTGCGCAATTTGGTCCTCCGCTTTTATTTTGATGCGGAGGAACATCTCCTCTATGTCGGCGGCTATGGCGATCTTGCCCTCCCGGAACCTCAACAGGTTGCCCAATAGGGATGACAGGAGGTCGGGCCCGGTTAGCAGCCGGTCGTTCAGGGAGGTCCCCCGGCAGCGGCTGGCGGCGTCAAAAACCACTCGCAATTTCCCGGGGCTGTTCGGGTTGGTGACCGCGAAGTGGGGCAGGTACCACTTCCGTCGCGACGGTACGCTAGCCTCGGCGTCGGGTACCTTTACTGCGTACCCGCGCTCTATCAGATGGTGAATTTTGGCCGCGTACGCTGTCGCCAGCTCGGGATCACTTTTCAAGCGCTTCTCGAGGGCGTTGAGGCGGTTTACGGCGCACTGTCGGTTGTCGGGCAGCCACACGTCGTCCTCCCTCCACAGCAGCCCGGTCTCCCAGCGACCCGAGTCCAGCGGGCGCGTCGTTCGTTCCATGAGGCTCTCGGCGCGGCGTATGTCGGCGGACACCCGGCTCACTGCGGTCACTCCCAGCGAGTCAACTGAGAAGTGCTTTCGTATGAGCTCGCCGATTTCGCCCATTTCAGCCGTCTCGCCGATCATGTTTAATGTGGTACCGCTATCTACGTCCCGCCGGGTGCCCCCATGTTGAATCCAGCCGAGCGCCGTCCGTGACGTCATGCGGCCGCCATCTTCTTCTTGGACCTCCCGCGACACGATTAAATGAACATTGTCTTGGCCGATTAATAGCCGTGGTTTCACTTGCCGGCGGCCGGCCACTGTTTGTCGCGGGAGGTCTAGGTCGGAAACTGTGTGGGCCACCATTGTATATTCACTGCCGTCACCGCGCACTGACAACTTGACCCGTTGCGACTTGGCATCCGACGAACACATGCCGTTGGCGCCGTGAATGCGCAGGCCGCGGATCGGTCCCGCGGCCCCGACAATGTCTGCCACTTCGGCGTCAACGAGGGTCACCGTCGAGCCCTCGTCGAGCAGCGCGTGCACGGTCACTTGGCCCCCGGGGCCGCACAATGTCACTGGTAAAACTTTAAGTAGCACTTTTTCCACTTGGTCCCAGGTGTTTGTCACTGTCTGCACCTCGGGGACGCGAGCGTAAGCGGCGTCGTGCAGCAGGCGATGGTGGGGAACCCGGCACGCTCCCACCCCACAGTTCACACGGTATTTACACGTTTTCGTTTGGTGCACACCGTCCAAGCACTTAAAACATATCCGGGCCCCTTTCACTAATTCCCATCGCGCACTCACTTTGAAGGTACACCCACCCTGTCCCACCCCGGTATAGGTGACTTATGGTCACCCCTTCGGAGCTCTCGCATGAATCTAATTTTTTGAATAAACGGCTCTACAATTTATATAAATGAAGCTAGGCCTTCAAAGTCCCCGCATACGGTGTTATGAAGCGGTATGCAAGCGCTTACAAGTACTAAACTAAGGACAACACAGAAAAATAACAACAAAACAATCAAGTTCAAGTGTCAGGCAGATAGTTGGTGGAGGGGACCCACACTCCAGTACCTGTAAACACATAAAAGTAAAGTAAACAATAGAGTGACGGGGGAGTTTCGCCGAACCACGACTGGCAGTCCTGTTGAGAAATTGGTGGTGGTTGGGGCGACTGGTGCAGGTCAGGACTTCCACACCCCTTAGCCGACCACCCGGTGGTGCCCTGAAGATAAGTATTGGAAAAAGAGGGATAAAACCCTAAAGAACCTAGGGGAAAGAAGCGTCAGGAGGTCGGAGGCAGGGTGGAGGTTACCCCAGCCTGCACAGTCACCCCTCTGACCACCAACGCTCATCAGGGGTGGCGCAGGTAATTGGCGGAGTCCTCCGGTAAGAAAGAATAATAAGAAGCTCCAGTCGTGCATGCGGGGACGAGGCCCGTTATCCAACCCCTAATGGGGAAAATAAACAAAACAAAACAGACAACGGAGTTCAGTTCTCGCCTGTAAACTCGTTGCTGTTACTAAAAAAAAAAAAGAAAAGAAAACCGGAAAAAAATACATGTAAAAAGAAGAGAAAATAAGAGGAAAAATGAAAAACAATAATCAATCCAAAAAGTGCCACACAAGGGCAACGGTAAATAAGTAAAAACAAAAGTAAAGGTGTAAAAATAAGATCTGCATGGTCTGTAAAGAGGACAGTAAGTATTGAATAAGATAACAAAGTAAAGTAAGAGAGATAATTAGTAAACACAGATATATAAGAGTGCTTACAGTGTCTGTAAAAAGAAAAACAGTGTGTTAACCTTAGACAGGGAAAAAGAAACATATGAAAAGAAAACAGAAAATAAGAATTAAAAAGTACAAGACAAGTTAATTAAAAAAACAAAATATAAACGAATGGAAATCATCTGCAACAGCTGGTACAGTAAAAAAAAGAAATAAGATAAGAATAATAAAATAAGAAAAACAGAATAGCATATACAGTAATGAAAGAGTTGTAAAAGAATAAGTCATGGAGCAGGAGCAGTACACCGGGGTTTCCCAATTATTACACTAGTCAGCGACTCTAAGCACAGGCCATCTCTCAACCCAGATCCTAGTAAACTTCCTCAAACATTCGAAATTCACACTGTTAGAAACAAGATCGGTGTTCCACACCGGTCTAATGGGGACATTCAGACCTTCTATCATTTCGTCTCTGGCATCCTTCAAAATCTCACAGTGCCACAGAATGTGCTCGGCCGACTGGTAATTATTGCCACAAGCGCAATTGGGGTGGGTTGACAGGGCAAAGCTGTGAAGCCTTCCCCTGAATTCCCCATGTCCTGAAAGGAGCTGCGTAACGTGATGGTCCAGTTTGAGGAAAGCCCCTTCCATTCTGAGTTTAACTGAAGGGAAGAAGGAGAAGGTCCATCTTCCCTTGCTCGACCTATCCCAACGGACCTGCCACTCTTTGAGCGACAGGTCCCTCATCGTTCGGAGCAGTCCTGGGAGAGTTCCTGGTCCACCCGGTGTCAGGACGACACCAAGGTGGTTGGCCGGGGATCCACGGATTAGTCGCTGCTTCGCTAACACCTCCCTAATTTCTAGATCGATTGGTAATATACCAGCCAAAATTGGCAAAGCGTCCGAAGCAACGGTTCGATATGCCCCAGATAGTGCCAGCAGGGGAGTGCGCTGACCCCTAGTGAGAGCAAGAAGTATTAAGCAGTTATCCAGGCGATGCTCCCAAACAGAGGCGGCATATGCGACTTGCGCAACATATACCCCCTTGTAGAGAGCGTGCAAAGCCGGTCTGCGAAGTCCCCACTCTGCCGTGGAGATTCTTCGAAGCTTCAGAAACAGCGACTGAGCCCTGCAGGATACATCTTTGACATGAGCCAGAAAGGAGGACGATCGATCTAGAGTGACACCTAAATATTTAACGTTATCCACAAATTTGATATTAGTGTCTCCCATACGGATGGTAGGGTTTCTTGTCTTATTGAAAGAACCCTTCATCAGGAGGCCCATAGTCTTCTGGGGAGCGAAGGTCATTTTATTCCTCTCCCCCCATTTAAGGAGGGTGTCCAAACCTTCACCAGCCTTACGTTCGACTTCTCTTCTACTGTCCCCAGAGACAAGATACATTTTATCATCCGCATAGTCGATCATGATACATCCTTCAGGTAAGGGTAACCTAGAGGAGTCATCGAAGGTTATATTCCAAAATTTAGGACCTAGGACGGAGCCTTGAGGACACCCCATATCGGTCTCGCGTTCAATAACAGTGTCACCATGAGAAATGATGACAGTTCGGCCCGATAAATAATTGTCTACTGATTTAAATAGAGTTTTTGGGCAATTCCTATTTTTAACCTTGATACGTATCATGTCCCACCATGCGTAGTCGAAGGCACCAGTGATATCTAGGAAGATTGCAACTACATACCTCTTTGTACAAGCCTTCACCCAGTTAAGCGCAAACGAAATGGCGTGCACGGTGGATCTACCGGAGACGAAGCCAAATTGGAGATCACTAGACGGGGAGAGTGATTGTTGTAGCCTATGCCGGATAAGTTTTTCCAGGATCTTGCCAAGCACTGGAAGTAAGGTGATGGGCCGATAGGCCTTGACATCGGTTAGTGGCTTACCGTTCCCCTTTGGTATGACCCTGAGCACGCCTCTCTTCCATTCAGAAGGGAAAATTCCTCTTCTCAAACACGTTTCCATCACTTGGAAGAGCTCCTCCCTAGCGTGGATCCAGACTTGCTTCACTATCATGCCATTAAGTCTGTCATGCCCTGGTGCCTTCTTAGAACCCAAACCCTTAATTATTAGGTCGATTTCTGCTCTAGTGACTGGAATGACTCTGTCCTCTTGGGCGAGGTCTCTAGGTGGAAGCCGTGCCAGGAGTCTAACCTGTTTATGGTGGTCACTTTCCCCAATTACTGATTCTACAGGAACTAACTTGCCCAAAAGTGTATTGAGAGTAGAGGCCACATCTATCGTCTCAGCGTTCCTACCTTCTGTGATCCCAATGAGACTAGACAAAAACCGATCCGATCCTTTTCCGGATTTTTCAATTGCGCTGTGGATTTCCCACGGGTTGGCGTTTCCCACATTATTAACCCAGTCATGCCAAGCAGCTCGTTTCGCAAGGAGAACAGCCTGTTTGAAAGTTGCCCTGGATCTCCTGAGAGCTGCCTGAAGGGTAGCTGTCTCCTCCTCCGTACAGCATCCCCTCCTGGACAGTCCCAAGGCCCTATAGGCTCCTTTATAGGCCCCCTTTAGCGAAGTCAGCTCAGGTGACCACCACGGCGTTCTAATTTTCGTCTTTGGGTTTGATCTGCCCAGAGAGGAATCAGCCGCAGATACAACGGCAGAATTGAAAAAGTTCCCCAAATTGTCTGGATCACTAGCTGCTACGTGGTGAAAATCCCTTAATGTATCTCGTAGCGCCTCCCCAAAGTTATCCCAATTCGCCCTAGAGGTGTTGAAATTCCAGGAGGATCTCGGAGTTTCAGTTTTCTTAACACCTATTGTAAATGTGATTAATCTATGATCCGAGACTATTGCGCATTCATGGACCCTCCATTTAGATATCCTGGCCGCAACTGATCCAGAGCAAAGAGTTAGATCAATGTTGCTCTCTCCCATTGTGTTTGAAAAGGTAAAGAACGAACTCTGTTCGTTAACGATACAAAGGCCTTGCGCAGCAATAAGGTCTTCAACGGCGTCAGTCCGTGATCGTACTGAATGGTTTTTATTATTGTCAAACCAAAGAGGAGAGCGAGCGTTAAAGTCCCCTCCGATAACTACGTTACGACCTTTAAGCGCGTTTAGGGCGCGCGTAAGACTCAGGATATGTGGTCCTACCGGATTCCCCCATTTAAAATAAACTGAGATCAGATAGATTTCAGTATCAGCAAATTTAATACATACACAGGTTTGGTACTCATTAGACAGCCCTGCCAGAAGGAGGGGGCTGATCAATGATGTATTGACCAGAACACCCGCCCCCGGCGATGAGCCGACTTCGAGTACCGCTCCCGGAAATTCAATTGGTGTTTTACCTTCCCAGGTGTACTGCTCCTGTAAAAGCATTATGTCAATATTCAGGTCAGACATGACCCGCTGCACATCCAGTGTGGCCAACCGGGATCGCTGCAGATTGATCTGACCTAAGGAGAGAAGATTAACAGGAGCCATAGTCAGTCATTCTAACTTGTGCATTGATGGCTGCAAGCTGTGCAGGACAGTCTCTATCCCCAGTTGGATGATCAGCATTCTTCCTAAAACGGGTGCAAGTGGCACAGACAGCGGGAAGTGCCTTCTTGGGGCAATCCTCATGTTTGTGTCCCACAGCGGCGCAGTGGCGACAAGTTTCTTTCTCCTGAGAGCAGGACTTACTAATATGACCATACTGTTGACACTTAAAGCATCTGGTCGCGCCTGTATAATCGCGAGTGCGACAGGCATTCCACCCAAGGAAGCACATTCCGCTGTCTAGTAGGACCTTTCGAGCAGCTGGATGACAGGTCACCACCATATTCATGGTGGGGATGTCCCGTTTTCCGAAGAGCGAAACTCGTCGCATGGTCCGAAGGTGATCCTCCAAAGACAAAGAAGTCTGGCCAGATAAATTACTCGCGTAGATCTCGGAGAAAAGCTCCTGGTCGGCAGATTGTTCACATTTAGGAACATTATAGATGACAATTTTCGGAAGACGGCCTAGAGGGTTGATCATCTTTAGACCACTTGCCACGAGTTTTGCCTCAGCCTTTTTAATATTTTCCAATCCCTTGATGTCCTTGGCTTGAAACGCCATACCAGCGCCTTTGATCTTCCTGGAGCGTACGATTTGGAAGTCGTCCTTCCTCGGGTTCAAAATTTTCTCCAGGGTCTTGAGGGTTTCCTCCGATGTTTTACCCTCTGGAGTTTGCGGATAAACCAAGATCGTTAGTGGCTTCTGTGGAATTGGACGCTCAAAGCCATTAACAACTATCTTTTTGGATGCTGGCATTCCAGCTGCAGCATTTGCGTAGGAAAGTGTTTCCCTGTGAATGGGAGTGTGAGAACTGACTGTGCGACTTTTAATAGCTTGATCCAGTTTTGTGGAGAGCGTCGACTGTGCACTTAGCATCTCGTCAATGGTAGAAGACCTGGTGGAGAGCGTATTCAACTCAAGCATCAGCCTGGTAATGTCCGACATCAAGTCGTCTAATGTGGTGTTGAGAAGGCTTTTGTCCGCCTTATTTAACTTATTGGTACCGTCCATCAAAACTGCTCTTATTTTCTGGCACTTATCCAAGGCTGGGATGGCCCTCCATTCCTGGTTACCCGGGGAATCGCTATAACGAGTGCGTTTTTTGTTCTCCACATTAGGGGTGGTAGAGGGCACAATGGAAGGCATCTCATGGTTATCCGACGAGAATGGATTGGGACGAGTGGTTGTTTTATCGGTTCCCGGTTCACTATCAGAGTCAATAACCGTTTTGTCCCTCTGGGATTTTGTTTTGAACCTTTTCCGAACTTTAGAAGGCCCGGGTCTTGGTGATCTAGGATTAAGTATGTCTTTTATTTGTTCCATAATTTTTTCCCTTTCCCCCTTAGGTAAATCTGGATTTTCAGAACGGCCATCTGAATCTCCAGACGAAACTATGTCTGACGGCATTTTTCACGAAAAAGTGGGGTAAATGTAAATTTACCCCAGATTTTGAAAATTTTCCCCAAAAATGGGGAAAAAAAATGGGGAATTTTTTTTGTCCAAACTGCCCTTAGATTTGTAAAAATGTTACTTTTAAGGGTACAAAATATTTTTTTGGGACTTGGCAAAAATTTGACTGAGAATATAAAAATTTAGTATCCCTCCCCAAAAGGAAAAAGAAATTTAGATTTAATGTTCAAATGTTCACACTTTACTAGACCTCCACTTCAGAATGATTATTGAAAATTTTTAGGAAAAGAAATGTCACTGTCACTTTGAAAAAAAATTATGCTTATCAATACAAAAAAGGAAAAATATTGTCTAAATTTGACGATATTACAAAGCAAAGGATGCGTCCTCCCATAAGTTCTTTCATCACTTTACATAAATTGTCGTGGTATGTTCCAGAATAAATGGACACGTGGCGCACACAAAAACTCTACTAGCGGAAAAAGTATAACACCCACAGAAAAAACACGACGATCACTAGACGCAGAAAAAAATTCTGCGTCGAATAAAGTATGTGTCGTCGAGATTCACTTATAACTGTGCACTTAAATCGTATATCGATGAGGAACACCGCACATAAAAAGAAAATCACTATAAAAACTCAGAAAAAGGTGTCAAAAGCACCGGGAATTTTTACAAGACGATTCAAATGGGAACTTTTCACCCAGTATCAGTAGTGGATACCGGGGATGTGGTAGAAACCACCACTAGGGCGGATTTTTAGTTTTTTGACACTGAAATACAATTATAAAACTAAAGAAACACAATCACAGAAGAAAAAGTATTACAGGCGGATAGCCCGTAAAAAAATACACCTGGTGGCGCTTTAACGATTGTAGAAATCTTGACCGGAACCGATTTTTAGAGTAATAGATTGCGGAGCAAAATTGTGTCATGTTCTAACCTCGGAGGCGAGAACTGAACTCACTGTTTCATCGCGCACTCACTGTTTCACTGGCGAATTTGGGGCACCGGAATAACTTGTGCGTAGCGTCTTTGCACAGTGTGCACTTCACTTCACTGCGGGGTTCCGGCCGCTCTTCGGTAACGAAGACACTGTCGCGGTGTGGGCGGGCGGCCCGCGGATGCTCGGCCGTGCTCGGACGCGCTGCTCGGCCGCTATCGGTGAGGCCCGACCGCGGCACCGCGTTGGTCAGCCGCTTCAGGAACCCGGCGAGCTGCACCACGGTGGCGGCCTGGGCCTGGTCGGCCACCCTGTCCAACCATGAGAGGCGGAGGGCGAGGGGCATCTTCGAGGCGATCTCGCTGAGTAGGGCGGGGTTGGAGAGGTAGTCGCTCCTCAGGTTTCCCAGCGAAGCGACCACGTTCTGTACCGCGCCGGAAAATTCTACCAGAGCTTCGGTAGACGCATCCTCCGGCAGCCGAGTCAGCCGCCTTATTCTGTCAAACATGACAGTGGCGATAGAGTGCGCGCCCCCAAAGCGGTGCTCCAGGACGTCCATAATTTCCGGCACCTGCGCCGGGTCCAGAAGGAGAGGGCTGACGGCTTCGCGTGCCTTTCCCTTCAAGGCACGCTGCAGCCGCATCAAATTCTCGGCTGCCGTCATCCCGCAGGTGGCCGTCGACTGCAGGAACTGTGCCTTCCAGGCCTGCCACTCTATGGCGTCGCCAGCGTAAGGCGGCAGGTCCTTGGCGCTGGACTGCCGGGCGATGAGCGACGCCATCCGCTCATCCTCGGGGTGGGAGCGGGGTGTACCGCCGGCCTGGGACTGCCGGAGGGCGTCGGCAAACATGGCCGTCACCTGGGCGAGAGGGACACTCCCCTGGTTCACCCAGTCCCGCGTCTGCCTTGCTGCCTCGTCTGCGCGGTTGAAAGCCCCGTATCCCTCCATGGGGGGCTGCGAGGGGGAGTCTGCACTCGGGGGAAACGCTGGGAACTGGGCGGGCCCGCGGGTCCCGCCGGGGTAGCTGTACTGCGGCTCTGGTCCACCTCGCAGCGTCGCGACGCCTGGGGAAGCGCCGTCCGTGAGTGGATCAGCCGCCTGGTTTTCCGTCCCGGTTTGAGCCCTCGCTGCACGGCTCGAGCTCCCGATGGCATCGCTGGGCTGGGCTGTAGCTGGTGGCACAGTGGCGTGTGTGGGTACGCCCGGGGGCGCCGGCGTCGGCGTCGGTCCGTAGTCCAGCCGCGGCGCGGTGGTGTGCGTCTCCGCCGAGTAGCCCAGGTTCCGCCCGAAGCCGCTAGATGGCGCCGCCGTCGGCGGGTACTCCGCCAGTGGAGCTCTGGCGTGCGTCTCCGCTGTGTGGTCCAGGTTCCGCCCGAAGCCGCTAGATGGCGCCGCCGTCGGCGGGTACTCCGCCAGTGGAGCTCTGGCGTGCGTCTCCGCTGTGTGGTCCAGGTTCCGCCCGAAGCCGCTAGATGGCGCCGCCGTCGGCGGGTACTCCGCCAGTGGAGCTCTGGCGTGCGTCTCCGCTGTGTGGTCCAGGTTCCGCCCGAAGCCGCTAGATGGCGCCGCCGTCGGCGGGTACTCCGCCAGTGGAGCTCTGGCGTGCGTCTCCGCTGCGTAGCCCAGGTGTCGCCCGAAGCCGCTAGATGGCGCCGCCGTCGGCGGGTACTCCGCCAGTGGAGCTCTGGCGTGCGTCTCCGGTTGCCAGGCTGCAGGTGAAGCGGTCCGCGGAAGGCCCTTCAGCGTAGCGATCAGCTCGGCAATCTGTCGGGCGCTGTCCTCCTGCAGCTTCTGGTTGCGCCGCCTCTCAGCTCGTAGCTCGAGCTGCACCTGCCGGAGCGTGTCCTCGCTCGAAGCTTCACTTCTCGACGAGGCGTCGGCCGTGGCAGGGGGCGTCTGTGGCGGTGACGCGCCGGAGGGGCCAGCCAGTAGGTCCGCTCGGGGGTCAGAAGGGGCCAGGGGGGCGGTAGGCTGAAGTCCGGGGGGCGCGGCTGCGGCCGCCCCGGTTGGTGTGGGATCGTCGCTTCCTTGCGATGAGTCCCCGTCAGCGCTGTTCTTCCCGGAGCGCAGTGAAGGTGACATCTTCCACGGAGAGATCCGGCGGCGAAGGACCACTTATGTATCAGACAGGAGTGTATGACACACAAGACTGCAAAATAGGGCCGGTGATCCCAATCCGTGGTGGCTGAAGGCGTCTTCCTTCAGTGGCGTCGGGGCGTCGAGCGGGGCGTCGAGCGGGGCGTCGAGCGGGGCGTCGAGCGGGGCGTCGAGCGGGGCGTCGAGCGGGGCGTCGAGCGGGGCGTCGAGCGGGGCGTCGAGCGGGGCGTCGAGCGGGGCGTCGAGCGGGGCGTCGAGCGGGGCGTCGAGCGGGGCGTCGAGCGGGGCGTCGAGCGGGGCGTCGAGCGGGGCGTCTCTGTGGCCGTTGTAGCTGGTCCGATGCTAGTACTCGTCCTTGCTGTAGAATCCGGGTCTTGTCGTAGGGGCAGAGAGGTCCGGGGTGAGGCGAGGGTCAGAAGAAGATGAGAAGGCGAGTAGATTCAGAAGTCGGAGCGAGGTAGAAGGCAGAGCAGAGAGAAGTGTTGAGCTGGTGGAGGTTGCTGGCTATCTGCCCTTCCAAGGGACTGTCGCCCGTTTTATAGGACCCCGGCGGCCTTCGCTGGCCGAGCGACGTTCACACGGGCCCGCTTTCTCTTTGATTCCTGGAATCGAGGCCCGTGTCTGTTACGTGCCCGCGGCCCGCCGCCGGGTTGGCTACCGCCTCTCGGCCGGTACTTTCGGGCTCTTGGTCGAACGCGACCCCGGCCTCTCTTTGTTCAGGCACGGTTCCCAGAATCGAGCTTGTGGAACGCTCGGGCAGCAAACCACGCTATGACGGCGCGCGGCCCTTTGCTTCGGGTCGCGGCCGAGCGTCCCTTCACGTATAAGCACGATTCTCATAACCGTGCCCGAATTAAATGCTATGCTCTTAATCCACCAGCTCTCTCAGTATACTTCTCTGCCCGTGCCCCCTAGCCAAGCTCCGATGTTTTATTTATTGTTTATCATTTTTACATACATTTACATTTACATTTCTTTTACATTTAAATTTCATACATAGATCAGTTACAGTTTATACACATTTGACATATTTCTCATAAATTCTCATTTTAATTTTAAATTTTTATTTTATAATTCTATACGTGGGTGACTGCGGCCGAGCCCGGAGCAGTACGTCCGTCACAATTATGGTCTTTTGTTTTCGTTTATTGTGTATGTATTATCTTACAATATTTCTTTATATTTACTTTATATATATTCTATGTATAATATGGAGCTCGTGGGATTGCACCACCCTCCCCGAGATCTGGAATAAAAATTTAAAAAAAAAAAAAAAAAATTAATCTCTGAGTTTGGTTTAGCTATGCATAAACTACCACGATAGAACCTAAATTATGAATGTATATCAAAATGTAGAGAAAGGGAAAAAGTCTATATATGTCAAATATCAAATAATTAGTAATCCGAAATACTAATACTAATTGAAAATACTCAAAATATTTATAAATATTATAATATCAATCATAAAACGGGAATTGAACCCGTGCCATCTGATGTCCGGTCAGGTGCTCTGTATCCACTGAGCTATGTCGGCTTATTTCCAACCCGCCAAATGATTCAATATGTACTAGTACCTCAATCAACAATTACTGCGTATTATATTTTTTCACCTGTAAACAACAAACTTTATTTTTGTAGGAAAGGCTTTGTTAGTGCTAAATTTCTCACTAGATGGCGTCGAGACATAATATCTTCATTTATTGGTGAAATATTTTTGACTTGTCAAATACTATTATTTTTTAATGATAAACTAACGTTTATAAGACAAGGTTTTATGCATAGCATGAAGGATAACATAATATGTCAAATAAATTTTTTTTGCATCCAATATAAAGTTTACTTATTACGATTTATTTGTATTCTCTTGAAGACCATACTAGGCTTATGCCCGTATCACGGTAGTCGTACGTTTCTTTTTGTTAATGGGAATACCGCATAAGAGTTCCAACTGCTCCCAACCGTCTGGAGTCAAATAGACTATGGAATCCCCAATTAAGATATTTTGTGAGGCTGAATGAAGTGGGTAGGTGAACTACCTGGTAATTAAGATCTGGTCACCAAAAACGGCAAGAGCATTGTTTCAATTCTGAATAGTGGTCTTACACCTGGGCGATACTGAGAGTATCTTCCCCCCTGGAACGTGTCACAAGTAGACTATGTATTGTTTGTAAAGGAATAATTTGTGAAATAACACAAATTAATCAAAATGAAATTTGAACCGGCGTCCTTCAGATTGCTAACACGGAAGCCGTCATTATTAGATTATAATGTAATAACAAGAATAATAATAGTATGTAGAAAAAAAATTAAAATCAATAAAAAATGGTTTGACTGAGAATCGAACCTTCTTTCCAAGGGACTAGAGTCAACCGCGCGAACAACCTCACCAGATGCCGATCAAATAGGAGTCCTTTACACGTTATTAAAAAAACCTGGAGAAGACTCGGATCAATTGCTGGCAGAATGTACACATTACAATTTTTCCTTTCAATTGAAACACTTAAAATAATCAACATGTCAATGGCTGAATCTATTATAAAATATGGATTAACAACACGGGGAAATACTACTGAAACCAATCTGAAATAAGTCCAAGTTGTACAAAACCCTATTGTAAAATTACTAGTCGTCCCTAATATTTTCAAACAAAGACATAATACACCGTTGCTGTTTCAGAGTGCCAAAATTTTACCTGTTTAGGCTATACTATGGCAAAAAATTAAAATTCAGCAAATATTTACCCCGCAGCTTAAAGAGAAATTAGAACATAAATACAGCACTAGATTCACGCGCAATGACGGGTTAATAGTTCCGAATTTTAATAATAAGTACGGACAGAGAACGTTTGAATACAACATACCGAAAATATTTAATTTATTACCTGACACTATAAAGCAATGTAAGTCTATGAATAAGGTTAAATATATGATGAAAAATTGGCTATCGGAAAAAAATATTTACTTTAATATGTATGAAAAATTGTATGAAAAAATGTTGAATCTGTAGATATAAGATGTAAATTATAACTTCTAAAATGTATATGTAACTAAACTTTAAGCACCTGTTGACAAGCCAATTCAATTGGCTTAGCAGGACTTGTTTGTTGATATGTATTAACTATTCATTAAATAAATAAAAATCGTATTCTAACTGCTGGAATGTCATCCAATTTTAGAAACATGCGTATATGCCCAGCTCGATGGGAGGTGGGTTAGTTTCCGCTTCCAAGATTTGCATTAATTCATTACCTTAAACAAAAATGAAATTCAAACAGATGTGTTTAAAAAGCATAATAATAATAATAATAATTGTATGACTTGTACAGCGCCGTTTTTGTACAAAATCACCTCAAGGGCGCTGTACAAATTTATAATACATTTCTACAGTGATCTATGTTATTACTAACTATTTATGGAGATAATATACAGTACAATACTTACCTGGTAGGTCACTTGAGATTAACACTTAATTAACATTATCTATACTGTTAATTAAGTTATTTGGTACTTACAACGCTTTTATTTTAGCCATAAATTAGAAACCCTTTCAAGATAGACATTGGCGTAAAAACAACTTCAGTTAAATATAAAATATTTATCATATTCCACAAAACGGCATAGGCAGACAGTCTATGTGGCGTTATTACCTATGCATTTGACTCTTCTTCGGAAGTTAAGGGTTCGATTCCCGCAAAAGCGCTAATGTATAACTATCTTAAAGGTAATTCTTAAAAAAACATAAAATAACTGACACAATGACGGCCGGCATAGTCCAGTGGTAACGCATTGGACTGCCATTCCGAAGGTCGCGGGTTCGAATCCCGGCGTAAGCAAATAAATTTTATTTGATTAATTTGTGTTATTTCACAATTAATTAATTTCACAATTAATTAATTAAAAAAATATAATATAGTATATTTGCGGCACGTTCCAGAGTGGAAGATACTACCAGTATCGCCCTGGTGTAAGACCACCATTCAGAATTGAAACGTTGCTCCAAATGGCTTTAGCCGTGTTTAGTGACTAGATCTGAATAGCCAGGTACTTCCCCACCTTCCTCTTTCCCTTCCCCACTTACCTTCAGCCTCACAACATCCCCCAATTGGGGATGCCATAGTCTCACTGGCTCCAGACGGGAGCAGTTGGGACTCTTGTGAGGTATTCACTATAGTAAAAAAAAAAAAAAAAAAAATCTAATTCTTCATTAGCGAAATTTAGATACAGGATTTACGACATAGTTGGAAAATTGAAAATAACTGGACTTTGTCTCAGGAATGGTATATTTAATTTAAGAGTATGACAGCTTAAAAAGGTAAGTTTTTAGTTTAGACCTGAATTCTGTTGGACTTGTTATGGATCTTAAGTTCCGGAGGGAGTTTATTCCAAGCCTTCGGCCCAGATACTCCGAAAGCGCGATCACCAAACTTAGTATTTGGCTTGCGCTTAGGTTCTATCAGTCTGCCTACAGCTGATGATGTTGCTGATCTTATATAAACAGTAATAAAAAATTAAAAAAATATGAACTGAACGGTAAACATAGATATAGAAAATGTAAAAAAATAATATTAAAAACTAAAATGCAAAAGTATACCTATTATAAGACTTCACTTTATAGGGGCGGTGAAGATATTCCAAGAAATACCGACCAATATAAAAGTATACCTATTATAAGACTTCACTTTATAGAGCGGTGAAGATCTTCCAAGAAATACCGACCAATATAAAAGTATACCTATTATAAGACTTCACTTTATAGAGCGGTGAAGATCTTCCAAGAAATACCGACCAATATAAAAGTATACCTATTATAAGACTTCACTTTATAGAGCGGTGAAGATCTTCCAAGAAATACTGACCAATATAAAAGTATAACTATTATAAGACTTCACTTTATAGAGCGGTGAAGTCTCCAAGAAATACCGATCAACGTAAAAGAAAAGGAAAAATGTATTAGAATTTGAAAAGAAGTGATGAAATATATTATGAATTTATTCCGTTTAATTTTTAAAAAGTAGATAGTGTATATTTTAAAGCTACAGTGCTCATAGTGGAAATGACGTTATAACTTGAATACATTTTCCGATATTAAAAATTGATATCAACCACAGACATAGGAATTAATAGACGAGAAGATAATGGCGAGGGGTAAAATCAACTGTTGAAGAACGAAGGGAGTAAGGCTGACTGTGATTCGTCAATAAATCAATCTGACAGTAAATAGGCATCTCGCATTATAATATCACCATTTACTTCTTAAAAGTAAAATCTGCTTTTGAATGAATAGACATTTTTACATGGGAGCGCAAATTACTCGCCACGTTATGAACAAATTTGCGAAGTCCAAATTCGGCAAAAAAATTCGGTTCTATTTTCAGAGTCGAATATTTCGTTTAAGTATTTAGTTAAGACACTTTTATAAATGTTCATAATTTACTTCCCAGTAACCAACCAGCTTTGTGTTTCGCGTCCAGACGTTTCTCGATGTGATAGTATATGTTTCTAAAACTGATCTATATTATACGATGTGAATATGCTTAAAATAAAGTAAAATAATGCTTATATATGGAATGTAATACGACAATTGGGTTTATTCTCTTTTTCACATCTATTTTTACAAGTTTTCATAGTACAAGTCAACATTTTGCCGTGTTATTTCGTAAAATGAACCGATGATGCCTCGACCATAGTTCGCACAAGAATGATGACGTCACGTTTTCAAATTTCACTTGAGGCCATATACGAGCACAGCCGGCTCCAATGGAACCGGTATGGGGAGTGGGGATAATACGCTTTTAATCACTTAGGGCAGCTCTACTAATATTCATATGTCTATGATATCAACAATTTATAACATATATGAAGGAGAGGAACACTGAAATGTTAAAAGATGTTATGATCGGTAATCCAAAGGCTAACCTAGACAATTTTCAATCAATGGACCAAGCTTTAAAATTAAAATTAAAAACTAAATAAAAAGGTGAAAAAAATGTTAAGTTTTGAATGCATGTTTTTCTTGCTATATAACATCATAATATTTTTACATAACTCGACCTTTTTCGATGTAATCTGTTATAATTGATTGTTATCTGGCAATATTTCAGGCTAACTGGGAGATTTATTTCTAATTTTGGGATGATACAGACTCTGGGCATTGGCTTACACAAATTGGATGCACATTTTTAACAATTTGAAACATGACTCATATTTTTAAATTGTTCCACGGCTATTATTTTTAGATTATACCTGAGACAGAGGCTGCGCGTATTTTGCAGCGGCAGATAATTTACAATAAATTGTTGTGTTTTTTAAACTGCATTTTCAAAAACCGTTGCGACTTTTTTTTATATTAACTCCACACAGGAGGCCCTGAAGAAAATAATTTCCCTCAGGGCCTATGTCATCTTTGGGGATATTGTGTGGAGGGTCTTTTTGTGGAGAGGAAGGAGTGAACATGGGTCTTGAAGAGTCCCATGTTGTAGGAGGGAGGAAACACAGAGGCCGGCAGTTCGTTCCACAGCCGAGCTGTTGAACCTAAGAACGAATCGTAGAAGCGACCCGTTCTCATGTGACAAATGTCAACCGTGTACAAATGTTGGGCGCGCGTTTGGCGTGTATCCCGACTACGCACCGGTGCCGAAGGGATCAATGACGCTAGTTCCTCAGAGCATATTTTAATATTAAAATCATTATTAATTGATGGGAAATTGAGTTCTGCAGAAGAAGTAAATCTCAAAAGAAAATCTCCTAATGAAACTCGGATACATGATACAAGAGCCTCAAAAAGGGATATACGAGATGTTCCAAAATTCAAGACAAGTTTTGGCCAAAGAAACCACATATATCTGGCAACCAAACTTTACAACCCTTCCTCCAAGTTTGAAAAAGATAGAAAAGAATCAAAACATGGGTGAAAGAAATTAATGCAGACATACTAGAAAATGTATTAAAAACATCATAGAAGCTAAATAACAGAAAATCAAAGAAATCTACCAGTCCGCCTCAGCACAGGACTACCTAGTGAGGAGGACTAAGAAGAAACTATATGAATGAAATATTATAGATTTTTATATAATGTAACTCTCATCAAACCTTATTAAATAGACACTAATAAAATAAAAAAAAATAAAAAAATAAATAAAAAAAAGTAAATCTACGAAAAGAATTAAAACAAATTTTCTTAAAGTGTTTGTAATTAAAACTACACAATATTCTGAAATAAGTTAGGTTAAACGATGAGGCATGCTTTTAAAAATAATATACGTTATATTTATCATAATCTTAAATATTGAAAATATTCGAATAGTTGTATCTCAGAGTTATAATTTAACCCTTAACTGCATAGTGTAACACATCTGATATAATTAGGTTTTTTTTTATTTCTTATTCATTTTGACATCTGTTAGTGGGTTTTGGTATTACAGTATTGTTTTTACATTATTTCTGTATAATAATGTTGTCGAAAAATTACAATAGATGATACACAATAATTTGAAATTTTGATTTTAAACTTGACAGTTGGAGGTTACAGATTGTGTGCATTTTGATGTACAGTATTAAATCAAAAAATAGTGTTTTTTCGACGTGTTGGATCGTAATTATATTATTTCACAAATAATAAGGTATGTTTATGTGTTTTAAATATAAATTTCATGTGTATTATGTATTTTGACAGTCTAAATATGACAAAACGTTATTATATCATATATGTAACACTATGCACTGAGACCATATATTTTACATTTGTATTTAGTCATTACTAATTATAGCATAACGTTGTTTCAAAATGGCAAAGAGGGGTTTATCCAAAAATGAGTTGGACGAAATAATTAATCGCTTATCTGACAGTGAAGATGGAATGGATTTTACGGATGATGACAGTATAGCTGATCAAAATTATTCCGTCGTAGAAAATTACGATTCAGATGATCAAAGTGAACCTGAAGATATCCGGTTGAGAATCATCTACCAAATAATGTTGACGGTGATAATCTACCTAATGTTTTATCTAGTGGCCAAACTGATATTACAACGACAACGCCCATTTCGTCTACTTCAAAAGTTGTGAAATCGTCAATTTTGTGGAGAAAAAAAACCAGCAGCTTGAAGACTCCGACATGGAATTTACAGGAAACGGGCAATTGCCCTCGGATGTGATGGAATTGGAAACACCATTCGATTTTTTTAAATATTTTTTTACGGCACCGGTGCAAAGTCAGGAAACACGCCAAACGCGCGCACAACATTTATACACGGTTGACATTATTTATCAGTTTCCTTCCAACTACAGCATGGGTTTCTTCAAGACCAATGTTCACTCGTTTCTCTCCTCAAAATACCCCCCACGCATCATCCCCTAAGATGAAATAGGTCCTGAGGGAAAATTATTTTTCTCAGGGCCTCCTGTGTGGAGTTAATGTGTAATTTCGAAATGTGACGCATCCGATGTAAAAGTTTTTGATTCTGCTCATTCCTACCTGCAAGGAAACCAATTATTTTTTTACATTAATGTATGAAATATGTATTTTTTATGTGCAATCCCAGATTTTATGCTAGCGCTAAGCGTGGTTTTCTATATCCATCGATAAATTATTTGGCCGATCTCAATATCTCTATTTCTAGTATGATAAACTTTCGTCAAATATAAAATTCAACCAACAATCTACATAAATATCGTGATATAATAAAATATATTGAAGTTTTATTTATTTGATACATGTTACTTATTTGAATATTAATAACACTGTCGCGACGACTCGCCGCAAAAAGTTACTTACAATAGTCTAATTACAAATGAAAATAACAAAAAATGTACGTCACTGGGCTGACATTAGGATACTCAATTTTGACATTGAGTGGACCTTCAGTGCGAAAAGTAAATAATAAAAAAGTGGCAGTCTACGCGCAAAATGGCTTATCTTTAAGGATTAGACAGTGTTCGCTGTTTATTTACCTTTTAGACTAGAAAGAGCGAATAATAGATTCACAGACTAAATTTATGCTTTATTGAAAGCAGGAAAAAAAACTGAAAGTAATATCTACATAATAAACATTTTCAACTAAATTTATTTAAGTGATTTTTTTATGTAAATCCAAACTGTGCAGATCTTGGGAGACTATGACATAGAACAATATAACTGACATAAAATATTATATGTGTTTAAATAATAATTACTCTGAATTCGCCATCCTCATTTTGGAAACAATCATTCTTTTGATGTAAATTCATTCAGCTAACCCATTGGGCGCATTTTGCATCCATGCTCCAAAATTAATAATAATAACACCCTAATACAGGAGTTCCCAACCTTTTTGTACTCTAGAGCACATTCTAAAATATCGGTAGGGTGGCGGGCTTCACCTATTTTTAATCGACAAACTCGGGGCAGCAATCGCAATCAAAATGACAACAACGCGGTTCCAGGCGGGGAATGCGTTAATGAATGGGGAAAGAGTTCTATTTGCACATCACTCCTTGTACACGCAGAAAACCCGAAGTGAACGAACGCCACGAACTGAGCCGATGAACGCCGAAGGCGCCAAAACACATGGCACATGACTCTGCCAACTCTGTCTGTCAGTGAAAGCAATAAGCATGGCCCCGACAGCCAAACTGACAGTAGTCACGTGCTCGTACTGTCCCGATCGGTTCGGCGATCATTGGCTCACTTCGGGTTTTAGGCGTGTACAAGGAGTGATATGCAAATAGATCTCTCCGTTCCAGGCTAGGGTGAAGAGTGCAGTCTGGCTCGCTGCTAGACAGGTTGCGACAAGTACTGTCAGCAAAGGAACCACTCATACATACAATATCGCAAACATACGAACGTATTTAATAAACCTAAGCACTCAAAAAAATAAAACTATAACAAATAAATAAAAATAATTCACATTTTTAGTTAATGTTTATGAAAAAAATATTTAACTGTCGAATAGTGGCGGGCACATACTAATCGTTCCGCGGGCGCCATGGTGCCCGCGGGCACGGGGTTGGGAAACCCTGCCCTAATATAATAGAAATTCCTTCTTCTTCTGGCGCTAGTAAAATTAGAGTGTAAATGTTAATTGTAAGTTTCTACAAATGTAAATATATATGTCATAAAGATAGTAGTTATAGGCCTTAGTCGTAACACAGTACTTATAGTCCTTGGTCATAAGTCACTAGATATTCGTCTTAGATGTAAGTCAGTAGTTCTAGTATTAATTATTTAATAAATATATTTGTACAGCGCCCTTGAGGTTATTTTTTGCGAAAACGGCGCTATATAAATTACCAAAAAAAGGGTTACAATTTTTACATACAGATACAACGGGCCTACAATTCGATAACTTTGAAATTATAAAAGTGTTAATAGTCAATTAAAAACAATTTTTCTAGTAGTTATCTCTTTCATTTATTTTCGCTTTGATAATATTTTTGATTTTGTGTTTTGTATTTTTATTTTTGTCATTTATACATCTTAGTTACTTCTTGATTTGTTAATGTTAAATTATTTTTAAAAAAAAATTATACTTTTAATAATAACTAATTATTCACCTTTCACTGAAATGATTTTGTAAATATGTACTTATTTGTTATTATATTATCTATTTTTAAATTAGTTAATTTTCCTGACGAAGAAGATAATTTAGATTATTATTGATCAAAAGTGGTGTAAATAAATTATTTCATTTATATGTGAAAATATCAATGATATATTTAGAATCTCTTCAAATTATTCGTAATGCGTTTAAAAACTCGATTGGAGGCAAATGAATTGATAGGTTTCCTAATAAACTAGGAAAAACTACTAAAATAGGAAAGTATTATCACGATTTCGGAACACGTGTTCATAAAATTAATAATATATTAGCATTTCGGTGAACGAACACGTGTTCCGATATTTTTGGAATTTACTAACAGTTTATCAGGAAACGGTCTGCAATCCCGTCTTTAACCGGATTTCCAATAATTTGAAGATATTTTTAATAAATTAGCAGTACTCATTTTTCTTCGTGTAATTAAATGAAGGGTATCAATATTGGTCTGAGTATCAACAGTACGAACGTACTCGGGAAATTGGTATAAAATCATCAGTAGTTACTATCGATCCGATATCGTAAAGTTATCGATTTCACTGTGCTAGACCCCCAGGGCACTTGATATTGTAAAATCCACAGGGGCGTTCCTGTTGAATCTCAGTCCCTTTGGCAAACTTGTAAACCCGGCAACTAACATTTCCCTAACCCTTTCTGTTCTGTTCGATAGATTGGCTGTGGTGGGTATTACATCACGATATAATATATCGTGATATTCATTTCATAAAATTATACGTATTTATTATATAATTTATTAATATTTATTATATAAAATATCAATGAAAGATATTTATATTTGTTTTTTTTATCTGTGTATAGCGTTGTATGTTTGGAACACATTTTAAAAATGCATAGCTCTTGGTATGATGGATTTCTCTGACTATTAATTACAACTATGCTGACCATTAGAAAAATAAACATCTTCGTTTTAATTTTTGAGAAATTATTAACTTCTCATAATAGAGAGTTTCCATTTCTAGAGAGTTTCCGTTCATTCTTAATTAAGTAGTATTTTTACAAATTATATTTTCCTTTAGAAAATAACTATCACTTTTTAAATATATCTATTTGAATTTCAATTTTTATTTCGTGACTGAATGAATAAATAAATGAATGAATGAAGTGGAATCTTGGAATTAGAAATTCCCCCCTTCTCGATATCCGTTTGAGCTGAAACTCGGCAGACAGACTCTTTGTCGATGACAATGCATTCTATCAACTTATGGAGGAATTGGATGACATACTTAAATTATAAATATACTGTAATTTTTCATCTTTTAGCATTTAGCCTTCTGTGACTCGGACGTAAGGCCGACCAAGATAAAGTGTTATGAACAGATGGTGACCTTTTTGAAGAGGCTGAGAGATAAGAATTTTGGGAACAAAAGTAATTAACAAAAAGTAAACATTTTCTTTTGGTAAGTAATTACTACCAGAAAGGGAGAAGAGCTATGTTTCTTTTTTAGTTTATCTATTGAATTTTTTGACACGGACCCCTGAACAGTTGAACAGTTCGCCCAGGTGGTCTCTACGCCACTGGATAGACACACAAATAGTGTAGTTAAATACTGAACGAAAGCATTACACCAGGGTGATACCAAACGTATCTTTAATTTTTATCTAAAAAATGTACATGTGGAATTCGTACCCACAGGCTTTTAGTATTGGGAAACAGAGGTTAAATTTTTTCAATGGCACAAAAAATATTTATTGGAAATTAACACTTGTTTGTCCTTTTTAAATATTCGTTTAGCAACTGCATAGCGAACGTGGAATCTATGCACTTTAAATATTGACAGTGGCATCGTATACGTGTACCGTATCGCAGTACAATGGCCGCGCTGTTTTCAATAGAATTTATTAGGAAACACTTATCTCGCCGATAGCGGATAGCGGGGGACAAAGAGAAGAAAAAACGCCACGCAGCCATTGACACGCTGACATTGAAACACATTCAAATGTCACCTGAATGACTAATAGGTACAACTGGCTAACGCAGGGCTGCCACTGTTGTCAGGTCGCAATCGTTCCGTATTCATCCGACTTTTTAGTGTAACTCCTATGGCCAGTTGCAGGTACTATGGCCAGTTGTAATATGGACAATACGGCCGGTAGAATTATGGCACATTATACCATGGTCAGTTGCACTGCCAGTTGTACGGTGGTCAGTGAAACTATGATCATTTTACATATCAATTACGGCCAGTTTTACAATTGCCAGTTGTAAAACTGGCCAGTGTGCAGTGCAACTATGGCTAATTTTACAATGTCCAGTGAAACTATAGCCAGTTTTACAATGTCCAGTGAACGTATAGCCAGTTTTAAAATGGCGAGTTGTACGATGTCCAACGAAACTATGCTCAGTTTTACAATGGCCCGTTGCACGATATCCAGTGCAACTATGGCCAGTTTAACCCACTGAATTACTACTACTATATGACAGCTGAAATTGTCATATGGGACGTTGTTCACTAGGACTACGGCCAGTAGAACTATGTTAATATGCCCCCAAGTGCCATCAAGAAACACCCTAACAAATACCTACAAAAATGTATTACTATGAAAAGCTATCATCTTATGTGACAACCTTGCTGCAGTTTTTCATTAACTCTTTCGTAAGTGGTAAACCAGGGAGTGTTCAATTACATATAATATTCTTATTTATTTTTAATCTGTCGTGTAGACTAAGATATTCACTCATAGAGTGAAGAGGTTCCAACAAAAAAATACATGTTATTCAGTATCTGCCTCGATGTAAATAAAAATACACCTTATCGCGTCAACCTCAAATAAATACGTAAATTATTGTTTTTTATTTGTATTTTATTTTCCCTAAGCCTCCTTCCCCTCCACACTACCTTCAGCCTCGCAACATACACCAATTGGGGATGCCATAGTCTCACAGACGGTTGGGAGCAGTTGAGACTCTTGCGCGGTGTTCACATAAAAAATGTGTCCGAAGGATAAACTGGCAGAGGGATCAACTATCCAAGGGTCAACTGTCCGGAGGATCATCTGTAGGGGGGCCAACTATCGGGAATCAATGGTTGGGTCACGACGCCTTCAATCAGGCAATCTGTTCAGCCCGCGTGTAAATGAAATAGATGATTTCTATCATTCTCAATTGATCATATTTGATGAATTTTGTGTTTTTTAATATTTTAAATTTTATAATGTAATAAAACAACCTAATCAAATTCTAATATGACACCTAATAAAATACATTTCAAAAACGTCATTATATATTTTTCGATAGATGTCACTAATCTGACCGAATTTTCTACAATCAATTCGATAAATATTATTGTACTTTCATAAAAATTCTACGATTAACAAATAATAATATTTAATAGATGTAAAATGGATGTTAAAAATCAGTATCTGTATGGGTTATTACTAGTTAGTAGTGTTTTGTGACAACCTCACTTGGATAACCTATGCTAAGGTGTTGTCATGTTTTAGGAAAAGTGTTAGTATGCCGTCATAAGTAAAAACACATTTTGTAGGTTCTTGATATTCTCAAGGATACCACCCAATATTGCAGTATGGATTATTAATGCATATTACATACATTTATGATAGTTTTAGACTGCCACCACTTTGTTCCAATCCTCAAAAACACGGTCATTTTTGTATTTCGCATTTAGTTGCTAACTTCACGTTTCTTCAGATGACATTTGCAACATCTTTGACCTGGTCTGCTTTGAATTGCTTCAAAATTTGGCCAATTTGATTATGCTTTCCGTACCTATTTGCTTTGGTAAATCGATATTTCGATTTAAAATATTCATCTGATAGTGCTGCCAATGGGTATTACTGCTTTTTTACATTTCTTTGCGCGACCGATCGATATTTATCAATTAACAAGATTTTTTACAAAGTCGGCGATCTTCGTCTTAATACCATAGTAATATGTCCCTAATCCTGGGTGTCGGGCAGTTAACCCTTCAGTACTTTCATCACTTTTGTTCGGTTTGCAATGTTTTCCGTGTATTTCAAATGCGCTATTTACATTTTTTAGTTTTCCTTAAAAACAAATGCATTTTTAGAAACTAGAAACAAATTATCTTTACGGTATTCGCATTTATAATACTATTTCTAAATATTAAAATTTTAATATCAAATGAGAAAAATATTCTCAACAACCCAAACCACATTTTTAATTATTTTTTTATTCCAATCGTAGAAAAATTGAGAGAACGTGATATTTTGAAAAATCATTCGTTTTATTTGGGGAATTTGTAAAAAAACTGTTTAGGGATGTGGTAAGGAGATAATTTTATTTAAAATTTGTATTTATTTTACAATTCAAAACCTGCAAAATTGCTTTTGCAGTTTGTCAGCATGAAAGAGGTAGGTTGTGATGTCACAGCGTATATTTGGTCAGTGCAGTAGCGAGAGATCACTCCGGACCGATGCTCATGCAGTTGGTGGACGTAGATCGACGGTGAATTCCCCAGGACCCGTCGGTTGATATTGTCAGCGGCGAATCCTCCATTTCGAAGATCAACACCAAATGTAAGCGGCGATGACGTTGGTGGAGTAGTCGAGGGGATAATGTGTAGATGTGTTCAGCATTGGGGAAGACGTAGATTATTCCTGGTACTCCATTGTGAAACAAGAGAGCCGAAGGTATGATTGACCTGGTTGGCAGATGCCCGGGAGATGCAGGCCAACGATGATTTTGCAGGGCCAAAGCGCAGACCAGCAAAGATGTCGCAGAACCTGGGCGCGTGGGGAGTGCAGACCAGAAAAGATATCTAAGACCAAGGCCCTAATGTAATCCCGCGGAGTTGATGATTATTCGTAGCTTCTCCCTTAAGGTTCGTGCAACGCCGGGTATAGTGGTTCCGTAGCTCATAGGTGAGGTGGGATCCGGAGTGGGACGTGGGGAGGCTGGACGAAAAGATCTCCCCATCCAGTTGGCGATGAGCGCTCGTAGGCGGCACTCGCTTGTAACTGCTAATAATTGACTGACTGACTTTTGACTGACTGACTTTTGACTGACTAAGTACCTTGACGTTGTCGTTTTTATAGACGCAAATTCATTCAAGAATAATCCGCGCAATCGCAAGTAGATAGATGGGCCGTACCTACGATATTTCGCTACTAGGTTCTAAAGCGATTCGAGTTACACTTACGAACGTTCCCGAACATTCTGGTAGCTTACCGCTACAACTGTAACTTTTTATCTCGTGCATATAATAAAAATAAGAAATGATTTTTAAAGATAACCCGATTGTTACGCGAAATATGAAAAGATAAAATTATTGTTATTAATAAATGTTATTATGGTTATTAATTATTAATGGCATGCAGTATAAATATTTGAGGCAAACTGGAAATAATTATTATTTCTCTTTCTAACGTCAAAAAAGTTACGTATTTCCGCATGATAGAAAAAAGGTAAAAATACTTTTATAAAATATTGACGCCCGGTCATATATGACCCTAAAACGGTGGAGGGGTTACAAAATCTAATATTCTAATATTACATTTTAGTGAAAAGAAAAAGGAAAGACGTTAGAGAATAAAAAAAAATCCGGTTACTGGCTGAGTTGACATCGCGTTTGGGTCCCACCCAGGCGTAGTGTGTTTAATTTCTCGGCTGGCTAGGTCCTCCATCACAACGCAAGCAACATTTTCCGCTTACAGTGGTGGTAGTAGGAGATATTCTAATATTGTTAGGTTATTCGTAACCCGGGAATGTTTGTCTTTCTTTAAAATAAAAACAGCAGTAGATGATAATTAATGCAATTATTTAAAATGCACGTATTTAAAATTTTACCTTATCATTATACAATAATAATCTTTTTAGTCAAAAATATAAATACATGTTTATTAAATTGTGTTATTTTTGGTTTGGGGTGAGTAGGTTTTGGAAAAAAAGGTGTACCTTTAATTTTCCATTCTGTAATTTGATTTTTCATTTATTTGTGTATTCATGAATTATCAGCAGGTTGTTTTAGATAAGGTGATATGCAAGTGCTTTTTTCAAACGCACTTATGTCTACTTAACATCCTTTAATTAATTATCTCGTATTTAACAAATTCCTAGAGTAATTTACTGGCTTGCCGGCATCACATCAAACAGATCTGATGGCAGATAGAGCGAACTGCACAAGTTTAATATCTAGAAACTTTTACCAATTGCTATAAATACTGGTAGCTAATTGAAAATTTCATTGAAAACAGTTCCTAGTCTCCGAGGAGCTGATTGTTACAAGATAACCATTAACTTGTGCTGACAGAATCTCGTGCCCTTGGGACAACGAGGTTCTATCTGACGTTTGAAAAAAATATTTTTCAATCAATCTTAGTTTTATTTTTTCTTCAAAATATGTCAAACATCTATGTAAGTTCGTAGTAATTATGCAACAAAATTTTAATTAAAATAGTTAATATTTATTTTTTAGAACAACACAATGGCCTCCGTGCTCGAGAGGCAAGGCAAGCCGGATGTCGCGGGTTCAAATCCCGGCGTGCGCAAGTCATAATTAATACATTAATGTTGGTCACAATTTACTCACATAAAATAATATAGTATATTTACGTAACGTTCCAGAGTGGAAGATACTCTCAGTATCGCCCTGTTGTAAGACCACCATTCAAAATGGAGAGATTGCTTATAATGGCTTTGGCCGTGTTTGGTGACCAGATCTGAATAGTTAAGTACTTCCCCACCTTCCTCTTTCCTATCTCCTTCCCATCCACACTACCTGCAGCCTCACAACATACCCCGATTGGGGATTCCAGTCTCACTGGCTCCTGTCGGTGGGGAGCAGTTGGAGCTCTTGAGCGGAACTCAAGTAAAAAAAACACGGTTCCATTTACAATTTAAGTGCAATTTAGTTCTATCTACCATAGATAAAAAACTCCAGCAACATGGTTCCATTTCTTGAGGTGATTTTGCACAAAAACGGCTCTATACAAATCATCCACATATTATTATTATTATTGTGTTCAAACTCATTCGCTCTGGACAGCAAAGTTCCGTCCGCCGATTGTGTGAAAGTGAGAAAACAAATGAAAAATGACATTTATGAAAAATTGAACATGCCAAATGTATTGTAATTTAAATATCTTTAGGCTTAAGAATATTCCATGCAAAAAACATGGCATTTTGCAAGCAACTAATTAAAACAATCTGGTGCTCTGAGTTTGGCTGATTTTCAAAGCAATGGTTCTACCTGTTTTTTGGATGTTTTTTTTTTTTACTTAGAACATTCTTAAACATAACGATGATTTTAATTACTTTGCGTTTTACATGTTTTTTTCACAAATTACAAGAGTTAGTATTTTGAACCTCAATATCTCAGTTTCACACCAACGGCACATAGAACCTTGTTGTTCCAAGGGAACGATCTCTTGTAAAGACATTTATCTTAGTTGGCTTCAATTATTACAATTCCCAAGGTTAAATGTGGGATGCTTACGATTGCATTTTACACCGTTATACTTAGGTAATGCACGCAAGTACAGGGGCGTGACGGGTGCCGTTCATAAAGGCACACAAAAGCCCTGCCTACCCCACCTCACCCACCCCACCCCACCACCTACTCACATAAAAATATTAATAATTTTTAATTATTGCAGGAAAACAGTCTACACTTTCAAACACGTCGCGCGATGTAATGCCTCGATAATAATATAATGACGAAAAAATAAAAATAATAATAATATTTGTCTAATTTTTATAGCACCGTTTTCGTGAAAAATCACCCCAAAGGCGCTGTACAAATATATTTATTAAATAATTAATACTAAAACTACTGACTTAAAACTAGTGACTTGAATCGAAGACTTATATATAGTGACTTGAGACTAATGCGTAAATATTAGGATTTTCACGAACACGTGTTCCGACATAGTGATAATATAATCGTAATTTACTAAAAGTTTATCAGGAAATTATTTATTCATTCGTTAATGTCTGCAGTCTCATTTTTAACCGGATTATGAATAATTTTAAGAGATTCTTAATAAATTGGCAATACTCATTTTTCTCAGTGTACAAGGCATCAAAGGCAGAAATTAAGAATGGCAAAAAGGGTAGGGTCACATAGGTAACGATCGTAACGATTCATTTTTATGTACAAATATTTCGTATAACTTCGTTCACTTGAAATTCGCTTGACGAATGAAAACTTATTTCTATTATCGGAAAACTTCATCCGGGATAATTGTAAATTGCGAAAAAATTAGCTGGAAAAATTGGTAGGGAAATTATGAAAAAAAATTCTATAATTAACTTTTTCTCAACAGAAATAAGGTTCTTTTTTGAAAATATCAGGGGGCGCCACTTCCCTTTAAAACAATCCTAAACTGTATTATGTTGGTTTTCTTTCACGTGCCGTCGAAAATATGTGGAAATTTAATTTTCTTTAATTGACTTGTTATATGCATAAATGAAGCTGTTATTTGATTATTTTATGTGGCCTAGGTAATCCCAACTAACATCGGCAAAAGTAGCTTAGATATTTTTGCAGTTTTTCCTAATGCGTACCCTGATTGAAAAATCTGTGCACGCCACTGCACACATACATGTTTAAATATACTTGTCTCACGTAATGAATGATCTTGACCGAATATAAATCAGGTACCTTCTCAATTTAGCATAATTTATATGATTTAGTGAAGTATCGAACATTTTATAATATATTGGTTCCATGACAACTGAGTACAATCACAAATCAACACAATTCTGTGTTGTTGTGTGATATAAAATCATTAAAAGTGATGAATAAACTGCCTTATAAACCTAGACCAACGTAACCTATTTAACCTAGCTTTTAAAGACATTGTATGTTGATTTGTCACATTACCTTTTTGAGGTTGTCCGGTTACCTTTGCTAAGTAAATAAAGTTGTAATAAGTACATACATATGCCCTAAACTAAAAACGGAAGAGATACACCGATATAACTTGTGGTCATGTCTGTGTGCCTGAAGTAAGGTACATTTTATCTCACTTTCTTTGAAAATGATCAAACATTTTCAACCACCAACATACTTTTTTTTAACAGTAAATCAATTTCGTTGTTCGGTCTGGTGCACACTGCCCAAGAATCGAAATGTCTGTGTGTAATTCAATTTGGAAAGCATTTGGAACCATTTATTGAATAACCAACAGCTCTGTTACCGGTCATCCCAAATGGTATGGATTTAGCGGGGGTACCCGGGTTCCAGGTTCCAGGACCCATCGCCTTGCACCGCAGCGGCAGGAATAGATCATTTGTCCGTTAATTATGGACACACAGTCCCTAGATTCCCTAGATACCCACCTCTCATACCCTTTTCCTCCCCAGAACTTCATATCCTTCCTTTCCTTAAAAACACCCTCCACACAGCATCCCAAAAGATGACATAGGCCCAGAGGGAAATTATTTTCCTCATAGCCTGTGGGGTTAATGGAATTTTTTTTAAGTCGAATTATTGAAAAACTAATAATATTAGCTATTTACTCAATTTATATTTGGATCAGTAATTGAATTGATGTTGCGGGGCGTAAATGGAGTATAAATACAACTATCAATGCGGTAATTGCATCTTGTTCGTGTAAACTATATATATATATTTATATATATTTCTTTATTTTACTGTAGGTACACACCTACTGATTATTCAGCATCTCTTCTACTAAAAGTCACCGACCGCAACTCTTTTATATCACAATTATGGGGATTTTTATTCAGTGACTTTAATATCAGGATGAGCTCATTAATATTATAGATTTAAGAGAGGCGTAGCAAGTCTAGTGAATTGGTAGATCCAGTCAAACATATTGACCGGTCGGTGGCCGAGTTGACATCGCGCTTGGGTCTCACTCGGGCGTAGTGTGTTCAATTCCTCGGCTGGCTAAGTCCTCCATCACAACACAAGCAACACTTTCAGCTTACTGTGGTGGTAGTAGGAGATTTTCAAATATTGTCAGGTTATTCGTAACCCGGGAATGTTTGTCTTTCTTTTAAAAAAAAAAAAATAAAATAAGCAAAAATTTTAGCAAAGGTTACCTACAATTCATCACTCCAGCAAAGACTTGACCGCGGCAAGAGAGCTGTCCATCATCCGGACAAGCGGCAGAATGATCTCACCTTATTGTGTTGTCATGGACGGGTGTTATTTTTTTTGGAGTTGTAAATATTTACTTTATTTATTTTATTTTTATTTATTAATTTTTTTAAAAACATGACATATTACATATTACAGTAATCTTTGGCTGTCCAACTAGGAGATTAACCTGTTTTAGGACAGTCAGAAATAGGCAGATTTATTAAATGCGATTCTTGTTTTGTCTAGTGTATTGACTTTTACTTAATTATTGCACTTCATAAATAATTTGAAGTTTTCTTGGTTGATATAAGAAGTTGTTAACTATATATTTTAAATAATATAAACGTAGAGAAAAGACTAAAAGAATATTCAAATATGATAATTCAAAAATAGCAATATAGTAAAAATATTTTGACATGTTAGTTTGTCACATTGAAATTTTACTTTTTAATATAATCCATGCTTTAACTTCTAAAGAATATGGAAGCATAATTTTATATTTCTTCAAATTTTGCACTTTTATTATTTCATTAATAATTTGATTGGAATGTTTGTCTTTCTTTTATAAAAAGAAAGACAAACATTCCCGGTATACAAATAACCTGACAATATTTGAAAATCTCCTACTACCATCACGTGATGGAGGACTTAGCCAGCCGAGGAATTGAACACACTACGCCTGGGTGGAATCCAAACGCTATGTCAACTCGGCCACCGACCGGTCAATATGTTTGACTTGCCCATGAAAAATGTTGAGAGACCGATGTATGGACGGAATTACGTATATATATAGAGACACCCATTCATAGCATTAACGATATTTTCGCGAATTAATGCGATAAATGGTGTTTTTAGCAATAAAAAAAAAGTTTTATTAGTCGCCATAATCTTGTAATGACAGATCGTAGAACGAACATGACTCACTCTACTGTAGCCAAGCTATGTTGAGTTTCAATCAATAATACAATAAAAATGTTTCAAGTGAAGATTTTGCTAATTTAATTGTTTTTTTTTCTATAATGAATGCTACATTTCTTAAAAATTAAAGCTATGAATGGGTCTCTCTACATATATCACGAAATAAAAGAAAAGTGGAGGAAAGTGAGCAATCTGTTATTTTTCCTTATTTACGAATAGAAAATGTGAAACGAACAATGTATTGATTGTAATGTCATGATATATTGTTTAACAATTTACAGGACATTTGAAAGCCAAGAAAAGGAGGCTGTGCAAATTCAGTGATTCAAGAGCTCACCGTAAAAAGTTTTTAATGGGGCAGATTTCTTAACAAACAGATTTCCTCATACTGTACTTTACAGGGGTCGGCCTGCTTTGTAGGGGCAAAAATTTGTTAGTAATTTTGTTGCCTGCTGTCCGATAGAAATTACAATTATCAGTTCCATTTTTTAAAATTAAATAATTTTATTTTTTTTAATACAGTTTCAAATCACGGATCCACCCATGCACTGACGGCCGAGATTAGTATATTTAATTATTTGATATTACTAAACAAATGAGATTCGATTATTTTTAATAGCTTCTCAATATTTGGTATTGTGGAAACAGCTGAAGAGATTCGCCGATAGAATCGTCTTTTGGGTGTATTTGTGTATCAGAAGTGATAGTAATAATAATAATTGGATAACTTGTATAGCGCCGTTTTTATGACAAATCACCTCAAGGGCGCTGTAAGTAAGCTTATATTTCCCATATGTTATCGATCAAACATTTTCAAATATCGAAAAATCAATGTCATTATCCTGAGTCAGTTTTATTTAAAATTGTCAAAATGAAGAAAACTAACCACGTATACATGAAAAAGTTAAAAATTCAAATCAAAGGAAAAATTTACAGAATACCTGTTTATTCGTGGAGGTCTTCTGTCAAATAATCGAAATTCTTTATAATATAGTTTCTATTCCACTTTCTACAATTTCACCCTTTACCGTTTCCAATGATTGAGTCTTGTATGAGAGCTTTTTGCGATCATTAGGTAATGCGCTTCAGTGACAAGTGACATTGCAATTTCCTGCGCTTATTGCATCAGGATCCCTGAGGTTTCAATCTCATTAAGTACGGATAAGTAAGGATACTTCAGCTCTTATATCCTGATGCTTTTTAGCGAACTTGCTTAGATTAATTCTGTAACAAATATCTGTGAATACCTATATCGCATCCATCATGATGAAATATCACTGAGTAGGAGTGGGACGATTTTTTTCTTCTTCACAATTCCATAGCGTTCTAGAAAAGAAAAGTTTACATTGTATTTAAATCATAGAAATAACATAGTTTAAAAAAAATCAAACAATATCTTTAGGCTCCCGGGTGCTTTGAAGTTTGAGAAAACATGCTTAATATTCGATGTTTTCAGTCTCTTTATAAAATATTCTGGTACAGTTAAGTGATGTTTATTTATGGGATTTTGTTTGGTAAAATCTATAGCTTCAGTAAATACAAGTGCCACTTATTATTTTTGTATTTATTGACATTAAAACACGTCCGCCCACAGTCCCCAACCCCGTCCTCACCTCTGTCGTGCGCCCTCCTGTATTTGCGTTAGTCGACCAAGGCCACTAAAACTCTGCCTCTCCGACGATCAGCAAAAATCAAAAAAGGGGTCTTTTGCAGTTCTCTTCAATATCTGTAACAGGTAACCGGGTCGAGTTGGTGTAGTAATCGCTCCTGCCGTCTTATGATTTTGGCATAATATAATATAATAAAAGAACACAATTATGTACAAGATCTAATCTCATAAAAGCAAAGACTTAGAATAAAGTAAGTGGATTATTTTTTGATGATCAAAAGGACAAGACTTCGGTTTACATAAAAAAGGACACAAATATTACAATATCTTGAAAACATGTATCTTTCGATGATCGGGTAACCAGGCTCTCATTTCTTGTCACATGTTACCCCTAGGTCAGACACTGTAGTTAACATGTTACCCCTAGGCCCTAGGTCAAACACAGCAGTTAACATGTTACCCCTAGGCCGTAGGTCAGAAACTGCAGTTAACATGTTACCCCTAGGCTCTAGGTCAGACACTTCAGTTAAGATATTACCCCTAGGCCCTAGGTCAGACACTGCAGTCAACGTAACCAAGGCAATAATACAATATTTTGCTTGTCAAAAAATTTGATTTTTTTTGAAAATTTTTTATAACTTTTTGTCAGTAGCACGTGTTGAAATAAGACATTTTCACAAAAAAGTATTTATTTTTTTTAACTAAGGATGGATTGTTTCACAGAATTTGAACAATTCATCAAATTTCAATGTTAATTTTCAATCATTATTTTTTTTGGTAAACTAATGTTTAAGACAAGATTTTTTTATGCATAGCACAAAGGGTAACAATTATTTTAAAAGCAATAATTATTCGCCTGAAACACTCATCCACATTGAAAAATCTCCTGATAAAAGATACACGACGCCAACGGGTCATGGGTCATTTTTTTAAACTAAGGATGGATTGTTTCACAGAATTTGAACAATGCATCAAATTTCAATGTTAATTTTCAATTATTATTTTTTTTGGTAAACTAATGTTTAAGACAAGATTTTTTTATGCATAGCACAAAGGGTAACAATTATTTTAAAAGCAATAATTATTCGCCTGAAACACTCATCCACATTGAAAAATCTCCTGATAAAAGATACACGACGCCAACGGGTCATGTATCTTTTATCAGGAGATTTTTCAATGTGGATGAGTGTTTCAGGCGAATAATTATTGCTTGTAAAATAATTGTTAATTTTCAAATTCTATGAAAGTCCAATACAAGCTCTGTTATTGCATAATTATGGACCAGTTGCTTCACTAACGAACTTGAATAGGACTTTCACAGAGCTTGAAAATAAACGTTGAAATTTGATGAATTGTTCACATTCTGTGAAACAACCCGTCCCAATTTTTTTTTTCATTTAAAAATAATATGGGTAGAAAATGTAGAAATCCAAAAAATTCCATTAACTTTTTGGAATACTTATAGTTTAACGATGCATTGTTCAAATTCTGTGAAACAACCCGTCCCAATTTTTTTTTTCATTTAAAAATAATATGGGTAGAAAATGTAGAAATCCAAAAAATTCCATTAACTTTTTGGAATACTTATAGTTTAACGAGCGAAATTAAGTCCTATTTTAACTAGACCGTTTTGGATTTCGTCTGTTTGAATTCTTTTTTGTACGTTCTGTTTCCTGTTTAAGATGAAGTGCGCGTCTCTTCTATAAAGTTTTTATTTTTCATTTAACCTGATTTTACTTATAATAAATCTATATTTTATAAACAGAATTTAAAAAAATCGAAAAAATACTTATCAAACTAATTATTTCGCTTATATAGAATCAAAAAGTGGAAAGATTGTTCATGAATTGCCTTAGAAAATCACGTAGAACCTTTCGGAAAGTGTCAAAGTTATATATCAAAGGAAACATCCTTATACCTTTGTGCCATTTGGTTTTCTATTTATGTACTGTGGCAGTGCCCTTCATTTTTTCCTGCACGTTTTGATTGATGAATTTCAATCAATTCAGGAATCCAAAAATTAATTTATTTTCATGGAGTTAGAAGGCTAATAAATTTCCTCCTAGATCCCCAAAGAACTGAACCTTGGAGGTGGAACACCTAGTGCACAAATCACTGCATTATGTGTTTATAATAACATAGATTTTAGTAATTTGCGGTTCCCGTCTAATGGCCGAGCCTGGGAACGTGCAACCTTTTCTCTGAACGTCTTCTGCTTGAAGTGTTGTTATTTCAAAGGCCATTAAGACGAAATGAATTTTGTCCATACAAACGTAATCCCTTATTTCCTTTCTGGATTTCGACACTAGTATAATTAAAAAAAAATTACATTATTTTTTACTTCAAATAATGTCAGGAATCGTTGGTTAAAGTACCTAAGTCAAGTACGTCCCTTAACACCCTGTATATAATATCGATATTGACTACTGGCGTGTCACTATGTTTTCTTTTATTTCTAAATACTTTTCTATTTGAATTTCACTTTTGTTTTCTATAGTGAATTATTGCAAATCTTTGAAGCGGAAATCAACACATTTCCCGACATCCGATAGAGCTGAAACTCGACAGATAGACTCGATGTCGATGACATAGGTGGCAATTGCGTACACATATAAGCATTTATCGCGGACATATAAGCATTTATCTGATATCGTATGATATTCCATCAGTTAATGTACGAAATAAATGTCGGTCCTTCTCGAGTAGAAGTGTCAACTCCATTTCCTGGGTAACAAGGTTCGATCCTCAGTCAAAGCAAGAAAAAAGTTTAAAAGACATTTTAAAGCTGATATATTATTTAAAAAAACACTATGTTTTTACGTTGACTTCCAAAACTCCTTAAAAATGCATAGTTTAAACGCCATCAACAGACGTTCAGTGTTTAAATATGATAATGTATTTTTTTAAATCAAAATATACTGACTTAGAATATGTTCTTCTAATAGAATTAGTGACGAAAAATCGTTCCAGTTTTGGAGGAGAAAACAGGGGAATACAATCCCTATCCCTGTTGTTCAGTATTCTTATGCAGTTAGATCAACAGTTTTGTAATTTACTAACCGTAACTTTCCTCTTAATTAGGCCAGGGTCATCTTTTGATGTCGGTACTTAGGGAAATTATATACTACCAACGGTTAGAAATTGTAATGCACCACAAATAGTGCATCTTTTAAAGTTGTCCAATGAAAATTCACGACATTTATTTATGTGAATACTGAACATGAGTCCTCAACTACTCTCAACCGTCTGAAAGCATCGAGACTATAGCCTCCCCAATTGGGATATCTTGTGAGGCTGAAGGTAGTTGGTACGGGAAGGAGGTTGGGAAGAGGAAGGTGAGGAAGTATCTGGCTATTCACATCTGGTCACCAAACACGATTAAAACTTTTTCAAGCAACGTTTCAATTCTGAATGATAGTCTTACACCAGTGCGATACCGAGAGTATCTTCCACTGTGGAACGTTCCAAAAATTTTCTATATACTTATTATACTTTCTATATTATTATTATTTTTTTATTTTATTTTTTTTTACTAACAAAATTTTTGATACATATACAATTCAGGTACATACATAGTAATATAGAATGAAAGAGTAACAAAAAAATCCCACAAAGGCGAAGCCTGAGCGTGGGTATTATAGTGTAAGGATAAAACAGTGGTGTTTAAAATATATTTTTTTTAAACTTGTAAAAAGTATCTATAGAGATCAATGTGATTAGTTTTTTTTACAGAAACACATACACACACACACACACACACACACACACACACACACACGAACACACCCTCACACACACACCCACACACACACACACATAAAACATAGATGCATGTATATTTCTTTGATTTACAGAAATTAATCTTTAATTTACAGAAAGATATGATATATTTTAAATAATAATATGCGAAATAAAACAAATTAATAAAATTAAATTTACTTACTGACGAGTAATAATATCAGGTATACACGGCGTCCGAAAACTCACAGTTCAAGCGGGAAACGGGTGAATCTACACCATATTGAAGTTTATCCATGTATTAAATAGATCCAAACAATGTTGATTGTGGCATAACTTTTTTCATGATTTTAGCTTTCGTTTTCGAGTAAATCGTGTCTAAAGTCTGAAATGATCAATATCCGCTGCTTAATTGCAGAAAAAAAAGTAAAAGTATAAAAAAAATAAAGAATCAAAAAAAAGTTTTTTTGGATGATGTAGATTCACCAGTTCCCTGCTTGTACTACGAGTTTCCGGACATCGTTTATAGGACGTTCTCCTTCATGATCCTTCTGGCGTCCAGTTTTCCAGGTCTCCCACAAATTTTCCACATTTGTTGACTCTTGCCTGTAGTTAGAAATTTTGAGGGTAATAGATTTGCTTATTGTTTTGATGATTAATAAATTGTACATCGCCGTTTTTTGTAAACAGGTACCTCGAGTTATTCTTTCCTACATATTAGGTTGTGAATTTAGAAAGGAAAAAAAGAAAAGTTCTTACGTAACTAATCAAACTATGATAAAACATTATTATCTACGCAGTGAAATTGTTCAGAGTTATCGATACGTCAAACTGACAAGTACACGTAAATCAATTTATTATTACAGACAATTTTCAAATACGGAATACCTAATATTCGTGTGGCTGTTCCAGACATCTTTCCAAATTGTTTGAGGAACATTGGTTTTTTTGCTTCTTTTTTATTTATTTCTAAAAACTGCTAAGCAACTTATATGTAGTTTGTCAGCAGGTACAACATTTTATCTAATTACATGGTTCATTTTAGATTAGGTTAAATTAACAGAAATAGTATATATATAAATATATAAGTAAAATTTGAAGCATTATATAACAAATGATCAGTCACATCAACATTTGTCACATGAGAACGGGTCGCTTTCAACAGCTCGTCTATATAACGATTAGCTGGCCTCTGAGTTTCTTCACTCTTCCTCTCCTCGAAAAGACCCTCCACACAGCATACCCAGAGATGACACAGGCCCTAAGGGATTTTCCTCGGGGCATCCTTTGTAGAGTTAATGTAAAAATAAATACATAGGTTGTAATGTGAATTTTAATTAGCAATATAATGCTTCAGTAGGGCATCAATCTAAATCATCTGTATCTGATAATATTTGACTTTAGCAGTGCAAATGCTATTCTCTTCATTTGTAATTGTTAGTTTATTAAATATTTTATTTGCAATATAGTTTTCTTTTCGCAGTATTTATTGGTACATTTGGGAACCACCAATCGTTAATTTTAAGTCAAAAAACATACACTTAGTAAAACACCAATTTATTTTTGAATCAATAACGATAGCCAACCGGTTTTCGCTTGTCCCAAGCTTCATCAGGGCTAAATATCAATTCTTGATATCAACAGTTGATATTTAGCCCTGATGAAGCTTGGGACAAGCGAAACCCGGTTGGCTATCGTTATTGATTCAAAAATAAAGTGGTGTCTTACTAAGTGTATGTTTTTTCATTCAATATGTCACACCCCAAAGTATTTGCTTCCTTCGAAAATGTTAATTTTAAGAGTAATAAATCCTAATAACTCCTATTAATAAATCCTACCCACAGTAGACCGACATTCACAAACATGACTAATGTCATCTTACTGGAACGAGTAGATTCCATTAAATATTTGGGTGTAATAATTGACAATAAACTCCGGTGGGAAGACCACGTAATCAATGTTACAAACCGTATACTTAAACTGGCGTATATCTTCAGATCATTACGAAATATTCTAAATAAAAATACACTAAAGACGGTATACTTTACCTTATGTCAATTAATTATATCTTCAGGTATAGTAGTCTGGGGAGGATGCTCTAAAACTATATTAGATACATTAATTAAGGCTCAAAAATTGATTATGCGGACAATATACAAAGTACACTACATTCACCCCACGAAGGACTTATTTAATGACTTCAAAGTACTCCATATAAAATCCGTATACATCAAACACTTATCCTCCTACTAAAAAACAAACAAACATACGAAAAAAAATATTTTTGATTCAACCAATAACACAAGAAATTCCAACCAATCCAACTATACTATTCCAGCAAAAAGAACCTCAATGGCTCAGTCACAATTTAATTTTCTTGCTCCTAAAATCTTCAACAATTTACCGATAAAAATAAATTCAATTGCCAAATACGACAGTTTCAGGAAGGCGCTTGGGGATTTCTTGATGAGTGAGTGTGATAGTGTCGGTAACCTGTTTCTCGTACTCAGATAGATGTGTATATATTGTTTACATGTGTGAGGAAGAAGATACATGTATGTAATTATATTTATATTGTGTGTATATATGTATATGCATATATGTATATATATATTTGCGTGTGTATGTGTATGTATGTATGTACATAAGTGTATTACTTTATATATTTGTGTTTATTTTATAGAAAACTTAGTGAGTTATTGAAAATATTTTTTTACCAATTTTCAATTCATTTTTATAATTCTATCAAAATATGTTTACACTAGACTCAAATTCAAACTAACTATTCCTCCATTAGTCACCATGAAACAGGCAGCTGCCTAGTATGGTGCTCTAATGTATCTTCTCTAAATAAATGTATTAATTATGTAACATGTACTTATGACCGGTCGGTGGCCGAGTTGACATCGCGCTTGGGTCTCACTCGGGCGTAGTGTGTTCAATTCATCGGCTGGCTAAGTCCTCCATCACAACACAAGCAACATTTTCCGCTTACTGTGGTGGTAGTAGGAGATTTTCAAATATTGTCAGGTTATTCGTAACCCGGGAATGTTTGTCTTTCTTTTTAAAAAATAAAAAAAAAATAAAAAAAATAAACAAATGTGTACCCCATTCATGTGGCAGTTAATAGTTATACCCAGATATACATTATTTTTAACAAAACAATAAATAATTATGTTTATTTTATACAAGAAAAGTATAGTTAGTTCTAAAATATTTAATGGTTTTAAGTTCATTTTACGATAGTTACTATTGTAATAAGGATAATGAGTTCATAAAAATACTTTTATTGGATAGATACATATTTTAACAAAAAAAAACAATCAATGAAACAGCACACTGTTTATGAAGAATTTTATTTTTAGATGCACTCTGGTTTGCTTTTTTCAAATACAAAAATTGATATAACATTGAAAAAGTTAAGAATTCGACTACAACATGTTCGATCATTTCGATTGCAAATAACCTTCCCTATCACCACACTTCGTTTGACGCGTAGTGTACGGGACACCCTGTATGTGATTAATTAGATTTCATTGAACAATAACTAGTGTCTGAATATTGCAGAACCAATCTCAATATACGCCTGCATTAGCTGAGATGGGCGCACGCGGTAGATGCATTATACTCGTATATTGTATTATAGGATGCTGTTGTCCTTGAAACACTGCACTCGGGTTCAGTTGCTCCCACCATCGCCTCCTACCTACAACCTGCATAATCTCTATACACGTTGCCAGGAAATTTATATTTGGAGTCGACTTTGGTTTTTTTTATTTGAGCTTCGTTTTCGAGTAAATCTTTTAATCCCGAAGCTAAAATTGTGATGTTGGCATGTGAAGATCTGATTTGCATAAGCTTGTTTTTTGAAATTAATTATTAATCATAATAATCAAAACAAAATCTATTTGCAGCATAAACAATATGTTTCACATGTATATACATATATACTAGGCCCATCATATATATATATGATGATGAAGGGCCTAGTATCGAAAAAGCTGCGTTCGTCCGAAAAACGATTGAAACATCTGGACCGCTTTTTTTTAAATTTCTTAATATAAATATATTAAGATTTTTTTGTGAAACAACTGGCCAATAATGATATTAGAACAGAACTTGAATATAACCTTCACAGATCGTGAAAATCAACTTTGAAATTTGATGAATTGTTCAAATTCTGTGAAACAACCCGTCCTAAGTGACTAATGAAACACGAACAAGATGTCGGAAAAGAAAATATTCCTCTCTCCGGAATTTTTAATTTGATTAATGGAATCAAGAAGTATTTAATAAATCTTGGTAAAACATTCAATAGAACGTTTTGCTTCATTAAATTTGATTTTAAATTCGGGATTGATTTTCAATTTATGCAAAATACGAATCTTCAGAAATATTTTTTAAAGCAATGCAGGTAAGTTATTCAAATGATAAAATATTAGATTTGGTCAGTTAATGTTAAGAAATACTTGAGCTATTCTTTTTCTCAATTTTCTTTTTCAGTTCATCTGTTTTCAAGGATAACTTGTGATGAAATGAATAATTATTATTTAATTTTCATAATAATAAAAAAAATTCAAAAATGATCATTGAACTGATGAAAATTTATTGATGGACATTAATTAAAACTAAAAACAACAGAATAATTATTTTGTGATACTTATCTATCAGCATCGAAAAATATCGAACGTTTAGCTTTGGCTATAGTAAAATTGTACATCTTTTAGGTCTGGAAATTGGACGAAAATAAGTATTTTCAGCTTGCAAACTCAATTCAATCATGAGCTGTGGATGTTAGAAGTCATCATTTATGAGGTAATTTTAATCTACATTTATAAATGCAATTACCAGACCGAGAAATAATTTTAAAAAATCAAAACAAAGATTATTTCAAAAACAGTATTTATTTATTTATTTATTTACTTGTGAGTATTTTGGAACCAGGTATTTTGGAGATTTGTCATAAGTACAAAGTATTGTATGAAAATATCCGGTACTTTTATAATAAATACGCCTCACCTCTAATAGCAACAACAAAAACATTTTTGCAGGCGCACCACAAGGATCGATACTAGGCCCTTCATTAAATATATATTTAAATGATTTACCACTTCATAGAATATAAGAATATTAAATGAATAGTAAATCATTTAAATTTACTGAATTTAAATTTAATTTTCTTTAAACAAATAGAACGGCGTCATATGCGCCTTACAATTTTTACCGCATATGGGTGTGTTACCTGGCTATTATAGACTTAGAGGCCTTGTGTTTTCTCGGTAGGGAAAAATTTGTTGCCTAAAAACCATACTAAAATTGCATGTCTGTTTGTGTTATGTTGGGATCGGGGGGAAGGGGATATGAGAAATCGCAGAAAACCATATCCAGGAGGAAACGGCCGTCTGTCATCTTGAAACAGAGGCGGCCGTCAGTAACATCGGTATATGATGTCCTCAATTTTACTTCTGAACCCCGTCCGTTCCATATTGATCCAACCAAACAATTCGGTGAACGTATTTTATTATAAGTGTACGTATATTGATTGATATTATAAAATAAATTTAAAATTTCAACACATGCTGGCTTAGTGAAGCAGGTTATGAGAAACCACAATACACTACCATTATAATTTTCTATTAATTTTATGTACTCATCTAATTTGTAAAACACTATACAAAGTATTAATATCATCATGTAACAAGTATTCTTTTATGTTCGTCAGATGTCGAAAACATTTTAGTTATAAATGATAGTGAATTTTGTTGTCATATAAAAAAAAATATTACAAAGAACGCAATGAAAATGCTTCATTTTATAATAAGAATCACCAAAGATTTTTTTATATATCTTCTCTTTTATATACTTCAACATTTTGTATACTTAATTAGTCCGGAACCAAACAGAGTATAACTCACCTATATGGTCATAGCATTATGAAGTTTTCTCTATGATTCTATTGAAAAAAAACACTACAAATTTTTAACACATAAATTATAAACTAAATATTCATATTAAAGATATAAACTATAGCTGTCTAATGAAAAACCTAAAATTAATAACATTCTCCAGTCATTTTTCTATTTTAAAATATTGACCCCCTTATTGCCCTAATGAGTCACACGAACTAAAAATATATAAATACATTTTTACAACAATAACCTCAATAACAATTCGTTTATAAACTCCCTTATAACACGCACACACAGCTAAGGTAACCAGAAGTTGCAGATATTTATAATAGCACGGAAAGCACTTACAATTTTTTTTTACTTAGTTTCTGAAAATAATTATTGGTGACTTTTTGTTTTCTATAGTCTAATTGTAAAAATTAGTTATAACATTTAGCTATCGTATTTTTTTACATTAACTCTACACGTGAGCCTCTGAGGAAAATCGTTTACCTCAAGGCCTATATTTTCTTTGGGGATGCTGTGTGGAGGGTAATTCTTTTTTTGTAAAACGAGTATTTTTCTGTATTTAAACCTGTACCATAAATAATGTTTAGAACCCCTGTTCATCGATACTAAAGTATCCTTTAAAAATGGCGAAGGTCCGCTCCTCCGGCCCTTGAGTTGATTTGCGACTTTTTTCTACAAATCTCCGAAGTTGCGAGTTTAGCCGGAGTTATGTATTGAGCAAGTCGATAATTCCCTCGGGCGGCTCTTGCTCAGAGGTCTTACATGAATCAAAGAGAGATGTTGTAAATAAAAAACTACATCATTTTACCGAAAATCTTTACAAAAATGTTGATTTTTTTTACGAGTTATTATTGAAAGAAGATATTTATGGTGTTGTCTAGAACAGGGCTTCCCAAACTTTTTTCAACTGTGACGCCCTTCTGAAGTTGCCATACTTTTGCGACGCCCCCCCCCCCTAACAATTTGTCAGAAAAACTCCAAATAGTATCTTATTTTTTTATTAGAAAATAAAGAACACAACATAAAAACAAAAATGGAAGCAAACAAAAAAGATAAAAAAGCATTTTTTTCTTTGGTATTAATGAGAAGGATGTGCTTGCTTTTTTGAGCGTAGTTTCTCAAAACGAGGTTGAAGTTTCGAAATCGCCACTCTCGTCTCTGCCTCTAAATTTATTTTTGATCTGTACTTATTCTTAATTACTGCAACTGCAGAGAAACCTGTCTCACACAAGTATGATGTCGCAAACGGTAATAAAACCCTGCAGTGCTGATACGATATTCTTGATAAACTGAGCTCCAAAATTCAAGTAGCTTACCCTTATTATATTACAGCTTATGGCTGGAGTCACAGGACAATTCTATTAACTGTTCTTCTTCTGCTGTCGAAAGTGTTGATGGTGAGGTCGACTGGAAAGGGTTTCTAACCCAGTCATGTTAACTAATAACTCCGAAGTGTGCGTGTGGAAGACGCTATATAGATTGCCTCACGACGCCCCTGGGATGATCCCGCGGCGCCCCGGGGCGTCGCGACTCACAGTTAGGGAAGCCCTGGTCTAGAATATATGTGGCTAAGGATTGAACGAGATTTTTCAAAGCAAGAGATAAAAATAGATAAATTTAAAAGTAGCTTATCACGTACGTGAGTGCTCTTCTAAACACTTATGTAGTCTTTTAACTAAGTAACCATCGTGCCATTTTTTAAAGGGGTAGGCAGAGAGGACGGACCACCAAACAACTCAGTCTTTGCACACACTCCTATCCTCATTCACACTCATACATCGTTTCATACATACTCTTCTTGACATGGCCCTACTCAAGTATCTGGTTCACTTGATCGTACCATGTCTTCCTCGGGAGTCCCCGACTTCTTCTACCATTCTATAATAATAATAATAATAATAATTTGATAATTTGTAGAGCGCCGTTTTTGTGAAAAATCACCTCCTATACATATCGATATTCTCCTTTCTTCGTTCATTCTCTCTACATGCCCAAACCATCTAAATGTTATGTTTATATTATTGTTTGTTAATTGCTTACAAACTTCAAGAAACTTTTAAAAATCAATGAACGTTATTTATTCAAAGTAGTAGTTTTTTTATTGTGCATGGTAAACTTACCTGTTTTTTTAAATAACGACATATAATTCAACATGAGAAGATACAAAAAAAAATCGCGCAGTTCTATATTTGAAGAAAGACAGTTTAAATGACTATCAGCATATTAACAAGACATTACATTTGGTTTTTGTTATTATTTTTAATGTTGTTTTTTGTTTATGTTCTTTTTTTTTTTTTTTCGTTTTTTTTTTCTTTTTGGTTTTTTCTTTGTTCTCTCCCTAGTTCTGTGCCGTGCCGGGCTTAAGTTATTTTATTTAATTTAATTAGGTGCGTCTTCTATGTCGTTTTTGGTGCTGTTTTTAAGGTTATTTCATTGAACTCTTTCAGCCAGACTAATTCTTCTTGAATTGTACTCATTAAACTTTTCTATTCGTTTTATGTATGGAGGAACGATATCGTAAAGTTTAGTTGCCAAATATATGTAGTTTCTTTGTCCGAATACGGTTTTATATATTGTAATGTCATTTTGATTCGATCTAGTGTGATTTTTACCCGTTCTATCTGTTTCCCTAATTTATTTTTACATTTCATTCTCATTTTATTACCATTTATGCCAGATAGCTTTTATTTATAAGGAATCAGAACACGTGGTCTGAGGATGAGATAGTGTTGTAATGCGTAATTATTTAATCAACCGGTACCTATACCGCAATGTTCATCTGAAATAAACGAACATTATTATTATTACTGTACATAGCACCCTATTAACCAATTTTGGGATGTTTGATGGATAGGAATCATAGAATATGCGTTGTTTTTCTCTATATATTTTTTATATCATATTTTAGCGTTTTCCTGCTTTTGCGCCATTATTTAAATTTCATTTAAAGTTTTTGGTCGTATTTTTAAAAATAATCTGGTAATAGCACGGGACTGGGAAAAGATTCGACTGGCAAAAGGATAAGAAGGGAGAGGGTGTATTGGTGCGGGCGTGCGAGTGAAAGAGCAGACTGCATCCGATACAATCTTGAAGGTCGCGAAAGGTCACAGTTAAATTCCCACCGTACTTTGATTTATTAAACTGTTAATTATTATTCCTGCTGAATTTGAAATTATTAGTTCCAACTTTGAATACTTCTAGGTAGGCACCTAGAGCAAGGAATTTTATGGTTTTGTTTAAAAAGTGGTGGGAATTTTTTTTTAAATTTATATATTGCACAGTGGATTGCATTTATAGTATGTATGGTTTACACAAAATTTTAACTACGCCTGTCTCACCAGAGATCTGCCGTGTCGAGTCAGGACAGCTTACAAATATTTTATTTTGACAATAAGTATCTCTCGATAAATGTCTGAAGTATCATTTAAAGATCACGGTGATTTTCTCATACCTATTCATGATAACAAATCCAGATTTTTTATCATTTCGGAGCATGCTTTGCGATTTTTTTCTATCAAATTATGTTAAAAAATATCATATATTTTTTTGGAGCTTAAAATTTCATTAACTCGACTTAAAGTCGCTTGAAATTTAGGATGGGTTGTTTCATATAATTGGAATATAATAAGAACAAGTTCTGTTGTGATATCACTATATGCCAGTTACTTGACAGAACTGAAATAATTACAGAGCTTGAATATTAACTTTCAAATTCTCTGAAACAAGGAAGGGCCTTAATTAGTTTTTTTTTTGTAAAGGCATTTTTAAACACATACTTCTCAGAAGTATACTTACCCATTTAAATAAAGCTAAACATTATTTAACTCATCAAAAGCAAGGATTTTTTATAAACACATTAAATAGAAACAGCTTTCGTTTGACATAAATATAATCCTTTCAAACCGTAAAGGAGCGTTTAATATGAATTTAATAGCTCGTCTTGTTCAATTTATCGACTGACTGATCCTTGTAATAATAACCTCACGGAGCCAAGCCCTCGCGATGTAAAATTGCAATTAACTTCTACACATTGAGATCAGATCTTCACGTAAATTGCTTCTCATGTTACATACTACCTCTGGAAAGATCCTTGTACCACCCATGGACTCATTTTAAATACAGTACCTACCACTAATCATAATTAATATAAATTTTATATAACTAATTTATTTATTTTTTAAATCTTTGGTATATTTCATACCTTGCGTTTACCACTGCAATATATTTGATGTATCTAATGCTTAACATTGCCAACTGCAAAATATTTGGTGTATCTGATGCTTTACATTGCCCACTGCAAAATATTTGGTGTATCTGATGCTTTACATTGCCCACTGCAATATATTTTGTGTACCTAATGCTTTACATTGCCCACTGCAATATATTTGTTGTATCTAATGCTTTACATTACCCACTGCAATATATTTCGTGTATCTAATGATTTACATTGCCCACTGCAATATATTTCGTGTATATAATGCTTTACATTGCCCACTGCAATATATTTCGTGTATCTAATGCTTTACATTGCCCACTGCAATATATTTCGTGTATCTAATGCTTTACATTGCCCACTGCAATATATTTCGTGTATCTAATGCTTTACATTGCCCATCTACTACGATATTATTTGGATTTATTAAAAATACATTTCGATATCTCACATTCGAGTACATTTATAACGGCAGTCGAAGAGTTTGAGGGATCTTTTTTAAAGAAAACGACAACGCTGAATTAATGAGAAAATATTTTTTACAATTAGGAGGCTAAAAAAACACTGTTCAATTAAGCAGGTGTATCATTTTATTTTAATATATAATACAATAAAATCTAGAAACTGTTTTAGGTAGAAGTTCGTTCGTTCGTTTCAGTGTCAGACATTCCCAGAATGTGTGATAGAAATTCTGTCTCAGAGCATTAATACAGAAAACTAGAAGGTTTTTTTAAATGTAAAAAAAAATTGAAATATTCTGAGAACAAAGATTGGAGCTCCCTGGTACAACCCACATCTGACAAAAATAAGAAAAGATATTTGTGGCAACCCTGATACTGGGTAGGTAGGTAGGCTTTTTGCACATGTAATAGCTTTAACTAAGTAGGTCATAAAACTTACAAAACCGATTCAAAAGAAAATTAATATTGCCACAATATATGGGAGCTTTTAACTCCCAGGCTACAAACAGGATAATAAAATTGTTCGTTTGTCAAAAAAATTAAAAACGTGATAAACATCTCCCGATACGAGGAAAAATTTGCATGATTTTGGGTGAAACACACTTCCGTTAATTTATTTAGTTCATACATAATTATAAACTGTATATTTTACGAAATTAATTTTAAACCATATATTTCATATTCTTAATAATATATTTGACTTACTTAATAACAAACCATATATTTAACGTCCTTAATTACAAACCATATATTTTACGTACTCAATTATAAACCACATATTTTACGTTCGTAATTATAAACCATACATTTTACAAAATAAACACGATGATTTCACATTTGAAAAAAGAATCTTTACTGAACCATTAAAACGGCCACAAACTTCAACCGGAAACCGAACGTATGAACAAATTTACGGACAGACGAAATGCAAAACGGTCGAGTTAAAACAGGACTTCACAACGCTCAGTCAATTATCCTTTGCACGGTTACACGCCGTATTGGAAACTATTACTTACCCGCATATGATTAAAATAATTTTCTAAATAATAATAATAATTAATGCCTTTGTTTCGAAGTTAATGGTTATTCTATATCTACTCATTGGCATTGTGGAGAACTGAGTGCTATTCTCAAGACGGTATAGAATGAGAAACATCACTTGCCCTCGACGGGAATGGATAGCAAGTATAAGCGATTGATTGATCGTTCCTTGTTCTGTAGGGGCATGCAAACTCGCTACGGTTACCATCATTACTAATACTAAGAATTATTATGCTTTAGCTTTCAGGATTATGTGCGCCTGGTATTTCTATAATTATTGCGCTTGAACCTTTTTATATAAATGTAATCTTTATTTATTTCATTGAAGAAGAAGATAATACTAATGAATCTAATCGAAACATGAAACAGAATAGAATCGAATCGAAAATCGAAATCGAACCGAGGATTTCTGTCTTACCCGGAAAATGCCTCTACCACTCGGCCATTGTGACCTGATTTTTGTACGAATAAAAATTCTGGTCAATTTTTGCTGAGTGGTTAAAGGCGTTGTCCCGGTAAGACAGAGATCCTGGGTTCGATTTCCAGTTGCGACCGACACAGTTTTTTAGTGTGTTGTTATGGTTAATTTATTAGCATTATCTTCTTCTTCGGTGATGAAATATTAAATTGATAGTAAAACCTTTAAAAGTTATCCCAATAAATAAATCAAAGTAACTTTATTTTTATTTTATTATTTAGTACCAACTGCTTCCAACTCTCCGGAGTCAGTAGAACAAAGGCATTTCCAATTCAGTTGTGATGTAGGAAGTTGGGAAGGGAAAGCGATACCGAAGAGGAAGTTTCGGAAATACCTGGCTCTTCGGATCTGGTCACAAAATACCACGAAAAATCCATTTCAATTACCAAAGTCATTATGAACATTTTGAATTTTAGTCGGTACTCCCATCAGTCATGTATTTTGTATTATATCAGCGAAATGTAATTACAGAAAAATTCGTATCATTATAACCATTTTTCCCTAACAATTACGTATTTAAAAAAGAATGTTGCAAATCATAAGGTTTTTAAGCCACACCTAGTTTATCGAATATAATATAATACAAATTATTATTTATATAGCTAAGTATTGTTTGTGTTATTTCACTTCAAGTGCGCTTTACCGTTATAAATAAACTATGTAAACCAGAATAAAAATTGGTAATGTAGGTTTCAAAAATGTGGAAAAAATAGTTGCAAGATAATATTGTTAATTCTGAATTTGAAATATGATATCGACAAATAAGACGCTTAATTAATATGTCCCAGTGGTCGAGTGGTTTAAGACACCTATTAAGGCAAGAGCTCCTGGGTTCAATTCCTAGTTGTGACCGTTATCTTTTTTATTTTTTTCTGTGTCTTGTTCGTCTTCAATGATAAATAAAAAATCTTTACCGTCAACATTTTTATAAAAGCTCCTTCATCTGAATTAGAAATACGTCGTAATCTTAAATTGAATAACTCTATTTTCCTTGAGACCTCAAATTTGTTTACACCAAACAAACTATTATATTCAAATTTGTTTACACCAAACAAACTATTATATTCAAATTTGTTTACACCAAACAAACTATTATATTCACATTTCACGCACATCTGAATTTATAAGGTTATATCAACTTCTTTAAAGATCGAGATAAGTCTAATTAAATATTCTAAATTAATTTAATTATTTGATATATTAACTCTGCTCGTCCTATGTGCGTTCCTCCCTCTTTTCCTTCACTACTTCCTTTCCTAAAATAGACCCTTCATTAAGCATTCCCAAAGATGACATACACCTTGAGGAAAATTATATGTGTACCGATTATGCAAACAAAGCGATGTAGAAAAAGTAGATCACACACATAACACAAGATTTAGTCTAAATGAAGGTATGTCCAATGCAAAAATTACTAATAAATACAGGCAACGGACATTATCATATCTTGCACCTTCTATATTCAATAGGATACCAAGGCAAATAAAAAAATCTACAAAATTGGACCACTGAACTCAAAAAATATTGGAAAATGGACATTCTCCATATTGATATTGTTTCTGAATACATCAGTATTCATTGCTATTTATACAATCACATCGATTGTACGCGTGTGATACTGATTATATAAATATGCCTTTGATTTGTGTATGCCTATAAGCGTGCTGACCGTATTGTATCTATCTGATGTATATTTTGTGCCTTTGTATCGTAGTACTAGAAATTTTATTTTTCTGTATATTTTGTATATTGTGGCTTCTAGTTATAAATGTTCTTTGATACTATGATTGTAGAATTGATCTGCTGACAAACTGCTTTTGCAGTTTTGCGGGTGTTTATAATAAAAATTTTAATTTAAAATTAAAAGCATGAAAAATTGAATATTTATTTAATATCTGTTTCCAAGGTGTGTCGGTCTAGAATGTTGGGATATACCATTTTATGGGTCACGTTTGCTCAGATAATAATAATAACATTTCCATTCTTTGAGATATTCTATTCGCCCCTCGGGGGTTTTGTTAAAGGTTGGGCTGTGTTCCGAAGAATCATATTGTGTCACTATTTGTTTTTCCTAAAGTAGGTAGTTCCATTATTTTCTTTGGCAGTTAGGGTAAAAACTTTTGATGTTTTCCATGTAAACTTCTGATTTGCAGTGTTGATTTTTCTTGTTTGTTTTTTCGAGTTTCGTCTCTTTGTCCACAGCACGCTTTTTACAGATCGCATTTGTATTCATTATTATTTATTTAAGACATCGCAAGGTAACATAATATTTATTATTATAGGTACCCACTATAAATATTTAATATGTGTAACATTGTACTGTAAGCAGTATAGGTACTGTTTAGTTTCTATAATAAAAATAACATTTTAATAAATGATCTCACATTACGTGAGACAGCATTACAAGACGAAAGATAGGTATGACATCAACCAAAAGACTGGTTGATAAATAAATTCGGTAAGCTAGTTGTAAGTTATTATTTTTTATTACTCACCTATTCTTTGTAAATATATTTTTTACTTATAACTTTAATGTCTACTTTCTTCCTAACAACCATAAAAAATATTTTAAATGTAACTTAACTGTTTTTTTTGTTGTTTGTTTTTGGGGTGTTATGCCGTGTTAAATTTTTTTTTTTTTTTTTCACATCTTCGGATCTACCGGATCTGCCCTGATGATGGACACTGCAACGCTGTCCGAAACGTCGGCTAAAGAAGGAGTTAGCGCAACACGGCATAACACCCCAAAAACAAACAACAAAAATGCTTTTGGCCGTGAGAATCTAAAAACTTACGTAACTTAACTGGTTTATGTTGTACTCAACATCTTAAATGCAAAATTAATTCATATGTATAACTAAATATACGTGTCCTAAATGTACTTAAATAAAAAAGGTCTAGATAAGAAGCACTTTTCTGACAGTTCGAGATCAACTATCTAGTAAAATTTCGTTGTAAGCATAGACATCTAGTATAAAATATAATAGACAAATTGATAGACTTTCCTAAATATAAAATCTGGGTATCATTTCGACGAGCTATAGGCAAAGCACGAGACCATATTTTTGGCACCAGAAGGCTTTAAGAGTGCTTTGCTTAAACTACGACGTCAGTCTTTAGTTGACCGCCGAAGAGCGCACATTGAAGTTACCAGACTCTGTGCAGAAAAGTAAAATTAAAGCAACGGTTTGCAGGCTCAGTTGTCGGTTGAGGTACTCTTCTGCGCAGGATCTGAATGTTCGTTTTTAACCAACCCGCTTGGCGTAGCGTCGCTAAAAACGAGTGAGGTGGGTAAATTATATCACATTTGTAAAAGTGTCCAAATGAATAGTAGAACAAAATATTCAATTTTGTAAACAAGCCCGAACTTTTGTTTACCCGATTTGGTATTTGGAAGTTTTTTACGCAGCCAGTAATTTGCGCGCCATTTTAAAAATGACTAGTAATAAGATTTTATTTTCGAGGACTAAATAGTGATTATTACAATGCGAGTGGCCTGTATACTGCCAGATTCACTTGTTAACAAATCACGGAAAGTGAAACTGTCATGCCGCCTACTCGCTCCGTGAACTTAGTTTGTTCCCCTTTCAATCAGTTTGAATCGTTTCTCTATCAGTTTGAATGTCTATAGTTAAATTTTTTACGTGTTAACTAAATCACATACATATTGTAACATTGGCATTTCTCACATTTCTTTAATGAAAATAATAGTAGATATCTTACGTCTGAAGCAAGCAAGGTTCTTACTCTTCACAATCGATACGTAATAACATGAAATATCGACGCTGTAAGCTACAGGGTACCGCAAAAACCTTTAACTCAAGGCCCCTAGAATTACCTCACAGTATTTCTGTCCCGAAAAATTGGACTCCATAAATATACAGGTATGAGAGAACATCTCGTATTATTCAGATCCATTACCTTGAATGGAGATTGGACCATTGTTCAAATTCCAATATACGGAAGGAATCAATTTTGTTCCCTGAGTAAAGGAATGGGGTGGTAGGGGGTACCTACCAATTCCGTATTCCCGTCTATCCGCGCACCTTAATAAATTGTCAGTTGGCTTGTCACTGCTGGAAACAGTTTGGGAATCTCCGGGTCTCCGATGCAATTTGAAATAATAATCCGAAATAGTATTTGATGAATAAATCAGGCTTCTACCTGACGTGTCTTCTCTCACCTTGGATAGACCGTGTTAATATTTTGTACTCCGTCTAGAGACTTGTGGGAACGTGGTTTGGGTTCACACAAAAGATGGCACAATCATATTTTCATTTTATCATTTATTTATTAAAAATACATTCACCAAACTTGGCAATGCCCGTATTACTTAAATATATAACTGAACTTAAAACAGCATGTTTTTATTATACGGAAAAAAATAATGAAAGCGAAGACCAAGGCTACTTTTGGAAAACATTCGTTGTGCACCTTTTGTTGTTTGTATCGTGTATAACATCCTGTTTTTGCCAACCAGTCCTTTCTACCATTTCGAGAGAAGAAGACAATGTTAAGACAATAAGAAGAAGACTTACAACATCATTTCTTATAAAATACACACATTGGAAGACAGGCGTAAAATAAGCGACTTTTTACCTTCTGACCGTTTTATTCAAAATTCTAAACACTTAATTTGACTGTTGCGAACTGCTGCAACTCATAAACTTGCGAATGCTTACAATAACAACACGACAAAATACACTATTCCACTGCATCAAACATAAGCGCAATTACATTGCGAACTCCCCAATACAACAGTTTCACACTATATTTAATATTAACTTTGCGACTTTTGTGCACCACATAAAAGATTTATTCCAACACTATTCCTAAATAGAAGTTGTATTTTTTTAAACCAGTTAAATCGCTGTATTTTTAAATTTATGTTCTTGGTCTTTTTCTTGTTTTTTTTATTTTTTGTTTCTTGCATGTATTTTTAAATATAATTTCATTTTTATTATTTTTTTCTTATGTCTCAAAATGTCTGTTATCAAAATTGTACCACCTAAATGTAAAAGCCTTCTGGACGTTAAATAAACAAATAAATAAATAAAATAATAATATTATCAATACGCGCTCAAAACCAGAGAAGATTAACGCAGGCAACACGATATCACTTATACACATGAATATGTTTCTCACCATAATCGGATATGATGACGATGATGGATACTGCAAAAGCCGTTTGAAACGTTGGCTAAAAGAGGAAGAAGCGAAAACGGCATAATACCCCAAAAAACAATCACGGTCATAGTATTTAGAGTTCTGTTTCAAACACGGCTTTGAATTTCACTTTTGTTTTCGTAAATGGATGAATGAATCAATGCAAATTTTGAAGCGGAAATTAATGCACTTTCCAACATCCGATCGAGCAGAAACTCGACAGATAGACTCAATAGATATGAACTTTTGGTGACAAATCACTTCTACACATGCAAACATATACGCATATTCTGAAATCGGATTACTTTACATCAAGTAAACATACGAAATAAATATCGGTTCTACCTGTACGGCATACGAGGTTGCTAGAATTTAGACTGTAGCTCGATATGCATAGTTTGATACCCGTATAGGCTAGTATCCGATTCAATCATTTTAATATTTAAAGAAAACCTACACTACCTACCTACACCTACAGTGCCTACCTATATACAGTACCACCTACTCGAGTTCCTGGGTAGGAAGGCCTGTCAAACCAATAAAAAAAAATTATTGTAAAAAGACATTTAAAAATAAATATACTTTTATTCGATAAATACTAAGTTTTTTACGGGTGGATTTTTTTCTAAGGTCAGTACTACGTCAAAAACAAAAGCCTCGCTAATTTAACAACCTGGGCACCTATTATTTAGGTATTTGTAAAATTATCCGTCAAGATGAGAGACACAAAATAGGAGCAATCTTCCATCTAACAATCAATCTTCTGATTCAAAATCCTTACAATAAATCCGAAACGTTGATTTATTAATAAACTGGAGTACTAAGTGCCAAGCCGACAGATTTCATGACCGGAGTCTGTATGCAGTTTCAGACAATAGATAGCTAATGATAGCGGCACCTAGCTCCTTTCAGGTTCCAGAGAATCTACAACAGATTCCATAGAACAGCAGCAGCTCACACGTGCACTTCTCAGTTTTCTATTCATCATATGAATCCCATTGAGCTTGCGTCATGAAAACCATATATTACCCATTAACGGTCTCTGGAAAGTTTCACAAACAAAGGTGTTTCAGTTTACCAAGCGTGACACAAAATAGGAGCAATCTTCCATCTAACAATCATAATACTTGTATATCTAGCTAGAGTTTACTTCGGTTGTGGCGTTCGTCTTGTAAAAACAGGAACGAATTAAGCAAGTATAATTATGTGTTTTGAGTGCTTTTACTGTTGTGTGTTTCGTAAAAGTTGTGTTTTATTAAAGAACAAACACTATAATTTCTAGTGCGTAAATCGATTTGATTATTTAAGAGGAAGCTACAAGCCAAAAATGTGTATATTCTTGGTATACCTTATATTGTAGGTAATAGGCATAAAAATCGCCTGACAAACGGAGTCTAGAAACGTTCGATTTCAAGCAAAAAACGGGTTTTTATTTATTTTCTAAATAATTTTATAAGAAAGCAAAAAAGTTAATCAAGTGAAACTATCACAGATCATCTTAGCTATAATACTGTATTTTTTAAAGTTGTTTCATACATTTCTATTGAAAAAAAATATTTTTTAGTAGTTTACATTTATATTTTTTATTTCAAATGAAATAATAGGAAAACCTTCAATTTATCTAAACCATATTTTTCGGTATTCAATTTATAAACCAATTCGTTATAAAGATTAATCAAAATAGTGATTTAGCATTAAGCTTCGCCTTAAGGTCACACTGGCCATGGCATGGTGGCCGAGAGGTTAGGTTTCTCGGCTACGAATCCAAAGGTCGAGGGTTCCATTTTCAGCGTCTACAAATATGTAAAAAAATATTTGTTATTTAAAATAAAAATAAAATATTATATGAGTTGCATGATAACTCAAAACACCTTTAAAAAGTGATATAAAGTCGTTAGAAACGATGACATTTTTTTTAACCTAACCTTACCTAACCTACATAAACCAGTTAATAAAGTTTTTGTTTCATCACTTTCCATGACTTTATATAACTTTTTAAAGATGTGAAGAATTATCATTGTGATAATTTATACGGTTACCGTGTTATTATATATTACGTCTGTCACGTTATATGTATTATAATATATTACATTACTCGTATTATATGTATTATAAAATATTACATTAGCCACATTAAATGTATTATAATAAATTACATTAGTCTCGTTATATGTATTTAAAAAAATATTATCTTTCTCTTCTCTTTTTTTACAAAATATGTATGTAGGACTATAATATGCAATGCAAACACCAATTACCTTCCTTTGTGTATAACCTATTGTTTTATTATTATTATTATTTATTTAAGTATGCTAAACAAACATCAGTTTACGTTTAAAATATATATATTTTGTGCATAAAATAAATACGCTAATTCGTTCAAACTTGACTATCCTAAAACGGGAATTTCTCCTAGATAGACGGTTAAACCGTTTTACAAATATATAATATGTACACATATCCTGTTCTAAAAAAATAAATACTTAACCATGATTCTTATAAATAGTTTTATTATGTTTCACGATATTTTCTATTTTATACCAACGGTAAGAAATAATAAATTCTAGGGGGAAACTAATAAATGCCTAAATTGAAAACACGGTTCAGAACAAAAATATCTTAATTCGGAGAAAACTTGTATTCGATAAATATAATTAACAATTTTTAATTTAAATCGTTAATCAAAAATTTTAAAAAATACACTGCTAAACAACATAATATATTATCTAATAAAATTGCACAAAATTAAAAAAAAAACCGCTGAGTCAGCAAATTAGATCTGTATTTTCCTGTTGATTTACTTTGCTTGCAAAATTTCCACCTTTCCGAGAAAAACATATCTTTTTGTCCATCATCAATTTTGAGCGCATTTCACATATATAAATCATTATAGTCATACATTTTATTTACATGTTTAATCTGTTCATTTAAAGCTAAATCCAATTAAATACAGAAAACATTTTATTATTTTTAGAATTTCTATGATAGTAAATTAAGAATAAGTTATGGAGTTTTGTGAACACTTCATTAGGAGAACCTGTGCTGAGGTTTTCACGCGAGTTTGTATATAGTGTATTGATGTGAATTGCTTGTGTCATATTGAAGAATATCTAATTATAATAAAAAATAGAAAACATTCGTATCAAAGGCAATGAACTCCAACTAATGCAAAGAAATATAAATAACGGAAACAAAGTAAGAATTTATCATTATGCTAGCAAGCCCCTGCCGATTACATATGAAGTTCCACAAGAAAGCATACTAGGGCCCGTTCTATTTACTATATACATATATGATGCATGACATGAAAATAGACGGAGAAATTGTTAGTTATGCGGACGGTATAGTCTTACTATTCAAATCTAATGATAAGAGTAAGGCGAGTAAGTAAAAATCATAAGGAATAAAGGAATCACGCACAAAATTCACAACATAATAACACAACATTATAAATACCAGAGTATAGCCAAAAAATAAAACAAATATCATAATAACACATGAATGCACAGACACCAACGTCTGCGATTACCCTCCTCCTAGAAAAAACTGACTCCTCAAAAAAATCCTCCTAAACTCCTCAAAACTATATACGTTTTACAGAACATAAGAAAAATATTTATACTAAAACAAATTGAAAAACTATATTATGCACTTTGCTAATCCATTATAGAATAAGTTATAATTGCTTGAGGAGGCGCAACACACTCAGCAATTGTTCAGATGGAAATTACACAGAAAACTATCATTAAGATAATTGTTAAAAAACATAGAATGACTTACAGTGACCAAATATTCAACATATTTGACGTACTAGAAATAGCCAAATATACATTAAAAAATACTTCTAAAGTACATTTTTATCGAAGAACTAAATTTTAACAAACATAAAGTAACATTCGTAGACCAGTTAGACGAGCGTACATACAAAACATAAAAACTCCGTCGATAAACACAAGCTTTGACAAAGACACCACATAGACAAAAAAGCATTCAACAATTTTACGCTAGACACAAAAAATGTGGGAAACAAAAAACATTTCACAAACAAAATTAAGATATGGATTAAAGAACAAAAAAGGGTGTATTACAAAATAAATTTATTTTAAAATAAAAAAAATATACCTACATAGTACACATAATATACACAACCGGACCAATACTTGTACACATATTGCTCAGTTTTTATAACTGCCTTCTTACTGTATGTTTATTACTTTGATTTATTTTATTTTATTTCTTTTATTTATTTCTTAATATTCCTAAATTTGTTTAATTAACACAATTTCATTACAATCCATTTTATTTATGTATATAATTTGTCACATACAATTGTAAAATGGGGGCACCGAGTGAGGCTCACATTAGCAAATGATATTTTATTAAAAATGCTTCTAATGTATAAATAAAAAGATAATATAAAAATGTTTTTTTTTATAAATACAATTTATTAAGTTTTGAAAAAAATCTGCGTCTTTTGTTTTGATCCAGACCGAAACTTTATTTTTGATTATATTATTCATATTTTCAAGATTGAGTTGGTGTGTATTCTCTGCGGGTTATTTCAATGAAGGAGGCGCGCAGCTATTAATGTGATTTTTCAAGAAAACGGTGCTGTGAAAACGGCCTGAAAAAAAATTATGTATTATTGCGTACCGTATAAAAAAGATATTATTCATTAATTAGGAAGGCGTTTAAGTACCATCTTAAAAATCTTATTATTTCGAAGAAATTTTGGTTTTCATTTATTAAATAAGAGAAAATTACGAACCCAATTTTTTGGACGTGAGGTCCACTGAATTTTCACAGAACTACTAGTAATTGTAGGTTTGTGTGTTGGAAAACACTGTAAAATCTCGTGCGACAGCTCGGTAAATATATTATGTGCGATGAATTGAATTTTTGCCAGACAAGAGGTTTTTCTATTCAAGCACTCTTCAGTCGCCCGCTTTTCACCTGATATTTTCTTCTCAAAGAAAAGTTAAGTGACGAGAATTATTATTGTCTCTGTTACAAAATAAACAATTTGAAAATGTTAAAATTTGTGAAGCAAAATGCGATTTAAATTTTGTGCGGAGATGGCGATATTGTGGTTTTTATTGGGTTTTAACTGATCACTTAACGCGACTTAAGCCATTTCAAGCAACATTTCAATTACAAATGGTGGTCATTCATCAGGGCGATTCTCAGAGTATCCAACACTCTGGAACAGTTGTTAATAAAGGTACCTACCATATATTCCAAACTAGACTGTTGTGACTTTAAATTACCAAATCGATCAACCAGGCAAAATATATCATTCCGCAACAATAATTCCGGGTCTAACTACCACACACACGCACATATTTCTCGCCTTCATACAATTGGAAATAAATTCACCTCAAATATCGACACATTTAATATTAGATAATAAATACCTGAATGATTGTTATATTAATTATTTAAGAGTATCGTGGAGGAGCGACTACATTTATTTTTTCATTTATTTCTTATTATAAATTACTTGTATTCCCTTGTAAATTACTTATTATCAACCAACCTGTTCTATTAATTTATATTATTTTTATGATATCTGCACTTTTAAAAATTGGTATTTTTTTTCCTTTTTTATATCATGTACATCAAAATGGAAAAATATATGTATTTTAATAAGTATTTTTTGTTATTTAATTTTTGTTGTTATTTTTTATTGTAGTTTTAAAATTAAAACCTTCTGTTGGTACTCTATTATGCAGTAAATATGTATCAAGCAAAAGCCCATCAGGACGTTTAAATTAGTAATAATTAATAATATGTTAAACAAAACTCCAAGCAGAGGAGTATGTCATTTTTGGAAATGCTGTATAGAGGGTCTGCAAATTTTATGATAAGATTTTTTTATGGTTTTTATGAGTGACGAGAATCGAACCCACATTGTCTTGAAGTTTTATCACCAGGGTAACCCAGACCGTTAAGCTACAGAGGAGAAATAATTAGACCCAACTTCTCAACCTTTCTCTTCTCATTTTCATTCCTTCCCGCCTTGTTCATCCTCGCAACATACGCCAATTGGGGATGACATCGTCACACTGGTTCTGGACAGTCGGGATCAGTTGGGTATGTATAAACATAAATAAATAATGTAGAACAATTTAAGAATTTTCTGAGGACTCTCCTTTTCTGATTTTGATTCATTTGATATATGGTAATGCTTTCTGCGCTGGCACCACGACATCACACCAATGCAGACCATCATCAAAAACATATTCACCATTCGTCACATCACGTACCGTAGTACTTCGTGCTCTTTTCCTGCCATCGCAAAAGATTCCAAATTCAATTTCCATCACTTAGCGAACGTGATCACTTTTGAAAACGTCACCACCTAGCGGCGGTCCCCGGCACCAACCAGGTGTGGCCCTACGGGAAATATAAAAACGTAGGTGCATCGGTTTCATCAGTTATATTATTGAAACTTGATCTTCACGTTGAAAATACTATTTCGTCATCTTAGAACAACAAACGCACATCTGACAAGAGACATTCGTGTGATAATGAGCTTTAAAGTACTATCAGACTCTCTAAACAGTGAATTGTTTCAGGAAAGCGTTGTGTCAGTTCAATCCTTATTTAATAAGGTTACGATCTTAACCGTAGAAGACTAATCTCGGTCGTTTTGACTAACACTGCGTGCATTTTATGCTGTCTCGCTATCATTTTCTGCTAACGAGTGCGCTGATCGTGACAGTTCTCCGTTACCACATGGTCGCCGAAGAGGGCTTGTAATGAGTGACCACCGTTTGTATATATAGAATTGCTAATAATAAGAACATGGCATTTGTATAGCGCAGTTTAGTGTCACTTCACTTCACGTGAGCATAACTATAACAAACTTAAAAACGGTAATTTAGTATTAGTGGTCATGTTCTTAAAATTATCCCTTGTTAGCCCAGACGGCGGAGAACACAGAGTACATACATGTGTGAATTATACCAAAGAAAATTTGTTTATAGTTATTTTCGTTAATTTGTGTCGCCATTTTCACTTTTCATTAATTTTGTTCTCGAAAAGTTAAGTTTAATATCTTTTTATATAAAAAGTACAATTTTCAAACTATTTCCTTCATTTTAAATTAGTTCATAAATTATTTTTATAAAATAACAAACACCTTCGAAAACAAAAAAATGAAATGTTAGTCAAATTGACAAATGACTAGTCTTTATGAAAAAAATATGATTAGTTTTCTATTGTTAAAATAAGTGTGTAGATATATAAAATATTGACTCTTGGATCTTTATGTGTTCATTCATTAAATTGCCACACCATTTAAATTTTATGTAATTACGAAAAATGTCAGACATACATAAATATTATAATAATATATTACACTCGCTGGAATCCAACATACAAATTTCGGTTATAGGTGTATGCGTAATGCGTAAAACTATTCGAGCTCAATGAATTTTCAAAATAGGAACTGATAAATATAAATTATATCAGACAAGCCATAAAGTGCACACCAACTCATTTGATTAATTATTTATTTAAAGTGTGTATTTCTTTTGTTTAAATCTTTAACGGATGTGGTAGCTTACTTCAACGATAAATTTCTTTTTTTGAAAAGCAATGATCCTCTGGCAAATATCGTTTTTTATAAATATTTTTAGCTTCACAAATCCTACCCCGTGATTTTTCAAACTGCGGTGTTATAAATATTTCCGAGTGTAAAGAATAAATACTATGCATTTCTACTTCGCGTCTGTAAAACAGGAGCGAATCTTTGAATTCAGGGTTTGGTTTAGCGCAGTGAAATACTGCACCTCGCTAAAAGTGAACGGCGCATATCTCGATGCGGGAAAGAAATTATTAATGATGTAAGCTTTTCCAAGATGGTGATGATTTATGAAATTTTCACTTCAACGAGCACTCTCTCCCTAGTGGTCGCTTTTTATTTTCCAATTCTCAAAGTGCAGAGATGTCTAATTGATGTTAGCGAGCGGCGAGAAAAATGCATTACCTAAGGGCGAAAGACGGGACGCTCTCTGAATGATGCCTGTACACAATGTTTACAAAAATACATTATTCCCATATTAAATATTATGTAATGCGAGAAGAAAGGGACGATCAAGAGTCAGCAAAGCAAAGATGCTTCAAAAGGTTGATTATACAGACTGAATAATTATGAATCTCTTAGAAGTGTACATTAACAGATTTTAAAGAAAATTGTTGTAATTTATACTCGGTGGTGTGAAATTATATATTAAATGAAAAAAACGCTTTGTATTACACCACTTTTATTGAATTTATACATAACAGCCAATCAGGTTTTGCATATATTGAGATTCGTCAGGGCTTATATATTAACTATTATTTGCATTTTATGTAATTAATATATAAGCCCTGGCAAAGCTTGAGATAAGCGAAACCTGGTTAGCTGTTGTATATTAATTCTATAAAAGTGGTGTATTACAAAGTGCGTTTTTCATTTGATGTATATAGTAATTTAGATAAGTCATTTCGACTACTAGACCTCATATGCGTCACAGCGCCCTTTAGGTGATTTTTAAACAAAAACGGCGTTATATAAATTATCCTATTATAATAATATGATATATCTCGTGAAGAAAGAATTTAATTTTTTGAAAACGTTTGATCAATTTCAATTGAAGTAAGGAAAACAACTCAAACCTACTTCGGGTATAAGGTCAATGATCTCAATGGTCAAATGATCAATTTCAATTGAAGTAAGGAAAACAACTCAAACCTACTTCGGGTATAAGGACACGCCCACAACACCTTCTCTTACATCGTGTTATCTCTCACGTTGTTATACTTATGCAATAATGCAACTAAGGCGGCCGGCGTGGTCTAGTGGTATACGCTTTTGACTACAGATCCGAAGGTCGCGGGTTCGATCCCGGCGTGCGCAAATAAATTTTAATTGATTAATTTGTGTTATTTCACAATTAATTCATTTAAAATAATATATAGTATATTTGCGGCACGTTCCAGAGTGGAAGATACTCTCAGTATCGCCCTGGTGTAAGACCACCATTCAGAATTGAAACGTTGCTTGAAATGGCTTTAGCCGTGTTTGGTGACCAGATCTGAATAGCCAGGTACTTCCCCACCTTCCTCTTCCCCATCTCCCTCCCCTCCCCAATACCCTCAGCCTCACAACATACCCCAATTGGGGATGCCATAGTCTCACTGGCTCCAGACGGGAGCAGTTGGGACTCTTGTGCGGTATTACTGTAAAAAAAAAAAAAAAAAAAAAAAGGCAAATATGTAAGAAGACTGGTGATGGTGATGACTTAAGTTAAGAGACAAAAGTCGTCTATTTATATTTATTTTTATGAAAATGTATCACATTATCTCGCCGCTCGCTAACATCAATTAGACATCTCTGCACTTTGAGAATTGCAAATAAAAAGCGACCACAAGGGAGAGAGTGCTCGTTGAAGTGAAAATTTCATAAATCATCACCATCTTGGAAAAGCTTACATCATTAATAATTTCTATATATTTATAGAATACATAACTAATAAAACAACCAAGCGGCAAAAGAGAGAAACAAAACAAATATACTACGAAGAGAAAGAAATCAACAAAAAAATGTACATAATATCGAAAAAAACTTTAAAGTTAATTAACTAAAAAATCCACATAGTCAATGGCAGTGAGTGGGTATAACTGAAATGGTGAAGGCAGCATAACATGGGTACAACATGTTCAATGGTGTCTCGTTACGTCAGACGAGACACGATTCAACGCAATTCATAATTCGAATGGCAGTGCTGCCGCAGTAAAGCCATGTACCTTGATATAAATTTTTCGGCCGGCCTGAAATTTCAAAATTTTTACGGGTTATATCTACGGTTCGGTAATTTCCAAAATTTAAAAATCCATGTTCTCATCGTGCTCCAATTAATATGACACATTTGTAAAAAACATAAAATTTCGATGTAGGATATTGATATTTTTTTCCTAGTTTACAATTAGGTTAAAATTTGACGCATTTATGGTCAAATTTTTATTGAAATGACGTTTACCTTTGGTTGAATTTATTAATGACAGAGAAAAGCACCACAGGCTTTTTTTGAAAATTTTTAAAAGTATGAAATGTGTGGCGTAGTAGTGATGAATTTATGATAATTCTGTATAGGTAACGATTCAAAACAGAATATTTCGCTATCAATAAATTTCTGGATCGGTTTTACATAATCTAGAAATATCATTTATTGCCTGGGGGGTATTTGGCGTACGAGGCATTAGGTATGCGTATTGAATTTAATTACTGCCAATGCTATTCGCTTTTTCGTATGTAAAGGGAGGTAAATGAACCCTTCGCCGTATCGAGTCGCTTATTAGATTACTTGAGAAGAATTGACGCTGTGCAAGGAGAGAAAATGAAACTTTAGGTGAACAGACAATCCCTAGAAGTGTGATCTATACGTCGATATCTGCCTATGTCGGTTATGCAAATTAACTGGCTTATTAATAAATAGGGTAAACTAAGTTCTTAGAACTGTAAAAAATCGTATAAACGATTTATAGACTTAATTAATTAACATCATGAAATAATTAACTCCCATTTAGTATCAAAAAGTATGCATGAGGACTGCCAATTTATATTAAATTCAATATTTCAAATCGACATTGTCATGAATTAATTAGCATTTAAAGCTTTACGTAGCCACTACATCATAAACAGATACGCCAGTATTGCCAGACCGATGTTGATTTATTGCGTTATCAACATCGATCTGGGTATCAACAGCGTAATCGTGCTTGGGAAATCGGTATAAAATCAACCTATCGATCCGACATTTTAAACTTATCGATTTCACTGTACTAGACCCAATGTTGTCTAAGCAAAGGTTGTAGGCTGTAGTATAATATTTCGGTACCAAAAGTCTCCCTAGCGTTTTTGCTCTTATGTCTTTACCATGGTTAATGAAAATTGATAATTTTGATGCATGGGTTATTTGTAGGATTACCTTGAGATATAAATAATTGCCTGACATTTAAAAATGATCGAATTCTCCAGAAGAAAGGATAAATTGAGTTTTCTTAGGACACACGAACGTTGCTGTTATTTAATCTCTTCTGTGTTAGCTCCTGACAGTTGCTACTGGTAGTTGCTACTGGCTACAGGTTAGTGACAAAAGCATAGGTGGCTTCATTAAACACTGAGTTGAGTCGCACAGCGCCACATTGTATGTACATTCAGAAGAAAGCAATGGTCAATCAACTCGTTTTACTTAAATGGTTGTGATGGTGTTTCTAAGAGCGCCATTCGGATATTTTTAAAAAATTTGAACGGTTATTCAATTGCCGTAATATGCAGCGACTTTTGAATCGGGGGGGGGGCGACTTTGATCATCAAAGATATCTGCATAATTCTTTCTACCATTCAGAAAATACTGACTTCTTTTTAATGATTTTTTGTTGTTGTTTGTTTCTAAGTATACAATCCTTACATATATTTATTTTTTAAAAACATTTTTTAGTATGAATCAATCACATATTTACGCAATTCATGTTTAAATTTTCTTCTATTTTTTTTTTTTAACTCGCCAAATATCTTTCGCTAAATATTTCTTTTCATGGTCTCATGTGTGTGTTTGTGCTGCAGATTTTACATTTTTTTTTAGAATTTAAATGAATTAATTTGTCAATTAAAAATATGGTATTAAAGTAAATAATTTATTTAAATGACAAAATATTTAACTCCTTCAACATTTGCTTGATTTCCGTGTATCTATTTTTCTTCGGTGTAACTCTCATAGCTCTATTGATGGTTTCATTGTTAAGAATTTTTTAAATATATTTTCAGACTGAGAAAAATGTAAGTATATATTTTAAAATGATGAACAGTAACAATGCCTGTTGCGGTTAAGGCTTTCAAGGGTGTAAGATGTAGAATAATGTTCTCAGTTTACCCGCGTAACGTAGTCCTTAAAAGGACTTTTTAATTCCTGACGTTTCGGACAGATCTCACTGTCCATCTTATGTCCTGAATTTTGTCTCAAGTGAACACTTGTATCTTGACTTCTGGACCGAACAGACACGCGAAAGCGTTCAGTTTCAGCAATCAGTGTTGTTAAAGTTGTAATGCGGGAACGAATTATGCAAATTTAAAATATGTATAAATTTAAGGATAAACTATAGATTTTACTATACATATTTTTTTAATTCGATAGAAAAGTCAATTGATTTTTTAATTTTGTTGTTTCTGAAAATATGAAATTAATCGTTTCACTGAATCCTATTTCGATTTTCTATCATATTGTTTGGCTCTCGACTAGCAATCCTAAGGTCTCGCATTCAAATTCCGAAGTGCGCTAGAAAATTTTTTTGATGAATTTGTGTTACTTCACAAATTATTAATTTGATATAATATATATAGTATACTTGTGGCACGTTCCACACAGTAAGATACTCTCAGTATTGCTCTGGTGTAAGACCACAATTTAGAATGTAAACGTTGCTTTAGCAATGAAATGTCTATTGCGATGTTTTTTCATTTCCACATCTTCCTATCCCCATCTCCTTCCCCTCCCAGTACCTCCAGCCTCACAACATACCCCTATTGGGGATTTCACAGTTTTACTGGCTTCAGAAGGTTGTGAGCAATTGGAACTCGTGAGCGGTATTAACATTTAAAAAAAGTATTGTGGCAAGTGTTGGTGAGATTTCTTTATTTGGTCAGGTTCTCTCAATAGTTGCCGCTCGATAACCAAAAACAATAAGCAGGGAACCCACTTCTTTAAAAAGCACAATAATAAGATGCAATCAAATGCATAACCGCAAATGTTTATTTTATTGTTGCTTCACAATGGTAAACAAGAAAGGTACAATAATTTTACATATAAGACTGCTCTAACTCAAGTTGACACATTTATTAGTCAATTTACATTGTTTTATCCATGGGCCATAAGAAGTTGCTTTAACCCAAAAACCAAACTAACTTATACAAAATATTGCTGATTTATTAAGAATCTCTTCAAATTATTCGTAATATGGCTAAAATCGGGATTTCAGGTCTTAAACGAATAAATTAATAGGTTTCCAAATTTGTAAAAAAAAACACTAATCTTTTCGCATTTTGTCATAAAGACAAATGCAGGTTCATGAACAAGTGTTCCGTTTTATTAAGTATGTACTAAAAGAATTATTTATTTATTTATAAGTACATGTTGCATGATTAATACATTTATTTAGAGAAGATACGTTAGAGCACCATACTAGGCAGCTGCCTGTTTCATGGTGCCCAATGGAGGAATGGTTAGTTTGAATTTAAGTCTAGTGTAAACATATTTTGATCGAATTATAAAAAAAATTTGAAAATTGGTAAAAAGATGTTTTCAATAACTCAGTTGAACGGGAAACGGTCTGCAATCCCGTTTTTAACCGCATTACCAATAATTAGCAATACTCATTTTTCTCCGTGTGAAAATTATAAAATTATGGGAACTTAACATATGCTTTTTAATCCGCAAAATACAAAATAGACACACGAATACAACATTTATAGAAACGTCTCAAGTACACGAAGACTATAAGACAACATAATAAATTGTACAAATACAGTAAAAACTGAAAGTGGAAAAATAAGCATAGGCCATTGCAGTATACACATTTACAATCTCCTGTCTCAAAACAGGGAATCGAACAAATACATTAAAAAATAGTTCAATCATAAGATAAGTGTAATGTAAGATAAAATAGTAATGTACTTCAATGTGGAATAATTAAAATATAAGATATCGGCGGCGAAAAGGCTAAAGGGCGTAAGCGACAATTCAGTCAAAAGTGAATAAAACAGACAGTTTTGATTAGATGAAAATTCTAATCAAAACTGTATGATTAAATAATTTTTGACAAAATTATCGCTTACGCCCTTTTGTTTTTCCGGCGTCGATATTATTTATTATTGTTACATGAGTAAAATTATTATTGTTATAGTATGAACTTTATAACTATTTATTTATAACTACTTATAAAAGAAATTAACTCTCATTTTTTTTTCCGACTTTATGTCCTGGTTAAGGTTTTTCCCCACAGTAAAAAACTAAACACTTCCACACACTTTTCCACAAATGATCATCTAGTCAATCCACAATATGCAAGTGCATTATATAGGCATAATAAATACAAAATAATATAAGAACAACACGTCAAATCACCACAGATCAAATGGGAAAATAATTCACCGACTCCAAATATTTTCATATCAGAGGGTTCGGCTCATTAGAACATCAAATTTGACCTATAAATCCTACTGATCCCTCAATATAAATATTTAAAAAATTTTTCGTAATTCTACATGTATTTAAAATGACTGATTTTCGCATTTTTATATATTCATTCTTTGACAGATCTAATACGCCTAAATTTTGAATGAGAGAGCTAGGAATAATGCCAGTAGCCAAAATAACAAATGGTAATATTTTTATAGTCTGAGAATTGAAATTCTTTTAATCTCATTTCCTAAATCTGTGAATTTTCTTATTTTTTCAGAAATAGTTTTTTTAAGGAAATTTGGAATATTTTTTTGAAATGTCCAATATCCTTACTATTTTCTGAATTAATTGTCGTATTTATAATACGTATCTAGGAGTGGCGAATGAATTATATTAATATAATACATTTATACAACAATACAAGATTATAACTTATAGCCCTAATAAGAACGAATTTAAATTTTCACTACTTTTAGAATTTTGCGAGGATGAATTTTTATACATTTAGTTTTTCTTTATTCAGTTTTTTTTTGTACAAAGTTTTTACAATGCTTTTCGACTACCACCCTAGATACATACCTGTATTATGGCAGTCGTGATTGCAAATAATAAGAAATTACTTTGTGGCGTCATTTTCATTATTTGATACTAGTGTGCTGCTGTGGCTCAGTCAGTCGGAGTAAAAATAGTGCGTGTTGCTTTTACGTCCAACGGATGGCGCTGTTTTAACAAAAATATGTTTTTACGTGTCACAAGTATCATCTATAAAACCCACGCGTATTCGAATGCGACGTTGTGTCAAAATTTCAAAGCGACTGATGAAGAACTTTCGGAGATTTACGATTTTTAACAAATAAACATTTACTTTTTTTAAATTTATATAGATTATATATAGAATAGTAAAACACTTAAGTATTGATACTTTACACAGTTTGACCTCTCCAACTGGTCTCTCTTGACCCATCGCCTTGCGCTGCAGCGGGAAGGATAGATCATTCTTCCGTCCTCCTGGACACATTGATCCATAGATTCTTACGCCCCATCATACTTTTTTCCTTTCAAAAACTTCCTCCTCTTCCGTTCCTTAAAAATACCCTTCACACAGCATTCCCAAAAAAGACATAAGCCCGGAGGGAAATTATTTTCCTCAGGGCCTCCGATGTAATGTTAAATAAATATTTAAAAAAAAAACATCATGCACAATACATTAATTTCTCACCTTTAAAAATTCGTAATCCGTTATGTAAAGAGCCTTGGGAGAACGAATGGAAAGTTGATTAATTAAAAAAAATTAACCCCAGGAAAATAAAGTATTTTCGACTATATTTACTTTTCCTCAATCAACACTCCACAACTTATAGATACCATTCACCAATGTCCAGAATGGCCAGACTCGTCAACTCAAGTCAAAACCTTGAATTTTTTGTTGTAAGCCTAAATGATTTTTGTCAGTAATTACGCAAGTAATATTTTGTATTGATATGGCTGAATGGCTATGGCTTGGGAAGTCGTGAACTCCATCAAAACCGTGTTTCTGTCTTGACTTGACTAATGTTAAGATAATTCTTTATTGTTTTTATGCCCTATTTTTGTCATAGCATCTTTTAATGTAACATTTCGGTTGTATTAACTTCGTGTAATATGCAATGTGTTAATTGAACTTGGTCCGATAATAAATTGTTATAAATATGTTAAAAATACCATGTCGTCAGGTTCTTAACATGCATATGATAAACTTGTCTACGATATGTAATAAACTCCCTTCTGTTTTAACAGCCTAGCCAAGCACGTCGTTTCATTTCCGAACACTAAATAATGTCATATAAATAATATATTCATTTTTAAATGTCTTTAAAACTTGTAAAAAAGATGGTTTGATTGACGATTGAACCTACCTACCCAGGAACTGGATTCGACAACTCTACCAATCTCGCCAAATGCCGATCGGGTGAGACCGATCATTATTTCGTATATTAACTGCAGTAATTTCATCCGATTTCAGAGAAATGCTAATATGTTCATCTGTGTGTACGTGATTGCCACATTGTCATGGACAACGGATCTATCTGCCGATTTTCAGCTCGATCGAATGTCGGGAAGTGGTTTATTTTCGGCTTCCAATATTTGCATTAATTCATAACCGAAAAATAAAGTGAAATTCAAATAGATCAATTGAAAAAGCACCAAAAAAATAATAATATAATAGAACTGCACCTTTAACGATGTTACGTTTTTGCGGCCAGAAAATTTTTCAATATTTCCCAACAAAAAACCAGCACACGAATGTGAGCTCAGATAGAAAATGGGAACATATTCGCGCGTGGGCAAGGGACAAGGCAAATTCAAATACCGCCAACAACAACAAAACCCAAAACATGTTTACAAGATTAAACCAACTTTACGCCTGGCTTGTAAATACACAGCCCTCAACTAATATTTGGCAAAATCCTTGTAATTTCGTTAAAGCCACGCCGGATGATCTGGCAATTTCAAAAAGTGGCAATTCATCTTCCTTGGAAAGTTTGCCTTCTCCCAAACTGAAGGCACATTCTGCTGCAACTATAAACTTTGTACTATTGTTAAAATCTCCCAGATTGTCGTGTCACGGTGATGTGTAAGCTTACTGCACCTTGCATCTTGGAGCTTTTTGTGCACGTTAAGTTCTCGTCTCGCGTACCTATGTTCTTTTCACGTTGTATTACTCAAATTACTAAAATAAAGAAGAAAAATAAATGAACAGGGGTGGATTATCTATGTACACGTCTGATGTGTTCTGTTTATATCATCTTTTGAGTATCCGCCCCTGTGCCCAGACGGTCGCGGAAATTTTGTCTTAATTATATGTAGCATCATAGGCATATAACAACAACTGTTTCAAACCGTCCGAAGCCATTGAGACTAAAAGGACAGATTTTGTTACAGAATTTCAACAATTCATCCAATTTAAAATTTGATTTTCAAGTTCTGTCAAGGTTCTATTCAAGTTCTTTCATTATTCATTCATTCAGTTTTGTGAAAAAAATTAATATATAATAACAGAAATTTATTAGAACCTTCAAAGAACTTTAAAATCAACTTTGAAATTTGATGAATGGTTCAAATTCTGCGAAACAACCCGTCCTAAGGTATCGTCAATTGAGATATGTTTTGAGGCTGACGGTATTGTGAAAGGGATGCGGTTGGGAAGAGAAAGATGGGGAAGTACCAGGCTATTTAGATCTGATTGCCAAACCCATCTACAGCCACGTCTTCTTCTTCTTTCGTATGGTGGGGGGTCAGAGGGGGACAACTAGGCGTCGCCTAGTGAACCTCATCAATCCCGCCGGGGAATGAATGGAACGGGCATTCGTTGACCACGTGTTTTAATTGTTCCCCGATATTTATCGATTCCCCTTGGCCGGGAGACCTATCGGTCTTCGCCCCCTTAAATAGAGGCATAGATAAAGCCACGTAAAGAAACGTTTCAATTTCAAATGGTGGTGGTGAGAGTATCTGATGTATTGAACGTGCCGTAAATATATTATATACTATATTTAATGAATAAATTGGGAATTAACACAACTTAATCAAATAATATTTACTTGTGCACGCCGGAATTTGAACCCGCGATCTTCTGTTTACTTGTCAAGAGCCTTACCACTCGACCACAGAGAGTTATACAAAAGTTATTGATTTTTTTTAGATAAACATATTTAGAATACGAATCAACGTAAGCACTGCTAGTAATGTAGTAGCTAAAAAATTTCAAGCAAAGTTCTTGAAAAATAAATTACTATCCGCTCTACACTTACAAATCTAAACCCGACCCATACAATATCGTAAAAATCGAAGAGCCACACAGAAGCCAAAAGAAATAACAATGCGCAAAGTTGAACATGCAGAATTGCAGATGCCCTCTTATTACGACAATTATCCGCTCCGCTGATCCAGGTTTTATAATAGACGATTAAAGTGCAAGATCAAATCACAAAGAAAGAAAGCCCTATCATTCCTCAGCGCCGGGAGATATAACGTCGAAAAGTGTAATACCGTGGTACCGACGCCGACGGCAATGCCTCTCGCCGCAAGCAAACTAACGTCTAGCAGTTTAACAAAACGCAGCCATCAATTATTCCGACAATCTCGGGTCTCTGAATACATCTTCTTACGTCTTCTGCGCTCCCATTTCAGGGGAATCTTGATCCTTGCTATTTCATTGCATATATTCTGCAAACTGCATACGGTGGAAGGTTTCAATTTAAAATTGAAATTACGGTTTTGCTTTGTTTCTGTTCTCTTGCTTAACCGATTCGCTTATTCTATTAAAAAAACAAGAAAACCGTTTTAACATATTCGTTAAAATAATAAAGCAAGTCATACTAGAATTGGACTTAATTAATGGAAGTTAATGGTTGAATCATATTATTTTATAAGCAATAATTATTACCCTGAAACACAAATATAAATTGAGAAAATCTTCCGAGAAAAAAACAAATTTTCAAAGTCGGCGGCATTTATTTTTTCTCGTGTGTTAAGTGTGTTGTATATTTGTGTTTCAAGCTGATAATTATTGCTTATAATAATTTGTTATCCTTTGTGCTTTTCATAAAACCTTGTATTGTAAAGATATGTTACCTTTAATAAGAAGATTTCTTAAAATTTTATTTTACAGTAAATAATATTTCCAAGGCAGCTGGATTCATGTTTTACAAAATAAACATTAATTTATTCAATAATAGTTACTAAAGATGCTTCTAAATCGCGAACACGAATCACGTTCCAATTTACAAACTTAGACAGGTGCGGGTACCGCCGCCCCGGGAACTTTTTATTGGATAACCAACACGTTGGTATCCCCGGTGGATTCACTGGCATTCCAAGGGTTAAACGATATGACGCCCGTCTCCATACGGTTTGCTTTCTAAATAATTCAGATGACAGGTGGCCGCGTCGCTCGACTGCGACGGCTTTTCGGGCTTAGCTCCTCTCAAAGGAGATATGTAATAGGTACACTGAACGGAGATTGTATGCTTTTTATTCCTCCAATTTGCGGGAATGAAACTAACCAGAAAATGCTATTACCGTGGTTCTATTTGAGCTGCATCAAAGAATACAAAACGTTAAGTTGGCAGTGTATTCATTTCACTCTGGATGAATGATTCACATAAAGATAACGGAAAACGTACGTAGTTTTCTTTATTTTTTAATTTTATTTTAGTAATTTGTATATTTAAGTTTACAAATTACTAATTAATTTGTTAAATATAAATACACTATATTTTTTCTTGCTTGATGTGGCTCCTACACAACATCTTGAACTTTCCAATTGGGGTAGACTTTAGGTTTTCCGGCAGCGCATTATAGTATTTCATCCCTTTATATAGTATACTATTCTGAGTATTCGCCTTGTCCTTTTTTGGTAGCCTGATTTCATTGCACGTCCTTGTTTTATGTTTGTGTATGTCCTTGTTGTATACAATTTTATTTGAAAAATATTTGGGTAGTAGGTTGTTTACTATTTTATGTACAAATATCATCGTGTTCAAGGTTAACATCTCTTTCACCGTTAGCCAATTTAGTTCGTTTAACATTTTATTTACTTTTGAATATCTATTTCGTCTGAGTATTGTTCTCATTGCCCTATTTTGGAGAATTTGAAATTTATTTTGTTCTCGGTCGTTACACAGAAAAAGGATAGTTGAGCAGTAGTTAAAATGTGGAGCAATAATGGAGTTATAAATGGTGATTGCAGTTTTACATTAAGTTTATTGGTTGGTACAAGTTCATATTAAAGCTGGGAAGACATTTCGAATCTGTTTGTAAAGATGTTTTCTTACCTAATTTAAAAAATATATTTTGATTCCTAAAATACAGACCACAAAATAAACCGTTTTTTCCATTATCTCCACAATAGATGATAGATAGTGGAAAATAATAATAATGAGGGTCTTTTGAAGGAAAGGAAGAAGAGAAAGGTATGAGGGATGGGTAGGAATCTGGGGGTCAGAATGTTACTATATGGCTCACTCTGCTTTACAAGGCGATAGGTCGAGGGAGCCCGGCTGGATAAGTCAAAGGACCTCCCTTAACCAGGCTCTCCCGATCCGGTAGACAGACGCACCAGCTATCAAGACCTGAATAAACCTCACCCCACAAACCCAGAAACCCTCGCTCAAGGAAGTCACCAATCGTAGCGAACCACTTGTAGTGACCTATGGCAGAAGTGTTGGTTATTACTGGAGGTATGAGGTAAGTATATAAAGATAAAAGATGCAATAAAATAGATATGATAGTATATAGATATCTTAATATATAAAAAAGCACGTGTCACTATGTTCGTAGACGCTTATCTCACTGATTTCAACGAAATTTTGCCAACGTGCATGGTTGGTTTCAGCTTGAAAGATAGGATAGTTTTGGACCCGATAGGTGGCACTGTTGTCGAAATATAAATATATCTATCTATACATATAGGTTGAATGTAAACTAATATGCACATATAAGTATATGTTTACAGTAGTTTGCAATAATGGGACAACCTGTTTTGACAATCCAATTGTTTATTTCACGTTTATATTTAGTCAGTGTTTATATTTGTCTAAGCGTAGCTGGATAGTGTGTTGTATAATTAGCGTGCTACATAAATTTAAAATGTCTTTGTCCAAAGGCAGTTTTAGCAAAAGGAGTTTGGAGTAGTTCTTCTTTCTTGGCTCGGGTATTATGTGGATTTTGTATTGATTTGTATTGGTTTTTGTTGTTTTGAAAAAAATTACCAGAATTGACCCAGTACCATGCTGAAAATGTCTCATGTATGAGTACAATAATTGGAAATGCTTTTGGAGTGTGCACTGGTGCCGAGGGGAACAATGACTCTAGATTTTCCGACAAACTTCCATCGAAATACATTATATTAAAAATCTAAGTGTACTGAAATAGAATGTTGAAAAAAATACATTTCCGTGAAGCTTTCGTTTTATTTCATGTATTTTTTGCTCCGGGTTTCCTATTAGTTCCAGCGCAATTATTTAATCATGTAAACTTTTTGGGATAACTTTAAATAAACTGGATCCTGTAATGAAATCTTTCGAAGTCACGTATGGGTTGGGAGATATGGAAGCCAGACAATGGTTATATTATAAAGAATATTCATTCGGATTTTGGAATTTGGAAGACGCGAGGAGAAACGAATCGGGGTAATTCGAGAGTTTCCTTCAAGGGTAGGAAAGTCTTAAAGATCTGACAATTCTGGCAGCCATTTTAGCAAGGATCCTTCCTTTTATCGTTGAAAATCCTCCAGCAAGTGGCACTTCCCGGGAAAGCTTTCGCTTAGTTATGCAACGGTGGACCGTAGCGTTGTTTCTGCATATGCATTGGTTGCGACTTTAACCCTAATACCTATTAGTTAATACCGGCAGTTTTGAAAAAAAAAATTGACTATCGACAAATATGTCTTAAATACAAATATGACAAAGACGTGTTGTCAATTTTTCAACAGTTATTTGCAATAGAAATTACATGAAGTACACAATAATACATACTCTACATAATCTACCACTGTTTCAACCGGTATCGTGCGGTTCATAAGTTCTAACGGATGAATGAAGGATGTGAATGATTTGTACATAATTGATATCCTTGCCATACACTTTAAAACCTAATCAATACAGTGGCTTCCATAATAAAAGTATATCAACAAATAATATTAATATTACATTTACTTATTAATGTTATATACAAAATTTTCTAAAAATATTTATTTTGGAGACACGGAAATAAAATACTTGCCTACCTCAAAATTCTTCTGTCGTGCAATAAATTAATCCATTTCACAAGAGTAAGTATAGCGTCATTCTCACTTGAGTTACGATTCTTTGAACAGCATTTTTTTAACATATGAAAATCGATTTCAAACGTGGATTAAATATATTTACTGTACATTATTTTTTACGATTTCAAGATATATCCACTGAAGAGATCAAACGATAAAGTGTATAGTGGGCGTGTCCATGTGCTCGAAGTTAGCTAAAAAAAAACAATTGTACTTTTGATGTGATAGATTAACAATTGGCTCTGGTATTTTAATTAGCACACGGTTGGAATAATGTGAACTCTGGAGGGTCCCAACTTATTTATCATCCATTCGGTCTCTACAATACTCGACAGCTAAACGCCATCTAGGGGTAACACAATACACTAATCTAGTGTCATCTATGGGTGACCACTTGTATATATTATTACAATTTTAAGATGATATATGTGAAATATAAATTTTAAATGAGAAAACAATGTTTTCATAATCCTGCTTATTAGAAGATCCTGTGTTGAGGTGAAATAGGTTTTGGATGGTAATAATGCGTTTTCAGCGACTTCTATGGGTCAACTTCGTCGTCAGTGAAGGAAGGTTTATCCAGTATCTTCAATGACAATGTTTTTAAAATACTAGTCAGTTCTTTTTCTGATAACACAGAAGAACTATTTTTATCATGATTTTCAGCTGTTTAGGACTAAATTAAGTTTGCTGCTTAATTGTCTTAATGTGATTACTCCATAGGATCTAGGGGAGCTCGACTGCTATTCTATTGGCTGAGATTGAGGTGGGAGGGGTAAGGGATTCTACTCCAATTGTATTGAAAAAAATCAGATATTTTAACTTTAAACTCGGTCTACCCATAGAAACTATAGATTGCTACCACTTGATGAAAGAATTAAAAGTCTAAAAATCTTTAATGGATTTATAGACAGCCCTGATATATTGAGCCTAATCACCTTCAACATACCAAGTAGAACTACTCGATCAAATTTATTTTTAACTGCAACGACAATATCAGGACCGAGACATTTAGAAACTTGCTTGTACCTAGATTATATGCATTTGGAAATACTTGGGCAGAAATTTTAGATATATTCAACTGCACGGAATATAGTTACAAAAGGCTATAATAACATACCTCAACAATAATAATAATTTGGCCAGTAATAAGAAGGCCTCAGCACTCTGAAATGTTAAAAATATTACACCAAAATAAAATATTTGAGGTTAGTATAATACTTTTCTTCTGCGTAGGTTCTATATAATTTTAATAGCAAATTTTACTTTATGATTAGTGCATAATAATGAATATCAAATGTTTATAAAAGCCCGTATGGGCATAGAATATGTATATATAAATAAACTTCATTCTTCAGTCAGTTCTTTTTTCTGATAATTCCTGAAGCCTTGACCAGTGGTGGTCTTAATGTAGTTATTTCTATGTAGAATTGAAACTTTGCTTGAAATGGCTTAGGACGTGTTTAGTAACACCAGATCTGGATAGCCATGTACCTTCTCCACCTTCCTCTTCCTCATCTCCTTGCCCACCTCACAACATTACCCATTTGGGGATGCCATAGTCTCACTGGTTCCAGATGGTTGGGAGCAATTGAAACTCTTATTAATAAATAAATAATTATTCAAACATTAAAATATATATATATATATATATATATATACATAAAGGTTTTAAAATGTTTATATGTTTAAATGTTCACATGTTTTAATACATTTTTTATTTTATTTTTTTTTTAAAGAAAGACAAACTTTCCCGGGTTACGAATAACGTGACAATATTTGAAAATTTCCTACTACCACCACAGTAAGCTGAAAATGTTGCTTGTGCTGTGATTGAGGACTTAGCCAGCCGAGGAATTGAACACACTACGCCTGGGTGGGACCCAAACGCGATGTCAACTCGACCACCGACCGCATATATATATATATATATATAATAGATATAATTCATTGGTTTGTCTTCGACCTAGCCGATAAATTAGCGACATCAGTTTTCTTTCAAATCGATATAGATCACACTTATAACACTATTAGTTTTTCGACGGTGTCGTTATCATGCTACATTAAATTAATCTAACTGTTTGTTTAGTCAAGGTTGTTTCCGAATCGCTACCTAAGGGATGGTCACACTGTGGAAATTGGTAACGTCAAAGAATAATAAGAGCGGGATGAGTAGCGTTATGGAAATGCAACTTCATAATAAAACAAAGTGTACCGTGTGCGGGTGGACTGCATTACATTTCAAAACGTTGACGTTCGAGATGAAAGGTAAACGTATGGAGATGGGAACTAACTGTATCCACAGCATCAGCTAAGAGTACCGCGGAGTTAAACTACTTTATGAAATAATAATATTATCTCATAAAATTTTGTTATTCTTGCATTACGTTGAATTGTATTCTGTACAGTATAAATAAATTGCCGGGAGTATCAATCTCGTTCAATATCCAATTACTTTTCTTTACATTGAAGAAATTGTTTATTTTTTTTTAATTAAATGGAATTTACATACATCCTATGAGAAAGCGAGTGCTGCTAATTTATTAAAAAATTTCTTCAAATTGTTGGTCATCCGGTTAAAAACAGTATTTTAAGCTACAAGCCAAAAATGTATATATTCTTGATATACCTTATATTGTATGTAATAGGCATTACGTTCGCTTGACAAACAGAGTCTAGAAACGTTCGATTTCAAGCACAAAACTGGTTTTATTTAATTTGTAAATAATTTTATGAGAAAGCAAAAAATTTAATCAAGTGAAACTGTCACAGATAATCTTAGCTATTATACATTCCTTTAGTTTCTCTTTTTTTATTTTAAACATTAGTTTACTATAATTTAATAAATTTTGTTCCATCGTTATTGTGTGGAACTGGCGCCCAAATTAATGATATTTAAAATTAGAATTAATTATTTTACTACCCACAATTTTTATAGCTTATCATCAAACCACCATGACAATTATTTCAATGTAAAATAAGACCGACCTACCAACGCTTCTTCGAGTTTAGTCACACCTTGGGTTATTTGTATTTAATTAAATTATTGGGTCTCATGCTATATTGTTTTATAATAAATGATATTTTTATAATATGAATATTTTATTTAAGATTAACATCCTTTTATTATTTACACTTTCAAGTAAAATACTTTTATCGTTACATTTGGCTTAATTACTTTTTTTAATGTTACAAGGAATGAAATAAAATATTTTTTAATTAATCAAATAAAATTTATTTGCGTGCGCCAGGATTTGAACCCGCGACATCCCGCTTGCTAGCCGAAAGCCTACTCCTCGACAGATACTTTAAAAAAAAAAAAAATTGTAGTTAAAATGAAAAAAATTCCACGAACCCCGTTATTTTAACTTGGGATGTTTTTTAACTCTGCGAAAGCTATATTTTGTTCCGTTGTAAATACCACAAAATAAATAGATGTTCAAAAATTATAATCTCCAACGAACCAAGTAATAACATTTCCATAAAGTAATTAACTTCATCTCGGTATGTATCTGTTTAACCAAAACCAACAAATTTAATTAGTTTTCATCTCAAACGAGCTTCCAAGCAAACGCATTCTCTTGCACAGTACTTGTAATTACGTTAATGGTAGGGGAGGCAAATGTATCTTTGAGAATACAGAAATGATCATATCTTATTCATAGTTCACAGAATCTGTGTTCTCAAGCTGTGGAACGATTGTTCATAGCTCAACTATCTGGACATTTCATCTGCAGGTAATCCGATATTTCTCATAACAAGAGAACTGCAGTAGGTAGCTATGAAAATCATCCTAATGATAAAGTCCTAATTAACTATTCGTGGTCATGGGTAGAAGTTGTTATAAGCCAGGTTAACATTAGACGTCAGTGTTTAAACTTGGCACAAGTTACTTGTTCATAATAGTGACGGGACGATTGGGCGGCGAAGTACAAACTTTCCCCTATTATTTACAAACAAAATTCAATGTTCGTGTAATTAATGCATTCGGGAATTTCATAATTTACTCGTTTTTCAAAATAAAATCCAGCAATCGTTATTTTGGAACGTAACAAAAAAAACTTTCCATAAATAATATCCATTTGTAAGGCGGGTTTGGGTTGCCATAGGTCACCCCAAGTGGTTCGCTTCGTTTGGTGATTTAGAAGGGGTGCCCGGGTTCATCGGGTGAGGTGTTTTCAGGATGTGCCCGACCATGCCCACTTATGCCAGATCGGGAGAGGCTGGTTTGGGGCGACCCTTTTATCTCTCCATCTTGTTCTCGACCCATCTCCTTATATGTTGATATATTCACTCCTAGAGACACTGATCCCTAGATTCCTACCCACCCCTAATACATTTTCCCTTCCAAGAACTTCTTCTCCTTCCTTTCCTTAAAAAAGATGACATAAGCCCCGAGGGAAATTATTTTACTGAGGGCCTCCCGTGTGGGGTGAATGTAAAAATAAAAAAGACTGCTACTTTACTATTTCCTACACTACATTCAAAATATGACACAAAAATTCACACGCAAACGTACCCATATCGACAAAGAATGGATGTCATTCATTTTTGAAGCATGCCACGATACGACAAATTACATGCTTCAATTACTACCCAAACCAAACATTCCAATTTTGAAATGACGAATTTTTCTTTTATTAATTTATTTTTGGGGGTATTATGCCGTGTTGTGCTACCTCCTTCTTTAGCTAACGTTTCAAATCAAAGCAGATAGGAAGCAAATGCTTAGGGGTGTGACATTTTATATGAAATAAAAAAACGCTCTTTGTAATCCACCATTTTTATTTACACTTATAAAAGTGGTGGATTACAAAGTGTGCGGTTTCATTTAATAAACATCTTGAAGTTTTGATGTAATACATTTCAATTATCTTTGAAAATATGCGAGTTTTGAGTGATTGAGTAATTTCATCAACGGTTTTCCCGAATTAATCTAAAAAAATGTACTCATAAATTTTATTTCAACCATGAAAAATGCGTTAATCGAAGAAGCCGTCATCAGAAATTGAAAAATATTAAGACATATTAATTGATATGAATTATTAGACACTTAAATATAAAGTTATCTCTGGTAAATAGGTTCTAGGCTCTTGGATTAATAACTGTAGAACTATAAGAGTCTACAATGCTTTCATTCCTTTGCTAAAACTTAGAAATTAATTAATCACTTCTCAATTACATTCATTCAAAGAAATCTTTGGTTGCGCCTTTCATTACGTAATTAACCATTTATAATGCCCCCCCCCATCCGTCCGAACCTTTTTATTACGTCTACGAACTGTTATTGACCATGTAAGTAAGTAAAAATGGTAGTCATAGCTAAAATGAAGAAAAAAAGAAAGAAAATAGAAAAAATGAAGAAAATAGTTATTTGGTCTCTGTACATTTTCAAAGTTTGTTTTTATATTTATTTATTTCATTTTATTAACGCCTAGAAGGCTTTTACATATACATGTTATGGGTTTTGTTGTTCAGTAGCATTATAAAATATTTTAATTACATAGCATAGTAAATTGAGTATGAACTTACATAACAATGTGTAGGGTTATTGTTATGGTGTTATTATTTTATAAACATAAGCAAGCAAAGTTTATTGTACAAAGTACGTCGGTTGAATATTTTACAGAACATAGGTTAAATATTATATGAAACCAAACAAAAGTCCCCACTGCCCCCAACTGTCTGGAGCCAATGAGACTATGGCATCTCCAATTTGGGTATATTGTGAAGTTGAAGGTAGCGGGGAGTGGAAGGGGAAGGTGGAGAAGTACCTGGCCGTTCAGATCTGGTCACCAAACACGGCCAAAGCCGTTTCAATTCTGAATGGTGGTATTACACCAGGGTGATACTGGGATATCCACTCTGGAACGTGCCGCAAATAAGGTACACATTATTTTTAATTAGTAATTTGGAAATAACACAAATTAATCAACTGTCATTTACTTGCGCACGCCGCAATGTAAACCCGCAACTTCCAGCTTGCTAATCGACAGCCTTACCCTCGACTACGGAGGCCGAGGAGGTGAAGTTAATTATTCCAAGTCTTCAGCAATGACCAAGATGAATTTATGCAAAAATCAACCCGAAAAAAACCCGTTTATTTATTAATATTTCAAAACACTTTTTTGGTTTGACTGGGAATTTAATCTTCCTCTCCGGTCTCTGGGGAGTTCAACCGCGCTAAAGATTGAGCCGAATCCCATTTAGGTAGTGCCACCATTTATTTCGCATATTAACTGCTGTGTTGTTATCCAATTTTAGAGAAATGCTTGTATGTCCGCGTGTGTGTGCGTGATTGCCACCAAAAATTGATTGATTGCATTTTCATTGACAAATAATCTGCGCGTTGAGTTTCAGCTCGATCGGATGTCAGGAAGTGGTTTTCCACATTCAAAATTCCACTTCATTCAAGAAAACAAGTTTAAAATTCAAATAGATGTATTTACAAATGTTGCTATATGGGGTGACAATACCGCGTATATGCCGACACAGAACACTTTGTATCCCAGCTGCCAAAGATAACCCTTAAAAACGAAAAACGTTGCCGTTGAAAACGTAAATATGTTTTTACGGTAACCGGATAAATCATCACATCTTTAAAAAGTCATATAAAGTCATGGAAAGTGATGAAACAAACACTTTATTAACTTGGTTATGTAGGTTAGGTTAGGTTAAAAAAAATTCTACGTTTCTAATGACTTTATATCACTTTTTAAAAGTGTGTTGAATTTTGTTTGTTTGTTTGTTTTTGAATCTTTATTTAGATGTACGCAAATTTTTTCATACATCTAGTAGGAAAATATAAAAAATACAAAAAATATCAATTACATTTTAAGAGAAAAAGATAAATACACAAAATTATATTATATAGATATCTAGGTGACTAAAATAATATTGGTGAGTATGTTCAACAATCAAAAATTATAAATGTCACTGTGTTGAGTTATCATGGAACTGTTTTTCAATGGACTGAGTATCCCCCATCACCAACCACGTGTTTACACTATTCTTTGTAATAATGTTTCGTCACTTGCAAATATTTTGACATTGAATAAAAACAGCACACACGGAGAAAACTTGCTGAAATGAAATACTGTTAATTTATTAAAAATCTTGTCAAATTATTCGTTTATCTGTTAAAAAATGGGATCGCGGACTTACAACGAATGAATGAAAGAGTTCCTAGTTCCTTAGATCAAAAGCGAATGTTTTATGAGGACGGCGGAACACGTGTTCATACAAATACTGACATTGATATACTCATATTGTCGCAACCCGTCATGGCATAAAAGTGTCAACAAATAACACGTGTTTTCGATATATTCTGAATGACTAATATTTTATCTGGAAATTGGTATGCTGTCACTTTTTTAACACGATCATTTTTCTTCGTGCAGAAAGTTACAATAAAATCAATTCTAAGTCTGTTCCTTACATAAATAATTCCTCAGCAATTCGCAATTGACTAATGAAATGTCACGGTGGAATTTATTGGGCTGAAGATACGAATGGCCCGATGGTATCGGCGCTGATCAGCGGGACCGCCTTTCAGAAACTCGCGTGTTCTCAGCCCATCAATCCACGGGATCAGTATGCAGATATCAGATCTGTTAGCCGTCCTTACTTTGGAATATACCACAATGTGAGTGAGGGTGTATATGTATTGGTCATGTTGGACGGGTGACCATGTGTCAAAAAGGGGATAATTAAAAATCTATTTAAACCACATAATAGATAAATACCGATATAAGTGTGTCCAGTACATGCCTGTGAATGTAATGTAATACATGAATAAATACAGTCATATAACAATAGAATATTACATTAATGCAATAAAAAATAAAGCGTATATTTCAATAATAGAATACACATAGACGGGTGTCAAAAAGGGGATAATTAAAAATCTATGTAAACCACATAATAGATAAACACCGAAATAAGCGTGTCCAATACATGCCTGTGCGTGTAATGTAATACATGCATAAATACAGTCATATAACAATACAAAATTACATTAATGGAATTAAAAAAATAAAGCGTATATTTCAATAATAGAATACAGCAAAATATCAAAAGACACTTTTTTTCTACCGGAATTAAATAATGGACTGCCTCCAGAAATCACCATTAAAACCTGCAAAGCGTCCTATCTAAGTTCAATAATAACAAAATGATAAATAGGCTTGGGTAGAGGAGAAGCTGAAAATTGTTAAATAACGTTAAATAATAATTAAAATACAAAAAAAAAAAAATTACATTAACTCTACATATGAGGCCCTGAGAAAATTATTTCCCTCGGGGTCTTTGTCATCTTTGGGGATGCGAAAAAGATATGATGGGTGTGTAGGAATCTGAGGGTCAATGTGTCCAGAAGTGACGGATGTAATAATTCATCCTTCCGACTACGATATAAGGCGATGGATGAAGAGAGTCCACACTTGTTTCACACTATTTTTGCACTTGTAATACACTAGCTTAAAGAAAAACAATAATTACAGAATAATTTATCCATAACGCATAACTGGAGCATTTGATTCCTCTTAACAGGCAATCTGCATAGCTAAGAAATAATATAGACCTGACACGGTAACGTAACGTAGTAAGTAAAAATTTAAACAAACTTTAATTCTATTGAAAATAATCTAATATTTTCTCATTTGTCTTACTCGGGTCGGAGAACTCGGAGACCCATTGTTTAGATAAGGCACCTTCAGGAGTTCCTTTGCTGCGTTACTTCGCGGGCTCCGTCCATAGTTGGTCTAGCATCTCCTACCACAGTATCTGGTGTTGCTTCTACCAACTCTACCTAGGGGGGCCCACTGAATGACTTATTTTTCTTGTTTATTCAGTGGAAGTTGATCTTCTGGCATTCTTAGTACACGACCAAGTTTCATCAATTTCAATGACGTTTCTCTTGATTGTTTTTTTGACGCAACTCTTGTTACTCCACTCAAAAATCTCATTTTGGAAAATTCGACTAAGTTTTCAAGTAAACATTTACGAGATGACTCTTTGCGTACATATTCACACTGCACAGTACATATTCTGAATGAACTTTATATTCTAGAATCTAGAATCTAGAACCCAATTTTTTGATAATCGCTTTACTCAGAAATTTTTGTCACCATTGTAAAACATAGGTTTGTGTTTACTTGCGAAACATAGGCATGTACTTACTTCTAAAACATAGGTATGTGTTTACTTGTAAATATGTCAAACAGGCAAAAGGTCATCTTCGCGGAATTTTTAGAGGTCACTATTTTCTGCATACGCCATATCGATAAATCTAATCACATTGCATGTTTTCCAAGTACAGGATCCTAGAACAAATATCCTACCGTCAATCAGGGTGGGGTAAGGGGTGTTTCCTGAGAAGAATTTCAGCAGTAGTTGCGAACGATCGGATTAAATTAATGAAACTATTTATATTACCTGAAAAACCTAATAAATTAGTACATTTTTAGATGTTTCTGACACCAACCAACCAACCGCCTGGAGCCAGTTGGGGTATGTTACGTATCTACCTCTATATGTTAGGTAAACTACTTTTCAAAAAAAAATATTTTGGCGTCTTAACGGACGTTACTCTTCACTATACCAATCTATTTATATCTTTGGCACGACCAATTACCGCTTCTTAGAGACATTTAGAGGTATTGCTCAGCTTAATTATGTTTTTATCTTTTAATAAAAGGATAAATATCTAACAATGATAAATTTGTTTATATCAGAGTTTCACTCTCGAGGACTTCACCATAACCTCCTGTACCGTAGAGTGATCTGCACCAATTTATTTAAGAACTCACCTGTGGGAAGAGTCGCGTGCTTCTTTAATACGGTGGATCAAAATATCGTTATGTTTTTCGTGTCCTATAACGTATTTTCAGGTTTTTTGGCATTGCAATTACATTATTTAATCAGTACAATAATTATTTTCTAATAAAGTTTTTCTGTGCGTTGTCATTTTTTTATAAATTGAATAATACTATTATTGAATATTTAAAAGATTAAATTAAAATGGAGTTTTACATATAAAACTTGATAAAAATAATTATAATACCTTAGACCTTAATGTTGTAAAAATTGTACAAATTGAATAAATAAATAAAATTGGGATGTCGTAGTCCCACTGACTTCAGACGGCTGGGAACAGTCGGGACTCTTGTGCGGTATTGATATATACAAAAAGGAAACTAATTCAAATTACAATTACAAGAAACAGAAGTGAAAGATAATAAATATAATTATATTTTTTTCAATTTTCTGTCTCACATGGGTTAATTTTGGGTCCAAAATTATATTTATATATATTTTATGTGATAGCCATGTCAAAAATATTTTAAAAAGCGCGTAGATTCATTTTCGCAGATGACACGGCACTTTTAGTATCTAATGAAAATCCTCGAATAGCGATTTAAGAATTACAAACCGACTTCGATGAACTGCTAAAATGGGCACATGATGTAGAATTAGTTATAAATGTAAAAAAAAATCAATGTATATCAGATCACAAAGTTTGAAAATATGGAATATTCCGAAACTAATCGCACATAACTTTGAATGCATCCATAGTAATATAACAATAAATTGCCAATGTGAAAAATATAGTTTTCTGGGCTTAAAACTTGATAACACATTTAAATGGGATAATCAAGTTACTAAAATATGTAACCAGCTAAGAGCCCTAGCAAACAATTTCCATAAATTAAAATTTGTCTTGCCTCATAGTACACTCAAATTAGTATATTGTTCATTGGTAGAATCGATTCTTAGATATGGAATTCGAAGCTGGGGAAATATAAGCATGACATTAAGTATGTACAAAATTTACAAACCTCTATTATAAAACAAATTGTATCACCTTATATATATAGACAAAGACACAATGTGCAATTAATATATTCTGATGAGGGCCTGCTTCCAATAAAGGGTATATTCTGGTTCCTTACCATTAAGGATAACTGGGAAGATAGTACTTATAAAGAGCCACTGGTGTTTAGTTACAGCACACGTCTTACAGAAAAAAAGGCCTGAAAATATCAAATAAGTACGGAAGCCGAACGCTGAAGTACTGTGTACCAGTGATATTTAATAAGTTCAAAAATAAATATGCCTCTGAGGAAAATGAGAGTTTAAGCATGAAAAATGTTAAGATGTGGCTTATGAATGAAAAATTTATATATCTGTAAAAAATAAAATAAACAATGAAGAAAAATGAAAAGAGTGGTGATGTGTGGTGAGGTTCTTAACTTTAAGAATAATTTGACCTTTTTCTTGAATGATACCGAATATGTTATTTTTTAAATATTGAAGACAATATTAGTGATTTCTAAACGAAAATCTGAAACAGAAAAATCAGAAAAGGAAACGGTCACATCTGGGACTCGAACCCAGGACCCCTGTCTTTCCGGGACAGTGCTCTACCAACTGCGCTAATGGGACCCTATTCTCCTCGGTCACTTTTAACTGTATCATATTTCGAATAAGAACTACTAACATTGTCTTCATTTTTTCACCGCACATTTTTATTGGCAACTATCTTTATGTATGATCGCAAGATTCAACCCGAACTAAATGCAATCCAGACAGCGTCTTTTAGATAAACCTATCTTATTTTTTTATTTAATGTGCGACATCTGTTGACTTTTCTGCAAGTCTAGAATGAATATTTATTTTTTTCGGAATAACTTTATTGAGTAAAACCTCAAATTGTAATATTTAAATATTGAAGACAATATTAGTGATTTCTAAACGAAAATCTGAAACAGAAAAATCAGAAAAGGAAACGGTCACATCTGGGACTCGAACCGTGATGATGTGACAGAAACAACAATAACAACACAGATAACGCAGCGAATCCACATAGAGTAATAGAGCCAGTTTCCAACCTTTCCTACTACAAAGAGCACAACAACAAGAAATGTCTGCCGACAATGTGACCGTTTCCTTTTCTGATTTTTCTGTTTCAGATTTTCGTTTAGAAATCACTAATATTGTCTTCAATATTTAAATATTACAATTTGAGGTTTTACTCAATAAAGTTATTCCGAAAAAAATAAATATTCATTCTAGACTTGCAGAAAAGTCAACAGATGTCGCACATTAAATAAAAAAATAAGATAGGTTTATCTAAAAGACGCTGTCTGGATTGCATTTAGTTCGGGTTGAATCTTGCGATCATACATCGGGATCGGGACTCGAACCGTGATGATGTGACAGAAATAACAATAACAACACAGATAACGCAGCGAATCCACATAGAGTAATAGAGCCAGTTTCCAACCTTTCCTACTACAAAGAGCACAACAACAAGAAATGTCTGCCGACAAAAACCTTCGAAGCAAAGGACAAATGCCCGCGACAACGAGCTTGGCTACAGATGTATCTTCACAAATTGACATACTTATGGAGAAAATGGAAAAAAATGGTAACAAAACTGGAAGCTTTTAAATCGGCAATTATAAAAAAAATTGACGATGAAAACTTAGAGAGTAAACACTCGAGAGATTTCATCAGCCGTCAATATGACGATCTAATTGCTAAAATGGAAACCATCACTAAATTGGTTTCCGAAGTAGAGTCTCTAAGGAATACACTCGTCGAAAAGGACAAACAAATAAAGTGTCTGGAAGTCAGATTGGCGGAAGTTGATCAAAGATCACTAGAAGATTCACTGGAGTTTGCCGGCCTCATTCCAAAAAATGACGAGCAGCCCTCTGATGCTATAAAACGGGTGGCTTCAATTGCAGGAGTGGATATAAAAGGAGAAGATATAGTGGAAGTGAGGAGGATACCTGATAAACGACCGGGAGTCCCCCCAAAAATACATATTAAACTAAACAATAGACAAAAGAGATACCAACTTCTTACAAACAGGAAACTTTTAAGCTCAGCCACCGCGCAGAATCCAGAAAGTCAACGAATCTACATCAGCGAAATTCTCAGTCCTCATTACAAAGACCTTCTATGGAGAACAAAATCAAAGGCGAAAGAAAGGGGATATAATTATGTGTGGTACAAAGATTCAAAAATTATGATTAGAAAAAAAGAAGGAGAAAAAATCATCTACATTAAACACGCTGATGATCTGTTAAAAATGGTTTAGATGCTTCTGGAGAGCTCCAACGTCGGTTAGTTATTGGCCCGATCACCCTTCATGATCAAACGGTAATGAGAAACTTTACATTTATTGTTTCGAACTACAACAATAATTATCCACTTCGGTAATTCTCTATCTGCATTTAGGGTGAAACTCCCGGTAACTGCCACGGACAGTGGAGCTCCCATAAACATATAAACTATTTTTTTTAATTTTCGTATAATTATTATATCAACATGCCTTTCTCAATGGAATTTTTTGATGAGGAATTACACAACCAAAACCTTTCTTACGCAACTTCAGATACTAATATGTGTAAACGCCTGATTGGAAACTCTGCCAATACAAAAATTATGCACCAAAACATAAGATCCATAAATAAAAACTTTGACGAACTCTTAATTCAACTTCACCACATAGATATTGTTTTCGACATAATCATTCTGACCGAGTGCTGGTTGTCAAACACATATACACCTAAAATCATAAAAAATTACACATCACACAATTCAACTACGTTTGATAATCAGAACGATGGGATTGTTGTTTACACAAAAAATAATCAAAACTTCACAGTAACCGAACTAAAAATTCAGGATGCAAGTTGCACACAAATAGAATACAACAATGATACAGTTATCCTCGCTATATACCGCTCGCCATCGACTCGTAACATCACGCCATTTCTAAACAGTCTTAGTTGCACACTTTCAAATCTTTCCAATATCATAATAATGGGCGATCTAAATATTAACATACTACCGAGCAACCAACACCACCAAAGCCAAGACTATATCAACATGCTAGAATTTCATGGATTAGTGAGTACCGTTAACTCACCAACAAGAACGACAAATGGATCTATATCATGCATTGACCACATTATGGTAAAGTCAAAAAAACCATCTAAAAGTATCGTCTACAAATCAACTATCACGGACCATTATTCAACTATCTTTGCACTACAAACAGCTATCCAAATAAATAAATGTAGCCTGCCTTTAGCATACAATAAAATCAACTTTCAAAATATAATAACCAATTTAAAGAACAAATCATGGCAAGAACTCTTCCAAATTAAACAATCGGAGGACGCATGGATATACTTTATTAACTATTTGAAAAACGAATTACACCACCATACCCTGACGATGACCAAAAATATAAGTAACAAATTGAAACCCTTGAAACCATGGATTAACCACTCCATTATAAATTGCATTCACAAAAGAAACACGCTACACAAAAAACCAAAGAAAATCCGTATGACCAACTAACATTCAACTATTATAAAAAATATAGAAACATGTGCTGTAACGTCATCAGAAAAGCAAAAGAAATTTACTACTCAGAAAGAATTAAAGAAAGTAACAATAATCCCAAAAAATTATGGGAAATACTTAGAGAAGCCACAAACTCGCAAACTACAAAAGAGAAACAGAGCATAAATAAACTTTCTATTGATGGACATATTGTTGAAACCACAAAAAATCCTAAGCTCGTTGCTGATCATGTAAACAATTTTTTTATAAATATCGGTCCAAATCTTGCTTCTCAAATTGCCCAGAGCGGAATCACCCAATCTACCGATACAGTGGTTCAAACAAATAACATAAATACAAAATTTCTATTCCACACTGTGTCACAGGAAGAAATTCTCAAAACAATTAATTCTCTAAAAAACACTTCTTCTGCTGGACCAGACGAAATTTCAACCAAAATCCTTAAAACGCTGTCTTCGGAGATTACATTGCCACTAGAATACCTTATAAACCTAAGTATTACACAGGGCTACTTCCCCTCTAACCTAAAACAAAGTATCGTAATTCCCATCTACAAATCTGGAAACAAGTCAGATATCAATAACTATAGACCAATTACTTTACTGAATAGCTTGTCTAAAGTTTTTGAAAACCTTATTAATACACAACTTTTAAAATTCATCGAGAGCCATAAAATACTTTCAAAAAATCAATATGGTTTTCAAAAAAACAAAAGTACCTCAGATGCCATTGCCAGGGTGACAGACTTCATTGTAAAAAGCCTTGATAAAGGAAATAAATGTATTTCAATCTTTTTAGACCTCTCTAAGGCTTTTGATACAATATCACACTTTAAACTAATTAAAAAACTTGAAAAAATCGGCATCACGGACAAAGAGCTTAACTTCTTTAAAAGCTACCTAAATGGACGCAAACAACAGGTTAAAATACACAATACCCTCAGTAACCAGCGCTCAACTGACTATGGAATTCCACAAGGAAGCGTATTGGGACCAACTCTGTTCTTACTGTATATAAACAACTTTTGCAACCTTGAAATTGAGGGAAGCATTGTTAGCTTTGCCGACGATACTGTCTTACTGTTTAAAGACAACAATTGGTCAGCTGTATTTAAAAAAGCTGAAAAAAATATTAACTTAGTTAATAAATGGTTAGATATAAACAAGCTTACCCTTAACACGAAAAAAACAAAATATATCACTTCAAGCATCAATACTGCAGGCCAACCTAATGATGATTACTCCATAAAAATACATAACTGTACGAATTCCAATGTATGCAATGAGTGCCCCTGTATAGAGCGAACTCCACAGATGAAGTACCTCGGCCTCACCATTGACCCATACCTCAAATGGAATATACATACTCAGATCATTGCGAATAAAATTAGGAAAACAATACATTTCTTCAGATCCGTAAGGAACTTCCTTAACTTACAAATTCTAAAAACGATTTATTTTGCATTAACCCAATCTATCATTGAGTATGGTATCATTGCATGGGGAGGGGGTACTTCATCAGCTCTAGACCCTGTTGAAAAGGCGCAGAAAACAATTATGAAAATTATTCTCAAACTTCCTCAAACCGCAAACAGTAACTTAATTTTCAACATAATGAGAGTATTTGATGTTCGACAGATCTATGTAAAAACTATCCTCATGCATCTCTTTAAAAACAAACACGTGCTTTACGAAAAAAAAACTAACTTTAGATTTACGCGTAATTCGAACAAAGACATGTTGCAAGTTCCAGCACTTTCTTCCACCTTTGGTCAACGTAGCTTTGGCTACTTTGCCACAAAGATCTTCAACATGCTCCCGGAAAATATTAAAGAGAGTCAAACACGGAAAGAGTTTAAAAAAAATGTTAAAATTTGGATTTATTCAAACGATCGAGCCTACACTGGTGCCCTCACCCAAACGCCTTGTCATTGACAGTTATTGCAGTATGTACGGTGCTAAAACTTACTATATACGTATTGTGTAAATGCAAACAATAATGAAAAGTAACCAAATGCCTTGTCACAGTGAGTTATTATAGTATGTATTGTGTTTAAACTTATTCTATCTGTATCTTCAATATGTAAACAATAATGTAACCTAAAATAATGGATTGCTGTATGGGAACCCATATTAAACATTTACATATTAGCAAACCATAGACAAAATGGAGAAATAATTAACTAAAAATTCTGCCTCAATACAGGTTCGCCTAGTGAGGCAGGTTGTGCACAACCTAAAATATAGTATATTATGCCATTTCTATATAACACTCTTACATTCATATATATTTTTTCTTATATTAGAAACTGCCGTATTATTGTAACATTATTCTTTCAACAATTTCATTGTTTCTAACTGACATATAATTATACAACTTACTAATGATATATTATATATATTCTGTAATTTTTTGATGAAATAAATAAATTTAAAAAAAAAATGCATTTATATTGAGATTCGCAGCTTCGCGGGACTACCGATCTATTTTCTAAATATATGTATTATGCCAAATGTGTTTTGTTAGAAATAAATAGATTAAATGTTTTAAAAATAAATTAAATCGACCGCAGGTAATATAGCAATTCCTTGTAAACTTGGATTTATGACGACCAATACAAATTACCGCAGCGCATCTGTACTGCACGAACGCGGCAGACGCGTTGTGCGCACTCCGGCCACTCCGGCCACTCCGGCCACCCCGGCCAGAGATCGTTCAACGCGTGAGGCGCGTTGTGACCAGTCAACCAGTTAATATTATGATTAGTACATTTTTATCAAACGGTATTATGCATAAACTGTTGATCTCCCAAATAATACTTTTAACGAAGATTAGTAAATTTTAATTCGATGATAATCGTATGGCAAAAAATAAAAAAAAACAAGAAAATAAATGGTTTTTCATAAGAGTAGGGCCTTATATTTTATATAGCTACTTGCCTCAACAGAAGTAAATTTGGTAGGTACCTAGTAAACACGCACTGGTCAAAAATGAATTAACACCAGGGTTTGAAAGAAGAACGAAAATCATTTTATTGTTTTATTTTAACATCTAACAAGGTGCAATATACATTTATTTTTTATAACTACCAATTTGTCTCTTTTTAACATATTTAATAATGCCCAGAGAAAATCCCTTCGACCGTGATCGACCGAAAGACCATGATGATTGTGAGTTTATCCCTAAAATGAATCATTAAAAAAAATCAGCGTTATTCACACAAACAAATCATCAAACCTAGTTACATTTCTTCAACAACAGAAAACGTCCGGTGTGATGAATTGCCCCCATGGCAAGAGCACCGCGTCCTGAAACCCATGTGAGCTCCTGATAGCTCCTGAGCTACCGATGGTTTCTGACGGTTAATGCAAATGTTCTCTGCAGATAGCATTGTTGAATTTGATCTGGTCCTCTTCCCCGTAATAGTACTTACCACCATTAATAATAATAATAATAATTGGATAATTTGTATAGCGCCGTTTTTGTGAAAAATCACAAGAGACATTGTCTGACAGCTAATGATAATGTTGTTTAGAGATGACGTTTGTCATCTGAGCAAGGTTTCCGTGATGGTGAGGTGCCCCCACTGCAAGAGCACCGGTCTTACTGGCTCTCGATTTACTTGTGGTATCTGACAGGTAATAAGAATGATGTTTGCAGATAACTTTTCTAGTCTGGGCAAGGTCTCCGTGATGGTGAGGTGCTCCCATTGCAAGAGCATCACGCACACTAGCTCGTGATATACTTTAGGTGTCTGAGAGCTAATGATAACGTTGTTTGCAGATATCATTGTTCATTTATATTTTTTTTACATTAACCACACACAAGGGGCCCTGAGGAAAATAATTTCCCTCTAGGGCTTATGTCATTTTTATGGGATGCTGTGTATAGAGTCTTCTTTAAAGAAAGGGAGGAGAAGAAGTTCTGAAAAGGAAAAAGTATGAGGGTTGGGTAGGAATCTTGGGATCAGTGTGTCCAAGAGTGACGGACATATGAATATATTCCTCCCACTGCGGTGCAAGGCGATGGGTCGAGAAACCAGTTGGAGAGGTCAAAAGGTCTTTCCAAATCAGCCTACCCCGATCTAGCACGACACGCAACTGGTAAGCAAGTGTATCCTGAATACACTTTACCCAATGAACCCAGGCACCCTTGCTATATCACCAAACGTAGCAAACTACAGGGTGATTTATCCCCCACACATCCCTAAAGATGACATACGCCCCGAGGGAAATTATTTTGCTGAGGGCCTCTCGTGTGGGGTTAATGTAAAAATAAATAAAAATACTGCATTTTCTACATAACATTCAAAATATGACACAAACATTCACACGCAAGCGTACCCATATCGACAAAGAATGGACGTCATTAATTTTTGAAGCATGCCACGATACGACAAATTACATGGTTCAATTACTATCCAAACCAAACATCCAATTTTGGAAAAGACAAATTTTTCTTTTGTTAATTTATGTTGTGCTACCTCATAATTTAGGCAACGTTTCGGACAGCATTACAGTATCCATCGCCAAAGCAGATAGGAAGCAAATATTTAAGGGTGTTGCATTTTATATAAAATGAAAAATGCACTTTGTAATCCACCACCTTTATTTACACTTATAAAAGTGGTTTATTACAAAGTGTGCTGTTTCATTTAATAAAAGTCTAGAAGTTTATAAGATATTGTTTTTTTTTATAAAAATTTTGATGTATTAAATTGAGAAATATGAGAGTAAATATAATTAAAAACAAGAAAATAAAAGGTTTTTCATAAGAATAGGGCCTTATATTTTATATAGCTACTTGCCTCAATAGAAGTAAATTTGATAGGTACCTAGTAACTACGTACTTGTCAAAAATGAATTAACACCAGGGTTTGAAAAAAGAATTAAAACCATTTTATTGTTTTATTTTCACATCTAACAAGGTGCAATATACATTTATTTTTTATAACTACCAAGTTGTCCCTTTTTAAAATATTTAATAATGCCCAGTGATAATCCCTTCGACCGTGATCGACCGAAACACGATCACAAAGACATTCCCAGAAACGATTGTGAGTTTATCCCAAAAATGAATCAATAAAAAAATCAGCGTTATTCACACAAACAAATCATCAACCCTGGTTACATTTCTTCAACAACAGAAAACGTCCGGTGATGATGAATTACCCCCATGGCAAGAGCACAGGGTCCTGAAACCCATACGTGAGTTCCTGAACTACCGATGGTTTCTGACGGTTAATGCAAATGTTCAAGTAATAGTACTTACCACCATTGGAAGAGACATTGTCTGACAGCTAATGGTAATGTTGTTTAAAGATGACGTTTGTCATCTAAGTAAGGTCTCCGTGATGGTGAGGTGCCCCCACTACAAGTGCACCGGGATTACTGGCTCCCGATTTACTTGTGGTATCTGACAGCTGATGATAATGTTGTTTGCAGATGACGTGTCTAATCTGAGAAAGGTCTCCGTGATGGTGAGGTGCCCCCATTGCAAGACCATTGGGCAAACAACCCCGTCGCCAGAAAAGGGGATCATCACCTGGGTGTGGTGCGTGGGAATTTGCCTCATTGGGTGAGTATCTTTTTCTTCGTGTGCCTTCAGGCGTCCAGTTTTGGACATATCAATTGCTTCCCATCTGACTGGTAGTTACATTTTAGTTCTTTGCAACAAATCTGTCCATCTCATCTGGTAGTAAGATTCCCGTGCTCCTTTTCGCGTTCCTGTGATACTAGAAAAAGGATTGCAAACCATTTCGGAAAAGGTAACACTGATCTCATTGTAGCAGGCATCTATACACCTTCCTATACTGACCTGAAGATGAACATGATTTGTTGTAAAAATACGGAAAAGTCCCGACACGTCCCTAGTAACTGATGCCTTTTATTTGTTTCATAGTATAACAGCATTCCTGTGATCACATTTGTATATTTACAGTGGCTTCCTCGGCTGTTGCCTTATACCCTTCTACAGGGATTGCTCGAAGAACGTCGGCCATAACTGCCCAGCATGCAAAAAGTACATTGGCCGCTACGACAAGTTCCTTAGGAAGGCCGTAGTATCAGAGTAATCGTTAGGTTAGTTTCGTCGTTGGTTCAGTGTCTTTTTTCATTATATTTGTGTTGATATATAAAGTCCTTTATGTCAGTCCTTTTATAATGATGTACTCGCTACTGAATTAAATTATTGATCTTCCTCTCAAGGCTACTCCATTTGTAGTTTTATTTTCTACCATCGTTTTTGTTTTATTGCAGATTCGCCTCAATGTCTTTTCACTTTCATCCCCTTTCATTGAGCTTTACCTTCGCAACTAGTTTCATTTCATCGTTGGTATTGTTTCATCGTCTCACATTTTGTTGATTGTTTATCCCTTTGCATGATTATAGGCTTGTTTTGATCTTCGCCTAAGCCAATGCTATACTTTATATTATTCTATCATTTTCTGCTTCTTTTTATCGATGACTTAATTTCAAAGCCATTTTGGTTTTTTTTTACCCTTTTCATTCAGATGTACTCGTAATCCACTAATTTTATTGCTATTCATCTAAATCCAAATTAAAGTCTCGTAAAAATCTCTTAACTTTCAGGTATTTTGATTTGCATTATATAAGGTTTAGTAATAAAAGCACGGAGGAACCTTATAAATATTGATAAATTGGATAACAAACATAGAAAGTCAAAATGGAGTACTTGTTGTCGTTTTTTAATCATTAATAAAGCAGTGCAATTTAACATCAAAATTGGCATTTTCCTTTAGTTTCTGTCAGCCGTGCACCGTACCCCCGAACTTAATTTTTCCCCAAAACCAAGCCCTTCCTCTTGCACCAGACAGAAGAACCCGTCTCCGGCTCCGGGGTAACGCACGCACCAACTAGTTCCCAGATCCCATTTAAATTCTGTATTTTATACGCGACGTCTATCTGTAGGCTGTAGATCGTTAACATAATTGTATTTAATTTATTAATTTTATTTATAATTTTCATTGTTAACATACCCTGAAACCTCGAGCAAATTTTAGAATGGAGCATGAAAAAATATTTTATTAAACATTTACAATATTTTTAGCATTGCAGATACATGTTTGAAGGGTATAGTTATAATGACATACAAATATGTAATGTTTTAAAACATGTAAAGATTTAACGAATTTAAAAAAATGCCGTAACGGGACGCCTGGTAGATGGTACATATGCATTTACTTGCGACGATTTTTTTTTAAATTTTCACTGTCATTGACACAATTAATGTCACTGTCAATCATATTTAAAATCAATAAACACTTTCAATTATTAAGAAATTAAATGCTATAATTCACTCCTACATTCACAAATGAAGTGTTGAGCGTGTAGTAGAAGAAACGACAATTCGGAAAGAGGAGAGCGACGAGTCTTTGCGGCGGAGCGGAAGAAGCCGACGAGTCATGAGACTGGCCGAATGAAGCATCGTTCCGTTACGCCACACAAGAATCGGCCTTCCCTGCACAGAGTTTTGGCGGCCGGACGGAAAGAGCCGACGAGTAAGGAGGCTGGCGAATGAAGCATCGTTCCATGCATTTTCGTCATCCCGTCTCGCCATGCTTGCAACGCAAGAGTTCGTTTTACCCCCCTGGGCACGACAAAAGATGTTTCACATAAAAAATTATGATAAAAGTATTTTTGCACGTATTTATTACACCGGAGAAAGAATTTTATTATTATAAATTATTGGTCACAAAGATGCAGATTTTGCCGTCATATTCTTTCGCATCCGACTTCACAAAGCAACGAATGCCAATTTGAAGTAGTGCATTAAAATAAAACTTTAATTGTTTGCCCGGTTTACGGCTTATTTAAAACTAAATCTTTTATCCGTCCACTTCACTTTATCGCTAAACTAATATTAATCCTAGCCCTTTGTTTTCAGCAGTTCGTACGTTAATAAACATTTAATGCGAAGCTAACATTTAATGAATGTTATAAAACATTCAATTTACTTTTATTTGCGATAACAATTGGAAAACTCTTTATTTAGTTATATATATTTTTTAAATATTTTGGTTGAAGGAAGTCTTTCTTTTCTTTTCTTTTAAAAAGAAAGACAAACATTCCCGGGTTACGAATAACCTGACAATATTTGAAAATCTCCTACTACCACCATAGTAAGCTGAAAATGTTGCTTGTGTTGTGATGGAGGACTTAGCCAGCCGAGGAATTGAACACACTACGCCCGAGTGGGACCCAAGGACTTTGTGGTTTCACATTTTAATGAAATAAAACAATAATAACTTTGTATAATAACAACAAATTTATATAATTTATTATGACTGACCGGTTTCGCTTAACACAAGCATCATCAGGGTACAAAATTAAACAGGTTAAAAATACATAGTGCATGCTTGTCCGGTCAGTGGCTCAGTTGGCATCGCGTCTGGGTCGCACCCAGGCGTAGTGTGTTCAATTCCTCGGCTGGCTAAGTCCTCCTCACGGCACAAGCCACATTTTCCGCTTACTGTAATGGTGGTAGCAGATTTTCAGATATTGTCAGGTTATTCGTAACCTATATATAAAAATAGAGTGAGACAAAATATAACATAGAATAAATGAACCGTGAGATAGCATTTCCTATTAGAATTCGTATTCTACAACATATATTCTACAGAATATAAATTCTTAAATAAATAATGAAGGAACAGTGGAGATAGCATCTATTCCGCTGTCTCTCTGTTCCTTTATTTTTAATATAATTAGGTATCACCAATTATATTTATTTAACACTTTGTTTTTTTTATTTTAAATGCAAAAGTTGTATATATCTCATGTAATATGGCAGACTAGGATTGCACCATCCTCCCATTCCTGGTGGATTAAAAACTTAAATAAATAAATTATGATGTAAAATCCCGTTATTGGTTTTGGTCGTACTGGCGTAACATTTGAATATATTCTTCTTCATGAATGTGAGGTAAAAAACCGTAATTACTTCCCCCTTGATTTACAATAACTTGGTGGAAGTAAGGACAACAGGTTGATTATTTTCACATCTTCAATACACAATAAAATTAATAATCAACAGTGGGAACTCGCTGCTCCACTGTTTGTTCGTTGGTTTTGAAAATAGAAAATACCTAGAAATGTAAATTTGAAAGAAAACTAACGTCGCTAATTTGCAAGGCCAAAATAGGCCAAAGAATTTAGATTATTCCACTCAACAAAGCACTTTTTGAAAGTTTGAATATTTTTTTGATCAATAATTTATCCCGAAGCAAGAGATTGGTCGTTACTTCAAGTAACCCACTTATATCAGTTTGTATCTCCAGTCGTTTTTAAAATGGTAAATAAATAGCAATAATCATTTTATCAAAATATTATTCAGGTTCAGTTTACCCATGAAATGGAAATAGTTGTGAGAATAGTTCGATAAATTCGGTTGAATAATAGAAATTCTTGGACAAGGTCTAATGGAGTTATTACGTACATGATTAGAATATTTCACCATTAATAGCAATATTCAAAAGGTTTCGCTCAAAGAAAACCCATCAAACCTTTGGAGGATTCTGTTGACGTAACTATAAAAATGGAAGTTCCGGAGGAGCGTACTAGATGGATATTAATTCAATTCTGACCGACACTACTAAGAGAAGAAGGTGGATTCAATTGTTCAGAGAAACATTTGAATAATTTACTTTCAGCGTATCAGCATCTCAATGTCGACTGTTAAACAAAGGTATAACCAGATATTTGCAATCTACAGCATCTATTTTAAAGCACCTCCCTTCAAGAAGATTTTCGGTAAAGTTGTCGAATTTCTTTTCATGAAAACATCACTTGATTTCAACTTAAATATCTAATTGGGACAACTATTTACGTCAAGGGTTTGAGTAAACATGGCCACAAAAGGTTTTTAGGTTTTAGTTTGGGTTATTATAATTTATGCGCATTTCCAAACCTTCAAACTTTACGAAGAAATTGAACTTTTATGCATCTTTTACCATCTTCCCGACATAAACAGATGATTCTAGTAGTAATAAGTTGAAACCATGTGCTATTTATAATTTTTTTGCGTACACGGAGAAAACTTACTGATGAAATACTGTTAATTTATTCAAAATTTTGTCAAATTATTCGTTTTCCTGTTAAAAATGAGGCTGCGGCCCTATAACGAATGAATTGAAAGAGGTTTTAACAAAGTATCAGTCAAAAGCAAATGTTTCACACGGACGGCTGAACACGTGTTCATACAAATTCTGATATTGATACTGACATACCTATATTGTAGCATTTCGTCATGATATCTATTCGGAAAAGAGCACGTGCTTTCGATATATTCTGAATGACTAATATTTTATCAGGAACTTAGCATGTTGTCACTTTATTAACAGGATTCGTCAACAGATTTTCTTCTCTTTTTTCTTTTTTTACGAATTCTGGTGGTCGTTTTTACGCAGTCCAGGGAGTATTTATTATAAACACTCAATCTAAACCTATAATTGTATTATATCTACCTACTAACGTTTTTCTTTGTTGTGCTCATGTTTGACAGTGAGGCATGGAATTTTTGTGTTTATTTAATCATATTTAAAAAAATATATTATTGGTACTGTACCAAGCGGTGACCGGATAAATCATCAAAATGATAATTCATCACATCTTTTAAAAGTTATATAAAGTCATGGAAAGTGATGAAACAAAAACTTTTTTAACTGGGTTAAGTAGGTTAGGTTAGGTTAGGTTAGGTAAAAAAAATATTTTTTTCATCGTTTTTAATGACTTTATATCACTTTTTAAATGTGTGTTGAATAGTCACTCTGTTGAGTTATCATGGAACCGTACCAATCACAGCTTACAATATAACATTAAAAAAATTAAAAAGTTTCAACCATTAGTAATAGAACTCGTAAGACATTGTACAACGAACATATACTACTTAATTCAAATTCTAAAAAAATATTTTCTAATACATATTTCCATTATTCCAACAGAAGAAGAAAAGCTATTTATTTATACAGTTTTTAATAAAGTTGGTTTATACTGGTGCAGTTTTCTTGACCGAGAGACCAATTATAGGTCTCCTCATTATACCAATTGTATATTATAGCAAAACAGTATATTGAACAATTAACTGGTATTATATATAATTATATACACAAATTCCGACTACAAGGTGGATGACACGTAAAAAACAATGTACAATAACTTATTTTATGAATAAAGAAAATTAGAAAAACGTATTATTGGTAACTGATCTTAGTTGCAGAGAAAGGATTAAAGTAGACTGAATGCTGAAGAAAAGAGATCACTGAGGCATATGTGCGATTAAAAACATGGCCGTGTAACAAATATGGAGATCCGGATGAATGCAAGGATAAAAAAAGCGGAGTGAACAGGTCAAAGACCCTTTCATGGTTTGTACGTTTGGAGCGGATGAAAGGAAAATGCAGTTCTAGGAGAAAATATGACACGAATGCGAATGATAGAAGAAGCCGTGAATGCCCGAAGAAAACATGCCACGATCAAGTGTTTCAAATTCTGGAGTCGGAATAATGGAAGAGGGTGTCTAGACAGTAGGTTAAAAGGTTACTCATAGATGGTACATGGCTGTCGATAATATAGGGATTGAGTTTATAATAAGTACGATTGTAACCTTAAGGTCAAGCTGCAGAATAATTATACTATAATCCTACCGCCTGCTAAAGAAGCCACCAGAACTCGATGTATCTATCACAATAAAGTCCAAAGTGTTTTGTTGACCACGGAGTTTTATTTAAAGAGTTGTTGGACAAACCCGGAGTTCCAATAAATGCGAATGAAGCAATAAGTGTGTACCGAGGCAGAGTTGTGTGGTGGTTCATTATGTCTGCCTACCCCTTCAGGTAACGGTAAGTTATTTAGTATTCATGTGTTCCTTCCAATATTTAAACCGTATCATTGTTTATGATCGCTCTTTTCTAAAGCACGGGCTTATAAATTTACACTTTAGCTTACGTTTACTTTATCCTTTGTCATTGGCTCTATTTTGATTTCGCCAGCTCATCCCGCACAGTTCTGTTCTCCAGGATTTATTTGTCTGAGTCCTGTGAATATGCAATGTCTTAAAAAATGCCTTACTTGAATGAATGCTTTTAACTCGTCTTGTATTTTCGTGGGCTATGAAAATAAATAAATGTTTTCCTTTGAAATCTGGCCGGCTTTCCAGAATGCTAATCAGGATTAAAGATAGGGATTTCTCATGTTTTAACAAGTAAAATTATTTTAATATCTTTTGTGATGCGTTAGATTGATGAAAGTAATGATGGTCTAATTACGTTTAATTCTAAAAATGTTTTTCATTTGGATGCTAATGATAATGATGCTAATGATAATGTTTGCTTTGGTCATAAATTCATAATAATATAGCCCAAAGCATATCTCGGAACACATTATCTTCCGCTTTTTTGCCTAAAAGTATTGTAAGTGTTACGGTAGGGAGAGGAAATGAGTAGGTACCTAACAGATCGCAGCAGAGTCTCATAAGAATATAATATCATTCTACCTTATTCGATAATCGCTAAATTACTTTGCGACATTGTCATTATAATAAAATAAATTATTTATTTATTGTTAACAGGTTGACTGCTCACTACGCGCCTCACGCGTTGACCGATCAGTGGCCGGGGTGCACTCGACGCGTCTGTTGTGTTCGTACAAACCAGATGCCATTTATATTTTTCACTAGCTGTACCCCGCCATGCGTTGCTGTAGCTCAGTATGTTTGTGCAAATACAAAAACAATAGTTCGTTTTGCTTTTACGTTCACCAGATGACGCTGTTTTTTTTTAAAGCACGCTTTTACCTCTTACAGTTGTCATCTATATGATATAGTCATATAAAAACACACGCGTATTTGAATGCAAGGGAGTGTAAAAATTTCAAAGCAATCGGTCAAGAACTTTCGGAGATTTAAGATTTTAAACAAAAAAACATTTTTATTTACATAGATTACTAAAGCCAAGTTTTCATGGGACAGAAATATTATGCTCCATATTGATATTGGTCACTTGATCATCTACATAAATAATTTTTTATTTCCATTTCAGAGACTTGTTATTATTTGCTATTTTGACTATTTGTATTTTTTACTTGAATACCGCACAATTGTCCCAACCGTTCCCAACCGTACGGAAACATTGTCACAACAGCATCCTCAATTAGGGTATGTTGCGAGGAATAAGAAAGGATGGAAGAGATAGAGAGAGATTTTGGAAAGTACCAGGACATTCAAAACCAAACACGGCTAAGGCTATTTCAAACAAAGTTTCGATTCGGAATCTCTGGAAGATGCTGCAAATCTAATAGGTATATTTTATTTATTTTATTCGTTTCAAAGTCTGTGACAGCATTTTTTTATTAAAGTTTGCCCTGATCAAATTTAGTTTTGTCATTTTTTTTACTTCTTGATCAGCAGGCCTAGATTTGGCCGGCTTTCTGTCCCTGCTTTAAGAAGGAAGTGCTTATACTTATATTTAATTTTTTAAATATTCATTTGTATCTGAAAATCAGTACACAAAACATTTTATGGATGATCGGTTAGTAGCTGAGCAGACAAATGCGTCGGGTTAATTAATCACGGCTTATTATCATATTATTTGATTATAGTTACTTTTTCTATTCTTATACATGTTTTAATTTTTAGTGTACTGATGAAAGAAACATGGATGATTTTTTTAAACTAAATAGTGCTGTAAACAAAGTTTAAAGCTTAATGGCCTCTTTACCTCTACTTTTATCGCTATTCAAAGCCGTCGGAACGTACGGTAATAAAAACAGTATAAGTTATGTATCAAGCATGTTTTTTTTCAAATGTGTGATTTCCACATCGCGTTTTGAAACCAAATGGTAGCAAGAAGCTGCTATTTAGGTGCCAAATCCTAACTGGTCTCTTTTCATTCTGAAAAATGTGACATTAAGTGCACATTAGTAAAAAATAATATCTAATATCCTCCCCAAGATCGCTACCGCCCGCCACCGGACAAAATAAAACAATCGTCGGGCCGTTATTCATATTTTTAGGTCCTTTGATATTTTGTTTTAAGAAGTTAATGCGCGCATGCGTGGTAGGAATGCAAATAAACGCAATTTACATGGCACGTAATTTAAATGTGAAAATTTTTACTGCAGTTCTAAAAGATGGTGCTTTAAATATGTTACAAATGCAATTTGGGAAAGATGTTTTGTTTTTGGCTTTATGATTTATGAGAAGCGAATTTATGCGAAGAATTTTTTATTGTAACCCTGTCTTAGGATTGGAAGGGCGCAAGGGCAAATGTAGGACAAGTATGGCGTACTAAAATATTACCTCCTATATGCTGGAAAGTTGGTGAGGTTATTTTTTTTATTTTATGCTACACCGCACCGCCTTGGCTGAGCGGTTAGAGATCCACGACTGCGGATGTAGAGGTGGCGAGTTCAATAACGACATTCGTAAATACATTTAATTTATCATTGAAGAAGAAGATAATACTGATAAATCTAAACGAAACATGAAACAGAACACTTGTCAAATATTAATTATTTTAAAGGGACACGGGTTCGAGTCCCGTTGGCGTCATGTATCTTTTATCAGGAGATTTTTCAATGTGGATGACTGTTTCAGTTCAAGTTCAAGTATTTCACCTAAAAATGTAGACAATTTGTCTCGACGCCATCTAGTGAGAGAGTTAGCACTTACAATGCCTTTCTCATATAAAATAAAGTTGGTTATTTTCAGGTGAAAAAATGTAACAAGCAGTAATTGTTGAATGAAACACTAGTATATATTGAATTATTTCGCGGATAAGAGATAAGCCGCCATAGCTCAGTGGTCAGAGCTGTCGACCGGAAATCGAAGGGACACGGGTTCGAGTCCCGTTGGCGTCATGTATCTTTTATCAGGAGATTTTTCAATGTGGATGAGTGTTTCAGGCGAATAATTATTGCTTGTAAAAATAATTGTTACCCTTTGTGCTATGCATAAAAAAATCTTGTCTTAAACATTGGTTTACCAAAATAAAAATAATCAAAATTTATGTATTTAAGTGTAACAGGAAACATGGATAATTACATCACTATATAAAACAAAAATTATGTATATAAGTGTAACAAGATACATGGATAATAGCCTCACCATATAAAACAAATAATTCAAATACTAATACTATGATCAACATCAAATCAAAGTACCTAAGTATGTACATTGTATATTCGTATATGCATACAGTAATTAATATGTGTGTTAAAAACAAATAAAACTAAAAAGGAGTATGTGATCGCGTAGGAAGGTATAGAGTTAAGCTTTTTAAAAAAGACAAGTTATAATAAAAGTTAATAAGAAGCTTTGGTCTTTCGTTTCATTGAGAAGAATTATATGGTTTACTTTGTCAGATGCTTTAACGAAGTCGGTATAAATTGAGTGGACTTGGGATTTATTTTCATGTGAGCGTGATATAAAATATTCATAAGAACATTACCTAGTTTTGTTATATGATTCAGTTTCAATACGCATTGCAGTTTTCTCGACTGTTATATATTTCAGTTTCAATGCACATTTGCAGTTTTCTCGACTGTTATATATTTCAGTTACAATATGCATTGCTGTTTTCTCAACTGTTATATGTTTCAATGTCAATACGAATTACAGTTTTCTCGACTGTTATATATTTCAGTTTCAATGCACATTTGCAGTTTTCTCGACTGTTATATATTTCAGTTACAATATGCATTGCTGTTTTCTCAACTGTTATATGTTTCAATGTCAATACGAATTACAGTTTTCTCGACTGTTATATATTTCAGTTTCAATACGCATTTGCAGTTTTCTCGAATGTTATATATTTCAGTTACAATACACATTTGTAGTTTCCTCGACTGTTATATATTTCAGTTACAATATGCATTGCTATTTTCTCGACTGTTATATATTTTAGTTGAAATATGCATTTCCGTTTTCTCGACTGTTATATGTTTCAATTTCGATACGCATTACAGTTTTTTCTCGACTATTGTATATTTCAGTTACAATATGCGTTGCAGTTATCTCGACAGTAATATGTATCAGTTTCAATACACATTGCAGTTTTCAATAGTTACCAATTTAGACCATCTATTTTCAGACGTGCCTGCATTTCGGTTATTTTCTATTTTTTGGCGGGAAAGAGGCAAACAAAAGATTTAGCACAGTCGCATTGAACCGCTTTTGTTATTTAAAAAAATATATTTTCTTGTACTAACGCTTCTCGATAGCAAAGCTACCTGCCTACATGATATTGTGCGATAAAATAAACCTACAAAATTATTACAGAAATAAAAATACAACAGTTATTGAAACTAAAATTACGGCTAGGCAGTAAGTTTAAAGTCGGCAACAATAACATTCTACTGACCAAACAAGTATTACAAAGTACCAGTGTTGGCTTATCAATCACAATCATAGTGTGACCATACCGACAATGACAAGAGGGATTGTATGAATAATAAGTAAATAAATATAAGTTACCAAATATTTTTTATTGGAACCGACCTTAATAATGCATATCCAACCTAATAAGATTCACCTTTTATCAGTCACTGAAGAAATAGATAACCCGATGGAACGTAGGCGTGTGCCCAAAGTAGGGTCAATTTTTTCTTACTTCCGGTGAAATTGATCAAAGATTTTCAAACATCGAAGTTCTTTGTTGAACAAAAATATTCGAACTCGTTAGCCTTCCTAGGAGTAGAAAGGTCTTACGTAAATTGCGGACATCGGACATTTTCTTTCAAATTAGTAAAGATCACACATCTATGGATTTCTGTTCGCTGGTGTTTTGGGTGGAATTGAATGTCAGCATTTATTTTTATTAAATTCATATCATTTAGATAAAAAAATATATTACAGTAAATTAAGGGGATATTTCACAATCCTCTCGATAGCTCATCTGTAGGATAAGGCATATTTTCGAATTAAGAATTATTTATTTTTAAAATCTGAGTTTATTATTCAATACCCGAACCTACGAGTAGTAGCTATAATATATGGGATAAATTAGCCAAGTTTTCTACCTATAGCGAGTATTTATTTATTTATTAAGTGTACGTTAACCTATGGATAAGCTGTCAAGAGGATGGTAAAAAACCACATAAATCACACAAAATATCAACCTAGTGACCTTCCGCTACTTAATTCTTTCAACACAGGCAGAATACACCGTGATAATAATTATATAAACAAAGTAGGTAGGAACCTACCTACACACATATTGTTTCACCTGTACACACAACGCAGCATGTGGACAAGTACCTACCTGTCATTTATTCAAACAGGTACTTGTCTTCACTTTTCCGTATGGAAATATATAATAATATATATGCGTCTCATCTCGTTATTGGAATTTTTCAATTTCAGTCTGTCTAGCACTTTGTTCACTACATATATTTACAATCAAATAAAACTATTGTAATCATATACTATGTCTATGATAGGAATATTATCTCGAAATTGTGGACCTGTTTGGGCGGCTGCGCACGCATCGTCTTATCCACAATAAATTTTATTACAGGAAAATAGTAACACCAAAGTAAAAAGAACACACGCAAAATACATTAATTACATCTATGTTTAAGATAAAACTTTTTTGCGCCTATTGTGCCAGAATCAGGTAAAAAAGTGGTCCAAAAAACAAACACAAACGGTAGAAGTAGTTCATAGTAGGTACTTAATAACACCTGGGTAAAAATGACCCGACTTGTTTGGTTTTGTCAAAAACTGTGTGACTATGATTGGCACACGCTTTTTTTTACTATCCGTTTACATTTTCATCGCTTGAAATTGAGTTGTCTTGCGTAGATTGTACGCTAGGCTTTAGTATTTCACGATAAACTCATTCAGAAGATAATAAGAAAGACTTTTTCGATGAATTAAAATAATATACAGCCGGCAACAAATGGTTAACCATTTTGATGAGGTGATTTATTTTGTTTGATTAGAGTGGCCGTATTTGAATCGCCCGGCCCGATCATTTGAATTGTGCAAGCCACGGCGACGCTAGCGCCATCCCGCGACAGAACGCTCAGTCACCTTTCCGGTGTCAGCGTGAGCGGCTGTCGACCGATTGTTGCCATTTTTGTGTATGTTTTCTCTCTGCATTTCCAGTAAATGCATCGATTTCCACTTGACAACCGACTCGTGTGTGTGACATCTGTGTTGTAGTGCGAAACAGTTCCATTAAAAAGTGTCAGCGGCGAAAAAATACGCATTTGTAAAGAAAAAATACCGTGCCCGAATTGGTTGAATGATTATTGAATTTGTGTCAATTGTTTTTGTGCTATTTACATAATAAGAGACTTTGTTGTAATTTTAACATCTGACAGTGTTTTCGGCGGGGAAAGCGTGGCAGCTATTTTGGAATTCCATCGTATTTTCGGACGCCTAAATATCACGCGTCTCAAACGTAAGTAGATGTACTAACACACTTCGAGCGTTCCGAGAGCTTGTCCTACTTTCGGAGCTCAGTAAAACTGACTAAAAAACTCCACCAAATCTTCTTTACGTTATATTATTCACTATGTAGGTGTTTGTTAATGACTAGAAGACGTAGCACGTAGCAATCATTTACACTCTGCCTTATAATATCCTGCAGCAGTTCAATAATATGCATGCAGCGTGTTTACGTTCCTAAAACACCAAATGTCTGAAATAGAAATAGCTTATTTTGAACTATTACTAAAATAGTATTCTTGTACTACTAACTGTCGACGTTTACAAATAATTTCTATGCTGTGCTACTTTGGACAATCTAACCTAACAAATAACAATAATTCAAAGAATATTTCAAGTGAGATATTTTTCATTCATAAAATGTCATCGGTTGATAATTATGATTTTTGAATTGCCTTGTGGAAAGTCAATGCATTAAAAAATAATTAATAAATAACGAGGTAAGCTACATTTTTAAATAAATTGTTTTAGCATGTGTTTAATTATACGATTAGCCGGTGCTAGGTAGGTATTTAAAAATAATAATTGCTAAATAAATACCGATTAACCTCAAAAGGCCGGATGCAGTTGTCGAATGATCTTTCTGATATTACCATGCTGTACACCTAACCTTACTTTTATGACTAAATACTAACATTTTTATTTTATCAATATTTTTGTTTCGTGATACAATAGAACATATATTATAACAGAAAAATAATAAAAGATGAAACAGAACGAAATAAAGAACCTGACGAACATAATATTTAATATACCTATGTATACATTATTTTTTGTTTAGAAATTTTATTAGTTATTAGACCAATTGAATTACGACCAAAACAAATGGTTTATACCTATTTCATTGCCCTGTTTTTTCATTGTTACGTTTTCTTGTTGTTCCGTTCTATCGTTGTTCTCTTTTGTTCGGTAACCGATTTTTTTATAATTTTATCCCATTAACACTGTTTCAATGTTTATTGTATTAGATTGTACATTATTTGTATTGTATTTTTTTAATCTAGGTAGCTATGTATAAAGTAGAGTCGTAGGTTTCAGATTATTATTTTCAGACGTTTCGAAACACGTTGCTCTCTCGTCTGTTTAAAATGGGACAAATATTAGGATGTTTTATTCAAATGGCATTTACTATAATAAATATTACGTAGGTACGTGGGTGCATTGATATATCGATAATTGTAAAATCTTTTTTTATCTGTGCAGTATTGGAATGGTAATTGATTTCTGATTATTGATAATACAGAATCGTTAATCACAAATCAAGTAATGCATTATTCAATATTACTTTGAAAGTTATTTTGTTATTCGACAAATTACTCGTATTTAAAAAAATGGAGTACATTTGGCGTGAAATGTCCAAGGTCGTTTGCAAGGTCATCAGTGTTATCATTTATCTGTTAAAAAAAATTGTGCAAAGTATAAAGCATTATTATTTAATATCTAATAATAATGGCAATAGGCATTCATTCCAAATTAGTTGTTTTCCTTGTTTACCATTTTTTAATCGCGAAAAAATATGTTTAAGTCATAGACATATGAATATTAGTAGACCTGCCCTAAGTGATTAAAAGCGTATTATCCCCACTCCCCATACCGGTTCCATTGGAGCCGGCTGTGCTCGCGTATGGCCTCAAGTGAAATTTGAAAACGTGACGTCATCATTCTTGTGCGAACTATGGTCGAGGCATCATCGGTTCATTTTACGAAATAACACGGCAAAATGTTGACTTGTACTATGAAAACTTGTAAAAATAGATGTGAAAAAGAGAATAAACCCAATTGTTGTATTACATTCCATATATAAGCATTATTTTACTTTATTTTAAGCATATTCACATCGTATAATATAGATCAGTTTTAGAAAAATATACTATCACATCGAGAACCGTCTGGACGCGAAACACAAAGCTGGTTGGTTGCTGGGAAGTAAATTATGAACATTTATAAAAGTGTCTTAACTAAATACTTAAACGAAATATTCGACTCTGAAAATAAAACCGAATTTTTTGCCGAATTTGGACTTCGCAAATTTGTTCATAACGTGGCGAGTAATTTGCGCTCCCATGTAAAAATGTATATTCATTTAAAAGCAGATTTTACTTTTAAGAAGTAAATGGTGATATTATAATGCGAGATGCCTATTTACTGTCAGATTGATTTATTGACGAATCACAGTCAGCCTTACTCCCTTCGTTCTTCAACAGTTGATTTTACCCCTCGCCATTATCTTCACGTCTATTAATTCCTATGTCTGTGGTTTAAGTCTTAATTTTCAAAATGTACGTGTATTTACAATCTGAAATTTTATACCGTATTTTTTTGGATTGATGATAGGTACTTGTATTTTTTAATCACGATAGTTTATTGGTACTCAAGGTACCTGGTAACTTCAGACGAGTGTTACAGAAATTTTCTATCACGGAAAACATAGTTAGGTACAAATCTTTATTTTCTATGTATGTACAAGTATTTACAATGTGAATTTATATAATTGTGTGTAGGACTTGATAATGCTTGTATTTTTAGCTGTCACACCTTGTGCCTTGTAACTACAAACTTAACTACAGGCTACAGAATCTTATAAAGCATTATTTTTATTTCTTGCTAGAGCAATCCCGATGAGTTACAAAACTCATTGTACTCATTGCATGTTAAAATAATGATAGTTATCGCACTTATTTTCATTGTTTTAGTATTTCGTGTTTTTATGACAATATAATGTATATTTAATGTTTTACTTTTATTTAACTTACTAATATCATAAGGGTTGCCAGATTCAAGAAAAAGTTGTGACTTTCAGGAAAATTAAGAATGTTTTTTTCTATGAAAGGTGGCTCTCATCATCTCAATTTTTACCCTGCAAGCTACAAACCTGGGATAACTCTGCGGAACTGCCCTCATACCAGTCACGTGGATAGCGGGGAATTCTTATTGTGGTTTTATTACATTTCAGAATGTTGTAATTTCTTTTGATTTATGCTGATATCACTTTAGTGTTGTGAATTTCTAACTACTCAAAATTTTTGGGTCTTTTCTTTCCCAGAAGACAAAAACGTTTACATATTTAAAAAAAAAAAAATAGATTCTTATGTGGTTAATCTTCCCTCCAAGGTCAATTTAAAATTATCTGTTTATTTTTTGTTACGATTGTTACGATTATCTGTATTTATTATATAGCTGTATAATCCGTAGTAGGTAAATACTAGTGACATGTAGTAAAAACACCAGCCATTGTACTTATCAATATTTAAATAAATATAACAACAAAATGAAAACGCCATACGGAATACTCCTGAGACTACCGAAGGAATACATTATTCTTCTGGATTAATACGATTGTTTTTTTAATCCGTTTGATTGGCTCAGTCTGATTTTGAGCAAACGTACATTTACAATTTTATATACATGGATGGATCATTTATTTTTTTGAGATATCAGCTAGATGCGCTGTATTGCCGTTATAAGCAAAAAGGCAGCTAGAAATCACATTATGATATACCTACGAGACCTGTGACCTACTATAGTAAAAAGTACATCAGAACAAAATAGGACAAAACCATAGACATATGAATATTAGTAGACCTGCCCTAAGTGATTAAAAGCGTATTATCCCCACTCCCCATACCGGTTCCATTGGAGCCGGCTGGGCTCGCGTATGGCCTCAAGTGAAATTTGAAAACGTGACGTCATCATTCTTGTGCGAACTATGGTCGAGGCATCATCGGTTCATTTTACGAAATAACACGGCAAAATGTTGACTTGTGCTATGAAAACTTGTAAAAATAGATGTGAAAAAGAGAATAAACCCAATTGTCGTATTACATTCTATATATAAGCATTATTTTACTTTATTTTAAGCATATTCACATCGTATAATATGGATCAGTTGTAGAAACATGTCTGGACGCGAAACACAAAGCTGGTTGGTTGCTGGGAAGTAAATTATGAACATTTATAAAAGTGTCTTAACTAAATACGTAAACGAAATATTCGACTCTGAAAATAGAAGAAATTTATTTTGCCGAATTTGGACTTCACAAATTTGTTCATAACGTGGCGAGTAATTTGCGCTCCCATGTAAAAATGTCTATTCATTCAAAAGCAGATTTTACTTTTAAGAAGTAAATGGTGATATTATAATGCGAGATGCCTATTTACTGTCAGATTGATTTATTGACGAATCACAGTCAGCTTCACCCCCTTCGTTCTTCAACAGTTGATTTTACCCCTCGCCATTATCTTCTCGTCTATTAATTCCTATGTCTGTGGACAAAACATAAAACACCATGAGACACAAACAGGCCAATAAATGCTGATTAAAATGTTTGATAATAATTTTCCCCCGAATACGGAAAAATCGACCTTACTTCGGGCACACAGTTTAGTTCATAACACACTCTTAGTGGTTTATCTCTTCAGTGTGTGTCTTAAACATACTATAGTATTTTTTTCTGAATCTCTAAATTCGGAAGAACGTAGCGTAGCGCCATGATAAATGAACAAATCATATTATATTTATATATAGATGCAAGTATTTAATCCTATTATATTGTTTACATTCAATATTTAAAATACCGATACTCGGGTTATTTGTATCTGTTATCAGTGAGTTGAGTGGTTACATGTGACATTATACATATTATATTATTATTTTTAGGGGAGAAGTGGTATGAATGAACCGGGTTTTAAAGGAGCTGGTAGCTTCCACACAAACTGGGCAGTATCGATGACGCATTTGTTTTTTTTTTGTATCAATACTGTCCATAGATAATCCGCTGTATTTTGACAGTGGCAGAAAAAAATAATAATTATGCGTTCTCTAGATCTTTTCGCTGCTAACCAGTATGTCTCTGCTTGTCACTTTACTGATCATAGACGCAAAAATAGATAGAACTGTTGTTCTGAGTTTAGCTGATTTTCAAAGCAACACTGTTATATGTGTTTATTACTTAGTTTTTTTTTGGCTAAATACCACGTTTTTGCATAGAATATTCTCGAAGAAAGTTCAATAACAATCGGTTATGCATATTCAGTTTTTCATAAATGTTATTTTTTATATTTTTTTTCGTGATTAAAACTTTGATCCTTAAAATCTCAGTTTTATTAAAATTGCTGATGGAACTTTGTTCCAAGGGGACGAGCTACCTGGAGGCAGATTTCTGTTCTTTATCCTTAGCTAAGCAATATACCTACCTATCTCCCCAATTTTAACTTTGGCATCAACTATAGGGAGTAAAATAGCCGCGTAGCTACAGTGAGGTAACTGCACAGCTAGCGATCGCTAGGCGGCCATCTCACTTTAATTGATGCCAAAGCTAACATGAAGAGGTTAGGTATATTCCTTAGCTAAGGATAAATGATGGGAATTCGCCTCCTGGCTCACTTCATGTTGCTCTTTCATTACACCCTGGTTTTGATGGAGACAAATTTGGAGTTTTTTTTGAAACATAAAAATGTCAGTGTTTCAAAAAGATTAACAATAATTTTTTTTTTTTTTAAAGACATATTTAGCTTAATGCGTATAGGTTATACTTTTGAAAAAAATTCTAAATGTATAAAATTCAGAAATATATATAAGGGACTCCTTTATGTCACTTCTCCCCTATAGCATTGCTTGGAACCGGGGCCAATACAAGTACCACTGATACAAGGGCGGCACGTCATAAGTTGTAATAATTGTGCAATACATATATTATAGTGACCAATGGTCAATCATGGTCGCCTTAAAATATTTCAAATTTGCCCCCTGCATTGCATAGGGATCTTGTAAACTCAGACAAAAAAAATCCCAAGCGGTGCACTGCTGCGATCTTGGTGCCTTAATAAATATATAACTTGGTGAGGTGCGTTTTAAATTTCGCACAGCCAACTTTTGTAATTTTGTATGGAAAATAGACGGAGACACACAAAACATTGAAATAGAACATCTCACCTAATTTCTACACAGATTTTACTTAATTTTGGTCACCGCACCTGGTCATTTCGACAATGTCTGCTTTAGATACAGAAGATGAATAAGAATATGGTTTTAGGTTAAGTATGTACCAAGATTTTAGGTTGGAGTTCATTGTCTTACTGCCCAAATGCCATTTACAATTTTGATATCGTCTATTACAGACTTTAAGGCATATTTATCTTAACGTACTTTTTCACACATAAAGGGTTGGGTTTTCGGATTTCGTCTACAAAAGAGGCCGCCACTGGGTGCTGGTTGTTTGTTTTGTGTGCACTTTCAAGCGGATAGTACCTATCTATCTATATGGCGCTATCGGTTGTCTTATCTGCAGTTATCGGACAGGGCGATGCACTCGCGACACTGCGGCGGGATGCGTTTTTCGGCCACGTATATTATAGATTACACTCGTACACTTGTTTGTTTCTAGTGATGGAATATTAAAGAGGATATGATTTATTGGAGGAATTGTTTTTTTTTCATTTCTGAGTGTGTTGCACACTAATCGACTAAACGATAGAATTGGGCTTTGGTCTTGCCTGGTTTACTCAAAGTTAGTTCAATTTTTCCCTACTTTGGATGAAATTGGTTAAAAAATATCAATTATTTGTGTTATATTAGGATTGAAATAAATCAGTATTATTTATTTACTCTTTTTATACGCCAATGAGGCTTTTACATTGTGTACGTTATAATATTCATTGTCTAAAATATGTTGGCGAGGAATCGGCGAGATTGCTTAATAATTTATTTGTGGATGGTTCTATGCCTATATAAATAGGTCTTTATGCCTAGTGTATCGATTGGGTACTCTTAAATTGACTAGACTCAGAATTTCGCAACAGTCGAGCTCCGAATTTCCAATTTAAAAAAATGTAGTTAATTATTTGTTTTTTGTACTATGCTGCATCCTTGTAACTGCGATGATTTGAATAATCTTAAATTATATATTTTCTATGGACTTCAGTATACTATTTAGGAATGTGCCGTCTTATCTACTCAGCCAGGAGACCAGTATGCTTTCGAGTGGGTTTGAAGTGCATTTGAATAATAACCTCTATTATTTTTACTTAAAGTTATTTTTTTATTAATATTTTATTGAATTTTTGGTCATTCGAGTCGGAGTATTATGTTGACTGCATGTATCGATTATTTTTAAGAATGACGAAGGAACTTGAGTTTTCTATCTTTTTCGTGTGAATATCGTCATCGGTTCGTTGTCATTTAACCTCTCGCAAATGAGTTATCAATGTATATCATTTTTAAACTAGGTTTCAATTTTCAAACGTAATTATCTCTGAACTAGTTTTTTGCAGTTAGAACTCTATCATAGTAGGCAATAATAATGATATTTTGATAATTGGTTTAATGCAACTAGTTTAGTTCTTTGAATCAATCACACTTTATCAACCCACATAATAATGCAATACTTTATCTTTTACACTTTTTGCATTTCAGTCAGTGCAATTCCAGGTATCTGTTTTGTCTACCTTCTAACCAATTGTATTATCGGTTATCTCAGAGCTGATAACCTCATTTTCCTGATTTATCTATTTTATTTTTGCAAACGTTTGTACGTATCGTATTTTTAATACTTACTTTAAATAACTTTATAGCCATGACTTTTATATGTAATTTTAACAAGCTGCAGTTTCCGGCGTTGTTTAATTAGACTTTAAGAAGGGAAATCGGGTTGAGGTTGTAAAAAGGGATGGGGTAGTTTCTCGTTGACAGTGACTTTCCTGTTGTTTTGAAGATCAAGTGTGCAAAATGTCATCAATCCGGGAATAAAAATGTGAATAAATATATATTCAATATTCTATTTACTTTTATAATCTTTTCTACTAAAAAAATTTTAGACACAAACCCTTGGCCTTTAGAAGAAATATAATTGTAATGATTTCTCTCATAACATCAAAAGCAAAATACCAAAGAAATGTTAGTCAAATTATTAATAGTTGTTTTAAACATTGAAACAAAATCTTATAATATTTTTTAATTATATGTATATATGTTAGTCTACCACTAATCGGACGACTAGACTCTGGACTTGTCATGAGCGTGAGTGTCTCGTACATTATTTTTGGTCCTTGGAGCCGGATTATTACTTAGCTATTGGACTGAAGCCGTGTTTTGCCAAAGGCCTTTTTTTTGAACAATTAGTTTCTATTACTGCTTAAATTTTGGCAGCTAGATCTGCTTTATATGTATATTGCTTTGTGTCCAGCGAACTAAAAACTATAATCCATGTGAGGATTTGATTATCTCAATTTATAATAAAAATAAAGAAAATAAAACGTTTTTTAATATTACTTATTATATTTTTCATAAAACATAGTAAGCTAGGTAATATAGAAGTACCTAATGAGCGTATCGGTATGCCAATTTTTAGCACCAAAAATTAAGAGCGTTAAATTGGTGACGCAAAGGAATAAGTGGTCCATACTCCATACATAACACTACCTACAGTAAACATAACGGTAAACTCCGTTCTTATCATTCTCTGGGATATTTTATTCCGTTCGCTGATATTAGTGTTTTTTGCTCGATAAGAAATTCGCTGTTTTAAATAAATCTTCGGGTCACGTGAGAGGCACACATCCGCCGGAGATTTGTCTCTCTCTAAAGAACGCATTGGATTGGTCTACTGCCGATATTTGAATTGACTTATTTTTATGGGACGCGGACGTTTAAAAATGGAATAACGAAAAATTGCTGCGGAAGCATTTCAAAATGCGAATTTCTATTTAAGGAAATTTCAAAGTTAAACGGTTACGGCAACATAAGAAAAGCGGCTGATTGTTGTGAGACAATTAACTTCTTACAGATACACAAGAGTTAGAGCACTGTCAGAAGCCAGTGGGGCTATGGCATATGGTATCTCCAATAATTGGGGAACATTGTGAGCCTTAAGGGAGTGGAGAAGGTTAGGAAGTATTTGGCCTACCACAGCTGATTAGAGTTCCGATGTCGTGAGCTAATACAAACTACGAGTGGTCTACTTAGAAAAGAGTAGGCACATCTGTATCTGGTTGCATTTATTTATTTATTTATTTATTATTTTATTTACGCCCTAATGGGCTTTTACATGAAAATATACATTTACATTGATTACAATAATTGAACATAAGAAGATAAATGGAGTTAATTGTAAGAAAGCAACACATATAATAAAATTTTGTGCAAATTAGCAAAACACTAATAAGATGGATTCAATATAAAATATACCCAAGCATGAAATAGTAAGTAAAAGAAAGTTCAACATAAAAAGTAAGTAAGTGGGTGTGTTTAAACCCAGTATTAATTGTGTGTTTAACAAATCGATAAACCAATATAAATTAGAGTGTAACTTACTCGTGAGGTAAAGAACATTATAACAGAGATTTAAAAAAAAAATAACAAAATAAGAGTTGCACCTGTAAAAAGCAAAAACTAATAGAATTTAGCAATATCGACATGAATAAGAAATAATAAGATCTGAGATGGAACATAGTGTTATGTATAAAAAGTAGTTAGTAGGTATAAGCATACAATTATAAGTGTATAGTAGAGCAAATAAAAAACAAACAAATATGGATATAATTTACTTGAAAGGTTTCGAATGGGAGAAGATGTAATAAAATTATTAAAGCTATAAAAGTTAATTATTAGCCGATAGAATCGAAATAAGTTGCCTTTTAAAGCTCACAAAATTGTCAAAACCAAATATATCTATAAGTTCACAGTATTTATTCGCAAGGTTGTGAATTCTAGGAATTGGTGAAAAAATAGAATAATTAGTGTTGAGGTTCTTGTTAAATTTAAAAGTATCTTTACTGCGAGTTTGCCTAGCAGGAACATTAATGCAAATAAGTTCCAACAAATTAGGGCTGTCAATTAAAGATTTAATAATTTTGAATAAAAATAGCAAATCAATTAACACTCTTCTATCAGATAATTTAAGAAGTTTAGTTTCAGCAAGCAAGTTATTGTAATTTATAAATTCGATTGGAATTTTCATTTTAAAATTAATGTACCGAAGGAATTTATTTTGTACCTTTTCTAATGATTGAGAATGGACCTTGTAGTACGGTGACCATACGGTGGAATTGTATTCTAATTTGCTTCGTACTAACGAGCAATACAGATGTTTTAATGTTGACATACTTTTAAAATTTGCTCCCATTCTCAAAATAAAACCTAGTATTCTCAACGCATCGCTTGTTATTTCATCGATGTGTTCGTTAAACTGTAGACTCTCGTGGAATATAACACCAAGATCACGAATCTGTGATACACGAAGAAGATTAGCACCATTCATAAAATAGGAAAAATTAAGTGGATTTTTGCCTTTGTAAAAACTGATAATCTGGCATTTACCTAAATTTAGTTGCAAATCATTGACAGAACACCACGCACATAGTTTATTAAGGTTCAACTGCAAAATTGCGCGATCGTCATCGTCTTTGATTATTCTGTATATCTTCAGATCGTCGGCAAATAACAGGACTTTAACATTAGTAAAAATATTAACAATATCATTGATAAACAAACAAAATAATATTGGGCCCAAGTGAGATCCCTGTGGTACTCCGCTCGAGGCAGCAAATGTATAAGAAGTAAACGAATCTATCTTGACTGCTAAGTACCTTCCTAATAGATAACTCTTAAACCATTCCAACATACTCCCTCTTATTCCCAACAATTTTAGTTTACGTAATAATATTTTGTGGTTTACTTTATCAAATGCCTTACTGAAGTCAGTATATATGGAATCAGTTTGATGTGATGCATTAAGGGCATTAACAATATCATTCGTGTACAATATCAAATTGGTAAGAGTAGATCTACCTTTAATGAATCCATGTTGAAGGGGAGAGATGGTTCGATTGATTCGGGATATCAACTTATCTAGTACTAGGCTTTCAAAAAGTTTGGGTAAAGTAGACATTATACATATTGGCCTATAATTTGTTACTTCGCTCTTATTACCTTTTTTGAAAATGGGCGTTAAAAGACTAAACTTCCAAAGGTCCGGGAATACACCTGATGAGAGTGACTTTGTAAATAACTTATGAATAGGATATGACAATGTATGCATACAATTTACTAAAAACCTGGGCGAAACATTATCAGGTCCTGCGGATTTTCGGGAATCAAGACTCTTCAGCTTAGATATAATATCGTCTATGGTTACATTACAGTCAGATATATCAAGAGTTTCAACCAAATCAAAGCACGAAATATTGCTGTCTTCACTTGCATTAATGTAAACGCCGCTAAAAAAATCAGCAAAAAGATTAACAGTTTCCTGAAGATTTTGGGATAATTTAGAATCGAATGACACACTACTAGGTATGTAAGTACCATTTTCTTTTTGGGATTTAACATATTTCCAAAAGAAATTTGAGTCGTCCATGATAGAGCCTTCGACATCACTAATGTAATTTTTGTAACATTTTGCGGAGAGCTTATTGCACTCTGCCCTCAATTTTTGAAACGCAGTATAATCGATGGCCAGGCGACTTTGTTTGAATCTCTTATGAGATAATTTTTTAAGGTAAATTAAGTCTATCAGGTCTTTTGAGAACCATTTTGGGTATAGAGTTTCTCTGTAAGTCGTTAAAGGAACAAATTGTTCAATTGCAGAATTAACGATGAAGTAAAATTTTTTAAGGTGTACATTAATATCGTCGTCGCTATCAAAGAATGACCAGTCAGTCTGTTTAAGGAAATTTGAAATTTTAACATAGTCAGCTTTTTTGAAATTTCGAGTTTCTACTACCTTTTTTACGATAGGAATTGGTTTAAGATTAGACATGCATATTTCTAGTGGTGGATGGTAAACATCGACAGGTAATAGAATTTCGGTACTTCTCACAACACAGATGTCAGACACATTTGACAGTGCCAAATCCAACGTACGACCTCCTATATTATGAACATTATTACACTGTGTTAGACCTAAGAACAGTGCCATATCTCTAATAACACGAATATTAACATTAGAACAAGAATTGACAGAATTCATATTACACCAATCATAATGTGGCAGATTGTAATCACCAACTAGAAGTAGTTTAGTATTAGGATATTTAGCACAAATTGATTCAACCTCGTCGCAGTGATTGCTGTAGCTTTGGACATCAGAATTCGGAGGTAAGTATGCACATCCCACTATTATTTTACCTCTAGAAGTGTTCACATTGACAAATAGTTGCTCGATGGATGTGTTTTTTGTGGATATTTTTGAAGAACTGAGATTTTTTGAGATAGCAATGGCTACACCACCTCCTCTCGTTTTGGCACTTGTTTTAGAATTCCTATCCATACGGTAGATGTTGAAATTAGGGAAGCCTAATTCGGCAGAATTGATTCCTGAGTCGAGCCATGTTTCGGTTAAAATGAAGATATCACTGCTGATAGTTGCCGCCGAAGTCAGCAACATGGGAAGTTTAGTGCGGATCCCTCTCACATTTTGGTAGTAGCATTTTATTTTTTGTTGTTTCAGTTTTTTGGCGCACATTCAATAATTTTAGGTACAGAGTTCACATATTTGATAGTTATATTGGTTTCACCGTTGTTCTTCCTCGTCTCGAGTTGTTGGCGTAAATCTAGAAGTTGAGTCCTCTGCAATGGTGTTTGGTCGTTACTGGCCTTTATACCGTTTTTCAGTTTTGCGTTCCTGGTCAAAACCTCACGAGCCGAGACAGAGTCATTGAATTCGACCTTAATCGGTCTAATTTTGTTGGACTTTTTTACACCAAGTCTGTACGACTTAACCACACTCGGTATTAATTCATTATTTATATCACTAATCGCTGAAACTACTTTATCGCTGTCCATTTTAATAATTGTTGTTGTTGATTCTGAAATACTTTCGGGAACATTAAATAAAATAATGTTCTTTGACCGGGTTTTTCTTTCCTCGGCCTCTGCGAGCAAATCATTTATTGAAGATGAAGTATTTGTCGGGTTAGTAACAATAGACTGAGTATCCGTTACACTTTTTAATGTTGACAATTCTCCTTCCAACATTCCCATACGAACAGCCATCAATCCTGTGGTTCCTAACAGATCCGTTGTTATCGGGGTAATTTTACCCATTTGCTCCTTCGTAAATTTGTTGCCGGGGTCATTAATAATTTTTATCAGCGAACAGAGTAGATCCTTGGCCTTGGTCATATAGTTAAGAGAGTTCTCGTTTAAATCCATATTAAAATTTATTTAAAAAGAGTTAAAAATATGTTAACTTTATTCGTAATTAGTTTATACACAAACGCCTGTTTCCCGCAAACTGTTTAGCACTATTCAAAAGTGACGACACTTTCGACCAATGGCGATAGTAATGACGGACTGATAATGCGCCTGCGCGTTTGGTATGTTTACCAGTTGAAAATTGTTATTTTAATATTTTTAAAACACAGCACTGCACAGCACACACGATAATTTAAAAATCTAACTGATTGAATATTTCGAAGATGAAGTGATTTAACTACTTCGACACTTTATGTTGTGTTTACTTGCAATTTTCTAATGTTTTGGAAGTTTTAATGTGGAGCGTATTCACTATCTGTGTAATCAATGACGGTAGGTATGAATTTTTGAGTACTGTTAAACAAAATTGTAATTGTTGCTTAGTACCTATGTTCGGTAATTTTTAAATACTATTTGAATTTCGATTTTGTTTTCTTGGTTGAATGTATGAAGTGGAATCTTGAAAGTGGAAATTAACCCACTTCCCGATGTCCGATCAAGCTGAAACTCGGCAGAGAGACTCATTGTCGATGACAATGCACTTGCTCATCTTTTGGAGCCAATCACGTACACAGACGAATTTCTCTGAAATCGGATGAAATTACACACACAGAGGAAACTTACTGATATCAAATGCTAATTTATTAAAAATGTATTCCTGTTGAAAATGGGAGTGCATATAACGAATGAATTGACAGATTTCCTATCAAAGAAATGTGTTCATAAATATACTAATACTGTCGCATTTCGTCATTATATTTATACGGAATAGAACACCTTCATGAACACGTGTTCTGATATATTCTGAATGAACCAATATTTTACCAGGAAATCGATTGCCGTCACGTTTTTAACACGATTTCAATAAATCAGCTATTACTTATTTTTATCCGTGCAGCAGTAATAATAATAATAATATAATATCTTTATTGTGACAAATTTTCAAACTATAACTAGAAATACGTGAAAGACTGTTTTGTGTACATTGGTTTATAAATTAGATTTTTTTTTTTTATAGTGAATACCTCACAAGAGTCCCAACTGCTCCCGTCTGGAGCCAGTGAGACTATGGCATCCCCACTTGGGGGATGTTGTGAGGCTGAAGGTAAGTGGGGAAGGGAAAGAGGAAGGTGGGGAAGTACCTGGCTATTCAGATCTAGTCACTAAACACGGCTAAAGCCATTTGGAGCAACGTTTCAATTCTGAATGGTGGTCTTACACCAGGGCGATACTGGTAGTATCTTCCACTCTGGAACGTGCCGCAAATATACTATATATTATTTTAATTAATTAATTGTGAAATAACACAAATTAATCAAATAAAATTTATTTGCGCACGCCGGGTTCGAACCCTCGACCTTCGGAATGGCAGTCCAATGCGTTACCACTGGACTATGCCGGCCGTCGAGTATATAATTTTATCAACGGAAAGTAATATATAAACAGTAGGTAAAATAAATGTAAGTAATAGAAATGTTAATGTAGTTATGTTTATCATAGCCCGCCTCACTAGGCTTAGCCTGTGTTGAGGCAGCTATCTACCAAGTTTATTTATAGTACTATAACGTACCTACAATTATATAAAAATACGAACACTCAATAGTTAGGTGGCATCAATATCAATACATCATTTACCAAGTTCGTTTATAGTCCTAATAATATACCCACAATTATATGAAAATACATACAATAATTAGGTTGCACCAATAACTGCGAATTTGGATGAGAGCACCGGTAAAGGCCCTATCATTAATTTTGATCCAAATTTTTACGCTATCTTTGAAATTTTTTTGTGAATGACATGTTTTTATTTTATCAGGAAGAATGTTGTAAAGTCTTGTCGCAAGATATCTAAAGTTTCGTTGACCAAAAGTAGTGTGCGTTACAGGAATTTGAAGTAAGTCTTTGTTATTGCTTGTGAAAATAAGAAATAAATTTCGATCCTACCCGATCGACATTTGGCGAGGTTGTTAGCGCGATTGACTCCAGTACCTTGGAAGGAAGATTCAATCCTCAATCAAATCAATTTCACAAAAATCAAAAGTTATTGCCGACCCAAATATTTGACTGATTCGGTTCATTCTTATCTTTTTGCGTGTATTCGCTCATTTCATTGAAATAAACATAACTACATACTCGTATTAGTTTTTTATCAACCTCCGCCTTCCGCCTATCTATTACATACCACAAAAATAATCAAATGGTTGCCGTATTATATTAAATTATTACAATATACCTACTTAGATAATTAATTGTACTTTCACGTTGACAATAATAACATTCAAAATTCGGAAGCACTACATTTTATTTCTTAACCCCTCGGGCTAATTTGTTCGCTTTTGGGAACATCTGATATATATAGGTCTCATATAAATCGTTCTGCCTCCCTTACTATCACGGTGAGAAATGTGATCTAAACGGTGTTAGAAAGAGAAAAGTCCACGCTTTATAATAAAATTTAAAAACTAACCACTGACGAATCAAACTGTACACCTCTATGAAACCAAATTTTTTGACCGCATTTTGAAAAAAAATTATGAAACATTGTTATTTTTTAAATTAATTATTTTTACACGAAACTACACAAAAATAAGAAACAATAACGTTTATAATACATTTGTCTAATAAAATATGTGTATGTGTTTTTTTTTCATTATCAATATTTTAGTTAGAAAAAACGCGAGCCATTTTTAAATCTTTTTATGTTTGCATTTATAATAATAAAATTTAAAAGCGTATTTCATCACCTTTCAAAAACAGTTTTTAGTTTTCGGATACGTTCAGAAATATTCCATTATTTGGATTTTATTGCAAAGCGGAAATACTTTGACCGTCTGACAGAATATGCCAGAGGCCTGAGGGTTAAGAGGCGCAATATTAGCGTGAAGGGGTGATGAGCAAAACGCAACTCTACCGGTTTAACATGTCTCAAAGAGAGAGCTTACAACGGAGTCCTCAGCGTCAAGACTATAGTTTACATGCTACTTCTGTTCGATTAATCGAGTGCGGTGATCAATCAATGCGTAATCAACCGGACAGCAAAAAGATGCCGACACGAAACAATCGATTAAAAACTGCAAAGATATTGCTCGGGCCCTGTGCTCGACCAGGGGTCCGGCCGGGCCCATTAGTGCCGAGTGCCGATTGTAGGCGTCGTTAATTATTATTCCGAAATGCGGTTTTTTTCAGCCAGACTGCTTTGTTGTTGATCCGCGGTACTGTGTCGTGATTCTGCTGTCCGGTAATAAAAATGTAGAAAGATACATTATTGATTCTGAATATGATCGATTCAAACGTATTTGTAATCGAAATTTCTTCATCCCCTCTTTCCTGTCACGTCAATTGTCACACTGTCAAATTCGGGAGTCAAACACAACCTCATATTTGAAGGTACTTTGATTTATTCAAAAAACCGAGTTGCCGTATTTAGTGCACTGTTAATTCTCTTCTTACTTAAGTATACATTTAATGATCGGGAGATTTAAATTATTACTTCGGTTGTTATCAATGAATATCTAACTAGACTTACGTCCGTTTTATAGGAGGCTGTAAGTTATTCTGTTGCGGTAGGGAACTTTTACTGAACTGCTCCCCTGAAGATCGGCTAGCATCGTTTGTACTCGTAATCATTCTGGTATGGCCGGCATATAGTCTCTGTCGAGTGTCGTTACTACTGCCACCTATGGAGACATCTTAAAACTAAATATAAATAACTTAAATATAGACACTCTAACGACTCTGTCAAGCGGCATTGAAACTGCAAATATTTATCAATACTACACCACAGTTATGACTGCATTTAATTTCACCTTGTTTAATTTCTACGTTATTGTCAAACATTAATATATGTTTGATATCTTCCTAACAACATTTATAAACTCTTTCTAAAAACCATATTTTCCATGGTTTCTTTTTTTCTGTGACACCTCACAACAGCGCCCCTCTCTGTACAGTGTTAAGGCAGGGGAACTATGTCGCCACCCGGTCGGGTAGTGTTATGAGGAGAGTTAAGGCGGGATTGTAGGAAGGGATTTATTAATGAGGACATTGAAGAGACATCCCCGAATTAAATGAAGGAGGAAAACAACATCAACTGTGAACGGGTGTTCTGCTCGTGTCCGTCGAGTTTCACGCACGTGCACCGGGGATTAATGCTGCTAGTTCATCAGAGCAGGCTCCATTAAAATACCTGTAAAAAAGACTCAGCATGACCACATTCCATCTGTGCATTAGAGATGGCAATCGGTCTTTTTACATTGGTTTGTCAATCAGACGGACCGCCATCCTTTGCAAGTGGGTTTATCAAGTATTATTAGACATTTCTCATCAATTCCTAGAAATATGCAAATAAGAGCTTAATTATGTATGACACGGTATTACAACATTCACAACTATGCTTCAGCATTTTATAATTTATTTTTATCAAACCTCAAAGTGCCTTATAATATGAAGTTCGTAAATATAAATATGAAAATAATATACAATTCTTTCTTTCTTTTTCAATCGATCGACGACCAACGTCCGTCACTTTCTTCAATAAGTATTATGGTATATATCAAACTGACGCGAAGGCCCAACTCTCTATGATAAATGTGTCTCCTTTCCGTAATCCCGTAAAATTGTCGTAGCTACATTACGGGTTGTATTTAGGTACCTATTTACCTAACGCATGTATAAGATGTAGCGTTGGTACCTAAAGCGTGTATAAGATGTAGCTTAGGTACCTAAATCGCGTATAATATTTAGCTTAGATATCTAATGCTGCGTATACATTTGCTCGCCGAAGCGCAAGTTGAACCGCGAATAATAACATATGTAACGTAGGTACCTAGAGCGTGTCATATAATCATATGTTTATTGTGTATAAACTTTACTCGAGCCGACCTCATCTCCCGTCAATCCATCCGCCTATATACCTGCCTAACCTAACCTAATGCGTAAATAACACAATATAGTGAAGGTAGGTACCTACTACGTTGCATATAATTCTATACATATCCATCAATATTATATAAATTCACATCTGAGATAAACTCTTACGACATAATCTCCCGTCAATCTATCCGCCTTGTATGAAATACCGGCCTAACCTAACCTAACGCGTTCATAATACACATGTATAGCGTAGGTATGTAGGTAACGCGTATCATATACATAGCTTGAGTACCGAAAAAGTGTCATACGTTTATATTATATAAGCCATATGGTTAAAAATTTCCTCGACTCGACATCATCTCCCGTCAATCCATCCGCCTCGTATTGACTACCGGCCGGTCTGGTTGTCTGTTGTCTGGTACCGGCTAGGTGCGCGCCGTACCGGCACATACCTACACGTGATGATAGTAAGTCTGTGAATCGGATATAAACACTGATTATTGAGGTCAGTGAAACAGCGTCGGTGCCAATCGCCATCATTGCAATACGTAATGGCTCGGGGGCGAGACGGCCCCCAAACCGGACTGGCGAGTCCGGCGCGACACATCTCTCGTGTGTAATGCCACTTTTTATATCGCCAGATATAAAAATACCACCGCGGAAAGAAGTCCCACATAAAAAAGTACTGACTATAATACAATCAGTGTTGTACCCTTTTAATAGGTATTCTGTATACCTATTACCAATAAGTAACTACATGTTTTTTGTCTTTAATTAATTTATTCATTTATTCACGCCTTGAATTCATAACAAATTAAACTTAGTATGAAAGATGTAAGCACGTATAATACAAGTTATCGTAGAGAGTTTTGTTGTACAAAGGAGTTCAATAATTGTGTATAGTAAAAATAGTGCAAAATAAGTGATGCCACTTTTCTATCATTTTCTTGTACCAATAAAGTAGCTACAAACAACAAAGAGTCCCAAATAAAAAAAAATCTAACTAAAATACAATCAGTCTTGCACCTATCGTGATTATTTGTGGGTTAATATGCCGTGTTGCATTTCCTAGTCAATGTTTCAGACAGCATTACAGTGTTACATCTGCCCTGATGGAAACTGTGACCATGTCCGAAACGTTGGCTAAATAAGTAGGACGCGCAACGCGGCATAATAACCCAAAAATTAATCACGATAATACTTTTAGCTGTGAAAATCTCAAATCATGTAGTTCTTGCACCTTTAATACTTTCTCCCTTACTTATTAACACCACGTAAATATTACGCGGCGCGTAACAGAACAGTGAAAAACTTGACTTATTGCCATGGCGTTTGTTTGGTTAAGACGGCCTTAAACCAGGCTCAAGGCCGGCTTTACCACACCAAGTAGAACCGGTGTGTAAGAATCTAATTAGAATTAGTAAGACGTTTCGTGTATAACTGGTACCTATCAAGAGATAAACTAATAACAGTGTTGTGGGCGTTTCCGTGTGCCCGAAGTTAGGTTAATTTAATCAAACATATTTGAATATCGAAATTCTTTCCTCAACAAGTGTAATCAATGTTATTAACCTGTGCGGGGCCTAGAATTCGAAAGGTTTTATGTAAAACGGTGACATCAGTTTTCTTTCGAATCAGTGCAGTTCACACTAATTCGATTCCTGTTCAGTAATTAATTGATTCCGCGTAAAAAAACTTAAGCTACTATTTAAGAGTTATTACTGTTTTATTAGTGCAATGGAATTATTTATAGCATTCATATATACATATATACCAGTATATATATTATATATATGTATCATTTTTTTAAATATGTTTTTTGTGTAGGAATCCCGCCGAGCGTATACAATACCTACGTAAAAAATATTTTTCTAACTTTCGCAATGCTGATTTCGTTATTGTTAAGTTGAAGTTCTTGGATACAATAGAAAAGCATTGTGGAAATATTTCGGTGTTTTTTCATTCGATTTCGCTTCCATTTCTTTCTCGTGCCGATGGACTAGCCAATTTGGACGCCATCTTGTACAATATTTCAAATTAGATTTTGTTTCACGATTCCTGTTCTTGTTGAGTAATTTCTTATGCGTTATTATTCTGCAAAAACTATAAAACTTGTTTCCTTCAAATGATCTGTTTTTTTTCGTTTATCAGATTATATGCAGTGTATTCAATGAAGAGAGAAATCGAGAAAACCTTATTTGTTTTATGTTTTATCGATTTGCCTTAATAAATATATCATAACGATACAAAATTTTCCCCAGGGGGCTTCCTGTATGGATTAAATATAATATAAGAACAATCAAACACACCAGAATAGTAGGTATGTGTGTTAAGTAGATACTCTAATGGGAAATTTAAGATCTTATCTTATAGGTAGGTACTACGTTCAGTTTCCGAACCTGCTTTTCGGCTGTTATAAATATATTTAAATAAATAGGTAGGTACCTACGTAAGATATTTTTATCTCACCTCGTTCCGAGATATTTGAATATAAACAAGATGGCGACCGTGTGTTGTTTTTTCTGTGAGCGGTATCCAAATTGGCGCCAACTGTGATGAAACCGGGTCACAGCGGTTCACGGAACACTGTGATTGGTGAGATAACTCTTCTTATTCTGACTTAGCCAATGGCGGCATTTGGTTCCTCCGGTGACTTTCTTAGTGATTTTCCATGCAGAAAACTAAAAAATACGAGTATATATATTAAACTTACTTAACACAATAAACAAAATATTTTAATTGTGCATACCAGTGACATTTAAAAATTTTATACTGCACGGAGAAAAATGGGTACTTACGGCATTTTTTAAATCAAGATACTGTTAAAAATGTGGCTGTGTGACCACTTCCTTTTCAGAATATATTTGAACACATGTTCAACGGAGATGGCCTTGTCCGAATAAATATAATGCACAAGTATAGTGATGCGAAAAGATTATTATTTTGAAGAACACGTGTTCTGACTTGCTCATAACATATTCGGACTTTACTCATAGTTTGTTATGAAATTATTCGTTATAGGCCTCTAGTCCCGTTTTTAACAGGAAAACAATCCGTTTATGTACATAGTATGTGTGGTGTAAATAATTATCAAATTAGGTATAAAAAGCCTATTTTCAAATCCAGACAAGCGATAAAAGTAGCTTACTAATTAATATTTACGATTATTTTTAAAGAAACAAAACTTCTCATTATATTGATTTATTTTTGGGGTATCATGCCATGTCGCGCTGCCTTCTCCTTTAGACAACGTTTCGGACGTTGGTTAAAGAAGAGGTAGCGCAACACGTCATAATACTCCAAAAATAAATCACTATAATTCTTTTGGCCGTGAAAATCAGGTATTAGATAAAACAATAATTCAGCTAATTCTATTGTTTTTGTGAAATATCTTTGTATTTGCTTGTTTTCTCTCCTACTGTTTGCTTGTATTGGTTGTACTCTCTTCTGCAATTTTTTGTATTTTTTTTGCTTCAACTCCACACAGAAGGCCAGAAAAATAATTTTCCTCGGGGCCTAAATCACCTTTGGGGATGCTGTGTGGAGGGTCTTTTTAAGGAGAGGAAGGAGTGAACATGGGTCTAGTATTCTCTTTCCATGTTGGTACCTGATAATATACGAGTCCTCTATTGATAGTTTTTGTAAAATCTTGTGATTTGCAGTTATTGAAATTCGATTTTGAAGGTTGAAATAATTATACTCCTATATGAATAATAATTAAACTGATATTATTGTGAAAAGAGAGTACTTACCTATTAACTAAGAGGCGGGAAAGATATTTTTTCATTCTTTTTATAATACACGTGTGTATTATTTCATTAAATCCCTTTTTACGTTTGCGGATTATCCTAAATTATTCCAAGAAATTGTTAGAATAAATCCATAGAATTATCGTTCGTCGGAGGGAGGTGCGAAATACGTGAAAGCCGTTTATTAAATTTAAATAATAATTTTGGAGAAAACTCGCCTACTCCGATACTTTTTTTTCCTTTACATACTTAATAATTTATACCTAAATAATATAACTTAGTGTAAGAAATTTCTCGTGCCAAGCTTCCATAAATAACTCTGTTGAAAAGTGAAATAATATTAACTTTCAGCATTGAACAGATAACTCCTAGAAGTGCGATTTAGATCGATATTTTATCAATTTCATCTCAACATTTTCCTTACTACGGACGCAGACACGCCCACAACACACCTCTACATAGGCTGTTGCTAATTAGATACTTGCGGGCCTGTTCAACGTTGGTGTGGTAAAGCCGCCCTTGAGCATGTTTTAAGACCGTTTTAACCAAAAAAACGCGATTGTAACGAGTCAAGACTTTCACTGCCCTAAGGTTCCATGATAACTCATCAAAATGATAAATCAATACACCTTTTAAAAGTGACATAAAGTAATGAAAAGCGATGAAAAAAGTAACATATAAACCTAACCTATGCTCTTGAGGTTATTTATCACTAAATCGGCGCTATATAAATTAGCCAAATATTATTATAATATTACGTAGTAGCATTAACCTTGTTTTTGTTTCATCACTTTTCATGACTTTATATCACTTTTTAAAAGGGTGTTGAGTTGTCATTACGCATCGCCTAATATTTACACCACGTTTATAAGTAAGGGGGTTAGGATTTTGCCGTCATAAGTAAAAACACAGCGTCTTCCTTGAGATTTTATTTCGATTCTAATTTCAAATTGAAAGTTATTTTTCACGTCTAAGGCCGAACACCTGACGAGTGCTTGGCCGATTAACTTATTGGAGAGTAGATTTGATTACATGTATAAGAGGGTTCCATGATAACTCAACACAGTGACAATTCAACACACTTTTAAAAAGTGATATAAAGTCATTATAAACGATGAATTTTTTTTAACCTTACCTAACCTAACCTAATCATTGTGATGATTTATCCGGTCACCGTATAAAAGACAGTGGGCGAGTCGGTTCGTGGAGTTTATGTTGCCATGGTTTCGCTAAGTTTGAAAATTAGAAAAATTATGATTGTTTTATAACAATAAACGTCACAAACTACTAAAAAAATCTATATTTTAAATTTTTATTTATTTCACTGACTGATTGGGCCTTGCTTCTATTCACTGTCTTGAATCACTCGTCCGCTATACTTCCTTCAAATGTTAAGGATGCCAAAAGTCTTGCAGTTTTTCGTCGGTTCTCTTAATATTGTGAAGGCCAAATATTGTACTTAGGTAATGGAATATTTTTATAGTAGTTTTAGAATAGATGTACACTAGATATAAAATGTTTAATTTTATAACAAAATAAAATATACTTACACTGACTACTAACTACAGATCACATTAGTCGAGCACTCGGCCGAATGCGCTGTCTCGGCCAAGAACTCGGCAGGTGTAATTCTGACAATTCCTAGAATTGCGATATATACCCCTTTGAAAAGAAATTTCATTAACTAGACCTCAGACAGGCCAACGAAATTGATTTTCTGTTCGAGAAAGGATTTTGATATTTGAAAATATTTAAATCGATTTCGCCAAAAGCATGGAAAAGTTGAGCTTACCTGTTGTGGTCACCTCCACAACACAGTACTTTTATCGGTTTTCTCTTCAATAGCGTTGAGATACTTTAGGTATGTTTCAATTGTATGAAAATAAAATTGGTTGACGACCACTGGTGCATGTAGTTTAACGGTTATTGACATCCCCTATCATTCATCTATTGGGAATAGTGCTACACCTGAAAAACATTCACATTCATCGGGAAAATCGATAAATGGACAATGGTAAATTACTTTTATACAATGTTTGTTCGTGTGGAGCAAAGAATAATTTTCTTTGAGGTGTATTTCTATTCGTCAACGTAACACGGAGACTAATCAATAATACTGACACGAATAAAAAGCTATGTTTGGAGTAAAACACTAACAGCCTTACCAAAAAACGTGGTGTAAATATAACGCGGCGCGTAAGGTCTGAACAGTGAGAAACTTGACGTATCACCATGGTGTTTGTTTGGTTAGAACGATCTTAAATCAGGTTCAAGGCCGGCTTTACCACATCAACCATGGTGAATATAAACCGAAAGAAGCGGGTTTTGTGCGTGTGAGTGTGCTCAAAGTGAGGTCAATTTACCGTAATTCGGGTGGAATTGAAGACATGGATCCAATAAGTGAGAAAACAGCCCTCTAAGTTTTACAAAGGATTAAAGTGTACTTTCCGTGGATAGAACGTCACCGTTTTTGATGTGTGGCTTCTTTATCTGCATATGATAAGAATAATGAAACATGTTATTTATTTAAATTCAAAAGCACGAAGTATACGCCACTCTTGCGTGATAGGGGTGAAAAAAAATATTTACTGAGAATTGTGATAAAATAAAAACATTAAATAACAAATTAATCACACTGATCCCATCCGATTCGCTGCTATTCTGACTTCTGGCCATCATCACGATCGGCTGATCTTTAAAATTAATGATGTTCCTGAACCACTCCAACTTAGGACGGGTTGGTTCACAGAATAAGGACAATTCATCAAATTTCAAAGGTGATTATCAAGCTCCGTGAAAGTTCTATTCAATTTATGTTCGTCTTTCAGTTTTGTGAAACAACTGGCCAATATTGATATAATAACAGAACAGAATAGAATTTTTTAGATCTTGAAAATCGACTTTTAAATTTGAACAATTCTTCAAATTTCATATCTTAATTTCTGTGAAAGTTATTTTCAGTTCTGTTAATATTTCAGTTCTGTCAAGTTACTGGCCTATAATTACATAACAAAACTTGAATAGGACTTTCACAGAACCCGAAGATGAACGATAAAATTAGATTTTAAAGTTCTGTGAAGGTTCTATTCAAGTTCTGTTATTATTTCAGTTTTGTGAAACAACCCAAACCCTTACCTCAATATTCATAAAAGCCAAATCTTTACCTCAATGTTCTTTATCGAGACTTTATTCAAAGTAACTAATTTCATCTTGGTGTGGATTCCCTCAAAAAAATATAGTCAGCAAAGTGGCCCACCGCTACATTGTTTATTCATAGTAAGCACAAAGCTTGTCATTGGCGCTGGATTGACACAATGATTGATGGACGCTCAGTGTTGGTTACTTATGCGCCATTTAGAATTCCGGATTCCCGCTAGTTAAAAATTACCTACCTAGGACCGCCGCTTGGGTAGAACAGCTGCCTAACTGAGCAGTGGCGATTTTCTCCAAGGACGGGATGTTTCACGCAATTTTAATAATTCATCAATTTTAAATTAAAATTCGAGTTTTCAGAAGGGCTAAAAATAAATAATTTTAAAAAAACTAATAATAATACCTAACCCTCCGATATTAAAATATCTGGAGTCAGTGAATTATTTTCCCATTTGATCTCTGGTGAGTTGTCGTATGGTTTTTGTATTGTTTTGTATATATTATACTTATATAATGCACTTGCATAATGTGGATTGACTAGATGATCATTTGTGGAAAAGTGTGTGGAAGGGTTTAGTTTTTCCTGTGGGAAAGATTTAATAAAGTCGGAAAAAAGTCCTACTCAAGTTCTGTTATTATCCAAGTAAATCTACCCATAATGAAATATTATCATTTAAGGCCATGCCCGGACCTTGTTCGGTATGCATTTTTCTTCCAGTTGGCCGGCACTTTCACCTTCTATCTTCATCCGGCCAAGTACGAACTCCATTCGTGTAGATATTTCGGCCAAATCCGAAGTGTGCTGTGAACTATCTAAACTACATGTCCTGTTCGTGAGGTGATACACTTAGCACGCATCGCGGCCTGGAAAGTGTTAACATAACAATTGTTCTGTGAAGTCATATTCAAGATCTGTTACTATCCAATTAAATTAGCCCACGATGAAATACTACCAGAACTTCAATCGAACTTTCACAGAACTCTTTAATTTTCATATTGATACCTTGACAAATTGTTGAAATTTTGTGGAACGACCCGTCCCAAAGAGTTATAGTAGCATCAACGAACAAGACCAAAACGATTTTCAATTTTATTCCACTTTGTATGGCATTGCTAAATCTTCTTCATATCTACACCAAACCGTTTTTTAAGACTTCATACGAAAGATATAATAATAATAATATTTTGCTGATTTGTATAGCACCCAGGACCCTTGCCTTGCCGGGGTACGGGTCCTGGGTTCGAGTCCTAGATGTGACCGTATCTTTTTCTGTTTTTTCTGTTTCAGATTTTCTTTTAAGAATCGCTAGTATTGTCTTCAATAATTAAAAATTACAATTTGAGGTTTTACTCACTAAGTTATTCCAAAAAATAAATAAGATTTATCATTATAACTAGTGACTTGCATTTAAGACTTAGAGCTAGTGACTTACGACAAAGACTTACTACTGACTTAAAACTAGTGACTTAATGACAAACATATTTACAACTGTGGCTTAAAGTTAAAGACTTGCAACTAATACACTTTTTGCATTTGGAAATACTTGTTTGGGGTTATCTGGAATTATAGAAAAGTGTAGTAAAGTGAGTTAATCGTTCTTTTTCTAGCGATACACCTTCCCCTAAAATCTAGCTTCATGTGAAAGGTATCATGTATCCACTAATACCGTGAAACAAATCATCATTGGTAATTTAATTAAAATGCGAATGATATGGCATTAGAACAGGCAATCTGCCTAGTTGGGAACTAATATCGACCTGACAAGACATAATAGCATTTGTACACATTTAAATAAAATACACATGTAATATGCACGGTACCGAAAAATTCTTACTATGGATTGAAAAATTAGAATGATTAATGCATAACTACTCTTGTATATAGTTTCACTCACGTTCATCAATGAGACTGTAATACAATGAAACTAGAAAAACGGATGAAATTGGATGAATCATGTATTTCATCAAAACATATGACACTCTTACCAACTAGAAAAACGTATGAAATTGCATGAATCATATATTTCATCAAAACATATGACACTCTTACCAACTAAAAAAACATTTCTAAAGACTTCACGTTAACTTTTGTTTTTATGTTTTTTTCTGAAATTAATAATTTCGGATTAATTTGTGATGAAGACTGCTCAATCAAGTAGTGGTTGTTGTAACGACACAATTTGAAAGGCCGCCCCTTGATTGTGACGCCCGTGTGCGCCACACAAATCGCACATAAGGATTCGGCGCCCCTGGCACACCTCGATTTACCTACCAACTTCTGCTACGTCACTTCCCTCTTTTCACGATATTTTTAAACCGTTTTCTCTGTACGCATGTAGTGCTGTAGTAGTGGCTGGTCGATATTATCGCCGGGTAGGTACTGCCGTAATAATAGGCAAGGTAAGCGACCCTTTCTAGGAAAAGATAGTATCTATTATTTCAGTGTGTTCGATAGGGGTTAATGTCCTTCTGCGGTTCCCACAACTATAGACAGCTGTTACACATTTGGAGAACAAAAAAATGGTTTACTTTTATCAGGAACGTACTAAGAAGGTACAATAGAATTGCATTCATTTGCGTGTAGAGATTATTGAAGGAAATATCGATCTCAATATTAAAGATTGTGATACACATTCCATATTTTTAATTTACAACCATAAAATTTATATCCTGGTTTGTAGTACAAATTGGTTTTGATAGATTCATTCATAGTGCATTGAAGCGGTCTGATGGTCAATGCTTTGAAGAACCAACAAAAAAAAATCTTGATAGTAGTCAATCCCCATGAAAAAAAAAGATTTTTTTTAGTACATTTCGAATATATTATTATTCGTGAAAATGTATTCGATATGTGCTAAAATTTTATCAGGAAACCTGTGAATTCATTCGTTAAAGTCCTGCAATCCCGTTTTTAACTGGATTTCCATTAATTTACTTTTTTAATAAATTTGCAAAACTCATTTTTCTCCATGTGAATAGGAAGAGGACGAATGTCGATGACATCCGTACGAGCTCTCATTGGGACTAGTTTACCTTTGGTTTTAAGGTATAGAGATTTTGCACTATATTTTGCTAGTATCCGTTTAGATAAACTGAATTTTTTTTGACATTAGAAAGAGCGTAAATAAGAATTTAAATATTAACAAAAATCATAAAAACTTTTTGAATGATCCTCTGCTTAATTTTGTTCCCATTGTAAACCTTCACCTCTCCCCCCTGTCCTTCTCCCACTACAGCTTTAAGTCTATGTTTGTAATTTAGTTTTAAGTAAATCCTGAAAAGGTAAACATTGCTCACGACACATGTCGGTTATAACCAAACAATAAAACTGGTTAAAACTAAGTAATTACCATTTTTTTATATATTAAAAATGGTAATAACAAGTATATATATACTTGTTATTTTTTTTCTTTATTTTCTTGCTATGAACGATGACACCCCTTGGTTTAATACGTAATTTAATATGTTTCGATCTTTTTATCCTAACCATCCCTTGTACCTATTATTCATGATCATTCTGGCGTCCAGCTTTGGCGTAGGCCAACGCAGCCTTTCTCTTTCCCATATTCTCCCCCTCTCCACTCCCTTCAGCCTCACGACATACTCCAATTTATTGGGGATGCCACGTCTCACTGACTTCGGACAGTTAAAATTCTTGTGCGATGTTCGCTAGGGTATGTACCCACTAGCTTCCGAAATCAAGTATTTATTCGAATAGTCCAAACTGAGATGCATTCTATCTACCTCGAAATCTAAATGGAAAGCCAAAGGGCCTGGCTACTCTCGTATTCAATGCATCGCATCAGCATAGAGCCGTATCTCTTAAGCGAGGCAATTCCTTTTCCTGCCGTGTTATGTCAAAGCTAGTCCTAACTGGCTAACCCTAAACTTAACCAGGAACATGGAAAAATGAACGTTTGCCTACCGAAGACTTGAATACTAATCAATCGGCTGGGTAGGTGGAACAATTCAAATAACATTCAAATTGTAACGGATTTAAAAAAATAAAAGAGTTTCGTTTTTTTTTAAATGCTATTCTGCTTTCTGTAACTCTGACAGTAGACAGAGTTTATAGTAGTATTGAAACCTCTTGAGAATTTTACTTGCGTTATCTCAAAATAACTACTGGAGATCGACAGTTGAATTTATTGGTAGAATTAATTATTAATGTTACAACTGGCAATACTGGCAGTGAAAACGGAAGCAGGTTAAAATTACGTTATTTTAAGTTACCCCAAACGAAACTTTACTTGCTTTACTACCGAGTTTTCACAATCACGTTTGCTATTGGTTTTTCTTATTTATTTTTTCACGTTTTTAAGGTTTTTTTTACATGCATATACATTATGATAGGTAATTTGTATAAAGGAGTAAAGAATAATTGAACATAATATAACAATTTTTTTTTATCAATATAAAGTTTTTTTCAGGTTTTTTTTTCGATGTCTGTCTCACTAGGATAAACCTATGTTGAGACAGACGGATTTAATACATAAATTAATGTTTACATATTATTTGATACATATAATATTTCATACATTAAATGACATTGTGAAAATGATAAAAAATAATAATAATAAATGATAAATTGGTTAATCAGCATCTAGTTGGAGTACATACTTATGAGGGGATTTTTATAAAATTTTTGATCTTGGATCTGTCTAGGCTGATGATCCAAGACTTGATGTCTGTTTTATATTTCAAGAAATATAGTATACTGGTGTCCGGAAACTCGTAGTACAAGCGGGAAACTGAAATAATGACGAAAAAATTTGAACCCTGAAATAGCCGAAAAATATATTTTTTTGGTTTTTTTTTTTTTTTTATAAAAGTGCTCAAATCAAAAAACTTTATGTTTATTTGGGTTCCCCGTGTGGTATACATTCTCCAGTTTCCGGCTTGTACTACGAGTTTCCGGACACCATGTATGTAAGTTTGTTAATACAACAAACCTTTGTTACGCCCGGTTAAATGTTTTACAGAACATAGCTAAATTAATACAACGATAAAGGTGCACGCGATAATATTTTATAAATCTGTTAACAAATATTAAAATAAACTGATTTTTAGTGTTTTAGTTAAACAGCGATTGAAAAATACATCTTTTTGAAAATGTTAAATAAATACGTTGGCGTTTTGTCCATTTTTAATAGATTTTTCAAAGATCCGTTGCTCATTATGGAAATTACGTATTGAGCAAAATTAAATTGCGTAGAAAGGCTGTGCAATTTTTATGACGCAAAAACTCACCATTCAAAAGTAGCACAAGCCATGTTTTGATGTAAGTACCTAATAATGTTAGTTTATTCGTAACCGGGGAATATTGGTTGATATTTTTTTTAAATTTTAATTCATTAACTCAGTTAGTTTTAGTAAATTCAGCTAGAAACCGGGTGTCGGGGACATGTCAAAATCCACCCTCATAATGTGCATCTAGCTAGCCGGAACTCTATGAAAAAGACTTTGCATATTAGGGTGAACGACCATCAATACTTTTTTAATCGGTATTCTTATGTAATCCGAACATTCTTCTTTAATTGTATGCACAAGAAACAATTAATTTATTCCCTGAAGCGACGAAGTCAATAGATATTTCGATTTCAATTTGCTGCACAACAAATAACAAAAACACGTGATCTTATCTACCGATTTGACCCAATATTTATGTTATCTGTGATTTAGCGTGTAGTTTATCTATATCAGATGATTAAGTATCGCCTATTATCGGTTGAGGTCGAGTCATGTAAGATTATCGCTCTATCTACTATGGATATATAATATATCCATAGTCTCTAGTGTACAAACATACGGTTGCGTTTTTTTAGTTAGTCATTGCTGTAGATCAGAAATTTTCGCTTTTGCGATTTTTTTCGCCAATTCATCTATTTTACGTGAATTCCGGGAATTTCGTCATTTTTACGAGAATAACGCGAAATTTAAAACTTTCGGTAAAATCGAGAGCTTTCGTAATTTTCTGGTTTTTAAAATAAGAAAGTAACATTAAAAATTCTAAATATTTCTTCTGTGTGTGGTTTTGACTAGCTTGAATAACCATAAAATGGAACCCAGCTAACTTCACGTCGAAAACGCCGCGTATTGTCATTCATTTTTTTCAATTTTGAAAGAATAAAATAACAACGTTCCGCCATTTCTTTTGCTGAGAAACATTAAAAGTTAACATATCATTGATTTGCTCAAATTCCACAAAAAATAACACGAATCAACGCAATATTTTCAGGTCCCTACATAAATTAGTCATTGCTCAATTTATAAGTTATAAGTTATAATTTTATGTCTAGAAAATATAAATAAAAAGTGCTTGTTTAAGGTAGGCGACAAATTACGCTATACGCATCATGGCTTATCTTTTTTCAGCGTATCGCTCGCCATATACTACCAAAGGGAATCTATTGCAAGCGATCTGCTGAAATAGGCCAAGCCACGAACATATACCGCGCTTATAGCATGGTATGTCACAGGCTTAATGCTGATCTAATAATAACGGAGAAAATTTCGTAGGTACGTAGGTGTGTAGCCAAACTTACAAAATAAAATATTCTTCAAATTTCCCAGTTTTATAGAAAACAAATAACTTCATTTCATTCAATATAATGAAGATTATTTTTTATTTGTTTCGAAATATGCGTGCATAGTAATATTATTATGGTATTTTTTAGCTTGTCATTATTTTTACGTAAAGAAAAATGAAATTTTGATAGAAGGATAGAATATCTATTTTTTGTATCAACAAAATTTACGCTAGCGACGCCGCCGACTGCATAATTATGTGTGTCGAGCTTGAGCATTCTCTTGGAAGATAAATTCCGTTTTCAATTTTTTCTTAATATAATTCACGTTGTCATGTTTTTTATACGTCATATTAATTCAAATTCACTGACAAGTCGCTTTCTCCCAACTATGGAGGAGTCGAGGAAAAAGTTGACTTTTGGAGAGGGTCTATAAAGCCAGAAATACATCCGTCTCCCTCTTTCTCGTGTAAAAAAGAGCGTATCGCTATTATATTTGGGAGTGCATCTTGGCGTTGGGTGCATTCGCCGCCACGGTGAGCTGCGTGGTTAGAATTTATTATTTATTTAGAACGTTGGCCGATGCCGTTTGGGACGGTCTCTGGCACACAACAAATTAGATGAGGCGAACTGTGAATTATAGCCCCATTGTCGAAGGGGACGCGGAGTTTGTATTGTCTGCCAGAATTTAAAAAAATACGTTTTATAAGAATATGCTTTGTAATCGTTGGATAGATAACATATGTGTTTAGATACCCCACTGAAGAGATAAACAAATAGAAATGTGACGTGGGCGTATCCGTGTACCCTACATAATCTTTTCTTCAGGAGAAATTAATGAAACATTTTCGAAGTCGAGAGGTCTTATGGAAACAAGAGATATTTTTCCTATTCTGTAAATATAATCTAATATATAAAGTTGATTGTCGGCGGCGGCCGTCGGAATGGTTTTGTGGATTTGATTTGTATGTAAATCTACAGTTTTATTACGAGGTTAATAAAATTTGCACGCTTGACCTTCGTAACAAGAGGAAGGTCAATTTTTTAGTCTGATTATGTCAACTTTGTAACGATAATATCATATAATTTTTATTGTAAAATTATTAACAAATAAGTGTATAATTAATGTTATATGTCTATTGCGAATTTTATTTCCATTGTGTGCGTTTTATGTATTAAAGCATTATTTGCTCGTTTTACGTCTGGCAATACCATAATAGTTATATAATTCGAAGAAACATACGTTCGCGACATCTCTATAGTAAAGACATTCGACATTCTAGTATATTCTGTCTTTTTAGTTTTCATAAAAGACGTGCAAGAAGTATGAATTTTATGAACGGCTTTTTGGATGATCGTCGATTATGTGGATACGATCTCTTACTGGGACTAGTATAAAACATATAAATATATATTTATTTATTTGGTTTTAAGCCCGGGCATTAACATGGATTTATTTAAATACAGAATATAACTATTGAGCTATCGAAATTATACACAAAGTTTTTATAGCATGATATAACGTTAAACTGAATATGAAACAATATTAGTAAAACATATAACTGTAACATGAAATAATATATAAACTAGAACAATACTACATATAAGACAAATCACTAAAACTACATTTCTAACGCTACTATAATTTGTAGGGTTCAACAAAGTGCTGGTATAGATTACGCATAATTCTATCAATGGAGTCAGTAAATATATCAGTAGTCACTAGTACCCCCAAACTGGTTGCCCTGATCATGCATCATATTGTTTAGTGAGTGTGTCTGATTGTTGATTGTATATGTATTGCAGATGAATGTAACATTTTTTATTATGTTCCTAGTCGGCATGTGGAACTTAATAGTGGCAAAGATTGCAGGGCCGTTAATTAAGTTGTTAATGACTCTGTGTAACACAACATGCGCATGTTGACATGATTGTGAAGAAAGCCCTTAGAATGTTAGGATTCTTATTCCGTATTGGAAAAGAATTCAATAATATTCAAACACTTAAAATATTGTATTTTTCTTATGTTCGTAGTCATCTTGAATTTGCTTCTCAGATATGGAATCCTCAATATAACATTTATGTAAAGCGCATTGAAGCCATCCAAAAAAAATTTGTCAATCATTTAAATTTTAAGATGAATATTGGTAACCACGGGATTAACAGCTCGATGGAATATTATGGACTAATACCATTAAAAACTAGAAGAGACTCCGCAGATATAATATATCTCTATAAAATTATCAGTGGCCTTATTGATTGTTCGCCCCTTTTGTCTGAGATTAATTTTAGAGTCCCTAGCTTTAGAACTAGAGATAAGTCACTTTTTCATCTTCAAAAATGCTCTACTAATCTCAGACAAAACGCTTTTATTTTCAGAGCTTGTACCCTATACAATAAGAATTTTAATTGTATTGACATATTTTCGTGTAGTTTAGGAACATTTAAAAAAGATACCTTAGCTATTATTAAATAATAATTAATAACATACTGCAAGTTATCATGTTGTTGATATGAACCCTGTCCAGTTACAAGTGACTCATTTTATAAACATCTGTTCAGTTTAGTTGTAGGTATATACATATATTGGTGATTATTGGTGTTTTGTGAGGATAAAATTGATATTTTGTAATTTACTTGTGTTCTTATATCCGATGTTATGTTTACTTTATTTAGTATTTTGTATTTTCTGTAAATATTTTTTGCCCACGGGTACTGGACCCTTAGTTTGTTATTATAATTATTTTTTTAAGTGAAAACCTATCATTAGATATTATTTGTATTTTTTATAAGTTAATTATTTAAAGATGTAAAAAATCTGTTGGTTTTCCTAAATAAACAAAATAAAAATAAAAATAAAACAACCAGTTCTGAGATAATTCTGTCATACAGCGTTATTAGATGCAATTGATTCATCAAACTGGCATAAATGTATTCAATTGGAATTTTGAGCATCATATTTACGTCCCTAAGAAATTTGTGCTGAGATCTTTCTATTTTGTTAGAGTGAACTTTATGCAAAGGGGATATATGTGTTTTGCAGCTGCGACCTCTGCCACGTTGACCACCCCGTAAAAGTGTACACAATATTTATATACACCCACCAGTAGGCAACCTACGTATGTACATGATTTCTACATATTCCCTTCCTTAGTCTATTTTGGCCATATATTATTATTATTTTTATTTATTTTTTTTTATTATTTTAATATAGATCATATGGGTTACATTAATACATACATATTTTGCAAAATATAATATTTAGGTTCATAATTGGTCATGTATACCTTATCAGAAAAGAGGAGCTCTTGTGCCTGATAAGGGAGCCACGATTCTTACTTAGAATCTATGTTATAATATTATGTTATGTGTAAACTATATATAATAATATATATATATTTTTTTTTTACTATAAATTTTTTTGGGAAAAAAATACAAGGTTTTCCAATAAGAGGTGTTATTTTGATATTCAATCGTAAAAGATCAATGGTTTCGTTGCTTGTGTGGCACGTAGCGCCGTCTTGTTGAAAGTAAACGTTGTCTAGATCAATACCATCAAATTCCGGCCATAAAAAATCATTAATCATCTCTCGATAGCGCAATCCATTCACCGTAACTGTTGCTCCAGCCTCATTTTCGAAAAAGTTAGGTCCAATGACTCCGCCGGACCATAAACCGCACCAAACAGTCACACGTTGAGAATAGAGAGGTTTTTCAACAATAACTCTTGGGTTTTCCGAGCCCCAGATGCGACAATTTTGCTTGTTGACGAAGCCACCGAGGTGGAAATGGGCCTCATCACTCAATCATCATTCACTCAAGTGAATTTTAATAATTTCAATGTTCCATTTTTATTAATGGCGTAGTTTCTACTTGTCAAATGTCAAAAAATGATAGCTTCAAAAGTAACATCTACCGAAATAGCGGGGTATTAAAAATAACACCTCTTATTAGAAAACCCTGTATAAGAGACAACACATACGTGTAATAGGTGACGCATAACGGACACGGTACGCACCGGCTAATGGGTGAATGTGTTAAAATGTATTGAAACTTGAAACCGGTCGCGTTGTCCATTTAAATGTGAATATGTTGACCCCTCTATTAATAATTGTCAACATTTGACACTGAAGGGGTTGAACGAACCCCTATTAATATAGGCGCTCTTTTAAATATTATTTCTGTGTTCAATTGCAAAGAACCTGTTTATTAACTCTTTTGTGCAATATTGTAATAAATTATAAAAGTTTTATTTTGTTGTGTTTTTTTAATTTTTTTTATTTTATATTATAGAAACAATCCGTACATGATTTACAGAGATGAAACAATATACAGGAATAAGATACTTCATGTTGGGTACGTATGATATGTTTCCTTGTAATGTCTGCTAGGTGTTATGTTTATTCCTTAATTACCAGGTGACGTGTGTAGTATATAGGTATGTGTATTGTATAAGTGTGTGTGTGTGTGTCTGTATGTATGCGTATTGAACAGTTTAAATTATTGACATGATGCCACGTTTGAATTTGGGCAGTGAATCCGAAAAAATGTCAATATTAGAGTTTAGACAAATATTATTTTAAGTTAAATTTAAGTTAAATGTACTAAACGAGTAGGTACATACCTAATTAGATATATATATATATATATATATTATAAATTATTAAAGAAAATAAAAAATATACTCATATTATTTCCAAATTTCAATAAAACATGAAACGGAAAAATATACAGAAATATAAAATTGACGGTCGCAACTGGCTTTCGAAACCCGATCATCTGATTAAATAATACAAAATAGATTAAATAAGTTATTTCAATAAATTGAATGTATGTTATTATATACTTTGTGTATAACTAACAGCATCACGTATGATGATATATCTTTTCGATTAAAAACAAAATAAAATATTTTTCCATCACACCTCGCCACTGGGTAGTTGCGTACAGCCTAGCAAGTCACGTGATACGCGCTCCACCTCGTTCCAGCCGCACGGTAATAGATGAGACAGAACGCGTAACACGTGATCCGTCGCGACGTGTAGCAGTGTGATAAAAAATGTTTTTAAATCATCGCGCAGCAAAATGACATCTAATTTTTTTACTCCAAATATGCACAGCAATCGCTGGTTAAAATCCTTCGGGTAGGTGCTGTTACACGCTGTATACATAATAATATAGTTTGCTTTTAAAATGCTTTAGATCACAATGCTAGAAATTTTTCTCTTCGGTGGTTGTTATGTACTCACCCATCTCAAATAATCTGCGCACAAGTAAATATGTTCACGATAATATATGAAGGTTTTCCTAGATCGTGTTATAATCTGGACACCCTATGGTTTTAACAGTGGCGTTGTTATAAATTTACTCGCCCCGAGCAAGCTCGTAAACTGAATCCTGTTCACAACGAAATTTAATACATAAATTTAATGTTATTAACAATAATTTATTTGACATGTTCTGAATCATTTTGTCCAACTCGCAATCCTCGATGCTTATAACTTATTATATTTTTAACTCGATCATTTGACATTTCATCTGTCTGTAAATTTGTTTGTTACGTTCCTGTTCCGGTTCAAGATGGTCATCGTGTTGAGTTCGCATAATCGTGGTTGCTACTACGAGCTGTCAAATATGAATAATCAATATTATAATTTTAAAAAAGAATTATCATCGATATTGTGATATGTCTTTGGACAAATTGCATAATTCCTTGTATGATATTAAAAAAAATTACACAAAGTGTCCATGTTGTTTATAAGCAGGTAATTACGTAATTACTGTTAAGTAATTACTTACAAATCTTATGATTTCAGAGAAAATATTGGTTTTGATTTGATTTATTAAATGATTCAAATTTAGAAAAATCCTGTTTTGCACACGAGGTCTACTGTTCACAATACTACTAGTAATTTCTGTTTCGATAGTCGTCAGGAAATTAAAAACTACACTTATTTGACTATTAATTTATTACATGCAAATTGCTAATTTACATAATTTCATATACGGAGTTCAAGAGAACTCAAAATAAAATAGTTGTCATCTTTCATTATTAGGTTTTTATTTTTCATCTTCAGATATATACCTACCCCACACCAACATGCCCTGTGCCATGTATATGTTATTTTTTTTTGCGGTACGTACATTATTAATTTGTTGCCAGCTTTTCTCCAAACGAAAAGTTTAGTAGGAATTCAATATTTTGTAAAAGCGTCTCGTAAATTCCGTTCTAATTGCAACCTCATCCATTAAACTTGACATAGATGCATTGATTTCACAAAACATTTCCCCTGTATCTCATTATTTTGGTTGTGTTTGTTATTTTTTTCACTTTAACGTTTTTTATACCTTCCAACTTGTTTCGGCACTATCCGTGACATCATTAAGGCGAAAATAAATTTTAGTAATGTAAATCTTAATAAAATATTAAGCCTGTGACAGACCACGCTATAAGCGTGCTTTATTCTCGTGGCTTGGCCTATTTCACAATATCGCTCGCCATACATTCCCATTGGGATTGTATGGCGAGTGATATGCCGAAATAGGCCAAGTTATGATGCGTATAGCGTCATAACTTGGCCTATTTCGGCATATCTGTCAGCCTCTTTAGTGTATTTCTGCTGAAAGACCACCATTCAGAATCAATTCAGATCTGAATAGCCAGGTACTCTAACCCCCCTCCCATTCCCACTCTTCACACTGAGTTATGTTGAAAATATCATGAAGAACGCCACCTTGTTTTGCTGAAAATTTTAATCTTAATTTGTACCCACGCATCTCAACGTATTATGGCACCGTAAGATGCACTATAACGTAGAAATTAGCCAATTATATTAATTAATTAATACGGTAATGACAACTAAACCTATAATATACTACAACAATACTAGGTATTGTCGGTAAAAAAAATGTCAGTGACTCTGGTCATTCACATCGCAATGTCGTCTAAGTGTTTCGCTAGACAGCGTGTATCGAAGTCTACTGCCGCTGCCTGTGAGTGCTGGTAGTATTGAACAGTGAGTGTTATTTGCATATAATGACACATTGACGTCACGATTTAATGTGCCTCTTAAAATATTTAATATAGTGCGCGCTCTACCGGGCTCGGGACGCGACTCGCGAGCACCGATATTAGAGTAGAGTAGATACGTTATACAGTCCCTACGAAATGTCGCGTAAAACATGTTCCAATCTTCGGACGGAATGCAGTTATTTTAATGAAATAAAAATATACTTTTCTGTTTTTTTTTTAGTTTTATTTTCCAATGTACATTTGTTACTTAAATTTTGTTTAATTGGCAACCGGTTTCGACACAACCGTGTCATAAACTAGCAATCTTAAAACTTGAGATTGTGTCGAAACCGGTAACAAAGTAAACATGTACATTGGAAAATAAAACTAAAAAAACTAAAATGTCTAAAAATCGTTGCATAGTTTTCTATGGAAAGTAGTTGTACAGCTCGAGAGCTGTAAGTCAAATTACTATCTACAAAATAATATACCAATAATTCTAGGGCTTAAAGCCAAATAACGTTATCTACAAAAAAAAACATTTATTCTAATTATGGGTATGTTTTTTCACAGATGTTTGACTTTTCTGTTTGACTTTTAGAACTCTTGTTTTTTTTTGCAGTTACGCAATACATAGCACGAAGGAATTTCGATATGTCATATGTCAACCGCGGTCGATGGTCGTAGGTCGACTAAAGTGGTGGAAGGTGGAATAGAGCGTTGGAGGTCCGACCCCCAACTAAGTGGAACATTTTTTTCGGGCAGTGTATGATCTAATTATACTATGCATCTATGAGCGTGTATATATACATTAGACCCGATGCGTTTTATTTTGACCAGCCTGAATGCATATTGAATATTTACTATAGTATATTAAACAAATATGGGTGACCAATCCTAAAAAAACTTTTTGTTGGTTTAGAAATTTTTAAAAAAAACCAATAACAAATTTACCTTTGAACACAAATTCTTCGTTTTTAATTTCAAACTTCCATCTACAATTTTTTTTTTAATGTTCATCATTTATTTATATGCCTAGTAAAAAAAATATTTCCATTTAATCACAAATAATTTTATTGCCAAAGTACGCTCTAAAATTAAAAAAAAAAATTAAAAAAATTGGCTTATGTTTGACTAAGCGCAGCTAAGTCAAACATAAGCACACTCGAAAATTCGAACACTTTGCATTTCGTCTGTCTGTCAATTTTTTATGTGTTCTTGTGTAGCAGGATTCGCATGAGCGTTACGTGCTGCTAATTCGAAATATTACGCGAGGTCTACTGTTCACAAAACTAGACATCTGGGTTCCATAACAAACCGGAACACTTTTGAAAAGTTTTAATGACTTCTTTAGTGATGAAAAAACTAGTCTAATTCAAAGGTTTTTGTCCTGTTACCGATATACGCCATATCTAGGTAACATTTAATTTAAAAGAAGATCAATCAGTTTAGCTGGTTATTTTGCCTTATTTATTATTTAGAATCTCCCAAATAGGTCATGGTTATTTTTTTTTTTTTTTTTTTTAAATATTAACGTTATTGTGTGTTTACAGCTGGCTGTACCATTTGGAATACACAGAGTATCTACGAAGTATTCGACTATTTTACTGCATATTTTATGTCCTAAGTGCGTTATTTTTAATGCCATCCATATTTTATGTCTACCGCGGAAGGTTTCATGCGCGTGATAGTAATTTATCTATGAAAGCCATCTACAGTATGAGGCGCACGGGCCGTAAAATGGCGTTTTATCTCCTTTGCTTACCATCATATATTTGTACGTAAATTCTTACGTATCATTAATAATCTATTTCTTGCACCGTCGGAATGTGCCGCTAAGCATTAACCTCTTTGTCAATACGTATTGTCAAACTAAATATGATATAGAAGTATGCAACAAACGGTGACATAAATGGGATAAATCATTACAATGATAATTCATCACATCTTTAAAATGTTATATAAAGTCATGGAAAGTTATGAAACAAAAACTTTATTAACTGGGTTAAGTAGGTTAGGTTAAAAAAAAATTTTCGTCGTTTCTAATGACTATATCACTTTTTAAAAGTGTGTTGAATTGTCAATGTGTTGAGTTATCATGGAACCGCAACAAACTAATCAAGATGACAAAAAAAAGTTTTATTATTATTATTATTATTTAGACATTTTTTGAACGAGTATTAACAAATCCTATCCCAAACTCGCCTCATGATGTCTAATCGTATGGTAATATCATTCCCTGCCGATTTATTCCAGCGAATGAATCACTTGTGAAGTATCACAAAAATATGTAGTATTCTTCAATCCAAGAAACGTAACTGTGCGTAAATAGGGTTGAGATCTCAGATATTTTCTTATCGATGCATATTGACATATCGTGGGGTTACTGCTAAAAGTTGGTAACTACATTTTTTGGTTTTTTGAGTTAGCGGTGATTTTAATGTTTATGGATTATATCTGGAATAAGTTTGGGTCTGCTCTTGTGTCGGTAAGTAGTTTTTACTTAGCTACTGTTTTTTTGTAAAACTTTGTAACTTAATTTTTTTATAATTAATAAATAAGAAAAATATTGTAAAGGCACTGCGTGTTTGTTTAACAAACAACACTACAATAATTTAAAAAAAAATTAACATTCAGATTATTTCCCAAAACCCTGAATTTATAATGAGATCAAACTTTAAAATTGAGTTTACTCCAAAATGCATTTGTGTAAATTACCACCTTTTGGCAGTAACCCCACAATATTCCGGTGGTAGTCTGTTGTTAGATAAGCCGCTCTGGCTGACCTTTCGGTTCAGACCTTCAGTGATAACAGGGAACCCTAGCGGAGAAGACAGGAAACTTGAATATGAGAGGATCCAACGGATTGAGGTCAATAGGGAATCAAAAGGAGTTTGATCAATGAATCTAGACGTAAAGTAGAATCGTTAAGACGTCCTTCATTCCAATCACTGCACTTTTGAAATATCTAATATTAATAGATAGCTACAGTGGAAAAATCTATTGCTTTCCACTTTTTGTTGTTACCTGCGACTCTTCCCATCGTATTTCCCCAAGGGATTATGTTAGTAGTAATTGGACATCGTCTATTTTGCTTTTCGTTCTCTTTATTGTTGTAAGGTTCATCAAACATAACGATCAATATCTCAACAATCAGACCGCGGAAATCGAAACCCCAGACGTCGACCAAGTCAAAGCATAGAGCGTAGCCAATATCTTTTGGAAAATTCCAGGCACCTTTTCGCAAGAAAGAAAAATTATTGGCGCCGACGCCACGCCTCTCAACGTTACACAGCAAATCTTATTTTAGAAAACAGGCTTAAAGAAGTAGATATGCTATGCAGGGTGTCCGGGGGTAGAGTGCACACACTTCGGGATATTCCATATGATACTATAAGTAAAAAAAGGAATATAACTTTTTTCGAAATTTCAACGTTTGGTAAGGTACAAAAGTTGAATTGTTTTTGTAAGAGAAAATAATATTCTTCCATCAAAATATATTTTTGCACAGGAATTTTGAAAAATGTTATTCATATTTTTTACTTCTATCATTGTGTAGAATCACCTCCCAAAGTTTGTGCACTTTACCCCGGACACCGGAGACCATTATTAACATATCTCGTGATGGTTTTATTAATTTTTAAATTGGTATTTTCTGTTTAGTTAGCGAAAAACTTAACATATCTTGATGAATTCCTGTCGAGACATTCAAATTTTGCAAAGTTAGTGAAGATTTATCCATCTAAAGTTAGCTTTTTTTCAGGCATTCTAGAACAAAACCAGTTAATCAATTTCCAAAACTTTAACAGAATTGTTACATTTCCTCTAGCGTATTTAGTAGCTACTTTAGCAGAAACCTCTGGTTTATTAAAATTTCTTTAGCGAATGAGGCTTCATTACGGAGCACGAGTAAGTGATGACAGGGAAGTTTCAATAGTCATTGGAGGTTACATTATAAATTGTTGGTTTCATTATAAATTTCAACCAAAGCATAAACTTATTTCATTAAGTCCATTAAGTTTATTTTTTAACTTGGAATCACGCCGATGCTAATGTTTCGTAGCCGACGAATTCATCCAAACTTTGTTAAAGTTTAGGTCAAACAAAATTAAAACTTCGTTTTGGAAAAATCTTTTAAATTCGTGTCTCTTAGCTTGTCTTAATTGATCAAAGTTTTAATGAAATTTTTTCTTCACAGCATAGATTAATCGAGAAAAATCATTAACGTATTAAATGATATTCGAATTAGGAAGATAAATGATTACATTTGGTGTATTCCGGCAAAAATCTCAATTAATAATCATACTGTATAAACATGATTTATTTCGGGTGTTTATTCTGATCCAATTAATAAAATAATTAATTTTCTAGTCAGATAGCATAAAAACGTTTTATGTTTCTGAAAGCGGGGCATCTTTCCCACGCTAAGGAATCCACTATAATAATAATCCAATATTCTAAGTGTGTGGTAACGTTTGGTCTATAATACCCTGGTATCTATAAAAGAGTTAAAAAAATATAATGTTACCAGATTATATGTTAAAAAGGGTTGGTATTTATAGTACCGTCCATGGCTATTATCCTACGAGAAGCTGCAAGGATTTTAGGCTTCCTAAGGCAAATTTATCGGCAACACAAAACAATATTTATTACAAAGGGTCCCTTTAAATGTTGAGGAAGCCAAGTCTTGCAGTTTTTCGTGGGTTATGTCTCAATGTTGTGAAGTCTAAATACTAGTGCGTACGTAATATAATATTTTTATGGTCTATTATTTTTATGGTCGTTTTAGAATATGTATACACTAAATATAAAATATTAAATTTTATAAACGAATAAAATATACTAAAAAACAAACTAGCAGTGGTGTGCCTTGTTCTATAAACAAATGTAGGATGTGTGTACTTTTTAAGTACGGGTATAAATTGCGAATTTAATGTGTGTTTTAAAATAACCATTTTATAATATTATCTTTCACTGACTGATGTGGTCAATTGAATTAAAAAGGGGGAAAAATGCAAGGATAAAAAATATCACATTTTAACAGGATTTTGGAACGAGTAGCTCTCGTAGGTATATGAAATTCAACGACCTTAATTAAATCAGAGCCGTGCATACTACCATTTACAATTTTTAACATAAATAATTAATCTGAGATCTGAGAGTTTTAATAAATTTAATTCTTTCATCAAGTAATTAAAGTTTATGTTTTCAATGGGAATACCGAGTCTAAAATTAATGTTTTGTTTTTTATATGGTATTTGATATGTTATTATTTATTATTATTTCAATCTTTTAGGCATCCGCAAGAAATAAAACGACAACCACCCGAATTTGTTATTATTTCGTCTTGAATTTTTAGGTTCGCATAGATATTGCCATAACGCCGTTCTTGTTTAATATTTTGCAAGTTTATCCTCAAGAAGTTTGAGATAGGATTTTCGTCTCGGATACATGGACCCAGAGGATGTATCCCAGACTATAATGACGGGCTTAGAAGGGATTTTCGGGGAATAAAGCTGCCGGGACCAGCCGCCGTGAAATTGATAAATCCATTGGGATGACCAGTGAAGGCAATCGACCAAACTGTTGGGTTGGACAAACGCTCGGTGGGACTCGTCTTTGCAACTACACTGTCTCTTATAACGAGTAACGTCTCTACAATGGCGATGAGTCGTTCACGAGCGACCCGCACAATTGAGCTAGCTCTTTTTGATGAACCGTATTCCTACGACTCTCGGTAAACCATACCACGGCTCATTTTTTTATTAGGAGATATTGTCGAAAAACTGCGCCATCCAAATTAGTCAAGCATTAATTATTATTACATACTCAGAGACATGAACGGCGTTTGACAGTCCGACATCAGGACTTGGACGAATGCACCTACACCTACCAACTCCCTAGCATCTTATTTATCTATACATAGGCACAAAAAATGCGGAATTTAAGTGAGAAAAGATAAATTCAAAAATGTGTGAAAGCAGCCGTTTATGGGGATATTTCTAAGCTCACGACTCCCGTTCAGTTGAGGCGTCGTTCAATTGAGCCGTCGTTCAATTGAGCCTTCGTTCAATTGAGCCGTCGTTCAATACAGCCGTTGTTCAATTGAGTCGACTCTTTGAGCCATATGAAAATATTAAGCTGGTACCGTGGCTCCCGCTTTTAATAAAATGAGTCATGAATCATTGCTACTCTACAACACTGTGATAATGATTCACGCCAGATGTCGATGGGACATAGGGCATTGCAAGTTCCCTTCAAAATAAATCACACTGTCTTCATAAAGAAAATAAGCTGTCATGAAATTATTCTCATAATCAGGAAAAAACCAGTGTTTTCGATTGTTTGTTTGACTGTCCGCTATATACCTACATTATATTTTGTGATTGTGATGTGATTTATTGGAGGATGTAATGGACGGTATGAGCAAAATAGTTCATATGTGCATATGAGATTAGTGTCAATTTAATAACAGTTATTATGATATCATCTCCTAAAAACAGCACGTTCTGAACATTGTAGATAACGAAATGTTCATTATTGATGACCCATGTCCTGGTATAGAAATGAACAATTCAAAATGCCAGAACATAGAATAAAGAAAATCACAAGTAATGCGACGTGGGCGTATTTCGTGATCCAAAAGTCTGGCCAACCGAACCTTAAATTTATATTCAGAACTGTGTTGCATCCATTACGGAATCCAAATGTTATGACGAAAATCAATGTCAGGCGTCAGAAGGCGTGCTAAATGGGCTACAACCAAAAGGTTTCAAGTTAGTGGTGAAATTGATTTTCATTCTTTTTTATGTGAATACCGCACAAGAGTCTCAACTGCTCCCAACCGTCTGGAGCCAATGAGACTATAGCTTCCCCAATTGTGATGCTGAAGGTAGTTCGTAGGGGAAGTAGATTGGGAACGTGGGGGAGTATCTGGTTACCAAACACGGCTAAAACCATTTCAAGCAATTTTTCAATTCTGAATGGTGGTGTATCTTCCAATTCCATTCAAATATACTTAGAAGGTTTTTCTGGTGTGTATTATGATCTATTCAGTGTGTCAGAAGCAAAGTGGCTAGAACTATTGTGACATTAAATTTTTTCAGAAATTGATTTAAAAAAATACGTTTTCTTAATAAATTATCATTTAATGGTTCGTTTTTCCTACAATATGTACAGCTTTTTAGCCTTTATGGACTGCACGCCACTGATCTCGACCATATCGAAGAATATTATGTACTTGCTGAAGTCCCTGGCGTTGTCCGGGCCTTACACAGAGTTTTTTTCTAATCAAAACGTCATCACGTAGACGGTAACCTTTTTTTATTTTGAAGGTCAAGTGTGCAAAATTTCATCAATCGGAATAAAACTGTAGATTTCTATAAAAATCATATCCATGACTCCGGCCCGGCGCACAGTGGGCTGAAAATCGCCTTTCATAGACATTTCACAAAATTAAAAAATACAAATATATAGTACTATATATGTGTGTAAGGAATAATGGCCAACCTTATGATTCCAGAGATAACCTCATTTTTAATGTCAGTGCCATACAAATTTTTCTTAAAACAATGATAACTCGTTCATTTGTACACGCAATTGCTTCATACAGAAATTTTATAGCATAGTAATGATCAGCAGAATCCATTTCTAGCCAAAAAAATACTCTTGAAAATTCAAGTCTCTATGTCTATGAGAGGCGATTTTCAGCCCACTGTGCGGCGCCCGCCACGCCATAGTAAATAGAAGATTGTTCTATATTATAAATACTCCTAAGTCGAGCTTATTTCGGTGAAAATTAAACTATTTTTGTTATTTGGGTCATTCCCCCGAGCGGGTCAAAATATGTCCCCGCGATTTTCATGTTAAATATTTACTATATTATTAGCGTAAGTGGCTTTTAGATGTGGAATTACTAAAGAACCAAAAAAGTTTCGTTTGAAAATCTTTTGGCGTTTAACTTTTTGCTTCACTGTGTCTCCTCTATTAAATCCTTAAAGATTTCGCATGAAGTAAGTACCAATCACATAGTAAATAAGTGATCATTATTACAAGAAAAGTTACTAATATATCAGAACAATATAGTATTTATTACTAAACAATACACAAGTAACGAGCACATCCAATCCCAAGGCCCGCTTAACAGCTGAACCGTCCCGAAGGTAGGTGTATCCGTTGTTTAAAAGGTCAAGAAAAGGGCAAGAGTTTTGAAACTACCGATACGATATAAACGAATAGTGATTTATCATCAAACTAGTTTACGGAACAACGTAGATAAAGGCCGTTTAGCCTTGCAAACATTCGACAACTACGTTTTCATTTTCGTCGGCACGTTTCCAATGAAAATACGTCAAACTTATTATATTTGTACTAAAATTCTCCGAGAGTCGAAAGAGCCGGTAATTTTATGTATTTCAGTAAAAATTCACGTACGAAATACTGTAATAAATGTATACCTACTTCAATATTTTATTTATTCCAGTAAAAACTCACGTACGAAATACTGTAATTACTGAATACCTACTTCAATATTTTATTTATTCCAGTAAATATTCACGTACGAAATACTATAATAACTGTATACCTACTTCTATATTTTATTTATTCCAGTAGAAACGCACCTACGAAATGCTGTAATAACTGTAAACCTACTTTAATATTTATTTTCAATACTCCTTTAAAATTTCCATTGAATTGAAAGTAACTAATTGATACCCTTATTAAATAAACACGTATTCATACACCTATTATGTACCCATAATTATAACATGTATCGCCGCCCCGGGACCCACTTATTGGATAACCAACACCCCAAGCCAGAGGTCACTCCAAGTGGTTCGCTACGTTTGGTGACTTAGCAGGGGTGCCCGGGTTCATGAAGTGAGGTTTGTCTAGGTCTTGGCGGTGGATCTGCCAGCCCACCTATTGCGTGGCGGGTCGGATCGGAAGAGACTTTTTGAACTCTATAGCCAGACTCTCTATCGACCCATCGCTTTGCACCACAGTGGGAGGGATGGATTCAAACGTACGTCACTCCTGGACACATTGACCCCTAGATTCCTACCTACCCCTCAAACCATTTTCCTTCCCAGAACTTTCTCTCCTGCCATTCCCTAAAAAACCCCTACGCAAAGCACCCCCAAACATGATATAGGCCCTGACGGAAAAATCCTCAGGGCCTCCCGTGTGGAGCTAATGTTAAAAAGAAAATTTTCAATATCTGGCATTCGAACAAGCCACGTCAATTGTCGCTCAGTGTGACAGGATCTGCTTCTCTCATGGATAATAATTGAAAGAAATACTCACACGCTCAAGTATTGAAGGATAAGTTCTCAGGAACATTTGAAAAAAACGCGATCAGAGGATTGGAAAGCCCTTATTAGATATATGATAATGCTACCGAAGAATTTATGGATATCAAAGATAATATATTATATATAGTCGAGCAACGCCGGGTACATGTCAGCCAGTAGTAAAATATAATTTCTAACAAAAAATGTAGTTAGTTTGATACTTTTATTATTATCAGTTACCCACCGACTAACAATCTAGTTATTGAAAAGATGCAATAATAATTGATATACAACCGTTCCAATTTCTCCGTCTGAGTTGGTTTGCATTTTGATTCTGGTATCGTGTTATTTCCTTGTATTACGGTTCGTTTCTGTTTTTTTTTTTAAAATATACAGGCATATCTATATATATTACATTTTTTTGTTAGAAATTATATTTTACTACTGGCTGACATGTACTCGGCGTCGCTCGACTTTTCACTACTTTCTATAAATATTATACATGGTTTTCATTTTGATTCTGGTTTCGTATTATTTCCTTGTATTACGGTTCGCTTCTGTTTTTTTTTTTAAATATACAGGTATATCTATATAGATATTACATTTTTTTGTTAGAAAATTATATTTTACTACTGGCTGACATGTACCCGGCGTCGCTAGACTTTTCACTACTTTCTATAAATATTATACATGCAAACCTCCCGGAAGAAATTCTCTAAAACACAGTGAAAACCCTATCAAAATCCATTGCGTAGTTTAGAAGAACTTACCTCACAGACTATTTTTTTTAGTATAATAGATATGTAGACAAGTAGCATCTTGAAAGTTTAATTTGTTGTTGACTTTTTCCAATATAACACAAACCCAGTGTAAATATCGATCTTACTAGATTCACATCTACCACTCTAGTAGGTCTGCAAAATTTAGATCATGATTTAGATACTGAACAAAAAATCCCTAGATGTTTCCTACATACCGATTTGATGACTGATGAAACTATTTACATAACAACACAGGTCAATGAAATTGATTATCTGTTCAAGAAAAAAACTTTAAACATTTTCAATCAATAATTTCATCGGAAGTAGAAAATATGAGTTTACTTATAGCATACTTACACGTTCCCATCGCCAGTTTATCTCTGCAGTGCTCGCATATCATTTTAAATCAAGTTTCTGCCTTTTAAAAAATCTCGTTATTTTGCTCTGGAACACAATCTCGTGTAATGTAATATTGAAATCGTAGGTATATCATATGCATTCAGTCCTGTCAAGGTTACACGTGTCGTAGAGTTCCCACGACCGGTTAGCCTTGAGGAATGCAATGATCGGGGAGAATGGAGTTTTTATGTCAACCCTAATGCGATTTTTGTGCATTTTGGCAACCCTTGAGCGAGGGGTTGCCATTCGCAAATCGGTTACGTCATCCGTTTTATTCATTTTAAAATTTAGCTGTTCAAAACTCCATACAGTAATACGAATTGACCCAAACATTTGTATGCTTTTGGGATAGATCTTTTTTTAAACACATTGGATACCATGATGCTATCAAATATTGGGTTCCACGAAAAAACTGAACCTTGCAGAAAACTGAAGAAAAATAACATAACCTAACCTATTTAGGTATATCGTGTTCTGTTTTATCCGGTTCCCGATATATTGAAACCATATTAATCATAAAATTATATGTTTTTGTTTAAATAATATATAATCACTAGGTTTTAACCACTTTTATTATTTAGATACAACCGACTTGTTTCATGAGCAATGCTCACATTATCAGGGTTTACTTAAAACGGGATTACTTATGTTTTAAGTGGTTACAACCAAATGATTATTATTTTAAAATATATCTATTTGAATTTCAATTTTGTGCTTGGTAATGAATGAATGCAAATCTTGGAAGTGGAAATTTACCCATTTCCCGACATCCGATCGAGCTGAAACTCAGCAGATCGACTCGTTGTTGATGGCAATGCGTTATATTGATGACAATCACGCATATACACGCGGATATGTATGCGTTTCTCGTGTATTGAATGACATTACAGCAGTCAATATACAAATAAATGTCTATCCTACCCAATCGGGATTTGACTCCAGTACCCGGGGAGGAAGGTTGAATCCTCAATCAAACCATTATTTAAGAGACATTTTAAAAGTTCACACCAGTTTAAGAGCTAGTTCCTGGGAGGAAGATTCCATCCACCGCCAAACTAAAAAAAAATCTTTGAAATTGGCTACTAGCTGGCTGGTCCAAGATATATTATTTTAATGTGTATTACAGATTTACATAATCCTATTACAATACACATGACATAATTTACATGACTTTCGATAATATATTTTAGAGTCCTTGCCTAAAATGACGATTTAAACCTTCGATGTCAATGTTGAAAATGTCAAGAGACCTAGAGATTTCATTTTGCTGCCATACCTCAGATGGCGCAACGAAATCTAAAATCGTATTGTAAAAAAAAAACTTTTTACGTGTTGATTTTTTTTATTAACATGCGCCACTTAATAAGTTTGCAGATAATATATTTTTGTTTAAAAAATCAATATTCCGTTCACTGCAATAACCCCTCATTCGCGTATTTTTCTAATCCCTACAAATTTGATTTTATTATTATTAAGTTTCGTAATATTAAGTATTACTATTTGTTAATATAAAGAAATGTTTGTTTTAAAATTAGATTAAGAAGTTAAGCAGGAAATTTCAAGTTTTTATCTCGTATTTATCGCAAATATTGATAATTAGGTATTCTAACTTATCTTTTCTTCCAAAGTCGAGTTATTAACGCCAATGAAAATACGTTCCGATTTCCCAAAGAAAAGTATACTGATGAACACGTTAGAAGTATTTTTTTGTTAAGCTTTCTTGTTGGTTTCCAAGCCAAACTCCCATCCAAGCTATCTTTATTCTTAAAGAATGAGATAATACGTGAAAAACTCAACGAAACATGAAACAGAACAAGACACGGAAAAAAATTAAACGTAACGGTCTCATCTGGGAAACGAACCCAGAATCTCTGTTTTACAGTATAACGGTATAACCCTCAAAAGTTAATAGAAAAATTATTCCAATAAAAAATTGAATCTTTGTTCTAATTAAATATTTATTTCTCGCGTAACAACCAACCATCTGACTATCCCTTTGACGTGGCTACCAACTGGATACCCTTTTTCAAGGCCTTTTTCAGAACGAATAGTAAATATATCTTCACAATACTCGGTTGTATAATTTCAATTATTTTTGAAATGTGTCCTTCAAGCAGCATTCGAGGGGAGTTGAGTTGATAATATTTGGTCCTGTGAAAAGATTGGAAGCCCAATATATTTTTCTTTTCTCATTTTATCCGAACTGCTTTGATTGAGAACGGAAATTTGTTCAATGTAGGTACAATCATCTACCGATCTACCCCTGACCTTAAAAGACCAAATGAGTTGGTATCCAACTCAGTTAGGTATTTTGGATTTTAGTAGTGACTACGGGATGTGTGCGATAAGTTTTTAGCGACGCGTGAGTGCACAACATTGCTATCGCATACTACGTAGTATCCCTGTTGAGGGAGGCCGTACTAATTGCACAGTTTATGCAATCGATTCATAAAGGAATTTAGTTCTAGGTTGGTTCTCGTATTAATTGTTACAATAGTAAGGTTACCTTGTATCTGAGACGACCCATTCTGCGTGCCTTGGAGCAACAGTACATACAATTAAATCGGTTTTCGAAGCACCTTTTAAGGTTCCATTATAAGTGTCCAAAAATAAGAAGAAGGTTAATGAAGATGGTTTAAAAGGGAGATACGTAAACACGAATGATCGCGCTGATATTACACAAAAACTATTATAACGAATGGACTTGCGACTCTTAAATAAACAATAATACTCGCGATATTTAATAAAAGTCTTCTTATTTAAATTAGGCAACAAGACCGATCGGTGGCTGTGTTGAGATCGCGTTTAGGTCCCACCCAGGCGTAGTGTGTTTAATTCCTAAGTTAATGCTAAGTTTTCCATCATAATACAAGCAATAGGTAGTAGGAGATTCAAATATTGTCAGGTTACTCGTAACCCGGTAATGTTTGACTTTCTTTTAAAAAAATTAAACCAATCTCAAAGAAAAGCTATAATTTTTTTTATACATTTAGCATAAACAACACAACCAGATGTGTTTTTAACATAAAGTTTTGATTGAAGGAATTAATGAAATGGAACCGAGGAAGTGAAAATTAACCCACTTCCCGACATCCGATCCAGAAGAAACTCGACAGATAGACTCGATGCCGATGATAATGCATTCTATCAACTGATGGCACTCACGCACACACACGCATTTCTCTGAAATTGGGTAACATTTTAAAAGTTCACAGAAGTTAAGTCCAGGTCCTGGGGAGGAAGGTTCAATCCTCAGTCAAATATATATATATATATATATATTTTTTTTTTTTTTTAATATGTACCTAATAAAAGATAGTTGTGTTATAGTAAAAAAAAGCTTAACACTTAAAAAGTGTTCAAGGAAAGTATGTCGGTTGAAATTCGGAATGCGGGGTCTTAAGGCACATTTCAGAAAAAAATCTTATTTGGTTTCAATGAACATGCTGTCACGCTGGAAAGTTTCTTCGGACATTACATTTGTACTCAGTATAATAGAGCGTGTTGTTACTCATGTGAGTGCATCGGTGTTTGCGCCGCACCGACGCCGTCTGGCCGACGTGTCTGTGTGACCCCCTTCATTAATCCAACCAACCTTTCTATGAATTTATTCCGTCTGTATCCTTTATAATTATACCGGACCCCGATATCCCCGTCCTCGCTTTTCTAGATTACTTATTGATTAATTCAAAAAATTAACTTTAACTGTGAATTTTTGAAAACGAGAGTTTTTTTGTTGCGACTATTTTATTCTTAAATGCCTTACACACCTGTCTGCAATCGGCGGCGATTTTGGAAGAATGATGGGGGGTGGAGTAAAATTGGCGTCTTCTGTATACACCCTCCCCTGCCTCAGTGTGAAACTGATCGTGAAGCAATGACACCAACACTTTCCAAACATCGGAAAATATTAATGGCTCTGGCGCTTTATTATGCTATGTGTATATTCGCGAGCCGAACTGCCGAACTGAATCTCCACTTGTGCGAAAGAAACGAAGCAACCGCGAAACGCCGCTTGCAGTGGTACGGTTCGCGTTTCGGTTCGCAAATGTATACGTACCCTTACGTGCAATTATGTAAAAAAATAAGATTTGGGTGAAGAACTGGTTGATGAATCGCTCGCAAACAAACTGACGCCAAAAACAACACGATTTCATTATACACTGGGTGACTCAATGCTAGCCGACCTGATATCGTGAGGTCGCGGATCTCGATTTCGAAGTTAGGGCCGATTTGTCTACTCACCCGGTGATCAAGAAAGCGATCAATTGTGCTCCACACCACTGCCCCGATATTGCCTCCGATTGCAGGGTGGTGTGTAAGGCCTTTTATTTTCCATGAAGTGACGAATCGTTTAAACTTAGGCAGCCCGCAGACGAGAGACTTTAATTGCGGCGACAGTTGCGTTGCAACATGACGACATGAGCGACACGACACTAGGGAGACTTTAAATTGAATTTGTATGAATTTTGGAATAGTTTCCAACAACTGCCGCCGCAGCTAAAGTCTCTCGTCTGCCGGCCGCCTAACGGAATTTTAATTTATTGTTCTTTATACAAATAGAACGGCGTTTTTTGCGCCTCATAATATTTACCTCTTATGGGTTTAAAAATATTGCCTGGCTGCTGACTATTTATGGACTAGTACTATTTATGGATGTTATTACAAATAGAAGAGTTATCTCTATCGATTTACATAAGATCTTTCGATTCGCGAACAAGACACTCGGAGAAAAATTAGTATTGCTGATTTATTAAAAATCTCTTCAAATTATTCGTAATCCGGTTAATAACTCGATTACAGGCCGTTTCCTGATACTGAAATTTTAGTTAATTCCTAATAAATACGAACATGTGTTCATGCACTTGCATTTGCCTTGATAATGTATAATGACGAAATGCGAAAATATTATGATTTTTATGAATACGTGGTTTTACGACATGGTGATACTACATACAACAAAGTTTAATGGGAAACCTATTAATTAATTCGTTAAGGGTCTGCAGATTCCGTTTTTAACCGGGTTATTTGGAGAGATTCTTAATAAAATAGCAATACTCATATTCAATGATTTTCGATAGTTTGATAAAGGTACTCTAACAATTTCACCCCAAGTAAGATAAAATTGACCTTAATTCGGGCACACACACACATCCATAATAAATTTCTATCGGTTTTAGGATTATTTTTTATAGTGTGCGTTGTTCAACATATATAGCAATGATACGTGATATACTTTTAAAACTGGTTTATTTATTTTTTCTCTCTCCTTATATTATATACATTTAAATAGAAAATTATATGTACCCTGTATTAATTCTTTTTTTTTAAGTTTTTGGTAATTTATTTTGTTGTTATTTTTTACAAAAAAAAACATGAACGCGATGATATTTGTACATAAAATAGTAAACCTGTTACCCAAATATTTTTCAAATAAAATTGTATACAACAAGGACATACACAAACATAAAACAAGGATGTGCAATAAAATCAGGCTACCAAAAAAGAACAAGGCGAATACTCAGAATAGTATACTATAAAGGGATGAAATACTATAATGCGCTGCCGGAAAACTTAAAGTCTGCACCAATTGGAAGGTTCAATATGTTGTGTAGGAGCCACATCAAGCAAGAGAAAATATAGTATATATGTATGTAACAATTAATTAGTAATTTGTAACCTTAAATGTACAAATTACTAAAATAAAATAAATAAATATAAAAATTGAATCTTTCTGTTGGCACTGTATTATGCAGTAAATTTTGTAAAATATGTAAGCCCATCAGGGCGTTTAAATTAATAAATAAAATATCAATATTTGATTCGTATTTGAAATGAAAATGTTACTTTACGTGAATTTTCATAATTTATTAGTTTCCTTTTCAAATTTGCCTACAAAGACCCGACGTTAGATTTTTATTAAATTTCTTAAATGCTGTTTATATTACTTATTTCAATGAAAATGATTGGCTTACCCCGTTTGGAATTGGTAATCAATTATGTAATAGTGAATAATTGAGATTTTTAATGATGTTGATTCTACGGCATTGAGGGCCTCTTCCTCTCTAAGCTACGGCAGTAAACAGTAATCAGTCGGGTAATTAACCATAGCCACGAAGAGCTGAATATTGCTTTATCACATTCCATCTATATTTTAGCTCTATCGTTGTCGGTATGTTCGTGGAAATTGACGGCCTTCGTGGTCGAGGGTAAAGCTCTCGACTAACAACCGCGGGTACAAATCTCGGAAATTTTATTTTATTAATTTGTTAATGTTAATTACCATTAATTCATTAATGTTGTAAAAAACAACTCACTGGGGAGGAAGGTGCAATCCTCAGTCAAACCAAGATTTAAAAAAATAATACCTCTATTATTTTCATCCGTTTTTTACGGATTGTTTTTTTTTATTTATTTCTGAAGGTCGTGGAATGAATACACTGATTAATATTAATGTTTTTTTTTTCAGGCGAACGCTGTGGATGACGCGTAAATGAAACGTATGTACTTAAACACCTATTTATTACCATTTTCACGCTTTGTTTATATCAAACAAATAACCTTGCTTGGCCTATTTCAGCATATCGCTCGCCATACATTCCCATTGTTGGTGTATAGCGAGCGATACGCTGAAATAGGCCAAGCCACGATGCGTACAGCGTACTGTGTCGCCTACATTATAAGTTATATCACAGAACAGAACTAGTCTTGAACACTGAACTTATTTAAAAACTAATTTCGATTGTGTCCATGTTAGTAACTCCGGTTCGATAAAGTCAATAACGGAACCTATTTATACCTTTATTTTGTTGTTTGGTAATTTCGTAACCCTCAATGTAAGCATACATTACTCACTCCACAGAACACACCAAGTACTAGATTGGTACACGCTATACTGTACGTGTACTCGTGTTGTGCCAATTTAACATCGCCTTCCCTCCCGCCGTATCATACTTAGACACGGAGCTATATAGGTGGTGGCATTCGGTTTTTTTTTGCCGTCCCCAATGCCCTTGAACTTGGACTACTGAATATAATACCAACGCATTGTACCGGGTATCAACATACCCACATACATGCACACTTACATACGAACCCAATCTAAGTATGCACTATATACAGTACAGTACAGATATACTTACTACGTGATGTAAAATGTATATGTTTACTGCTCTGCTTGGAGTGCCCGCTATTTTTTTAATAATCTGGGTGGAATAATAAATTATTATTGTTTGTTATTTCAATACGGACCGGAAGCCTTATCCTATTCGAAATCTGTTTTCCTATTATTAGCTTGATGGCTGGAATTTATTCAACAGCCATAAATAAGTACTTTATTAATTCCTGAAAACGCCGTCTTTCTAAGCTTTGCATTCTTCTTGTGCCTTCTCCTGTCAGAGGTTGGCTATCATCATGGCTTATCTCCACCCTGTTGGCTTTAGTCCAGAATGCTAGCGTGTTGATAGTTAGCTTCTTATTCCGGTGTTATCGGAGGTTAGCTATCAATGTCATAACCCTACGGGATTAAGTTAGCTCAAAGCACATGAGCCTACGTAATGGTGCACGAAGAAAAATTAATATCGCTAATTTATTAAGAATCTCTTCAAAACATTCGTAATCCGGTTAAAAAGGAATTGCAGGCCTTAACGAATAAATTAATAGGTTTCCTGATATCTTTTTATTAAAATATGAATATATTATCACGATTTCTGACTATAAATGAAAATGCACGTGCATGAGCACATTAAGAAATTACTAAAAGTTTATCAGAAAACGGCCTGCAATTTGCAGCGATTCGCAATATTCTCTTTTCTCCGTATGTGTCTTAAAAATGTAATCTTAGATTCCATCCAATGTATGTCTTAAAGGTTGCCTTCTCCCTGCATTGACTGTGTGCGTGCATGTGTTTCGTCCTCCACGTCATGATGCCCATGTTCACGCTCACCCATATACACGCCACGCACGATTCATGTATAAAGTACGTGCGGTACGTGTATAAAGTATGTATAATAAAGCGAACGGGTGACGGTGTGTGAACGCACACACGCGCGCGTCTGCCGATATTATTTCGGCAGCCAGCCTGATGCCTGAGTTGATAGTTGATACTACTACACACAAGTCAGTACGTAGGCACAACACACCTACACAGGCCTGGATCGAATGCTAAATGCGCCTGCGTGGATGTGGATGTGGATGTGTTGTGTTTGGCATCTGATGCAGGCTTTATCGGGAAGAATCGGCCGCTCGTAGTTTTGTAGAAAAACATGCTGTTTTTATTATTTTTATTTTTTTAAATTCTTCTTTACTTCAGTCACCGAAGAGATACACTGCTAGTAGTGTGTTGTGGGCGTGTCCGTGTATCCGAAGTTAGGACAATTTTACCTAACTTCTGGTAAATTGGATCAAAAATTTAAAATTTTCAATATATTTTCTATAGATCAGTGACAATTTCATTGGTCTGTCTAAGGCCTAAGAGTCGATATACATATATAAATATTTGAATGATGGTCTTTCAGCAGGACGCTACTGAGAGCACCTATCAAACGAACGGGTCGCTTCTACGACTCGTTCTTGAGTTCAACAGCTCGGCTGTGGAACGATTTCCGGCCTCTGTGTTTAGAGATTAATAAAGACTCCAAAATAAAATAATGTTAATCTACAAAATATTCTAGCACACTTGTTTGCCACTAAACACATAATAAGAGAATATAATCACTACTTTTTCAAATATTAAATTCCGAGCAAATATTTATATTTTTTCGATTTTCATCAATAAAATCGAATATATATTATGATATTATCCTTGTCAGTTAATCTTTATAATGTTATTATGTTGACAATTAATACCAAAATAAACATAATAAAATCTAAATTACCTCCTTTAAAACATCAACTCAAGAAGATACAATTTGACCCTGAATTTATTTATTCATTCGTAACGCTTGTATGAACCTAAAACGAACACACATCTACCGGACAATATACTAAGTAATATTATGTACGTAAACGTACTTGCAAACACTGCATAGTCTGTTATCAGTCAATACTCCTCTCGTATTACCAAATTAATGTCTCGTCCAGCGATATAACGTTTCGAGATTTTCAGGCCCACGACCTTGACCGTGAGTTTTTAATAGGATTTCGTTTCATTAAAATACGCGACGATCGATAAATACGTACGACTTTCTGCGAGTAACCTCGAACTCTCGCCGGTTGTTTTAACACATACACACACAGTGATACACGATGTGCAATTTAATAGTAGTATGGGTAAATAGGTGCTCCTCCCACTGCTCTGCTCAGGGCAGATACGCGGAGAGGAGTGTATATTAATCGAAATTGGCAGAAAAAATAAATAAAAATTGAGTTTTGACCAAGATTCGAATCTTTTCTATACCCTAGAGGGCGCTTTTACCAGTTGTGCCACCGAAACCCTTACTTACTTACTGTCATTTTTATCAATGTCTTATTTTTAAAAAAATATTAAAGTCTTTTTTTTAATTTGATCTACTGTAGTTTAAGGAATAATTGTACCAGTCTGAATATGGCCATATTAGGCAGAAACCGGTATCGGTCACAAATAAAATAAGTGGGAAAAAGATGAAAATTGTTGAAAACGAATTATTTCAGTATATCTTCCATCATTTGTTCTGAGATTCTAAACGAATTGTAACAGTTTATCATTTATCATTTGTTCTGAGATTCTAAACCTAAACGAATTGTTTCAGTGCATCATCCATCATATTATGTTTTGAGATTCTAAACGAATGTTTTCAGTATATCGTCCATCATTTGTTCTGAGATTCTAAACGAATTGTTTCAGTATATCTATCATTTGTTTTGAGATTCTAAACGAATTGTTTCAGTATATCATCCATCATATGTTCTGAGATTCTTACCAAATTCTAAACGATTCTCCAAGAAAAGGTGGATTACCTGTTTTTATTTACGAAAAAACAGACTTTTGTGTAGTCTGGAATTAATATTACTTCACTTTTATTTTTATTTTTTATTTATTGCTGGAGCAATCCCGATGAGTTACAAAACTCGTTGTAGGACGAGAGGAACGTACAATACATAGGTGGGATTTAATAGGTACAATTTTACATTGATATTTTGGTATCAAAATTATAAGTTTAACATACGAAACAGTACGAAAATAGAAAAATATCATAATTTTAAGTTTCATATACAAAACAGTACACAAATAGAAAAAAGTAGGTTAAGTAGAACAAACAGGAAGAAACATAAAAGAAACAGACAGGGATATACACCTAAGCACATACCCATGGTAGGAATATTAGAAGAATGTACTTACCCACTAATACATTGGTAAAAATAGATTATGCTCGATTACAAATACAAAGTACAACACGACGAGAATACTTTAAGGCGATGCACTACGTCGTGTAATATTTTTAATTGAGCCGCTATCAATAACAACCCTTACGTAGATGGCGATAAGGTTTAAATTCCCGCTTAGCACCATCCGCCTGTTTTGATTTATGCAAGAAAAAAACAAGGCCAAAAAGTGCCTTTTATTTTATTTTGTGGATGTTCATGCATAAATATTAATTTTTTTTCGATCATTTTATAAATAACTTAATTTGCCACATTATACAATAAAATCATAACCGAAAATGGGTTCGTAAGTAGGAGATTTTGAACTTTAAAGCAGTTTTCATAGGCCTTGTACATTATTTTTTCTGGCCTTATAAAAAGATTTATCTAAAAAATACTCGATTATTTCAAAGGCCAAGATGTATTCTACTCGCAGTCTGTAATTAAAGCATCTGAAACATTTCTAGGCGACCAAATTTTCAAACCAAAAACACATGATTTTGCATTAATACGTATGGCATCGCCTTAATACTTATCATTATTAATACTTTTTGTTTCAACTTTAACCGACGCTCGCGCGCGAACACTAGGAGCAATAATTAATTTTGACATATGAAGGGAACGATTTTTTTAAAAGAATCATAAATCCTTGTTTAAAACTAAGTTGTCTGACCTAAGTTGTTGCCACGTCACTTGAATTTCATAATATCCTGTTGGCGGTAGAATCGTTTAGGTAGAGCGCCCTAATTAAAAATTATGTATTTAGGTATATATATGAAATATTATTTAACTTTTTCGTGGTGACCCTGAAGGCTATATTTGAGGAAATGTATTCTCGTACAGTCAGTGTATATTCATGCTATGTTTTAAACTCACAGCATGACCCCACCATTAATAATTCCCCGTAATGTGTACGAGTGTGCGATACTTTTAATGTAGAAATACTAGAAATATAAAGGTGCCTATAAGCCGGAGCTGGGGTCAGAAACTTGGGGTGTAAAACGTTGAATCAGACCGGCATACAAACGAGTAGCGTCCTTGTAGCTTGTGTTGAAATTATTCACTTTTAAAGTTTTCAAGTTTTGTAGATAAAATCTCTGAGAACGAGTTTGTTGACTAGAAAAGTATGCTTTAGACAGCGTTCTTAGTAAGTTAGAATATGCATCGTGTGTTTCGAATTGCATACATAACATGCATTTGTACAAGCAAAGCACGTGATCATATAATAATATTTAGGTTGATTATTATTGGAACTGGCAGAAAAAGGATGATAGAGCGAATGAGCGAAGAAAGGAGTGTAAGGAGAATACATGATGCGAATGGTAGCAGAAGTCGGGGACGCCCGAGGAAGACATGGCACGATCAAGTGAATCAGATACTCGAGTCGGGCCATGTCAAGAGTCAGAATAATAGAAGAGTACGTATGAGACGATGTATGAATGTGAATGAGGCAAGAGTGTGTGCCGAGACCGAGTTGTTTGGCGGTCCGTCCTCCCTGCCTACCCCTGCGGGGAAACGGCGTCATGGTTAGTTAGTTAGTTGGTTAGGTTGATTATTATGTTGTTTTCTTTGTAAGGTGTTTTCTTTCCGTCGCAGGGAGATCCTTCAATCTTCAGACCCTCGTGTAAAGACACCCACTGCCGCGAGTTAAATACAAAGTACACTCACAAGAACACTCCTGTGGGGTTTAAAACTAAAACAAATAAGAATTCTAAATACACAACAGTAGAAGAGGTCTTCTAAATTGATGTCTCGGAAGATTGTCATCTAAACTTATAATTTTTTTATGAATCGCTACAAATTGCAACAAAATTATTTGTTACATGCACTCATGTCAGCTTCTGAAGCATGAATGTTACTTCCTCTCAGATAGACGTGAATAGTAAGTACATGGATACAGAAAAGGTGATATTTATTTTTAATCAATGTTTACTACAAATCGGTTTACATTATGAATACCAAAAAATATGCTTTGGATAAATTAAAGCTTTTCCTGTAGTTTCGCTTGAGAAGAATTAAAATTAAATTGATAATTACTTTACAAAAACATTTAAACATAAACTACAAAAAATGTATTTATCTGTGACAGTTTCTCTTGATTAACTTTTTTCTTTCTTATAAATTATTCACAAAAAAAAAAAACATTCTATTTAAAATACACCTTTTCTAGACTTTTTTCTATACGTTTGTCAAGCGATTTTATACCTATTACCTTTATTCGTGATGATAATATAAGGCACATTAAGAATATACACGTTTTTGGCTCGTGTATTTCTTAGTTTACCACTAGGTTTTCTATAAAGCAACATTGAAATTATATTTTAAATCGATTAAAAATTTGAGTCGTTTTGAAATCCCACCACGTCCATAATATGTAGTGTTTACTTTTGGGTCTTTATTTTTTCTTTACCTTCATTTTCTAATGCTTTATGCGTCGATGCACGTCTGGAGAACTGTCCAGGAATGTTTAGTTCGTGCATTCACGCTTCGCCGAAGGAGCTCCGGTTCAGATATTCGACGCCAGCATTTTTATATACTCAACGAGTCGGGAATAAATTTTGTCGATGGTCAAAATATAATCGAGACGGTTTTTACTGTTCTTATGTCCCGGATGTCGCGCGCACTGCATTTCTTCACCGGCGCAATGAATAATGACTAACTTGTATAGCTCGCTCTCAATTTCTCGTCGTTAAATTCGTGCATTTGTCACCTACGTGATATTATGATCGCCCTCTGTTCGGCGTGCTCTCCTGGCAGTAGGTGTGTGTTTCACTGTTCATTATGGCAATCCTAGTTATTTATTTATTTTATCAAATTAAATCCTAGTTATTGATTTATTTATTTCTGAAACACGATGACAAACCATACCCAAAGAATTAAATATCAGTAGATGTGTTTTACAGGGTGTCCGGGGGTAAACTGCGCTAACTTCGGGGAGTGATTCTACATGATAATAGAAATAAAAAGGACACACAACTTCTTGCGAAAAATTTTTTAAACGTTTTAAGGGAGTTTTTAGGTAAAAAATATTTTTGTATGGGAAAATAAACATTGGAATTTGGAATAAATATATATTTATATTTTTTACTTCTACCATCATGTAGAATCACCCCGCGAAGTTAACGCACTTTTCCTCTGAACACCCTGTATGTTAACTGAAAAAAACATAAAAAGCAAATCACTGTCGACTTCTCGTAAACATTAAAAACACAACAGAATGCATTAGTTGCTTAAATCAATAAACATGACTCAAACTGCGCCACTTTTAAAGAAACATCGTAGTTAACTTAAACAAAGAAAGTTATCAGTTATCACTAGCAATAATCAATAATTTCTTTTGATAAAGCACAAGGAAACTAATTTTTCTAATGGACATTTACTTTCCTATTTGAAGTCCCCGACGTTGCACGGGCATTCGCACCGTTTTTCGAAATAAAGTGTAAACAGTGTCCTTTCTCTTGTTTTGAAGGTCAAGTGTGCAAAATTTCATCAATAATAATAATAATAATAATAATTGGATAATTTGTAGAGCGCCGTTTTTGTGAAAAATCACCTCAAATCAACCTCGAAATAAAACTGTAGATTTGTGTAAAAATCAAATCCACACCGCCCTCCCGGTGTCTGCCACCGGACACAGATATCCTCCTCTATTTTTATTTATTTATGTTTTGTTTATATTATATCAGTTTGTACATGTGTAGTATAGCAAAAATAAAAGCAATTGTGGATTTCCTCCTTGAATGTAGGTATCTCCAATAGAATAAGTATCATATAAATTAAAAAATATATAATAAGGAATATTATCTAAATAATGGACTTGAATAGATCATCTGTCAGTAACTAAATACCCAATATTGACTATGCCTCCGATAGAAAAAGTACTCACCCATAAAATAAATGTACCTACTACCTATCTGACAGAATTTGATTTCAAATAATATCCTCATCTTAATTTAAAGGTTCTAATTTTCTCATCTTTCTTGTATTCTGTTATTCCTATTATTGACATGACCCCGACTCATGTGTTCGATTAACATGATCGTGCCATGTCTTCCCAGGAAGTCCTCGACTTCTTCCATCTAATTAAGGGCTATTTAAATGCCGTACACCGAGTCAATCCTTTTGATTTAACCCCGCAAGTCATAACGTTACCCAGTAGAATTGTAAATCGTTGTAATTATTCTAAGCAGCATGTCGAAGTAGACTCGGTGAAATGGCTGCCCCAACTGGTACCTACCTGCATCTGTTTTAAAAAGTTATGTTTTAATGATATTAATACAAATCTAAACTGGAAATCGCAAATAAATAAGTAACATATTTTACGTACCTATTTTATAGACTTAAGGAAGTACTCATTATTACCAAACTGAAAATGATGTATTTTTTTCTGTTGTTCATCTTCAATCATTTACGTCAATATAGGATGGGGCGGTGCGCTTGATGCATTTATTAAGCTGTTGCAAATAACTCAGAAGCTCAATATTAAATTTATATATAACAGAAAGAGAACATTTCCCACTGATTTATCCTGCAAACAATGAAATATCTATTTCAAAACAAAAATAATTTTTGAAATTATGAAAATAGAATGAGCAAAAGGATTAATAATGTGTTTTACACCCCCCAAATCGATACCAAATTAAAGCAAACACAGCACTTGTATTGCAAAAAATGTCAAATACATGCTTATAAAATATCATACTATGTAAAAGAACTAAAATTTTGGCTGAATGATTTAGACTTTTTTTTTTTTTTTTTTATTTTTTTTTTTTGGTACATTATTTTGTTACAATTTATGTTTTCCAGTAATGTAGGCCTCACTGGGTGGCTTGCCCGTGCTGAGGCCTTCATTTTATAATATGAAAATCTAAGATAGTAAATTTGAAAAGAAAATAATAAATTTAAAATTAAAAATAAAAATACATAATAATACATTTAAAATTAAAAAATAATACAATGAAAATAATCTTGTGTGTTTGTGAGTGATGTGTGTTTATGTTGGTTTTGTGTGTTACGTGTAGGTTTTATTTTTATTTTATGCTATGACATTTTGGTAATATTGTCTTTTTTGTTGTTTAATCCATTTTGTAATTTTGTGTGTGAATTTATTTTTATTTTCCTCAATTTTAATTTCAATTTTTAGACTGTTGAAAGCTTTTATTGCATGGTATTGGTAGTGTCTTTGTCCAAAGGTTGAATTTACTGTTGGAGTTTTAATGTTTTCTTTGTACGCTTGTCTAACTGGTCTGTTAGTGTTATTTTGTGTGTGTTGAAATTTATTTTTTTTGTTAAAAATGTAGTTTAGTAGTGTTTTAATGTATAATTGGCGTATATCTAGTACGTCACAGCTGTTGAATATTTGGTCTGTATCGGTCAGTCTATGTTTTTTTAGTATTACCTTTAAGATCGTTTTCTGTGCGGTTTCTATGTAATTGATAGCCGAGTTTGTTGCTCCTCCCCAAGCAATAATTCCATATTCTATTATTGATTGGCAGAGTGCAAAATATATTGTTTTCAATTGTTTTATTTTATATATGTTTCTTATGTTAAGGAAAATGTGTATTGTTTTGAGAAGTTTATTTGTGATTTGTTTGATGTGAGGTATCCATCTAAGGTTATGGTCAATTACGATTCCTAGATACTTTATTTGATCTGTTTTTTCTAGAGGAGGGCAATCGCAGATGTTGGTGTTTAAACATTCGTGTATTTTTATGGTGTTTGTATTGTTTTTTGGCTGTCCCGTGCTATTTATACTGTATGTTGTGAATTTTGTCTTTGATATGTTAAGTGTAAGTATGTTTGAGTCTAGCCATGTTTTGACTTGCGAGATTCCCAAATTCGCTATGTTATATACATTATTCCAATCATATAAAAAAAAAAAAATTAAAACACTGTTCATATAAATTCGTTGTATTTTGCTTAAAAAGTTTATTTTTATTATTATTTTATTAGTATTTTTTATATTTCCAATGCACAGGCAGTGCCTATGTGGGTTCCCTTAACTAACATTTTTAAAATTTTATACGTATGTAATTTCTTATTCTGAAAATGTGTGTATAACTTATTTGGAAAAAAATACCTATATATTCTTTTTTTTAAATAAAACTCACACATTGTATTTAATTACTAACTTTTTTTTTATTATTTAACATATTGACCGGTTTCGCTTAAACCAAGCTTCATCGGGATAATATAATAAGTATAGGAAAAAAAAATTAGACCGAAATAAATGACTAGACGCACTTATTTCCAATCAGCGTTACTTTCCCCGTGTTTTTGACGCTTGCAAATTTCGACCTAGAAAATAATTGATGAACGAAGTATCTTACTACGATATATCTTATTGGTACCTCCCTACACTTGTACGTATTGGATATGTCAGTACATACGTACAGTACATTCGACATACACACACCTTTCTGATCGCGTAGATAATTACGGGCATGCAAAGGAAAAGTTCAATTAAGTCACGACATGTTTTGGACTGCTTTCGAATGTAACCACTATTCGTGGCTTCTATGTTTGTTTTCTGATAATTTAACAATTATTTAGATTCTACCTAACTTATACACTGAAAGCATTGTATTGAATATCGTGATATACTCGAAGCAAACATGTATATCATCTTCTCTCTGTTGATTTGAACAGGGCTTTGATCTGAGCCAAACGGCGCCTCGCGTTAGTAAAAACCTCAGAGGCGCTGTATTAGGTGTTAAGTATCATCAGCGTTTTGGCTCCTTGACAAGTCGGCGCCCAGAGCTGACTGCTCTAATTACGCCTGCACAGGCCGGCCCTGGATTTGAGTTTAGTTGAGCAAAATGGCATTTTTTTATAACTGTATTTCGATGATTCGTTTCTTTACCGAATTTCTGCTGGGTTGATTTACTAGCTAAAAGTGTAATTTTTCACCAGCATGATGGGTGATTGTCCTAAATATGATAAGTGTAATGTTATAACTTCACTTAAAATACGTATTTTCATAGAAAACAGACATCTGTGGTGAGGTCATGTTTTAATTACACTTTTTATTAATATTTTTAATGCTGAAATGTTTTTTTTTTGAGTCCCATTCATTTTTATGGAGCATGCTAATCCCGTTGGTGTTAAAATATGATTTGTTTCTATTAAATTCCGTCTTTCATTTTCCACCCCTCTGGTTTTGCCTCTTGTGTAACATACATGCTTTCTCTCTGTGTTTTAATTACATACGTATCCGTATTAACGTCAATGATTGTATTTATTGGTAGTTAATGCTATACAGTCCTGATGATACATGGCTTGCATCTGAAATGTTGCTAAAAGGTTGGTTGAAATTTTTGTCATTTAATTTATAACACATTATTCTTTCAAAAGTTTCTCAATTTGAAAATATTTTAACATGTCTTACGTAGTAATTCACATTACATTGCGACATAACAAGGCGCCGGGCTGCCTAGGCGCCCAACATCTCGGAAGAAATAATTGTAAATTATCAATTTCTCCTGAATTGAAAATTGAGAAGGTTTAGTGAGCGTAACCGGAAGAATAATATGTCTTCCTTAAAGAATAAAACTTTGATACTTTCTTTCGGTTATTTTGTGAGACTGCAAACCTTATCCGACCGGTCTAATCCTAGTAAATTGATTGGATCATCTATCTAGAATATGAAAGAAGGAGTAAGAATAAGCAAGAAAAAGCATGAATAAGCAGGGTCACCGTAAGCCACAAATACAGAGATCGTGATCAATAAGAACGACAATATGGAAAGAAGGAAAAAAACTATGCTTCCACCTCTTTTTAGATACCTGTCTATTCAACATTTCTAAATTAGATCAATGTTGCCATGTGCCTATAACAGCTGATTAAACTGCAACCCAAACAAATCATAGCTTTAGAAAGAGTCACGGAAATGAGAGATCTTGGAATTATTTTGGACGAAAAACTAAGTTTCACCAATCATATCCATCAAATTGTGAACAAAGGTATGAAAACACTAGGCTTCGTTTTAAGAACAACTAAAAACTTTAATTCTTTACAAGCCATTAAACTATTATACGTATCTCTAGTAAGAAGTCTAATTGAATATAACTCAGTAGTTTGGTCTCCATCTTACAAAATTCACATTAACAACATTGAGCGAATACAAAAAAAATTCTACGTTTTATAAATTTTAAATTAAATATCCCTGTCGAAGACTTAAAATACAATTTCTTATTAAATTCTCTAAAAATACATACATTAGAAGATAGACGTAAAATAAACGATTTAACGTTCTTATTCAAAATACTTAACTCTAAATTCGACTGTTGTGAACTCCTGCAACTTATAAACATACATAAACCCACAGTAACAACACGACAAAATACAATATTCTACAGCAGCACACATAAGCGTAACTACATTGCCCACTCTCCGATACAACGACTTCACACCATGGGAAATCATTACTTGGGTGATGTTGACATATTCAATACCAACTTGGCAAGTTTTGTGGATCATTTAAAACATTTATTTCAACAATACTCCTAAACACATCACATAAACCTACAAATAGCTGTAATTTTCTGTTTTTTGTTTCTTGTGTTTGTATGACTTGTTGCATAGCTTTTATCAAATGTAATTTTATTCTTATTTTTTTATGTTTCAAAGTATCTGTCAAATTAAAATTATACTACCAACCATGTAAATAAATAAATATTTTTTTTTTTTTTAAATCAGTGCTCTCTGGATAGAAGTTCTCCTGGTTGAGGTGATACATATTATATGATACTAGTATTGTATCGAATATATAGCCTGCTTCTGTTATATGTGTCCCAATAGCAGACCATTTCTTAGTCGGAACACGGATGTCCAGATCCAATTAAATGTTCAAACTGTGGTTCACGATTTTGTTGTCTTCCATAGAATCATTATCGATCCAATCGACATCCAACTGGAACTCGATCTTTTGTATTAACACGCACGTGACTCTCTTTTGTAGGCGGCCATCACAATGGCCGGATTGGCGGACTATTGTTATGGGCGATCACGAAGCATTCGTATTATTTTGTAATAATTGCTCAATAAACCTCCTAAAGAGTGTCGTATCTCCTCCCATTTGTGATTATGACCATTATTAACTTGGTACCTTCAATTTAATGTGCGCCTGTTAAAGTAATGGAGCTTTGTTTAGCTATTTAATAACTTTATAGAGAGCCTATTAAAGCGCATAGTCTGTAAGATAGATGATTTGCAGGTTTTTTTTTTCTTTTCACGCGATACATTTAATTGACTTATATTAGAATTAGTATCCCAACAGTATATTACTTTAAAAAATCGTCAATCATTTTCCTAGTAATAGCCTAAGGAGCGTACAGTTAAATTCGTGGCGCTGCAGAACCTTACCGACCTTAGTTTCAGGATCCGGCGTTTTCCTCTTCCTCGGATCCAATAAGTTGGGTGACCTTATGTTTATCATTACTGATTCGTTATTTTTTTGTCTTACGCGGTTTTCCCTTCGACAAAGTATATCTATCTCGAATTACCAAAGTACCCACAATTTGTAGTAATCGTGATTTTTGGATTAAAGAACATCAATAATGTCGAATTTTTTAAACTTAGCAATATATCAAACTCAAAAGTCACGAGCCGCCGCTACGTACAAATAGGTTTACTTAAAAAAATCTCGGTTATTTGTAACTACCCGGAAGCCGGAAGTATTATTGTTGTGATCCTAAAATACGTAGAAATAATATTAATTCTCGCACTTTTTTGTCTAAGCTGGATTTAATGTATTGTTAAATATTGCATGTCAATGAAAAAGCTACTGAAACCGGTATTTATTTGTTTTCCCAACTGTTTCAATGTTAACTACCTGGACTCGTTCTAGTAAAAGGTATAGTTTTAATTAATTAATGTAATGGTTATGATGAGGGAAGTAGGACACGGTATCCCTTTATGAATTGAAAGTTAATTGCACGTGCGTGTCACACGTACAAAAATCTATTCGATGGGAAAATTCGTCCATAGGCGCTAGTATAGCGATCAAACTTGAACCCTTTTAGGAAGTAAGTTTATGAATTCATTACTCACAAGGGCGTTCGATCTGTAAGTAAACATCTTTTTTGTACATCCGCTGTTTGAATTTATTGTTCATTTATTATTATGAAAAGCGAATGGAATACGTGCAAGCGCAAAGCAAAGAACCAAGAATAATCTAAGCAACTTCGGAAGACCTTTATACCATCAGTATCACCCTATTAATCTGGTAAGATACCGCAATTCAGATTCAATTGAAAGGTTGTTTTAAATGGCTTTAACCATAGTTTGATCGGAATAACTAGGTACCTATTTCCCAACCTTCCTGGAGTCGCAAATATTGTATACAAATCAGTTTGCAGTTTTATTATGGCCTGTAATCAATATTTGACACAACTATTAGGGAGCTGTGGTTAACAGTTAGAATTGGTAAGGGATTCTAACTCGATGGACACTGCTGGTTATCGCTGCACAAGCTTCCGTAATACAATCGAATTAAACGCACTGAGGGAACACTTGTACGTGTACACTGCACAGGTTTTATTAACACACTGGTAATATATAATAAATTATGGCAATGTCACTGATGTAGGCAAGTAAGTACTCCACACTGCCAGGTACAAGTAATTGTGTGGAGGAATGCAGGAACATATCTTAAAAGGAGATGCATATAGTTGCGTCAACACTGCCTTTATCATTTTTACTTTCGCTCCCCCACCTCCTTCAGTCTCAAAATATAACGTGGTCTAGAAACGACAGTGGATAGAAGGTACGTGGCATATATTCCATAATGGGTTGGTACTGAGCTTACCTTTTTTGATAGTAACTTCGCTTGGGTGATTTTTTATTAGAAATGAAAACAAAAAATTTATATGCCCTTTGCAGATTTTGAATCTCTCTGTCACGGGGGTCGTCTTATTTGTCGTTGAATCAGTTGAGTAACAACACATGATTGCATTAAACATTGTTAAGGGTGCGCATGGAGCACTCAATTCCCGTTGTATGGTACACGGGACACGAGAATACAATGCTATCTCAAATTCAATAGCCCTCCCTGTAATAATTGTCTAACGGCATTAAATGTGTACACTTTGCATTTTTTTCTCTCGACAATGGTTGATGCTGGAATTGTTCGACAATAGAAATCGGTAATAGTAATGCAGATGGGGTCATTGTAACTAGCCTACAGTGGGTTGTTTATCATCAGGGATGGCCAACCAATTTCTTTTCATGATGCGCCCCGGTAAGGAGAGGGTCCAGGGTTCAAATCCTAGATGCGACCGCTCCTTTTTCTGTTTCAGAATCGCTAATTTTGGCAGTTAAATTTATTTTCATGTGGTTACCGTTGGTCATTTAAATAGCTGATCATTATTATTAAGTTTTGCAGTTCCGCTGAGTTGTTCTGGTTTGCATCCTGCAGGGTAAATATTGCCCTGATAATAGCCAATCTTCGACGGCAAAGGCATGAAGGCCCGATGAAGATTTGGTCTAAAGCGTTATATATAGACTAATTATTATAAGGCCAGAAAAGTTAGACAAGTATTATTTCTGCCCCGATGGTGAACACTGTAACGCTGTCCGAAACGTTGACTAAAGAAGAAGGAAGCGTAACAGAACTAAATAATCCAAAAATTAATCACGGTAAGTTTTATTTAATTTATTATTTTAAAGCAATAATTATTATCTATATAAATTACATCTATATAAATTGAAAAAAATCTTCCGAGAAAAAATACATGCCGGCGATGGGAAAATTACTGCTAATAATTATTGCTTAAAAATAATGTTATCCTTTGTGCTACGCATAAAAAAAACTTGTGTCTCAAACATTATTTAATTTCTTTGGATAGGCAGCATTAAGAACACCACATGTTGCTTATTTGGTACTGTCATTAATATGAAAAATTATACACACAGTAGGTCTCGTCATTCTTGTAAATTTTGGCCAAGGTGTCTATTTGGTCTGAATCGTTACTTAAAGGTTGACTCCTCTTACTATTGTTGTAAGTCAGCTGTTTCGGGACCCTCGGTTGATGCATGAATAAATAGGGGTATATACCTTCCCTTATCGGTTATTGCTCTAGGCGTGCATAGTTGTGCCAGCTGATGCGTGCAGTCAGGGGGGGATGTATGCTTAATAATAATTATTTATTTTACGAAAAAAAAAAGTGATCATAGCACAACCTTTAACATTTTTTTATCCAAAAAATGATTGCTTCCCTTTCTTCCATCCATTGATTTTCTTACAAATCGAGCACAGGAAGTACAATGAATTTTTACCACTGAAGAAAAAAATCTCTAGAAGTGTGATCTTTACCGCTTTGAAAGGAAACTGATTTCGCTTATTAACATAAGACCTTTTGACTTTTACTCCCGGGACAGGTTAATGAAATTGGTTAGGTGCAGGTTCAATAAAGATGTTTGATATTTCCGCTGCAGTGCAGAGTTGAAATTGGGCAAACACGTTTCCTAATCTATCCCTGTCAATTTTGTTCCACGTGTGGATTTTGTCTCCCCCATAATAAATGCACGCATCCATATTATAATTCAATGTAGTAATTTTGTCGTTTTTGTTCTCGTTTAAAATTATACACATTATTCGTGTCTGCCTATAAACTTTAAAGCACCTTCGTAACCGTCTTTTCACGTTTTTGCTGCTATTCATTTTTCATTGTTTTTCTATAAGAACAAAATTATATTTTGGGTTACCATATCGATGACTCAGAGTTAAAATATTGTATCTCCACAAATCAGAATACAGAGAAAACTGAAGTTGAAAGTTTGCGAACCTTCGATAAATAGATTTTGTGATATAAAAATAACTTTTTAGTTCCATATTATAGTATTTGTATCTGATGTAAATTCAATATTGTGGCAAGGTCTTTCGTTTAGCATTAAGAACAAAAAAATATTGTTAGGGAAATAAAATATCTCTGCTCATAAAAACATTGCCTGGAAGATTTACAATATTTATATTTATTTTTTTTATATAATAGAAACAAACAGTACATGATTTACAGAGATGAAACAATATACAGCAATAAGATACTTCATGTTTACCTATGATATGTTTCCTTGCAATGTCTGCTAAGTGGTATGTTTATTCCTTAATTACTAGGTGTGTAGTAATATGTGTGTGTGTGTAATGTATGTGTGAGTGTTTGTGTGTGTGTGTCTGTCTAAATTTTTATAATGTTTATATCTTTGAGACGATACGTTTAGAAGATGTAATATTTAAACCCAACAAAATACAGGCCGTGTTTAATACATATCGGTACTTAACTCATTTTCGAACAAATTTGGAGTTACAATATTTTAACTCCAAGCCATCGATATTCGGTGACTAAAACTTTTCTGTACTTATATGTTAACATTTGACATTATTCGCTTTAAGGGAGTAGAATTATACTATTTGTTTTTTATTTCTTTATGCGAACATTGTTAAGAAGTATATAATGCACATATCACGCATTAAATGAGTGTACTGACGTTTATTGTCATCTGCAGCCACTTTCAAATCGTTAAACATTAACATCTCATTTAACATTCGGTCGTCAAGTTATTTGTTTGTATAATTAATCATTTAGAAAGAGACATAAATATTCATAGTGCTTTCTATGTGAGCAAATTGTGCATCGTCTGTAGTGAAATAACGCGTCATTTTACTGCAATTAGCTCTCGATTGTAACTCCAGTGGATTCAACATTGTTAGTTTATTATTTTCAGTAAATAGTCGAAGATTTTGACTAACATTTTCTTTATAGGCCGCCTTTCAATTGATACGTTGCGTTGGAACATACTGTGAAATTACTTTTAAAGATTTAGCATATTTTGGACTAACGTTTTATTTATAGGCCCCTTTTCAATGGATACTTTGCGTTGGAGCATACTGTGAAATTACTTTTAAAGATTTAGCATGTTTTGGTGTTGTGAAATAATTAAAAGTTTTATTCTAAAGGAAACTCCTATTGTTTTTTTGATAGTTTTAAATGAATTTTTGAAAAAAATCTTAAATTGTCTTTTAAAATTAAAATAAAATGGTTTGACTGAACATTGAGACTTTCTACCCAGGTTCTGGAGTCGACAACTCTACCAACGTCGCCAAATGCCGATAGGGTAGCACCGATATTTATTTCGTTTATTAACTGCTCTAATGTTACCAGAGTATAATGTCATGTCCGCGTGTGTACGTGATTTTATTTATGTACGTATTTAAAATTACATTTTTTTTGGTTTGATTGTAATTGAACCTTCAATAGTGACATCGAGTCTATCTAATAAGTTTCAGCTTGATAGGATGTCAAGAAGTGGGTTAGTTTCCAAGAAAACAAAAGTGAAATTCAAATGAATGTATTAAAAAAATAACATAGGTATTTCTTTTGAGATATTGTCCTAAAATGTAAAATTCTAGTCGAACAGCAAATAGGGTAAACGGAACATACATATAATTTATGCATTCATAGGTGGCGCTAATTTAATTATTTAGCGCCACCTCCTCTTGCTTATTTTTTTTTTATTTTTTTTATTTTTTTTTATTTTTTTTTTTTTTTATACCCGCTAAACTGCCAACACAGTTTGTCAGCAAGTTTATGTTTTAAAATATTAAGATGAATTATTTGTTTGCGATACAATATAGTATTTGTATACCTTTCTTGAAATAATTGAGTTTTTATACGTACAAAACTATATATAATAACTTTCACCAGAAGTAAGGAAAAATTAGCTTACTCCGGGCACACTGAACGCCCACAACACACTTCTATCACACACTTAGTCTCTCCATTAGTTGCGTAGAATATATTTATATTTAAATTTTATACACAAAATATTATCATCATTACAATAAAACACATTGACAACAAAACCACGTTTAGTGGGAGATACACCATGCTGTAAGTTGTTCCTCCGTCGACTGTTCTGGCCTTATCAAGCTGTGGTCTATTGACCTATTACTCCTTATCGCCACTTTATGTAACATCGCTATCAACCAGTTAAAATACTGATTCAATGTTACAATATTGAGTAACAACGACTACTGTTGTTTCTTTCTTACTTTTTTGTGTCAATTTAAGTCTAACCGCAATGGGGTAATTGTTAGATACGTGTTGTGATATGATAGGCTGCATGTAGTTGTCCTATTTACGAACATGGTCAGAGATTAATATCTTCGTCCTTGACTTTTATGTATTTTGCTGGGTTTTTGCAGATTGTCAAAAGATGCATAGTGCATATACAGGTTGGGGCAAAAGTAATCACCCGATGTTCTTTTGCTGTAATTTTTTTTAATGATAAACTTTGGTACCGCTTGTTATTCCGCGTTCTTACGGAGTAAACCGATTCATGTCTTATCGATTTGTATTCTGCGTTTGTTTACTTCACAAATGTAAAAACCGAATTGAGATTTGGCGCCATTTGCAAAAGTTATAGCGTTTTCCAATAGGGTGATTACTTTTGCCCTACATGTCTTGTCGATTTGTATTCTGCGTTTGTTTACTTCACAAATGTCAAAACCGAATCGACATTTGGCGCCATTTGCACAAGTTATAGCGTTTTCCAATAGGGTAATTACTTTTGCCCCACATGCCTTGTCGATTTGTATTCTGCGTTTGTTTACTTCACAAATGTCAAAACCGAACTGACATTTGTCACCATTTGCAAAAGTTGCAGCGTTTTCCAATAGGGTGATTACTTTTGCCCCACCCGGAAATATAATCGGAAAATGTATAAAATAAAATATATACGGAAAATCATAAAAAACTGGAGATAGTTAATGCCTACAACTTAGCTACAGGCTACAAACAAATTAATACGAATATATTTTCGAAATAACTATAAAATAAGTGTAAAATGGTTGTCGATTTGATTCGATTTCAATGATTATCAATAATTAGTAACTATTTGTTGTACTGGATTTTTGATTTCATAGAGTTTATGGAAGATTTAGGGCCAGTTATTTCATAGAATTTGAACACTTTATCGAATTTCAATGTATATTTTCAATTTCTGTGAAAGCTCTTCATTTTTTTTTAATATCAGTTCTGTAAAACAACTCGGGACTTAGGATCACAGGGTCCTAGCTACAAAAACTGATGTTTTGAGTTAGGCTTGGTTTCGGTAATTCCATAATCATATTTATTAGTGACACGAAACTCTATCTCATACATACAGCCGTTTTAGAAATACATATAGTCATATCAGTTGAGCATACAGGTATTCCTTATCTTATATTCCTTATACAGGCTTTCCAATCTTTATTTTCTTTAATGTGATTCAGATAGGCCCCTGTGATCCTAAACACCCGAACTGATCCATGTTGATATAATAACATAATTTCAATTGAAATTTCACTGAACTTGAAAATTAACTTTGAAATTTCAGGAATTATTCAAATTCTAAAAAACAAATGGCCTTACTATAAAACTAGAATTTAAATTTAAATCCTGCAGTAAGTACAAACCCTTGTTTATAATGCCTTGTTAATTCACGTAACTTTATGTGAAAATTTTACTGGTTCATGCAAACATGTAAAATGTAATTATTTATATAAAATATGTATATCTGTTTGTTTTCCCAATAAATTGAAATAAAAAATAAAATACAAATAATCCCAGTTAAGAGACACTATTCCAAAAGTTGACCATGTGCATTAACAACGTCGTATTGCTGTCAGATTTCATTTGAAAGAATTTTCAAATAGGTCATAGGTTGGTTATAAATTTCGTTGTTTATTTTTTTTAATGTTTTTCCACAAAAAAGTGAACTTGACGCATTTGTCATCTTTGAGGATGCTTTGCGGAGGCTTGTTTTGCAAATAGAGGAGTGAAATTGGGTCTTGAATACATGTTTATTGTGGAATATGGAAAACACGCCAACTAAATATTCCACAATTCAATGAGACTACTTATTCGGAATACCTACTTTTGAAATACCGGTAGAATAAACACAGCATTAATATGTAATTAAGATTGACGAATCTATCAAGCTTATCTTGTCATTTATCTAGAAGCTCTAAACCAGAATTGTCAACCAAAGTCAGCAGCAGGACGCACTATAAATTGAATACCTAAGTCCCACAATCTACATAAATACCCAAAATTGAATTATACGTCGGTACTGGTGACGTAAGTGTGCAATAAAGGCTGACCTACATAGTTCCACCAGATTGCGAGAAATTATATTTATAATTTCTCTGATAAAGTCATCGCTAGCGATAAGACCTTTTTCGCATATGGCTCTTGATAAAAAATCGTTTCAAAGGCCTGAGATACGTTTTAAACAAAACATTAATTGATTGAAGTTAATATGCGAGAAATAGTTAGGATGCAGGCGAATTCTCAAATTAATGTTTTTTACTGTCGTGTTTATTACTGTCTGTATCTGTGTTTTCTCCAATAAAAATTAAAATAAAATAAAAAAATAGAAACCATTTGCCATTATTCCCACATTCATAATACGGGTTGTCCAAAAAGATGTTACCACTCATATGGTACTACATAATTTAAAAAAAATTATTATATTACTATTATTATCATAATTATGGTGCTACAATATTATTTAAATAATTACCATTACAGCAATTATTTAGGCATATGTACATGTTATAAAAATAAAAATCGATCCAATGTAATAAGTAACATCTTTTGGACAATCCTGTATTATATAAGTTTTCAATTAAACTAGGGATGTAACGATACATGTTTTTGCCGATACGATACCTATACCGATTCTTAACAAAAATAATCGGCGATACCGATAGTGATGCCAATATTGATTGCCCTCAGGAGTGTGAAAGAAAAATAATTAGTAAAAATGCAGAAATTAAATTGATAAAAAAGCATGTATTTGTTTGGAATGAAATATATCACATAGTTTAAAAAAGAAAAATAAATAAAGTTAGTAATTAAAATTTACTTTTGTTAGATTTTTGTTAAGAAAACAAAGTTTATTCAAATTATCAGCAGATAATCTGTTACGCAAATCATTTTGTATAAGGCCTACAGTTGAAAAAAACGTTCTGAAGCCACTGAGCTCATTGGGTAGGACAAGTATTTTTAATTTTGGGAATTTATCTTTATGGCGCCAATAGTTCTTTAGATCCTGTTTAATTAGAATATTTGGGCATCTTAAATAAGATTCCACCTCTTCTTGCTCAGGCTGAATAGACATGTTTGATAAAGGCTCATCTTCTTCTGCTTCTTTAATCAAACTGTCACAAGCATACCAGATACCCGAGAAAATCTCATTTTGATCTCTTCATGGCTCTACAGGATTAGAACTCTTGATATCGGTTGTTATATATCGGCGATGCCGATATATCGGTATCATTACATCCCTAAATTAAACAATGGAATTGTTAATAGACAATTAAACAATCGCGCAGGGTTTCGGTTTATTTTGATTCTTTTCTCTTACCGAACCAATGTGAAGACGGGCTAAGTGTTTTATTATTATGTAATTAAAAATGCTGCCACTAAGAAATTTTAGAAATATTGAATGAATCTTGTTAAATAGTTGAGCCGTTAACGTGGAATACGAGAAAGTAGATTTTTTCAGTCTTCTTGTCAAAATTTTAAAGTTAAAAATTGTAAGATTATGAATACTATGCTCGGAAAAAATGAGTATGGCTGATTTATTAAAATCACGTTAAAAATGTGTTTGCGAGCCATTTACTAATAAATATTTATACATTCAGAATATATTGGAACACGTGTTCATGCATATAATGACAAAATGCAACAATATTAGAATCTTTATAAACAAGTGTTCCGACATCCTCATAACACATTCATGTTTTATTGGTAGTTTTTAGGAAATCTGTCAATTCATTCATAATTTGAATAGTATATTTTATATCAGTAAATTCTCTTCATGTGGAAATATTTGAATATGTTATGGGACGAAAAGCAGTGATGAAAAGGATGAGGGAGATGAGGAAAAGTGTGGACACTTATTTACCTGATTATTCAAATCTGGTTGCTAAACATCCTTAAGCCATTTCTAGGCAAAGGACTATTTTGAATGGTAATGTCCTTACCGTAGTAATACAGAATATATATCTATCACCGAGGATATTCTGTGGCAGTAGAACTTTCGTGATTATCAACCGTTTAGATTTAGCTCACCACTTGTTTACTTCATTCATCATCATTATCAGAATAGATTTGAATTCCAAATTTATGATTTTATTTCACGTAACGACTAACGTCAGACAACACGTCCCATCCTTAATAGACTTATGTTATTTGTATTTGATTTTCTTTTTGGTAGTTTATCCAACAAATCTGAAACTGTTCATAACCCCCAAGCATTGTAAATTATGTAAATAATATATAACAGTTAACTTAACGTTGACCGCCTCTGTTAATCTACTTCAATAACTACGTCTGTATATGTTTAAGTAAGTAGATGTAGTTTGAAGCTATTGTCTAAATCGCACAACACAAAACTGGCGGTATGAAAATTATCCTGGTTTCAAAAACTATTTTGTTTGTTTCTTATTTGTGTTTTGTCTATTTATTGACTAAATTAATAAATTTCTTCGCATTGTAGAAAGCTTATTATTTATTTTTATTTTTTCATCAACTTTCCTTCTTTTATTGCTTTCAATAGTTATAATTGAATAAAATCACTTTACCTTATTATCATTATTTATACCCATATCCATGTTAGAATGGAAACCTAGGTAGTATTTCATAATTGCACTTTGTGTAGATACTTTATCGGAACTGTTTTTGTGTTGTTCTGTTATTCTCATTTTTTTTTTAAATTCATGTGTTTGAATTTCAATTTTGTTTTCTGGAATGAATGAATGAATACAAGAATACAAATCTTGGAACCGGAAATTAGCCCACTTCCCGACATTCGATCGAGATGAAACTCAGCAGATTGACTCGTTGTCGAGGTCAATGCTTTCTTTTTTTGGTGGCAATCACGTACACAGACGAGGACATATCTTTATTTCTCTGTAATCGGATGACATTACAGCAGTTAATTTACGAAATATATGTCGGTCCTACCCGATCGGCATTTCGCGAGGTTGATAGAATTGCCGACCATTTTTAAATTTTAAAAGTGATTTTAAAATAGATGTATTATAGTAAAAAAACTTAGTCTTTACGGGTTGATTTTTTGGGTTTCAGTTTAAAATGTCGTTATTGATCAATGAAATAACCACCCAATAACGACATTTTAAACTGAAACCCAAAAAATCAACCCGTAAAGACTAAGTTTTTTTAACTATAATACATCTATTTTAAAATCACTTTTAAAATTTAAAAATGGTCGGCAATTCTATCAACCTCGCGAAATGCCGATCGGGTAGGACCGACATATATTTCGTAAATTAACTGCTGTAATGTCATCCGATTACAGAGAAATAAAGATATGTCCTTTGTTTTATAAATACTGTTTATAACACTAATCCATAAATAGCCAATTATTTAAACATGTGTAGCTTTCTTATTACTTTTGTATGTCCCCACTAGTACATAAGGTATATTTAACTATCCATCAAAACATTCCACAACATTGCCTTCAACCCCTCTGTATTGCAATACGCTTTTTTTGTACAAGTTCTTTGTTTAAAAATAACCTAATGGGTGTTTTATTTTCGGCCCCGATTTAGGGATGCTTTATCATCCCGGGACTGCACGTTAAGTTTCCTGCTTTGGGGCGAAATGCAATAACCTTTTCATCCCCTAACATCCCCCACGCGACTATATCCCCTGTGTCGCCCTTTCCCTCCCTCGTTGCTGGATCGGCGCCCTTATGAAATACCTTCTGCCTAAAATGTCTGTTTTTATTGAATTACGTTTTGATTCTGCGTGGCTCCAACATGGCACCTCTAATCTTTTTTCGATTTTCTGTAGGAATTTTCCAAGTGTTAATTGGTGAGTTGAGAAGTGATGAACTAAAGTTCTTTAATTATTTTAGAATAATAATGATTGGATTATTTATATAGCGCCGTTTTCACCGTGAGAAAATCACCTCAAGGGCGCTTAATGGCTTAAGAGAATGTCTATCACTTCCTTTAACCATCTACTGGAATGAGTTTCAGAGAGCTTAACATATCAAATTACAAAATGGAGAGAGTGCATTTGTCCTGAAGAATGGCTATCGATATTTTAAAGTAAGAAAACAATAACAACTCAAATATTTTTTATTATGTGTTTATTAAACTAATACGCTCTTCCGTGCATCTCATTAAAGCTTTAAAATGTAAAAAAAGTAAACTTTCAAAAATTAAAATATAAATTTTGATATACAAAAGTTGTGTACACCAAGTGTTTTGTTTTTATTTAGTTAAAGATAAAATATTACTATACTCTTTCTTCGACCAGTGGTATTAAATTTTCGGGATTTATTTCCTTATCTATTATTGTAGTTTTGATTTATTTACTTAACAAAATAACCAAATACAAGCACGCAGCGTGCCTGCTTCCTTGCGACTGGGAGCGGGCGGGGAGGGGTGTAGGTGTGGCGGGGACTCTGCCGGAACGACTGGACGACAAGTGTGAACAGCTCCATACAACACTATGAGCGAGCGTGTTCCGACACGATTTGAAAACGGACGCGCGGCGCTGGCGATACATCCGACAAAAAATGTCGGATCCGTTTTCAAATCGTGTCGGACAAGTGTGAACAGCTCCATACATCCACTACAGCCACTAGGGCATCCGTTTTTAAAACGGGACCCGCCTCCGTTTTTAAAACGGGAGTGGGAACAGGCCATATGTATTAATATTCAGTTTTAGTTTCTTCGTTTTGAATTAGTGCTTACCTATGTGTATCAGACGTAATCGGGTGACACATAAGACTGTAAGGGGCCGGTGATCCCAATCTGTGGAGGCGGAAGGCGTCGTCCTTCAGTGGCGTGGAGGGGTAGAACGGGGCCGTCTCTGAAGCCGCTGTAGAGCTGGTCCGAATGCTGTTTTCTTGTTCTTGAGCTGATTCCGAGTCTGGTCCGAAGGGGTAGGCAAGTCCGTGGTCCAGGGCGAGGCGGGGGTCAGAGTGAAAGAAGGCGAGTAGAAGCAGAAGTCGGAGCGAGGTAGAGGGCAGAGCAGAGAGAGAGGTGTTGAGCTGGTGGAGGTTGCTGGCTAACTGCCTTTCCAAGGGACTATTTCCCGTTTTATAGGCCATCGGTGGCAGGCGCTGGCCGAACGACGCTCACACGGGCCAACTTTCTCTTTGATTCCAGGAATCGAAGCCCGTGTTTGTGACGCGCGCGCGGCCCGCCGCCTGTGTGATTACCGCCTCTCGGCCGGTAATTTTGGGCTCGTGGCCGAACGTGACCACGGCCTCTCTTTGTTCAGTATGTTTCTCTGTCCGTGTCCCCTAGCCAAGCTCCGACGTTTCATTTATTGTTTACTTTTACATGGCTTTCACATTTTCATTTACATGGTTCAGACATACATTTTATACATTTCTTTCATTTTATACAATTTAGGATTAGACAGATTGGCGTAGATTATAGATTGGCGACCGTGGCCGAGCCCGGAGCAGTACGTCCGTAACACTCCCCCCGTGGAGCTCGGCTACACCCTTTTTCGGGAGGCTTGCTGCGACTTGCGGGCGCGGTGTGGTCCCTGGCGTCCGGTCCCTCTGGCGAGTGTGTCTCGGTGGCGAGTTCGGTGGGGCGGCGTCGGGACAGGTCCCCGGCGGCATGTTCCCCGGCGGCATGGTCCCCGGCGGCACGGTCCCCGGTGGCATGGTCGGTCCCCGGTGGCGTGGTCCCGGGCGTCGGCAGCGAGGCCGGTGGGGCGGCGTTCGGACAAGCCATCCTCAGCGTTGTCCCGGCGTCGGCGTCGCGCCGGGTGCTCCCATGCGTTATCCAACCGAGGGCTGTCCGGGACGTCATTTGGCCGCTCTCTTCCTTCCGCACCTCCCGCGACACGATAAGCGGCGCGTTATCTTGGCCGATCAGCAGCCTCGGCTTTACTTGCCGGCGGCCGACCACTGTTTGCCGCGGGAGGTCTAGGTTTGTTACGGTGTGGGCCGTCACCGTGTACGCGTCTCCGTCGCCGCAAACCGACAGTCTCACCCGCCGGGACGTAGCATCGGATGAGCACATCCCATTAGCGCCCCGAATTCGCAGGCCGCGTACCGGACCCTCGGCTCCGATGATGTCTGCAACATCTGCCTCGACTAGGGTTATTGCAGAGCCCTCGTCAAGCAGCGCGTGCACGGTCGCTCGGCCCCCGGGGCCGCACAATGTCACGGGAATCACTTTCATCAGCACTTGTCCCTCACTTTCCCACGTGTTCATGACTGTGTGCGTCTCGCGGTCACGAGTGTATGCGTCATCGTGCAGCAAGCGATGATGCGGGGCCCGGCACGTCCCCACTCCGCAGTTGGTCCGGTACTCGCACCGTTTCGTCTGGTGCACACCGTCCAGACACTTAAAACACAACCGTGCACTTTTTACAAGCTCCCAACGCGCACTGATTGTCTCTTCGGCGAATCGGGGACACTTGTAGAGTTTGTGCGAATCGTCTTTGCACAGTGTGCACCAAACTTCACTGCGGGGTTCCGGGCGCTCGTCGGTCACGTACACGTTTTCACGATACGGGCGGGCGGCCCGCTGTTGTTCGGCCGAGCTGCTCGGCCGCGCTGCTCGGCCATTGTCGGTGAGGCCCGACCGCGGCACCGCGTTGGTCAGCCGCTTCAGGAACGCGGCAAGCTGCACCACGGTGGCCGCGTGCGTCTGGTCGGCCACCTTACCCAGCCACAAGAGGCGTAGGGCTAACGGCATCTTCGAGGCGATTTCGCTGAGGAGGGCCGGGTTGGAGAGGTAATCACCCCGCAGATTCCCCAGCGAAGCCACAATGTTCTGCACCGTGCCCGAGAACTCCACCAGAGCCTCGGTCGATGCGTCCTCTTGTAGTCGGGTCAGCCGCTTTATCCGGTCGAACATGACCGCCGCGACAGAGTGCGCGCCGCCAAAGCGGTGCTCCAGTACATCCATAATTTCCGGCACCTGCGCCGGGTCCAGGAGGAGAGGGCTGACGGCTTCTCGTGCCTTTCCCTTCAGGGCACGCTGCAGCCGCATCAGGTTCTCGGCCGCCGTCATCCCGCAGGTGGCCGTCGACTGGAGGAATTGCGCCTTCCAGGCTTGCCACTCTATGGCGTCGCCAGCGTAGGGCGGCAAGTCCTTTGCGCTGGACTGCCGGGCGATCCGCTCATCTTCGGGATGGTAGCGAGGTGTGCCACCGGCCTGGGACTGCCGGAGGGCGTCGGCGAACATGGCCGTCACCTGGGCGAGAGGGACACTCCCTTGATGCACCCAGTCTCGTGTCTGCCTCGCTGCCTCATCCGTTCGGTTGCAGGCCCCGTATCCGTCAGCGGGGGGCTGCGATGGTGAGTTTCCGCTCGGGGCAAATGCTGGGAACTGGGCGGGCCCGCGGGTAACACCGGGATAGCCGTACTGCGGCTCTGGTCCACCTCGCAGCGTCGCGGCGCCTGGGGAAGCGCCGTCCGTGAGTGGATCCGCAGCATGGTTTCTCTCCGTCCCGGTGTGAGCCCTCACGGCGCGGCGTGAGCTCCCGAAAACATCGCTAGGCTGGGCTGTAGTTTGTGACACAGTGGGCTCTCCCCCCACTGTGTACGTAAGGCTGTGACCGGGGCCGCTAGAGGGCGCCGCAGTCTGTGGCAGGCCCATCCGTGGGCCAGTGGTTTGCGCCTCCGCTGCGTACCCCTGACTAGGTACGCCCGGGGGCGCCGGCGTCGGCGTCGGTTGGTAATCCAGCCGCGGCGCAGTGGTGTGCGTCTCCGCTGCGTAGTCCGGGTATCGCCCGAAGCCGCTAGATGGCGCCGCCGTCGGTGGGTCGCCCGTGGAGCTGTGGCGTGCGTCTCCGCTGCGTACCTCTGCGTAGGTACGCCCGAGGGCGCCGGCGTCGGCGTCGGTCCGTAACCCAGCCGCGGCGCAGTGGTGTGCGGAAAAGTGGGCTCTCCCCCCACTGTGTACGCAAGGCTATGACTGGGGCCGCTCGGGGGCGCCGCAGTCTGTGGAAGGCCCACCCGTAAGCCAGTGGTGTGCGCCTCGGGTGCGTAGCCCCAGCTTTGCCCGGGGCCGCTAGGTGGCTGGCTTTCGGGATATGCTCCGTCGGGTTGCCAAGCTGCAGGTGAAGCGGTCCGCGTGAGGTCTTTCAGCGTGGCGACAAGCTCTGCAATCTGTCGGGCGTGGTCGTCCTGCAGCTTCTGGGTGCGCCGCCTCTCAGCTCTTGGCTCGAGCTGCGCCTGCCGGAGCGTGTCCTCGCTGGAAGCCTCGCTTCTTGACGAGACGTCGGCCGCGGCAGGGGGCGTCTGTGGTGGTGATGCGCCAGAGGGACCAGGCAGTAGGTCCGCTTGGGGATCAGAGGGGGCCAGGGGGGCGGTTGGCCGGAGTCCGGGGGGCGCGGCTGTGGCCGCCCCGGTTGGTGTGGGATCATCGCTTCCCTGCGATGAATCCCCGTCAGCGCTGTTCTTCCCAGAGCGCAGTGAAGGTGACATCTCTTCCACAGAAAGATCCGGCGGCGAAGGACCACTTATGTATCAGACGTAATCGGGTGACACATAAGACTGTAAGGGGCCGGTGATCCCAATCTGTGGAGGCGGAAGGCGTCGTCCTTCAGTGGCGTGGAGGGGTAGAACGGGGCCGTCTCTGAAGCCGCTGTAGAGCTGGTCCGAATGCTGTTTTCTTGTTCTTGAGCTGATTCCGAGTCTGGTCCGAAGGGGTAGGCAAGTCCGTGGTCCAGGGTGAGGCGGGGGTCAGAGTGAAAGAAGGCGAGTAGAAGCAGAAGTCGGAGCGAGGTAGAGGGCAGAGCAGAGAGAGAGGTGTTGAGCTGGTGGAGGTTGCTGGCTAACTGCCTTTCCAAGGGACTATTTCCCGTTTTATAGGCCATCGGTGGCAGGCGCTGGCCGAACGACGCTCACACGGGCCAACTTTCTCTTTGATTCCAGGAATCGAAGCCCGTGTTTGTGACGCGCGCGCGGCCCGCCGCCTGTGTGATTACCGCCTCTCGGCCGGTAATTTTGGGCTCGTGGCCGAACGTGACCACGGCCTCTCTTTGTTCAGTATGTTTCTCTGTCCGTGTCCCCTAGCCAAGCTCCGACGTTTCATTTATTGTTTACTTTTACATGGCTTTCACATTTTCATTTACATGGTTCAGACATACATTTTATACATTTCTTTCATTTTATACAATTTAGGATTAGACAGATTGGCGTAGATTATAGATTGGCGACCGTGGCCGAGCCCGGAGCAGTACGTCCGTAACACTATGTAATTCAAAAGCTATAATATATAACCGAAGTAATAAATAATGATATGTCATAAACGAATATGTCACGCACTATTTCGCCTTTATTTGTAAGGAAATATTGACATTAAATTGTGATGCATCAATTTCCTTTGAATAATAAATTGTGTAAACGCTAAACTCTTACATTTTCCCTTTCATTTATCGTTGTACTCTCTGTACACAAATAATAATAAAGCTTTATCGGTACCTGTAGGTTACCGGTTACGAATTGTTTATTTAACGCCTTTTACCGCTAAACCGATTTAACGGTATTGAAATCCCTGGTAATAGAGGCTAGCAGTGCACAGTGGAGTTCTGATACCAACCCTGATGGTGTTTGCTAGTTACTGTTCCGCCCGATATTCAAATGCTATTTTACAAACGTATACCTATATGTAAATGTATTGCTATTTCTTGGTAGATTTTTTATGGTCGACCTTTCTCACATGAGAACGGTTCGTTTCTACGATTTGTTCTTGATTTCAACATCTCGGCTGTGGAACGATACCAACGGTTTGTACGCTTCATGTTCCATGGAAATCCTTCACAGTACCTGAAGTCAAAATCTGAAACTGTTCACAGTCAGTCCGTGACATTATAAATAACTTTATATTTGTAAATGTAAATTTCAGGTTAAGTAACTTTACGTAAGTATGTTTTTGTATCTGTTTGTACATAATAAGATAAATCCTCGTCATTAAAAAAATTACGCAGGCCCCTGAGGTCTTCTCCTACTCCACAGTGCTTGCTACTGGCCTTGTATGCAGATAGCATTGTTAACATGCTTCTGTAGTGCCAGTGCAGACATTATCTATCCACGGTGCATGTGCAATTTTTAGATGCTTTTTTGACATTTGCATTTAGCTCGTGAGGATAGTCTTTACGGCCGGAGTCAAGTTCACAGGTTCACATCGCAGCATAATAACATTCTCTGATGTTGACATTGCGATTATAGTTATATTTAGTAATGATAAATAATTGATAATAAATAAAATTTGTTACATTATCAATAAATTTTTTTCGAAATATATTAAATTCGTATTTGGTTATATTTTCTTTCTTTATTTTCTTTCATCTCTTTTTTTTATTTTATGTATACATTATTCGTAATAAAGTATGTATTTTATTTGTGCTATATATCTTTTTAACTGAATTTTTTTTTAATTGGATTGTTCTCTCTCGTATGAACAATCTGTAAAAACCAGTAACTGGTAAATAGATAATTAAACGGCTCGTTAATGTCATTGTCGTTGTGATTTCAAGATAATTTTATAAAAAAGTTATTTCTTATTAAGTTTTGACAGTACAGGGTGTCCGGGGATAAAATGCACAGAATCCAATGCAACTTCTGGATGTGATTCTACTTGATGATAGAAGTAAAAAAAAATAATAACTTTTTCGGAATTTCGTCGTTTTATTCCCATACAAAAATATTTTTCCTTAGAAAATACAAATCGATAGAAAAATTTCAACTTTTGTACCTGAAAAATACCTAAAATCGTTGATATCTCAAAAAAGGTAATTTATCTTTTTTTCTTGTACTATCATGTAGAATCAATCACCTCCCGAAATTTGTGCTCTTTACCCCCGGACACTCTGTAGGAAAAAATAAATATTTTGATTCATTTATAATTTGAAAGCATTGAAATGAAATTTTGAAGTATATATAGCTCATGATTGAAGGAATATTTTGAGCAAAAAATTTTCAATTTAAAGTGGAAACACGAAAAGCTTGACAAATTTTGATGACAGTAGATCTCAGTTTGTGTTTAGCAGCACACAAATATTTTGTTTAGATTTCGTTTGCACGATTATGTATTTTAAACACGTTAATCGTTTTAAATAGATATATTAATGACAGTTTATGTAATTATTAAATCCTTTTATTTCGACTCGAAAACATACAATACGTACCTATAATAGGACTATAATAAAGTACCTTCTCAGAATTTAAGCGTAAAAAAATTACTTTGAAACTTGAAAAAAACTTGTTCTCAGGAGCACAGATTGTAGGTAGGCTCTTAGTTATTTCATTTTAAGAGTTTTTTGTTTGTCGTGATTTTCAATTGGATCTAATCTTCTTTTCACGCAAGGATCTGATAAGAAGCTTTACTATTTTTGATACAAATAATGCCTATTTTGTCTATAGTTAATCTGTAAATAAAGACGTTAAGTGTGTGACCTCTATTTTTACAAATAATAATATTTCCACGTTGAAATGAAATGCGGTCTCGACGATATTATCCCGCCACTGTCTTCTGAACTTTTGTCTGTTACTCGTGTCCTTTATGAGAAAGAGGGAGAGTTTACAACGGAGCTATCAGCGGTACGCCTTAACGTACTGGATGCGAGTACTTCGCTTTACTCCAGACATTCCCGATAACTCTGATTCGTGTGACCTCGTTAACGGAGAGCTTTTACGATGCTGGAAAGTGAGCTTTATTCGGAGAAAGTTAATAAATGATACCCTCATCGGGATCGCTTAAACGGCACACCAATCCGCCCTGCTTTTAGCGAAATAACAAAAATAGTCGGAGAGATATTATTGACAGTGACAAATTTACGTGGAAAACATCTAAGTAACTTAATTTTTTATGGCCGTTTGATTTGGATTAGTCTTGAATTGAATGTGTCTTAGCCAAATTTTTGTGCACGGCTGCTTCACTTACATCGTTAAGATCCTGGCTTTATTTTAGGGTATTGTCTCACGAGATATTGAAAGAAGGGTAAATGCTGGTAATCCCTGAGGCGTATGTGTGGTAAAACCATGTTTGATCGTGATGAGTAAGATTAAGAAAGGGACGCTTAGATGGTTTGGGCATGTAGAGCGAATGAGCGAAGATAGGAGTGTAAGGAGAATATATGATGCAAATGCGAATGGTAGCAGAAGTCGGGGACGCCCGAGGAAGACATGCCACGATCAAGTGAATCGGATACTCGAGTCGGGCCATGTCAAGAGTCAGAATAATAGAGGAGTATGTATGAGACGATGTATGAATGTGAATGAGGCAAGAAGTGTGTGCCAAGACCCAGTTGTTTGGCGGTCCGTCCTCTCTGCCTACCCCTGCGGGGAAACGGCGTGATGGTTAGATATTTAGTTAGTCTCACGTGTCTCAGCTGGACTCTAGACCCATCGCCTCGCACCGCTCCAGGAGGGATAAATTCATACGTCCGTTATCCTGGACACAACTGACCCACATAACTTCCTTTCCTTTCTTTCCTTAAAAACACAATATCATACCTAAAAAATGACTGAGCCCCATAAGGAAATTGTTTTCCTCTGGGCCTCCTTTGTAGAGTTAACCTAAATAAAATAAATAAGATTTCGTTATTCACTTTTTCAAACCATTGTGTGCCAATGGTTTCTTTATAATTTTTTTAATCAAAGACTGGCTGTCTTTCAGTTTTCAGCCATTTTATGTGTTGTTACTGTTGTCCTATGGGCAGAAACATGGCTTGTATAATACGTGCAACTAAAAATTGCTAAGTCCCATTGACAATAATTCACCCCTAGAATCGTGGAGTTTTTTTCCGTGTTACAGTAACAAAACGTACCGTTCGTGTATTTAATCATACTTGTCAGCACCACACCCACTGTATAATATCCTCTTTAGCTACGGTTTCATTAGAAAGTAATGTGCGGGTAATGGCACATAATATTTAATAAGCTAGACTCGACCGCGTGAAAAGATCTGCCACCTACTAATACGTTTTCTTCCTAGAATTTTTTCAGCGTTGTTAATAGTGTATTTGTTTTAATACCGCAGGATTCTACACACGCTACTCCTACATTCTATATTTTCATGCCAGTTAATTAGGTTAATTTTGTTTTTTTTTTTATTTCACAAAACCATGAAAATGTGGAAACACAAAACTTGACATATAGAACATAGGTGAAGTCTGACAGATGCCTGTGATGTTTTTTTTTCAAAATCTAATGTCTGCAAAATTTCTAGTCTTCGTCTGTGTCCAAGATGTGCTATTGATAAGAAAGTAAAATAATAATCAACATTCACTGGACAATTCAATATGACGTAAATATTGTATGCGAATCAGCTTGTGGTTTTATTGTGGACTGTAATCAATATTTGACACAACTATTGGGGCAGTTGTGGTTAACAGGTAGAATTAGAAAATGATGCTGACTTACCATAAAGTCTTTTCGATCGATGTTATGGCCTTAAGGGACAATGTTGGTTGTCACTGTACAAGCCTCCGTAATAGATTCGAATCAAACGCAGTAAAGGAAAGTGTTCACTGCACCGGTTCTTAACAGACTGGTAATGTATAAATATTTTTTTGCAATGTCACTGAATGTACACACTGTCAGACAGGGACAAGTAATTGGGCAACACGTAATTGGGTGGAGAATGCAGTAACATAATATGTAAGGGAGACGAAAATAGTTGCATCAACATTCTCTTTAAATGAAGACAGAGCAGAGTCCCGAGTTGTCCAGGCTCTTGAGTCAAGAGGTTGCTGGTTCAATTCCCGATGTTTCATTACAATTCATTTCATTTACATACAATGTATCATATTGAATTGTAAAATGGGGGCCTCAGCACGGGTAACCACCCAGCGAGGCTCACATTACCAAATAATATTTTATAAAAAAAATGTGCTTTTAATGTATCAATATTTTTTTAAAATATCTGTGTAGTGTGATCAGATTTGAATAGCCAAACATCTTCTTCTTTCTATTCTCCTTCTTCCCTACCTCACTCAACCTCACAGGCTCCGAGATGTTGGGACCCTTGTGCGGTTCAAAATAAGGTCAAATGCTGCGTTGCCGATGTATTTAGCACCCAAGCACACGTCTCAATATTCATTCTGACAACAGAGTATTATTTATCAATCAATATAAGAGCCCACTTTCTTCTCGCGCTATTGATTAACGACCCAGAATTCTCCGCCCACTGAGTTTTCGTGGGCGGAATAGGCCAGTATCACCCATAGCCATAGCTATTAGCTAGCTATAGCTACCTATTGAATAATCACCGAGAAGAGCGTCCACAGAACTTGGATAATTATAGAAGTGTACGGATTCCCCGACGTAATTTTATTAATGCTACAGTTTCGAAGGCCTCACACACTGCTTAACCCTTTTTCCAGTCTCTAGGATGTATTGGGGACGGTCTAGAGTTAAATTGTGATAAATAATCTGTGGATTGCGAGGCAAACCTTGAATAGTCTTTGAATATGTACTAATTAATTGATAAATACTAATAAACCATTTTTTTATTTATTTAGGTACAATATCTTACATTTCTTAGTACAGTTTAGTAATTTTGGCCTCACTGGGTGACTCACATTTTAAAATACAAAAACATATTCATAATGCATTTAAGGAAAATATATAAAATGTTGGTGAAGAAAAAAAAACATAAGATTAAGAAAAATTTAAACTAAAAATATAGATTTAAAATCAAAGTGAAATTAATTTTAAATGAAATAAAGTAAAAAATCGGTATATTTATATTATATGTTGCGTGTGTTTGTGAGTGATGTGTGTTTTATATTGGTTTTGTGTGTTACGTGTAGGTTTTATTATTTTATGTTGTGAAATTTTGGTAATATTGTCTTTTTTGTTCTTTAATCTATTTTGTAATTTTGCGTATGAATTTATTTTGTTATAGCATGGTATTGATAGTGTCTTTATCCAAAGCTTGTATTTACCGTCGGAGTTTTTATGGTACGCTTCTCTAACTGGTCTGTTAATGATATTTTGTGTATGTTGAACTTTGTTTTTTTGGTCAAAAATGTAGTTTAGTAGTGTTTTAAAGCATAATTGGCGTATATGTAGTACGTCACAACTGTTGAATATTTGATTTGTATCAGTCAGTCTATGTTTTATTAGTATTAGCTTTAAGATCGTTTTCTTTGCGATTTCTAATGAATCGATAGTCAAGTTTGAACCATTGATATATAGACAGCGTAATACACAATAAGTACTTAATTTTTAGTGTTCATCAAGATAATAACCTATGCGAGGTATTTGCAGAAATGTATTTTATTATTATTTATTTTATTTTACGCCCAGCTTCTCTTTTTACGTAGATTATAAGAACAAAATATACCTAGTGAGCTATCGAAAATTATACATAAATAGTTTTTAAAGCATGAAATAACATTAAACTGATGAACTAAATATGAAAAATATTAGTAAAATATGCAACAGTAACATTAAATAAAATAGATGCCAGAACAATACTACACGCAATTCGCTAAAACTGCATTACCAATGCTACTATAATTTGTAGGATTCAACAAAGTGCTGGTATAGATTACGCTTAGTTCTATAAATGGCGTTAGTAAATATATCGATAGTACCCCCAAACTTGTTGCCTAGATCATGTTTAATCCCGGCGCGCACTGGTAAATTTTATTTGATGAATTTGTGTTGTTTCGTAATTTATTTATTAAAAATAATAAATAGTATACTTGTCCCCTTCCCCATATCCCTCCCCTCCTCCCTACCATAGTCTGACTGGCTCCAGACGGTTCGGAGCAGTTGGGACTCTTGTGCGGTATTCACATTAAAAAATATATATCCTATTTGTGTCTGATAGTTGGTTGTGTATTGCAGAATGTATGTATGGTATGTATGTATTGCAGAATGGTATGTATTGAAGAAAAATCTCTCATTTTTTCTTGTGTTCCTAGTCGGTATACATAGAATTTTATAGTGGCGACGATGGAAGGGCTGTCAATTAAGTTGATAATAACTCTGTGTAATACAACCAGGTCTGACATAATTCTCCTGTCAGACCGCGACAAATTTCGTTGAACAGAAGTTTATACTTTAATTTGTTATGAATTTTTAATTTTCTTACTGTGGCTGATACGAGACTTAGAGCCAGATATCACGATTTGTTTGCATAAAATCGTCGCTAAAACGGGAAATTTCTCTTTTTGTTGTCTGTTAAATTAAAGAGAGTTCTCATAATTTATATTTTATTATTTGTTTTTAAAAAAAAAATACAAATTCTGCAAAGTTTGCTCTTCGGAAATGATTGAATTATAAAAATGGTGCAACGACGTTTGTAATTTGATCATCTTCTAAAAATGCTTATTTATCTATTTCATAATATGCTTAATTTTATGATTTCGCAAAATATCAGTGTTTGTTCCATAGCTGGTTTGTGTGCATCTGGTCGTTTCTAGACGATTTAAATATATTATATTCAACTCCATAAGTTAAAAGAAAAATCAGGCAGGTGCTTACAATAGACGTAACATTTTGTTTTCGTGCGGTTTTCATCTTGATGCAGAAGCTACGATGCACGCGAGTTAGAACTACTTTGATACAAAAATAAGGATTGCGAAAATACTAAGGTGTTATTATTATCTTTATTTTTACATTGTATTTACATAAACAATTTTTATTTTTTATTTCCACAAGGAAGCATACTAGGGCCCGTTCTTTTTACTATTTACATAAATGAACTTTGCAGCATGAAAATAGATGGTGAAATAGTTAGCTATGCTGATGACACAGTTTTACTTTTCAAATCTAAGGATTGGAATAATGTATATAACATAGCGAATTTGGGAATCTCGCAAGTCAAAACATGGCTAGACTCAAACATACTTACACTTAACATATCAAAGACAAAATTCACAACATACAGTATAAATAGCACGGGACAGCCAAAAAACAATACAAACACCATAAAAATACACGAATGTTTAAACACCAACATCTGCGATTGCCCTCCTCTAGAAAAAACAGATCAAATAAAGTATCTAGGAATCGTAATTGACCATAACCTTAGATGGATACCTCACATCAAACAAATCACAAATAAACTTCTCAAAACAATACACATTTTCCTTAACATAAGAAACATATATAAAATAAAACAATTGAAAACAATATATTTTGCACTCTGCCAATCAATAATAGAATATGGAATTATTGCTTGGGGAGGAGCAACAAACTCGGCTATCAATTACATAGAAACCGCACAGAAAACGATCTTAAAGGTAATACTAAAAAAACATAGACTGACCGATACAGACCAAATATTCAACAGCTGTGACGTACTAGATATACGCCAATTATACATTAAAACACTACTAAACTACATTTTTAACAAAAAAAATAAATTTCAACACACACAAAATAACACTAACAGACCAGTTAGACAAGCGTACAAAGAAAACATTAAAACTCCAACAGTAAATTCAACCTTTGGACAAAGACACTACCAATACCATGCAATAAAAGCTTTCAACAGTCTAAAAATTGAAATTAAAATTGAGGATAGTAAAAATAAATTCACACACAAAATTACAAAATGGATTAAACAACAAAAAAGACAATATTACCAAAATGTCATAGCATAAAATAAAAATAAAACCTACACGTAACACACAAAACCAACATAAACACACATCACTCACAAACACACAAGATTATTTTCATTGTATTATTTTTTAATTTTAAATGTATTATTATGTATTTTTATTTTTAATTTTAAATTTATTATTTTCTTTTCAAATTTACTATCTTAGATTTTCATATTATAAAATGAAGGCCTCAGCACGGGCAAGCCACCCAGTGAGGCCTACATTACTGGTAAAACATAAATTGTAACAAAATAATGTACCAAATAAAAAAAAAAAAAAAAAACGCCATACAAATCTACCCCGTTCAACAAAATATGCCCTTTTACAATTTCCTCAAAAAGTCGTGCCAATTTCTCAGCCGATATTCGATAATATGTTATTTTATTTATTTTTTATTTGAGTATATTTACGAAACATTGTTATTGTTATTCAAGATGTCTCTGGCCTTCTATTTGGGTTAACTGATGATCGCTCAAGAGTGATGCAATAGTGTAAGGAGATACGACTCCTGCTATAACTGTTAGCAGGGCTTGAATTCCCACATGATGCAACAACACCCAAAATTTAAAGAATCCGAGCCTTGGGACATCATTTATAAACACGAAAACGTATAATTTATGATTTTCAATTAAGCTAACAACCCAGAACACACCGTTTTAAATTCTAATAGCTTTGACATCAAACAACAAACATTTCCAGGAAAACATTTTAGAGTTTCAAAATATTTATTTCATTTTATTTTCTTTCTGAACGCTCTGGTCGTGTTAGTTTTAGCTTCCTGAGTTGGTGTGGCTCTATTTATAAGCCTCCAACTTTGTTAATGGTTCTTTATCATCTCAAAGGTCATGTCGTTATTATATTACCGTTGGGAGCCCTTCAAGGATAACCGGACTAACCAGTTTGACAATAGTTCTGAAATACATTTCCCTAACCACGTGTCATACCATCCTCGTACCTTCATTACTTTTGGCATACCTTGATAATTATAGTAACTAAAGCCATATTTAACAATGGTGTGATTCTAACTGTGCGTAGGAACGTGAACCCTTTTATCCGCTCAAAAATATGCTTTTTAGGGGTACGCAGACATCGTGTTGTTACCCCTTTATGAATCCCTGGGGGCTTTTGTAATTGGGGAAGGATTACAATAAATCATATCGTGTTTCATGCCTTGTATCCCATCTGATCCTCCAATATAATCCAATGCTTAAAGAAGGTGGACTATAATATTACTAGCTGACGTTTACCCGGCGTTGCTCGGGGACTTGTGAATGGTTTGGTGTAAATTTTTGATGTTGTGAATTCTAGTGTATCTGACAACTGGGTGCATTTTTAAGGAGAACACAATATAATTTTATTGTAATAAGTATTTGTTTCACTTGATCGTGGCATGTCTTCCACGGAAGTCCTCTACTTCTTCAACCATTCACTTACGAGTCGTACATTCTCATTACACCTCTTTCTTCGTTCATCACTTTACCACAAATTTCATTGATTCATGTTTTCCTCGCTCGTCCGTGACTTTTTATACCTTTCACATCACTTAGTATCATGAAATCCACATTGTTACTGTTAAAAAAACCACATTATGTCGACATGAACTCGACTCCATATCTCAATACAGTTCAGAGGCAATGCGTTAAGTTTTCTTCGGACATCCTCGACTTATTCTACCATTCAAACCACTCTTGGCACTAACAAGAACAAACTTACAAATTTTTATCGCAATTGGATGAATGGTATAGGAACGTGTATGGGACAAAAAGGGAAACAATCTTTTTTTATATATATAGATCTCTGGCATTTTTCTCGATGATTTCGCTTATCTTTTTCTGTTTACATAAATTATTAAAAATGATTCTAGTCGTGTGGGCTTATGGAACATAAAATCAAGTCAATAGTAAACCATTATTTTACCCAGCGACAAAATGGTTTAGAGACGTAAATAATTCCGTATATTTTCATCGCTTTTAAAGAGTTTATAGCCTGCCAAAGATGTGTTACTTTTTCGACATCCTAAACTCCGAATGATTTCTTTCGCTAGGAGTCTGCGCCATAAACCAAGATCGATGTAAGATATTGCTTTATTACAATTTTATGTCTACTTTCTTCTCCTAAAAGCCTTTCTTTGCTGATAAATTTCCTTATCCGAGAACATCTTGGCCGCATAAAACTGTCATCAAAACGCCTCATTTCTTATAGCTTTAGTCACAATGTTTTATTATTTTCTCAACCGTTGTACTCGTAACAAGAGATTCTCCAATTTTTTTATTATTTTCCCAGTGTATGCTAGTTACAGTTTCATTTACAAAAGATCGTAAACAGTAATTTGTTACCTAGGTTTTTACGAGTTGTTAATAGCGTATTTTTATATCTATGTCATATTGTACGATAAATAGTTAATCTGTTACATATGAACACATCTCTCGTTAAAAGCATTCTAGAATATTACTCTACAAGTAGGTCACCTATCTTTAATAATCTAATTAATATCATCGAAAGAGTCCAACGCAAAATTTTGAGGTGTATTAATTTTAGACTTAGAATTCCTTAAGAATCAGATGAACCTTTATTACATTCCATGAAATTGTTGAAGTTAAATGACATTAGAAAGTTTTGTATATAAAATTGTAGATTATCAGTTGAAGCCCTGATGTATATTAATGTTGATTCACTTTCATGTTTCTGTCATTAGATTAAGGTTCCCACAAAAATGAAATGCACAAGACAAGATTCTAATATCTTATAGTAAGTTAAGAGCTACAAAAAACTACGAAGTATTCTTATGAAAATATCAACGAATTTAATAGTTTTTTTTTAATTATTGAAGACAATATTAGCGATTCTCAAAGGATTATTTTGAAACAGAAAAATAGAAAAATATACGGTCACATCTACAAAAAAACCCAGGACCCTCGCCTTGCCGGGACGCCCCGCTCTACCAACTGAGCTAATGGGACCTTATCTCATTCGGTCATATTTAACTGTATCATCCTTCGAATAAGAACTACCAACATTTTCTCCGTTTCTCATCGAACATTTTTATTGGCTGCTATCTTTATGTATGATAGCAAGATGTTTCCCGGCAAGACGAGGGTCCTGGGTTCAAGTCCTAGATGTGAGTCACTAATATTGTCTTCAATAATTAAATATTACAATTTGAGGTTTTACTCATTAATGTTATTCCACAAAATACATATTAGTACTTTTTTTAACCTTAAATTTAAAATCAGATAATTATTGTAACAATCAACTATGGTTTCGGGCTACAATTCTGTTATAAATAGACTAAACACTAGTAACTCGTATGCAATGTTAGCAGATATTTTTATTATGCTCTGTACTGATTAAACATTTTAGTAGTGCATATTTTAACGAGATCACTGCATAAAATGTTTTTTGTTTTTGTTTCTTCTTTATTTCTTTTAATAACTTTGTACTAATGTGTATTCTTTTTTCTTGTTGTCTTATATAATCTTATAATTTTTCCATATTGTACTATGACTGTCAATTACTTTCATGTATGTAAATGGCATTTGTTAATTCTAAATAAATAAATAAAATGCCACTCGTCAAGGGTTGATAATGTTGTCTAATCCTGGGTAGACCAAATGAATGTGACCTGTCCATTATCCCGCCACTGTCTGCGTCACTAGCTGTTAAGTTTGATACTCGCATTTCCGGCACACACAGTCGCAGTTTCCAGTAGGATTAGTGTAATGCAGGCACATAGTTATTCAAACACACACACCCAATCTCACTCACACATACACAAAGCTCTTCTCGTGAATTTATCATGTGCTCTATCAAAAGGTTAACGTTTTCTCACACTGAAGAATATACACCGACTAGTTTCTTATATTAACGTAGCTTATTTATACTGTTGTTCATTGCTCAAAAAGTTAAAGCCGACGGAATCTTTCTGTTGAAATTTTCGTATATTATAATATTTAGGGTGCACTCATTTCACGCCTACTTTCCCTTTGCTTAGCCAGCTTCTTGGACAGGACACGACACTCAATCAACGTCATCCATGGCTGCATCTGAGTCTCTAAGTTCCTTAGGGGCAATTCCGGCTGTACTTAATGATAAGTAATTTTCCTTAATCTTAAAAATTAACGTCATGTTCCCGAAAAAATCTTTATTTCCAAGGTTAAGGACAATTCAATTAACATGGTTAATAACTCTAAGGTTAAGGACAACTTATTATCCTTAAGAAGAACCGGAGTCTCCCCCTGGATGCAGATGATTCGACGTCCACCTTGACGCACGATCGTTTAATTTACCCATACATAGTGCACAACTCCTGACCCCTTACACATCGCAAGTGCGCCCCACTGCTGCATTTAGCAGCCAACTTTGGTATGGAACTCCAAAAAACCTGAAAAAACCCTTGACTCTGGGCAGAAATACAGGCGGGTCCGTTTGATAGATTCCCCTGTCTTAACAGACGGAATTTGCAATCTTTAGAGCACCCCCGTCAGCTGTCCTTGTTCTACCGGTATTACAATGGAAGATGCTTCGAGAAACTAGCGTAAATTAACCCTTTGGCACTAGCAAATGGTCGGGAAATACGCCAAACTCGCGCTGCAAGAACAGGCCGCTTCTACGGCTCGTTCTTGAGTTCAACAGCTCGGCTGTGGAACGATTTTCCGGCCTCTTTGTTTCCTCCATCCTACAACATGAGTCTATTCAAGACCCATGTTCACTTTCGCTTCTCATAAAGACCATCCACACAGCATCCCCAAACTATAAATCATCACTATAAAAATGTGATTAGGTCGGTACTCTTTTTGTCCAAACATACCTTTTTAATTGTAAGGAAGTACCTTACCACGCGTACATAGACGCGATGGGTACAACGCACTGTGTACATTTGTAATAAGCCGGTATTACTATCAGTCGTGCGTACTATATGATTCGGTATTACTTTTGCAGTCAAGTTCACCGCAACACGCGTAGGCTGCTCCCAAAATACGCAACAGTGGGGAAGGCTTGCGCGCGTGTTGTATTCCGATTGAATATACACGGGAGGTGGAGAACGGGGACTTGGCCTAGTGGCAGAAGGGAATAACTAATATTTTATGTGTTTTTACAAAGATTAAACTCTTATTTTAAGTTGAATCTAAACATAAAATCACTGAAAGCATGACTTAAACCGATTTGAAATAATCCTGATGTCGCTTTTCGAGTCTTAAGTCCAGACAGGCCAATGAAATGAATTATTTGTTTAAGAAAGAATTTCAGATTTAAAAAAAATGTTTAATCATTAGATCTAGAAGTGAGGTAAAATTGAGTTTCATTCGGGCACACATACACGCCCACAACATACTTTATCAAACAGTTGTTTGAAAGAAATACATTTTTCATCTAGTTTGCCTAGAAATTCACCATGTATTTGCTGGTAGCTCACCGCACTTGCCTCGATTTTATGGTATTTTGAACCTTAAAAAATGCTTCTAGCATACTAAAATATATTTTGTTTGCTTGGCAAGTAGATAATGTATCTTAATATTTTTTCTAGCTTGTTCTTTCGCCACTTGCAATTATGGTTATTTTATCTGTTATAAAGCGCGTCGCAAAATTCTTATTTTATCCCTAGCAGTGCAAGGTTTAAGCAGTCGATATTATCCATTCAATTTAATAACTACCTGGGAAATGCCGTATGTTTTCTTCTGCCTCGATGTAAGGGAATCGTTGTACCTATAATATGACACAATTGAAAGTCCATATTATAAATAATAGATTTGACTTTAGTTTAGTTCCTTTCGCTTCACTGTGAAATGATCTTTGAAAACACATTCAAATGCCTTCTGGAATTTAAGACGTTATCTGAATAATGCTGCAGGGCATACTTAGGCTGTGTTGAGTTAAAAAAATATATTTAATTAAATAAATAAAAATATAAACTATTATTAAAATACATAATATAGTATTATATCCACAGACTTTTCTCACTAGGGATTCATGTTACCAGGCGAACTGTAAGTTGTTGTGTTGGTGTTATATTATGTTTTAAAAATTTTTGTTGATTTCGACCTTCACCTTCATTTTGTTGATTTTCTCACCTTCGTGTTCGTTGCCTCATCTTCATGTTTGTTGATTTCGTCATCTTCATGTTAGCTGATTCCTCATCTTAATTTTTGTTGCTTTAATTTTTATTTGTGACATCTGTGCATACATGAGAAGGATTATTATTGTGCAGTATTGCACCCCATATTTCCCCAAATTAAAGTTTTTTTATGCTTTTATATAGATTATAATTTTATTGTGAATTATCTAAGTATGTGGGAAAAGTTTTAGTCGCCCCAATGGGGCGGGCAATATGCCGATGCGATAAAAGTGCATCCCCCCAATCTTGGCGGCTGGTATGCCGATGAGTTAATGTTTTTTGATTTCCTCATCTTAATTTTTGTTGATTTCGACATCTTCATGTTTGTTGATTACCTCATTTTCGTGTTTGTTGATTTCCTTATCTTCAGTGTTGATTTTAGGTTGTGTTACTTCAGTTCAGCACGCGTTGAGTACGTTTCTGTACATTGCTGTACGCCACATTGCGCACGTTTTGATTACCTTCAGTAATCCGAATGCTACCACCTGTCGGATATATTACAGCTACGGCATATTATTTTATTTGAGAAAACCAACAGTTATAATATTTTATAATTTATAGTGAAATATGTGTAATTATTCAACTAATAAAAAGTTTTCACTAATTTATTGTAATTTATTGAAGCATTTTAAAAAACGCCCTGCGTAAATTCTTCGCGACTTCTTAATTTTTTTAATGACGATTTTTTTTGGTGTTGTTTAATTTAGTCTGAATACATATTTAGACACAGAAATATAATTATTTTTTTTAGGTTTTTCCCTTTTGACTCTTCACAGTCGACACAATATGTATCTAGTTTCTATTCGCCTCGGTTGCCTAGTTCCTAGCCGACACCGGCACTGTTTACGTTCTCCCATAGGCCGATTTTATTGATCGAATTTTTCCTTCCCTCATTCATGCTCCCCCGTCCGACCCCTCGCCGGGACGGGGGGCGGGGGCAAGTGGGGGGGGGCGCTGGGCGGTCCCGGCGCTACGCCCCCTGTACATAGCACCTTCTCACTCCACGTGGATGTATCAGCCCTTCACGTTTATGGCGAGACGCCTCCACTCAATGCAATCCTCAATTATTTCGGTAATGCCTTGAAATAATGCCAGCTTTTTTAACAATGTCCGATCTTATTCTCTACTTAAATATAAAATATATGTAGAATATTAATTAAGTCTTCCTCACTGATAGGTTTTGTACCGAGGAGAACTAAGTTTTGTATAAAGGGATTACAGCGACTTCTATGGTACGACTTTATGGTTTGGGTAGGGGTTTTCAGTATGTGACGATTTTTCCGCTAATTCCTTAAGTCAAGATTGGATGGATTGAATGGTATCAATAACTTAGCTGTAAGTTGTATTCTTTTACATATGGTATCACAACTGTGGGAGCAATTTTAAAAGACAATTAAAAAATTTCTAAATAAACTATTTATAGTTTGAAAGGTCATTAAATTGCCCACTCATTTACGTTGTTAAACAAGTATTTAATGCGTCAACAATCTTGTATAGCATTTACCTGAAATTTAAATGGTTAAATAAATAAACGGTACATCATTTTAATTCACTGAACGATATTTCATCTGTTACAAAAATATAGGACATCTTTCTCTTGGCAAGATATCAGCTTCTCAACTTTGACATTTTAAGGCCGGCTCTCAGCCTGTAGCCTGTAGCCTGTATCCCGGTATGGCTGACTGAAGTTTATTATATTCCTCTTGTTTTATCTACCTCCTCCTTTTCTACGATAGAAATAAGGAAGTATTAAAAAAAAATCGTATGACTGTATTGGAAGTATTTTTTTGGACTTTGATGATATTTGGGTATTTGATGTAATTATTCCGCACAGGGATATAAATTATTATTTTACAAGCAATAATTATTCGCCTGAAACACTCATCCACATTGAAAAATCTCCTGATAAAAGATACATGACGCCAACGGGACTCGAACCCGTGTCTCTTCGATTTCCGGTCGACAGCTCTGACCACTGAGCTATGGCGGCTTATCTCTTATCCGCGAAATAATTCAATATATACTAGTGTTTCATTCAACAATTACTGCTTGTTACATTTTTTCACCTGAAAACAACCAACTTTATTTTATATGAGAAAGGCATTGTAAGTGCTAACTCTCTCACTAGATGGCGTCGAGACAAATTGTCTACATTTTTAGGTGAAATACTTGAACTTGTCAAATATTAATTATTATTTTTTTGGTAAACTAACGTTTAAGACAAGATTTTTTATGCATAGCACAAAGGGTAACAATTATTTTACAAGCAATAATTATTCGCCTGAAACACTCATCCACATTGAAAAATCTCCTGATAAAAGATACATGACGCCAACGGGACTCGAACCCGTGTCCCTTCGATTTCCGGTCGACAGCTCTGACCACTGAGCTATGGCGGCTTATCTCTTATCCGAATAATTATTGCTTGTAAAATAATTGTTACCCTTTGTGCTATGCATAAAAAATCTTGTCTTAAACGTTAGTTTACCAAAAAAATAATATAAATTATTATTGAGAATCACTTCAAATTATTGGTAATTCGGTTAAAAACAGGATTACAGTCTGCTTCCTTATAAACTTTTAGTAAATTCCTAATATGTATTTGTTCTTTTTTAAGCAATTATTATAAGCCTGAAATACCTATAAAAATTGAAAAAAATCTTCCGAGATAAAGTACATGCCACCGACGGGAATTGAACCTGCAGCCTTCTGAATGCCGGTTAATTGACCCGCCAAATTATTAAATTTGTACTGGATTAAGAGATTTTTTTTCGGCTGCATGTATTTTTCTCGGAAGATTTTTTCAATTTATATAGGTTTTTCAGGCTAATAATTATTGCTTAAAAATAATATGTTATTCTTTGTGCTATGCATAAAAACCTTGTCTCTGAAAACATTAGTTTATCTTTAAAAATTATGTATTTATTCATTAAACTTTTACATAAAACAAGTTTAAATTTATTATATACACAGTGCATTCAAATTAACATAATAATAATAAAAATATACACATCAATACAAAAACTACAAAAAAGAGAGAAGAGAGAAAAAAGATATTAATACCTGCCCGGAGTAAATAACAGGAAGAAAAAGTCAAATATGAGTTAAATATTTACAGAAAAAGTAAGTAACAGATTAAATAATGTTAGCGAAACAAAATGTTAGTAATTTACGATTTTATTTTAGTATTGAATAATTGACGGAAACTACGGAACTAAATTTATTTCCAAGCCCATGTAGCCTGTAGGACTGGGAAATTAATAAAATAGTTTTCCTTGCGTTTGCCTTGATAATATAAAATGACTAAAGGCGAAAATATTAGTATTTTCATGGACACGTTTTCGGACAAGGTGATAATATATTCGTCGTTTACTAAATGTTTATCAGAAAACCTATTAATTTATTCTTTAAGGACTGCAATCCAGTTTTTAACCGGATTACGAATAATTTTAAAATTTTCATAATAAATTAGCTATACTCATATTTTTCCGTGCACTCTGTCATCTCCGTGCTCATCATATTGTTCCGTGCACTCTGTCATCTCCGTGCTCATCATATTGCTCCGTGCACTCTGTCATCTCCGTGCTCATCATATTGCTCCGTGCACTCTGTCATCTCCGTGCTCATCATATTGTTCCGTGCACTCTGTCATCTCCGTGCTCATCATATTGTTCCGTGCACTCTGTCATCTCCGTGCTCATCATATTGCTCCGTGCACTCTGTCATCTCCGTGCTCATCATATTGTTCCGTGCACTCTGTCATCTCGGTGATCATCATATTTTTCAGTTGATAAATTGCAAAGATTAAGGTGAATTGTACTGTTTTCCGTAATAAACAAATATTAATCAATGAGTGTGGGTATGTATAATATTGTGTAAAGAAGTCAATGGTATGTGAATAACTACGAGTATGTTATACAAGGTATAATTTGTGTTATGTAAATATAGTATCGTGCTTTATAATCTTTGTTGTTAATTATAGTTCCTATTATGCTAAATAAACTTATGTAGATCTATTAGTATTCCAGCATTGTTAAATTGCATAAAATTATGCTATTATATCAACCGCTATTAGTAATAACTTTGCATTTTTAATGTATTCTTATTTAATACTATAATATCAAAATATCTACTTGTAATTTGCCTCTTGTGAAAGCTCCATGGGCGTCTACACAATTATAAAAGTAGCGCAGTCCCTTGACAAACCGCATTATATACAGGTTGTTATATACAAAGTGCGCTAACTTCGGGAGGTGATTCTACATTATGGTAGAAGTAGAAAAAGATAAATAACCTTTTTCGAAATTCCAATGTTTATTTTCCCATAGAAAAATATTTTCCTATTCAAACAATTTAACTTAAAACTAACCTTAAAACATTGGAATTATTTATCTCTTTTAATTCTAAAATAATGTAGAATCTTCTCCCCAAAGTTAGCGCACTTTTCCCCCGGACACCTGTATAACGCTTGTAGAATTTGTGAAGCTGAAAGTATTTTATAATAAGGTCGTGTCTTAGGTATGAAATTTGAATTAGAGGTACATTTAGTTCGTACCTACCTAAAAGCACAATAAGGATTTGACCCTCAACCTGTTAAACGCCAGCGTATCCTTAAAGTACATTTAAAAAATCATTTCTCTGTATAGAATTAGCTATTCTGGGAAACTACATATGGTAGATTATATTATATTTTCTATCAAAATTTTATATGGTAAGATGGTACAATTTACTAAAACATGGAAAAAACAAGAAAGTTATGAAAACAATAGATGTATTTTGCGGCGACACATCAAGAGTTACATGAAAATTTCATGATGATGATGATGACACACAGAATTTTAAATAATGACATTGACTGTACCGAAATTCTGTCCCTTATTAACTTTAACATACCTTTGAGACGTACACAACACACAGTGCTATTCCACACGCTTAATTATAAAACAAATGCAGCATCTAATTCGCCAATTAACCGAGCTCTTTATACTCTAAATAATATTTGTCTTAATTCTAACATTGACATTTTTTCGGATTCACTGCCCAAATTCAAAGGTGGCATCATATCAATAATTTAAACTATTCAATGCGCATACATACAGACACACACACACGCACACAAACACTCACACATACATTACACATGTCACACACACACCTATATACTACACACGTCACCTGGTAATTAAGGAATAAACATACCACTTAGCAGACATTATTATATATATATATATATATGTTCTTTATTCAGTAAAGTTTATACATTACAGTAAACGGGTAAATTTTTGGCCACCACACTAGGCACATGCCCGTGTTGTAGTGGTCAATTTTATGTTAAGTATAATAATACAAATTAAAAATAAGTTGAATGAAAACAAAATAATATAAAAATAAAATAAAATAATTTATACATCTAAAACAAGTATGAAGTATAAAGGAATTAAAAATAATGCAAAATATCTACATAAGTTTAAGATATATGAATATAAAAAATAGGTGTGGGAAACTATTAAAAATTACAAGAAAACATATCATAGGTAGATAGATACCCAACAAGAAGTATCTTATTCCTGTATATTGTTTCATCTTTGTAAATCATGTCCCGTTTGTTTCAATAATATAAAATAAAATATTTTTTTTTTTTAAATGACTAAATGTATTTGTGTATTAGATATTTAATCAAATAATGCACGAAGAAAACTCACTGATAAAAAATATATTGCTAATTAATAAGAATCTCCAAATTATTCGTAATCCGGTTATAAACGGGGTTGCAGGCCTATAACGAATCAATTTAAATGTTTCCTGATAAACTTTTAGTAAAATATCAATGTTTTGTCACGATATATGAACACGTGTACGTAAAAATCATAATATTTTGTCATTTTCGCTATATATTATTAAGATAAACGCGGGTGCATGAACACGTGTTCCAATATTATTATGAATTTACTAAAAAGTTATCAGGAAGCGGCCTGCAGTCATGTTTGTAACCAGATTACCAATAATTTGAAGAGATTTTTAATAATCAACAATACTAATTTTTCTCCGTGTGGTCAGTCTTTTGGACCGCGAATCACGCCCACATCGCATTTCTTGTATTCTTAAGAAACCATGTAAAAATTGTAAAAGTATAAAATAAACTGTATTATGTAGGTACCTGTAGCCACAAGTTTCAAAAGACTTTAGACATCAGTCTAATTTACTTCTGCTTTTCACACATAAAAAAGTTATGCGATTGCGAGAGACGTATCTAATTTTCGTTTAAACTATTTATCTTGGCACGGCTCCTGAATCTAGAAAATGTCTTGTTATTTACGTTGCGTAATTATTATTCATTGTTGTTGGTTGTTTTAATAACTCCTTTTGCATCAGCGGCCATCGCGTTTGTTTAATTCTAAGTACTGGGTATTAGGCTTATGCCAACAGCGTTTTGACTATGTCAACTTGGGTAATAGATCTTTCTCGTTAGCCCTCCGTCAGTAAACTTCTTACTTCGGCTATAACGAAACGGTAGCGAGTAGCAGCCTCTGAAATAATCCACATTATTTGTCAGATTAAGATGCTAAATATATTCAGAGACGGGGAGAATATTCAACGTGGTGTATTAATCACTCCGAGTGAGAAGAGTGATATTTGGGTTCTTTCTCATTCCAACATCAAAATATGATGTGTTGACGCCATAATTAATCGGCACCGAAAACTGAAACAGTTAAGGTCCTGGTTTTATCAGCATTTAGCAAAGTTTCATCATTGAAATATTTTATTACGCCCTACTTAAAGCCAGTTATTTTTTTATTTGGAATTTAGTGGTCTAGTATTGGCCACAAAGTGTTTTGGTTCTTGCAGGCATCATGGTTTGAAGCATGTGTTATGTGGTCGCGATCTGCATTGGTTCAGAAATAGAATGATTGTGGTTTCCGTGCGGAAATCTCCCTTGCCGTGGCGTCCGGTTTCATAATGGCGGCTGTCATTTCCCCCGCCTTTTCAGACGAGACGTGCGCCGCGGTGCGGTCGTTTCTGCAAACTGTAAACCACCGGCAACGGCTGCTTATTATTTATCCGCCGTCTGCCGGTCTTTCTCGGGAACATGAATTTATGGTGGCGAGTGATTGATCTGCCAGCGGAATGCCAAGGCCCTTCCTACTATATGGCGACCATTGTAGAATCTAGAACGGTCCATTAGATGATGTTGAACCGGTTGCATGCGGGCTCCACGCGGCACTTGCGTGCGGTAATCACAACACGAGGGAAATTAACGAGAGAGACCTGAACAAACACTGAACCGAAAGTGTCATGCGCACACTTTGATGGCATCTGGTACTTCAAAGATTTTTCAATTGGTGATTAATAGTATGTCTTCAATCGTTTTCATGCTTAGTAATCCTATTTACTAGTACCTGTCGTGCGGTTTCATAAATCAATTGGAACTATTTTATTTGAATCGCGTTTTTAACGATGTATTAGTACCCACATCTGCAATGTGGGATACTAGATCATTGCCTCGTGTCAGAGCCGCGAGCCGGTCTAGCATTATTTAGTATTTTTATAACAGATCGCTGCCGGCATGTCTGAATCTGCGATTAATGAATGAGCTTTTTGTTTACGACCCAATCTAAGTCCCTAATATGTTTGTGTCCGGCTGCTACTGCGGGCCCATTCTGCAAGGCGACCTTGACGGGTTTTACTACAGCGGACTTAACTCTGGCCTTCAAATTCGTTTTTTTTGGTTCTCGTTAAAAAAACGCTAGACACAACGTTGATGGGTATAAATGGCCGGAGAACATAATATATTTATACGGTAAAATTTATGTGTTTGTGAACAGAACCTCCTCTCGGAGAGAATAATAATTGATCCTTTATTTCAGAACGAGATATCTGCTGATTTGCCGATCTTTCAAGGACAAATCGTAGTGCCGTGTTGTAAATTGATTATGGGCTTCAATATTAAATGTTAAATTTGGATATATTCCATCCCAACGTTTCATTGGTTTGCAGCATTCTCCCAATGTTTCCTCGGTTAGCGTATATCGCACGCTTGCCGATAAGCAGATCAATTATTGGATACATTTTAACCGTGAGATGTTATGAATATTTTTTACTGATAGGTGTACCGTTTTAGGAAAATCATTAGTGAGGCTTAGTGGCATACTAACTTCGAGGAGTAATAAAGTGAGATTTATATGCTCAACGGCGTAAATAAATTTTGTGTATAATTTCAACGAAAGTTGAAGGAGAATTATAAAAGTTCGCAAAAGGCATCATTTATATCTATAAAACTAATAAACTTTTTAAGGCGTGTTTTCGGTCTGACCCCATACAAAATGTTGGTTTAATCGTCTGATTTTCGCTAAATTTCGTACAGCGGAAATCTCTACGGAAAAAGTTTATAAAACAAAAGGCTGTATTATGTTTGTACCTTCCTAAATGCTTTTGACAGTGGCACGTGATTTACCGTAGGCATTATAAAAAGGGAAAACTTTTATCTCTGGAGATATTTTCGAGGAATTCATATGATTAATTTTCTCCGATAAAACACACAGTACCTACTCCAGTAAAGACAGGAAATGAAAATGGTATTGTTTTTATCAGAACATCAATAAAAACTATAAAAATGATGGGATTTTAAATTTAATGCACGACACCTGTAATAATATTATGTCGACTGGTCATAAAAGTATTTAATCGTTCCTCGTTCTGAGTTTCGTGGATTCGTACGCAGGTGTTTATGTTTCTAATACAATATACTACAGACCATGTATTTGTTCGCCTTCAATAAATAATAAATCGGTTAATTGGAATTTGATTTAATGTTTTGATTGCCCGTTTTTTTATCCCCAAGCAACCGAGAAGAATACTTCAACGGTAGTGTTCATCTAAGTTCAGTCTAATTGGATTGCGTATGTAGTGCCTTCGTGTTGTTTCATGTAAAATCCAATATTCATTATTTATTACATCTATGGTTGTTTGAAGAATATGATTGGTTTTTAAGCGTTCGTGGAAAATTATAACGTATAACTAGCTAATACATAATAAACATTTCAGGAATCTCAGATTATTAAATGAAATATTCTCCTAACATCCTTTTTTCCGGTTATTATTTTGTTTGTTCATTGAGTTTCTATTATGTTTTGATTCGGGAAATACTAAAGCTCGAATATATTTAAGATACTCCATTTAACCGTTATAATACTTGTAGATTAAAAAATCACTCTCATTTTGTGTTTTTTTTAACCATTTTCAATGGAATGAGATTAATTTCAAGGTTATACAATTTCTTGGGTTGGTCGTTAATCAAACTACATAAATACACGTATTTCGCGGTAATCATTTAAAATAGAGATATTTGTCTTCATGGAAAGCTCAATTTAATGGTTCTTAGATAAAATTAACGACTTCCTTTCAATAAATCATGGGTTTGTACACATTTATGTACAATTCCATAGATAAATCTTCCCATGCTTTTTTTGGATTATTAATCTTCTTTTAACAATGCTTAATCTTGGACAAAAACCAACTCTTGCATTATGTACGAATCTTATAGTTAATTGGCTGTTTGGTAGATCTCTCATCGTATTTCCAGAGCCATAAATTGAAATCGGATAGTAGTCGCCAAATCCATTATTTCACGTAGCATTTGTCGTGTTCTCACGTATCCATTACAATCGTCAAACATGTCACAACCCAAGAATTTTGTAGTTTATCTCTTTTATGTTCTCAAATCCAATATATTTCTTATTTTAAAAAAAGGGTTAAGCATTCACTAAAAAATTGTGAATGTGTTACATAGGTACGTGTTTTATTAACCGATTTTTATAAGTAGTTCTTATTTTTAATACATTTTTCATAGTTTATGGTAAGTATTGCGGTTGCTTAGTTCGATTGGTGAAGTCGGTCGTAAATGACGATGGCCTCCCTTCGACAAAACGCTAGGTACCAATCGTGTTCACTGATATTTCGATATTAGCAATCGATTTAATTTATCGTAACTCAAAACTAAAATAAACACGGAACTTAATAAAGGCATATAATTGTAATGGTTTGAATACGATGAATTAAAAGATGTTCTGACAAAAATTTAACGTTTTACAAGCCATAAGTAACGCTTACGTTCTAAATATTCGTGTTACATCCGAAACACTTCAAGATAATCCTTTTCTTTCTTCCCGCTCGAAACAAAATGTTGCACTTTCTTCTGTTCCAAGTACTGATCATTAGGGAAAGGTAGGAACTGGATAAATAACATCACGGTAGGAACCTACCATATTCTCAAACCCTTTTCTTTCTTCCCGTGGGTGGATTACACTGCATCCCAATGGCATAAGCTAAAAGTCGCTTACAATAATGCTTATCGCCAACTGATATACTGCAGCGCCACGGAAATGCTCCTGGAGGGACGAGTACACTCTTTCAGAGCGCTTCTCCGCCATCACATGGAAAGCTTATGGCGCAGACTGCGCCAATCACGTAACAAAATCATCACTGCCATGGTTGCCTGGATGGAGTCCCCTCTGATGGCTCTCTGGAGACGGGAGATGTCGAAATATCCACCATAAACGGCTGCTCACATTAGTTTTGTGTTTATATTTTATCTTTTTTCTCTTAAATTTCGCTTTTTTGTGCCTATCGGAATCACCCATGTATTATTTTTTATTTTTCTCTTAAGCTAATTATGCATATTATTTCAAATATGGAATGTATTGCATTGCACTATCCCTGCATACATTCTGGAATAAATTCTATTATTATTATTAACAAAATTTTGCACTGTCTTTGTTCCATTTTGCGAATAGTTTAGTACTGGTCATTATGAAAAGGTAGCAACTGGATAAATAACATCACGGTAGGAACTTTCCATATTCTCAATAAAAAATCTAACGTCCCCGATGTCCATATTAGTGATTTTTTTCTAATATGACTAGGTGTAAATTTTTATAAAATTAATGCTTCAATAAAAATAGAACAACTCGTGAAAACTTAAAAACAGAATATTATATGGGATTTATGAAGCTGAAAGTATTTATAAAATATTTGCCTCAGGATCATTGCCTATCAAAAAAATAATTAGGGACGATCAGAATTTTTCCATTCGAATGAACACTGTTAGCACCGTTTGTTTCAGAGAATTTGAACAATTCTTCAAATTTCAAAAGTTCATTTTCAAGTTCTGTGAACGGTTTTTTTTAAGTTCTGTTATTATTTCAGTTCTGTCAAGCAACTAGCCTATAATGATATAATAACAGAACTTGAATAGGACTTTCACAGAACCCGAAAATTAATGTTGAAATTTGATCAATTGTTCAAATTTCTAAGTCGATTATCAAGTTCTGTGAATGTTTTATTCAAGTTCCGTTATTATTTTAGTTTTGTGACCAGTATATAATATAATAATAGAACTTGAAGAGTACCTCAAAAGAACTTGAAAATTGATGAATTGTTCAAATTCCGTGAAACAACCCGTCCTTAGAATTATTATTCAGATTTTGGTGTGTCAAAGTTGTAAAAAACAGAACAACGCATTATCAAATACAGAATTATTATTATTAAAATAAAATAATGTCAGTACATATTTTATCGCTTGTCTGAATTGATTTAATACTTCTCGACTCCAATTTTGAAAAATAATGAACTTGACTAATTTTATTCATTATTACGTTGAAATATTTCACATCACGCATGCCTGTACTGACAACCTAAATTATTATGTTTAATAATCACACAATGTTAGGTTAACGGCTAAAACCGAATCTTAATGTTGGCCTTTCATCAGGGGGATACTGAGAGTATATACCACTCAAACGTTTTGACAAGTTTTGGATGTTTATTTCCAGGAAATACCTATCAATAATTTATTGAGAATTAGTCCTTCAAAGTCTCGTAACACTTTCTCCCGTTTAGATAATAAGGCTTCGTCGTTTCAGACTCGTTTAAGTTACATGATGTAGAAACGTTCCCATTTTCCGTTTTCCCTTCCCATTTTCGAACCAGTCTAGACTTCAGACGGGATGCGTCAGAACGAACTTGAATCTGGTGGGCTCATCCCTTGAGGCGGGTTTACTTAAAATAAATAAATGGATGTGTCTCAATTATCTTTACAAATAATGTTTTCCGGAATTTTCCTCAAACTTTGTTTATGTATTTTCATTCATCATCATTTTTATGCTATCTATTTCCGTTACTTTTAAGTTTCCGCCATAGAATTAAGAAGAAAACTAGAAGTGCCTTCCATGCAAATTTGACAAAAAAATGTCGCCACTGACTTAGTTCCTTTTGGTTCTAGACCATTTAGCTATGTCTTTCTTTCACATTTATTGACATTGTATATCAGTCAATGTAAAAAAAAATGAACACAAGACAAAATGTAAGATTCTTTTGCAATACATACACAACCAACTATCAGATACGCTCACTAACCAATTAGATGCATGATCTGGGAAACAGGTTTGGGGGTACTGTTGATATGTTTACAACTCCATTTGTAGAATTAAGTTAAATCAGTTTAACGTTATGTTCCTTTGTTTGTCCCCTATAGAGCCAAAAATTGCGGGATACTTCAAAGTTTGTTCTTATTAGTGTCGGGAGTGTTTAGAGAGTTGTTTGAATGGTAGAAGAAGTCGGGGACGCCCGTGGAAGACTTTTGACGCATTATCTGTGCACTGGAATGATATACGGAGTCGAATAAAAGCCGATATAATAGTAGTGAATGGTGGAAGTGGGGACGCCTAAGGAAGACATGGCACGATCAAGTAAAACAATACTTAGTTTATAAATACATAAATATAGTCGCGGTATGGAAGTAACGGATTCTATATCAGAAATTTTTAAAGTGATTTATTTAAATGTGGGTCCAAATTAACATCAAAACTGTATTTTCTTCAAATATATTATGCAATTTATTATTTAAGACACCACCAATTTAATTCTACACACCTCAAATTTATTACGAAATCAGACTTTGTTCAATTGAATGTAGAGATTGGATAAATCTAAATAATTCATTAAAAATTCAGGTTCTACAGTTGTATTTAACTGACTTAGGACGGGTTGTTTCGGAGAACTTGAACAATTATTAAAATTTCAAAGTTAATTTTCAAGTTCTGTTTTCTGTCTTTCTGTTTCTTTTTCAGTGCTGTCAAGCAACTAGCCCATAATGATATAATAACAGAACTTGAATAGGACTTTCACAGAACCCGAACATGAAGTTAAAATTTGATGAATTTGTTCAAATTCTGCGAAACAACCCATCCTCAGTAAAGTGAATTACTCATTTTACATTTTAAAATATATAACTTTCTAATATTGTATAATACGTAGCTATGAAACATCGTGGGACATGACAAAACGCGTTGTGCAAACTTTGGCGAAAATGCCATTTCAGTTGCCAGAGTTATCTGTTGGTTTGAGAGACCACATTTTGAAAACACTACAAAATAATGTTAATTACCACCGTACATCTATCTGTGTACATCACTTTATATAATACGAATTCGCTGTTTTCATCACAACCTTTTCTTCAGGGCTGATATGGACTGAAGTAAATTTTATGCTGGTACCATTACTAATTACATTTTTTTATAAAACGCTGTGATCTTGTGTTTGTGTGCACCAAATAATTAATTTTATAACATCACGTCAACCAAATTCAATCATCTCGTTTTAATATAGGCTTTTTGTGCTGAGACCAGTTGGCGTGATCACATATATACTTGTGATTTTGAAATTACCTCTGTAGAAGTGTGTTTCTTGTGCAGATATTGTGAACACCAAATTCATTCGTTTCATTTTTGGCCACCTGCATGGAAAGGTGTGCAATACTGTACAGTATTTTATTTGATAATATTCTATTCCAACTAATCTCGAAAACAGTATATTTATATGTCTTACTGTATATTTATTTATTTTTATCATATTTGTGATGTCTGGAACAAGGACTAAATAGTAACGCTGTAATGTGTGTTCCCATCCAAATTAGTTTTTTCACTAATCCAATCAAATGAATTTGGGATCATTTGATTTAATGGCAGTAATCTAGAATCTAGGTAACTTTGGTTGGGTTTCGTGATTGCCGCCTTAGCACAAACCGCCAACTTCACATTACTAAGGTTCCCCTATTGTCGGTAGTGTTGTACGAATATAAAAATAGAAACACCGAAAGAAAAATACCATTAAAATTAATGTCACTGCGAAATATAGTTCCTTAATTGGACGCCTGTCAAAAGCATTACATCAGAGTGGAAATATTTTAACGTCACTACCATTGGACGAAAACACTCGAGATGAGTTCACATATCGTGCAAAGCCATAGAGATTCATAATAATTGACAGCGTATTGAAGTCGTATTTCAACTCGATCACTTTGCATTTCGTCTGTCTGTAAATTTTTTTGTGTGTTCCGGGTTTCCTTTCAAGGTGGTAACCGTGTTTGATAGTATATTTTTATTCCACCAGAGCTCGTGTGCGTTGCAAGCTGTTAAGTCGGATTCAACAACATTACGCAAAGTCTACTTCTGTTCGCAGAACTACTAGTGGTAGTAAATGGAGTAGGTTAGGCTTATGTAAGCGCGAATTCTAACCATGTTCTTTTTCGTTCTGGGGATCCTGACTGGAACCACTTAAGTAGAGTTCTAATTATATGCACCTTTGACAATAGTGTACATTTTTCTGGAGTGCGAGGTAAGCGTGTGAATGAATATCAGTTTTTTTTTTTTTTTTTTGTCGCTTTTGACATTCAGCTGATCCTTTATAACCTCTTCTTATTTGTTATAAACGACCCATTTAACTGACAATATGAAAAGATATGGAAAGATGTCACAACAGAGCCCTTAGTAACAGGACCATAAATGCATGTTTCGTGAACACCTCACAAGGAGAACTCACCGAAGTGTTTGTTGCTGTATTCTTGTTATAAGCAATAGATTTTATATGGCCGCAATTCTGAAATTATATGCGTTGTACCTGTTGGTTTTTTGGATTCTCAAACCCACATCTTGAGTTTTCTTTATCAATGGTCGTCACACACCAAGTTTTCACGTCTTGTCCATTCGGCTTGGAATAATTTGGCCAATTTCTATGCGAATATCTCAGCGTCCATTCCTCGTGTTTTCTTGTTATATCTCTTTTTCCCACATTAAATTAATGTTGCCGGCGTTTGATGTGGCCTTGTGGCCGCTGTTTTGACCGGTCTCCGTGTGATATGTACCTAGGCATATCGTGTTCCGCAAATTATCTTACATAAGCTCCATGTGTCATCAACATTTTACATTTTGACATCTGTTCAACACCTCACGATCAACAATTATTCATTAATCGTTTGACCAACTTTGAATGTTTAAATATTATTTTTTTCGTAGATACAGTATGTTTGCTCTAAATACAAAAGGAATAACATATTATATTGGTCGAGCTACGAATGAAATAACCACCCCTTCAAACAAGTTCCCCTCTTTTTTTTGTGCCACAATATTTTTCGTATGATTTTAAATTTCGGCAAAATTTTCTTAATCCTTCTAAAATCACTTTTCCTAATTTAATTAAACTAGCAGATAAAAACCCGCTCTCGCGGCTTGAAAACTTCGACGGTTCTTTTTGAAAATAACAGAGTGCGCCACTTCCGTGTACAACAATCCTAAACAGTACAGTCATTAATAACAGTAACAGTTGCTAATACTGTGGAATGTTGTGATTAAAATAAATCTAAGGAATCCTTGACATTATATATATGTAGGTTCTTCTCGTCATGACAATCAAGAGTATTTAATTACAAGCAAACTCAAAGTCTCAATGTTCAAATCAATTCTAATAATACTATGGAAAACGTTCATCTTAGCCTACCAATGTCACGTCTGTTGGAGTGTCGGTTCTATGAATCTATCAATCTACAGAATTTAGCCTTGATCGCCTCAATTTAATTTGAAGCTCATTCTCGGATCACTGGGTCAAGGTCCATAGAACGAGCGGTCCTGGTTCGGTGGTGTCTCCGTGATATCAACAGTAATTAATTTTGCTTCGTTTAACGCAGCGTTTCCCAAACTCTGTATTTCGTACGTTTAATTCTATTTTTCATATTTATTTTCTAAATCATACACTGTATAAGTACACCGCATAATTTTGTTTATGGTGTAGTTATGATCTACTTTCAAATCGAAGTAGTAGATATTCTCAGTATTCAGAATTCAAATGTTGCTTGAAATGGCTTTAGCCATGTTTGGTAACCATATTATAGTAATAATCGAGTACTTCCTAATATCCATTTCCTTCTTCCACGTACTTTAACCTCACAGTATACCCTCATTTCGTATATCATTGTCCCATTGGTTTCTGGCAGTTGGGACTCACCCCTATTGACATGCCAGTCATGCAAAATTTTATAACACTTTGTAGTCGCCACTTAATTTTTTTTTTATATAAAGAAGAATGCATGTGGCGGGCTGCGTGGATTTGAGTTTTACACAAATCTACAGTTTTATTCAGAGATTGAAGAAAATTTGCTCACTTTACCTTCAAAACAACAGGATGGTATTTCTATATCTGATTTTTAAAAAAAACTCTGACTTCAGCTAGTAGTTTTAAATTCTACCCTGACGACTCGTCGAAACTATTTTTACAATTGAGTAATTAGATGTAGGTAGACAAACATAACCGGGCGTAAAGTGCATTTAATTCGGGGGGTAATTCTACACGATTTTAGATGTAGAAAAAATAATTACCATTTTCGAAATTTCAAGTTGTGTATCTTTTTTACTTCTACCATCATGCACTAACCTCCCGAAGTTAGTGCACGTTACCGCCTGACACCCTATATATTTTTATTATACCTAAATGTTTTTTTTGTGATTAAATATAAATGAGTTTGTCGGGAATAGAACTAGGATAAGTTTTCGAACCGGTGTGCTACGGTTGTATATAGTGACTCTACCCACCATTAAAAATAACGTATGAAATCTTTTTGAAACAATTTTGGGAATCATTTGGTATGGCCGGTGTTGACACTCTTGCAGCCGGGAACATCGCTTTACATTATCGTTCAAACTATCGTAATTGACATGTTTTCCACGGATTTTCCCAATATTGGAAAGTCTGGTACGCTATGTTGTGTTAACCGGTTTAATAGTACGGTAACTTCTTATAATGGCATCAAGATGATTAAACAAAAAAATATCCATGCGTTACTACATAGTCACAATTATTAATTCTGCCGTCATAGGTAAAAAAGCAGCTGGAAATTTTCAATTCGTTTTGATGTACGAATATTTTCATGTTTACCAACCTATTATAATTGAAAGTGGATAAGAATGTGTCCATCGAAAATTTCCCGCTGTCTTTTTACTTATGATGGCAGAATTGCCGTCAATTAACAGTGCTATTATTCTGCGTCTTTTTCATCAAACATACTAATTTCGATTGTCTGTGATGTGCGTTAGTTATTCCTGAGTGAAATGTGTAATCTGGTTCGATTAACTCAAATTTGCTGTGAATATAAGTGTCATTTTCATAATTGTAACAGATTTTCTGAAAAATTCAGACATGCGATAAAGTAGGTACCTACCTATTACAATAATATTTTTAACAGGAAATTATTTTAATTGTAATTTATAATACATCAAAATTGTAATTTGAGAAATTCAGTCATTACTAATATTACTAAGATGATGAAGATGGCTTCATCGTAAAGAATTTTGCTATTTTCATTGTTCTTTTTACCCATAATATGACTACTTCTGACCCTTTAGAAATCCAGTTTCTCTAAAAACCTTTAAAAATTCGATGAATCTTAACGACGTAAGTAAAGAATCCGTGCACAAAAATATGCGACGCGCAGCCCTGGTGTATTGGACAAGACCTGCGGTTGAATTTGCTCTAAAAAAATCTCTAATGTGTGAATCTTAACAACGTAAGTGACGAAGTCGTGTAAAAACAATATTCGGCGCGCGGCCCGGCGTAATGGACGGACCTACGGTCGAATTTGCCCTAGCAGATCTAAAAAAATTGTTCCATCCGTGGGGTTTATTTGAATTATTTCTGATGAGCGTATTACTAAAATCTCAGATGTTTCTGGGGGAATCCTTCGGGAAGTTACTAATTCATCGTCTTAGAAAAACAAAATCTGGCGCTTACCGCTTATTTTATAGTTGAAAAACGTTTTTACATAAAATATTTTAGTGGTAAGGTTCTATTTTTATTATTCTTAAATATAAATGACGTACATCCGTAGAGATCACTTTAAACAATATATAATATCAACATATTATAAATATTACCAAGTCATCGGAATTTATTAAAATGTGAGCCTCGGGCAAACCCCCAGTTATTTATTATTATTATTAGTCATGTGTCGCCGTGATTTCGACTCTAAATCGTTATTTCTCTGCATTTCCAGAAGTAAATAACTATATTTGAAAATTATTAAAAAACATATTAATTGTAGCCTATAAATATTTTAGTACCTTTCTGCATATTGCACGAAATAAATTGCGATTTTCTCAATCGCTCAGTAATAAATTCTCTTGTCAATTGTCAATCAAACATCAAATTGGATATTTCCTCCGACTTCTCGTTTCCTCTCACTTTGGAATTCCTTCGTTATCCCTCGTCTCTCCCTCTTCTCCGTGTTCACAACATGATGTTGTTATTGCTGACTTAATGTTGCCGATTGAATCTAGTCAGCAAACTTCCCAGACATTGATGAATTTATTATCCGCTATCTTGTCCAATAGTAAAACAAACGTGCCGACGTTGATGTTGATAAAATAAATTAGTTCATTTGTGTGATACGAATGAAATAGAGTAATTTAGTGGTAGCGCTTCATGGTATAGAGAGAAAGGGGTTCTGATCTTCAGAGCAATAAATAATAGTTAATTTTACTGTAGTTAACAATTTTGATAGTCGCTTCATTATCGAGTGGAGATACCTACATATTATTAATATCGACTTGCTGAGCGACCGCCATACACAATTGTTAATAATGTATACATATATATATATATATTATACTACCTGAAGTTCCCGGCGTTACCCAGAGATTTTTTTCGAAATTAGATGTAGTCAGTAGTTTCTCTTGTTTTGAAGGTTTCAAAAATTTCATCGATCGGAATAACAATACTTTAGATTTGTATTAAAAAAAACCCCACACCGGGTCACACTTTTTTTGTATAATATATAGATTTTACTGGGTTTTTTCAACTTATCCCAGTATTTCCAAACAGTTCGGTGACAAATGAGAACACTTTTGAAAAGCTATACGTAAGACATGAAAAGTTGCCAAATCATCCTCCTCTCTTTCTCTCCTTAACACGAAGTAACGACTTAAAATAACATGACATAAAACGTAACAAAACGTTATCCCACTTCCACTGGTAGTAACAATCCAATAGCTTCAGTTTTCAGATATAGATATTTATTCAGAGTCCATATATTTATTTTACTTGTTTACCTGCATTTGAGATACCTGGAAGTTACAATCATTATTCTGAATAATTATTCTGGAAGGGGTTTGGGCAAGTTATTTATACATTCTACACCAAAACAGGAAACGTTATTTGTTCGAGAATCTATTAGAGGACCACCCTCTTAAGGTGTTTACAAAACAAGATGATTTCACAATAACAAGCCCTTTGTGCTGTAGGGACTTATTTTCTAGGTATATCTAACGTGTACCCGGCGTTGCTCGGGGTTGCGAATGATTTGAAGTAAAGTTTTGAGGTTGTGAATTCTAAGATAAACATTGACTTTTCTCTACTTTCTATACATTTAATATGCATGTATTATATACCTAAACCTTCCGGAGGAAATGCTCTAAATGATAGTGAAAACCCTATCAAAATCCCTTGCATAGTTTAGAAGATCTAAGCGCACAAACAGACAGACGTGGATAGCTAATTTATTTTATATTATTTAGATGGTGCAATTTTTGTATTGAATTTTGTAAATTTGTAATGTTAAATACTGAAATATAGATAAGCTTTAATTTCTATCAAAAATACTTTTGATGAATGTGTGTACGGTTTATTTAGAATTGTGATTCTTATGTTTTGTGCTAAGTAAAGTGATGGTGTGTGTTTTTATAAGGTTCATCCCAACATATTGTACTATTGTTTGGCATAAGACAAGAGTATGTCATTCTAAGTAACTGTATATTTAGATTATATCATAGACATCTAAATATGTAGGTGTGTTTTCTGACTGTCTTTGAGATAATATTTCGATTATATCTCCCTTTTATTATTCCAAATCTCACCCCAAGATTGTATAATTCACTCAAATAAATCACCAAATGGCTACGATTATTCTAATTGGATTATGTATCGTGTGTGTTTGTTTACAGTAAAAATTACTATTCTGTTTTTATCTACGATATATAATATAATATATATCTTTGAACTAGTGACGGCTCGTAACTTTGGTGTGTACTAGATTGCTAATATTACAAAAAATAGCATTATTGATGTTGTTATGGCTGAAAACGACTTCCTTTATTTTCGAAAATTCGTTTTTTGTATGAAGATTTTCATGAAATCAGTGCGGCGCACGGCAGTACTAAAATTTCCTGAAAATCTAAATAAAAAAAAACGTTTTGGACTAAACAACATCAACGATGTAGAATTTTTAAAACCTAGCACTCCATCACACTTAAAAGTCACGAGCCGCCACTGCTTAGAACAATGAAGATATCTTCTCTTCATGACCAAATGATTAAGGACGGGTTGTTTCGGAGAATTTGAACAATTCATCAAATTTCAACGCTCATTTTCAAGTTTTGTGAAAGATTATTTCAAGTTCTGTTTTTATTTCAGTTTTGTCAATTAACTAGCCTACAATGATATAATAACAGAACTTGAATAGGACTTTCACAGAACCCGAAAATGAACGTTGAAATTTGATGAATTGTTCAAATTCTCCGAAACAACCCGTCCTTAGTATCTACTTTAAGTAATAAAATCTTCGAACATCTGTTATTATATTATTGTTACGCTCCCTGTAACGTTAATAATTTATTTCTTTTAAGTAAAAAAGCAGCAAATATTCCATTCGTCTAGATTTTTACCTACTAGGTACTACTAATATCAATTACAAAATAATAATCTCGTTTACGCTTTTATAAAATTGAGCCATCGAGGTGATTTTTCACAAAAAACGGCGCTATGCAAATCGTACAAATATTATTATTTAAATAATATATTGATTGTAATATCAGAAATGCTATTTTAGTACCACGTTAAGATATTTCCCTAAGATTTTTTTTTACTTGTACTATTTATTCATAGCATTATAGATTTTCTTTTGACGCTATTGAAACGGTCGAGTACTGGAAAAAATACCTTATTTCTTTTTTTTTCAAGCATTTACTCGTGTAAAAGACGAAAACACCGAATAATCTTGTGCCTAAGAATTTTGTTTTTCTCTTTGAACACTTCGTGGTTTTCACACACATAATATGTGAAATATTTGTAAGGGCTCTAGGAATATGATTTATTTTACCCCTGAGGTGCCCACGTAAACGGTGGTGAAGACGGCGAATGTTGTTATGATTCAGGCTCCGGTTTGTAAAGGTTGTTTACTTTGAAAGTTTATCACGGAAAGAGTCTTGTAAGTTAACTAAACTGATTAAAAATAAAACAAATCAAGAAGCCTGTACACACAAACTAATAAAAGGGGAAACGAGAATTAATAAACAAGTAAACCAACGCCCCTATTTGTTGTATATTAATACAAATACTTTCTCATCACACATGAAGGCATTTTGGAACTTTTATGCAGTTAAACGTAGCGCCTGATCTTACGCGACGCGTGACAGTTTTGTACTAAAACTTCGAAATCGAAAGCACGACAATTAGCGTTTCTTTTGATTGCCACTTCGAGAGCTCTACAACGCGTCTATATGTATTGTAACGCCGCGTCGTTGAGTTTAGTAAAGAACATAATACAGGACATAGGTAACAAGAACATAATAAATAGAATATTTTGTTAGACTGTTTGTTTTCCATTGTAAATAAAAAAAAAACTCACTTTCTTAACGCCTTCTGCGGTCTACTCCAGCATTTTTAACAAGAAATCAACTTTTGAGTGAGATGTTCCCTCAATATTTAGGGACAATATTTTTAATTGTTTCCCGATATTTAGTGATTCCTCATGGCCGGGAGACCCGTCGGTCTTCGGCCCCTTAAGTAGCGACATAACTTGTAGTCGGAGGCTCTCTTAATTTGGGTGCCGCGTCCCTCACTGCCCTACATACACACGCTGTAACAATGCTTACCGCGTGTGTAGGCAGTTAGGTAGTTAACAAATGTGCTGGCGACAGCGCAAACCGGTAGTTAAAGCGGTCTATTAAAATGCTATGAGATTAAACAAATATGTCTTAAGGGTCTGAAGACAGTATATTTTCAAGACGTTGTTAGTTAGTACAAGCACCAATTCCTTAATAGTTAAACCCAGCTTTCCTCCATAAGACAGAAGACTCGAGGCATGAAAACATAAGACATTCCGGTGATAAAATATTTCATCCAATCCTAGCTTTTTTTATTTTCACTTCTCCGTTTCCAGAGATTATCTCTTATTCGTCTGTTCTTTCATTGCAATCCTTCTCCGGCGCAATATTGCATTTCTCCGGCTTGCAATGGCGCCGCGCGCGCGAGGAGAAATGGATATTGGCGCCATAAACCTTAATGAGAGTGCAATTTTTCTATTCCCTCCGCGCTGACGACACTCGTTTGGGTGAGAATTTCCTCCCAGGAGACGCGGCTAATTCCTTCATCAGCGAAGGCAGGCTGCTTTACATGGGAAGACTCGCGGATATATTATTATATCACTCCCCCGCCCCTACTTACAGTGAGAATTCAAGAATGTTTTCAAGGGAATGACGCCAAGACATATTTCTTAACTTGCATCCTGCACGGCATACCGCACAAGATTTCTAATTGCCCGAAGCCAATGGAACTACGGTTTCTCTGTTTAGTCACTTTTCAAGAACGTAGGAAGAGGGAGGAAGGGTTGGACGTCCCCCCCTGACTATTCACATTACGACTATGTATAGTCACTTCCATTTTCTCTTAAACTACCTCTTACCTCCTCCTAGCACATTCAATGTTCCCCATTTTTGGCAGTCTTCCTGATTTTTAAAGTTGTATGTATCTTTTCAATAACTTGACGCGTTTGCTTGTACTTAAGTTTCTCTGGGTTAGGGGTACCTTTTTGGGAATTATCCCAAAAAGTATTTGTGGACTCCCTTATTACCCCCTCGACTTAAATAATAAAAGTATTTGTGGACTCCCTTATTACCCCATTGACCTAAATAATAAATGTATTTGTGGACTCCCTTATTACCACATCGACCTAAATAATAAAAGTGTTTGTGGACTCCCTTATTACCCCCTCGACTCAAATAATAAAGAATAAAAAAACTGACTACCTATTTACTACCGCTTTTACTTCGCGTATTAATTTATACCATCGAATTGTTATTCACTACAATTAACTAACCATAACACTGTTTCCCCGCAGGGGTAGGCAGAGAGGATAGAGGGACACACAACTGTCTCGGCACGCACTCCTCGCTTCATTCATGTTCATATATCTACTCCTTTCTTCGTTCATCCGCTCTACATGCCCCCAAGCGTCCAAGAGTCTCTTTATTAATCTTAATAATAATATTTGGCTAATTTATGTAGCGCCATTTTCGTGAAAAATCAACTCAAGGGTGCTGTACAAAAATATTTATTAAATAATAAATACTAAAACTACTGACTTACATCTAAGACTTACGAGTATATCTAGTGACTTACGACTAAGGCCTAAGACTTTAGTCTTAATGACATATATATTTACATATGTAGAAACTTACAGCTAACATACTTAGATTTAAGAATACACCGATAAATACTCTTTCTAATTTTACTAGCGCCAGAAGAAGAAGGAAGTTCCATAATATTAGGGTGGTTCATAATTAATTTTAGAACGCGGGTGCAAAATGCGTCCAATAGATTAACCATAACGCTTACGCGTAAAGAACATTCATTTTCGTTATACCTACCTAGTTTTGATATTGACAAACAAACTTCATTATTGTATGAATATATTACGTTGTCTGATAAAAATTTAAATTATTTATTTATTTATTTATTACACGCCCTAATGGGCTTTTACACACTACAAAGTTTAATAGTTGAGTATCACAGTTATTATAAATTCTACAAAATTAAAACAATAAAGGAAACATAATACAACGAAAAAGAAAAAATATTAAATGTTACAACAAAAGCATATAAAATATGATACATTAGTAAAAATGATAAGAAGTCTCACATAAATAGATTTTCAAAATAAAAAATAAAAATATATATATTGCGGAAATTATAGATGTCTATTTGTTTATAATATTATGTAACAATTAAATGAAATTAAAAAGAACATACAATTTTAGTGTTTTATTTATGTGTTTTTCGAGTGTACCCTCCTAATATTTTCATGTTTTCCCACCTTTGGCAACATGCCTCTCTGTTCCCCGAATCTTTTTCTTCTTCCTTTCTCTTTTTCAATCTTTATCTTATGTTAATAGCTAATAACAGTAACTAATAACATTTTTTCTTTGTTTCCAGTGGTGTTCATATGACTGTAATGCTGGCCCCAGTGGCGTCCCCCGCCCTCCGGCCCTGCGGTGAAGTGACCGCGGGCCCGCGTAGCGCCGCCCCTGGCGAGTAATTGGCCCTAAGCCCAACCTAACAATACACAACAAACACTTAAGCCACCGCTCAGCTCAGACTAAGCTAAACCCAAGCTCTTACGCGTGTGGAGCACAACGAAGTGCAATCATGTAAGATCTAAATACATCGATAATTTTTAATTCCAATTAATATTTATCGACGATACAAACTTTTAGTACTCGTTAATCTGAACGTTTGAACGTTTAGATTAATTATTTCTTAAGTTTTCTACTGAACATAAAATAAGTGTTGCTTCGTTTTATTTTATCGCAAGGGAAAAACTGATATGTTTTCAGTTATTTTTCATTACATATCATTAATGTATGTTAAGTATTACATTGTTGTTTTATAATAAGTAAACTAAAATAAACATTGAATTGAGAAGTAGATAATTCTTCGATAAACCTTTTTCCGATACATTGCAGTAGTGACAAGTGACAAATAGACAAGTTACTGTAAAATTAATGGTTCGGTGGATTTTGTGACATTGTTTTTTTGTGTATTAAGTTCTTTGAAGTGGAATATTATCTGGTCTACTAAAACAAACAAGTGAATTGGCTCTGTGAAGTGAAAACACTGTTGGCTTCTCGCGTTGTTTGGATTTTCCAAGGATTTTGCTCCACACACGTCTCGTTAAGGTACGTAAATAATTTATTGTTATTCTCTTTTGAGCACATTTTCCAAACAGTATAAAAGATTGATTGTTATTTTACATTTTACCTGGGAAGTGAAAGCTTTGAATCTATTCCAACTACGTGTTTTTACAGTCAATTTCTTATAAAGCGCCTTTGTGCTAAATCAGCAAAACATGCCCTATAAAGTTATTGAACTTTTATACTACAATTAATTCGATGTTATGAAAAATATTCTACATTTTTTCTCAATTTATATGGCAATTATGGCAAATTTAAATATGTTCTCTATTTTGTTGACAGTCATCGAATATAATGTTTCGTCTAACAATTAAATCTGGAAGCCACTCTGGACTGGAGCTTCCTAATACTTATAAACCTACACGATTCTATGCAAAGGAGGGTGGTCAGAGTGCTTGTCAATCCGTTGTTGACAGTCATCGAATATCATGTATCGTCTAACAATTAAATCTGGTAGCCGCTCTGGGCTGGAGCTTCCTAATACTTGATAAACCCACACGATTCTATGCAAAGGAGGGTGGTCAGAGTGCTTTTCAATCCGTTGTTGACAGTCATCGAATATCATGTATCGTCTAACAATTAAATCTGGTAGCCGCTCTGGGCTGGAGCTTCCTAATACTTGATAAACCCACACGATTCTATGCAAAGGAGGGTGGTCAGAGTGCTTGTCAATCCGTTGTTGACAGTCATCGAATATCATGTATCGTCTAACAATTAAATCTGGAAGCCACTCTGGACTAGAGCTTCCTTTTACTTATAAACCTACATGATTCTATGCAAGGGAGGGTGGTCAGAGTGCTTGTCAATCCGTTGTTGACAGTCATGGAATATCATGTATCGTCTAACAATTAAATCTGGAAGCCACTCTGAGCTAGAGCTTCCCAATCCTTGATAAACCTATATGATTCTATGCAAAGGAGTATGCTTGTCAATCCGTTGTTGATAGACCGATTCTCATTGCCATCTCTAGGGCAATGTAAGTACCCTGAGTGTGTTATACAGGTATGTCAATAGCAGCCTGCTCGAAGTTGCTAGCAGCACTGATTTCCTGTCCACCGGTACACGTACGCGAAACTCGTCGGATACGAGAGGAAGAACCGTTCACAGTTGACGTCGACTTCATGAGGGCGAGTCGTTTCTTGTGCAAATCGGCTCGCTTGTGTAACGAGCTACTGGCGTGTTTCCTCCTTCATATTATCCGGGCATCTTCAGGACCAGCATTAATATATCCCTTTCTACATCCCCTACCTTGACCCGCGTGTTGATGCGTTTTCACCCTACAGACAGGGGCGCTTTTGTGAGGTGTATCTAACGTTATAAAAAATCTACGAGGTTTATTAATTTAAAACGTTGGTAGGTATTTCGTTTGCTGCAAAAAGGCCAAACATCTCAACTCGTTTTGCAATAAATGAATCACTGTGTTTGACCTTCATGTACCAAGAATATCAAAGAGTTCAATAGAATGAAAACATCTCGAATTACGAATGTGAGGTCTACAATTATTATCGTCCTAATAATACCAAATTACGTTTATTACTGCTTGTTAAATAATACGATTGATAATTTTCGTTGAAGGCCTTATTTACTATACAGTAGCTGTTTTATTCGCAACAAAGATTCGCCTGAACCAGGGATGGCGAACCAGTTGATGTGTGTCAAAGAATATGTCCATTTTTTTTTAACTTGGTCGGCTGTATAAACTATTCGAGAATTTATAAATGAAAATGTGCATTTTCTACAGAAGTTGTTTTACTTAAAAGAGTATTTATAATTATTTTGTTTATTCTAAATACTTTACTAAAAATATTGGGTACCTGCAAACATCGACCAACATCGGCCAACAATATTTACAATTACGGATATTTTGCATATATGCACACGCCGTAGTCAATTCATTACGACGGCATTTTCGCAAGTTCGATGTGATGAAATTCAACTGTACAAATGTTTTGTTCACACAAAAATTGTCAATAAAGCATTCGTCAATTTAATTATTTAATTTTGTCGAGAATCCAGTAACATTCACTAAAATTTGCATTCTTCAATAATTTTAGGTCACTGCACTCTTTTCGTAACATTTCGTAATATGTCTGGCGACGTCATCCGAAAAATTCGCCGCACACAGTAGACGACCAAAGGTACGCTAATCTCAGCCAATGAGTAGAACGATATAAAACTAGATCTTATTCATATCGAAATTTGCCAGCACGCGATGAGTTCGGAATCCCTGGCCTAGGCCATTATACCCACTCCACTTCGTCGGATTTCTAAAACGTGCCGACTTGAAGTCAAGCCACAACACATGGAAACATTTGCACATAAACAAACACAGGAATGATCTATCAAAATTCTTTCGGCACGTGCAGCCGGAGTCAGAGACCTGCAAAATTATTCCGGTCAAGAATAAACAACGGTTGGGTTGGCCTGCAAAATTGATGACATTTTCTGATCACGTCCCGTTCGCGGATAGTTAGATAGTCGACGGGCCGATGGCGATGCATTGAGCCTTTGGACTTCCTAGAAAACGCCGGGGTTCGGACTAGGATGTGTCTAAATTGCTTGGATAGTACCTAAAAGAATGCATTATTGGGTCATCGTTATCGAGAAATTGTTGTCACTTTAGCAAAAAATTATGATTCAACATTTTTTGCATCTATATACCTTTAGAAGTAATTGATATATTTGGAATATCAATCAACTTTCGTTTGACCTAAGTGCATCTCTGACGGTATTTTTAACCGTGGTAATTGTTTTGTGTGATTAATGCCGTTGCTGTTTTAACACCTTTAGGAATGCATCTTTATCTTGATGTTATTTCATTCTTATGTCATCTTTATCGAGGGATTGTTGTCACATTCGTGTGATGATTCAACAGTTTTTTTTACATCTATATACAAGATGAGACCTAATGATCCTTGTTCGGAAATACATATACACATTTTTTTATCGGCTGATGCAGTGAGATTTTCTAGAAAATGCTAGGGTTTAGACCTTGACGAATGCATCTTAGTATTTCTTTTCATTCCTCGGTCATATGTATCGATGGATTGTTGATTGTTGATTATTGTCACAATGGTGATGATTTTACATTTTTTTGTTGCATCCATGGACAAGGTTAAAACTAATTGCAACCATTTTTGTTGACCTACGTGCATCTCTGACGGTATTTATAACCTTGGCAATTGTGTTGTATGATTTATGTCATTGGCTTTTGTATTCGGATTTTAAAGAAAAACTTGTCATTCTGTTCACTTATGATAGTAAAATTGGGCATGGATTATTAAGGAAAGCATATTAATAATAAGACAGACACAAATTAATAATATTTTATGGCGAGCATATTATCATTGACATTATCATACCATTTATCATATCATACCATTTATCATATCATACCATAATTTATTTACAGTGGTAGAGACACACGATCACGTAGTGGTAGAGATACTGTCCGTAAAATCCTAGTTAAAAACCACCATTCAGAATCGAAACTTTGCCAAAAATGTCTGTGATTCGCCGTGTTCAGTGATCAGATCTGAATAGCCAGATACTTCCCAACCTTCTCCCTTCCCCGTTTCCTTTCCTCCCACTTCTTTCAACCTCACAGTATTCCGTGAAAGAAGTAAAGACTTAAAAGTTTATTATTTTGATTTTGAACATCCATTAAAAATGTCTATTTTTTTTTGAATATTTAATTAAAATTAATTTCATTGGGTTCAAGTCCTAGATGCGACTCTTATCTTTTTTCTGATTTTTCTGTTTCAAATTTTCGTTTATGAATCGCTATAATTGTCTTCAAAATTGTTAGTTTAAATTAAAAATAATGATTTTATTAACGATCTAAAACCTCACATTCCTAAACGGTCCCGACTGGCTATAACGTCATTTTGTCATGGAAACGCCACTGGTTGGTAAGACGACGCCGCCTGACATGACGTCATGTCAGGCGAACATGACGTCATGTCAGGCGAACATGACGACATGACGAACATGTCGTTTTGGCGTCAAATCGAAAATTTCAAAAATTGTGCTAAATGTGCGATTAAAAAAAATCGTTACAGAAAATTTAAAAAATAAAAGTACCTTCATTATCGTAACTTTTTTGTTATTTCTTCTTGAGAGTGACAAAAAACAGTGAAAATATCCTAATAACGATGCCAGAGTCCCACTGGCTCCGGTCAGTTGAGACTATTATACGGTGTTCAGTGTTCACATATTCTTTTTAGTAGTATTTTATTTCATAACCAACCGGTAGCGTTCTTCACTTCGGTATTTACTTCCACCCGCCGTAACGCCAATAGCCAAGGGCCGCACAGAGGTTATTAGTCACCGTGATTAAGTTTCTTTTGCCTAATAGTTTTAGCTTGTACCTCATGAAACGAAGCCTAGAATAATGACTAGTTGCGTGACCACACGACACTGGCCCTCGCGGGACCCGAGATCGGCGACCCGCATGCGCCACTCTGCACTAGCCCGCTTGCACGCACATTGTACTGACTTCTGACCGCATGCATGTCGTTGCCGACCGCTAGAAACATTACAAACTATTTTAGTTTATGGGAAAATGCTTATATTTTTCAAATGGGTTATAGAAGTTATTGTTTATGTTGTTTATCACCGCTTGTTTTAGTGACAATTTTTAGAGTTTATTTCCCTCTTAGCCGTCCGTCTTTCCTTCATTTTACAATATCCTTTACATGTCGTTAATAATAATTTAGAAAAGCGACTAAAATCCATACATTTTCTATGAAAAAAGATGCTTCAGAAACACACTTGTCACATGCAATGCAATACTACGCTTCTCACGCAACGCCGATCTGCACTGTCCAGATCGACGAGGGACGTATGATAGAAAGTTGTTGTAAGTGTAAGTTGAAAGTCGTTGGTGGTGTAAAAGGCCTTCTAATGACTTGATTTGACCTTTAAGATTATGTTTGTTTTGGCGTTTAAAATTTATTGATATTTTTTGCTCGTTTTTTTGTTAAAATCCATTGAATATCGCGATACTACGATTCATATTTGCGTTGCGTACGTAGAACAATTGTGCACGTTGGCCTAGTAACGTAGTAATACACACGTTGCGTACGTGAGCCCAGTGTGTCCTTACATTTTGCTCGTTTTATTTTCATTGCCGCAACCCGGGCGTTTACTTTTATTTTTTTCCTTTTAATATAAATAAAATCATCCATACTGCCTAGGTTACGTGGTTTCTCTTATTAAGAAAAAAATCGGTAAAATCTGTTGGAAAATGTCACTGAGAGTTTTGGATTTTATTGCTACTTTTATAATATAATAAATTCATTTTGAAATTAACTCAATTAATTCACTCAATTATAAATTTAAACAAATATTACCTTCTGCCATTGTTATTTAAAGTTTATTTGACAATTTATTAAAATAAACTGAATATTTAAAATCTCTACTGACAATAGAGAATAAACGCAACTACTAACGTGGAAAATTTATGATGATTGTATTTTATAGTATCTGTAGGTCAGGGACGTGTGGCCCATAAAAGCTGAAGAGTTGTGCCTACCTATTCCCCATATTTCTGGAAAAAGCTAATTTTTCCCATAAATTTTTATTAATAAAATAAATTTCTTTTTTCATGGTGGTAAAAAATTCTTGTTCCTGCTTGGAAAAATTGATAGTTTTTTTTATTTCTAATTTGCCTTGGACATCTTATCATTCATACGAAATGTGTGAAAAATACAGCCTACACTTGGTCAAGGAGCAACACCATGATTTTTCCATTGACGTTATACATTATATTGGTTCTATTCACAATAAACCTGTTTTCTGCATTGTTGCACTGGGGCTCTTTTCCACAAGTGATGCTGGTTGTTTTTCTACGACAGCCAACGAGGTCAACATTGTTACCGAGTTTGTTCTAATTTAATAATGCAGTGTTACTCCATATATCTTTTCTCTACGTAAAGTGTAGCTTTATTCGAGCACAAGGTTTGTTTACCGCAGCCAACTGGGCTTTGTTGATTTGTTTATTTTATGACATTTCTCATAAAAGTTAATTTTTTTCAGCACAAATTGGCTTCCGTAACACGAACGCTTTTGTAGAAGGAAAAAAATATATAAACAAAATGCTTAATGTGGGTATATTCATAATATAAAATCGTGTCATAAATATACGCAATTAAAATTAAAACCCTTATTTCAGATAATGCTCAGCAACCTGTATTGTTTTCCTTCTTATTGGGATATGTTTACCTTTATTCAAGTAAACCAATAAGACGAAATGAAATGGTCAACCTATAATTATATGTCTATGTCTATCGAATTCGCATCATTGCTTTAATCCACTGAACAAGGTAATTCCCAGAAGAATTGTGTACACCCATTTAAAAAATTTAACTCATAAACCCCAGACATGCCCCAGACAGACAGGTCGGTGATACACTACGTCGTGCAACATTTAGAATCGGGCCGCTAACAATAACATTCCTTATGAAGATGGTGATAACGTTTAAATTCCCGTCTGTTTTGATTTATGCAAGAAAAGAACATGACCAAAAGTGTGTTTTATTTTACTTTGCGGAACTTCAGCCACAAATATTTTCTGAAGAACGTAATTTCCAACATTAAACAATAAAACCACAACCGAAAGGGGGTTCGTTCATAAGTAGGAGATTATTAACTTATATTATAATTAGGGCTTATAAAAAGACTTCAAAAGCGATGATGTTTTCCACTCATAGTATTTAATATTATTTAAAATATGTCTAAGCAATCAAATATTTAAGCCAAAAAGACATGAATTTGCATTACTTCGTAGTGCTTCGCCTCAAAGTAGAATGTCTATATTTGAAAATGGGGGACCCTCCACCCAGCATCCCTATAGTTGCCCTTTTGATTGTAGTAAAGAAACTTTCCTTTTCACTTGTTTCATTCCTTTTTTGTTTTCTTTCGCGTTACAATACCAACTTTGCAGTATTTTGTATGCCTAAATCATTTAACTTTATTTGGACCTCCGAGTAGGTAAAGGTACCTACTTATAACGAGGCCACCGCGGAGTCTACGTGATGGTTTTGTGAATAAATTTGGCTGCGTTGTTGGATAACTGACACGTTTCCGTTACGTCCAAAATTATGAACTTTGGCTTTGTTTTTGTGCGTGTTTAAACTTTAAATACGGGATTATCAGGTTTCTTCTCCACTGCGTTGTTTTATTTATTTAGCACTCGGGTGAGATTCCTTTAAGGCGAAGCTTAATGCTAAATCACTATTTTGATTAATCTTTATAACGACTTGGTGTACATTATGAATATCAAAAAGTATGCTCTAGATAAATTGAAGGTTTTCCTATCGTTTCGCTTGAGTATAATACAAATAAAAAAATAAATAACTCAATAAAAAATATAAATATAAACTACTAAAAAAAATTTTTTTTCAATAGAAATGTATGATCACGTCAAGGAAACAACTTTAAAATACAGTATTATAGCTAAGACAGTTAATCTGTGACAGTTTCACTTGATTAACGTTTTTGCTTTCTTATTAAATTATTTACTTAAGGCGATGCCATACGTAGTAATTCAAAATCATGTGTTTTTGGTTTCCAAAGTTGGTCGCCTAGAAATGTTTCGGATGCTTTAATTAAATACTGGGAGTAGAATACATCTTGGCCTTTGAAATAATCGAGTATTTTTTAGGATAAGTCTTTTTAAAAGCCCAGAAAAAAATAATGTATAAGGCCTATGAAAACTGCTTTAAAGTTCAAAATTTCCTACTTACGAACCCATTTTCGGTTATGATTTTATTGTATAATGTAGAAAATTAAGTTATTTATAAAATGATCGAAAAAAATTAAATATTTATGCCTGAACATCCACAAAATAAAATAAAAGGCACTTTTTGGCCATGTTTTTTTCTTGCATAAATTAATTTTTAAACCTTATCGCCATCTACCTAAGGCTTGTTATTGATAGCGGCTCAATTTAAAATATTACACGACGTAGTGCATCGCCTTAAATAAATAAAAACCAGTTTTGTTCTTGAAATCGAACGTTTCTAGACTCCGTATGTCAAGCGATTTTAATGCCTTTTACCTACAATATAAGGTATACCAAGAACATTCACATTTTTGCCTTTTAGCTTCCTCTTAAATATTATATTAAACCCTGCAATGATTCGCTATTGCTAATGTCTTTCTTGCGCGTCTCCAACTTCTTCCACCATTCACTACTGCATACCACAATGTTATTAGTTAAAACTATATTACATTGACTTTAATTCGACTGCGTATGCCATTCCGGTGCAGATATATCGTGTTCAGTTTTCCACGGATGTCCCCGTCTTCTTATATCATTCAAACCACTCTCTAAACACTCCTGGCAGTAATAAGAACAATTTTAAAAAAAAAATTCAGCGATATCGGTCGACTACTTTTCGGAAGTTGTGAGCAAAAAAATTAAGCAGGCTGAATTTTTATATATTATTCAGATTTAACGCTTATCTTCAATGAATGTAAAATTATCAAAATCGGTTTTGAAAAATTTCTGTCTTGCAGAGTTGCCTGGTTTTCTGCACTAAATAATGTCATTAAGTGTGTTGGATAATCATCATGGCGTTCGGAAACTTTTATTCCACGTTGCTTATTTTTCGGTTTTTGACTTATACTGAGAAAACTTACTGATATGAAGTATTGTTAATCTGGCAAATTATTCGTTTTCCTGTTAAAAACAGGGCTGGAGGAGGCCTATAACGAATGAATTGACCGTTTTTGTGCAAAATCACCTCAAGGCCGCTGTACAAATATATAATACACTTTTACAATGATCTAATATGCGAATATGTTATGAGGAAGTCGGAACACGTGTTCATAAAAATAATAATAATTTCGCATCTCGTCCATTATATTTATTCGCACAAGGCCACCTGCGTGAAAATGTGTTCGGATGTATTCTGAATGTATTCTGAATGACAATATTTTACTAGGAAATGTTCATGCAGTCACATTTTTTTGGTAAAACAGTCGTACTCATTTTTATCAGTGTTGGTATTCAGAATACGTTGTCACACTTTTTTTTTTCAATTCAATTTATTGTATATGGATACGCCTTAAAAATACTCTTTCCTTTTACACATAGGAATGAAATGCTTTTTCGTAAAAAAACGTGTTTTGAAAGATATTTCCCGAAACACCAAAGAACAACATTTTGTGCTGGAAAATATGGCTTATATTGTAAATTGTTGTTAAATTATCAATTGTTTGCACTATATCCCGTTATTTTTTCTCCTTTTTATAACACACTTTCAATAATTTCCACTATGTTCAATTTTGGGAACTGATAATAGTTGACACACACTGAACTGCATTTTGCGTCATCTAATTGGATCACTTGGTTACGATTCAGTTTAGTGACCTACCTAAAACTTTTGTTACCCCTCTTATGAGTGCTAACAGGGTAAGAACCTTCCATGGCTCTTATTGGGAAATATCTACGTGTCTGAAATGAATCCGCCCCTATAATCTCCCTTGGTAACGAGAGGCTCCCTATGCAACTAGGAGAAGAGGGACGGAAGACCAACCTATGGATTTCAAACCGGTGCGAGGGACAGAGATGGATGAATGACTTTTATATAATGCAAACATTTTTACATTTAACATGCCCACTGGAATACGTTACAATGCGATAGTATCGTTGATTGACAGGGCGTGGAAAAATACATTTGTAATATTCCAATCATAATAATCATGAATTATATTTAATCGCCCGGATATTCACCTCGTTATATGTAACAAATGTCTATTATTATTTGATTGACTGTTGAAGATATTCAGTGTGTTTATATTGTGAAAATATATTTGAATCGACTATTGGGAATTTCATCTGTCTGTAATTTTGTTTGTACGTTTCGATTCTGGTTTCGAAAATCGGAAATCGAAGGGACACGGGTTCGAGTCCCGTTGGCGTCATGTATCTTTTATCAGGAGATTTTTCAATGTGGATGAGTGTTTCAGGCGAACAATTATTGCTTGTAAAATAACTGCTCCATCCAATTTATTATTGAAGCAAGCCTAACTTTGACTAGAACTTACACTAGGTGGCTAATTTTAACTGAGCTTTTAAATATTATGGTACTAATCTACCTAAAGAAAGTTTGAAAAAAGATCAATTTATCGAACAAAGAACGATTTATCACTGAGATCTTGGCATTTTTGTGGACAAATTGTGTAATTCCTTATATTAAATAAAGAAAATACATAAAATGTATTGTTTTTTATTTAATTTGGTAGTTTTTTTAGTACCTACTTATAAATCTTATGATTTCAGAAGAAATGTTAGTTTAGATTTATTAAATAAGAGAAAATTAGAAACATTCTTTTTTGGATTCGGGATCTAGGTACTGTTCACTGTTATTTTCTATATGTAGGGCGATATTGTTTTCTAATATTTTCTTCTAAGATTCCCAAAGCAAGGTGAATAGTGTATACCTAAGCATGGATATGCTTAGGTGGTTTTAAAATATCACTTTTAAATAGTGGTTAATGAAAAGTTTATTATTTTCATTTAATGTTATTTTTATTTTCATCTCCGTGTCCAAACCAGTCGGGAACCCATTACCTATGTACATCCACAAGCCCAGGCGTCGCTTTCTTTCATTAGTGACCTCAACCCCAGACTTCTGCCTTTGTTTTCTCTATATTTAGATCTGACTACAAACTGAACATCTTCCCTCTGGACTTGTCCATATATTGCTGTACGATCCTTCTATATTTTCTAAATTTTCCCTTAGACCCTACATTCCAAATTTATATAAAATAAATAAATAAAATTAAATACTTCCCCTGAACACCTTTAAGTTTTTAAACTCTTAAAAAATATTTTTTTTGCAGATTTTCTCTATTCAGATGCCGTGTTGAAAAGTAATTACATGAAATTCCCGCGATAGAAAAAAAATTGCAAAGTATGATCTGAAAAACACATCCGGTTCTGTTATTTAACATGCAATAGATACAAAAAAATCACAATGTTTCTTTAAATGCTACTTAACTAAGATGTTACAGATGTTATTATATATACTATATATAGAAAACTTAACACAGTGACAATTCAACACACCTTTGAAAAGTGATTCATTAAAGGCGATTAAAAAACTAACCTCTAAACCTAACCTGCGTAACCTATTTAGTTTGGTTTTAGTTTCATCACTTTTTGTATGGTGATTTATTACACCTCACACCGCTTACACCCTTTGATTATAAAGTTTTTTTTTTTATATATTAGCGCGCTCACATTATTCGTATATACATATTGTCTCCCTTTCAAACTATTTTCAGTAATCTTTGTATTTTTAAACGCTTATAACGGAGCCTTAAATGGTATCGACCTCAGTTTGGTATTTTAATAATATAATTTTGGCTTCTGTTTGTCAGTTACGATAACGGCTCCATTGAGCGAATACACCGCCAAATACTAGATCTTCTACTGAATTCACGGACCAGCACCGCCGTGGTCTACATCCAAAATGGTATGCACAAAGTCACTACTCAATGAAGTCAAGTTCTCAGGCCTTCTTATTAGTGGAACTCTGTCGTTGTTTTGGAATTTAGAACAAAGAGTCGAATCTACACGATTGCAGGCAGACCCCGAATGTTTGGATCTACTATTGTTCTGGTAGCACGGCACGCGAATGTTTTTTTATGTATGGTATGTTTGTCCTCAATTATTACACTATCATAATGTTGTAAGTCTAGATATCGCATCCCATTTTCACCGGATAAATACTCAGGTTTATAGTCCATTTTCCCATGGGCCTTTTCTATAATCATTCTGTTGGCATACCGATCACAGAACAAACGAACTCACCTGGAAATCGGTCATTTTTACTCGAAAAACAAAAATTTTGCCATTTCACTAGAATAACGCGAAATTTTCGGACAAATATCGCGAATTTTCACGCTGTAATCATTGTATTTCAGAATAAGAAAGTAATATTGCATATTTGTTTTTTATTCTATGGTTTTGACATTGAAACAAAAATCCCGTGAAAAATATAAAATTTGCCCAAAAATTTCGGATTTCGCGTTACTATCGTGATCTTGGAAATATCCCCTCTATATATAAAAATTTGCAAGTTATTAATCATAATATATAACTTAATGCTTTATTAATGACAATAATTGAACATAATGACACACGTGCTTATTAGTATTATAAAGCCGTCGTGTTTTCATATAAACTTATCAATCGGCGACTGGTTGACCCACTTTCCCACGTGTTAGACCATAATCCTCGTTTCTCATGTAATATGTAGGCATCACATTTCCAACAATACCTCTGTAAATGGTCCGTCCGTTGCCTCCATGCTCCATGCCGGATAGACAGATTAAGATTCCATTGAAGAAATCCAACTTTCTACATCAGATAATACCAAATTGAATAACACGCACATAACAAAACATCAACGTAAAAGTAATGCTCGTACATTTCTGCGTTGTTAAAATCAGCTTAGACGCTCTTGATGTTAATCAAAAGATAATAAATTGGTCAATAACAAAATAATGTGTTTCATGCATCGTTTAGTAGGTTTTCCCATAAGAGGTGTTATTTTGAATAGCCCGCTATTTCCGTAGATGTTACTTTCGAAGCTGTCATTTTTTGACATTTGACAAGAAGAAACTACGCCATTAATAAAAATGGAACGATACACGCTTCAACAACGCATTGAAATTATTAAAATTCACTTGAGTGAGTCATATGCAAATCATCTTGAGTGATGAGGCCCATTTCCACCTCGGTGGCTTCGTCAACAAGCAAAATTGTCGCATCTGGTGCTCGGAAAACCCAAGAGTTATTGTTGAAAAGCCTCTCTATCCTCAACGTGTGACTTTTTGGTCATTGGATCTTACTTTTTCGAAAATGAGGCTGGAGCAATAGTTACGGTGAATGGATTGCGCTATCGAGAGATGATTAATGATTTTTTATGGCCGGAATTGGATGGCATTGATCTGGACAACGTTTACTTTCAACAAGACGGCGCTACGTGCCACACAAGCAACGAAACCATTGATCTTTTACGATTGAATATCAAAATAACACCTCTTATTGGAAAACCCTGTATTATATACTCGTATGTAGTGCATCGGTATTTTGAACATGTATATCGTATAGTCATGGAATAAAGAAGAAATCGAAGTGACTTTTATTTTTATTTATTTTTAAATTCACCCCACTTTAGGCCGAGGAGAGGAAGTTCTGAGAAGGAAAAATGTATGAGGGGGTGGGTAGGAATCTAGGGATCAGTATGTCCAGGAGTGTCGGAACAATGATATTTCCCTCCCGCTGCGGCGCAAGGCGATGGGTCAAGAGAGACCAGTTGGAGAGGTCAAAAGGTCTCCCTAAACCAGCCTCTCCTGATCCGGTACGCCACGCAGCTGGTGGGCAGGCGCATCCTGAACACACATCACCCGATGAACCCGGGTACCCCTGCTAAATCACCAAACGTAGCGAACCACTTAGGGTGACTTATGGTTGAGGTATTGGTTATCCAATAAATGGTTCCCGGGGCGGCGGTACCCAAACCCGCATTCCAAATTTGATTAATGCCTGGAGGATATTTGAGGCTAAAGTGAATGTTAAAAGAAGACACCCGATAAAGACGTCACACGATCACACCCCACTGTTGAATTTGGCAGCCACCTCTAGTCTAGAGCCCATAACATACTTGAAAATCCTTTGACTCTGTGCAGAACGGGCGGTCCATTTGATAGATTCCTTTGTCTTAGTAAACATATTGCAATCTTTACAGCACAGGCATCAGATGGGAATACTGTCCTTGTTCTACCGGTATCTGCATGGAGGTTGCTCCGAAGAACTAGCGTCGTTGATCCCTTCGGCACCGGTGCATAGTCGGGAAACGAGTCAAACACGTGCCTAACATTTGCACACGGTAGACATTTTTTACATGAGATCTCGTCGTTTCTATGACTCGTTCTAGAGTTCAACAGTTCGGATGTGGAACCCTCTCTTCACGACCCATGTTAGAACCTTTCTCTCTTCAAAAATATCTCCTGCAGCAATCCCCAATGACCCAGAGGGAAATTATTGTGAATCAATTACTTTAGTCGTTCATGTCATTTGTATGATTGTTTCAACAATACAATAATGTAATATTATAATACATTACATCATCGTGGTCGAGTGACCCTCACGAGAGCATAGTCCGTACCGACTACGACGAGAAACGTTTATTAAACAATGTTATTATTTACGTTTTCAATTCACTGAGTCAGTTTGCTGTACCTATTTTTTTATTACAAAGCCGTTAAATATTACGTAGTAGTGATGCTACGAAACATTAGTATTGAAATTATAGGTTTGCTCAATTCAAGCAAATCCGTTGCAACAGCTAATAATAAATAAAGTGCATCATTAAAAAATATTATTATATGTAAAATGATCGGCAATATATCAAAAATAATTTTTGAGAAAAACATTTATGAAACCTGTTCAAAGTTCTCTCTCTTAAGGTTACAGATTTGTAGATATGGCTCTTTACGTAACGTTGAAATTTTTATATATATAAATTCAGCCACCGTATGTTTGTACTCGCAAAACTTGAAAAGTAGTCTACCGATATCGGTGAAAATTTCAAAGTTTGTTCTTATTCGTGCCAGGAATGTTTAGAGAGTGGTAGAAGAAGTCGGGGACGCCCGAGGAATACTTAACGCAATATCTCTGTAAATGAGATACGGAGTCGAATTAAAATCAGAATAAGATGTAATGTAGTTTTTTAACAGTAACTTGTGGTATACAGTAGCGAGACACCCGAGAAAGACATTAACAATAGAAAAGCTTTGCGGGGTCCACTATGAAAAATAATAATGTAAAAAAATTGCTTTTAATATATATTAAACGAAAAAACTTCAGTGTACGAATACACTTCCTTTGATATGAAAATGTGTAAAATGATTAAGGAATCAGCCAAGGATATTATTTCTTTCTAAAAAATTGTTTTTTGTTAATCCATGAGCTTAAGAAAATCACCAGTTTTTTAAGCTTCTTATTTTGATGGAGTGCTAATCGTTTGGGTTCTTTTGATCAACTCAATAAAGTCTGGCCTTTAAGCTTGTTTGAGATGCGATTATGCTCTCGTGGTTATGTTCGTTAAGCAGTTTACCGGTTTTAACCACGACGGTCACTAAGCCAGTGTCCAATCCTTCTTGGGTGATTCGTACAGCGGGCCAACCTTTTTCTCGTGTGGAGGCCATCGCGTCTTGCGAGCGGATCTGTTACCCTGGAGCAAAATTGATTTAAAAAAAACTAAGCACCTTGGCCCGAATCGCTATCGAAGATACAGACGACAGATATGGCGAATCTTTGGAACGTGGGTATTTTTTAGTTTAATTTTTTATGTAAATTTCTCACAGGAGAACAGGGAGGGAATGATCTCCTCGGGGCCGTACGAGGTCTTGCAGAGATCCATGCTGTAAGAGGGTGGAAATCAGACGGCGGCAAATCATTTCACCTACGCGCTGTTAAGTAGAAATGATCAAACTTGGGCGTATTGTCCATTTACCAACGTTGAGCGTGAATTTGTGATGCATGTCTCCCGGTTGTGCAGTCTTGTGCACCACTGGGACCAAATGCACTAGTTATTCGGATTATTTTCGTTGAAGGAGAACAAGGACAGCATTCCCACCTAAAATAAATTTGTCGGGAACCCAAAATAATCTCTATTTTAAAGGATTTAAGATTTCCAATGAACTACCGACAGACGTTAAAAAAGCTAAAAGCCTTGCTTCTTCTCGTGGGTTATGCCTAAATGCTGTAAAGAATAAGTTTTAGATGTAGTCGAAAGTATTCCTAAATGTCATAGAAATAAGTTGTTAGTAGTTAGTAATGGTTTATACTATATTTAAAATTGTAATTTTACAGTTCTTGTCCAATGTGACTGTTGAAACTGGTTGAAACGGTGACCGGATAAATCATCAAAATGATAATTCATCACATCTTTAAAAAGTTATATAAAGTCATGGAAAGTGATGAAACAAAAACTTTATTAACTGGGTTAAGTAGGTTAGGTTTGGTTTATTTTTATTTTTTTTTTTTTTTTTCATCGTTTCTAATGACTTTATATCACTTTTTAAAGGTTTGTTGAATTGTCACTGTGTTGAGTTATCCTGGAACCGGTTGAAACCTATATTATCTGTATCTTTTATACATATATATATAAAAAAATGATTGTTTCTTTGTTTGTCCCGTATACGTTTCTATACCACTCATTCAATTGCCATGGAAATTTCAAAGTTTCTTCTTATTCGTGTCAGGAGTGTTGAGAAAGTGTTCGAATGGTAGAAGAAGTCAGGGATGCCCGAGGAAGACTTATTATTTAACTCATTATCTCTGTACTAGAATGAGATGCGTAATTGAATTAAAATCGATATAATATATTTTTGTACTACTATGATACTACATTCTACGTGAGTGGTAGAAAATGTCAAGTACGTCCGAGGAAGACACGAATCAAATAATTTTATGTGGTAAAATGAGGCTCAAGAGGTGAACAAAGAAAGGGGTGTAAGGAGAATGTATGCCGTGGAAGTGAATGGTAGTAGAAATCAAGGACGCCTGAGAAGAACATGGCACGATTGCGTGAAAAATACTTATTACAGTATTATTTCCACCTTTAAATTGAAACCAGCTTCAAGGTACACTAGAATTCACAACCTCAAAACTTTTTTTTATTTTTAATGATAAACTAATGTTTATAAGACAAGTTTTTTATGTATAGTAATTTTTGATTGAAGTACTAGTACTTATTGAATTATATAGCGTGTTGGAAATAAGCCGACGTAGCTCAGTGGTCCAGAACACCTGACCGGACATCAGAAGGTGCGGGTTCAATTCCCGTCGGCGGCATTTATTTTTACTCGAGAGATATTTTCAATTTGTATGGATTTTTCAGGCGACTAATTATATTGCTTATAATAATTTCTCAAAACTTTACTCCAAACCATTCATAACCCGGGCAACACCGGGTACACGTCAGCTAGTCTTATATAAATATTCTTTGACATGTTTACCGGATTGGTTTACCATCTCTGTTACAAAAGTTGCTCAGGAAACAAAAATCAGTTCAGGTAATATTTATAGTTAAATGATTTTTTCGTGTACACAGTAGTAGTCTGATTTAGTCTACAGAAGCGACCAACCATTACTCCACTCTTCTTAATTAATCTTCGAAAGAGGCGAATACACCATCCGATAACATCTGGGTGCTAAATTCACAAGAATTGAACAGGTTTTATTGACATTGAGTAATTTGTGGGTCCCATCCTTGTATTAACTTGGGCGAAAGTTTTTTAATACTTGCGTGATATATTTTGTCGAATTCGGTTTTTTGTTTTTGTTTTCAGCAAGTTTTATATTTTACTACAAGCTGCTACCTGTCTTCGCCCGATTTTTTTTTTCTTTTTTAACATTTGAAAAAACGTTGAACTAAAAAGTGATGTCTCATTCTTCTTCATGTGGGTTAGGTTATTTGGTCAGTCGGCATCGAAATCCCTTCATTCAGTCACATTCTTCTAAGATGTATTCTGTAGTTTGCATTTGCCCACATTCACACAATTCAATGTCTAGTTTTGACAAATTAAATAAATAGTTACATTAACCTTGTAATTCCAGATATAAAGAGCCATATTAATTGACGCCGAAGTTCCCCTTTAAATAGTTTGTGCTGTTTCATGCAATAAGTTTAGATTTTATATCATCCAGTTCTGATCTAAATTTGATTTGACCATTTTTTGGAGCTCTGTCAGTTCTCTCAATCTTGAGTTCGTGGGTCTCTGCCACGAAACGGGTCTTCGTCTATTTGAAGAGTTTGAATAGTCACAACTGGATACAGTTCTATTGAAACTATCACACAAGCCACTCGCATTCATAAAGAGATGGAAATAGATCAAGGTTTGACGTTAAACACTGTGTCTCATATTCAACTTACAATATTTTATATATTATTATATTTTTGAAGTCCCAATCACGACGCCACAGTCTTTTTTGAACTTATTTATACAAATACAATCATTGGACAATTCACTAAAATGTTAGGCGAAACGAATATTATACAGTTCACTTCCTACACAATATAAGACATCTACACTTTCCCTTTACTAAATGGAAGTATGAAATTGGATAAATTGGCATTGTTTTTTTCGTAATATCTGAAACCTGAAGTATCTACTAGAAAATTTCAGTGGGCATCCATTTAAAGATTTTAAGTTTTTTATTTGTTTAATTAAATGGACAGCTCTCAGAAAAAACGCGTAAACACCATACGATTTTAAATTGGATATTTGGACTTCACACAGTTCAGAAATACCCTATGTGTAAATGTAATAATTTTTACTTACGATAGCTCTTCAAGTCGATAAATTCAATGGAAATGATACATGGTCTTTTAGGTCAAGAACTTTACGCACAACAAAATTTAATAATTATTGTAAACGAAAATTGTTTTGTAGGCGGATTAGAATAGTAGTTATGCAATCAGGTGACGAAATGTTCCTCCATGTTTGAAGGACATGCTATTATTTAATCACTGAATGAACTTCAAAAAGTTTCACATTTTTTTTCTACTTGTTGATTCGTGAAAGTATTGGGCTGCAGACAGTGAGACATTGAAGAGTGTGGATCACCGCGCGTCGTCCAAAGTGCGGATCCCCATTAGCAAAAATACTAGCCAACTGCGTGTCATTGAACTCTCCGGCTGTCCAGTGGTGCCCAGTGCCGCCTTGCCGCACCTGTGTTGTCTATTAGCGCCTGGCGAGGCTGTCCGGTGACATCACCCATACATCACACATCCTTGCCGGAATACAACTCAAATCTGAGGAGCTAAATGTCAGGGCCGTCGAGAGGGCATCGCCGCCTTCTGCACTAACTTCTAACCAAACTCTCTTGTCGTACCCTATACATCCATGTAGATGTACGACAAGAGGCGTTTCATCGTATATAATATCCCATCGAAGCAAGTTCCACTGTGAGCAGCGAGAACGTTGAAGGGGGACTGGGTTATGAAGTTTCTGTCAGAACTTACGGCGTGGCGGTAGTTGGTACTTTTAATACTACCGCTTTCACTCTGCCATTTGACCGTCTTTTCCTTAAGTCAAACCCATCGTTCAACCCCTTCCTACTTCATTTTGGCATGTCACACTCATGTTTGACGCGTCAGTCCATGGTTTTATATCCATGAATAAAACAGCTCTCGAATGCTTTCACGCTTTGCCGTCCTTAGATTGTTGGGCGTCGGTTCAGCTTTGGTATAGTTAAACCGGGCGTAAGGCCGGCCACCCATAGCTGCGTCGTGGTTTTATGTCAAGTTTTTAACTATTTCTTTATATTAACACTGTGTTTATGTAAGGCAGCATTTGTGGATTAAATTCACGCAGACTGTGAAGAGACATCAGGTCCTCACACTATCCGATAAGCCACGAAACAACCGTTATCAAAAATAAATTCGACATATTTTGTTGCAAGTGCGGAGAGGCTAGTTCTAGTGTCTTCCCCTCGATCCGACCGCCCGTGTGGGCCGCACACATTGCCCATTGCGATGCTGCGCTCCTGGGAAAGTCACAAGTTACAAATGCCGAAGCGTCGCAACGACTAGAATGTTTGCATCCCACTCTCCTTCCATCCAAAAGCAACGACCCAGCTGGCATTTTGGCAGACGGGATTTCTAAATTCCGTGTCTCTCACTCACATATTCTGTTTTGGTGTCTTCCCCGTGACAGTTCTCCGCATTCAATTTGTGGGCGAAATCACGCTCGGAATAATATAATATATACAAAAACATAACATAGGTTATATTTTTCTAACGCGACAGACTTGTTTGATGAGTCGGTTTTACTGACCCGATTGGTTCGATGATTTCTACATTATTATCGAATGTGTTGAGGTCATTGAATTATTGTGTTCCAACGTCAGCATTACACCAATGTCAGACTGCACGAAATAGATTATTATTTGTTTGGCTGTCCTTTGAAATTATTGTTTCTTCATAGTTGTTGGGTTACGAGTATATTCATGTGAAGTTTAATAAACATTATAACTGGTCTTGTGATTTGATTGTTGTTGATGGTCCTTGTTAAAACGACTTTAGCTGTTAAGAAATTCATTTTAAGTAACTAGTTATTAGTTTGTAGTTATGGGTGGAAGTTTTAAAATTTAAATGTTTGGTTTTATTTTCTTATCTTCTTAAGTGAATACCACACAAGAGTGTAACTGGCTGGAGTCAGTGGGACTACGACATCCCCAAATGGTGTATGTTGTGAAGTTGAAGGAATGTAGGCGGTGAGTAAGATGAAGGTTGGAAAAAACCTGGTTGTATGGTCACTAAACACGGCTAAGTCATTTTAAGCAACTTCTGGATACCAGGACGGTTCTGATAGTCTCAGACCGCTCTAAAGCTTATTTAAGTAATCGATTAATTTACCGCATTTAAAAAAATCTATTTATCTTCTATCTGTTTAAACAAAGAATAATGTTCGTGGATATTCCAAGCAGTAGTGGCTCGTGACTTTGGGTCTACTAGAGTGCAAATATTAAAAAAAAAAGTTTTTCGGGATCTCTAACAGAAAATTAACCGAATTTTGGAAAAAAATCGTTTTGGACTAAACAACATCAATAATAGAATTTTTCAAACACAGCACTCTATCACACCCACAGTCACGAGCCGCCACCGTTTCCAAGACTGACGAAATTTTGTACACTTGACCTTAAAAACAAGAGGAAGGTCACTGTCTACATTAGATTTCGAAAAACTTTGTGTCAAGCTCGGGCAGAGCCGGGGTTTTCAAGATGTTAAATAAAAACAGAATCGATAAATCTTCAATCTTTGGTTAAGTGCGTATCTATTATTTATGAATCTGCAAAGCTGTTTTAATTTGACTTTAATATCCAACTTGGAGTCGTTTCGCCATAGCGTCCAACGTCCCACATCCCACATACAGGTAACTCGTTCTTGAAAGCAAAAGCAGTTGTACCAGAAGTAAGTGCCAGGTACTCGCCTCCCGGTTATCTCGCTATACAAACAAACTCACACCAGCACATTTCATGTGTGTCAGTGGTCATCCACACAACAATACGATATTGCATGCCCAAAACGTTTAATACTATATTCAAATAATGCTTGTGATATTGCGTCAGAGTGAGATTCCTGACTTCATTGGATAAGTGCTTCTCTTTCTTAGCACGTTTTATTAAAAGCCTTATTTTATTTTAGGTTTTTTTATCAGCTTTGTGATGGTACATTATTGAAGAAAATACTAATTTTGTGTACACCACAAAATGATTAAGGTTGGGGTGTTTCAAACGACATCGCATTATATGGCCTTCATATCGATGAGAAACGTAATTTTTAGCGTTTGACATTTGTGTGGCTGCGGGTTCAATTCCCGTCGGCGGCATTTATTCTTTCTTTAAGCGAATGGGGGTATTCAGGCGAATAATTATTGCTTATAATGATTGTATCAAGAGCCGAAACGGGCAGATAAATGCGGCTTAACGGGGACCGTTCAAACGTCAACTTTTCAAAATGGAAAATGATCTCCAAATGTGATGATGTTTGGAACAATCTAATCTTACAGCGCTATTGAGGTGATTTTTCGCTAAAACAGCGCTCTACAAATTATCCATTTACTATTATTAATGTTATGTTTTGATTCCCAGATAAAACCTGTATTCCAAACTTCTTGGAGTATTACCGATTAATAATAATTAATAATTAACGTGTTGTACACAATATAACAGTGTTTCATTACTAATAATTGATAGCAACTTATTAGAGAAAGGACTAAAGGATATATAGCATTCACAATTTCGCCTTCGTGATTATAAAAATAATATCTCTGATAACCGATATATTCAAAACACCTCGAAACAAATTATTATTTTTTCTTCGGTCCTGAGGCATTTTTGCGTCCATTTGGCTCGAGGATTTTATTCAAACAAATAATCAAAACAGGTTTTCCCACTATGTCAACGTTTGTCCGGTGTTTAATAAATATGTAGGGATAAAATTATGTAGGAAAAACTTCGCCAACGGTGGACGGTTTGAATATTATTTCTTTAGACTCGTTAACTTAACAGCACACATTTTGACGTATAGGTATATATCATTAAAACATATACAACGTATTCATGTTCACAAATTGGTAATTCACCTTGAACCTCTGCGGTTTGTTTGTCATAATAATAATATGTTTTATGTTGAACTCCAACCAGCAAAAAGTGAATAATACTTGCTAATAATTGGTGATTAAGTTAACTGTTTTGTTTGCTTGAATATTATGTAAAGAATAACATTTTTTATTAATAATTATACAGCTGAGATTACTTAGACGAGGGGTTGCAAATTTTTAACCATTGGTTTTATTTCTTCGTTTGTTTTTGTAGGCTGTTTTGTCGGAATTTATGAGTGTATAATTTGAATTATTGTAGAGATTCTTATACAGACAATAATATGTCTTTACGTTTTTGCTTTGCGTTAAATTATAATTACCTACTTTTCGATCTGTTCAACATTTGTCAAGCATTATAATTTTGGATTCAATTGACACACAAACTTGAAAATGTGCACATTTCAATACACACTCTCTTTCAATCTTTGTAAAATTAGAAACATTAAAATACGGTTTATTTACTTCTGCTATATTTCATATCTTTATTGCTCATAATCGAAATTGCTCAGCATGAAAAAAGTAGTCACATTAACCGAGAATTTTGGAAAAAAAAAGACTTAAAAATTGCTGCTTCAGAAAATAGTTTTCTGTTTTACTTTTACGTTAATATCGCCAAGAGTCCCAACTGCTCTTAACTGTGTTACGGAGCCAGGGGAGCTATCGCATTTTTCCTATTGGGGTATGAAATGTGTATAAAGAGAAAGATTGGGAGGAGGAAGGTTGGGAAGTACCTGGATAATCAGATGTGGTCTACAAACTCGTCTAAAGCCATTTCAAGCAATGTTTCGATTCTGACTGCTGTTACTGAGAGTATCTATCATTCTGTGGTTGATTACCATTTTTGATGTTTTTATTTATTTATTTAATACATAAAAATAAAATAAAGTAACAAACTGTTCGTAATGCCCCACAATCGTGATTGAACATGAGGCGTTTTTCCAATTTAAAAAAAACCTTATTTGTTTTCCAATAGGTCTTTGGTTTATGCATACAGGTGCCGCGATACGGATTGACAAGGTCGAATGTTTTGTGGCAATCGTCTTGTTTGAATTATTTGGGTACATTATGTAATGGGCGTGTGTCTTGTACAATATATTTGGTTGTAATCTTGTTCTCTTTTCATCATAATACAGATGTTATGCCCATTTCCTACGACCTACTTAATTCTAATATATCGTTAAATTTTGTTTTTAAGTGTTTTGTAACTTTTTACACTCTTTTTTTCGCCTCAAGTTTTTATGAATGAATTCACAAAAAAGATATTTTCTATTAAATTTCGATGTCGCCTTTCGTTATCTTCTTAGCTTTATTCATTAACCACCAGGTCTATTTCATGACGCCAGCACTCTATTTTAAAGTGTGGTCTCAGAATACTCTTTTCGTTTTATGGTAAAGATTTACTATGGTGAAATTAAACTCGTAGGCAACTTAATTGTTCTCTATGTGGGATCGTATCTGAATCCCTGAGCGCATATGTCCACTAACTTCCTTTTCAGTGCGATTTAAACATCTGCCCTGATGATGTAAACTGCAAGGCTGTCAATAACGTTCAGGAGGAAACTTAACACGGTTTATTAGGTAGGTACCCCAATAATCAATAATTATAATACTTTTGAACGCGAAAATTTTATGTAAATCTGTTTATCGCTATTCAAAAATCATATGTAAATCTGTTTATCCAAAAAAATGATTGGTGATTTAGTAATTTGCTTATTTATTAAAACCGCCTTCAATTATGGAAAAATCACAACAATTCCGCAAACGAGGTACCTTAACCAGTCAGTCACGCGGATAACGAATAACTGCATTAAATGAGAGAAAGTCCCATCTCCTGCGGTCAAATCAAATGGAAAAAAAAAAACTTAAATTTACGTAAACATATTTTCTGTGAGAACATTACTGTCGTGACAACAGGCCGGAGAAGTGCTTCACGAATTAAACAACCAAATTATTAACATTTCTTTGGTTAGTTGCATAGTTACTATGATTATATTTTTTATTGATTTAGTCGATGTTCATACGATACTATTAAGAGGAATGGCTACGTGGCATTTTTCTTACGGAACTTAAATTTGGATTTGAAGTCCAAAATACTCAACTAAAAAATATCGAATATACATATTTTTAATTAATAAAAAGGGAAACACTTTGTTTACAGTCACTTTATTGAAATTTTTAACGTCTACCGGTTTCGGTACCTCCGTACCATCATCAGGACAGTTATAAAAATACTAACAAATACAGAATAATACTCATATATATAAACAAATAGTTGAGAGAGAAAGAGATAAAAACAGAGAGAGACAGTATCAGTTGTGGGCGGGAAGTGGGGGAGGGGAGTTAGGGATAACAGGAAACATATTTATTAAAGGGCTGAACGTTAAATTTAGTTGATTATTGATAATTTCAGTCTTTGAATTGACTGATTTTTTTTTTTTAAAAAAAAAAAAAAAAAAAAAAAAAAAAAAAAAAAAAAAAAAAAAAAAAAAAAAAAAAAAAAAAATCAGTCAATTCAAAGACTGAAATTATCAATAATCAACTAAATTTAACGTTCAGCCCTTTAATAAATATGTTTCCTGTTATCCCTAACTCCCCTCCCCCACTTCCCGCCCACAACTGATACTGTCTCTCTCTGTTTTTATCTCTTTCTCTCTCAACTATTTGTTTATATATATGAGTATTATTCTGTATTTGTTAGTATTTTTATAACTGTCCTGATGATGGTACGGAGGTACCGAAACCGGTAGACGTTAAAAATTTCAATAAAGTGACTGTAAACAAAGTGTTTCCCTTTTTATTATTTAAAATGTCAAGTCACAATGTGTTTGCTTCTTTTGAAAAAAAAAAAAAAAAAAAAAAAAAAAAAAAAAAAAAAAAAAAGAAAAAAAAAAAATACATATTTTTTTTATCAAAAGGTATTGCAAATATCTACTACGTATTTGGA